>CM057450.1:1784279966-1785551466 GCA_016271365.2 Neoceratodus forsteri
GTCGCCTACCGGCATGGCAAGGAATTTTCTCTGGTTGTTTCCCCCAGGAGCGTGGCTGTGCAATGACATCAGCACAGCTGCCCATAGACGTCCGCTGTGATCCTCCCTCTTAGCTACTCCATGCTAGTAGTACCTCCAGCCTCCACCGGGGGTCTCTACTGTGCTGGAGGTGCCCTGGATCCCTTTCCAGGGAGAGGAAAGCAGTCCATCACATGCTCAATTCTCTCCCTTCCCTGCCAACCCCTGGTGCCCTAGCTCATTCCCAAACTCGGGTTGCTGGTATGGCATGAGGTGTCACATCCAGTGCCTCAACCCTCAGTACCACCGGGCCCCAGATCTTTTCCATTTTAAAAACAAAATCTGCAAGCAGTTCATTTAATTCTGTCAACGGGATTGAACAAATGCTACTTGTCTCACCAGCACTTATTAGGAAACTGTTCACAAACCTTATGTCATGCTCCCTTTTTTTAACACTCCTTTGAGTCTCTTGCTCAGAGATAAACTGCTGCCTTTCCTTTGAGAATTTTGGATACACCATTGCTGTTATCTATACTGCTATTGTTAGTGCTGTCACATAAAATAAATTTCAAAACATTTCACAGTGCTAGTGATGGCAACCGTGGGTTGAGCTTCACATCCGTAATGGGTCAATTTTTTCTGTTGTGCTGCAGCAGTGATGTTGTTAGTGAAAGAAAACACCATTGTGGTATAGCCACTGCAGTACAACAAGGAGATTCTAGCAATGGATTTCCATCAGCAACAGTATTCTACCATGCACTTATAAAGTGTTAGAACCAGAATGACTGTTGCTAGCTGACCACTGATACTTGAATATGAGTATATTATATTACACCTTATGGTATTTTTTATAAGCACTTCCCTTATTGAATTTTGTTCACATGCACCTTGAGTATTTTTACTGATATAGGGGTCTATGCACTAATGTTTAGATTGCCAACATATCATGTATCTGATGTGCGTAGGCAACCCTATGTCAGAATACCACACAGCAGGGGTCCAGTGGACACTTGGCAGCATTCACGCAAGGGGCATGTAATCCTTGTGCACCCTATCCCCTGACAGATCACACAGCTATGCACCGTGAGTGGTCTGGGGGCATGCCTGGAGGTGTGCCATCACTCTGTGCCATTCACTCAGGCATGGAATGCCAGCCAAGGTAAAAGCAGGATATGGCAGCAGGGACGCTGCTGTATCTTTGATGTGCCCTTTCACGACACCCACTGGTTGTGGCAGGACAGGTAATTCCTCCACCATGCTTCTCCAACCCACCGGGCTGACAGGGAGGCCTTGGGGAAGCCATTCCAGCACTCACCCATACTTTAAAGAAATGTCAGTTCTGCACCTCCCAGAATACCCTGTTCATGTATATCAGGGGACCCTCTTTGGGACCCAGGATGGGCATCCAATTAGATGCCCACCTGTGTCCCATGAATCACTCCTTGCACAGCTGTGTACTGGGGGGGCAGGGCCACAGACAGATGCCCTGTAGGTGTGTGTGGTTGGGCATACTGTACACCATGCACCCATTCCCTGGGTGCATAGCTATGTAGGCTCTATATGCATGAATTGTGCATACCCAGCCATACCTTAGTTCACTGGCCCCATAAGGAATATCTAAAGAAGACATAAAACTAACTTTATTATACACATATTAGATTGTTTCAAAAATAGTTTGTGAATTATTTAGAGACAGTTTTGAGGTTTTCTGTGAAGACATTCTTGATTCTGTACAATCATATCATGACAACAGCTTCGAAGTGTATATGGACAATACAGTCTGTCCTGCTATCCTGAGAATTCTGTACAACTTGTAATATGTGAAGAAAATCAAACTTATCTTTGTGTTTGTAAGTGATAAAAATATGTGTACACACTGTGTTCTTTCAAACAGGTTTTGTGTACTATCTAATGACAGTATTGAAGTACTCTTGCAGTAATTTTCAATGTTATAAAATCATATAATAAATGGTTAGGGCTTATTATGTATGGAAATCAATGACTCTCCAAAAGTTGCTTTGGATGATTTAAAAGTTGCTGTGGTTGGTTTAGAAGTTGTTATGGATGGTTTAAAAGTTGTTATGCACGTTCTCTCATTAGTGATTCAGCTGTGCTGTGCCTTGTGCTGTCCCCCTCCAGTTACTCACAGTTTTCAGCTGTCATTGCTGCAGCTACCACAGTGCCATTCTACTTCATTACTGTAGCTCCCCTTCAGTAAAATCCCTACAGAAATAAAAAAAAAATGTCAGTGACTGTGTCCTCAAAAAAATTCATATTGGTGCAGAAGAACTAATGGACAGCGCACACACACACACACAAGCATCTCACATGTGCTTAGTGACCTCTTGTCTACTGGACAAAGGTGAGACTAGAAACATTTCACATGTTCCTATAGCAGAATTGGATCCCATATTGGCCAAATTTACTTACAAAGTCAAAAGAATTGACAAAACTGAATATGAACCAGTCTCTCTCAGTAGTAACCTTGGCAGCCTCAGTACTTGTCCCCTCTTTATTCTTATATTTTTTTGGGAAAAAGAAACCATATGCTATAAAAAATAAAATATGAGTGACCATACAAAACTCTCTTTGTGTTTCCATCACAGGGCTGAGAAAACAGCATGGACCACTCGAGCTTTGCACTCGGGGTCCAGACACTGTTATCAAAACACCTTGATGGAATAACAGGCTTGTTGTGTGTGGTCACCCACACATTATTCCTTATATTATTAACACAACGTTTAAGTGTAGATGCATAATACAGCTTATACTGCTATTCAGGAATTAAAAATCCTGCATCATGGTCCCTATTCTTCAATGTGCTGAGAGTCTATGCACCACATGTCTGGGGGTGTAGCCTTTCTGTGGCCTCTTTGCCCCCTGTGCCCATTTCTTCAAGGGGGCATGGGGCTGCTATGCACCAGATCCCCAGCCCGGCCAGCAACATCTGTGAGGGGGCAGTCTGGGGGGGGCGGTGTAGGGAGCATGCCCATGCCCCATGTTATGCTCCAAAGTGTGGAGCACAGGGTGAGGGGTGGCACTGACTACACATTTCTGAAGCAGTCATAGCCACTGCACGCACCCCCTGGCAGCATGCGGCTGGCAACAGCAAACCCTGCAAGGCCCCCCCACCATGCCTTCTCATCCCAATGGGACCACTGCAAGGGAGAATAGCCCCTGCCCCCACCACCTGACACACATAGGGGCACCGGCTCCATGAAGGCACACAGGCCCCCATCCCTGCTCAATACAGCCCCACTGTACCAGCCCCCGATGACAGCCACCCCAGCGATCCATGGGTGCTCTGTGGACCCCCCTGCAGCACCAAAAACTTCTCCAACACCCGTATCTGCCCATCAGTATTAACATGGGATGACCAGTGGCACAGCCCACCTCACACCCGGCCATCCAAGTGATGCTAAGTGCATGTTGCTATATATATATATATATATATATATATATATATAGTGGCCTGCACCAGCATCACTGGGATGGCCGGTGGCCATGGAGGTGTGAGGATGACTGTGCCACTGACCATCCGATGCCATGGCTCTGACAGGCAGGTAAGGAGGCTGGGGGGCACTGTTGGTGCCAAGGAGGGGAGAACAGCAGTGTGGAGGTGGGGTATGGCTGCCACAAGGACAGGGCATGGGCTGCTTGGGGGGCTCACCTCCCCTGGAGATGGGGTGTTCATGTGTGGGGGGCTGCCTATGGGTCAGGGGTCCACCCACCACAGGCTGTCCATGCACCCTGTGGGCACTTGTCCATGGACATGGCCAGTGGAGCACATTGGCCAGGTGGCTCAGTCCATGTGGCTCTGGGTGCCTGCATTTGGCATTCACACACCTGGACTCATGCCCTGTGGTGCAAGTGATCCACTGCAGGACCCTGGCCAGGCATCCCATTGGATGCCTGCCTGGGTCCGCTATGCCACCCAGGCCACTCTGTGAGTCAGGGGGACAGGGCCACAGAAAGGAACCATGCCATGGCTTGTGGCTGTGACTGTAGCCACCATGCAACATTCTGTGGGTGCAGGGCTGCACGGGTGGGATATGCACCTTTGGCAAATACTTCCCACCCCTTGGTGAATCCTCACCCATATGAAGAGAATCCTATTCACTGTTGCATGTCAGCTATGTGAATACTTGTACTATAAATTTTGTCAGATATGCAGTTATTCACAGAGTAGTGGTTATAGCGGAATGTTGAAGAACATTTTATCTTTTGTCCCATTTGTGTGCTGGTTCAATACTAAGGATGTCCCATGTTTTTTTTTTTTTTTTTTTTTTATATTTTTTGGTGTCAGATAATAACTGTCATGTCACTTATTTTCCTTCCTCTTCATTATACCAGATGTACATTGAACAGGATCTCATAAAGTAAAGATTTTCAAGCACTAGCAGACATACAAAATGTCAGAAGATCCCATCAGACAGGACATAACCTATGACTTCTATTAAAGGAGAACTGTACTGAACTTGTAAGTCATTTTTCCAGTAGAAGCTGATTTTAACTGCTGTTTAAAATTCTGTTATTCTTTCATCTATACATCCCTTTTAGTAACCTATGTGAGTGTTTCTGCTTTACAATCTGGTGGTAAGTGCCATTTTAGAACTGTATAAAGTAGTGTATGCCCCCCTCAGACAGACAGTTCTACAGTAAAACATGGATGCATTGTGTCAAAAACAGAAGAGTAGAACAGGGACATAAACTACATCACACAATTGTAAAATGGTTCTTAAATCAGAAACACCAAATAGGATAACTGAAAAGCCTGGACAGCTCAAGACATGACATAATTTGAAGCAGTGTTTAGAAAACAGCTTTTACTGGGAAAATTACTCATAGATTCATCGCAGTTCTCCTTTGAGAAGCTGTGAACAATGAAGATCATCTTTAAGTAAGAAAATTGAAGTTTTTGACATTTGATATAGATGACACACATTTGTATGTTTTTATTAATTTTCTGCTCTATAAACTGCATGTTGTATGTTAGTCAACTGAAACTCTGATGAAGCCGCTAGTGAAATGTTAGGTTTGGCTCTCTGTCTTACCTAACCTTGTGTCTAAGGGCTTGCTGAGTTTTTGCACAGCTTGTTCAAATGCACTTTTTAATACTGACTGATTAAAATACTACTGTGCATATATCTACAGTGTATGCCTAACAATATATATTTTTGTGGGGGAGGGTTAGCGGTATACAGTCCCTGTAGGAGGCAGTGAGTGCTGCTTTCCTTATGCTCAATGTTACTGATTCTAAATGCTAAGCATCGCATGACCCTTTGAGTTGCCTTTTTTGATGTTTTTTTTTTGTCCTCCTCGTCTGCCCTGACTGTCTCACTCTAACTGACTTCCCCAGTCCCACACAGCTTCTCCAGGACTTACCTTCCCTTGTCATCCAGTGACAGGGGACTAGGGGGACCCAGTCACTGGCTTGGGGCCTGCAGGAGTCAGTCTCAATCCTGCCATCAGGCTGATTTTTCCACCAAGTTTTTAACCCTGAGCCCAACAATGTTATGTGGGTGCAAAGTGCAAGATCCACCTCCATAGAGATACTTCAAGCAAGCTGAACATGAGATTCTTTCTCTCTATGTGTGGGTCACTAGCACTGCCACTATAACATCTTGAGGTGACAATCATGCAGTGAGCCACAAAATCGCCCTCTGAGGGAGGAAAGTAGTCTTATGGACACTCAGTCCTCCCTCCTTCCCCTCCCATCCCCTCCCCACCAGCCCCTGAGCAACACGTTTCTTTCTGAACCTGGGTTACCAGCATGGCAGGAGGTGAGGCGTACAGCACCTCAGCCCTCCACTTCACTAGGCTGGCCATTTTGAGATGCTTTTCTTGTGTGTGTTTGCATATATTGCATGTTATAGGTGACTTGTCCATATATTGCATGTTATAGGTGACTTGTGCATATATTGAATGTTATAGGTGACTTGCCTAATTTGTTTGCACTTGCCTGCAACATTGAATTTGCCCTTCTTTAAATTTGCACAAGCTTGATTTGACTTTGTATAAATGTAGACACTTTGGAACTTATATGTTGACTCTTGACAAAGTGTTCGATATGTGTAAAATGTTGAGACTTTAGCTTCCAAATGCTAGGCTGTGCTGCCATGCTTTTAACTTGTTAAATTTAAAATAAATGTCTTTTTGCACTATAGAAGCTATCAGTCTTAGTGCTTTTGCAGAGTGTGAGCTATGGATTTTTTGGTTAGGGTTGCTAGGTGTGTTTGCCTTTGTGCTCCAAACAGTTCTCTGAGCTACCTTTTCTTGAAACAATTCTTTAACTGGCTGGCTGACAAAAGCTCCCTGGAGGGAGTCAAGGACTGCCCTTCTGTTTACCAAAGCTGCAGCTAGAATGTTCCACTCCACATCTGGAAGGCTGAAATCTCCAGTTAGCAGCACCTCTCCCTTTTCTGCTATCCCAATTATGGCCTTCACTAGTGCCTTGTCCATCACTTTACCTTGTCCCAGAGGTCTGTACACTACCCCGATATGGATAGTGGTCTTGGAGCCCATCTCCAGGATGACCCATAGCACTTTCAGACCTTCCTCACATTGTTGTACTTGCACCTCAGAGGCCTTTATTCTCCCCCTCACATATAAAGGCACCCCTTCTCCCCTCTTCACCACCCTGTCTCTCCTAAATAGAGAGTACACTGGCATAGCTGTGTCCTAGTCATAGTGCTCAGTGTACCATGATTCCATTATGACTGCTAGATTCAGGTTAGCCTCCACCATAATAGCTTGTAAGTCTGAGATTTTGTTTTCAGAGTTCCTGGCATTAGCACTGATGGCTCTTCATACATTTCTCTCATCTTCCTTCCCTATCTGCCTACAATATGGTGTTACCTGACGCTTCCACTGACTCACCCTCCCATTTTGCTTTTTCCATTTCTGATCCCTTTTGATCCACTCTCCTCCCCGTCAGAATTATATTCCCTTTTCCTTTCTACTTGTCCTTGTCCCTGTCTTCCTGATTCTCTGTCCTTTGGGGGTTAGTACCCCTCAGGCCATCTTCCTTGTTATTTTACCTTCGGAGGGGCGAATTCTTGCCTCCTTTGTTTTTTCTGCCTCTCCTTCTGGCTAGCTGAAATGCTCATCTAAATAGAATCTAAACCTCCAACCAAGGACTGCAGTTCCCCTCCTAGAAGGATGCTGGCCATCTCCCTTACAGAGGTCCATATTCTCAGGTTGGTCCCCATTGCCTGATGTAGCAAAAGTCCTCTTCCATGCACCATAGATTCAGATCATCCTTAAAGGTCCTAGTTTGGAGTACCTTTGCCTATCCTGTGCCATTCATAGGTAGCATAAGCTTGGATATGTCTCAATATTCCATACTCAAATTGCATATAGAGTGCCCCCCCCCACACTGGATGAAGCACTATATCACACATCTATTCAGTGTTATGTGGTAGGATGGTAGGATACTGCAGGAACCAATGTAATCTAATATTAATTACTCCAGTAGTCACTCTGTGTGGTTGGAGGGATGGATTGATGGATAGGATGGACCAAAGTCCCTTTCTTCTCCACAATACAATGTTACATAAATAGTAGGACTAATCAAGCTGTGAACAATCCATTTGCACTCCATAAATCTCATTGGAGTTTGAAGTTGTATTAAAATATGAGCTCAGCAGCAATACATGATATTTGCTCCCCTGTTCCTCTACAATATAAGAATCAAGCACCAGATTTTCAAAGCCCTAAGAATGCCACAAATCTGTGGTCTGCCTATCATTTGGAGCACATGGTTTGCAGCATTCTCTCTGCCACTTTTTGATGGTCTATCTTGCATCAGCCCTGGGTACCCTTTTCATGGGGCTTATGCCAAATATTTGGTGCATGCTGCCACTGGAAAAACTGGTATAGCTGTATTAAAATTTGACAGTGTGTCAAAGGTGTTTGGCACAGCTGCGCCAAAAAATGGGTTTGATCCTGGGCTTGATTCAAGTCTCATGTCATCCTCTGAAAATACAGCCTCAGATTCCTAGAAAATTATTATTGTGTCTGGGCAAAAAATTCATGAAATAAAATAAATTCTGCTGGTTTAGGACAATACTCTGCAGGACCATGGAGAGCTTTAAGATTGCTTTAAAAACTTATTTATTCAGATTAGCTTTTATATTTGATGTTTTTGAAAATTTTAAATTGATCTGGACATATTTATGAGAAATGTTATATTTTTAACTGGAAGTTGATTTATTTATGTGATTTGTGTAATATGTTTTATGTAAAGCGCTTTGCTAATCTGAATTGCGCTATATAAAAAAATTATTATTATTTTATTATTATAATATTATTATATTATTATTGTTATTATTATATTATTATTATAAATAACTTTGTATGTGAATCCACACATTCTATTCCACAAATTATGCAGAGCAGTGATGATGATCATGCATTGTTGCAACATTCCCTACTGTACACTGTAGTGGAGCAGGTGCAATTTATTCATATTTTGTGACTGGATATAGCAGAGTATGTTCTGATGTCATGCTACCTTTCCAACTAGTGTACATTGTACTGTATACTAGAGATTAAATAAAATATCTTGTTTATCACATATTTTTCCTCCAGCCTTTCTAACTTACACTCTGCTTCTATAGACTAAGGTCATGGGGTGGCCTCCCAGTATCATCTTCACCTAACCTGGAGACTGCATCATTTTACAGATAGGTCCCTAGTATAGGGGCTAATAAAGCTGGGAGAAGCCCTTCTGGGCTAGGGTGAAGTACTGCCAAGGTGCACCCTACATCTTCATACTTCAGCAACAAGCCATTTTCCACCACTGTCTTACCTATGTACATCAACGGTCTGGAGTGCATCATGTCCCCCAAAGCAACCAGCAAAAGTGTGAGGTGATGTATATGGAGGAGGTTGCAAGGCAGTTTTAGCTTGAGAGAAACAGGAAACCATGTGTCTAGTCCTACCGGGTCAATATAGTGCACCCAAAAGGGTGCATGGAAGACAGTGCATGCACCACAGCATGGACCCACAACAGCGTATGGCCCAGCAGAGCGCAAACCACAACAGCATAGAGTCTAGGCACATCAGTGCACATGG
Source organism: Neoceratodus forsteri (assembly GCA_016271365.2). Classification (NCBI taxonomy): domain Eukaryota; kingdom Metazoa; phylum Chordata; order Ceratodontiformes; family Ceratodontidae; genus Neoceratodus; species Neoceratodus forsteri. Next base: position 1,784,289,063 of record CM057450.1, read on the forward strand.
CCCGAGTTGAGCACCTGTCCGAGACAGTGCATGCCAGAACAGCACATGGCTCCACTGCATAGGGGGAGTGGGCTCATGGCAATACAGTGCCTGGCACCTCGGAGCCAGGAAATGACAGTGAATTCTACCCTGCAAGAACACAGCAGAGTTCCTGTATCTTCATTTTGGGGGGGTTCCCTCCCTGTGCATGCTGCACATGCGAAATGCCCCACACGCAAGCCACCCAAGAGTCATGACCCCAGTAGATCAGCACCTGTAGCACAACGGGTGTATGCACGCCAGGTAACCATGTGGAAAACCAGTGTTGGAAGCTCAAAACTGACAACTACCATCCACCGCACACAGCACTGTTCACCATCCACTGCTTACAGATCCATCGCCCACCACTCAACAACAAGACCAACCACTGCCATGCATGGGAGCCTGAGGAACGGAGGCCCAGCCAGCACAGCCCTGGTGCTGCACCCTTGGGACTATGAGGTAGGTGTCAGCTACGCTAGTACAGGGGGTGAAGTCAGCAGGCACAGGCACTGCCACCAGCAGCAATAGAGGGAGTGGTCTCGCGGCACACCCTTGTCACAGTTAACATTTTGCCATTGTACCGGTAGCCAAGGCAGGTACAGGGGACTGGAGAGGACAAAGGTGACCGGCAGGGGAAGGGGATATACAGCAAACATCCATACAAGGAAACCAACCATGGAAAGAGCACTGCAACACTGTGGGGTGGGGTGCACCTGCAGGAGGCTGCTAGCCTCAAATCCCACAACCAGAGAAAAGAAATAAGCACTCCAGATGGCACATGTGCAAGGAATATATGCTGACATAGAGTGTATGACATGCCAGAAAGCAGCCCAGATGCACAGTACCCCCTTGAAGGGGTGTGTGGCCTGTTGTACAGCAGGTATTAACAGCAAATGCAGCATAGTATGTGTGCAAAATGTCCCATCTGGAGTACACCCACATGGAACCCTGGCCTTGGTGGGGGCCTGCATGCAACAGAGGGACAGGGGGTGTTGCTAGTTGCAGCACAGGGCCTAGCTGGGCATGGCAGGCATGGGGAATGGTGGTGTATGACCCCATGTGCGTAGGTCATATTGCATGGGGCAGTGGGATGCCTGCTGTCATGTGCTGTCACACCTCTCATGTGGACCCACTGCACAGGCCGGAGGGCCGGCTGCATGCATGCATGCATGCAGTGCCCCACTGGACTGGGGGGGTGGGGCGGTACCTCTGCAGGCCATATATACCCTGTGACATGCCCCATGCACACCCAATGATGTGCCCCTGCACCCTGTTGTGGAGCAATGCCGTGCCTCTGTGCACACCACCAGGGTCAACAGGCAACAGGTGCTGCAGGGGTGGGTGCGCACAAGTGGGACGACTCAGGCACACATTGGGGACCTTATAGGGAGTGCATTGGGTGGCTGGGTAATCATTCTGTGGAGTCAGTCCATGTGAGAGAATGCCTCTGGTGTACGTCCGCAGCCAGAAGGGCAAGCCATTACTGCACCATGCGGGGTATCTATACCACTGGGAATGGGTACACCTTGAGCGGACATACTGGAAGTGCATGGAATATGAGAAGGTGAAGTGTCCTGTGCAGGTGCATATGCAGTCCGAAGAGCACAGCACAGGTGGCCGCAACCACGTCCCAGACACCATCGACATCGCAGCCAGAGAGTTATTGGCATCAGTGAAAGACCATGCCCAATGCACCAACGAGACCTGCAGTGCATTGTGGCAGCATACACATCGTGGGTGCCCACATCCATCACAGGGAAACTGCCGGCATTGTCACTGCTCAAACAGACCTGTGCCAGGGCCAGGACTCAGGGACACAGGCCACCACCACAACCAGTAAGCCTGCATCAGCTTATGATACCCCCAGAGTACAGTTCAATTGAGACAGGCGTCCCCTTCCTCCTGCATGACAGTGGCCCGGGGGATCACAGGCTGTTGGTCTTTGCAACATGGGCCACACTGTCACACCTGGAGGGGTGTGCCACCATACTTGCAGATGGGACATTCAGTGTAACCCCACTGCTGTTCCAGCAGGTGTATACTATCCATGGCCTGCTGGAGGACACCACCTTTCCAGCTGTCTATCTGCTAATGAGTTCCAGAACCACCACAGCATACACAGCAGCATTCCAGCAGTTGAGATCACATTGCCCTGGCCTCACATCTATGGCTGTCCTGACAGACTTTGAACTTGAGGCCATGCAGGCTTTTACCAGCGTATTCCCCAGCATTTGCCAGCAGGGCAGCCTCCTCCACCTGGCCCAGGCCATGTGGTGCCATTGCCAGTGCATTGATGGCTTCATGGCCTGCTACACAGAGAACCCTGAGTTTTCCCTCCATGCCCATTTGGTTGTTGCACTTGCCTTTGTGCCGCCTGCTGATGTCATTGATGCCTGCACCACTCTGCGTGAGATGGGCTACATGAAGGCCAACAGTGAGTTGTTATTCCAGCTAATTGACTACTTCGAGGACACCTGAGTGGGTAGGCCTGTTGGCCACTCTGCATGGTGCAGGCCTCTGTATAACATTACCATGTGGAACGTCCATGATGCTGCTTGTGACAGTACACCCTGTACGACCAATGCCATGGAGGCCTGCCATAGGGGTTTTGCCACACGCCTGGTGGCATGCCATCTGAATCTGTGGCATTTCATATGGGTGCTGGGGGCTGAGGAGCAGCTGACTTCTGTGAAGCTGTCCCAGCTGTCCGCTAGGAACACCATGCCCACTGTGAAGCAACGCTATAAGGATGCCGGGAGGAGGATTTCCGCCATTGTTGGGTCCTACGGACAGCAATCCACTGTGGAATACCTCCATGGCATAGCATTCAACCTGTCCCTCCAGGTGTAATGGGACTGTGCTACTGGGTACGGAGGTGGGTGGGTTGGGGGTGTGTCTATTTCCACTGTCACTGTTGCACTGTGTGGTTTGTCTTGCTTGTACAAGTAAACACTATTTACACACATGTCTGTTGTCCTGCCTCTTGCTTCCTGCCCATGACATATGGGCCTGCTTGCACTGTTTCCCCTGTGCAGCAATCTCTCTGTTCACTGTTATTGTGTTAGCTGTTTTGTATGCACTGTTCTGCCATTAGCTGTTTTTGCATACGTCATTATGACCCCGTGCTGTGTATAGTTTAAGAAAATAAATTTACTTGTAAAGTAATGAAAAACTACAGATACATTTAAAATGAGACAAAAATACAGTTTCAATGCAAGCAACATCTGTTAAAAACTTGGTGTAGTATGTGCTCTAAAGGATGTACAGTATTTTATGATACAAAAGTGTCATCATAAGCCATTTTGGTGAGAGAACAGGAAAGCAAAGCTTAGTGGCTCTGTCTTTCCAAAGTAGAGGCATGAGTCCAAGCTACAGTAGGAAAAATGTTTCTAACACTTTTGGTAGCTAAAACTGCTGAGCAATTTGTATATGATTGGATTATGGACAGTATAAAAGATACAATACATGTGATTCAGCATGGGAATATCAATGCATTCTTCACCACCAATTGGCTAATTGGACTACTTAATGATTTCTATATGGCAGCAGAGGAAGGGATGATTATCTGATGCAGAACTATAAAATGGCAAGAGAGAATATGGAAACCTTACTGATTAAAGGCCATCTCCAGACCATAGATTAAAACACTATCGATGCACATTCGATGTCAAATCTCCTTTCCACAGTAAATTCAATACAAAATGTCATCTTGGTAGATATAACCTAATTACAGATCAGTACACCACTCTGTCCCTTGAATTAGTGCTTTTGTATTGAACAGCAGATTGCATAGCTGACGTTTAGCTCTTTGATCAGCACCTTGGCCAGACCACCTCTCCGCAGTCTCCCTCACTTAACTGCAGCTGCATTCCACAACCAGAGTCTGTCATAGTTCTGTTAAAGAGGACTGTTTAATGCATTTTGTTCTTCAGAACTAAAATGACTTTGTTGACTGCATCCAAGCAACCATTTTTCTGTATATTTCCTTAAGCAAACCACAACTTCAAAATGCTGTTTTATAAGTGGAATAAACCATTCCAGGCTGTGCTTTAAAGCATTTTGATGTAGTTTCACCTTGTGTCCTTATGCACCTAGGACATGCACAGAAATCCAGGGAACACTGTTGACCCGTTTTGCATCATATTATTTGTAGTAGAAAACCCATATGTCATGATTGCTTACCTTCTCTAAAATTCACCTATGATGGTTGTTTTATCTGTTTCCTTCCTTAGTAGAACTGAAATGCATTATAATGGTGTAGTTATACACAACCTTGTTTAATCTCAAATCTTTAATGTACTCTTACTGAAGATTTCTTGAACATTAGGAATGCACCCAAACAGTGTAGCTACACATGATGCAATAGTCTTCTCTCCTCCCACTGCAGCTTGAGTGTCTAGACTGTGTTGGGAGTTTTTCCAAGCCCAAGAAAGATGCCATGGGAACTAATCAAAAACTATAAACAAACATCTTTTGTGTAGTTACACTGGTATAGTTGGAAGTTTGTATTTGAAATAAGTAATCAGAATCAATATATAATGGCAGCTATATCAGCAAATTCTACAGGATGTGAATAATCACAAAATATGTGTTTTAAACTATGTACGTTTTGAGGCCTACAGGGGTTAACAGTGTCTCTTTAAACCACAGCCTGTCTTGACATTTCTTACTTGACTATAATAATGTAATCAATTTGACTGATCACAATGTACTCAGACATTAAATATTTGCTATGGTTAAATGTCTGACAATTATTAAATGGGTCTGCTCTTTTTTGATGAATAGAATGCAGAAAGTAAATGTAGGAAGGACTATATCTAATTGAATAGAAGTGGTCAAGATGCCACAAGGCATGAAACTACAGTAGGTCCATTCCAAATTCTTGTTCTGTTGTAAACTTTCAAAATGCAAGAAAACAAGATGTCATGCAGTGTATATATACTGTATGTCACACAGCCTATACTGAGTCTTGGGATTATTGTGGAACCTGTACCTGATGTATCAGAGCTGTAGAAAGCTCCAATAAGCATTTTTGCTAACTGAATCCCTTGCCACTGCTCCCATCATGGGGTTCAGTTATGGGAGATTCTGGAATGCTGCAACACTGGTTCTATTTAAGTGAAGTTGAGGCAGGATAATGGCAGGATCAACTAGACGAAGCATGAATGTAGTGGACAACTTGTGAAGAATTGCAGCAGGCAATGATTTGTTAGTGGCTTCTTCCCCAGATACTTGAACTGTCTAGGTGAGTCAAATAGTTGCCACCTTCAGGTCATGTAGGGTCACTTATCAGATGGGGGCTTCTGCCCAGAAGGGTGGAGTGAGGGGCTTAAAATTCTCTCTAAAGGCCTAATTCCCCCTGTTGCTTTCTCCCATCAGTCAGAATTGGAACTTTACCAGCAGCTTTAGCAGCAGAACCTCAAGATGATTGGTAAGCTCTCCTTTACGTCTTATGCTGCATGCTAGTGAAGGCTTTTGGGAGAGAGTAGCACTTGGAGGTGCCTCTCCATCCAATGCACTGCTCCCTTGAGCAGGCTTGGTGGTCTCTACACCAATGGGTGCAGGAGCTCAGTATGACAGCAGTGTTCCTCTGCTTCAAAGGAAAACACCGCTGCCACACTGAGCGCCGCGCTATCCCTCCGGCCATGCTTCCCTGCCACGCCCTCAAAGTTTCACACGCTGGGGAGCTCACCCCAGCGTGGGCAAACATTATTGAGTTTGCCGACGGGGTGCCCAACCCCGTCAGCTCCTCGGCCCCCCATTTTCTGCCATGCTGGGAGCCCACCCCAGCATGGCAATGTCCCACGCCATCTTTGTTTTGTTTTTTCCTGTAAAACAAAACGTGTCTCTGCTGCCTCCCAACCTCCCTGCCACCCACTGCGCACCCAGCCTCCCCCACACCCCCCACCCCATACTTACCCCCGGACTCTGGCGTGACGATCTTCGGTGGACCGGGAACACATCTGCACTCTTCAAAGCCGACCGCGAACTGAGGAAATGCTGGTAAGCTGTATAATGGGCTACATAGGGCGGTTTCAACTTTATTGCATATGTCAGTCATTTTTTGGAATATTTGCACCAAATTTTCAACATGGTGTTTTTGGGACCCCTTCTAATGAATGATGTCACTGGCATGGCGTTATTCAGGCCCGAAGGGTGATTTCGCTGGCACTGCGCAGTCACTGCGTGAAATCACCCTTCAGCCTTGAATAATGTCATGACAGTGATATCATTCATGAGAAGGGGTCCCAAAAACCCCATGTTGAAAATTTGGTGCAAAAATTCTTAAAAATGACTGTTTTACGAGAGTGCATTGCACAGTTCCTATGCAGGTCTGCATTTTTGAATTTTCAATATTTTCACTCCAGATTTTCAACATTGTCATTTTATCACACCTTCTTATGAGTTGTACAGCTGTCATTTTTCACATCTCACCCAAAACGTGTTTCCGCCCATGTAGCGCACAATGGCGCAGTCGGTGTGCGAAATCAATGTATGGAACACATTAAAAAAATCACAGTGACACTGTTCATGAGCAGAGGTCTTAAAATGGCTATGTTGAAAATTTGGTGAAAAAATTCCTAAAAATGACTGTTTTACGAGCGTGCGTTGCGCAGTTCCTACGCACGCTCGTACGTTTTGAATTTTCAATATTTGCACTCCAGATTTTCAACATTGCCATTTTACCACACCTCCTCATGAGCAGTACAGCTGTCATTTTTCACATCCTGCCCAAAATGTGTTTCTGCCCATGTAGCGCCGAGGCGCAAGTCGGTGTGCTTGAACTCAATGTATGGGACACATTAAGAAAATCACAGTGACACTGATCATGAGCAGAGGTCTTAAAATGGCTGTGCTGAAAATTTGGTGAAAAATTCCCAAAATGACTGTTTTATGAGTCTGGATTATGCCAGTTCCTACGTATGCTCGTATGTTTGCGAATTTTCAATATTTTCACTCCAGATTTTCAACATTGCCATTTTACCACACCTCCTTATGAGCAGTACATCTGTCATTTTTCACATCCTGCCCAAAACGTCTTTCCCCCATGTAGTGCACAATGGCGCAGTCGGTGTGCGAAATCAATGTATGGGACACAATAAGAAAATCACAGTGACACTGTTCATTAGCAGAGGTTTTAAAATGGCAATGTAGAAAATTTGGTGAAAAAATTCCTATAAATGACTGTTTTATGAGCGTGCATTGCACAGTTACCATGCACGCTCGTAGGTTTGCGAATTTTCAATATTTCCACTCCAGATTTTCAACATTGACATTTTACCACACTTCCTTATGAGCAGTACAGCTGTCATTTTTCACATCCTGCCCAAAACCTGTTTCTGCCTATGTAGCTAAATGGGGTGTAACAAAGATCATGCTGACAATTTAAGGTGCAAATACCAGTAACGCACAGGGCATTAGGGTAAAGCACCATACATGCCAAACACCACTGCAAATACCTGCAAGCGAACATTCGGCATTGACAAATGCTTGTTAATTGTGTGGTTTGAGGTGCCTTTTAGCTACTAGGGCTTGTGAGCTGCTTAGTACAGCTTAGGCTGCAACTGGTCCCCAATGCCTCTGAAAATTATGGATGATCAGATTTTGGAATCTGGAATTGGCCCAAAATCCAGAATTAGGATTTTCAAATTTTGGGTCCAAAAATCCTAATTCTGAAAATGGTATTTCAAAGCCAAATTTCAGGATTGGAATCAGCAGTACGTTTAACCTCTCCACCAGCTGGTTAATCCACCCTGCCTTGCCTCCTTTTCCTTTCCTTCTTTGCTGCAATGCTCCTCTGAGTCCTGCTTCAACCTCCTCCTATAGGAACACCTATGGCATGCATCCACAGATCCTCAGCGGGTAATCAGTCCATCCACTGACAACTCAGATTAGTACCTCCTATGATCAGTGACTGACTGACATAGCACAGCACAGTACAGTAACTTTACTTAAGGTAAGCCCATCATGTCACAACACCCCACCATCCATCAGCCGGCCTGGTCTTGGAGTCAGATTGCAAGTTGATTCAACTTCCCCATCCTGATGAGTCCAGAAATGATCTCTCTTCTCTGAACCCTTCCCATAGTCCAGACTTAGTCAATGTGACAGTTCCACTTAGAAACATAGAATCTGATGGCAGATAAGGACCACTTGGCCCATCTAGTCTGCCCTTTTACTTACCTAATGGATAAGCTGCAGATCCTAGTTAACCAACAGCCTACTTCCTCCTACCCCCCACTAGAATTGCCTTATGTCTGTCCCATGATTTCTGAATTCCCCCGCTGTTTTTGACTCTACAACCTCCTCAGGAAGGCTGTTCCATGCATCTACAACCCTCTCTGTGAAGAAATACTTCCTCACATTACCTCTGTGCCATCCCCCCTCTATCTTCAAATTGTGCCCCCTTGTTCTTGCACATCTCTTTTTCTGAAAGATGCTACCCTCTTGGACTTTGTTGATTCCCTTGAGGTATTTGAAAGTTTCTATAATGTCCCCCCTCCCTCCTTTCCTTGAGGCTATACATCTTAAGCTCCTTTAGCCTTTCTTCATATGTCTTCTGGTGCAGACCCTGCACCATTTTTGTTGTCCTCTGGACAGCCACCACCCTGTCTATGCCTTTGCAGAGATGGGGTCTCCAGAACTGTACACAGTACTCCAGATGTGGCCTTACCAACTGTCTGTACAGAGGGCCAACAACGTCCTGTTTTCTACTGGTGATGCCTCTCCCTATGTATCCCAGTATCCCCCCAGCCCTCCTTACTGCCTTCTCACAATTTTTGTCCACCTTTAGGTCATCTTATATGACTACCCCCAGGTCCCTTTCCAATTTTGTTGTTGTCAGTATCTCACCTGCCCTTTGTGTACTCTTCCCCTGGGTTTTTGTTTTTGAATTATGGAGTTCTGTAAACCACGGTTTCCAAAACCAGCTGCGAGTGCACCTTAGCACCTGTGCAAAATATTGTCCTCACGCTGGCCGTTCACTTGCGCTCCCTCAGGAGAACCACCAGCGTGAGTGACAGGCTGCTCTGCAATTAAATGAAATGTAAGCCAGGCACAGGTTTTTCTATTAAAACTGTCACAATGGCTTTGTTCTAATCCTGGGCACTTTTTAATAAATAAATCAAAAAATAAACAAAGCTCCTATAGTTTTCTATCATTTCTAACCATGTCTGATTCCCCCAAGACTCCTGTCACATTCAGACTCCTGCCCCCTCATGTGAGTGGCTGCCATCAACTGATCAGACACCTGGGAGATGGTCAATGATGGAGTTCGGTGAAGATGGACTCAGTGGTGGGACAGTGGCAACATGTCACAGAGTCAGAGTAGTGCTGCCGGGATTGGTGAACAGAGTAGCTGCAGCAGTGGGCTAGGAAGCAGCAGTGCCTCCCTCAGCTTTCTTGGGACCCCAGAGAAGAGTGACAGCTCCCCACTGGCTACCGAGTGTGACTAGTCTCTACAGCTGCCAATACAGTGGTGGATCGCCTTCAAGGTTGGTTTGCTGACCTATAAGGCCCTACATGATTAGGGACCTGGTTACCTGCAAGATCTCCTTCATCTCTACTGTCCCTCCCGCTCTCTCCGATCCACTGGCGAGGGATTGCTAGAGATTGCCAGGGTTCATTTAAAGACATCTGGGGCCAGGTCTTTTAGTTTTATGGCCCCAACTCTGTGGAATTCTCTACCTCGTCAGGTGCGAGATTGCCCGACCGTCCAAAGTTTTAAAGCAGCATTAAAAACATTTCTTTTTAGCCTAGCGTATAATGATTTTTAATGTCACTGTCATGAGTTTTATCTGTTATTTATGGTTTTAATAGATTGTTTTATTTATTGATTTATTTTTGTGTTATGTACAAGTGCCTTGGTTCTGGAAAGGCAGTTTTATAAATAAAGTTTGATTTGATTTGATTTGATACAGCAAGCTGCCCAGAGCTACTCCTGTTACCTGACCGCTGATGTTTCCCAGGAGATCAGTGATTTCAGTGGGTTGGGGGCATCAAAAAACATAGCCTTCTTCTGAGTCTTACTTGACTAATCAATGGGCACAGATATTGAAACTTCACTGGTGCTTCCCACAAATTGAAACTTCTCTGCGGCTGCCCCTTGGTAGCACCTCACCATTTATCAGCTTCTCATTATTTCTTCAGTACCTATCTTGAATTAGTAAATATAAAAAATAAAACATGGGGAATGTGTAAACTCAGATTTTATGCACACCCACAGTGTGCCACGCCCAGATAAACCCTGAGGACTTTGCCCTTGGGGCTTATGGGGCATCGCACACCTCGGGTGTGCTTTAAATCCCCATTATACACACTTCCCTATGCATCATTCTACATATTATCCGGGCACAGTAGCAGCTGTATATTAGTGTTGCATTGGGGTTTCACTAAAGACGTTTATTTTCAGAGCCTGATATCATAGCAGTCTTAGACCCTAGGACTGCAAAATTTGGTAAGCTCCTTCTCAGCATTAGGATCTTTGAGCCTCATCCTATGTTGTAGGAAGATCGTTTTTGTAGTTTGAAATTACCATATTTTTGTCCAATTTACTACCTGAATTTTTGTGCTCAATAGCTAAAAAAATAGTAAAGAGTTCAGGTATGAAACTTACAGGTTGTGTAGGTATCAATTCAATTCAAGATTTTATTGATCAACTTTTTGGTCATTACAATTTACACATCCCCATGTTAAAATCTTAAATGTTTAAATAGAACATAGTACATTTTGTGATCACTCACAATTACTGTACATATTGCACTAATACATAACACTTGGTTTAAATAAGGGTCATTTGTCTCAACTTGTGTATACTTCTTTTAAAACAGTTTAAACAGGCTAATCTTTAACACTTCTTTTCATGTTATTTCCTTGTTTGTATGACTACATATTACACTAATACATTTATTTCCATTTTTGTGTACTCCTGTTAAAACTATTATAATTACTCAGGATTCATAAACACTTCTTTTCTTGTTATTTCCTTATTTATGTGATTTGTTTTGAATCAATTATATGTAGAGAAGCCACCAATGGATCTAATATTTTCCATGAAGTGGAATTTATTAGTTCTTTTACCATGTTTCTTGGTTCTGAATTCCATTCTTCCAATACTTTGCCCAAAATCTTCTTTCTGTCCTTCTCATATAAGGAGCAGAATATTATCAACTGTACTAGGTCATCTTCCTCTATACTGCAATTACATTTTATTTTAGTTGTTTTGATACCCTTGACACAGTGTATATGTTTATTATACTGATGATATTCAAAACAAAATCTAGTGAACAATGTCCTACTCTGTGGGTTCTTTATGATATGCAAATATAGTTCCATTTTAAATGTATTCTTATTCCTAGCGAGTCATTCCCATCTCTTATATTTGGAACAAAGGCTCATTTCTTTTTGTATGTGTATATTTTTTAGTCTCTCCTTGATCTGGATAAATATCAGTTCCCATGGGTATATGTAAATATCTGCTAGATAATGTAATAAACCTGCTGGCTTGATCAATTCTATAACTTGTGTACTAGGAAATATAACTTTATTATTCAAATAGTTTATGGCTTCTTCTAGACACTGTCTTGGTAGTCTTTGTTCCTCCATTAGGTATGTTTTGAACCAGCAAGATATTATTCTTTCCTGTATCAAGTAGTCAAGTGGCAGTTGTCCTAATTCTGCCATACCATCACAGACAGAGCTCCTTGAGGTAGACCTAGTAGTGACTTATAAAAAATTTTCAAAAGCATCTCTATTTTGGTAAATAATTGAATTCCCCAAATTTCTTCTCCATATAAAATCTGATTGTTTATTTTAGAATTGATCACCTTTATACAGCCTTTGACTTTAATTACAGGTAAGGCTTTTTTTTACTGTATGTTCAAGTTCTTGGTGGTGTTTTCTCCAAGACAGATTATTTGTTATATTTATTCCTAGATAATGGAAATTTTCACAAGCTCTATTTCCTTTCCCACTATTTTATATTCATATGCATTTTTGTTTCCTCCAGTTACCATGGCTTTGGTTTTTGAAATATTTACCTGGGCCCAGATATTCAAAGCAGTTATGCATGGTGTAACTGAGCTGCACTGATGCAAGTGCGGACTTGTGCCAAGGAGCGCTATTCAGTGGGAGACAGTGCACAGTGCAAATCTCATTGTGCTAATGCACAACTACAATGAATGCAGGTGCAAGTGCAGGGGGCGTGCCCATAAATATCGAGCGCAGTGCGATATTCAACTGTGGAACCATGGCACAAGTGCAGAGCAAACCAGAGATGTGCAGAGCAGACTTGTTCCTATAAATACAGGGCATAAGCACACAGAAAGCTCTTTCACCAGGTGAGAGGGAGAGAGAGAGAGAGAGAGAGAAAAAGAAAGAAAGACAGACAGAAAGACAGAAAGACAGACAGAGAGAGACAGAGTGAGAGACAGACAGATAGACAGACAGACAGACAGACCGAGGCAGACACAGAGGGAGAGGGACAGAGGTGGCAGTGGAAAGGGAGACAGGGGCAGAGAGAGTGAGAGACACAGGCAGACACACTGCCAGGCAGTGCACCAGGGTGGCACACAGCCCGCAGCAGCCAACCGCCCAGGGGGATATTGGACATCAGGGGCCATGGATAGTGCACCCTTCATGATGGAGGTTGTAATGAGGGGTGTAAGGGGGCAGGAGGAACAGCAACATGGCCATGGAAGGGCCTGTTGGCAGTATGCCCAACACAGGTGGTACCGTGCCTGCATCACCTTCAAGAACTACAGTGACATGGAGATAGTGGGCCAGTGCTGCTTGAACAGGGCCATTCTGAGGCAGCTCTGTGAGCTGTGCAGTGAGGAAATGCAGGAATCCACCAGATGGAGCCATGCCATGTCTGTGGAGATGAAGGTGATAGCCGTCATGAGCCTGCTCGCCATGGGCACCTTCCAGAGACCAACAGGGGACACCACAGGTATAACCCTGTCGGCCACATCCCACCTCCTCACACAGTTCCTCAATGCTCTACTGCCACATGCTTTAGAATACATCCATTTCCCCAGCACATAGGTGGAGCATACAGCAACCATGCAGGACTTCCACAGGGTAGCACATATGCCTGGCATGATTGGGGCCATTGATTGCACCCGCATGGGCATCCACATGCCACCTGGCCCTGAGGGTGTGGCATACATCAATATGAAGGGGAGCCTGAGCATCAACTGCCAGGTGGTGTGCAATGTCATGGGGTGCATCACCAATGTTTGTACCACACACCCTGGGAGTGCACATGATGTGTTCATCTTGCACAGCTCTGCACTGTGACACAGGTTCAAACATGGGGACATCCCCACAGGCCATTTAGTGGGTGAGTATGGCACAGGCAAGGGGTGACGGGCAGAGCAGGCCATGGGATGGGGAGGGAAGGGTAGGCATGCTGGTGTGGGTGCCAGGGACAGGCAAGGAGCACAGCAAAGGATGGCAGAGGGCTAACCATGGCATTATCCACACAGGAGACAATGCCTATCTACTGAGTCCCTGGCTGCTTACCCCCCTACCAGCACCCATCGTCCCCAGCAGAGGAACGCTGCAACGGGGCACACACCAGCACGTGCAACATCATTGAGCATGTATTTGGCATGCTGAAGGCATGGTTACATTGCCTAGACAGGTCTGGTGGTGTCCTACAGTACAGCCCCTTGAAAGCCTGTGGCCTATTCCTGGCCTGCTGCATACTGCACAACATGGCCATTGACCATAGGCTAGCTGTCGAGGCTGATGAGGGTGACAGTAGTGGGGATGATGGAGGCAATGGGATGGAGGGTGGTGGACAGCCCCCCCAGGTGGAGGGTTCCCTGGCTGCAATGACAGGCATTCCAACATTGGGACACCATTGCACAGGAGCACTATGGTACATGCAGGTAGGTGGCATCAAACCCTTTCATGGGCCACACACACAGGTACAGCACACATGAAGGGGTGTGCAAGGCAATGGGCATGCACACACAGAGGCGTGGTGCAGGGGTAGGGGAGTCAGTGGCACACAACCACACACAGCAATACACAGCAACACACACATGCACCCATGCACCCACACACCCAGGCGTTGGCATGTGGTGGGGATCAGATGCATTGCACTGGTGCACAGCTGCAACCAGTGCTGAACTGCCCTCATCACACCCACACTGCATGGCCCTGCGGCCGGGCAAGCATGCACACAGGCAGCGTGCAGCATGACACACAGGTGCCACACCAGTGGTATGCACACACACACACACCACCCATGCATGCACAGAGCAGCAGCTACAGACTGCAGTCAGGGCAGCATGCACATCAGGGCTGCTGCACAGAACCATGGCCACCGCAGCCATGGGGTGGCCATGCCAGGGCTGATCTGTAGCTACAGGTTGCCCATCAACCACAGGGGGTGTTTGCAACAGCCCCTCCAGGGGTTGAACCATGGGACTGTGACCGGGTCTGCATGAGGGTGCGTAGGCACCCAAACACTCCTGCCCCAGGCGTGCCTGGGATGCCAACATCAGAGCCCGGTGTTGACAGTGTAGGTGTTGCACAACACCGGGATCATGGGGTGGACAGTGCACTGCATGGGGTCAGCGGTGCCAGACCATGCCCTGTGGCAGCCAGCATCACAAAGCCATCTATGATTGCATTGGTGCTGTGATCTAGGGATGCATTTGTGGGCTCCTGCATGCACTGCATCCCTGCTAGGAGCTACACAGTGCCCCTCTTGCACTGCTCGCCCAACTTGTGCACCTCTGCATGCAGTCCACACACCCCAGTGGCAAGCAGAACCTGTTGCTGTATGGAGGCCTGCAGCAAATGGGTGTGCTCAACCAGCGGATTGGTGTCCTGGGGATCCCGGGTGGGATGCCGACCCTCCTGTGGTGACTGGTCATGCTGCACAGCCCCCTCTCTGGTGGACACTGCACAGTGGTGTCCTCATGGGGAATGTCCCTAGCTGGCGCTCCAGTAGTGGACCCAGTGTCCAGATGCCCTGTGGTACATGCAGCCTGCTGCCATTTCTCATCCGGCCAATGAACGCTGCCCAGCACCTGCACAGCTGCACCACTACAACCACAGGGCACAGTCATGGCAGTGTACATAGCCGCACCTGCAGTGGTGGCAGGCAGCTGTTCCCCCACCGGCAGGACGCTGGGTGTACTGCCTGTGTCAGTGGCTGGCATGGGCATCTCTCCCACAACATTGCACATGCTGTCCAGGATGATGGTGATGTCGTCATTGGTGTAGGACCCCACCCCAATCTGTGTCTCCATGCAGAGGACACCAAGACTGGCATCCCACAGGAACACATCCAGGGCCTCGTCTGACCCCATGCCCAGGACATCCGCATGGACTGTGGTGGTGTGCTGCAGCCTATCAGGCCCTCAGATGCCTATGTAGGAGGAAGGTTGGCCCTCTGGGACTGGTTCTGCATCCACAGCTGCTGCCGGTGTCCCATCCTCCGCACGCAGTCATGCTGGTGCTGAAAGAGATGAAAGGCGTGTCAGTGATGCAATGCCCACATGTGCCCCCAAACTGCCACTGCATGTGTCTGGCAGCACGGCATGTGTGTTGTTGTGCACACATGCACAGGACATGTCTGCTGGCAGCATGCACACCAGCATGCCCGTGTACGCACCCACCATGCCACCAGCTGTGCGTGGCTGACATACTTACCATGCAGTCATGGGCTGCCACCCATTGGGAATCCTCCTCCTGGCACACCGTCCACTGTGCTGCAGTGCATGGTGGCTGCCACCAACTCCTCCTGCACCTTGAGTGGTGGCGCATCAGGAGGCCCCCTTCCGGTGGCCTTCCAGTAGGCATGGATGGCTGCCACCTTCTCCTTTATGTGCCTCCTGTCTGTGCCCACCTTTTTACAGCACTCCTGTGCTGACCACTGGTGGATGCCATGCTGGTTAATGTAGTCAGCCACCTCCTCCCAGGCCCCAGCCCTGGCCTGTGGTGTGCCTGTGGCACCACTCAACAGTGGCTCCCTGTCCAGGTAGGCATCAAACAGGGCCTCAGTCTCATCCTTAGTGAAATTGGGCCTGCGCTTGTGAGCAGGCCAATGCTCCTCACGCTCCTCGCCCTCCTCACATCCAGACATGTTGCCTCCTGTGGACATAGACAGCACAGTGTGTTAGTGGCAGCATCCCCCGTAGTGTCCTACCCTGCTGTGCAGTCTGCTCCCAGGGAGCTGCAGCGGCATGTGCAACCCACCTCAAAGGATGCATTACCAGTCCATGGCCTGTGCTGTTCTGTAGTGCTTATATGGAGCATTGCATGCAAATGAGCTTTGGCACAACGGTAATGACATGCTAATTCCCCTGGTGTGCCATGCATTGGCTGATGAGCTCATTTGCATGTGGTGGCTGAATATCACAATTTTGCTCTGTGCACAATGAGATTGCTCCAGAGCAAGTCATGGTGCAATGTGCATGCATGCGCAGTGTGCAGGACCACAGTGCACATGTGCCAGATGGCATCATGACACCAATCTCACACTGTGACCTGACGGCACGATGGGGGCCATGGCACATGGTGCGCCAGGCCTGCTATTGCGCTTGTGCACACTGTGCGGTGGCTGAACCCTAACCCCTGCTGTGACCTCTGCCCCTGGGTGCCCCTGCACCCATGACCCCACCTAGCCACACCCATGCCATGCATCTCTGAAACTGCACAATGGGTGGACACAGTGCATGTCCCCTCGGATCATGCATCTGGTGCATGCTGTAGCCACGTGCACTTACCGCTGCCATTTTGCTCACCAGCTACGACTCGCAGCATGGTGCAGCAAAGGGCACCAAGGGCAGCAAACTGGATGCATGTGAAACTAGGTAACCTGGTCACCTGCATGCAGCCCCACGCACCCCAACTCTTCAGCCAGGTGCCCCTGCACCAGCCCTGGGTAGCGGTGTGGCAGGACATTGCTGCAACACTGCAGCAGTGCACAGGGGTGGCCATGATGGGGGAGCAGTGTTGCCACCGCTATGGAGACCTGGCAAGGAGGGACCCAGAGCACCTCAGGAGGCTGGAGGCATGAGTCAGGCATGGGGCTGTGCCACAGCCAGGTGAGCTGGCCCATATTGCATGTGTGCCCTGGTGCTGTACTGTGGTGTTGGCTAGGCTGCCTGGCATGCCCTGCTGGGTGGTGCACTACCATTGTGTGCATTGTGGGGTGGCATTGCCTGCCACTGCATGCATTGTGATGCTGCTGTGCGGGATATATCAGGCAGGAGCTCACCCTGTGCACAGGGGTGGGGATGGTGGGCAGCCGATGTGGCTGGTTACTGATATGTATCTGTCTATGTTCCATTCCCAGGGCCTGAAAATACGGGCAGAGCAGCAGCAGCAGTGGCAGGCCAGCAGACCACAGCGGGCTAGGATGGCAGCACAGGAGTGGCTCTGGCACCAATGGGCCCACAGAGAGCAGGTAGGCACTGTTATGGTCCTTTGCACTGTACATGGGGGGTGGTGGGGCATGGGTGTGGGCATGGCCACCTGTGCCATGTGCCATGGCAACTGTGTGTGTCACACTGTGCATATTGAATGCCACTGTGGCACATCCATTGGACATGTGTGCCAGCTGTTGGTGGGGTGGGTGTGTGCCCGGCTGCCACTGCCACTGCTGTGGTGCTGCCGGTGCACTGTGCCATGTGACTGCCATTGTGCAGTCGGGTGGCCACTGTGCAGTGGGGACCACTGCTGTGCACTGTTGTGGTGTGCTGCATTGCAGGCAGCCATTGGCCCACCACCCCGTGGGTGGACGGTACTGGCCCTCTGGAGGTGTGTGATCCCGCTGCCCATTGCGCACTGTGGGCGGGCATAGTTCCTTGGGACATTGCACTGATCACCTGTCCTGTACCTTGTCCTAGGTGTCTGGCAGAGGCCCCTTTATTGCTAGCTGCTCAGCCAGCTACTATTGATAGCCTCAACCACCATGGAGGCAGTGCTGCAGGTGTGCAGGATGCTGCTAGCTGACTGAAGGCAGCGAAGACTGCAAGGGGTGGCAGGACGTGGCTGCCACTAGTCGGGACCCTGCATTCCCCTGTTTCCCCATCTGTACCTCCCCCTACAGTCCTCCTTCCCACCATACAGTCCCTGTTTCCTATCCCCTTCCCTCGCTTTCCTACCCTCCTTCACACCCTTGTTTTGTACATAGTTACGTTCTTCAATATATCTATCTTTTGACATATCTGCCTGTGTCTGTGTCTGTGTCTGTGTCTGCTTTGCAGGTTGCATGAGGAGCCATGCTGCAGTGGCCCAGTGCTTGTCCATGTGGTGTGCATGTGTCAGGGTGAGTGTTGTGCTTCTGTGATTCACTGCTGTGTGCTGTGGTGTGTCCCACTGTGGTGGTGTCCCTCCCCTCAGTTGGTGGCTGTGTCTTGGGTTGCCCATGGGGTGGCTGTCAGGGGTGTGTAGCGGGTGTATGTGCTTGGCTGCATGGTCCTGAGTTTGACCAGCACTGGTCTGGGTGTGTAGGGGGGCACAGCATGCAGCCTTTGGGGGGTCCCCTTGGTGGCCCTCCATTTGTCATTGGCACCTCCTGTTGCCTCCTATCTGTGCCACTGTTGTGTTCTGGAGTGAGGGTCTGGGTGCCTGTGTGTGCCCTGATTTTCCCAGCTGGTGGTGGCCTCCTGTGGCCTGTCACTGTGTTTCCCTGGCTCTGTCCCTGGGTCACTTCTCTGTGCCATGCCCCCCTCTGTTGCTTTGTTGCTCTGCTCCCATGGTTGCCCTGGGGCATCTTTTTCTGCACCATGGCACAACTGTATTTGCACCATGGCGCACCTCTGGTTGCACCTTGGCACAACTGTGCCATATTCAGCCGGATTGCACTAGTGCAGTACGGCTAGTGCAGCCTCTGAATATGGCTCCTGTTGCACCACGGTGCATCAGATATGCGCTGCGCCAGACTTGCGCCAGCCTTTGGTGCATTTCTGAATATCTGGACCCTGGAGATCTCGATTTTTTCATTCTTGACAAACTTTTTTTAGCATTCTTCTCATTCTGAGATAACTAGTTGATAGGAAGACTATATCATTTGCAAAAACTAGATATGGGCATTTTCTAGTGCTTAACTTTGGGAAAGGAAACTCGTCATTATATACAAAATCACACATGTCCCCACAATGCAAAGCATCATGGGCTGCATGTGCACAGGGGTTCTTTGTCTTCTTCATTATATAGTTGCACCAGAATGCTATTTAAGAAAATATTAAAGAGTATAGGTGACATGCTTCATCCTTGTTTTACCCCTTTATTTGTTATAAACCGTCACTTTTATCTCTGTTGATTATATATGATTTGTGTTTATTTTGATATAATCTTACAATCACATCAATTAGACCTAATTCTATTCCACTTTCTTCTATTATCTGAGACAGTTGTACCCTGTTGACATTATCAAAAGCAGACTTCAAGTCAATAAAAGTGCAGTGTAATTTTTGTTTTATAACCATTTTTATTTATTTATTTACTTAGTTAGCTTTTGTTAACCAGGTAAGCACACTAGACAGTCATATGCCTATTTCAGGTGCAATCTGGGAGTTTACAAGGAGATTACAAGCAAAAAGCAGGAATTACAGCATTTTAGAGAAGGATAATAGTCAGACACAGTGTGACTTAGTAGGAAGGCATGTAGCAAAACATAACATGGCAAAGCAACAATTGACAGTCAGGTGCTGACCATAACATAAAAAGTTGACAGCCATGAACTATAATCACAAAAACACACTGATCTCATGGCAATGATCAGACATGACCATAAAGTGCAGCACAGTGCAAAAAAAGGGGGTTAATACCTAGGTACAATGACAGGTCAAGGTGAGTTTCAGGAAGCCCCAGAGGAAGTTTCTGAAGCAGGTAAGGGAGGGGAGGGGAGGTCTGAACATGGGCAGAGACGGTGGTCCATATTCTGAGTGCACAGACAGCAAAAGCCCAGTCTCCTGTTAGGGTACAGGTTTTGGGAACTTGGAATACTTGTGATCCACTAGATCTTAACAGATAGGAGAGGTTTGCAGGCTTAAATAGCTCAGCTAGCACAATGGGAGTGGCAGTTCTGACAACATTGTCAATGAAGTTGCACATTACATAAGTTTGGTGGTTGTCAGGGGAGAGCCACTCAGGTTTATCATGTAGCTCACAGTGGTGAGTGAGATGGGGGGTCAGAGAGAGCAAAGTGACATGTATTATTTTAGGCAACATCCCATTTTGCTAGACAGGTTTTTGGAGCATGTGCAAAGGAGTCCAGCCCAGAACAGAGCATGGGTAGTAGAACCCCCTTAGCCAGGGCATGATGCTGTGCTGTAGTGAGGCTGCTTTTAGCTCTGTATGACAAGCCCATTTTGCTATTAGCAGCCTTGCATACATTGCTTATATGCAGGGAGACGTCAAGCTGAGGATCAAGGGTAATCACTAGGTATTTAATGGAGTCAGTAACCCACACAGGGGATCCATCAGCTCCGGTGACTCTCAGGGGTGCATGACAAGCTCAGGATTTGGCCAGGGATCCAAAGAACATAGCCTGTTTTTTTGAGATAGATGGATAGCTTTTGGGCCTTTAGCCAGGATTGTATGAGGTCAAAGTCAGCATTGAGCTTGGAGTTGATGACACTAATGTCCTGGGAGCTGGTTAGGATCACAAGGTCATCTGCATATAGGGTGGAACAACCATGAGCTGGGACCAGAGGCAAATCATTGTCAAAAAGGGAGAACAGAATAAGCCCTAGAACAGACCCTTGAATAACCCCAGAATTAACAGGAGTGGGCTCCAAAAGGACCTTGTTAAATTTAATGAGTTGCTGCCTTCCAAGCAGGTAATTAGTGAACCAGGCTAGGACAAGAGGTAGAGGCTGAGGGACTGAAGTGTGGAACACAAAAGTGAGTGATCAACCAGATTGAAGGCTTTTGAGAGATCAACAAAGATAGCCCCGGTCAAATTGCCTTGATCAATAGCAACCCCGATCTCAGAGTTGACCTTACCAGGGCTGTAGAGATGCTACAGTATGTCCCTTACAAAAGCCATGTTGCGCTGGGGTAAGTAGGTCATAGCTTTGGATGTAGTCTGTGAGCTGAGTAGCAACCACTTTTTCAAGCTTTTGCTAATAGCTGAAAGGATAGCAATAGGGCAGTACTTCTTAAGCTTTTTTGAGTCACCATGTTTGAATACAGGGACAACCCTAGCCATTTTCCATATGTCAGGGATGATCCCAGTAATAAGAAATGTATTGAAGATATGGGAGATGGGCAGGGAAAGGGAAGGGGCCCCAAGACAAACAGGTTTATGCTGTATGTTGTTGTGGCCAGCACTGGTGTAGGGAGAGGGGCCAGCAAGAAGTCTCTCAGTTTCAAGGACAGAGCTGGCCTTGAAGTAGAAAGGAAGTCGGGGGGTCATCCCAGACTGGGGACTACAGGAGAGACTTGGTTCACTAAGATTGGGGAACTGGGAGGTGTAGGCAGACAGATCAGAGAACTGGGAATTTAGTGCATTTGCAATAGTCAAGGCGTTATTACAGTTGACCCCGCCATTAACCATATCAGTGACATAGGCTCTGGAGGAGCCACTAACAATATTCTTGATGTTTTGCCAGAAGCTTCTCAGGCCCCTAGCTGAAAATAACTGGGTGTATTTACAAAATTCACTCTTGGCAGAGCAGATGGCTTTTTAGAAAGCGTTTCTGAGTTGCCTATATTCTTGGAAGGTAGACATATCATGGGAGGCCTTAAATTTTGCCCAGCATTTGTTCCTTAGCTTCATAAGAGAAAATAGACCACTTTGTAGCCATTTAGTGACAGTGCCCCTCACTTTCCTTTTTGTAAGAGGGGCATCTTAATCTTGCAGGGATGAGAATATTGCAAGAATGTTATCAAAGGCAACTGAGGTGTCATTAGTGGCTAAGACCGGGGAGCAGTCTGTGTGTTTCAGGTCAGCATGGTAGGCTGCAATGTTGAATTTGGAGAAGTCTTTCATTAGGATCACTTTGCAGGGAATTTTAGATAGGGAAACTCTCCAGACACAGTAGGTGGTAGACTGATCTAAGATAAAGTCTTGGAAAATACCAGATAAGACAATCTGTTCGGGCCTGTTGGTCAGTATCCAGTCAAGGAGCATGCCTTTCCCACCAGAAGTGGAAAGCCTAGTAGGCTCAACAATAAGTTGGGAGAGAGCAAGGCCTGCCAACAGGGGTTCACATAGCTTGACATTGCTATCTATACAGTTTAGGCTGAAGTCACCAAACACTAATAATTCATTGGAACGCACCTTAGAACTTAAGCTGTCAAGGAGGTAGGACAGTCCTTGTACACCACCTTTGGGAGGGTTATAGACACAGACTAGGAGAAATTTTTTTCTGTTAACCAGTAAAAGTAGGGCATGGAGGAATTCACAGGTAGGGGATGGAGAGGACAGATGAGATATGATGGACATATTAAGGTGACTCTTATAGTAAAGCAGCAGGCCACCCCCTCATTTTTGCCTGGCACAATCATGCCTAATTATATTGTACTGAGGGCACACACGGAATCTGGGGTGGCAGGTTTTAGCCACATTTCCATGACCCCCTGTATGTCTCGGCTGTAGTGAGCAAATCAAGCTGAAAGCTCAGTGAGATTAGGCAGATGGCTATGAATATTCTGATGGGCAATTTTTATGCCCTTTGAAGTTAGCCATGGGGGTGGTGGACTAGAAGGTAGATGAGGTAGCAGGGGACCCAGGATTAAGTTCAATATCTCCGATCAGTAAATAAGTAAAAGCAGAAATAAAGTGAGGCAAGGAAGTACGCTTAATTTCTTGTTGGACTTAGGTTTAAGGATGGAGCGTTTGAACAGGTAGGTAGTATAAGAGAAAGTCTTGAATTTCTAACCCCAGGTAGGACAGAGACACAACTGCTTAGCAGCTATCAAATTAGAGAAGGTACAGTCATCTTCTGATGGGTAGAGTTTAGTTTCCAGGGGGCCATTGATTGGGAAAGAGTGGCCACTAAGAATAGCAATACTAGCTGGGAGGCAGTGGAACAGGCTAAATAGGGTCTTGCTGCAGTCTTGATGCCTGCAACAGCACAGCAACTGCCCTGGGATGACATACTGGTGACCCACACACAGGGGGAGGAGTAACACCTGTAATTTAGTAGCTAAGTAAAGAGTGAAGGATTAGCACATACGCTTAGCATAAATTCTTAAAGAACCTTATTCCCCAAGACTGGGCCACCCATAACGGCAGGAGCCCTGGCACATAAAAGAGCCCTGGCACATAAAATTATATTAATGCTTCAGGCTCATTATATGCAAAACACAAGGGGACTCGTAGAAAAGCATAGATCACAACTGAGCAGGTTTAAAGGAATACCTCTTTAGGCTAATCCTTCCTGTATTGTAACTCAAAAAATAAAATGCAGCCCCTAACTGACTAAACCCACCTATTGTAGACCTTAATGGAAATGCAAGACAGTAAGCAGAGATAAAACCCTATAGTCCTGGAACAAAGGAGGTATAGAGAGATATCCATAGGTTAGGATTAGTACACTCAGTGTGAGTATAGTTCACTGTCTCAAAGCTACAATAGGTCCACCTGGGGACTCAATTTACCACCAACCCTGACCTTCGGGGCAGAGCAGTAGCCCATTTAATTGTAGAAGAGGCGGAGGAGGGTGGGCAGTAGGAAAAGTTACTGCTGTGGTCCCAGACAAGGTGGGTTTGCTTTGTGGAGCTTCTGACCCACCTGGCACAGTCCTTTATTACAGTTTGAGCTCTGAGGAGCACCAGTGCATAAATTGATAAAGTTAAAGTATATTACAGCTCCTATGAGCTGTAGGAAAGTCCCTCGTTATCCACATGAGCTATAGTGAGCTCTTTTAGCTGTAGAGTGGAAGAAATGGCCCTTTAAGTAGGGAAGCTGAACAAAATAACTGTTTTTTTTTGTACTCAGTCTGATACCTACTTTCAAGCATAAAGTGAAAAGCCAGAGTTTGTTATCTTTTGGCATCATCGTACAGGAGAAAGCAGTATACATTAACTAATCCTATTTATTGGGCCAACACCTATTTTCTGAAACACATTTTATATCTTTATGTCTCTTTTTGAAGACAGTTGAAATAAGGGAGCCAGGTGTTTTCAGAAACCAATACTTCATCTTCTTTGATATAGAAAATTGTTTCTAATTTTCCACTATCTGTTATTAGATTTAACATTCTTTGAAATTTGAGGATGATGCATCTCGCCAGTGCAATAGTATTACCTTTTTTTGCCACTATCATTGCCAAAGACACAAACAAACTAAGTTCAATACTAATGTTTAATGAGGCAATTGAGCCAAATAAAAGAATACCTGGATCAAAGGTAACACTTATATCCAATATTTTGGAAATTGTGTCTCTGAGTTTCTTCCAATATAGTTTTAACTCTGGGCAAAAGATAAATGTATGACTCAATGTGCCTTTTTCTCTTTTGCAACGAATACAAAAGTCTGAAAGTGTAGAGTTAAATTTATTAAGTTTACTGGGGGTATAGTATAATTTATGAATTATAGTAAACTGAATTTGTCTTAATTTAAAATTATTCAATACTGTTTTTGGTGAAGTCAACACTTCTGGTCAATTAATCTTTTGAGCCCATTGTCCAAGTTCTCTGGACCAATTCTGTTGCTAAAATTCTATATCCCACTTTCTAGCTTCTAGTAGTAGGTTATATACTTTAGAAATTGTTTCAGATTTTATTAATTAGTCTTGTGTTAGCAGCTCCAGGGGGGTTGCACCAACAATATTACCCACTCCATTCTTCTGTAAATAATCCCTTAGCTGCAGATATGCTTAATAGCTCCCGACTGGGAGGTTATATTCTGCTTGAAGTATCTCAAAGGGTTTCAAAGTGCCATTATGTTAGCATTGTTCTAGTTGGATTAACTAGCTATTCTTCCACTTGTTGAAAATTGTATTCATATGAGTAAATTTGAGATTAGAATTCATATATAAGGGAGAATATATTGAAAAAATAAGGTGTATACCTAAATGAGTACGGGCCTCCTTCCGTACTCGTGATGTAGTTTTAAATGTGCTCAATATTAGCTGGACAAAAGAACTTGGCACCTTTTTTTAAATTAAAAAAAAAATCACTGCTCCAGACCCAGGCAAGGTGGATTAGCTCCATGGAGCTTCCAACCTACCCGGCACAATCCTTTATTGGAGTTTGATCTCTGAGGAGTTCTGGTACAGATATTAATAAAGTTCAAGTATATTACAGCTCCAATGAGATGTAGGAAAATCCCTCATCATCCTCACAGAGTGTTGGTGAGTTCTTTCAGCTGCAGAGTGGAAGAAACTGCCCTTTAAGTAGAGCAGCAGGACAAAAGAACTTGGCACCTTTTTTAAAATTTGAAAATAAATCATGGCTCAGGTCACAGACAAGGTGGGTTAGCTCCATGGAGCTTCTGACCTACCCAGCACAGTCATTCATTGGAGTTTGAGCTCCTAGAGGCTCTGGTATGGAAATTGATTAAGTTAAAGTATATTACAGCTCCTATGAGCTATAAGAAAGCCCCTTGTCATCCTCACAGAATGCCAGTGAACTCTTTCATTTTGTATTTATACCGTATATTATATGTGTTAGTACAAAGCACTGGTCAGTAGCTGAATATTTATATCTAAACCCTGTGGGTGCTTCTTTCAATATCATTTTTTCTTTCGTCCATGTTGTTAATCTATTGTTTATTATTTTTGTAAATATTTTCTGGGCGCAGTCTATGAGACTCAGGATGATAATTTGGATTTGATATGGCCTCTCCTTCTTAAAAATTGAAACTATTCTGTTGTATTTCCATCAACTTAGTATGTTTCCTGATGAATGAATGAAACTGAAAACTTTGTGTAATATCGGTATCCATATACTATCTAATTTTTTGGATTATGTCGACAGGTACTCGGTCCAGTCTTGGAGATTTGTGTTTTTTAAAGGAATGTACAGCTGTTGTAATTTCTTCCATAATAAATTATGTTACTGGTTTATTCCGTGGTGAATTTTCTCTTTATCTAGAGCTAGCCTATAATTGTTATCTGGTTTATAAATAAGACTAAAAAAATGTTTTATCAATACTTCAGATTCAATACTAGATTTCAGTGGTTCATTAAAAGTATCAGTGACTTTAGCTAGTATTGTCCAAAATTTGAGTGCAGCCCTTTCCAAGGCACTCCATAGCTTTACTCTCTATGTTTTCCTTCTTTGCTGCAGCACTGTATTATACTCTCTTCTCATCCTATTCAGTGCCATTTTATTGTTTTTACTAGGGGACTCTCTTATCTTCCTTATTTGCTGATTAAATATTTTCTTTCTAGTCCTACATTCTTTACCATATCAATCAGGGGCATTCCTATATTTATTATGTGTTTTTTTTTTTAGTAAAATTTGCCACCTGTCTCATTATGTTAGCAAATGTTATTTGAGTGTCTTCATTTTCAGTAAATAACATTATAGTGTTTAGATTACTGTAATTTCCACTATTTAAGAAATCCTCTAAAAGATTCTTCCTATCAGTTATAGCCCAGCAAAAAACTTATTTTCTTTGATGTTTGAATCTCCACTTGTTTTCTGTTTTTACTGTTATGCTCCTTCTCATATAATATTTCCAGAGATAATGGACAGTGGGTACTGTCTGTCCTACATTTAATTCTAAAATCAAAACAAGAAGATAATAGGTTTACATTCACCCAAACAAAATCAATAACTGATGATCCCAAGATTCCATGGTATATGAAATTTCCTTCGGAGTCAGATTTTGTTCGTCCATATAAAACCAGTAGGTTTGATAAAGTTAGTGTTTCATACGTTTGTATACCCTTACTAGTACTAAGCTTATCTTTGGATTCCCTTGATAATTTGATATTCATCCATCTATTTGCACTTATTAAATCTGAAATTTATTTTGGTGCTTTTGTTATTTTGCCAATATGGATATTAAAATGACCCATTAAAATTATACCAGTTTCTGGGTTAATTTCTATTAGCTCATCAGTTATTTTTACAAAGTCAGAAATTATATTATCCTGGTAGTACTTACTATTATACGGAGGTACATATGTATTAATTAGAGCAATTTCTTTTTTATCTTCTTGTATTATGACACATAGGATATTAATATTTTCTGTCTTTACTTCCCTTATTGATATCCCCTTCCTTGGTTTACATAGAGTTAGTAAACCACCTACCTGTCTGCCATGCATTTTAGTTTTTTAGCTCTTTTTTTCATAATCTTCAACTCCATTAATATTAATACTTTCACCCATCCATGTTTCTTGTAAACAGATGTAGTGGAAGCCCTGAAGATATTCCAAAAATTCAGGGTCAGTGAGTTTACTTTGTAGCCCTGAAATATTCCAAGAAATAAACTTCTCTATCTCAACTGTACCTTTCTATGAAGTTAAATTTGTTTTTTCCAGTCTCCTTTTTTGCCAATTGTCTTCTTCCTCATTTCTTAAAATCTCAAAACAGTTTGAAGTTTGTACCATTATTTTCCACTCTGTGGACATAGTTATTACCATTGCTATTGTAGGTATCATATGGGAATAGGTCCTTTTGAGGTTTTGGGTAAAGAAAATTAATTTGCTTATAAGTTAATTACAATTAATTGTTTGTATCTGCATGTTCAAAAAACTCTCTGAGAACAATAGCTAGAACTACACATAGAGCTCAGTTTTCAAAGAGCCCTTAGATTACCACAATTTGCAGTGATCTAGGTCTGCAGCAAACTATGGGTGCATCAGGGACTGTTCACCAAATTTTGTAAAATCAGGGGTTATAGAAAACTGTTGCACATCCATGGTCAGAAGCACACTCCACTGCTTGGAGACAATAACAACTATTTTATTTCATACAAACAAACTGGTATCACCCCCCAAACATTAAGTCAGTGTTTTGTGTCACACTAATTCTTTGTCAAGCCATGACATCAATCCCAAAGGACTCTTTTAAATAGTCTTAGCTAATTAAACATGCCAATACAGTCAAATATTCTTAAAAAGACTTACATCAAAGAGGCATACACACACAGGTATAAATAATAGATTATCCACTACAGGATGTGTGGTCATGCTGTGATATACACACATCTTGGGTGCGTTGTAAGTCATAAGGCTGCAGGATGAGTGCGTTCAACCACCCAAGGCATGGGTATATCAGAGCATGACTGCATGCCCTGTAGTGGATTATCTGTCTTTCAAAATGGCCAAAATTGTTTTTGAGGGGGGTGAAAAACAGAAAGAAATGCAGGCATGTGGTCATGCTCTGATATGTGCATGGTCATGTGGTGTGTTTCATCCAATCAGGAGACAGCATTTTCCCTACCCATTTTATAACTATCTACAGTATATACTATATACAGGAATATTGCATTTTTCAAAAACAGTAGAAAAATGGATGCCATAATATATCCTGGTATAATCACAGTAACTGACCAAAGTAAAAGTGGTAAATATCATCAGGATATAATTCATTAATGGCAACTTAAAATAAACAAATGATATTTGTTGACTATTGTGAGTGAGGTGTCCTGATGTATAAAACACTCAGTCTTATTTGATATAATATCTAACTGTATTAGAAAATAATCAAACCACTGTACACATCAAATGATACCTGACAGAGATCTGTAACTGTACCTAATGATAATAACTAAAACACCATGTGTCAAATATCAGCCTGTACAAAAGGAAAATATAGATAAATAAATACATGCAAGGCAACTGTGTCATGTTTTATTGATAAAAGCTGCTATTTGAAAATGGTCCTTGATACCAGGGAAAGAGCTAGCATGGAGTTTATATTGGCAGTATGTTTGTTGTCCATATTTCTCTCCCTTTTACTGAATCACTTTTTCTAAACCCTCGACGGAAAATGTATGTCCAAATCCAACATTTTTAATGTGTAAGACTAATACATTCTCTAGTTGGCCAATCCTTATGCATCTTAAGTGTTCCAAGATTCTAACTCTAAATTTACTCAGGGTTTTATCCACATAATAGAGTCCACAAGTACAGTTTGCAATGTATGCAATGACTTCTATTCCCCAAGATATTAAAGAATGTACTTTAAATGGTTCTCCAGTTCTGGGTAGAATAAAATTTTGTCCCACCTGTAAGTGATCGCATACAGGACAGTTGCCACATTTGTAATTACTCATGGGATTGTTACTCTTGTTTGTCAAGTGTTCTGTCTTATGCATACTATGTAGAAGTAAATCTGAGAAATTCGTGCCTTTTCAATAGGTCACCTTGGAGCCTCTTTTCACAGCTTTACTAAGGACAGGTTCAACTTCTAAAATATGTCAATTTTTTCTTACTATTTTTTCTAAGCTTGGAACCTGTGCACTGAAACTAGTCACAAGGTTAGGACCATTATACTGGGAACTGTTAAACTTTCTTTTTGGTCTCAGCAAACTTGTTCTGTTGATTTGATCAACTTTCTATTTTGCTCTAGTAAGGCATGTTGTGCTGTATCTTCTATTAATAAATATTTCTGCCCAAAGATCAGAACCCTTAGTGTACCCTTCCACAGTACTACAATTTTGTTTACAGTGATTTTGTGAGGTTTGCCACAGCAAATGGGAGTATTAAACTGCATTAACCTGTAGGAGTTGTGATTCAATCTTCTACCATTCAAACTGCCAAAAAGTGCTGTTATACATGAAATAAATCCTTCACTTTCTGTGCATGCTTCATTTGCATAACTGTCCCCTTTTTTAGGGCTGCAGGTGGGCAGAGCCCTGCATTCCTCTTGCTAGGACTAGGAAAAATGCAGCTTGCAAACACACAACCTCATGAGGTGACAAAAGTTGCCTCCGTCTTTGTGCACCATGGACCAGTCCGCTGCCACTACGTTTTTGTTTACCCGACCCCGACCTGGAGGAACCACTCATATTAGTTTTTTGTTTACCTGACCTGGAGGAACTTTTTATAGTGTTTTTACCCATTTTCTTTATTTACAAATTATTTTCAATGCAGAGTTTTATCATTTCAGTATCTGGGCACTTTTTCATGAAGGAGCATTAGCACCGGGAGTGAGGAGGACAGAGAGTGAAACCATGCCTTTTCTGCAGTGCATTCTAGCAGCTCCATCCCCACTGTACCCCAGTGGTATGCAACAGGCTGATCATTTAGGATTAGCAGCATTCCTTACAAAAACTTGGTCCCAAAGCCATCATTACTTTTTATTCATTATAAAAGTATATAGACAGATTACGAGTCTCATGGAGCAGCAGCTTATGTTTTATACAGACATTTTGGAAACAGGCTGCAGGGCGCAGTCTGTGAGACTCCTGAGCAACAATACTGTGGAGTCTGTAACAGATAACCAATAAAAAGTAAATGAATAAATAAATAAAGAGATATGTTTGTGAATTACTTTAAGTGTTTGGGAATTTTGTTTCTCATTTTGTCACTACTCAGTGACGGTCTTTTAGTAATAAAGCATAACAAAGAAAAGAAAAAAAACTCATACAGTGGTCTAACAGGTTTCATGTAGGGACCAGAGAATTACGGTAGACAGGCTGAATGGACAGCACAGACTGCTAACTGTATAAAATTAATCTGCAGCATGTCCTGTGCTCTAGCCGCTGTGTTTCTTTTGTTTGTTTGTTTTCAGTCTGAAGACGTAGTTTAGTGGTCCAGCAGGTGGTCCATTACTTTCTGGTTTGAGGAGGAACAGAACCAAACCTCTTTCCTGCAGATTAATTTTGTTTATAATCAGAGACTGCAGCTAACTGTATAAAATTAATCTGCAGTGTGTCCTGGCTCACATTTTATCTCTGTTCTAGCCAGTATTTTTTTTTTGTCTGAAGGCACAGTTTAGTGGTCCAATAGGTGGTCCACTACTTTCCAGCTTGGGGAGGAATGTAACTGAACCACTTTAAGTTAAACTTTCTAATTTGGAGTTCTGAGACAGAGAGAGAGAGAGAGAGAGAAAGAGAGAGAGAGAGAGAGAGAACTGTCACTCAGGAGTCGGGTAAGGACGGAGACACAGTGTGGTTTTATTTCTCTGCCAGTGGAAGGAAACAACATATTTAATTTAGATAGGTCTCTCACTCTCACTCTCTCTATTTCTCTCCTAGTGGAATAAAATGGTATGTTTAACTTGGATGAGTCTCTCTCTTTCTTTCTTAACAAAGCTGCCATGTCCTTCCTGTGTGCATTTCTATCAATTGAGTTATGTTACACAGACACAGTATTTACACAGACATAGCAACTTCATCTAGTACATCAGTTGCAAGAATAAACTAATTAGTTTCCACCTCCTCAGCCTGCAAGTACCTCTGTTTAGAATGCACACTCACAATAGCAGCTGCAACCCCCATTTATTTAAACAAATGCACCAAAGGGCCACTCAGAATGAAACACCAAGGAACTAGCCATTCAAAGTTATTTTTGTTTTGGTTCCACCTGCTGCTAAGAACAATGCTGGAATGTGAGTTACTTAAATGTGTTAATTTCTTCAGACTTTGAAGTCCGTGCTGTGGAGTGATGAGCCACACAAAAATGAATGCCTTGTTAACTGCTGTCCCACTGTCTCTGCAGAATAGTAGAACCCCCACCCCCCACACCATAGCTAGCAATAGTCAGGCACCATAATTCACACCTTGCCAGTTGCCATGTCATTTCAGGGACTAGGAGTCAACCCAGAAATGTTAAAAACCTTTGTGGATCTTCAAACCTTTGGCATCAGCATGAAACACACTGTCTGTCCTACCCACACCCTGAAAACAGCAGGTGTTACGGTATAAAACTTAATCACAGGCAGCAGTCATTCCTTACTTTGTAGCTACTGTTACCTGTGACATACTGTTCCTGGAATACAAGAAACAACCTGCTCCCATCTGCTGCCTGGCTGAGCTAGCTGAGCCACCTGCCATCCATCTGGCCCAACCAACTCCGTCCTACCTGAACTTGCATTCAACAGATTAGTAGGTTTGTGGTTGTGTACCTGTATGCTATCAGAACAGAGTCAGTGCATAAAGCACATAATGATAGCAACACCTGCAGTCAGTCAGTTGAGGGGGGCACCCAAAAAAAAAAAGGATGGGATATGTTGGTATCTGTCAATAGGGCAGTGATAAAAAGTTTAAAATAATGTAAAATGCCTCCTGTAATGAAATGCATTATCTTCCCATGGTGTGCTTTTCTCATTGCTTGATTGCACAGCGGGAGACTCATATGTGACTTATTTTACTTTGCTACTTGCCAGTGTAATGAAGCTCTTCAGATTGTGCTGTACTTAGAACTAAACCAGACCTTTTAAAATCTTTAGTGTTCTTTGTGAGACTTCCTGAGCCTTGGTGGACAGGCTGCAAACATTGTGGTCTGGGACATCATTTAGGGTTTTTATAGACTGAGGCTGTGAAGACCCTATCATTTCTGTGCATATCCCTTGAACCTCTAAATTACAACAGAGGCTCCCAAGTGTGCATGGTACAGCCCCAAATGACTCTACTCCGACTGCAGAAAATAAGGCACTCACAGACTCCAAAAATTATCAGCCCTGATATTACACTTCTTCAACATCAGTGTCAGTGTCAGTGTCAGTGACAAAGAACAGTCCTTTCCAAAATACAGTCAACAGTTTTGCGCTATGAGCACTTTATCAACATTGTCATGCTAAAGCACTTGTAGGCTGAAACTCTGGATTCTGAAATTGATCTATTTATCAATGC
Organism: Neoceratodus forsteri; assembly: GCA_016271365.2. Classification (NCBI taxonomy): domain Eukaryota; kingdom Metazoa; phylum Chordata; order Ceratodontiformes; family Ceratodontidae; genus Neoceratodus; species Neoceratodus forsteri. The sequence goes on from CM057450.1 coordinate 1,784,321,764, forward strand.
TTTCCACCGGGGGAACAGAAAGGACATGTTTTTATATCTGCCTAGCTAAATCAATTTATCATTCCTTGGTTTAAAAATGAAAACTTGCTAGCACTGACATCAACAGTAAATTACATTAGCTTTTAACTCTAGCAGTGCCAGTGGGTTAGGCTGTTGCATGTTTCAACCCTCTGCTCAACTGATGCCACAGTATAAGTCAGAACAACAAAACACAAAACACCAAATATGACTACACAATATCATTAAGTTAAAGAACCTACAGAGGATGAATGCCTTTATCAAATGCATTAAATATTTGGTCTTCACAACAGATATTCCCATTATTCAGCTCACTCATCCTTCTAACTCCCCCGTAATCCATTTGTATTATAGAGAAATAGTTTTTATTGTTAAAAAATAAACAAGAATGACACTGCTATAAAAAAAGAGTAAAACAACATTTAAGTAGCATGACGGTTTTAAAAAACTGAATGTAAAATCCATCTTCTGTAGCAGTGCAGAGATATCCAACAAAACTTGTATGTTTATAATGAGACTCCTCAAATCAATATATTTAAGGTAAGGCACTTATGCATTCTGTTGTGCAATTCATGATTTTGTCCACTGAAATACTTCACAAGTTATTTGGTCCATTTCAATGAAAAGTTTTTAAAAACACATCAAATATCACAAGCAAGCAAATATGTAGGTCTCCAGCTGACTGTGATTTGTTTAAACATAATCTTTATAGTTTTGTACTGTATGTGTATCAGTACTCATAAGACCAGTTTCCTTTTTCCTTTAAAACTATTACAGAAAATACATGGGATTTCTGGTATTTACAAATCTCTGTTACAGCCTGAATCTTACAGACTTTTTCCTACCTAACGTAATAAATTATAATAGCAGTAAATGATCTTGTAACCTGCTGATTGACACTACTGTGTATTTAAATTACTTTAATATATGGATAATGAATTTAATGCCACACTAAAGCCTACAATAAATTTTCTGTAATACTATCACTCCTGAACTGATAATGCCACACTGCGAGAGTGATAATACTATTGTTCATGTCCCATAATAGTATCGTTTGGGACCTGAACAATAGTATTACCAGACAAGCTCAACAGCACAAGCCCACAACTCCCCACATCAGGAAACCTCCCAAAGGTCAATCATCCATTCACGCTCACAACGTGTCTAATCATTGGCCGCTCTCTGCCTGTGGGTGGCTAAAACAGTTTCAAAAGATGGCGATCATCTCTTCCTTAGCGAGAGTGCACAGTGTCCATGGCAGTTCCCATTTTTTTGTTTTAAAAAAGGGAGTTATCTGGCTGATCCTTCGACCCCCCCCACCCAAGAAGAAAAGTTACAACCACAAAAATGTATTTTTAGCTGTGCTATGCATGTGAGTGGGTGGGCTAGAAACACACAGAGCGAGGCAGTGCAGCAAAGTGCGGTGGTCAGCCAGAAGTGACAGAATCCTACATGGTAGCAACCGACCACCCACTGCAAAAATACCAAAAAACCTAAAGCTTGGATCCATATATTAAAAAAATAATTGATAGTTTATAGTCTGTTTCGTCAGAACACACTGGAGGTTCAGACATGGAACCTCGAGCCGCTTCTGAGGTTCTTACATGCCCTGAACCTCTCAATGGTATTACGGACCTGTAATACACTCTAAACTATCCATTATTCCCTCTATCTTTGGTCTTAATTGGGTCTCTAAGACTGCCTAGTTGCTCATTACACAACACCCTTGAAAGGGATGTGTGTGATTCATTTGGAAAATTCAGGAGGCTTAATTGTCAGAGACTCTTGTAGCTCAGATGGTTAAAAGCTAAGGCATGGATTGTTGAGGTCCTGGGTTCCAATCCCAATGACAGTCCATGCTTTTCCTTTTCACCAAAACCACCCCACCCCCCAAGCCCTTACTTACCCATTAGGGGTCAAAGGCTGTAGTCCTTTCTGGACTGCAGACACATCTTTACTCTTCAAAGCCAGATTGTGAACTGAAGAAACAGGTATGCGGTAAAATGTATTTCAACTGTGTTTTGAACCTAGTCACAAAACATGATCATTTTTACATATTTTTGGCCCAAATTTTCAACATGCCTTTTTTTTGGACCCCGACTCATGAACAGTAGCACTAACATCAGGCAAATCTGTCCAGAAAAGAGATGTCATGATCCCTGTGTGAAATCATATTTCAAGCAGGAGTTGAAAAGTTTCTCTGCCTTGATTATGAGGTGGGATCATAAGAAGGCTATATGGAAAATTTGGTGAAAATATAAAAATCAATAAAGTTATGAGCCTACATTGGATTTTGCAAATGCAGGCTCATAAATTTGGAAATGTTCAATATTTTACCCAAAATTTACAACATAGCCATGTCTTTAGGACACCGCATGAATGTGACAGCTGTCATTTTTCAAATCCTGGCCAAAATGGTTTTTTAACATCCCAAAATGTGATTTCATAGTCCCTACCCAGAATGATCTTTTGGACAGGAGTTGAACATTTTTTCTGACCTTGTTTATGAGGTGTGGTCATAAGAAGGCTATGTTGAAAATTTGGTGGAAAAATATAGAAAAAACAACAAAGTTATGAGCCTAAGTTACATTTTGTGAAAGCAGGACCATACCTTTGGTAATTTTCAATATTTTTACCCCAAATTCCTCAGCTGCTGCCCTATTCACTCTAGCCAGAGTTTGCTTTCTCAGTGCTGTGACCCCCAAGTGTGACATCATGCAAGGGAAGCACTGTTTTGGAACAGAGACCTCTATTGGTCAGTCTTGGTATTCCAGCTATCTACACTACCAACATAGGATAATACATCTCTCAGTAAAGAAATCTTGTCAGCTAGATACTATATGCACAATACCTTGTTCTGAAAATAAACATATGAGTGATTTCATTGTTGTAGCCACTACAGAAATATGAGACTGCACCTCTCAATAAGGGAATTGGAAAACAACTTCTTATTGTACCCACAATGCCTTGCTAGGTACATCTACATATTTGGTGCTGTCACCACCACCAAAATAAGGGACTGCATCTCTGAGTAACTAACATTTATATCAACATTATAATTTACCCAGAATTCTTTGGTGCTGTATGTAAATCATTGACTATTCCTTTGCATGACATCATTCTATTGCCGTGGCTGCACACAGAAAACTGGAGAACACAGTGCTGATAAAACATAACTAAAGATAACTATGACATTTTTTTTCAAAACAAATTGCAGCTTCAACATCTGAAGCATAGGTAGCAATGGCATACTATGTGAAAAAGGCATCTGCAAAACCTTACATATACTGGCCCATTGTGATATTGGTAGTCACATGCCTACAGTGATTACTGTTAAAGTGTAAAATAGAATTGTGATCAGCGGGTTTATGGAATAAATCCATTAATAAACCCCCTTCATTGTTTTTGAACACAGTCAGATCTAAAATGTATACATAGAATTTACTTGCTGTTATCATGAATGTTAAATTAACGTTTAAAATTCCAAATATTGGACAAAATGTCCAAGTTCTGTCATGTCACCTTTCCAGATAATTATGATGTCATCTACTGTATATATCTCTTGTACATATCCAGTTGTGCATAATGTACATTAATGTCTGGGTCAGAAATGTACTGTTCTCCCATTTTCCAAGTAGATATTAGCATCATTGGGAACATAACAGCCCGCATAGCTGTTTCTTTAATATGATGGTACATATCTGACAGATAAAAGCACATTTTTGTCAGGACCATTTTGGTCAAGTCAATAAAAATTCTATAAATGAATTTGCATATTCTGTACATTCAGATAAAGCATCTTCTAGTTGTTCAAGGTCCTCATCATGGGGTATATTATTACACAAGGTCTGAATATCCAAAGTAGCTATAATCCATAGTGGTTGGATCTCAATGTTCTCTAAAATTTCTAAAATGTGGTCAGTGTCTCTCACATCAGACCTGGATCTGTGAGCTATATTCTTAATGTGATTATCTACGGACAGCTCTAAGGGCTCAGTTAGTGAACTGATGCTGGAAACAATCAGTCTTGCAGGTGGATTATGTAAATCTTTATGTATTTTAGGGAGACTATATATGGTTGCCCTAACTGGTTGTTGAACAGTTAAAAAAAATCACACATTTGCAGACCGATTACACAATTTAAAACAGCTTTGGTGCTTATCTTGGTCCATCACCACAATAGCACTGCCTTTGTTCACTGGCTTAATGGTGCTGGCCAAACCTGTTCCAGACATTAGTGGGAATAAAAGGGATAACTTTGTTTAGAACACTTGTTTCTGCCTCTGACAATTCATATGTTGAAATATTGATGACCAAATTATTAATATTCATGTCTTCGATGCTCAGCTGATTGTTCTCATTCACACAAGTGTCCTGTCCAAGATCACTCATTTTCCTCTCTGTATGTAACCTCCCCCTCTGTATCTGGTTATCTGGAATCATTGCCCCCTGTATCTGTCATGTTACTGATGATCTTACTGATCGTTTGTCCTTACCCTTCCCCTTCCACTAGTACCCCTTTTGGTACGTCATCTGCAAACCTTTCCAATCTGGGGCTGCAATGTAACCTTATTTGGGAAAGGATGGGCAGATTTGCAAGCATTTCTCATTGTTTCTGAGGGATATGTTGTTCCCAGTTCATGCTGGTTTCTGACTCTTAACATGAGGCACTAGTGTATGTGTCTGCATAATTATATTTTTTTCAAAATGGAGTGTACCTGTTTTTTACCTGTACTCCATTCACTTAATCTTCATGCCAGGGAGCTGTCAATATTTATATACAGCAACAAGGAATTCTGGGTACTTTATACTGTTGCCTTAGATGCACCTTACTCAGACATACAGTCCCTTATGTTGCTGGTGGTGAGCAGTAATATGTAAATAACTGTAGCAAGGCATTGTGGGTAAAATACAAACCTGTTTTACAATTTCCTTACTCTGAGGTGCTGTCCCATATTGGTGTGGCGGTGTCAGCAAAATAAACTTTTGTATGTTTATTTTCACACCAATGCATTGTGCATACCATATATCACTACAAGATTTCTATACTGAGAGACGTAGTCCCCTATTTCTGCAGTGAGTACAGAAATATAATACTCTGTATTCTAATTTACATTGTGAGGCATTGTGGGTAAAGTGCATAGTTGATTTGTCTATCTAACACTAAAAAGTGACACTGTCCCTTTAATAACTTTGTTTTCCTGACATGATGTCACAGATAGGGTAGCAGTGCTGAGGGAAAAAAAAGGGGCGGGTTATGCAAAGGATGCACAGCACTGAAATAAAAGGCTTTTTTTCAAATAATACAGCATTATTTAGCAGTTTGAATGGTAGGAGACTGACTCACAACTCCTACATGTTACTACTCCTATTCATACCGCTCAACTGTCCCTGATTTTGCTTCATAATTTTAGTCTGTCCCTCCTAAAAATTGTGTTTCCATGACCAAACAGTGGGGTTGTAAGCACAAAATAATGTCAAACATTAAAGTTACAGACTTGTTCTTCCTTAGAAAATGCATTTTACACTATGCCCCTTATTCTTCCAGCTTCCTGAGAGGATATAATCAATTTTGAAGATGTGTCCTTGATTTGGGGCCTTTGTCCCTGATTTTTTTTAAGCATTTTCCCTGATTTATGAGGCAGGAGGTTGAGAGGTATGCTTCCCATTTGCTATGGCAAACTTGTACCTTTACTTTAACTCAGCTTCAATTAAGGTAGCATCTTTGAGAATAATCTTAATCATCCTGTTGCAGACTATAATAAATTAGCTTGTCAATGTTTCAAAAGGTTCATTCTTTCTGCTCCAAATGTTGGCTGTTTGACCAGCTTCAACCCTCTGGGAACCCTGTTAACTTGTAGATAATCTTCAAGTGTAACCTTTGTCCAGTATAATCATTTGACTTTTAAAGCACTTCTTTCTAAGGCAACATACAGTCTGCCTGTTTGATATCAAAGGTTATTGTGTATTTGTTGTTATTTGCCTTATGTTGTACTTTGCTAGTACTAGGATTTTGAAAAAGGGAGTTTGAATACTGTGTTTTTAAAAACAGCATGTCAAGTAAGGAGCATTGTTGCTCTTAATTGTTAGGTTCATAATTGTTAGCAGGCGTAGAAGAGAATGCCAAATCAGAATTTATTATGACATCTGTTTTTCTATTATTTTTGCACATTGCAGTATTCCTGCATATAGTGTATAGATAGTTATACCTGTTTTCACATGCTTCTTTGGTGTATGTCTTTTTAAGAATACTTGAATGCATTCACATGTTTAATTAGCTAAGACTGGTTAAAAGCGTTCTTTGGGATTGATGTCACATCTCAAAAAAGCATGAAATCAAAGATAAGGATTGCTTGACCCACCCAGTCTGTCCATTTCCATACCTATTGGATAAGCTGCAGGTCCTAGTTTTACTAAAAGCCTACTTCCTTCTACCTCCCACTAGAATTGCCTTTTGTCTGTCTCATGCATTCTTAAATTCCCTCACTGTTTTTGACCCCATGACCTCCTCAGGAACACCATTCCATGTGTCCACCATCCTCTCTGTGAAAAAAATATTTCTTCATGTTGCCCCTGAATTGTCCCCCCTCTGTCTTCAAATTGCGCCCCCTTGTTCTTGCACATCTCATTTTCTGAAAGATGCTACCCTCTTGGACTTTGTTAATTCCTTTGAGGTACTTGAAAGTTTCTATCACGTCCCCCCTCTCCCTCCTTTCCTCAAGGGTATACATATTAAGCTATTTTAGTTCTCTCTTTCTTTTTGTATGGCTTCTGGTGCATACCCTTTACCATTTTAGTTGCCCTCCTCTGGACTGCCTCCATCCTGTCTATGTCCTTGCAGAGATGGGGTCTCCAGAACTGTAAACAGTACTCCAGATGGGGTCCCAACAACTTTCTGTACATCTCAAGTAATTCTCCAGTAACCCACTCATTTGTCTTTCCCCCTACCCTTAACTTTTTCATTGGAAAGACAGAATTACAAATTTCAATAAAAGCTGAACAAAATTTAGAGTATGGCAAGTCTATATCAGTTATGTTATTTAAGAAGGTCCAATCAGTGCTCAAATCTTTTTAATTGACAACATTGGTCAAATTATTTATTTAATGAAATTCGGTGACAGAGGGAGCAACTCTAATTCTATTTAAATTGAGAGTACAAAAACTGGTGAGTGATCACTCAAATTATCTGGAAGAACACCAGAGTTTCAGATCTTGTTGGGATGAGTGACACAGATTTGGTCCAGGATGGTCTCAGAACCCATCCTATAATTAATTCTAGTAGGGTCAGAAATAATGTGTTGCAGACTGAGTTCAATTATACATTCCCTGACAATATTTTTGTTCTCATCCACCCAATTACACTTAAAATCTCCTAGAACGATCCACTGCCTGTTGAGAGGAACAGCTTTCTTAATTTCACATAAGAAAAAACTATCATCAACACAACCAAGGGGAGAATAAATTGAACTAAGTAACATTTTTTTAAAACCATTAATCTCCACCTCACTAGTTATACTCTCATAGGAGGACTCGGGTAAATCAAAAATTATTTCTTTAACCTTTAAAGATTTTTCTACATAGACTAGGCAACCACCCCCACTTTTACCCAGTCTATCCTTCTTGAAGAGCACATAATGAAGCAACTCAACAAAAGAATTAAGCAATAATGCATGACAGGGTGTGTGTTGTGCTAGGTTAACAACACACCTTGCTTGGTTGGGCATGAGGTCGAAGGCCGAGTGCATCCCAGCACAACACGCACTTTGGAGTGCATTATTGCATTTATACAGTGGCTTGTTGCTACTAATAAAAGAAAAATAAAAAAAAAATTGTTCTAAAAGTATTTTTATTTTATTTTTAGATGGGCAGGTACCTGTATACTGAATGAAAAAATAGTCCCATTATAATGCTACTGTGTGGTCTGCCATCTTCTTCTGCACCCGGGGAGTAGGAGAAGACATCAGTCCACACACTAACATTACAATCTGGATCTGGCTAAAGTTGTTTTATTCAGTATTTATGTATTTTTTGGTGGCTTATAAAAAGGATCAGAAACAGCAGAGAAGTTGAGGAACCGTGATCCCACTTCCGGGTTGTTTTGGCCATTAGTTATTGGCAGCAATGACAGGTAATTTCTGCAGTGTGCGATCTGAAATGTGACTGTCATTTTATTAATCTTTTTTTTTTTTTTAAGGTGGCCATAACCACTGTGGCTGTTTGAGGAAGCGAGTGGGAGTGTGGCAGTCTGAAAGGGCTCCCACTACAGCGATGGGGAAATTGAAATGGCATCTAAGATAATGGCTTTTTTTTTTCATTTTAAAGATTAGTTTTTCTATTTGTGGGAATACCGTGGGTTTGGGGGGGGCAGAGGTTGCTTTAGTAACTGTGGTGGTCATGGCAAGCAAGTTGGGGACAATGACAACAGGCTTCAGTGTCAGTGGTTATAGCTGGTGGTCACGGCAAGCGAGACACTGATGGTGGGTTGGGCTGCCAGGGGAACATTAAGCGGGCTGTGTGGAGTGATTTATTTTTAGATAATGATGTGGTCATCTGCATGCTGGGACTAGACCTGTGATGTTGTACTGGGATAACATCACAGATCCAGTTCAAGACTGACCAATTAGAGGCCAGAATTCTTTCTTGCCATTGTATAATTATCAATCTTAAATGTAAGCTAAGTTTCTGAGAGAGTAAGTATATCAAATTTGCCCTCATGAACCCAGGCCTCAGACTCAGATTTGTTTCAAAGAAAACTCTGTAAATTAAAGTAAAGGTGCAAGTTTGCCATAGCAAATGGGAGTAGTAACCTATAGGAGTTGTTAATCGGTCTCCTACCATTCAAACTGCCAAATAATGCTGTTTTCCTTGAAAAAAGTAGTTTATTTCAGTGCTCTGCTTTATTTGCATAATCTGTCACTTTTTTCGCAGTGCTGCTACTCCCAACTGTGACATCATGTCAGTGAAACAAAGTTATTAAAAGGACAATGTCACTTTTTAGTTTTAGATAGGCAAATCTGCTATGTACTGTACCCACAATGCCTCACAATGTAAATTAGAATACAGGGTATTATATTTCTGTGTTCACTGCAGAAATAAGAGACTACATCTCTCAGTATAAAAGTCTTATAGTTATATATGGTATGCATAATGCATTGTTGTTAAAATAAACATACAAAAGCTTATCATGTTGACACCACCACACTTATAAGGGACAGCACCTTGAGAAGTAAGGTAATTGTAAAACAGGTTCATATTTTACCCACAATGCCTTGCTACAGTTATTTACATATTACTGCTCACCACCAGCAACATAAGGGACTTTACATCTGAGTAAGGCACATTTAAGGCAACATTATAAATTAGCCAGAATACCTTGTTGTTGTATGTAAATCATGACAATTCTGTGGTACAATGTCATTTTGGCAGTGTGACCACACACAGAAAGCTGGAAAACAAAATGCTGATAAAACATTCAAAAAATGACTATGACAGATTTGTTTACAAAACAAATTTCAGTTTAACATCTGAAGCATGTCTGGCAATGGCATAGTATGTGTAAAAGGCATTTGGAGAATCTTGCAACTTTCCTTAAAGATGAACAGTGGTCAGAGTTTTTTTTATGTAAATATTCTAAATGTTCCCCTCACCCTCAGGACCAGGATGTTGGTGAACAGAACCAGATAATAGAAGTAAAATACAAAGAGAATGCCTCTGTCTAATAGATTTGTAAGTTTTATAGTGGGTGATGTCAATTTTCATACCATTATTTAATGGCTTCAAGAAATGGAGGACCATAAGTTGGATTCTAGATATATAAGATCTTGAATAAATCTAGAAACTACATGGGATCTATGAAGAGGCAGCTAGGTGCTGGGGAAACATTAATTTTACATTTATGGGGCAAGGAAAAATCAGTGCAAGTATCTGACCTTTCAAAAACCCCCAATCTGTCAGTTTCTGCCCCTAAATGTCCCCTATAGGGACACAGAAAGTAAAAGTTAGAGCTGGTAAGGAAGCTATTGTAAAAACTAATAAATAATCCATTATGTGATAAAAAGAAGTAACAATATAATTCTAACATACAAACATACTAAGTTACCAGCAAAGTAGGCCTAAAGGTCTATCGAGTCTGCTTGAAAATCAGCAACTGATCATGACACGATTGCTGCCCTCCCTATCTCCCCTGATAATCCCCCCACCCCATCCCCCAACAGAGGTGCACCTCCAGAGTTGGCATTTCTCAGTGTTACTTTCCCCCTGTATCTGTCCCAGCCCCTCTTAAATCCCTCCACTGTATCCACTGCCACCAACTCCACAGGTAGTGCATTCCATGGGTCCACCACCCTCTCAGTAAAGTAACATCTCATAGTCTTCCCCCTGAGCCTCCCGCCAACCAGCCTCATGGAATGCCCCCTGGTGGTCCCCTCCTCCCTCATCTGGAACACTCTATTAAGTCTGACCCTGTTCACCCCCTTTAGATATTTGAAGACCTCGATCATATCCCATCTGTCCCTGCTCTCTTCCCGGGAGTACAAGTTTAGCTCCTCACGTCTCTCATAGGATCTCTCCCCTAGACCCTACATCATCCTAGTCTCTCTCCTCTTGACTGTCTCCAGAAGTGCAATGTCCTTTTTTAAGTATGGGCACCAAAACTGCATGCAGTACTCTAGGTGTAGTCTAACCAGGCAGTTATACAGAGGGAGCAGTACCTCCCTTTTCCTCTAGGTTATCCCCCTGGCAATGCACCCAAGCATTTTATTTGGTTTATCCGCAGCCCCCTACACTGCTCAGAGTTATTCATTTTGGCATCCACTGTCACCCCAAGATCCTTTTCCCCCCAAAACCTGCAGTTTCTCCCCACCCAAGAAATACTCATGACCCAGGTTTCTAAGCCCCAAGTGGAGAACCCTACAATTCTTGGTACTCAACCTCAATTTCTAAGTGTGTGACCACCTCTCCAGAGTCTTCAGGTCCTCCTGTAGGGCTCTTTTACCCTCCTCCCCATCCACCACCACTCCCAGCTTCGAGTCATCCACAAAGAGGCTCATCTCACTCCTAATACCGTTTCTGATGTCCAAGATGAAAGTATTAAACAGCAGTGGGTTCAACACTGACCCTTGCATGACCCCGCTAATGACCTTCCTTAGAGATGATACTTCCCCCAACCACCCCCTTCTGGAACCACCCATTTAGCCAGTTCCTCATCCATCTCACCATCCCTCTCCTCACCCCCATATTCCACTAGCTTATCCAGCAACCTTGGGTGTGGCACTGAGTCAAACACTTTGCTGAAGTCTAGAAAGAGGACATCCACCAGCCTTCCCTGGTCCAGCGCCTTCATCATCCAATCATAGACCTCCACAAGGTTAGTTTGACATGATCTGCCCTGAACAAAGCCATGCTGGTGATTATCCAGGTGGCCCTGTGTCTCCAGGAACTCGTCCAGCCTCTCCTTCAAGATGGCCTCCATCATCTTGCCCACTACCGATGTCAGACTGACAGGCCTGTAGTTACCCAGCTCCTCTCATGCGCAACTTTTGTGAATGGGCACAACATGCACTTTCCTCCAATCCTGGGTCACCCAACTCATCTGTAGGGAGGAGTTAAAGGTCCACCAGAGGTGCAGTAAGGATGTCTGCCATCTCCTTCAGTGCCCTGGGATGAAGGCCACACGGACCAGGTGCCTTGTCCATTCTCAGGGATTAAGGGCCTCCCTCACCTTACCAATGGGAATTTCACTGTCAGAGAGCTCCCCCTTCCTTATTTCTAGCTGTCTTCTCCCCTTTCTGGTGATGTTCCCCCATCCTCTCTAGTGAAAACTATGGCAAAGTATTCATTAAGTACCTTCACCTGCTCTCTGGCCTCCTCGGCCCACCCCCTCCCTGACCTCAGTCTGCTAATCTGCCTCTTCACTCTCCTCCTTTCCCTGGTGTACCTAAAGAATCTTTTCTTCCTGTTTCTGATCCCCTGTGCTAGCCTCTCCTTTGTCCTCGCCATTGCTACTCTCACCATCCCGGTTACCTTTTTGGCTAACCTATCGTACTCTCCCTTGTCAATGTCCCCTCATGAGTGCTTATACCTTCTGTAAGCAGCTCTTTTCTCCTTCACCACCTCCTGGACCTTTCTGGTCCACCAGCTTGACTTCCTGACCCTACCAAACTTGCGTCAAACCTTCATGCAGGCCTTGGTAGCTTCCAAGAGCCCTCTTTTAATAATCTCCCACCTGTTTTCTGTATCCATATCAGGTCTGATCCCCTCCAAATGCCCCTTGAAGATCCCTGCCATACCCTTAAAGTCTGCCCCCTAAAGTCAACCACCACCAATTTAGTGTGACTTTCCCCTTCCCCCAGATTCAGGGAAAACCAAACCTTGGCATGATCGCTCCCCACCAGTGAATCCCCTACAACTAGGTTTCAAACCAGATCGCAGTCTGACAGGACCACATCCAGGATGCTACCCTCCCTTGTCAGGTCTGTCACCAGCTGTGTTAGGAAGGCATCCTGGAAGATGTCCAGCAAGCACTGCTCCTCAGCTGATGAAGATGCCATAGTGCCCCAAATAACCCTTGGCATGTTAAGGTCCCCCAGCACCACAGTTTGACCCTCCCTCTGTCCACAGTGATCCCTTAGATTTACCACCAGGCCCTCCTCAATTTCATCAGCCTGCATGGGTGGCCTATAAACCACCCCAGGCTGATCCTCTAACCCCCAGGGGCCTGCAAGGTAACCCATAATGCTTCTATGTTTCCCTCTGCCCCCTCCACCCTGCATATAATGATGCTATTCCTAATGATGGTACCCCCCCTGCCAGCAGCCCTGTCCTTCCTGAACACAGTGTACCTTATCAGGTTTAGGTCCCAATCATGCTGAGGAGTGGCCCAAATTTCAGTGACTGCCACCACATCCACACCCCCATCAGTGAGCATTGCCTGAAGCTCAGGTATCTTATTTCCCCTGCTCCTGGCATTGATCAGGACCACCCTCCATCCCTGCCCCTTGCCCTCTCCTGTCCCCCAACCCAAGATCCTCCAGTTAACTGCAAGCCCCACTCCATTGCGCATTGATGGGTGCCCCTGTTGAGCACCCCTTTCCCTCTGCTGGGGGGAGCAGATCAAGTTCTCCTTTGATGTACCTGCCCACAGCAGCCTCAAGCCCCATCCTTCCCCCTTCACAACTTTAAACCTCACCTAGCTTTGATGAACTCAGCCAGTTTTAGTTTCAGAACCCCCTTCCTCCCCAAGTTTAAGTGGAATCTATCCCTAGCATACAGCCCTTTGTCCTCCCAAGTTGCACCACAGTCCCCAACCAACACCCATACCCCCTAGCGACACACCACATTTTGAACCAGTCATTTACCTTACCAATTTTCTACTTGTTTGCCATGCTAGCTCTAGGCACCAGCAGGACCTCTGAGAAAGAGACTGTGCACCCCATGGCATGATGCACCCTGGCTAGCTCTTGGAACTGTGCCTGAATCTCCTCCACACTATTTCCCTCTATGTCATTACTGCCTAGGTGCACTAATGTGTTAGGGGATCCCCAACACTCCTTCACTAGAGCATAGACCAAGTGCTTGGCCTTGTGCACAGTCAAGCCCAACATACTCTTGACCTTGACAGCACAGCCTTACCCCTCACTCCCCCCTTCCCACTTAATGCCCCTGATCATGGAGTCACCTAGCAGGAGCACTTTAACTTTCTCCTTCCCCCTGAGCCTATCTCCCTCCTCCACCAAACCCCCTCTCACCCCCACAACCTCTCCGTTCTCACTGACTGCACCATCAGTTTGTCTGCCAGTGGTTACCTTTACCCCCCCGTTCCAACCAATTTCCTTTCCTGACCATTTCTCTCCTAGCTCCCCACAGCCACACCCCTCTGGTCTGATCCATCCATACTCTCATTAGCCTGTGACCACTCCTGACTTCCTGGGGCTCTTGTTTCAACTGATCTCCCTCCTCACTGTCTTCTCATCTTCCCTCCTTAGGCATTCCAGGCTTGCAGTCCCCCTTCCTGTGCTATCTCTGACCTGGTGCCCATGCCCCTGTCCCCCTCACTTTCATCTTCATTCTCATTCTGCCATCTTCTGACTGCACCCCTCACTTTTTCTGAGACCCCTCCTGCCATGGTGTCCACCAGTGACCAGCACTTATTTGAGACAAGGATCCCCCCAGCAGTTTGCTTACTAGTGCTCCCCTCCTGTGAGGTGAGCTCCTCTGCTGCAGTCATTGGAGACCTTTTTGCCTGTCTGTCAATAGCCCCAGCTCTCTGCCATACTCCGCCCTTTTTCCTCTCCACCCTCTTTGATCCCTCCGCCCATTTCTGCCCCCAGGGCTGGGCAGACCTACCTACCATGATTTCTGGTGGCCCCCCATCCTCCTACACCTGCATTTGCAGGCACTCTCCCTACCCCTTTGTCTGTGGATATGTTCCTCCCATCCCCTGCATTCATGCCTTTCACCCACTTGTCCAGCTCATACCTGAGCCTGCACATATCAGCCTCCAATCCCATCAGCCTGGCACATATAGGACAGTGTTCTAGTCTCCACAGTGTACTCATGGCCATTGCAACTCCACAGCCACTACAACCCACCATCCTGCTTCCCCTCCATCCAGTAGCTGAGGTCCCCCTATCCTTCCAGTAGTGGTCCCGCCCAGCCCAGCTGCCCCTGTTTGCCTCACCATGCTGCGCCTCCCTCCACCTATACCAGCTTCCTCCAGCATGTCCCCAACCTGCTGCAGCCATATGGCCCTGGTCTCCTCTAGGATACCAACTATTAACCAATGACTCCTCTGCTGCAGGGGGTATATCAAACCAAAGCAGTTTAAATCAACCCAAAGTAGTGCAATATCTAGCTAGCACCAATTCATCATCTAACTAGTTAAGTAAAAATTCAGCGTGCAAACAGTATGCTCAGAATTCAGCCCAGATCCACCCAAGGCAAAGCAGCTAAAGCCCACCCTAGGAAGGGCAATATAGTTTCAACCCAGCCAATACAGAATGCACATCTTGAGCTCAGATTGCCCCCCAACCAAAGCAGCTCCCTCAATCAAGCCAGGTTCATCTGAAATACCTTTCCCAATACAGTACAAATCCCACTACAACGAGGTCAAAAAGCATCAAGTTACTCATTAGTATTATCAGTACTCATATTCCAGTTTTTAGATCAAGTGATCAGCCCTTTACTGTGGATTTGAGTGGCCCTTTTGAGCATCCAATGTGGTCTGCCCTGATGTTGTTGCCTCTGCCCTCCTTGGGCATTTAATAGAGGTCTGGGCTGGGGAGGGTGGGCTGTAAAAAGAAAATATCCCCTGTGGCTGCCCAGTGCTACAGCTCTCCTAGGAACAGTGTCTTCTTTGTGGCTAGGTTCCCTGCCTTTTATGCCCAGCCGCTGCATTGAAGTTCATGCTCTTGGTGCTCTCTTGGCCTAGATTGGTTGGAGAGCCTCCTTTGCTCAGCCCCTGATCTCCACCCTGTGTTACCACCAATGCAGTCAGATGCAGTCCCCACAGCCACCGATGTGGCTGACTCCAGCCTCAGATGCCACCCATGCAGCCAGAAAGGACAGTCTCTCCCATCACCGCTGCCACCACTCTCCACTCCAGTTGCTGCAGATGCGATCAATGTCCAGCTGCTACCCCCACTGCATGCAGCAGAATCTTCTACCCTGCAGCTCTCCAGCACTACAGCTCTCCTGGGGACAGTGTCTAAATAACTCTAAATAACAATTCTGCCCCTTTCTAAAAACCAGATGATTTCACAATCCAAGGTGACGCTACCACAGCAACCAGGTGGCTGCCACCACACCAGGTAAACCCGTGGAACTGTATATACTAAAAGTGGGGAAATTAACAAAAAATCTAAAAAACACAAATTCTTTAAGTCAAGGAGTTGCGCCTCCTCACCAGAATGACGTTACTCCAAAGTGCCTGATGGCTGCCACCATCCCCGGTGTTAATTGTCGATTCAAGGGGGAAAGGACCACATCCTGCAATAACTATAGTAAAATTATAATAAGTGTCTACCCCGCAGGATCACAAAGCAGCCCACATTAACCACAACCTACAGTATCTTGGTGGCTACTATCACACTGGGTGCACTTTAGGGTGGCAAATTACAAAACTTGGCTGGAGGAGACAGCACAGTGACTCTATACCCCAAAATTACTATAACCTAAAATTAACAATTTTAAAACACATTTAAACAAAATCTAAATAATACAACTGTTCAGCTTCCCCTCACAGTCCCCCTCTGGTGGCTGCCACTACACCAGAGTGAGTATGGGTTACCAACCTAGCAGGAGAAAGAACAGCAGGAAACTGATTAAACCTCTTAGTACTAAATAGAAACTATAAGCAAATAAATCCATGCCTCAGCCCTTCAAATAACAACAGGAATAAGTCAAATATAATAAAACTGTTGAAAAAGGGGGTCTAGCAATATAAAAGAAAAAGAACCCTTCTATAACTACATAAAATGATTTTGGGCAACAACCCTGCTAAATCACAGACAGACAACTTTAGCCTCAGCCCCTCCAGGTCCCACCTCATCAGGAGAAATGAGGGTGGCAGATTACAAACAGTTGGCTGGAGGAGATAGCATGGTGTTACCAATAATAACATCAGCAATCACAGAACAATTAAAAATGTGATTAAAAGCAATCCAGCTATTCCCAATCCCACCATCATCCTCAACAAAACCCCTATGGCAGCTGCCACCACACTAGGGTTTATAAGGGTTACAGATCAAGCAGGAGATAGAATCAGTAGGAGAGTCAATCAACCCGTAAAGTAAAATTATCACTAAAAAGCAAAAAATCCAGTTTAGCCCCTCAAAGAACAATTAAATATAATCCAATAAGATAAGAAAAACTAACTATAAATATAAACAAAACTCAAAAGTGCAGTCCATCAACTTAAAATTCCATCTGCTACACCAGCATACCCAATCCAGTGGCTGCCACCACACCGTTGGGCTGTGAGTAGATAACAAGTGGAAAAAAGAGAACAACAAAAGACAAATAAACCTAACAAAATAAAATCTACAGAGGCTAAACTCACCCTTAAAATTACAACTAATTATAAATTACATATTACAAAGATGACATTTAAATCAACACTAAAACTAAGTTTGATTACTTACAGGTAAACGCTATAGGGGAGCATACACTATAACAAAACTAGTTACCATACATAGATTTTCAGTAGATCAAAGTAATACAGAAATTGCAGAGAGAATACAGGGCTTTTTCAGTCCAAGTAGCGCTCACTCCAATCATGCTCACACCACGCTCACACTTGTGGGCAGCACAGACTTTTTTTACTGCTTCGAGTCCCACTTCATGAACTCACACCATGGCAGCCAGCTCTTCTGTGCTTTCACTCACCGGGAATCAGCGGCAACACATAGAAAACGTCTTCAGTCTATAAGTACCTTAGTTATACCAAGCTAGATGTTCATGTTTCAGCCAAAAAAACATCTTCTGTCTACCAGGAACACTCAGCTGGGCAGGTAAACTGCTGGTGCAGGTGTAGGCAGATGGAAATGCTGGAGGACCCTGCAGGTGGTGCAGGCTTTTAAACTGCTTTGAGCCCAGCCCCCCGAACTCATGGCCCAGTAGCTGGCTTTCCTGAGCCCCCACTCACTGGGAATCACTGGCTACACACAGAAAAAAGTACTCAGTCTATAGGTACCTCAGCTGTACCAGTCTAGATGTTCACTTTTCAGGCTGAAACACAGCTTCTGCCTGTCTGGAATGCTCAGCTGGGCATACAAACTGCTGGTGCAGGTATAGGGAGATGGAAATGCTCCAAATCAAAGGATTTAAAAAATTACAGCTGTCATGTTCATGAGGTGGTGTAAAAAGATGGTTATGTTAAAAATCTGGAGTCAAAATAGTTAAAATTACCAAAGTTATGAGAGAGCATAGCAAAATTGCAATGTATGCACATAACTTTTCCATTGTTACATATTTTGACCCTCAAATTTCAACATAGCCTTCTTATGACCCCACACAATGCCCATTATGGTGAAAATGTTTAAATCCAGCCCAAAAGGTGATTTCACCAAGTGACCAGAAAACCACCTTTCTGACCAGATTTACATAATTCCATCAACATTGTCCATGAGGTAGGATCCCAAAAAGGCCATGTTGAAAATCTGAGCTCAAAATATACAAAAATGACAAAGTTATGACACAAAGTTGAAAACCCCATTTAAATACATTGAACAACACTTATCTTAGTTTCTCATATAGCAGTCGGTAGTTCCAGCAGCAAGTCATGTCTTCAATCAGAGAGTGGATCTTCACCTTGGGACCTGTTCTGGTGAGTGACAGTAGGGGGAGTGTGCAAGTTGGTGGCTGCTCAGTGGGAGGTCAGGGTGGGGGATGGGATTGGCATGGGAACATTTTCTCTTTTACAGTTTTTTTTTCCTCAATTCTCTTTATGCACCTCTGTGCAGCAGGAGGGTACCTTGGCCCCTTTTCATCCTTGGTATGGGAAGCCTCAATGCTCCCCTGCCCCAGCCTCCACCTCAGCTGCAAGGCAGGGAGGACCATGGTTTGCTCCCTATGGAGGGGCTCCCCCATAGGGAAATGAGGGGGGGGGAGATCGAGATCACTCTTGAGCCCCCACCCCAGCTTAGGCCGGGCTTTGTTCAGGCCAGAGATAGTGAGAGTCCATGAGGGGCATCATTATTTCTTCCACAGAATGTTTTTTCCTGCTTGAAACTCCTGAAGGTGCAGCCATGCAATGACATTCATTGCATGAAGGGCATGCTCCTGCACCCACCCACAGGATGTCTGCCATTACCTCCACCCGTTCCAAGGTGTCTCCTGGCTGTAGCACTCTCAGTCTCCACTGGAAGGGGCTTGTTGCTGGGGATTCACATCCCACCCTTCCTCAGGGGATTAAAGCAGTCCTTTGGATGCTCAATCCTTCCCTCCTTGGCTGATCCCCGAAGACCCAAGCTGGCTCTGGAACATGGGTCACTGGTGTGGTGCGAGGTAAGGCATCCAGTGCCTCAGCTCTCAGCACCACTGGGCCAGTTACTTTTTTATAGAATGAACAATAACAAAAAAATAACATCAAGGGACCATTTCCCTTATTACAGGCAGGACACCATTGGATGGTGGGGGGTGCCATGATACACCAGAGAAACAATACATATGAATGGGGATGGTGATCAGAGGGTGGGAGTGCCACTAAACACCAGGTAACCAATACATATAAACAGAGATGGTGATCGGAGGGTGAGGAGGTACAACTAGACACCAGGGAAACCATGTAAATGATAAAGCTGTTTGGAGAGTGGGGAGGTGCACCTAGACAACTGGGAAAGAATAAATATAAATGGGAATGGTGATCAGAGGGTGGGGGGTTGCGATTAGACACCAGGGAAATAAATAACAACAAGGGAATGGTGATCGGTGGGTGGGGGTGGAACACTAGATACCAGGGAAATAAAAAACATTACAGGGATGTCAATTGCTGTGTGGGGGATACCACTAGACACCAGGGAAATAGTTAACAACAAGGTGGATGATGATTGGTGGATGGGGGTCCCACTAGACACCAGGGCAATAACAAAGAATATGAGGACAGCTAACTGAGCATGCTGAGAACCCTAAAGTTTAAATACAATAACTGTGAAACAGAATCATATTTTTTCACCAAACCAACAAAATGCATTTCTGTGAGACAGCCCCTTACTACTCTGAAAATATCAGACAAAAATTCCAAACCATCTCTGCACTCTGGCTTTTAAAAAAAAAGCAAAAAGACACAGAGTAGTTTGTTCATTCCAAATGTTTCATGTGAATGTCAAATGAAACAATGGAAGTGAGTCATGATAAAGGATTTCACATATAAAAAAACCCCTCATTTTAGAATCATGGGCCTGATTCCAGGACAGCGTACTCCAGCGCAAACTGAGTTATGCCAAACCCCATGTGTAACACGTGACTTGCGTCATGCATTATGCCAGTCCCTATTCTAAAAGGCACCTTGTGCAATGTCGGCTGCAGGCTACACCAACCGTGGGCTATGCCACCCACTACGCTGCAACCGCAATGACATGGCACAAGGGTGGGTTACGCAGCAACTACACCCTATTCCAGAAGGGTGTCTGCCGTAACCCACATCCACAATTCCAGGAGCTGCACTGGTGGAGCTATATTAGAACATCTCAGAGATGCTGTAAGGGGCATTCGTTGGTGCCATCTAATGGATGCCCACTCTGCAGTGCCACAGCAACTGTCCCACTGTGCTCCCCATGCCACCACAGACAAGACCATGGCCCCACTTCCCGAATGTCAGGGATCCCACAGGTACATTCTCCACTGTACCCCCCAGACTCCTGTGCCATCTGTCCATCTCCCCCACATCCCCTGGTGCATGCCATGGACTTGTGGGACAGGGGAGCTCAAGGGGGGCAGTCAGCAGTGGGCTGCAACTTACGACATGTGGGGCTATTATGCCATGCCAGTGGCGTTAGCCTAGGCATGTCGCAAGTCGCACATCATAAGTGACGGGTCTCTGCTGCTCTTAGAATATGGCGCAGGGTCCCAGTCATAGTGGTGAATGTTGCATTTGCATGTGCTTGTGAGTTGTGGCATTCATCCTGGAATTGGCCCCCATTTGTCCAACAGTTAACTGAAGAATAGACCTAACAAAGTCCAAATGAGCAACATAGATATGTTGGTCTCCCTCAAAGATGTCATTTTTGTGGATTCTCAAATTGAAATCTTTAGGAAAAGAGGGACAACAAGATGACAACAAATGAAATAGTGAACTTTCCATAACACAAAAAGATTGTCCCATAGGAAAAAAAGATTCTTGTTTCATTTCATACAGCTAATTTGAAGTGCTTAGAAACTATTTTTAAAAATGTTTCAATTAAGTAATTTTGGAAAGGATTAATATTTTTTCACTAAATAAGCAAAAGGCACATCTGCGGGCCAGCCCCTTTCTACTCTAAACATTTCAGACCAAAATTCCAAACTATCTGGGTGGTAGACAAATTCAAAGATACCCATTGAAACCAATGGGGAAAAAATCTGAAAAATGTACTTTTTGCACTATTCAGATCTTGTGATCTGAATATCCAATTGGAACAACACTTGACATGCCCAGAGAGCTCCCCCATGAGACCAAGCATGCAGACTTTTGTGCAAATCTGTTGAATGGTTGCAAAGTTATTAGAGTGGAAACATTTTGGTTTAACATTAAAGTGTCTATTCAACTCTAACTATAGTTGCACTTTTGCCTCACTATAATATAATAAATATACTTACATTGTATAATTAGGTAATACAATTAACTTGAAGAACTTGAACCACAATTGAATTAAAATATATTCACATTTTTTAAATAAAAGGGGTGGTTTAACCCCCCCCCCCCCAAATATAAAAAAAAAACAGGGACGAAGAAATGAAGTTACTACACAACTTTCTTAGAAAACAAAGACATTGATGGCAAAAAAATGACATTAATTCTCATTAGAGTTGCTACTGCACAAAATGCAAAGCATACAAAGTTGGAAATAAACTACTAGGGTTGCAAACACAATACTCACAAAGTTGGGAAATGGTCTATTAGGGTTCTTATGTCTAACTTCCACCCACTCTACCATCTTGACCCAAGGACAGTCTACAGGTGCAAGGCCATAAATCAGTGGCATGGTACCTCATACAGGGTACACATATTAAAACTGATATATAACAATCATAATCCCCACTCATCCCCTACCCTTGTGACCAGGCTGAGACAAATCAGACAGTCCTACCATCCAAATGAGTATCCGCCTGTGAAGTAATTTTGAGCCCACATGATGGCAACTAAAAATATTGAGTTTTCTAACACATTTTGAAACCTCCTAGCTGAAGTGACCTTCAAGTCACAAACTGCCTTCTTCCACCATTGTGGTGATGCAAAGCCAAACTACAGGTCTACCACTATCCTACAAGATTGTGCTGGGTGTGTGTTTATTCAGCTACAATGAGACCTTTCATAAAATAGTATACATGTCCCAAACATATAGCTTGCTTTGACTAGTTCTAAGTTCAGTATGTGACTTAAAGAAAGCAACTGACAACTATGCAATGAATGTAGTACTTTCAAATTTGTAATAATTCTGCTGTTTGTGGAAGGTGTACCATACTGTGCACCAAGTAAACCACAGGTTATTATTGATATGAACATTCACAGCTATGTACCCAAAAAGTAATCTAATTACAGATCTACAATGTGCATGAAATACAAGACCTATGTGCCATAACTCCGGACGTGTACTCTACCCAACGGTCATGAAGGGAGGGGTTGGGATTAAGATTGCTGTATACTAATTATGATATGTGGACCCAGTATGAGGTACCATGCCTTTGATTTATGGTCTTGTTCTTGTAGACTGTCCTTGAGTTTAAACTAGCCAAGGGGGAATGCACTGAAAAAAGCAGGGAAATCCCAGCCTCCCCACAAAACACAGTAATTAGCAATGTAAGCACCAAGGTAGAGAAGTCATTTGGGAGCAGGACATGGGTAAATGAAAAAAAAAGCAAAGGCAGTAGGGACAGGGATGGGGCTAAAAGGGTAAGGCCATCAAAAAATGGAAGGTGATGAGTACCAATGCCCATAGTCTGTGTTACAAGCTCCCTGAACTAGTGGCCTTGAGGGAAGAGGGATACCTGGATATTGTGGCAGTCACTGAAATGTGGTATACAGAGAACCATGACTGGGATGTCAACATACCAGGATATACAACCTACAGGAGGGACAGGAAGGGTAAAAGAGGAGGAGGAGGAGTAGCTCTATGTAAGGGAAGGGAAGGGATTAAAGCATCAGAATTAAAGAGTAAACATGAAGTAGATGAGTCACTATGGATCACCCTGGAGACAGGAAATGGCACCACAAATCCGCATGGAAGTTGTGTACAGACCCCATCTCAGGGGGAGGGAATAGACAAGGAAATGATGGAAGGCATCCTTAAAATGGCAGAAAAGGGGGAGATATTGTTGATGGGGGACCTGAATATGCCAGGTGTTAACTGGAGCACCTTTGCTGCAGGCATATCTAGGAGCAGGGTCATTACTGATGCCCTACAAGGGGCATGCCTCAGACAGCTAGTGTTTGAACCCACTTGGGAGGGAGCAATCTTAGACCTGGTACTGTCAAATGGGGACAGAGAAAGGATCTCGGATTTAGAAGTGGGTAGCCATCTGGGAACAAGCGACCACCAAACAGTGTCGTTCACAATGAACACAGCCATAGAGTCAAGCCATACAAAATCAAGAGTTTTGGACTTTGGGAGGGCTGACTTTGGGAAAATGAGAGAGTGCCTCAGAAAAGCACTAGTATATGGGCAAGAAGGAGGGGTGGAGGAACAATTGGGAACAATCGAAACAGCCATCACAGAGGCAATGAGACTTTGTGTGAAGTGAACCAATAAAACAAAAAGAAGGAAAAAAACACTGTGGTTCTCAAAAGAGGTGGCAGGGAAGGTTAAGGAGAAAAGGATAGCATTCAGGAAATATAAGGAAACACAGAAGGAGCAGGACAGAGAACTTTATCAGTTAAAGTGGAAGGAGGCAGGGAAGGCAGTCAGAATAGCAAAGGCTCAAACTGAGGAAGAGATAGTCAATTCTGTCATGGAGGGGGATAAAACCGTTTATAGGTACATTAGGGAGTGAAGAAATATCAAGGGAGGGATACAGAAACTTAATAAAGGGAAGGGAATGTGGGCAGAGGGTGATACTGAAAAAGCAGGGATGCTGAACAAACATTTCTACTCAGTATTTACAGCAGAAGAGGATGGGGAGGTACCTAAATCAAACTAGAGAAACACTCTGTATATGGGGTCAATATCAGTCCATTTACAGAAGAAAGGGTTTTGAAAGAACTCTTGAAACTGAGCATGGACAAAGCAATGGGGCCTGATGGGATTCATCCCAGAATTCTAAAAGAACTAAGGGTAGAACTAGTGACACCACTGACTACTGTCTTTAACAAATTATTGGAGAATGGGGTGGTACCTGAGGACTGGAGGAGGGCAGATGTGATTCCACTTCACAAAAGTGGGAGCAGGGCAGAGGCAGGAAACTATAGACTGGTTAGTTTGACCTCAGTGGTAGGGAAATTGATTGAATCACTTCTTAAGGAAAGAATTGTTGAGTACCTAGAGGCCAGTGGGGCAGAGGACCCAAAGCAGCATGGATTCACAGTGGGAAGGTCATGTCAGACAAATCTAATATATTTCATTGACTGCATGACCAAAGTAGTAGACCAGGGAGGGGCTGTGGATATGGCCTACCTACAGTAGATTTTAGCAAGGCATTTGACACAGTCCCACACAAAAGGTTAATATACAAGTTAGCCAGCCTTGGAGTGGGTCCCAAGATGGTAGCCTTGATAAAAAATTGGCTGGACAACAGGACATAAAGGGTAACAGTAAACGGAGTCCACAGTGAAGAAAGGAGGGTAACTAGTAGGGTACTGCAGGGTTCAGTACTGGGACTGGTCCTCTTTTATGTCTTTATAAGTGACATTGGAAAGCACCTGGAAGGAAAAATATGTCTCTTTGCAGATGACACAAATATCTGCAACAGGCTTGCTACACAAGGTGGGGTGGAAAGGATGAAAAGGGACTTGGCAAGGTTGGAGGAATGGTCAAATGTATGGCAGCTCAGATTCAATGCAAAGAAGTGCAAGGTAATGCACCTGGGAAACAAAAACCCAGGAGAAGAGTACACAATGGGGAGTGAGATACTAACAACAACAAAAACAGAAATGTACCTGGGAGTTATTATATCAGATGACCTAAAGGTGGGCAAGCAATGTGAGAAGGCAGTTAGGATGGCTGGGGGGATACCGGGATGCATAGGGAAAGGCATAAACTATAGAAAACAAGATGTTATTATCCCTCTATACAGAGAGTTGGTGAGATCCCATCTGGAGTACTGTATGCAGTTCTGGAGATCCCATCTCCACAAAGACATAGACAGAGTGGAGGCTGTTCAGAGGAGGGCAACCAAAATGGTGCATGGTCTACACCAGAAGACACATGAAGAGAAACTATAGCAGCTTAATATGTATACACTCAAGGAAAGGAGGGAGGGGGGGCACATGATAGGAACTTTCAAGTACCTCAAGGGAATTAACAAAGTCCAAGAGTGTAGCATCTTTCAGAAAAAGAGATGTGAAAGAACAAGGGGGCACAATTTGAAAATAGAGGGAGGAATGGCTCAGAGGTAATGTTAGAAATTATTTTTTCACAGAGAGGATTGTGGATGCATGGAACAGCCTTCCTGAGGAGGTTGTGGAGTCAAGAACAGTGAGAGAATTCAAGAATGCATCAGCAGACATAAAGCAATTCTAGTGGGGGATAGGAGGAAGTAATCTGTTGGTTAACTAGAATCTACAGCTTATCCATCAGGTAGGGAAATGGACAGACTAGGTGGGCCAAGCAGTCCTTATCTGCTATCAAATTCTATGTTTCTCTGCTTCTATGTTTCTATGAGTCATGAGGGAAGGGGACATGCTAGGGTGGGTGGGAGTTAGACATAAGAATCCTAATAAGACATTTCCCAACTCTGTGGGCATTGTATTCCCTAATAGGTCATTTCCAACCTTTGTGTATTTTGCATTGTGTGCAATGACAAAAATAATGACCATTGATGTAGGTTTTTTTTACCACATGCTGTGTCTGTCTATCTCTCTATCTATCTATCTATCTATCTATCTATCTATCTATCTACCTACCTAGCTATTTATCTGTCTTTATATATTTATAAAATGGGTAGGTAAAATTATAGAAATTCCACTAACATGACTGGACAGAATGCATCACATAACCGTGCATTATTTTCCAATGACCGCATACCTCCCAGCACAACTGCACACCTGAACTACTTTCCAGCCCCCTTCCGGTCTTCAGAACTTTCTCACCAGTAGTAAGATCACTCTACACCTGGCACAGAAGAGCTGCCACAAACACAACCACACACACACACACACACACACACACCCAGCACAAGCAGGCTACAACAAACAGGCTAACACCAACAGAAATAACAAATCAATACAGCAATCCTCAGCTCAGTGTACACAAGATATGTTTAAATCTGCCATATGATTTTAATAAAATGCAATTTAAAAGTCTTATCTGGTTGATCCTGCCATTTTTGCTATGGCTGCATGTTGAAGGGCTTTCACTTTCTGCTGCAATGTAGCGTGACCGAGTGCTGCCACTGTTTGTGAGTTGCTGCCAGAAGTTTAAGTGTCACTCAGTTTAAAAAGTAAAAAAAAAGTTGTTTGTTTCTGTTTTATTCATTTTCTCAAAACAGAAAGCTGCCATCTGTACATGGAGAAGACCCACTGCGGAACACTTTCACTTTTATCATACTGAACTGTAGCTTGACCGAGCGTGCTCAGTCTCCAAAAGTAAAATACAGGTACATGTTTAAAGTAAGTCCCCCTTAGCTAAAATCTAAAGTACAGTGTGTTTTTTTCCATTTGTAGCTCTAGTTTCTAGAAAAGAAGCTGCCGACTGAAGTGCAAGAAGAGAAAGTGCAGAGCGAGGCAGTCGGCGACTTCAGAATGACAGACGCAAGGCAGAACGAGCATTGAAAACAACTTTCAAGCCCTTCAACATGGAGCCACAGCAAAAATGGCAGGATCAACCAGACAACCATTACCAACAACTTAAACCCATTCAAATTATGGCAGCATTAACCAGATACTCCACAGATAAAATAATTATTTGTGCCACATAGGTACTACTTCCCCCCCACTATATTTACGGGCATTTTATAGCATAGATAACCCACTCTGGGGTGTGCATATACGCATGCCTTGGGTGGTTGAACGCACTCAGCCTGCAGCATCGTGCATCAAAACGCATACCAAAGCGTTCTTATATCAGAGCGCGACCACACACCCCAGAGTGGGTTATCTAGTACACACACATATATATATATATATATATATATATATATATATATATATTCATTACAAAAAAACTCAGTTAATGCATCAGTTAGGGTTCCTATTACAGTGACAAAAGTATGGAAATTTGGTGTTAGGGTTGCCAACCCTACCACTCCATCCCACCCCCCTCCACCTTCCACACACCAACAGGTGTTGGGGTGTGCCTTAGGGTCGTTAGGCCTAACTCTCATCCCACTCCATGTGTAAGGAAGCTGAGATGGTACAGTATAGGAGAATGGGGAGAATGTTAAGCCTGATGACCCCAAGGCACACTCCAACGCTGTAATAGGAACCCTAACTATGTCAGTGTCAGTGGCTCAGTAGGTAGCACACTTGCCTCTGAGGCCGGGAGATCAGAGGGCTGTGGGTTCAGTTCCCACATCTGGCACTTGGGTTAATATCCCAGTACTGACACTGTAGTGCAGCATGAGAGGGGGTGCTGCACTTCTGAGGTGCAGTCTTTCGAATGAGATGTTAAACTGAGGTCCCATCTGCCTGGCTTGGTGGTAGCTCAGGTGGATGTTAAAGATCCCATGGCACTTATCAAAAAAAGTAGGGGAATTTCCCCGGTGTCCTGGCCAAATTTCCCTCATTCACTAAAAATACCACCAACAGCTTAATCTGCTTCAAAACAGTTGGCATTCATATGTATCCCCCTCCCCCAGGTCGTGCCTGAAAATAGGCAGGATTTGTCTAGTGCACTTACCCGGTCAACAAAAACTAAATAAATAAAATAAATAACTGATACACTGATGGAGCTTTTTTTGCAATGAATCTCCTTACCTTTTGAGATAATATATACAGTAGTATCCTTATTTTATGGTGTGGGAGTGCTGGGTCCTTTGGACCCTGTGCTCTAATCCCTCCATACTGTATATGCGTGTATGTATGTAGGTAAGGAAGCATAGGGCCCTGTGGACCCTGCCCTTCCATGTATCGAACAGTGACCAAATTGTCAGCATAGCTATCTTATTACCCCACCTCATGTTCCCCGGTACAGAGAAATTATGAAATGCTAGGAAAAACAGAATTATACACAACTGCAATGCCATTCTGTGCCACAGGTGCAAAAACACATTTTGAGCAGGATGTGAAAAATGACAGCTATAGTGTTCATGAGGTGAGGTGAAAAAATAGCTAAGTTAAAAATTTGGTGGGAAAATATTGAAAAGTACCAAAGTTATGTGCGTGCATAGAATAAATTCAACAGACTCACGTAACTCAGGTATTTTTAGAACATTTTACACCAAATTTTCAACATGGCCTTTTTGGGACCCCACTTCATGGACACTGGCACTGTCATTTCATTAAAGGGGACAGGAAATCTGTGCTAATAAGCAGCTGTTAGTAATGTTACTAGTAACAGAAATGAAAGACTTGCCTGCAAATTAACCATATTGAACTGTACCGGAATAGACACTGATGTGAAAAATTGTGTTTTCAGTTGTTTCCTTTTTATGGACAACATTCTGCACAGTTCTCTTCATGGAACCAGTAATTTGAATTTTTTACTATGTCATGGTGTGAACACAGAATGCTAAACATGAGCTATTGTCCTATCAGAACCATGTTTAGAGTTCTGTGCTCAAACTGTGACATAGTTAAAATTCCAGATCACTGGTTCCATGAAGAGAACTGTAACAGAATGCTGCCCATAAAAAACCAAACAATACAAAATGTAGTTTTTTGCATCACTTTTTTGCAGGTACAGTTACATATAGATCATTTAGGCTCATGGATATAATTTCTATGGATCCACAATGGGTGTTTGACAAAATTTTTGTTGAACACCCCGACAGCGAGACCGGCAGGTTGACCGCATTTTGCAGTCGGCAGCCAGTTTCCAGTGCTACTAAGTGTTTTCTTCAGGGGGCTTTGCCCCCTGAAGCCCCCCATGCAGGGAACTGCACCCTCCACACCACCCCACTTAGGATTATCAGCTCTGAGTTGGAGCTGATTTGGGGGGGGATGCAGGACCCCCAACAGACTGTGCCAGGTTCCAGCATGTTCCCTACAGCGGCATGGCACTGTAGTCGCTGTAGGGGACTTCACTGTCAAAAAGTCGCTGTCGGTTGGGTATTCCATTTCTACAGCTAGGAACATCATAAACAGCTGCAGATTAGAAATAATTTCCTGTCCTCTTTAATGGGTCCCAAAAGGTGATTTCTTGCAGTGAATGCACCATTCTGTACCACAGGTGTGAAAATACATTTTGGGCAGGATGTGAAAAATGACAGCTGTACTGTTCATGAGGTGGTGTGAAAAATGGCAATGTAGAAAATGTTGAGTGTAAATATTAAAAACCACCAAATGCATGAGTGTGTGTAAAAAAAAAAAATTAAACGACCTCTCGTAACTAGGGCATTTTTTGTGGTATTTTTGCACAAGATTTTCAACATGGGTGTTTGGCACCCCACCTCAAGAATATTGGCACTGTCATTTCATTACTCAGTCCTGAAAGGTGATTTTGCACAGCAACCATGGCCCATGTTGAAACTTTGGTGAAACAATATTGAAAAATAGCTGCGATATCAACATAAGTTCAAAATGCCATTGACAGCCATTATATGCCACTTACCTTGATTCTTCAGTTTGTGGTTCAGCTTTGAAGCATGCAGACATGTCCCAGTCCACAGAAGATGACAGTAGATCTTTTGTGGTGGTAAGTATAGGGCAAGGGGAGTGTGGGGTGGTGGGTTGCCCAGTGGGGGGGGTCAGGGTGGGGGAAGGAGGATGGGGAGATGATGATGAGGGACCATTTCCTTTTTTTCAGGAAAAAGAGACATTGGGGACTGCTTTCTTTTTTGCAGGCTTAATTTTGTCACTCTTTAGGGACACTGGGAGTAGGCTATCCAGTGTCCCACACTGCTAGGTGGCAGTACTTAATATCTGGGGACACTGGTAGTGGGCTTCCCAGTGTCCCACACTGGCAGGAGGCCTACATTGCCAACAGGAGAATTTGGCACCCCCCATTGGCAAATATAGTAAAATAAATGTTTTAGGACACTAGGAGTGGGCTCCCCAGTGTCCCACACTGGTGTGGGGGACAGGCTTACATTGCCAACAGGAGGATTGGGCACCCCACTGTCAGTAAATTCAGAAAACCGTTTTTCGGGACACTGGTAGTGGGCTCCCCAGTGTCCCACACTGGTGGGGGGGGGCTTACAATGCTGACAGCATGATTGGGCACCCTGCTGTTGGCAAAATATATTTTTATAATAATTAACATTCCTCAGCCCCCTTCTGCTTAAACTGAGTAAAATGGGGAATAAAGGTTTTTTTTAGGTAAACATCAACAGGTGTTTATCTAAATAGAGCAGAGGAATTTGATTCTGTTCTTATTTTTTTGTTAAAAATGGCCAGAAGAGGTTTTTGGTTTTTAACAGGGCCAGTGTATTTTTCCTATTAAAGTAGTGCCACAAATGTGTGGCAGTTTTTGTGCAACAGTGCCGTTAGTTGCATGAAAACTGCTGCAAATTTGTGGCAGTTTCACAAAAGTTGTGCCACAAATTTGCAATACTACCAATGGCCGAATGCAAAAAACATATCTCCAGCCAGTATTTAAAAAAATGCCAGAATTGTGTTCCTCGGGCCCTGATTAGGTAAACACAGCCGTTGGTGTTTATAAAGGGGCACTATGTTGTGAATTAAAGCACTTTTACCTGTCACAAACTGAAAACAAGATCGCAGCAGCATGACACTACTGAACCCATTTGTGGCAGTAAAAAAGCGCTTTCGTGAAAGCAAAAAGTGCTATTGCATGGCACATCTATTTTTCCCCTAGATTATAATGGAAAACTTTAAAGTTTAATAACTTTTGAATAGATTAATATTTTTTTACCAAACCTTCACAAGGTACATCTGCAGCCCAGACCCGACATACCCTAACAATTTCAGGCCAGACCCCAAAGCTGTTTTGGTGATGAGACTGAACACAGTATTAGCACCGAAATGGTAAATTTCACATTTTTGGCACTCCACAGTTCTGCAACTTCACCACTGACCAGAACAAAAGTTGCCAGATCTGGAGATCTATGGTACCAGATGGCACATCGGTTGTATGGTTGCAAAGTTGTTATTAAAGTGCAAAATTTTGGGTTTAACATAGAAGTGGCCAGCCAGGCAACCCTAACTATAGTGTCACTACCATGCCACTATAATAGATAGATAGATAGACAGACAGACAGACAGACAGACAGACAGATAGATAGATAGACACTGTAGATATACATATATAAGGGATATGCCACTGCCCAACTATGAATATCACTGACATTCTTCCTGAGTGCAGTTTGACCTTATGACATCACAAGTTGTGTAGCCACGAGTGATGCCATTGGTCAAACTGCATGAGGGGAGAATAGCAACAGTATTCTCAGTCTGGGGCCATGGCATATCTCATTTATGCAATGCTCCATTTAATTTTCACCTGTGTTGATATTTTTTTGTTGCAAAGTGATAGTATGTTATTAGTTCTCCCCGTTTCGTTTGGGATGACTGAGTGGAAAGTGATCAGAGCGCTGAACTGACATTATTCATCAGTGCATGAGCATCAGGATGCATCAGAAACTTACAGGAGGAGCGATTCCAGAGTGGGTGGCTCAGTATTCCATTTTTTTCCCTCACTGAAAGCTGTTTTGTTTATGACCGAGTGAAAAGTAACTGATTGGGGCACACTGTGATGTTTACTGATGATGAGGAGACGTCGTGCATCACGATTGGTCTTAGGCAGCAGTGAGTGATTGAGGGGATTCTCCTCATCGTGCTATTGTTTGTGGCACTGTCTGGAGAAAGGTGCATCTTTGCGGCATCGGGACCATGGTAGTGACGGCCACAGGTAGGGGTGTTTGAAGTTGGGTTTGCGGAGGGAGGGAGGGAGATGTTCCCAAGGCATTCAAGTTAAGTTTATGTTACACTACAGCAGTGTTAAAAATAACTGCTTTTGTGCTTCTTTCTAAAATGTAGTTTTTTTATTCAGAAAAGAAAGAATTCTGTTCAGGGAGAAGTCGGTTTTGAAAGTGAACAGGTTGGATTTGGAGTTAGGACATGAGGCAGCTGGTGACTCAAAGCAGTTTGAAAGTGAAAGTGATTGGCTGGAGCCACTGCTCATGCTGCTGGCTCCAACCAATCACTACCCACTGTGTGGCTGTGGTTAAGTGCAGATAGTGCCTGTGCTGGACCTACTGTGTGGATACATGACCTACAGTGATGATAAACATGATATCCTCATGGTAGGTCTGACCACCCTAAAAATATTGATAATATTTTCCATTTTTTATCCTCACAGGTACTGCATATATCTATAGATAGATAGATTTTAGTGGCAAAGTAGCGCCACTATAGTTAGGGTTGAGTGCTCACTTCTATGCTAATGCCCAGTTTTTGTACTTTGATAACTTTGGAAGGGTTCAACAGATGTGCATGCAATTTTGCATGCATAATCTAGTTGGATTTGTCTGTCGATGTGCCACATTTCATTTGAATAGCTTGTGTGGTTTCTGAGATAAAGTCTGCAAATTCCTTAAATTTACATGTTTTTTGCTGTTTCTTTGTCCACCTGTATGTCAGAAACTGTTTTAGATTGCAGTCTTAAATTTTTTATCATAGAAAGCCTTTGTTTCACAGATGTGCAGTTTGAAAGTTTAGTGAAAAATATTAATCCATTTCAAAGTTATTACATTTCCAAGTTTCCCATTATTTCCAATGGGAAAAAAATAGATGTCCAGCACAAGAATGGATTTTGTGTCACAGGAGCCAACTGCTTTTCACAGACAGGGTCATCCTGTGTTGCAACAGCCTAAACTAAAGTTTTTCGCAAACAGCTCATCCTGTGTTGCAGGACTCTAATGCCTTTGTACACATGTGTCATCCTGTGTCGCTGGTGGGAAATGCTTTTTTGTGCATCAGCCATTTTGTTTTACAGATAGCGAGAGAAGTAAAGAAAACACACAAAAATGAATGGAACTGAAAAAAACAAGCGTCAGAATCCAGCTAAAGGGGACCCGTTTAGTATCCATTCTGATGTTTGCTTTTTAAATTATGGCAACAAACACCAATTCTGGGCACCCAAAATCCCAGATGCCTAGCTTAGTAAGAGTACCACTTCTCCTGTGTTCTCTGTATAAAAAAAGCAGGATTTTCTTCACTTCTGCACCACAGCTGGAACTCGTTTTGCCGGCTGCAGGGTGAGGTGTGAGCCTCTGTTTCCCTGATGTCTAGTGGCACCCCTCACCTGAGGACCACTGTCTCCTACTATGTGGAATAAATGAATACATATATATGTTCCCTGCTGTCTAGTGGTACCCCCACTCAGCAATTCTTGTTCAACTTCCCCTGGTGTCTAGTGGCACCCCCCCACCTGTTGCTGGTCCCTCCGCCCTCCCTTCCATGTCTGATCGCCGTCCCAGTAATTTAAATGAAAGAAATTCTTGTAGTCTAGTGGTTACTTCCTCCTCCCTAACCCCTCAAACATGCATTTTTCCTGTTGGTGTAGTGGCCTCCCACTCCACCACCCTGATAGGTAAGCACCCACCACCCCACTCGCCCCCGTAACCCAAGTCACACTCTGCTACCAACACAGCCCTCCTCTCACCTCCACAGGTGACTGCAGACTGTGCTATGAATGAGTCCAGATGCAGAATGTGCTATTAATGAGTGGCTCATTCATAGCACATTCTGCACTGGAACTCATTCATAGTGCAGTCTGCTGCCATCTGTGGAGGTGAGAGGAGGGCTGTGCTGGTCACAGAGTGTGACTCCAGGATGTGGGGGAGCTGGGTGGTGGGTGCTACTCTAACAGGGTGGGGGTGGGGGTCACTAGACCACCCAGAAAAATGCATTTTTGAGGGCAGGTTGGTTGGGGAGGGGGGTGGGACTACTGGACTAGCACAATCTTTTGTTTTCTATAACCAGATGGTGAACAGACATCAAGGAGAAGGGAGGGACCACTAGACTACCACTGTTTCTTTTTTTTAAATCCCTGGGATGGCGATCAGACATGGGGGAAGGGGGCCACTAGGCAAGGCAAGGCAACATTTATTTATACAGCACCCAATCTCTGGAGCACTTGGTGCCTCACATAAAACAGGTAGGCCTAAGAACATAAAATACATCACAAATAGCATGCATAAATAATTTAAAACAGTGATAACATTCTAAAACTGATTAAATACAGACTAATGCTGATTAATCAACTTCATCAGGGAAGGCCAAACTAAACAGATGATCCTTGAAAGCCTTTTTAAAACTCTTGACCATTGTTGCCTGCCTCACACAGACTGGAAAGGAGTTCCAAAGAGCCGGGCCGGTGACACTAAACATGTGGTTACCAGAAGTTTTGAAATGGACCCTAAGAACAGCAAGGAGGCCCATGGTCAAGGAGCAGAGGGAATGGACAGAGGTTGCAAGTGTTAGAAGATCAAGCAGATTGCCCAGGACCAGTCCATATAGGGCCTTGTAGGTGAGCAAGCCCACCTTGAAGATGATCCTCCACCTGACAGGCAGCCAGTGCAGAGCCCACAGACCCTGAGTCACATGACTAGACCTTGATGGCCCCATCAGCAACCTAGCTACTGTGTTCTGCATCAGCTGCAGCCGGCAGAGGGTCCCTCCAGTGACCCTGAAGTGTATAACAATACAGTAGTCAAGCCTATATGTGACTAAGGCATGTACCAGGGACAGCAGGTCTTTGGGCAGAACTAGGGGTTTAATCCTGGTGATATTCCTCAAGTAGTAAAAAGCACTTTGGACCACAGATGACACCTGAGCTTCAAATGTTAGTCTGTCATCCAGGATAATACCAAGATACCGCATCCTAGGGGAGGCCATCAATAAAGTGGGTCCCAGAAACAATCCAGTAGCTGCTGCAGAGGCACTCCCATCAAATTCATGACCTGACTCAATCACCAGGACCTCAGTCTTGTCAGGGTTCAGTCATAACCAGTTGGAGGACATCCAGTCATTGATCTCCACGAAGCAGTTGTTAATCACTTCCACGGTGTCATGTGTTCCAGGGGCAAAGGACATATATAGTTGGGTATCATCTGCATAGCAGTGAAAACTCACACTGTAATGCCTAATGAGCTCTCCTAGGGAGAGCATGTATACAGCGAATAACATTGTCCACAAGATCGAGCCCTGAGGTACTCCATATTGCAGGATCTTTGGGGAGGAGGAGGAGGAGAAATTCCCCATCACCCGTTGCTTCCTGTCAGAGAGATAAGACTCAAACCAGTTAATGACAGTACCGGTGAGTCTGCAATACTCTCGAAGGTGATCAAGAAGCACAATTTTAGCCATGGTATCAAATGTTAATGAGAGGTCGAGTAGCACAAGAATTGACCTGTCTCCTCTATCTCTAGCCCTAAGGAGGTTATTTTGCACCCTGACTAATGCTGTTTCAGTGCTGTACATGCTCCTTGAGCTGTTGTGCCACTATTTTCTCAACAACCTTACCTAAAAATGGCAGGTTGGAGATCAGGCGGTAATGTGCCAGGACATCAGGGTCAAGAGATGGCTTCTTCATGAGCAGCCTCACAAGATCCTCTTTCAAGGCCTCCGGAAATACTTCCTCTGACCTCGAACACCAGATACCTAGATTAGACTACCAAGGATTTGGTTTTACATATGGGGATGGTGATGGTGCATCGGGGGAAGAGGAGGGAACACTAGACTACCAGGGACTTTTATTTATTTTTTATTAGGGACAGCAGTGGGACATCGGGGGAAGGGAGGGAGGGATCATTACACTTAAAGGGACATTGAGTGCCATGGTATAGGATCCTGTTTTGTGAAAGGATCCTTTATTGTGCTTTTGCATTCAATAGAATGGGACTAGTCCTATATAGGATCCTGTTTCGCAAAATGATCCTCTATCCTGCTTTCCCAATGGGAACGCAAGATAAAGGATCCTTTTTGTAAAAGAGGATTCTACATTGTGCTAATCCTACTGTAGCCAATGGGAAAGCATGATAAAGAATCCTTTTGTGAAACAGCATCCTATTTTGTGCTGTTTTTCAATGTATTTCAATGGGGTTTTCCACTTTGGTTCATAGCCCAGCAGTTTCTTAACATTTTGACCCCAACTTTTCAACATGGCCTTTTGGGGATGCCACCTCATTAACAATAGGACTGTTACTACGCAGCTGCCACTCAAAAAGGTGATTTTGCAGTGTGTTGGCGAAATCACCTTCCAGGCTGGATTTGTGTAAGGACCATCATATTGTTCAAGAGCTGGGGTCATAAGAGGCTATGTTGCAAATTTGGGATCCAGATATGTAAACATGACAAAGTTATGCCCATTCATTGCAATTTCGCTATCCACCCTTGTATCTTTGGAATTTTAAATATTATGACCCCAAATTTTCAACAGAGCCTTCTTACTACTCCACATTACGTATGTTACTGGTGTCATTTTTCAAATCCTGGCCAAAATGTTTTTTTTTGCACCTGTGGTGTGGAATGGCCTTGCAGTTGCGTGGAATTACATTTCAGCTAGAATTTGAAAATGTTCTGCACCGGGTACAGTACATAAGGTGTGGTAATAAGATGGCCTTGCTGACAATTTGGTCACTGTTGTCCTATAAATGGAAGAGCAGGGCCCAGAGAGCACTGTACTTCTACAGCTACATACATATATGCATCTGTGGAGGGATGTGACTACAGACAAATAAAGATATGATTATACTAGCTGAAAAAGTAAGAAAATTCATTGTAAAAAAAAATATTCATGCATAAGTAAGGGTTGTTACTAAAGTGACAAAAATAGGGAAATGTGGCATTATGGTTTCCAACCCTAACACCCCACCCCCACCCTGCAGACACTGACAGGTGTTGGGGGTGTGGCTTTGGGTCATCTGCCATAAAGCTCATCCCTTTCTCCTACAATGTACCCATCTCAGCTTATTTACTTATGGAAGGAGGTGAATGTTAGGGTGGATGACCCCAGGGCACACCCACAATACATATCAGTGTCTGCTGGGTGGGGCTGCAGTGTTAGAGTTTGAAACCCTAATGCCATATTTCCCTACATTTGTCACTTTAGTAACAACCCACACTGATGCATTAATGAAATTTTTTGCAAATATATATATATATATATATATATATATATATACAGTATATATATATATGATATGTAATGGCCAGACTGAGACTATCATTGATATTCTTCCTAAGTGCAGTTTGGCCTTATCACAAAATGAGTGGCATAGCCACAAGTGATGTCATAGATCAAACTGCATGAGGAAAGAATATCAACAATATTCTTAATCTGAGGCCATGGCATTTCTCATTTATGGAATGCTCCATTTAAGTTTCTCCTGTATTGACTTTTTGTGTTGTAAAGTAGTGGCATGTTATTACTTATCCCTATTTTAAGATAACCAAGCGGAAAGTGATCGAAGCACTGAACTGACATTATTCATCAGTGCATGAGCATCAGAATGCATTGGAAAGCTTGTAGAAGTGCTTCCAGAATGGGTGTTTCATTATTTTTTTTTTTTCCTAATCGAAAGCTGTTTTTTTTATGAATGAATGGAAAGCAGCTGGTTGGGGCACACTGTGGTGTCCACTGAGGATGAGGAGACCTTCTGCATCAGGATTGGTCTTAGGCAGCAGTGAGTGTGTGAGGATGTGAGGGATTTCTCCTCAATGGGCTATTATTTGTGGCACTGGCCGGAGAAGGGTGCATCTTCGCGGCATCGGGGACATGGTAGTGATGGCCACAAGTAGGGGTATTTGAAGTCAGGTTTGTGGAGGGAGGGAGATGTTTACAAGGCATTTAGATGAAGTTTATGTTACACTATAGCAGTGTTAAGAATAACTGCTTCTTTCTCAAATGTAGGTTTTTTTCTCAAAAAAGGATGAGTTCTGTACCAGGAGAAGTTCATTTTCAAAGTGAATGGGTTGGATTTGGAGTTAGGACATGAGGCAGCTGGTGACTCAGAGCAGTTTGAAAGTGAAAGTAATTGGCTGCAGCCACTGCTCGTGCTGCCAGCTCCAGCCAGTCACTTCCTACTGTGTGGTTGTGATAAAGTTCAGATAGTGCCTGTATTGGACCTACTGCGTGAATAAATAAGGTACAGTGAGGATAAATATGATATTCTCACTGTAGATCTGACCACCCTGAAAATATTGATAATATTTGCCATTTTTTATCCTCACAGGCATATATATAGGATACACGATGGGCAGGAGTGTGATAATGGGAAATATTCTCTCTCCTGCAGAGGAAGCTTTGTATTCTTAAGAGTGCCAAAGGCACAAGTGGGAATGCACAGCTCACTCTGCAAGAGTGAGAATATTTCCCATAACACTCAATCTGCACATCATGTGTGCTATTTATACAATGGGGGTAGGAGCTTAAGTAGTGTTCTTATGCTGTGTCTTTTTTATTCTGTGGTAATTAAGTGAGTTTTTAGGAGTGACCTGGGAACACTGGACAGTTAAGTGATTTGTTTAGAGTCACATAGTATGCAAGTGGAGGTTGTGAGAATCAAACCCAGATCTGGTCTGCTGAATGTAGCAAGCTTATTCAGAACTCATTACTCTAACCTTTAAGTTATACTGACAGCACTGTTTGTGCATGCTCTGAGGGTGTGGAAGTGTTTCTGAAAGGGCTGGGATTGTTAGAAGCACAATGGGAAACGGGTGATTGAGTTTTGCAATGCTAATTGAGTTAGTTGCAGCTTGCACTGAGAAAGAGAAACTGCTTTGTAAAGGAGTTTCCTTTAAAATTCAGGTTGTTTTGAGGCTGAGATTAACACAGTAATTGGCTAGGAGTGTTAGAAACTATGAGACACAGGTAAGTGTGTTTTGCAATGCTAATTGAGTACTGTAAATTGCAGGCTTCAGTGAGAAACAAACTGATTTCTGAAGCACTTTCTTTTACTGTAGAATGCTAGCTTTAGTGAGTGAATGAGTGAGTGAGTGCATGAGTGAGAGGTGACATCAGCAGAGTATGGATAAACAGAATAGATCTCACTCCACTAATGTCATCAGCCTTTATCTCACTGCAGTGAGAATATCTCCATTTATTCCACTGGAATAGCTCTCACCCCCATTGTATAAATATTTACACACACACACACTATATATATATATATATATATATATATTATAGTGGCATGGTAGTGCCACTATAGTTAGGGTTGAGTACCCCTTTTAAGGTTAAATCTGAAATTTGGCAGCTTAATAAAGTTTGTCACTATATGACAGATTTGCCTGAAATTTGGAATGCACAGTCTGGTACCATAGATATCTGGACCTGCCAAGTTTTGTAATGGTCAGATATACAGTTGCGGAGCTATAAAGTACAAAAGAAAAATGCATAAATTATGGGTTTTTGCATGTTTCTTTGCTCGTACCTATAGGTCGCATGGTTTGTACAACCAGTCTGAAATCTTCAGAGAACATGCAGCCAGGGTCCCCAATGTGCCTTCCGAAGATTTTGTGAAAAAATATTAAACGGTTCTAAACTTAATTAAAAAAACCTGTTCCCCATTATAGTATATGGGAAAAGTTAACAAAATATTAGAAAGTGTCGCAAATGCACTTTTTACCTTTGCAAATGACCCTTATACTTTCACAAATCGGCCATCTTGTTTTCAGTTGGTGGTCAGAGAAATGCTTGGAGTTTAAATTTGGGACCCTCTAGGGACACAATTCTTGTTGTGTTCACCTAGTCGAGCCCTGAGGATGCTAGCCATGTCTTTTTTTGGGGGTAAAACACCCCAGAAATATGTTTTAAATTTTTGTAAACAGTAAGTATGTAAAGTACTGAATATGAGATACTTCGTGATTTTATTTGCAAAGTAGCGTGATTTGTGAAAGTACTTTGAGACACTATAATAAACAATTGGAAATCTTTGCCACCCTGCTGCAAAAGAATGTTTTGGTCTTTTGGGCTAATTTGCAGGAAGAAAGCCAATATCCCACAGATGTGCCTTTTGGTAGTTTGGTAACAAAATATTAGAGGGCTGCAAAGTTCTGGCACTCAAAGTTGACAATTTTTCCCATAGGATAACATTATGGTGTCCACCGCACCTTTCGGGGCCCGTATCTTGAAAACGCTTTTTTTTCTACGCCGTACGGTTCCTGAGATATAAGCAATTTAGTATTCCAAGTGCTCATTTTCTGCTCTGAGGGCCATTATTATGCATACATTCTTTGTATTCACTGTGCTTCTGAATGCACCTTTTTGAGAAAAAGAGTGTGTGCGTTCGAGTTACTTTTACCATTAGCGTTTCCGCTAGCATTTCCATTACTGTTTGCGTTAGCATTTCCGTTTACGTCACCATGTGCGTTACCCTTTGCATTGCCATTTGCGCTTGTGTTTGTGTTGCTGTTACGGTTTGCATTTCCATTGCCCTTTTTTTGAGCATTCACTTTTGCATCACCATGTGCGTTACCATTTGCATTTGAGTTCACACTTGTGTTTGCGTTTCTGTTTGCGTTACTGTTCCCTTTGGCGTTATTGTTGGTGTTACCATTACCATTTGTGTTTCCAATTGCATTACCGTTACTGTTTGCGTGTTCGTTACCATTTATGTTTGCATTTCTGTTGGCCTTAGCATTTGTGTTTTCAGTAGCATTTCCATTGTCACGTACATAACTGTTTCCTTCTGCGTCGCTGTTGCCGTTACTGTTTGCATTTGTGTTACCGTTTGCATTTTTGTTACGGTTTTTGTTGCCGTTTTCATTTCTGTTGCCATAAGCATTTGCATTACTGTATTACCATTTGTGTTTGCATTTACATTTACGCTTGCATTTGTCTTACCGTTTGCATTATTGTTTCCATTTGCGTCACCGTATTTGTTACCGTTTGTGCTTGTGTTTGCGTTACTGTTAGCATTACTATTTTCTTTTACCTCACTGTTGCCATTACCATTTACGTTAACATTACCATTTGTGTTTTTGTGTTTTCATTACTGTTTGCGTAACCATTTGTGTTTGCGTTAATGTTGTGTTTATGTTACCGGTTGCATAACCATTTTCATTTATAGTAACACTTGCGTTTCCATGGATTTCTGTGACATTTGTAATACTTGGTCTACTATGGTACTTCTGTGCATTTACCAATTTTCATTTGACATCTGCATAATTTTTATTTGCAGAATAAAGTGCCCCCCAAATTTATTTTTTCCACTCGTGCAAAGTTTTACGCTCATGCTGCTCTGCAACTGTTGGAAGAAATTCTGATAAAATTTGGTATACATAGAGTGGAATGGTGCATCTATTGATTTTTCCAATTTATATTTCATTGGTCCATAGATGTTTTGCATAGTGCACTGCAAAACATTGTTTTTGCTATTTTTCTGCACTGTCTTGCATGACACATAACGCAGCCAGTGTGTGGTTGATTTGTCTGAAACTTGGCACACCGAAAGACCTTTATTCAAGGAACATGACAGTTTTTGTTTTGTGAAAATTGTTGTTCTGTTCCAGAGTTATCACCATTTGAAGTTGGCTCCCCACACGGTTACTGATTTTTCATCCACCAGGTCTGCTATTTTAGTGCATTTTCGGCCACACTTTCTGCCATTTTGTGGTAGAAGACTTCTTAAAGGTGCAGAAATGTATAAATTGAGTATCTCTGGAATGGTTTGGTCCTTTCACATGAAATTTGGAGGGTGTTGAGTGGATGTCCTGGAGATGTGAACTATGCTGTTTACACATTGGAAAAATAATTTGCTGTGGTGATACTGCATGACGCATTTACCATTTTGCACATAGCATTCTGCATGGTGCTACTGGATTGAAATTTATAGCATAGTTAGCCCTAGTGGTATGGAGGTGCCTTGCAGTGGTTTGGTGTGTAAAACATAAACAGGTGCAGAATTATGCCACTCTGGTGAATGAAATGTGGTTAATTCAGCTTCAATAACTTTTGAACCATATGTCCCACTGTTACAATTTTCGGGTTGCTGGCACTTACGGTTGCTGAATTGTGCATGTTAAAAATTAAAAAAATATTTTTGAAACAAATGCTGGTATTTTTCACACGGTTCACAGTCCTGTGATTGACAGAGCTGTGTTGCAGCTGCCATCTTGTTTTGTTGCTTAGTGAGAATGTTGAACTACGGAATGTTTTAAACACAAAAAAATCAGAAAACAGCTAAAGAGAAAGCCTTCAGGTGTATTCTGTTTTTTTGTGTTTTAAGCTGGACTAAAAGAAGTTTTTTCTCATGGGTACCAGCTTATACAGAGAATGGCTTGAAGTCCGTTCTCTTTGTGAGAAGAGTGTTATTTGCTTGACTTCTGCAGCCAAAACTGGAACTCATGCTGCTGGCTGCAGAGTCATGGAAGACCCACTTTTGTGCATTTTGTGTGCATGATACATGGTGTGTAGTGGGCATACTAGTAGCTCACCCCAGTGTGCCCAAGTGTATTTTTATGTGTAAATTCCTGTGAAAAGAAGAAAACCATCTCCAGAGATATTTTCTTCAATGCAGAACCCCGCATCGAATTGTGCACAAATTTCAATGCAGGATCCTGCATCGATGTATTGTAATGTGCCACACAATGCTTTCTGATACAAAACCGTTGTGCACACATTGCAGTACTTTGATGCAGGATCCTGCATCAAAATTTGTGTACATTTTGATGCAGAATCCTGAATTGATCTAGTCGATATCGGAGTGCCCAATCCCCATGTCGATCTGTAACCCCCCCATCCAGTATTGTGGCACACTGGGAGCCCACCTCAGTGTACCAATATATTTATTTTTAATTATTTAAAACTTTTCGACACCATGATACCCACTTCCAGTGTCGGATGCCCCCACCAAGCCCACTCTTATTGCCGACGGGGGTGCCAAATCTCCCTGTCGGCATGATGATTCACCCCCAAAAAAGCTTATGTTGCATACTGGAAACCCACCCCAGTGTACCCAAATTAATTTCTTTTACACCCTGTAAATGAAGAAAGCTGTCCCTCAAAGTCTTTTTTATTTTTGTACCTGTAATGATGTCATCTCCCCATCCCCTTCCCCATCTCCACCCTCCCTCTGTGAACTCACCTCCCCACACACTCCTCACCCATACTTACCCTCTGGAGGTCAGGAGCCATGATCTTCTGGGGAACGGGACATGACTGCACTCTTCAAAGCTGAAGTGCAAACTGAGGAGAAGAAACCCATCTCTCAAGGTCTTTTCTTTGATGCAGAATCCTGCATCAAAATGTGTGTACAGTTCAATGCAGGATCACTGCATAAATACTATAATGTGCCACACAATGCTTTCTGATACAAAATCATTGTGAGGCACATTACAGTACTTTGATGAAGGATCCTGCATCAAAATGTGTGCACATTTCAATGCAGTATCCTACATTGGTCTAATCTGTCCCTTTTCAATGTCAGGGTGCCCAGTCTCCATGCCAATCTTTATCCCCCCAGTATTATGGCACACTGGAAGCCCACCCCAGTGTGCTGATAGACTATTTTAAATTATTTAAATCTTTACAACACCAGGATGCCACTCCCTGTGTCAGATGACCCCCCCCAAGCCCACTCTTATTGCTGACAGGGGTGTCCAATCCACCTGTTGGCATGATGATTCCCCACACAAAAAAAAACTTATGTGACACACTGGGAGCCCACCCCAGTGTGTCCAAATTGTTTTTTTTTATTTTTTTTTGTTCCTGTAGATGAAGAAAGACATCCCTCAAAGTCTTTTTTATTTATTTTTTGACTTGTACTGAAGAAAACGGTCCATCATTGTCTCCCCATCCCCTCTCCCATTCCCACCCTCCCTCTGTACACTCATCTCCCCTCACCCCCCACCCATACTTACCTCTGGAGGTCGGGAGCTGCAAACTTCTTTGGACTGGGAGATGTCTACCTTCTTCAAAGCCGAACTGCAAAATGAGGAATCAGGTAAGCGCTGTATAATGGGACTCAATGGAGGGTTTCAACTTAGGCTGATAACATGGCCAATTTTAGGAATTTTGGCCTCAAATTTTCAACATGGTGTTATTGGGACCCCTCTTCGTGAACACTGTCACTGTCATTTTGTTTCTCAGTCCTGAAAGGTGATTTCATGGTCACTGCGTGGAATCACCTTTTGGGACCAGTTCACAAAATGACAGTGCCATTGTTCATGAGGCGGGGTGGCAAAAAGCCCATGTTGCAATTTTGGTAACAGACATTTCCAAAAATGACTGCATCATGAGTGCGTGTTGCACTCTTTCTATGTACGCTCGTAACTTTGCCAATTTTTCATCATTTCACTCCAGATTTTCAACATTTCCATTTCTTTACAATACCTTATGAACAGAACAGCTGTCATTTTTCACACCCTGTCCAGAATGCGATTGTGCACCTGTGGCACACAATGGCATGTCACTGTGCAAGATCAACTTTTGGGATGGATTAACAAAATCACAGTTGCACTGCTCATGAGGGGAGGTCCCATAATGCCAATGTTGAAAATTTGGTGAAAGAATTCCAAAGAATGAGTGCTTTACAAGTGTGCATTGCACAGTTTCTATACAAGCTCGTAACTTTTCCAGTGTTTCCCATTTCTCACACTGTTGTACTATCAGGATGGAGGGATGGGAGCACAGGGTCCAAAGGACTCTGGCTCTCACTGTGACATATGGATACTGTTGTACTATCTCAATGGAGGGACTCTGCACTCCCCATCATGACATATGGACACTGTTGTACTATCTGGATCATCAGATGGGAGCGCAGGGTCCAAAGGACCCTGATCTCCCACAGTAAAACG
The DNA here is from genome assembly GCA_016271365.2 of Neoceratodus forsteri. Lineage (NCBI taxonomy): Eukaryota > Metazoa > Chordata > Ceratodontiformes > Ceratodontidae > Neoceratodus > Neoceratodus forsteri. The sequence goes on from CM057450.1 coordinate 1,784,366,489, forward strand.
AGGATACAATTACTATCTGAAAAAAAAGGGACATTCTTAGCAAAAAATGTTGTTAATGAATCAGTTAGGGTGGATATCACAGTGACAACATCAGGGAAATGAGGCATTAGGGTTTTCTAAACCTAACACCCCACCCCCAGGGTTCCAACCCTTACCACCCAACCCCATCCGGCCACCCTCCACACACCAACAGGCATCAGAGTGTGCAATGGGGTCATAAGAGCTAACTCTCACCCCATTGTCCTATACTGTAGAATGTAAGCATGTTTACATGTGGAATGGGGTGAGGGTTGGGCCTTATGACCCTGTGGCATACTCCAATGCCTGTTGGTGTGTGGAGGGTGGGGGATGGGGTGTGGTGGTATTTGTGGGAACCCAGGGGTGGGGCATTAGGGTTGGAAACCCTAATGCCTCATTTCCCTGCTTTTGTCACTGTGGTATCCACCATGACTGATGCATTAACAAAGTTTTTTGCAATATATATATCTGTGTGTGTGTGTGTATATATATATATATATATATATATATTAGATAATCCTCTCTTGAGTGTGCGGTTGCACTCTAATATATGCACGACTTGGTGTGTGTTCAACCACCCAAGATGTGCATATATCAGAGCTCGACCGCACACCCAAGGGTGGGTTATCTATCTTATAAAATGGCTTCTTTTGTGATAAAATAGTGCTACTTGGAAACAGTATAGGATGAAAGAAATATACATTAGGCTGTTGTTTGATTTGAATTTGCTTTAATGAATAAAGATGGAACAGAACAACAGTAGAAATGCATACTTTGAAACTTTGGAGAGGACTATGCTAGAGCTTTTTAAATTTATTTGAAGTACTGTAGAGCATTACCATTTCAAGTAGGTAAGGGACTGTGGCTTTAACAGTTGTGCATGAACATTAACTGTAACAGATACTGTAAGAAGAATGCTGTCACTTTAAGAATGGTTCAGCTTTTAAATAGAATGTCTAGTGAACAGTGCCTATGAATGGCAAGGAGTGATTTACTGCAAGTAAACTGCTGTAATTTAAACTGAAAGGTCTGCAGTTTTTATTTGTAGTGGTTCTTCATGTGTTCTTTATTTGTAGTAGATATTGAAATGCAGGTTGCCGTGCACTGTGACATTTTGCATATATGGTGCAAGTGGATGCGGTCCTGCAGGTAGATACTGTGGTAATGGTTGATGTTCTTGATTTTTTATTGGGCTGCTTTGTCTGGATTTTGTGGAGCATTGTTGTACTGCCTGTGGTGGCTCTGTGAGCGATGGTGGGAAGATGGCTGAGGTTTGGGGCTGCACAGTAATTTCAATGCAGTTTCCGGGTTCGTTGTCTGTGGTGAAATCGTCTTAGTACTGTTCGTTTATGTGGATGGGGTGAGTTTCTGTTCCTCAGTCTTCATTGTAGACTTAGTGTTCTTTATTTTTAGGAAATTGTTCTTCAGGAGCCTGCATATCAGAGACCGTGGGCTGCTGTTCCACAGCCATGTACAGTGGTGACAGTTTTGTTTCTGGTGCTTCGGCCACGCTGCGCTTCTGTTGAATGTTGACAGTTTGGGCAAAACTTTTGATTTGGGCACTGGTTGGGAGTCTGATGTACTTGTGCCAGCTAGGATGTTCGACCAGTTTCTTCTGTCATGCAGTGTAGGTGCCCAGTATGATTTAAGGATGTACTCTGATTTGTGGCCTGTAACAGCCATGATCTGTCATGATTCGAGACCCGCCGAGGAGAGCATCTGAACCACTGTGGCTCTTAGGCAGTGATTCGTGTAGCAATGAGACAGTCCTGCTTCATTAGACAGGTGAGGCATTAGAGAAGATAAGTAGTTTAGTCCCATCGGTTCTTTACTGTACCAGATTTTTTGTTTGTCTAGTAAGTCTTGTGAAGCTCTTTTGGGGTGCAGAAAAATTGCTGTAGTGTTAGGCGGGCATTTACTGAGGTACTTTTTAAAAGACAGAGCAGGGCACAGAGGGTCATTTGGCTGTGCAAAAACAAAGCCCCTTAAAGTTGTTTGATTTAACTCTCTGGCATCTTTAGGATTTTTGCTGTCTGGGTTGTACTTAAGCCTTATATACGGTAGCCCATTTTCATCAGTTTTTATGTGGAAGGAGTCTCTTTTAAGTTCTCTTTGCCCTTCCCTTCCCCTTAGGGCCATGAATATTTGTAGGTCGAACCAGACCTTTCTGACTAGTCCTGCAGCAGTGTTTGATGATAGTGCTGGAGAGTGTTTTCATTTTTTAAGGTCTGATTCTGTGAGACATTCATGGTGTTGAGTGCTGTCTTTGCTGTCTTTCCTGTACTTTTTTATGATGGAGATAAAAACATTGTTTGCAGATTGAAAATCTGTGTCTGTCACAAGATTCATTTGTCTAGAAGGCAGTGAATTTAAATGCTTGCTTAGGCCTGCTCTTAACCCCATAAAACTTGATACACCATACTGTTCACCAGAAGAGTTCCTAACTGTGGCATAGAATTCTCTCAAGGTTGTGTTTAATTTATCTGGTATTACTGTTTTTAAGTCCAGTTCTATTTGCTTTTCTGTTACCTAGTCTGTAAATACTTTTGTTGCCCAGACAGTTTGCTTTTTTGTATATTATTCAGCTTTGTCTTCTTCTATGCTATCTATTTCTTAAGGGTCAAGGCTGGCATGTCTACTCACTGTTTGCTGTGCTGGACTCTGAAGTGGCTGCTCAGGTAAGTCTTGCTCACATTCTTTGAAGAGATCATCATTTTACCAGTCATCTTTGCTGAGGATTGATTCAAGGTGCTTTGAGGCATGTGGCAATACTGCCATTTTTTCAAATTTTCTTGTCAGAAGTTTTGTTTTCTGTCAGAGTGAGGCAGTGGTGTGCTGCGTCTCTTTCAGTGGTCTCTGTCTGAGTGATGTTGTTGTTTACAGTTGTGGAGTGATATTGTAGTTAGTTTGTGATAAGGTTGAGTTCAGCCTGAAGTAGTTCATGCATGGGTCACGCTTGGGAAGCGTATGTGTCATGGGAAATAATGCAATGTGATGTATTTGTCCAATGATGTAAGTGGGATTTCTGTGATTTTGCATGCCCATTTTATATATATATATATATATATATATATATATATATATATAGAGAGAGAGAGAGAGGGAGAGAGATAGATAGATAGATAACTGGATGTCCTACAGACCCTCATTCATACCGCCTGCTACCTGTCTCCTCCCCTGCACTGAGAGCCGACCACCTGCTTGTGATTCCTGCCTGGATAGACATCAGAATTGAGAAGCTCATTGGGGTTGAGAGACAATTCCTGGCTGTCTCTCCCTCACAACATGGACATGCTTTTTGTGAGAGACATCAGCAGAGTGGGGTTTTCATCCCAACCTACCCTCCCCCACACCAAAATTTCTTAAATGGTCAGTGAGAAGCTCCCCCTTGAGACTGCTACCAATTAGGAGGCAGCTGTCTCTCATTTACTGTCACCATTAAGACTGTATCCTGAACCTTCACCTTCTTTTGAGCTGATTGACAGACTCCTGGACCTTCGGTCCTCTACAGTTGATTTGTGTTCAGAATTACAGATTGTTAGCAGCCTTTTTCTTCAATAGTTGTGTAGCATAGAGTTGAAAGTAGAAGATTTACTAGTCAGCCAAATGATTTCACTTGAACCCTACCTACTATAATCTGGGATAAATTAACGTTGCTCTGCAAATTACTAGTCTTAGTGGTTTACTATATATTATATAGCTTGGATCAGCCTGCTACTGTCCAGGGTAGATTAACTCTCCATGGTAATTAATAGCCTCAAGGGAATATTGTATTTGAATGCCTATGCACAGCCTCAATTACCTATAGACCTTCCCTTTTATTCCAGAGCTCCTCCAGCCAGAAATTGTCTTTGGAGTTGCTAGCTAAAGATATTGTGTGACCTCTCCTACCTCCCCTGCATCTACCTCAAAAGATTAAGACAGGATGTTTAAGGGAGCACTACTAGGGGATGGTGGTCTTAGATTCTGACCTGGCCACATGAAACCTACATGTAGTTCCAGGGCAGCCGCTCTATCCAACGGAATATGACTCCCTGGCTGTCATTCACCCTGGTACTCAGTTGTATACCTTGATATACCTGGATGGACTCCAGATAAAGGGAATCTGCTATGCCCTGACATCCTATACTAGGAGCCACCTATGCATGCCAGCCCCCTAAGCCCCAGATTACTGGATGTTTCTCTGATATATCTGTTAATATCATTCAAACTTATCCTAGCCAGTGAAGTTGAACTGAACCCAGGCCCTCAAAATTCAAACCCACACATTGGTACCACTAATGTGCTGTGAACTAGCAGTAAGGGACTGAAGTTGGTGCATATGAACGCATGTGATCTGTGGCCAAAAATGCATGAAGTTGAGGCATGGGAGGATGCAAACTCTCCTGATGTGCTGGCAGTTTCTGAGACATGGCTCAAACCTGGTATACTAGGGCATGATGTTGAACTCCCCAGCTATATGATGCTATGTGCTTACAGAGTCAATAAAAAAGGAGTGGGGGTCGCCCTATACTTAAAATCATCACTTAACATCAAACCAGTTATACCTGGAATCTCCGACAGCTCCTACTGTGAAGCTCTGTTTGTACAATTAATGTTGGGTGATGCCAAATTCCTTATTATTGGTTGTGCTATCAACCCCCAGAAAGACACCCCTGCTGCCTTAAAGACACTGATGGCGGCTGTACAGGGCCTGCCTCCATTGGAAAAGATTATCTTAGGGGACTTCAGCATCCACTGGGGTACCCCAACAAACTGATATCAAGTCCACCCCAATGGACCTCAATCTGACCCAGATAATACAAGCTCCAACGAGACTTAACATGAAAACTGGCAACCATTCTAAGCTGGACTGGATCCTTGTAACCTGGCTACGGAGAGTTAAGCTGGCTGGGATGTTTAGTGACTCTCTCAGTGACCACGTCTCAACATTTGTGATTTGGTAAGATTACTTCACCTCCCTTTCCCCCAAACCTTCTTTTTTTTTTAAACTTTGTTTATTGTTATTGTGAGTAAATATACAGTTAGAATACCAACATTTAATTTGACAGAGGTACATATCTGTGAATCGAGAGGGTGACACTCCTCTTAATACATTCAAAATGAATCATTAAATGTTAAAAGATATGTCATAATTGGGGAATACATCTTAAATAAATCCACAGTACTATCCATTTGCTGTAAAGGAGTCCATGAGCTGCATGATACTTAACTAGTACCCTTCCCACAGTAAGGGGATATTAATTATACCGTGCCTAAACATAGTAATTGCACCAATGAGTGCTATTCAGTAATAGATAGACGCTCCGTTACCTTTTTAGAACTAAACCACGAGGCAGCAATCAGTAATAATTATCACACAATGCTAAGCTGTATAGTTAAACAGCACTATATTGTAACAGAAACAAGGCGCTTAACTAATGTTTTTATATAAGCTCATCAGTAATTCCTGACTGACAGTGCAAAACTACATAGCTGAACAACACTTTATAGTGAACAGAGAAAAGGGGATTCAACAGTGCTTTTTTAAAGAACGAGGAAGTAAAAAACAGCAACTTTCCCTATTTTGTAAATTATGGATTAACATAGGGGAGAAAGAAATAACTGGCCCCAACCTGAAGTAATTAAAATCCATCAGATGCCATTATGTAGCTTAACTTAGGACTTGGACCTCGTCCCCCATCCCTGTACCATATCAGTCTCTGATCTGATTCAAGAGCACAGGAAAAGTTCAGGCGATATCTTCATCCAATGGGGAATCATCATCGTCTAAGGTTCATGTTTGTGATGGGGTATTCAGCTGGATCCACTTCAGAGGTTCTGCTGGATCAGAAAATAAGTATATCTTGCTCTGGTGGACAATACATAAGCGAGCCGGGAAAACCATGCAATGAGGGATGCCCGCCTCCCTCAGCGATGCTCTTGCTCCATCAAACTTTTTCCCTTCTGCCTGGTTGCATAAGAGAGGTCAGGAAACATTTGTATGCACTGGCCATCAAATAAAAGAGCTTTTTTCTGGCAAGCAAGAGTAAGTAGGTAGTCTCTAGAGCCCACACCATCTGTTACAATAACTATAGTTCGGGGAGCTTCTGGGTTAGTCTCTTGGTTAGTTGGATGGCCCGAGACGTAACTCAATACGCCTTCTGGAACTTTTGAACCATAGTGGTCATTTCTGTACCAAACTGCTGCACAAGCTACTCTTGCAAGAATAGCACCAAATGATTGCCTTCACTCCCTTCCGGTAGCCCCAGGATCCTTATATTCTGGGTTCTCACCTGATTCTCCAGTGACTTCAATTGTGATCGGAGATGTCTGTTTTCCTTCAAGGTCAAGTTAACAGCTCCCATGGCTGCATCATTTTTGTAGCATCAGCCAAAGCCACCATGACCAATTTCACTGCATTCTTGACAGTGGCCACTCTGCTGGTCAGTGCATCAACTTTATTAGATAGTTCGGTCACTGAGGTAATGAGCTGGTTTAGTTTGTCTCCCAAAGTTTGTAAGGTTTCTTCTTTGTTTCCCTCATCGCATTCTGGTTAGTGGGTCTGTGCTGTCCTTGTGTTTGGAGCTCCATGAGCTACTTTAGATCTAGCTCCTTCTCCTGATGTTTTATCTTTTCTAGGATTACCTATATCTTAGAGCAATTGCTTAGCATCAGAAGTCTCATTTTTAGATTGAGTTAGCATTGTTCATTCTGCTGAAATTAATTAAATAAAGTTCAGATGCAACAGAGCTTTATCTATCTGCAGCCATCTTGCTTGGGCTCCACAGTGCCCTCCCGAACCTTCTTGACTAGGGACTTCTCCCACTTTGACCAGGTCTCCTTCCTCAGGGCACTGGCTGAAGTGAATTGAATGCACATAAAATATGCCCACACGTTAGATGATACGAACATACGAAATTTGCCAGCAGATAAAGGCCTAGAGGTCTATCAAGTCTGCTCGAATGTGCAGCTAGCACCCCTTATTCTGCAGCTGCCCCTCCCTTCCACCCTTCCCCTTCATTAACCCTCCCCCTTGTCCTGTTCCATCCCTTTTTGAAGCAGTCCACTGTTCTACTGGATACCACTTCTGCAGGTAAAGCATTCCACCCAGCTACCACCCTCTCTGTAAAAAAGTGTCTCCTCATCTCCCTCCTGAACCTTCCTCCCTCCAGTCTCATATCATGGCCCCTCGTGGCCCTCCTCTCCCTTACTTTGAACAGCCCCTCTGTACCCATCTTGTTTATTCCTTTCATGTATTTAAAGGTTTCAATCATGTCACCCCTGCCCTCCTCTCCTCCAGTGAGTACATGTTCAACTCCTTCAACCTCCTCTCGTATGATAAGTCCCCCAGCCCCTTGATCATCTTTGTCACCCTGTGCTGCACCCCCTCCAGTAACTTAATGTCCCTCTTCAGATATCGGGCGCCAGTACTGCATGCAGTACCCAGGTGTGGTCTAACTAATGACCTATACAGTGGCAGAATCACCTCCTCCTCCTCGAGGATATACCCTTGCAATACAACCCAGCATTTTGTTGGCCTTTGCAGCTGCCTTCCTACATTGTGCTGAGTTGTTCATTGACCCTGTAATGAGCACACCCAGATCCTTCTCCTCCTCCTCTGTCTGGGCTAGCTGCACTTCCCCAGCTGGTAACTCCTCCTGGGTTCTTCATCCCAAAATGCAGCACCTTGCACTTTTTGGCATTAAACCCCAGTTGCCAGGTCTCTGACCAGGTTTCAAGCTTTGCCAGATCATCCTGCAACCCCTGCCATCCCCCTAGGTCATCTACCACTGCACCTACCTTGGTATCATCAGCAAACAGACTGATCTTGCTCTTGATGCCCCATGATATGTCTGCAATGAATATCCCAAACACCACTGGTCCCAATACCGAGCTCGGTGGAACACCGCTCGTCACTGCCCTTGGGTGTGAGAGCTCCCCACCCACCACCACCCTCTGTTGCCTTCCCTGAAGGCAGTTTTCTACCCATCTTTGTACCAGCCCCTGTGCCTACTAACTTCCTTCCCAGCCTTCCATGCAGCACCGAGTCAAATGCCTTACTGAAGTCCAGATACAGGACATCCACTGCATGGCCCCTGTCCAATTGCCTAGTTACGCAATCACAGAACCCCACCAGGTAGGTTTGGCAGGATCTGCCACATATGAAGCCATGCTGTCTGCTGTCCTGTAGTCCTTTGGCCTCTAGGAGGGCCACCAGCCTCTCCCTCAGGATAGTCTCCATTAGCTTACCCATGATGGATGTGAGGCTCACTGGTTTGTAGTTTCCCGGTTCATCCTTGGGGCCACTTTTGTGGAGGGGCACCACATGAGCCATCCTCCAGTCCTGAGGTACACACCCCGAAAGTAGTGAGGCATTAAATAGGTCTACCAAAGGTCCTGCAAGGACCTCTGCCAGCTCCTTCAGTACCCTGGGGTGGATGCCATCTGGGCCTGGCACCTTGTCCACCCTCAGTGCCTTCAAACCCTCTCAAACTCTGCCCTCCATGATTTCCCCATCTGTCACCCCTTCCCCCCCTGTTTCTGCCATTTCTCCCACCTTGGTTGTCACCCCCCCTCTTCTCTTTAGTAAATATTGAGCAGTACTCATTCAGTGCTTCTGCCTTATCGCACCCTGCTTCCACCCAACCCCCCTCCTTCCTAATCCTTACTATGTGATCCTTACAGCTCCTTTTCTCCCTGATGTACTTAAAGAAGTCCTTCTCCCCCTTCTTAACGCCTTGTGCCAGCCTGAGTTCCATAGTTGCTTTGGCTTCCCTTACTGCCCTTGTCACCTCCTTCAATTCTGTCAAGTACTCCTCCCTGTCCTCCTCCCTCCCTGTTTTCTTGTACTTCCTAAAGGCAGCTCTTTTCTTCCTTACCTTTTCCATGACTTTCCTTGCTCAACCAGCTCGGTTTCTTAGCCTTAGCCTTCTTGCTCTGGGCTTTGCAGCAGGTTTTGGTTGCCTCCACTATCCCCAGCTTTGTGAGCTCCACCCTGGTTAGTGTCCATACTAGATTGAATTCTGGCCAGGTACCCTTTTACCACTTCCCCCATCCTCCCAAAGTCGGCCCTCCTGAAGTCCAGCACTCTTGTGCCAGATTCCACTCCTTCCTTGCCCATATCCAATGTGAGCCATACTGAGTGGTGATCACTCCCTGACAGCAGTTCCTCCACTGTAAGTTCTCTCACAAAGTCCCCATTTGCCAGCACAAGGTCAAGTGTATTCCCTAACCTGGTTGGTTCACTGACCATTTGCAGAAGGAAGCTGTCTTGGAAGGCATCCAGCAGTACCTGCTCCCTTCTGTTCCTGGTTGTTGGGGTACTCCAGTCCACTCCTGGTATGTTGAAGTCCCCCACAATCACTACACTACCCTTCTCGCAGGTCCTCCTGATCTGTCCCGCTAGTTCTCTGTCTAACTCTTCCATCTGATATGGTGGCTTGTACATCACTCCCATTCTAAGAATCCTATTCTTGAATCCTGGATTTGCATCCAAAGTGACTCCATACTACCCTCCTCCCCTTCCTTCCTTACACACTTCAGTCCTTCCTTCACATATAGTGCCACCCCCCCTTTCCCAATCACCCTGTCCCATACGAAATAACCTGTACCCTGGTACAGACAGGTCCCAGTCATTGTATTGGGTGGCCCATGTTTCTGTGATGGCTGCAATGTCCACCTCTCCCTCTGCCATGAGAACCTGTAACTCTGCAGTTTTCCTCCCCAGGTTCCTAGCATTAAGGGTAACCACCTTCCACCCTTCCCCCCCTCCCATCCTGCCCCCCTTTTCTAGCATCACCAATAGTACTTGCCATCTGTCCTTTATCACGGTTATGAGGGGTAAGCTCATATGGTTTCCCAACCTGTGGTCTCTGCATATCTCTTCCCCAATTGCCACCCCCCACTCCTAGTTAAATTCCCAACTTCCTCTATGTACTCTTCCATCCTCTGTTTCAACACTTTCTTTCCCTTCTCACTCAAGTGTAGTCTGTCCTTGGCATAGAGACTACTGTCCTCCCAGGTCCCTCCCCACACCCCCAACAGCCCATACCCGTTAGCACAACACCAGGTTCTTAGCCATCCGTTAAATTCCTCTATTCTCAGCTTTCTTGTTGTGCTTGCTTTGGCACTGGAAGTATCTCTGAAAAAGTTACTGATCTTTCTGTCCCCTCACATAATTGTGCTAGTTCCTCAAACCTCCTCTGGACTATATCTACTGTCTTGTCAGCCAGGTCATTTGTCCCAAGATGTATAATTAAATGAGGCTTGTCACTACCCCTTCTAGCATATTTCAGAACAGATTGTCCCACCCTTTCTGCTGTCATTCCTGGCATGGCCTCCACCCAAATGCGACTATGCCTCTCCCCCTTGCTACCCCACCTGACTCCTCTTAGTATTGAGTCCCCCAGCACTAAGATTCCACCCCTCTTACTCCCTACTTGCTTCCATTCATCTCCCTCTCTCATTTCCAGCTCCTCTTCTTCCTCCTGCACATTATTTCCCCCTTTTATCCCTGTTGCAATTCTCCGAGCAGAATTTCCCTCTGCTCCAGTTTGGTCCAGGCATTTATCAATTACTCCTCTAACTTCATCATTTCCCTCCTCTACCTTCTTCCTCTCTAGCAGTGCAAAACTATTTTCTGAAGACCCTTCACAAATGCCCGCTCCCTCCCTCATCATAGTAACCTGTTCTCTCCTTTCCACTCCATGACTTTTGCCACTTCTTCGCCTCCCCTCACAAGTCCCTATCTCCTCCTTCCATTTGTTTTTTGTCTCCTGACCTGGTTTCCCCAGCAATCGTTCTTCCTGGCCTGGGCCCCTTTGTCTCTACTTCCCTTCTTCTGACCCTTTCCTTACCACTGTTGGCTTAAATCACCCTCCCTCATCCCCTTCTTCCTCCCTCAAGTATTGAAAACCCACCCCAATCTGCCTTGCCTGTCTTAGTTCCTCCTGCAGACCCTCAATCTCCTTTCAAAGTTTTTCTGTGTTTGCACACTAAACATCCTCCCACACTCCAGGCAATTTTAGAAGATTGGTGCACCACAGTTGCTGCAGCCTACCACCCTACCCATTGCTGTCGTTGCCCACCAATGACCCCCCACCCTTCCAGATGCAGGATACCAAACACTTCCCCAAGTCTTCCCTCTCCCCCATATCAGTGCAAAAACATTATTTTCTTTATTTCCCTTACCTCCTTTGTTGTACACGTTTAGATATATTGAGCAACTGCTTTTTATATTCCTATCCTTCCTATCCACACTCAAAAAGAGACTTTAAGTAGCCATTGCACAACCTTCTTCAAACTCCTACTCCTCCTTTCCCCAATGCAATATCAATGCGAAGAAGTAATAATGAAAGCTTCTAGATTTGCATTTACTTCCCTTCCACTGAGATAGCAGTCACCTCTTCACTTGCTGCTGTTCCTTTCCTGGATGTCTGCTTCTGCTATGACAGGTGCATATCCTTTGCCCGTTTGAGGAAGTGATATCAGAACCCTGGTATAAAGGAAATCATGGACCAGGGGTGGGTGGGGTGAGGGTTGGTGGGACCAGCCCAAGTCTTCCAGAAACAATCAGGTAGCTGAGGCCTCTGGTCAGACCATTAGCACCCTTCCCCCACTCTGCACTAAAACTTTGCAGCTAGTGAAGCCAGCAACAATGAATCACAATTCTACTCAAAGCCCCCAAATAGGTTTGCTACCCAAAGAAACAGGACTCAATTCAAACAGCTTCACCAACAACACATCAAAATAGGCTTGGAATTAGAAGATATAGGTCTCCAATTCAAAGAAACAGATCCAGTTAAATCACACCAATTATATTTTAAAACAGAAGAAATAAGCCTCTACAAATGCAGCCTGCCACACAGTGAATCATTAAACAAATGAGCCCACTTGTAGCTACCAAAACAGGTTTCAAAATTCCAACAGCCCCAAACAATACCGTGCTAGCCCCTTAGTAGTAAGAAAAGGAAAGAAATAACCTTCTACCAAGTAGAATCCACAAGAAACAATATAAAAACAAGAAGAAGAAGAAGAAGCTACTGTACTGTAGATCTGATCCTGTCTCCCTTCTAGTTCCTTCTGAGAAGCCAAAGCACTGACACCACACCTGATTCAGCTCTGCCTCTCTAACTGAGTGAGACCTGGGCAGACCATTAGCACCCTTCCCCCACTCTGCACTAAAACTTTGCAGCTAGTGAAGCCAGCAACAATGAATCACAATTCTACTCAAAGCCCCCCAAATAGGTTTGCTACCCAAAGAAACAGGACTCCAATTCAATATCTTTAAACACTACCTCTCCTCTGTTGCCAATAAACATGTCCCTTACAAGCAATTAAGGGGTGAATGGACAGAATGCCAAATGGCTAATCAGGGATCGAAGATCCTTCATGAGACAAAGAGAAAAGGCCTGGTGTACCTATAAATCCACTAACCTAACTGAGGATTGGGTGAAATTTAGAATCCTGAGGAACAAATGTAAAAATGAACTAAAATCAGCTAAAAAAAAGGTACATGAGAGACCTACACACTGACCTGTCACAAAGCCTGTCTGACCTAGAAAATTCTGGGCCAATATCAATACCCTCCTAAAGGAAAAAGTCTCTTCATCAAATGTGGATATAGTGTCTAATGGGTCATGCCACATGGATCCAGCTGAATCTGCCAGAGAGACAAACACCTCCTTTGCTGATCTGAGCAAATACAGAACCCCTCCAGCTAACACCCCTCATTCAAAAAAAATGAGATCCTCTCCCAATGACCAAAGTTTCATCTTAAACTCATCACACATTCCGAAGTCCTAAAGCTCCTGCAGAGGATTAATGATATGGGATCTGCAGGCATTGATAAGCTTGAGTCAAAAACTACTAAAGTTAGCTGCCCCAGTCATCACATCCCTTATCACTTGACTATTCAATAGATCACTTCTGGAAGGAAATGTGCCCTTCTCATGGAACATGGCCCTGGTCACTCCAGTGCATAAAGTGAGGGGGGGTTTCCCAAGAAATGGTAGAAAACTATAGACCAATATCAATTCTACCTGCGCTAAACAAGATCTTGGAAAGGCTTATCTATAACCAGGTACAAGAGTATTTGGAGGGATATGAGATACTGACACTTGAACAGCATGGTTTCAGAAAATACCACTGAACAGACACTGCTCCTGTCAGTCTGACCTCTGACATTTTAAACTCCATAGATAAAGGGCTTCTAGTAGGTATTTTTTTTTATAGATCTCACAAATGCATTTGATCTGGTCTGCCATCACCTACTAGATGAAAAACTGATATCCCTGGGCCTAGATAATCCCTCACTAAGCTGGTTCACCAACTATCTGGAGGATAGATCTCAAATAGTGAAGTGGCGAGGCGCTTTCTCTGACCAGTGGCGCATCCTGGATGGGGTCCCACAAGGATCAATCCTTGGGCCGCTGCTGTTCTAGCTATTCATAAATGATCTCCCACAGCACGCTGGAGGAGCTAAAATTGCATTATATGCAGACAATGCAGTACTGTACAGGGCTGCCCCAAATGTGACACAAATAAATGAGCAATTAGGTAGAGACCTCCTATCACTAGAAAATTGGATTCTTGATAACAAACTGGTCCTGAATGGGAAAAAAAAACTAAGGCTATGCTATTCAGCTCATGAAGCCTTAGTTCTGACCAAGCTGGAAAGCTTGATCTCTGCCTCTCTAACAAGTCAAGAGTGGAGATAGTCAGTTCCTTCAAATACCTATGGGTCTACCTTGATCAGGATGGCATGTACAAAACCCACCTCAACCACCTAACTAAATCTATAAATCAGAAGTTAGGTCTCCTATACAGCTTAAACCCCTTCCTCACCCCTGAATCTTGCCACAGAATTGCCCAAACTACCCTCCTTCCCACCCTTCTCCATGGGGCTCCAGTAATGCACTCTGTTAAGGGTACTGAGCTGCAAATGATGAGAACTCTCTACCACAGGAAAGGGAGATTTGCCAACACAGTGAAACTGCTTACACACCACTGCACAGTGCTAAATTCCCTAAACTGGCCATTCCTTGAGGGCAGACTGGTCCACCCCTCCCTATGTCTAGCCTACAAACTAAGGCAAGACACTCCACCACCTAGTCTAAAAAATATGCTACAGCCTAAGCAGAGCACAAGAACCTTAAGATCTTTGGAATTCCACTTACTCCAAGTACTTAGGGTCTGTAACTCCTGGGGAGCCCAATCTTTCTCCTCCTCCATACCCTCTATCTGGAATGTGCTTCTGTGTAGCAGCCACTCATCCACTTCCTTAAAGAATTTAAAAAAGTGCATAAATCTTACCTACTGAAACCAACCTACTGCTCCTGTTATAGCTGATCAGGAGCTATCTTACTGCACTATTGTCCATAACATGTTGTAATCTGTTGTCTTACCATACTGTGTGCCTACTATTTGTAATCTGTTATTCCTCAAGCCTAATGAGTTGCACTGAAAATGTGACTAATATTGTTGTACTTTTCATAACATATGTCCAATTATTGTTCATACTTGTATAATGTGTACGCCAACTGCTTCGTGACTCTTTGTAATTAACCCCGGGTCACCCCTGAAAAAGGACCATCCGGTCTCAGTGGTCCTACCCAGTTACCAAAATTAATTAAATAAATAAATAAATAAGCAATAATGCACAACAGAGAGCATTAAATTGCTGGAGTAAGCAGACCTCTGGTGAGAGGTGGTGTCTACACTGTTATAAACTGCTGAAATCATTGTTATATTTTATTTTGTACAAGTGATTTGCAGTATACCATTCATACTGTGTTGTTTTGGTACCCTTCTATTAGGGGTACTGTCTCATTAGCAGCTGTCAGGAATTGTGGGATACTGGAGGGATTACCCAGGTCCAAGCATCTCCTGGAAGGAACATCTAGCTGTGTAATACAGCTGTGGGGCACAGAGACAATGTTTTGAGCCCTAATACTGTGCTGAGGTACTTGTAGCACTCATATAGTGCTGTTTTTAGTGAAATATTTTACTTTACACAATAGCGCCAAAACCGGAAGTGCGTAGCCACTAACTTCCAGTTTTCTGGCCACATAAACAGCTCCTCTAGTGAGCGAGGCTCAGAGAGCATTAAATTGCTGGAGAAAGCAGACCTCTGGTGAGAGGTGATGTCTACACTGCTATAAACTGCTGAAATAATTGTTATATTTTATTTTGTACAAGTGATTTGCAATATACCATTCATACTGTGTTGTTCTGGTACCCTTCTATCAGGGGTACTGTCTCATTAGCAGCTGTCAAGAATTGTGGGATACTGCAGGGTTTATCCAGGTCCGAGCATTTCCTGGAAGGAACATCTAGCTGTGTAACAGAGCTGTGAGGCAGAGAAACAACATTTTGAGCCCTAATACTGGGCCGAGGTACTTGTAGCACTCAGATAGTGCTGTTTTTAGTGAAATATTTTACTTTTCACGCTAGCGCTGAAACCGGAAGTTCACGGCTGCTAACTTCTAGTTTTCTGGCCACATATACAGCCCCTCTAGTGAGCGGGGCTCAGAGAGCATTAAATTGCTGGAGTAAGTGGACCTCTGGTGAGAGGTGGTGTCTACGCTGTTATAAACTGCTGAAATCATCACTGTTATATTTTATTTTGTACAAGTGATTTGCAATATACCATTTATGCTGTGTTGTTTTGGTACCCTTCTATCAGGGGTACTGTCTCATTAGCAGCTGTCGGGGATTGTGAGATACTGGAGGGTTTACCCAGGTCCAAGCATTTCCTGGAAGGATCATCTAGCTGTGTAATACAGCTGTGGGGCACAGAAACAATGTTTTAAGCCCTAATACTGGGCTGAGGTACTTGTAGCACTCATATAGTGCTGTTTTTAGTAAAATATTTTACTTTTCATGCTAGTGCCAAAACCAGAAGTGCACGGTTGCTGACGTCCAGTTTTCTCTCCAAATAAACAGCCCCTCTAGCGAGCGGGGCTCAGAAAGCATTAAATTGCTGGAGTAAGCGGACCTCTGGTGAGAGTCAAGTTCAAGTTTATTGATCGGCAACATTGCCATTACAAATAAATAAGTAAATAAATAAAAGAAAGACAATTAAATAGTGAAGGTATTCTACATACAGAATGACATAAAAAACTTATTACACATTAAAATACTATCAGCTTGTTCCATAGAAGCAGCTATGATCTTGTAATAATCTAGGTGATAAAATCATTTAAAACTTATACAATCCACAGCAAGAACTTTAACTTTTGCAGTAATGGCCCCAAGGTTAATTGGTGTCTGATTATTCAGAAAAGATAGTTTATAAAAACAGGGATTATTCAGAAAATATAGTTTATAAAAACAGGTACTGTTCATTGGATTGCACCAGATGGTACTTTTGCTGACATTCATTGATTAATCATGAGTGTTCATCTTGCAGTTTTGGTTAGGACTTGTTAATATTATATCTATAATTGTTCTCTGTGCTCAGTCCTTTTAATGATCAGTTTGGATTTATCTAGTCAAATGAAGCCTTCTCTGGTCAAGTATTTTAAGGAAAGAGACCATGGAGCTCAGAAGTATGGGATCTGCATTTGTAAATAAATATGTCAGTAATTGTGTTGGCTGGTAGGTTTGTGATTTCAGTATATTGCCCAGCCAAATGGACCTGTGTTTCTCATAAATGGGGCATAAGATCACTTGGTGCATTAGGTTATCTTCTCCCAAGCCACACTTACACCTGTATTCCTTATTCTTTTCCCCTAGATATAGTCCAATTGTTTTGTTACTATCAAATACCTCAATGTGGAACCTGGTAAGAAGGGTCCTCTCCCGAGGGGAATGTAAGATATGGAGCTATCTTTCAAACTTGTGTTCTCTTTTGTTTTTTGATATCCATGGACATGCTTTGGGTAATCGGCAGGCCTCTAAGTCTTTTTTGACAAAATTGTCTTTAATTTTGTTGTTTATTATTGTTTTGGTGTACTCAATGGGAAGCCTTAGACAATCAGTGACTATGTGCAAAAGCCCATATGGTTTGATGAGTTCTTCTAGGACCATCATATTCAGGAAAGTATTGTTGGAATGTGGGTGAAGAATTGCCTCTTCCAAACACATTCATGGTAATCTGTCGGGGGGCATTCTGAATATCTTGATCCAGTAATTTATTTGTCTCTGCACACAAGCACACTATAATGATAACTCTCCAATTTCAGTACTGACCAAAGCTGAAGGGGCACTGTTCGGTAAACCCAGTATCTTTTTGTAAAATTTCTTTAATCCAAAGTCCTTGGACCCTTTTAGTTCATGTCCCCATAATTCAGCCCCATAAAGTATTTGGCTTTTAATTTTGGCTCTTGCCACTCTTAGTATTCCATCTACAGATCACCCCCCCCATATTTATATGAGAATGCTGATATGATTGGAAAAAATCCTACCAACTTACTTTTAATGCTTTTTAGGTGGGAATTCCATGATCCGGTTTGGCTTACCATAAGCCCTAGGTAGCAGAAGTTTTTACCACCTGAATCTTGGAGGAATTCATGTAATAGTTATACCCTCTCTTGTTACCCCCAAATACTAAAACCTTAGTTTTGTCGTGGTTGACCGACAAATCAGCATTTTTACATTTGAGCTGGAATTTCCCTATGCTTCTGCACATGCCCAGATGACTAAGTAACAAAAGTACAATGTCATCTGCATAAGCCAGATAAGGGACCATTCCTGTCCCTATATTTGGTAGGTGGAAGTCTGGGTTGTACAGGTCTTTTAGGACAGTGTCAAAAAAAAGATTAAACAATAGTGGGGCCAGTGTGCAGCCTTGTTTGACCCCTATATTGTTTGTGAACCAAGTGCTTAATTCCCCCTGAGTTACCATACCTGATACTGGTGTAGTTGTCTTGATGAATGAGTCTGATCATCTCCAGTAGGGATGGATCAAGCCCCAGTTCACCAAGTCTGTCCCAGAGTAAAGACATGTTAACATGATCAGAAGCAGATTTGAGATCTATAAAGGTACAATATTTTTTTTTGTTTTTTGATAATCCTGTATTTATGAATCAGATGAGTTAAAACATAAACTTGATCTGTTGTAGAGTAGTTTCTACGAAATCCTGCATGGGCTTCATCTATAATGTTGTTTGATTCAGCCCATATCACCAATCTATTATTTAGGATTTTAATGAAGACCTTGCCTAAGGAGTCCAATAGGCTAATGGGTATGTAGCAGCTCGGGTCCTTTTTGTCACCTTTCTTAAAGACTGGTATGACAATATTTAGTTTCCAGCTTTTGGGAATATCCCCTGATCTCCAGATGTAATTAAAGAATTTGAGTAGGAAAGGAATCCAGAATAGTTTGGTTCTAACTATTACATCTAGTGGTACCCCATTTGGCCCGGGTGCGTTTCTTTTATTAAATACATTTAGAGCCCCCTCTAGCTCCGATTATGTAATTTTAGCATCTGTGCTTTGTTTCCTACCTTCGTATTCGGATTCTGTTAGCCCAGCAAGGTAGTCAGGGTCTTCCCTGCAGAACAGTAGCTTATAATGCTTTATCCATGTATCTGGTTCAATGTGTGTATTAATACGGGAGTGATAACCCATTCCGAAACTTACAATGTCCCAGAAGATTTTATTGTCCCTGTTGAGAACCGCAATGTAAAGTTCCTTCCATAATTGTTTAGTGTATTCCTGCTTCTTTCTATTTAGAGTCTCTGTATACTCTTTCCTGGCTTTGTTCATTAATTTGTTGTTATTCTTACTTGGAAACTGTTTTATGACTCTAAACTTTTTGTTCAATAGTTTCTTTGCAACCTGACAGTCTTTATTGTACCATTTTGACCCTTTAGTTCTTTTATAATTGCCTGTTTTGTTATTATGGTGGCTGTCATATTTATAATGGAATTAAATTCATGGATTAGTGAAGGGTCCATAGGTTGGTCTGCCAGTGTTGCTAATCTTGACAAAATCCCTCTGCTCTCTAGGTGATCCATGAAGTTTTCACTCATTATTAAATTCCACTCAATACCCCTTCTCTTAGACATCACCCTGGGGGTCTTGATTCCTTTGTCAGTAAAGAAGTCCCCTTGCCCAATTTCTAATTCCAAAGCCTTATGTTTGCTTTCTGCTCTGGGAACTAATTTTAAATGCATGCTCCTAGTGAATAGATTAAAATTACACCACATGTAATCAATTAGAGAAGAGCCCTTTGCTTCTGCAAATGAGTATTCTCCTTCAGGGTCAGTATTGGGCCGGCCATTTAGAAGCAGAATATTGTTCCTGCACATTGTTCTATGTAGCATTACTCCTCTTTTGTTGGTAATTAGGTCTCTGGAGTTTCTTCTTGTATTCAGTGATGGATGCTGGAGGGACGTCAGCACCTCTAACTGGTCTTCCGAACAACCTTGTAATTTGCCCATCCTTGCATTAAAATCTCCAAAAATCACTATATTTGCAGTTGGGTTATCTGTTTGTATACTAATAATTAATTTTTCTAATGAGCCTAGGAAATTGGTATCTCCATAATGGCTTCCTGATGGGTGAGCATAGACATTTATCATGAACCATGTTTGTTTCAATGATGTCCCTATTATTTTTATCACTAAGATACTAGAGCTGTGAGTTATAATTTCTTCTGTTATACTATTGCTATTTAGCTTTATAAATATGACCAATCCTCCAATTCCCCTCTCATAGTATTTTTTTTGGTAGCTTTTTTACAATAAGCCTTATAGCCACTTAGGAGAAGATTTCCCAAGGCCCAAGTTTCCTGTATGCCAATAATATGAAACTGGTTCAGGTAGTTATGTATGTCTGGATCACCTATTTTTGCACTCAGCCCTGAGGAATTCCAAGATAATATTTTAAATGTATTCTTGTCCAGAGTTATTGCTTTGGCTGAGCCATTATCAATAATATCATCTCCAATGGTAATCCTAATCCTAGATTGAGTCTGAGGTTTTCCCTGCCCCCACACTGTCTGACTTGGACTGTCATTGGACTGGGGTAGCTAACAGATCAAATTGATTTGGTGTCTCTATTAGGCATTCCCAATTCTTGGGAGCTGTATAGACACTACCAGCATTTGTCTGAGCATATACATCCTCATTTTCTACAACAAAGTGTATTCTGAGTTTATCCCATGTGCTCTGCTTCTTCACTAGCTCCTTGATTATGAAGGATTCATTGTTATTGAATATTACTTGCCCATCAGGCTCCAGTCTTATTGCTTCCCCTATATTGTGAGTGCTAATGTTGATATCCAAACAGATATTGAGAAAGTCAATCAGTTTGCATCTTAATCTGGTTCTGGGATCTTTTGTTGGTAATTTCAGTCCAAAGGCTGAAATGACTATGTACTGTTTGCTAACCTTTGAGCAAGTTTGATTATTGTAATGTTCTTTCAAGAGGTCCATTAGAGTGGTGATTTCACCCACCTTGATACCCATACCCTCTAAATTTACTATTGCTTCAAGTGCAATTGCTTTTAGTATGTAAAACTGATTAGTTACCACCAGAACAGGTTCATTCCCCAGTATCGGTCTTATAACACTGACTGAGTTTTTCAAAATACAATATCCCTTTAATATGGAGGACAGTAGAGCAGTTACAGAATCTACTAGTTTTCTTTGTGATTCATTGGGCATACAGGATACCCCCCTCTGGTGAGAGGTGCTGAAATCATTGTTATATTTTATTTTGTACAGGTGATTTGCAACATACCATTCATACTGTGTTGTTTTGGTACCTTTCTATCAGGGGTACTGTCTCATTAGCAGCTGTCAGGAATTGTGGGATACCGGAGGGTTTACCCAGGTCCTAGCATTTCCTGGAAGGAACATCTAGCTGTGTAATACAGCTGTGAGGCACATAAACAACGTTTTGAGCCCTCATACTGGGCTGAGGTACTTGCAGCACTCATACATTGCTGTTTTTAATGAAATATTTTACTTTTCACGCTACTGCTGAAACTGGAAGTGCACAGCTACTAACTTCTGGTTTTCTGGCCTCATAAACAGCCCCTCTATCGAGCGAGGTGAGTGTTCATGGTGCCATGCACAGAGACGAGCGCAGAGATGCACGCATCTGTGTGTGTGTCTGCTGTGTCCGCTGGGCATGCTGGGATCACAGGACAGTTGAACATATCTTTAAACAACACTGTAGGAGGTTAGTGTCTTAGTTTGAAGTATCTAATAAGATGGAGGGAGAATACACCAAGTGTGTTCATTGTCTGATGTTTTACGAAGGGAGTCTTGGGGATGACTTTGTCTGTAGTAAATGCCTCCTCATTACTACTCTACAGGAGGAAATAGCACTAATGTTAAATGCTTAACAAATACCTACAGGCATAAGGGAATTGGAAGGTTTTATTGACTACATGGAGGAAATATTATATCCCTCCCCCCTTGTTGCTACCGCCTTGGATGAGGAGATCTCACAAATCATCATCAAAAGTAATGATCTACCCTTTGTTCCCACTACCATTCCTCCAATTGAAGAATAATTGAAGTCTCTTGCTGACAATGATGGCTGGGCCTTTGTAACCAAATCTAAAAAGAGAAGAGGTGGTCAGATTTATAATAGTGCCCCAGTTGAAATGTACAACAGGTTTAAACATCTAAAACAACTGGAAACTGATCTAGTTAATAGTTCACCTAATGATTCAACACACCACAAACCACTGTTCCAATAAAGAAACCTGAATATAAATCTGTACCTGCCCCCCCATATTTCTCTTAGTAAATCACATGCCATATGTCCAGTACCATGTGCAACATCTAATCTCAGTTCTCCTGTACTTAATTCTTCCACAGAGCCTGTCCTTTGTGCCTTTACTCCCCCCAGACAAGTCTTCATACTGGGGGACTCAATCATTAAACACATTGACAGAGCAGTCTATAATGTTGACAAGGAGAATCACATATGTTCCAGTTTTAAAGGTGCCAAAGTATCTGACATCACATTTATGATACCCAATATTCTACAACAAGCAGGAGATAACCCGCTTGTTATCATCCACACTGGAACCAATGATATAAATCACACCAGTCTTAAACAATTACAGCAGGATTATGTCTCATTAACCAATATTCTGATAGAAAAAGGATGCACTGTTTGTATTTCTGAGATTTTACCAGTACCAAGGGCTACACCAACTATGACACAACAAATCAAAGCCATTAATGAATGGCTAAGGAAGTGGTGTTTGAAACAGGACATCCATGCATTACACAATAGGAAACATTCCAGGATAGGGATTCATTATATTGCTGGGATGGCTTACATCTTAGCCGAAGGGGCAGTACATTACTGGGAAAGAGTGCAACTGCATTTATCAATCAATGTTCAAACTAAATCTTGAGGGGGAGAATGGGTACGTACCTAAATCTCTGAAACAGCATCAACAAACTAATCACAAAACATGTAAAGTTTTGGCCCTCAATGCAAGATCATTAAACCAAGTTAAACTTGCAGAACTTGAGGTGAAATGCAAAACCTTAAACATAGGTGTGGTGGGGGTTAGAGAAACTTGGTGGGACTTGACTTCAATGTGGTCTAAGGATATTTCTACCTATAAACTTTACTATTAAAACAGAACAAAACAAGCAGGGGGGGTAAGTATCTATGTAAAAAATGATATTCCATCCTTTGAAGTTCACCCTTCCTCTACCTCAGAAAGTATTTGGGTTAAAATACAACTGAAAGGCCACTCATATATCACCATTGGTAATGTATATAGACCTCCATCAGCAGACCTGGCATACACTACCAATATGTTAGAAAAGATATCTACCTTTTCAGAAACTGAGGACGTTATAGTCCTAGGAGATTTCAATATGCCCCATATCAACTGGGATTTCCTTTAAAGGCCAATCAAATGCAGATAAACTCCTAATAAAAAAACTCTTAATAGATGCCATTACAATACAGGTTTACAACAGTTGATTATGGAACCAACCAGGGGACCAAATATCTTGGCTTTATTGCTTTCTAATATAGAAGCTGAACTCAGTAATCTCACATCTGGGATCCGCTGGGTACAAGTGATCATTCTTCTATTGAAATCCAACAAGACACCATTATTTCAAGAAAATCTAAGAATATTAAAAATGATAACAAAGCTAATTTTGTGGATATCAATAATAAAATTAGCTAACATAAACTGGGAAACATTGTTTCATAATTAAACAACCCAGCAAGCATGGACTATTTAAAAAAATATAATTCTCAAATTAGAAACTCTATATATCCCATTAAAAAGAAAATATAATAATAAAGGCAAAATACCCCTATGATTTAATAGAACTATTAAATTGCAGATTAATCATAAAATTAAACTTTTCAAAAAACTTAAACAAAGTTCTCATTTACATAAATATACTTTATAAATATAGGTTAGCAGTTAAAGTCTTGAAACGTTCTATCAGATTGGCAAAAATGAAACTCAAATTCAAATTAGCACATACTATGAACTGCCATAAATCTCATTTTTCAAATATCGATAAAAAAAAAGGGTAACTCTAGGACTATAGGACCTCTGATTAATAATGGAACTAGATTATCGGACATTGACACAGCTAATCTATTTAATAATTACTTTTGCTCAGTTTTTTCTAAACAAATGTCAGTTACCCCTACTTATCCAAACCGGTCTGATAATTATAATATTATAACATCTGATATTTCCCAGACTATAGATAAATTGAACAAAAATACTAGTCCTGGTCCTGATGACATGCACCCTTGGTTCTTGGTTGAAACTTCTCAGGTTATCTCTAAACCCCAATCACTTATTTTCAATAAATCTTTACAAGAAAGTTCTATACCCAATGAACGGCGCAAAGTGACTGTTACCCCATTATTTAAAAAAGGAAACAAAGACAGTGTTCAGAACTATCGCCTCATAAGTCTGACCTCTGTAGTAGGAAAATTAATGGAAAGGGTTATAAAGACAAAGATCAAACAGGAGTGTACAACATTAGGGATTCAAGGTCTCTTACAGCATGGGTTTACACCAAAGCATTCATGCACAACTAACTTGTTATCCTTCTATGAAAATATCAGTGCACTATTGGACATGGGTATCCCCACTGACGTAGTACTATTAGATTTCAGTCGTGCATTTGACAAAGTTCCACATAACAAACTCATAACTAAAATGCCTACTTTGGGTTTATCTTCTGAAATTGTTAACTGGACATCAGATTGGTTAACTAACAGAACCCGATGAGTCAGAATTAATGATGTCCTGTCTGACTGGGGCACAGTGTCAAGTGGGGTCCCTCAGGGATCGGTGCTGGGACCAACACTGTTTAATCTTTTCATTTGTGATTTACAGCCAGGACCAAACACCTACATGTCAAAATTTGCAGATGACGAAATTAAGGGTTAGGGTAAATAATCCTAATAATATAGCTTCATTAGAATTAGATTTGGGAAAAGTTGAACAATGGGCCAAAAATAATGACATGCATTTTAATCAAGGTAAGTGCGTGGTCATACACTTTAGTAAAAACAACCTGAACAATATATATTATTTAAATAAATTGCCACTTAAAACATCTAACTGCAAGAAAGATCTAGGCATATCCATTAACAATGAATTTACATCAAGGGAGCACTGTACTAAAATCTCTAATATGGCAAATAGGCTTATGAGACAACTAAAACAAACCTTTATAAACCACTCAGAACAATGCTTCATCCCTTTGTTTAGGGCTTATATTAGACTTACCTTGATTATGGGTCCCCCTTTTGGAACCCCTGTCTTAAAAAGATGTGGCTCAACTGGAACAAGTACAGAGGAGAGCCACCAAAATGGTGCCTAGATTAACACATCTTGATTATCCCTCCAGACTTAAAGCCATTGATCTTTTTACACTTCAAAACAGAAGAATAAGAGGGGATATGCTCTTAATGTATAACTTGCTTCAGTCACCTGACCTTATGAGACAATCTAGAATTGCATTCTCAGAAAGAAGATTGGTTCCAAGACTGCATCATAGGCAACTCGAGGTTAAGAGATATAAAACTAACAAAAGTGGTATTTTTTTTTACTGTTAGGGCTCTGAGATTATGGAACTCTTTATCGCAAGATTTAACTGAATCTGAAAACATTACTAGCTTTTAAAATAAATTAGACATATGGATCAGGGAAAACTATTAATTAAGTCCCACATTGTGTATGGAACAGTCTCGATGGGCTTTTCCCTCCTTCTGTTCAGCCATACCAAGTTAAAACCAAGTTAAACAGGATGTATGTCATGCTGGGATAACATCACACCTGGGATGGTTGGGCATAAGGCATGCTGCTAGAGGCCCAGAAGTGACATTATTCCAGCATGTCACGCACCCTGGAGTGCATTATTGCTATTGTACAATGGCTCATTTGTAAATAAAATAAAAAGAAGATTAAAAATAATATTAAAATAGTTTGTGTCTTTTATTTTTGACTGTGGAAGGATATTTACATGAAAAATAGTTCATATCCTATTTCTACTGTAGGTGGAGCAGTGTGTTTTTTTTTAGTTAATGGTGTTTTCTTTCTATGTTTTGTGTTATCTGATTCCTGGTCCTCCCCCTCCCATCATGATGTTTTCCCATCAGGAATGTGAACCCTACTGCAGCTTTGAGAAATACTTTTTTTTTGTGGTACTACAGCAATAGGGTATGCTGGGAAAGTAGAAGATTGTGAATCTCTAGGCTGGTAAGTAGCGGGATCTCTGTTTTTGAAAACAAGACGTGCTGTATTGTGAAGGAATTTTTTCCCCCCAAAACCATGATCTTAGTGTGGACAATCTGCTTGGTTTCAGACAGGCACTGTGTATGGGAGCTGAAATGTGAAGCTGCCAGGCCACCGACAGAATGACAGCACTGTGTGCCTTTTGAAAGAATGCTTTACTGTGCTGTCAGTGAAGTGCTGTATGTGATGGCTTCTGTTTTGCTGCTAGAGAAAAAAAGGCAAACAAAGAAATTTTGTGTTGTGGGCACAGGGAGTTCATTGTAATTGGGGCCAGTACAGCAGAACTGAAGTGGTACAGAGTGGATACATTTTCATGTCACATTTTTTTTTCTATGAACCGAGTGGCGTAAATGAATCGAGCGACCAGCAATTACAGTTGTCATGGTTCACTGAAACTGCTCAGTTCACGGGAAAGAAAGCTGCCATGAGAATTCAGCTTGTTTCTCTGTGCTGCTAACTCATTTAAAAATAGCATTATCAATCACTTTGGCATTAGTGGGACAAGACAAGAGGACTGCCATGAAGGCGAGACATGATCAGTGTAGTGGGTGCTGAGCAGGGTAATTTAAGTGGGCTGCATGGAGTGATTTAAGTTAACAGTAGGTGCGGTTGTCTGTGTGCTGGGACTAGAGATGCAGAGAAGTTATATTCCACCTGTGAAGTGGACACAAAGTAGCCACTTTGCGTTGCCATCCCGCAATGTGAAGTGCCCATTTAAAACCATTACTTCACCACTTCGCATTGTAATTATGACTTTGCATTGCTCACTCTGCCTCACTTCACTTTGAGGTGGAGTGAGAATTCACAGGCAGCCCACACACACCACATGGCTTACACAGTGTAGGTCACATGCTTCAGGCAGGCAGGCAGGAAGTAAATTATGCTTGAAAGAGAGTTTCAGTTTGGCCTCGTAGTAGGAGAAAGAGGATGTGTTGCTTAGAGTCAGAGAGGAAAGTCTATATAAAGTAGTGTAAAACTATCATAAACCTTTCAATTCTTTTGCTAATTAGCTGATTATTTTTGCCTATTTGTTGTCTGGATTTCATTTGTGCAGTATTTCAGTTTAGTATTTGTTATTTGTTACTTGTTTTTGTGTGTTTGTGTGCATGTAAGAGAGAAAGAGAGAGAGAGAGAGAGAGAGAGAGAGAGAGGATGAGAGACCAGAATGGAGGCTAAGAGACTAGGTGGTTTTCGGAGACGTAGCAGAGGAGATTGCATTGATGTAAGCACATGTGGTGGCAGGCTGCATTTGGACTGGAGCACCATTTTGAGTGCCCCCTTCAGCAAGAGATAGTAGACTTGGTGTCATGGAAGCATCATCTCCTGTGGCACCTACCAGTGCCCCCCCAGTGCCAGCACCTGCAATGGCCCCTGTGCCAGTGGCTCAGCAGCAGCAGGAAGTCAGGAAGGAGGAGCCACAGCAGTCACAGCAGCAGGTTTCTACACCCCTGGCCCCAATTGTACAGCAGCAGTCCCTGGCTCCAACAACACCTCTCCCCCACCTGTGCCTGGTCCTCCCTGCACCTCATTAGTGTGGGAGTTCTTTACTACACTGCCTGGGGACAGAAATGAAGTAAAATGTAATTTGTGTGGTGTGGAGGTGCGCCATGGCCCCAAAGGAAGTCACCTTGGCACATGGGGTCAGCACACCTACCTGTACAATCACCACCATGTAGAATGGCAGGCCAAGGTTACAGAACAGGGTAGTAATGCACCTGCTTGGGAAGAGGGGGCAGCACAGCATCCACCTGGGCATGGTGGTGTGAAACAGGGGAGGGCCATGGATGAATCGGATTCTCCACCACCACAACCTGCAGCACTTCCAGGTGACGGTGGCAACCCTCTCCAACTGCCTGCCACACAGGCCAATTTTGGGCCTGCTGTGGAGTGAGTTGGAGGCTGCTAACCACTGGCTGGACAACGTTGGGCAGCAGTTGAAGTGAATTGAGGGGCATCAACTATAGATTGTAGGAATGCTTCAACTGCTGCTGTCCCATCATGGCGTTGCTTATTAGTTTTAGTTTATCCTTGCACCCACGACCCGCTATGTGAAAAAATAGTTCCTAATGTTACCCCTGATTCATCCCCCCTCTATCTTCAAATTGTGGTCCCTTCTTCATGCACATCTCTTTTTCTGGATGAGGCTACACTCTTGTTCATTCCGTTTTGGTACTTGATAGTTTCTATCATGCTGCCCCTTTCCTTGTGTTTATATGCAATGTCCTTTAGTGTCTCTTCATCTTGCTTCACTCTGGTGCATACCACAAAGCAGTACAACATAATGCAGGTGGATAGCAGGTTCACAGTGCTGCAATTACTGTGTGGCACAATAAAATGTATCTGATTTGATGGCACACATTGCACACACACTCACATACACACTATAGGTAATGAGCAGCAAATTGAAAACTTCAGTAATATAGCCAAATCTTTTAAACAAACTGAAATTATGCACTGCACCATAACAATCAGCAAAAAAATGTCAAAAATTACTGAAAATGTCACTGTGTGTACATTAACACAGTTATACAAGAAAAATGTAACCAAAACAGAAAGACTGCCTTTCTCCCAGACAGTTTATCTATCTTCACCACAGATATGCCCCTCCCCCAAGCACACTTCAAGTGTCTGTCACTATACAGACTAAATTATCTAAATTAGCATTCAAAATCCACACACAAACGATGAACACTCAATGATATGAGCACAGGAGGGTTTCCTACAACTGATGTACTAAATTTTGAGCAAAGAAAATGGCTCAAAAAGGCTTTGTGAATGGCTTGTAGAGGGTTTGAATCTCAAAGCTCTGAGAGCAAACTGTCTCCAGCTACCACTATACAAACACTGCACAGAACTGAGGCTGTGTAGAACAATCTGAAGTCCATGTGACCTGCAATTCTGGTAATCACTGCAAAATTTGCCTTGGAGCTCACCAACAAGGCGAAATGATGTGAAGTACATTGTTTTCAATGTACTTCACAATAAAATTGGTGCAAAGGTGGCTGGGGAAAGGTGGAGTAATGTGATGTCATTGTTTCCAATGGACTTCGCAGTCCTCATTATGACACTAAGTACTCCGCTTCGCATTGTAGATCAGTTTGCAGATTCCACCTTAATTCACAAATTGCCTCGCATAGCAGATTTTGTCCACTTCACCCACCACTAGCTGGGACTAGACCCGTGATGTTATACTGGGATAACATCACAGGTCCATTCCCAGACTGATCAATCAGAGCCCAGCACTCTTTTTTGCCATTGTATAATATCACTTACACTACTGCAGCATAAGGTACATTTGTATTTACTCATACTTGCTATTATGTGCTTAGGAACTGTTATCCAGCATGATTATTTTGGTAGTGCTTGTGCACATCCTATAGCTTTTTACCATGATGCAATGATCAGCATATTTTATGAATCGTGGAATTATTTCCCCAAAGTAGCCTTAGTCAGCTTACTCTTATCAGTGTGTACATGCAGAACAAGTAATAATCTAATTGTCCAAGGTGCTAGTCACCCACCAGTAGAATTGCTGTAGTTCGCTCTTCTGTCTTTCTGGAAAAGTCCATTATCTAGTTACATGTTTTCTTATCTATACTATAAGAATGTCTGCATGATGATATTGTGCTGTTCAAAAGTTTCTGAACTTCCAGCAGGTACGCTGTTTTTCTACATGTTTTGAATAAACTTGCTCTGTAATATCCTGGACTTATCTGTCATGTTTTGCTGACAGGTCTAGAATCCTGCCAGCTAACAAACTGGTGACTGTAGCAGGACCTGTTTGGATGGAGCCATACCAGTAAGCCAATAGGTACAAAGGTGAAAAGAATCGGGATCACAGAGGTGTTCAAATGTATGCCCCTTGTTCGGTTTCTGGCAGCAGACCATTAGGCCAACCGCTCCAGAACTTATGGCTGTCTAGCAGTCAGGGTCGAGGTGAACCAGTACACCTTGGACTGCCAGTTAGTGCAGTAAAGAGGACCTCAAACAATGGCCATTAAAACTGAGCTCAAATTAGACATCTCCAATTTTATGACCTCCTATGGAGGTTGGAGTGATTTCGCTCTGGACATGAAATCGCAGGCTAATCTGGTACAGTATGCTGGCAAGCCGTACATGGAGGCAAAGTCTACAGCAAAAACACATGCCAGATCTGAAGAAAGAATTAGGCTCCAAATCCAGGGAAGTGGGAGAGCAATGAAAAGATTTGGAATGAGAAAGTGAAAAGCTTAGGAATGAGACTCAGAATGAACTTGAGAGTGTGATACAGGAAAAAGAGAGAAATTGTTAAGTTGAAGGAAGACAATGAAAGGTTGCAGCAGGATGAAAGGCATGTGTTACAGCTGAATGACTTGTTTACAAGTATGAATGTTTCATTGAGAAGTGAGTATGAGGAGCTGAAGCAAGAGTTTGAGTGGATCCCATATTATGGGCAAAGAGTCCAGAAGACTTACGTAATAATGTCAAAGCCCCATTGGACAGAGTTGTGGCTCACCTCTTGGTGGTGCAAGACCTCAACATGGTCGCTGTAATGCTAGTGATCCAGGTGAAGCAGCATGTCAAAGAGACACAAGCCCAATACGAGAGTCACATGTGGCTCACTTATAGTGCCGGCAAAGGCTTGGCCCATGAGCAGCTGCACACAGAGTCAATCGAGTACAAATGCTTGTTCCTGAAAAGCCTACAGCCATCTATCCACAAGAAGGTGGAAACCACCATACTCCCTAAACAGGAATGCCTCCGCAAGATCATGGAGTGGGTGGAGCATGTGTACCAGGTCCATGCAAAGGACCTCAGCTGGGGAGCTAAGCCCAAGGTAGCTGCTGTGCAACACAGCACCGATTCCTCCACTCAGTATGTGGTGGAAGGAAAATCAAAAGGTTTTCAGCAATGATCCTTGTACCAAAACTGAGGTGGGTATAACAAACAAACATATCGACTAAAGTCAAACCAGTTGAATGCAAAGGGAAATAATGGACAGAAACAATGATCTGGGCCCTAGTAAAAGGAGTTGGCAGAAGCTGAGTGACTTCTGGAGTACAAGGCAAAAGTCCAGTCGCTTAGGTCCCAAGCCACCATGGAAGTCGTGGTGGCCATTCTGTTCACTCCCCCAATGGAAGAAGACTCTGATAGGGGCAAGCAGTCAAACTCCCTGTACTCAAAAGCAGTACAGTTACTCCTGGAGGTGGATCCTACATTCTATGACACCTGTAAAGAACAAAACAGATCGGGCTAACAGTGTCTGGCCCCGGTTTGAATTCTTACTTCTGCAGTTGCTGATGATTCTGGACACCCATGTGTAGAAGTGCTGGTTGGGGGCCACCAGCTTGAACTAATTTTGGACACGGGTGCTGACATTTCAGTGTTGCATCAGGATGATTCCGAATACTGTCCCTGGTCAACAGGGAATGCCACTTCTGCCCAGACCTTTGAGGAGACTGTAATCACAGCCTACTGGTCCAAACTAATACCCATCACTGTCAGTACCTTGAAAGTGAAATATCGCTTTGCCCTCACGGTCCTATGTCATCATCAGAGCATCCTGGGTATAGACTTTCTTTCCTGATATGGAAGCATGGTAGACTTAGCCAACAGGCTATTACTCTAAGTTCCTGGACATGGACATCTGCTACTTATTTCTGACTCATACGTCATGGCAGCAGTGATGGCCAATGACGTGGAATATGATGTCATTTTTATGTTCCAGCAACATCCTCTCTTTCCTCAGTTGAAGCCTATTCAGGAGACACACTGAGTTGCCTTTGTCAAAAACAAACATGATTGTGACAGAATGGATACTCTCATACAGGTTATAGGTGCAGACCCACCATGCCAAAAGCAATACCCCTTCCACACAGAGACAATCTCTTCTCTTAGGGCCACAACAGAATCCCTTTTTAACCAATTGGTTATTAGGCCCTGCATCTCTACAGTCAATTTCCCAATTTGGCCTGTGAAGAAATCCAACAACAGCTGGAACTTAACCATTGACTACAGGAAGCTCAACCAGGCCACCCAAGTTGTGCACCAACCATGGCATCTGCCCCTGATGTGATCAAGCTCCTCAAACCTCAACACAAATGGTTTAGTGCCCTGGACATTTTCAATGGCTTCTGGCCACTGCCATTGACCCCTGAGAGCCAATATAAGTTTGCCTTTACCTTTGAAGAATGTCAGTACACGTGGACCTTCCTCCCCAGGGTTTTCTCAACAACCTCTCCCTTTTTCACATCCACATGAGGGACGCCATAAAAGGCTTCTCCTCCCTGACTGCCTCTTGCAGTATGTGGATGATCTTCTCTTGGCCACAGCAGGCCTAGAGAAACATCTGCAGCTCCTATAGGAGCTCCTTGCACTCTTGCAAAAGGCAGGCCTCAAGTGCAACCCTGCAAAGGTACAACTCTGTCTCCCAGAAATCTCCTTTCTGGGCCTGCGCATCATCACAGAAGACAGGCATCCCACCTAGGACAACATCCAAGGTACTCAGGAACTGCTGTTACCTACCCGTGTCTACACCCTGAGGTGCTTCCTGGGCATTGTAAACTACTCCAGAGAGTTTATCTGTGAATTGCACAGAAGGCTTCATACCTGTATGAGCTACTGAAAAAGGGATTTTTCTTGGCAATGGGGACCAGAACATACAGTTGCTGTTACTTCCCTGAAGCAGGCAGTGGAACAAAAATACTCTCTTTGTGAGAGAAATCTCCTAGCCACCTTCTAGGCTGTCAAACACTTCACCTACAGCACAGGCTTTTCACCCATTGTATTGCACACCAACCACACCTCTACCAATTTTCTATTATCAGACCAAGATAAAGATGGTAAGGTCTCAAATACTAGACTTACCCACTGGTTCCTCCTTCTACAAGACCAAGATATCACTGTCTACCCCACAAAAATGGCAGCTATTTTGGCACATGGACTCCTTTACCATGGAGATCTGCATGAGTGTGGCCTAGAGCCACCCACCCTGCCAGAATCAGACCCTTTTCTACCCACCACCAAAATTGCTTTAACAGATACCACTCTCTGCCGTATTTTTATGGATGGGTTCTCCTCCTGTCAGGAGGGAGAACAAGTGGCAGAATTCAGGGTTCTGGTCCTCTGTCCAGGGGATGACACCCTTGACATATCCTGACAGTGTACTATTCAATCCTCACAATATGCAGAATTAGCAGCCGTTGCTTGTGCCTTGAAAATCATCCATGGCAAAGAGGAGGAGGACACCATCATTTTCTCTGTCTAATCTTGGGTGTGTAGCTCTCTTACAGAGATTCACCCTTTTTGGAAGATACATGAGTATGCCTCTTTGAAGGGAATTCTGTCAAATACAGAGACTTATTCAGTGACATTGACAGCTTAGCTATACACTTCATTTTCAAGCTCTATATATCCACAAGGTTAAGGCCCACTCCATGGCTGACCCATACCATCAGCCACGCAGTGTCAGTGGCTCAGTAGGTAGCACACTCGCCTCTGAGGCCGGGAGATCAGAGGGCTGTGGGTTCAGTTCCCACATCTGGCACTTGGGTTAATATCCCAGTACTGACACTGTAGTGCAGCATGAGAGGGGTGCTGCACTTCTGAGGTGCCGTCTTTCGGATGAGATGTTAAACCGAGGTCCCATCTCCCTGAATTGGTGGTAGTTCAGGTGGATGTTAAAGATCCCATGGCACTTATCGAAAGAGTAGGGGAATTTCCCCGGTGTCCTGACCAAATTTCCCTCATTCACTACAAAATACCACCAACAGCTTCATATGGTTCAAGGTCAGTTGGCATTCATCTGTATCCCCTTCCCCTGGTTCGTGCCTGAAAATAGGCAGGATTTGTCTAGTGCACTTACCCGGTCAACAAAAGCTAAATAAATAAATAAATCAGTACAATGATTTAGTGGACACCTTGGTCAAGGCAGGTGCTCGAGGAGCGGGAGGTATGGGTAATGCAACCATAAACTGAGGCCCACTCACTAGCCACACAAAAGAGGGCCCAAGTGTTATCACTGGATTTAGCTACAGCACAAATGGCAGATCCAGACATAAAGGAGGTATATGAATACCTCTCCAAGGAAACAGAAAAGGAAATGTCTTAAAACAACCCTTTCAAGAGACATTCCACAAATCTTTTCCTCTCTGGGATTATTCTTGGCAGACGTAATACAATTATCCACATCTGCTAATTGACCAGGCCACCAACAAACAGTTTTCAATATCTCTACAGTTCTGTCTACTCTTTGGTATCCACCTGTCGGTATGTCATGGACCAGATGAATGAACTCTGATTGGAGCTCCTTGGAGATCACCCACAATTTTGCATTGCCAGATTGGTATAGGACCAAATTTTGGTCTCTGCGGGACCATGTCAAATGCCTTGCTAAAGTCTAGGTAGACCATGTCCATAGCCCCTTCCTAGTCTGCTACTTTGGTCACCCAGTCAAAGAAATTGATTAGATTCATCTGATATGACCTTCCTGCTGTGAATCCATGCTGCCTTGGGTCCTGTGCCAAACTGACCTCTAGGTACTCAACAATTCTTTCCTTCAGAAGTGATTCCATCATTTTCCATACCACTGAGGTCAAACTGACAGATCTGTAGTTTCCTGCCTCTGTCTTGCTCCCACTTTTGTGAAGGGAAATCACATCTGCCCTCCTCCAGTCCTCAGGTACCACACCATCCTGCCATGATTTGCTGAAAAGGGTAGTCAGTGGTGTTACTAGTTCTCCCCTTAGTTCTTTCAGAATTCTGGGGTGAATCCCATCAAGCTCCATTGCTTTATCCACCTTCAGTTTTAGAGTACTTTCAGAACCCTTTCTTCTATGAAAGGACTGATATCAACGCCCTATCCAGAGTGCTTTTATTGACTTGATTAGGTACCTCCCCCTACTCTTCCTTTGTGAATACTGAGCAGAAGTATTCATTCAGTATCCCTGCTTTTTCACTGCCCCTCTCTGCCCAACCACTCTCCTCTTTATTCAGCCTCATTATCCCTGCCTTCATCTTTCTTTGCTCCCTAATGTACATATAAAGGGTTTTATCCCCTTTCTTAACTGAGTTGGCTATCTTTTCTTCAGTTTGGGCCTTTGCTATTCTGACTGCCTTCCCCACTTCCTTCTGCTTTAACTGGTACAATTCTCTGTCCTGCTTCTTCTGTGTTTTCTTATACTTCCTGAATGCTCTCTTCTTCTCCCTAACCTTCCCTGCCACTTCTTTTGAGAACCATAGTGCTTTTTTCTTTCATTTTGATTTGTTTATTTGCTTTACACAAAGGCTTGTTGCCTCTGTGATGGCAGTTTTGATGTTTCCCCATTGTTGCTCCACCCCACCTTCTTGCCTGTTTGCTAGTGCTTTTCTGAGGCACTCTCCAATTTTGACAAAATCAGCCCTCCTGAAGTCCAGTACCTTCACTTTTGTATGTTTTGACTCTACAGCTAAGTTTATCATGAACCACACTGTTTGGTGGTCACTTGTTCCCAGATGGCTACCCACTTCGAGTTTTGAGATCCTATCTCCATCCCCATTTGAGAGTACCAGGTCTAAGATTGCTCCCGCCCAAGTGGGTTAGAAAAACTAGCTGTCTGAGGCATGCCCCCTGTAGGGCATCGATGAAGGCCATGCTCTTGGATGTGGCTACAGCTAAGGTGCTCCAGTTAAAATGTGGCATATTCAGGTCCCCAACAGCAATATCTCTCCTTTTCCTGCCATCCTAAGGATGCCTTCTGTCATTTCCTTGTCCATTTCCTCACCCTGAGAGGGGGGTCTGTATACAACCCCCTGTGTAGATTGTGGTGCCATTTCCAGTCTCCAGAATGACCCACAGTGCCTTCTCTCCTCTCTGTTTACCCTTTAGTTCTGTTGCTTTGATCCCTTCCCATCACATAGAGAGCTACTCCTCCTCCTCCTCTTCTATCCTCCCTGTCCCTCCCATAGATTGTGAACCCTGGTATGTTGACATCCCAGTCATGGTTCTCTATGTACCATGTTTCTGTGACTGCCACAATATCCAGGCATCCCTCTTCCATCAAGGCCACCAGTTCAGGGAGCTTGTTACCTAGACTACAGGCATTGGTACTCATTCCCCTCCTTTTTTCGATGGCCTTATTCCTTTTTGCCCCATCCCTGTCCTTACTGCCTTTGTCTTTTTCTCCATTTCTCCCTGCCCTTCTCCCTATCAACTGCTACAGGATGGGCCAATGGGCCTTTTGGGACACCTTGTATGCCACCTTCACAGTGTCCCTACCTATTTTTAACAACAATTCTTCAGTCTTTGACAAGCTGGCTAAAGTTCACTCCATGAGCCATCTTGGGGACAGCATCTGTTGAGACCAAACCAATCTGCCTCCTTCACTGGTGGTTCCATATTTAACTGGACACCTGGGTAGCCCCACATACCGACTGTTGTGCCATATGGGGTTACCACTATGTGTGTTGATGTGACGTCTTTAATGTAATTATGCTGGTGTGTGATTACTCACCGAACTCTATAGACTAGTCACATACCATTGATAATGACCTCTTTGAAAATATTTCTGCTTTTCATAATGTAAAATCACCTATTTTGATGCCAAATGCAACATGTGTGCATCAATTGACAGTGCAACACCTCACCAGCCACATGACAAATGCCTCTGTTACCTGCCCTGTACAACTCATAAAGTGGCGTCTTCTTCAAGTTTGAGTTACCAACAACAGCAACAGACAATACTGCATTGTGACCAACTAAAAGACCTTCTCCTATGGACTTCTCACCTGTGGTGTTGACATACCCAACTTCTGTTTTGTACCACACAAGTGCACTTTCATTGGCAATACTGTTATCACCTCTGTTTTCACCATTGGACATGATTACATTGATAGTGACCCTGACTATGTCAATGCTAAAAAACAGTATCTACCAGCAGTTAATGTGCCTATTGACCCACTCACCCTGAATCTCAAATCCCTACCAGATAGAAAGGATACACATCTTATTCACATTAGTAATATTGGAGCCTATTTATTAAGGTGTGGAGTGCCTACACACCACATATTTGCAGCGCGTAGCCACCCCGCAACCATTGCACCCCCTTCATGGGATGCACCAAAGGGATGCACATCCTGTATGCACCCAATCCCCAAACCGGCCATGGATATCCATACGGGGCTGGTCTGGGGGCAGTACGGGGGGAATGGCCACTCTCCACACCATTCACAAAGGTGCAGAGTGCTGTGCAGGGGGGCGCTAGCTATTCCTGGAGACACCAGATGTTAATCTTATGTGGCCTCCCCAGCTGTGGTGCAGATGCTGAGACACAGTGGCCCCCCCAACACACTGCCCCAGCCATCAGGTACCACATGGAGAGCCAAGGCAGCTGACCAGTCACCTGCCTGCCATGGTTCCACTGGTGCACTGCAGTCACCTGCCTAATGTGGTGCCCTATGGGTGCAAGGGATCCAGTGGTGGACTAGGTTCAAGCATCCCTTGGATGCCCACCTGTGTCTGCCAAACAGCCCCCACACATCTGCACACCAGGTAAGGGTGGGGCCACAGAAGAGAGCCACGCAGTGGCTGGTGTCCATCAATATGGTGACTGTGCACCTTTCCTGGGGTTGCAGAACTGCGCAGGTAGGATACGTACCTATGGGGTGTACTTCCCACCCATTTGTAAAGAGGCCCCAATATTACTAAATCAGGCAATTCTCTAAATGACTTATTTCGTGACAGTGATTTAAGTACTGCATTATCCAACACTTGGTTGGAACTTACATTTAAAGATTTTGTTGTAATTAAAGTTTTCTTGATTATTTTTCTTATTATTAGCTTATGCTTCTTACACCACACTCTCCAACAGCATGTGCAATTGGGCTTCCTTTATGCCACCCAATCTGCCAAACTTTAGCCCACAGTGCTATGCCTTTGGGGTTGCCTCTTTATCAGGAAACAAGGGGGAGAGTATATAGACCTGGATGCCTTACAGACCCTCATGCATGCTATCACATACACTACTGCAGCATAAGGTATATTTGTATTTACTCATACTTGCTATTATGTGCTTAGGAACTGTTATGCAGCATGATTATTTTGGTAGAGCTTGTGTACCACCTACAGCTTTTTTACATGGTGCAATGATCAGCATATTTTATGAACTGCTGTATTGTTACCCGAAAGTAGCCTTAGTCAGCTTACTGTTATCAGTGTGTACATGCAGAACAAGTAATCATCTAACTTTCCTAGGTGTTAGATGTTCACCATTGTCCACTAGTAGAATTGTTGTATTTTGCTCTTCTGCCTTTCTGAAAAAGTCTGTTACCTATTAAGGTACTTTCTTATCTATAGTATAAGAATGTTTGCAAGACTGTTTATTACTGAGTTTGCATGATCCCATTGTGGTGTTTGGAGGTTTCTGAACTCCCAGCAGGTATGCTATTTTTGTACATGTTTTGGAATAAACTTGCTCTATGATATCCTGGGTAGTGATGTGCTAAGTTGGCAAAATTCGCTCCATGAAATATTTCATGAATTGTGCTTAATTTGCAAAGCACAATTTGTGGACCACTGGATCAAACATGAAATGTGGAATTTCACAAGTGAAATTCCACAATTCACACACAAAGTTCCCTGCTTGATGTAGTAGGGTGCAACCCCCCCCCCGGCCACAATGCAAAAAAAGATATATAAATCCCTTGCGTCTAGTGGTCTCCCCAGCCCCCACGATCCCCGGACACAATGTAGTAATTAAATCTCTGGTGTATAGTGGTCCCCAATGATCGTGGGACACAGTGTTATATATATATATATATATATATATATATATATATATATATATTATGGTAGCACGGTAGTGCTACCATAGTTAGGGGTTGAGGAGCCATTTACATGTTAAACCCAACATTTTGCTCCTTAATAACTTTGCAAACCGTTCAATGGCTTTGACTGAAATTTGGAATACATGATCAAGACCCATACACCTTGGGATCTGCCAAGTTTTGTACCGTTGGATATATGGCTGCAGAGTTATTAAGCGTGATCTGTGCACGTGTTTTCGATTTTTTTGAATTCTATGGTCGCGCCTACAGGCCGCATGGTTTGCACGACCGGTCTGAAATCTTCAGGGAACGTGCGGCCAGGGTTCCCCATGTGCCTTTTGAAGATTTTGTGAAAAATTATTAAATGGTTCAAAAGTTATTCAAAAAACAAGTTCCCATTATAAGTCAATGGGAAAAGTTAACAAAAAGTTCGATAGTGTCGCAAATGCAGTTTTTACTTTCGCAAATGGACCTTTTACTGTTGCAAATCTGCCATTTTGTTTTCAGTTGGTGATCAGAAAAATGCTTGGCACTTGCGACAGTGTCAAATGAACTTGCGAAAGCTTTCGCAAATTGCGACAGTACTTTTCCAGACTGTGGGAAACTGACAGCAATTCTTTGGCACCTCGCTGCAAAAGAACGGTTTGCTGTTTTGGGCTGACATTTGGAGGGAACTCAGCTGACATCTCACAGATGTGCCTTTCAGTGTTTCATTGAAAAAATATTACATGGAGGCAAAGTAACGGCACTCCAAAATTGACACTTTTTCCCATAGGAACAACATTACAGCATCCGACGCATTGCAGCAATCCTTTGGCACCCTGCTGAAAAATAACGGTTTGGTCTTTTGGGCTGAAATTTGGAGGGAAGACAGCCAACATCTCACAGATGAGCCTTTCAGTGAAAAAATATTACAGGGAGGCAAAGTTATCGCACTACGAACTTCCCTTTTTTTCCCATAGGATAACATTACGGCGTTTGCTGCACCTTTCAGGCCCGTATCTCAGAAACGGTGTGAGATACGGACTTTTCATCATAAAAATACTTAGCCCCCATGGGGGCTAAATATAAAACTTGCCAAGAAAGTGATAATTCATATGACTTTAACAAATTTTTTCTATGTCATATGGTTCCTGAGATAAAAGCAATTTACTATTCCAAGTTCTCATTTTCTGTTCCGAGACTCATTATTTTGCATACATTCTTTGTACTCACTATCTTTCTATATGCAACTTTTGGGGAAAACTATTGTGTGTGTTTCCATAACTCTTACCAGTAATGCTTCTGCTTCTGGTTCTGTACCTGTTTCACTTACTTTTCCTGTCTATGCCACCTTCTGCATTACCCTTTGCATTTTCATTTGCGCTTCTGTTTCTGTAATTTTAATCATTTGTGTCTACAATACTGTTTATCTTTATATTTCGTTTTGTCGCACTATGCACATTACCATTTCTGTTTGTGGGCACTGTGTTACTATGTCACAAGAAGACAATATGCGGCTTGAGCTCGGGGCCCAATCGCTGTATTACATTCACTATTTCTCAGTACTGATTATCTTTGTGTTTCACTTTGTGTCACCATGAGCATTACCATTTGTGTTTGTGGGCACTGTGTTACTATGTGTGAAGACATCACGTGGCGGGAGCATGGGCCTCAAAGGGCCCACACTCCCACCACTGCATTACATTCACTATTTGTCATTATCATTCTCAAAAAGAAGGGAAATTAGAGGCAAAAAACTCTGTTTAATGCATCAGTTAGGGTTGTTCCACAGCGACAAAAGTGAGGAAATTCGATGTTAGGTTTGAAAACTCCCTTGGACTCCCCAGCCCACCCCTCAACCAGCATTGGGGTGTGTCATTGGTGTCTTCGTCCTAACTCTCACCCCATTCTCCTATACCTCTGTTTTACACATGTGATGGGGTGAGAGTTAGGATGACTGACTAATGTGCACCCCGATGCCAGTTGGGGGTGGGCTGGGGTTCTAAGGGGTGTTTCAACCCTAACACTGAATTTCCCTACTTTTGTTGCTGCAGAACAACCTAACTGATGCATTAAATGGATTTTTTGCTCTAATTTCCCTTCTTTTTGAGAATGATAATGAGAAATAGTGAATATGATGCGGCGACGGGTATGCCCACAAACAGAAATGGTAATGCGCATGGTGAGACAAAGTGAAACACAAAGATAAACAGTACTGTAGACAGAAATGGTTAAAATGACAGAAACAGAAGCACAAATGAAAACGCAAAGGGTAATGCAGAAAGTGGCGTAGACAGAAAAAGTAAGTGAAACAGATACAGAACCAGAAGCAGAAGCGTTAAGGGTAAGAGTTATGGAAAAGCACACAATAGTTTTCCCCAAAAGCTGCATATAGAAAGACAGTGAGTACAAAGAATGTATGCAAAATAATGGCTCTCGGAACAGAAAATGAGGACTTGGAGTAGTAAATTGCGTATATCTTAGGAACCATACAACATAGAAGAAAAATTTAAAAGTCATATGA
Organism: Neoceratodus forsteri; assembly: GCA_016271365.2. Lineage (NCBI taxonomy): Eukaryota > Metazoa > Chordata > Ceratodontiformes > Ceratodontidae > Neoceratodus > Neoceratodus forsteri. Next base: position 1,784,407,486 of record CM057450.1, read on the forward strand.
ATTATCACTTTCCTGGCTAGTTTTATACTTAGCCCCCATCAGGAGGCTAAGTATTTGTCAGACGAAAAGTCTGTATCTCACACTGTTTCCGAGATACGGGCCCTGAAAGGTGCGACGAACGCCGTAATGTTATCCTATGGGAAAAAAGAGACTTTGCCTCCCTGTAATATTTTTTCACCAAATCACTAAAAGGCACATCTGTGGGATGTTGACTGCCTTCTCTCCAAATTTCAGCCCAAAAGACCAAACCGTTATTTTGCAGCAGGGTGCCAAACGATTCCTGTAATGTATCGGATGCCGTAATGTTATCCTATGGGAAAAAGCATTAACTTTGGAGTGCCGTATCTTTGCTGTAGTGTAATATTTTTTCAATGAAACACTGAAAGGCACATCTGTGAGATGTCAGCTGTGTTCCCTCCAAAATTTCAGCCCAAAGCACTAAACCGTTCTTTTGCAGCAGGGTGCCAAAGAATTGCTGTCATTTTCCCACAGCCTAGAAAAGTACTGTCGCAATTTGCGAAAGCTTTTGCAAATTCATTCAACACTGTCGCAAGTGCGAAAGTACTTTGTGAAAGTACTTTTTCCAGAAATTTGAAAAACATGTTTCTGGGCTATTTTACCCTAAAATAAAGACATGGCTAGCATCCGCAGGGTCCGACTAGGTGAATACAAAAAGAATTAGGTTGCTAGAGGGTCCCAAATTTAAATGCCAATCATTTTTCTGATCACCAACTGAAAACAAAATGGTGGATTTGCCACAGTAAAAGGTCCATTTGCGAAAGTAAAAACTGCATTTGCGACACTGTCGAACTTTTTGTTAACTTTTCCCATTAACTTATAATGGGAACTTGTTTTTTGAATAACTTTTGAACCGTTTAATATTTTTTCACTAAATCTTCAAAAGACACATTGGGGACCCTGGCCACATGTACCCTGAAGATTTCAGACCAGTCACACAAACTGTGCGACATGTAGGCACGATCATAGAATTCCAAAAAAGCGTAAACGAGCGCGCAGATCACTCTTAATAACTCTGCAGCCATATATGCGACCGGTACGAAACTTGGCAGATCCCAAGGCATATGGGTCTTGATCAGGTATTCCAAATTTCAGGCAAATCCATTAAATATTTGCAAAGTTATTAAGGTGCAAAATTTTGGGTTTAACATGTAAATGGCTCCTTAACCCTAACTAAGGTAGCACTACCGTGCTATCACAATATATATAGATATATAGATATATTAAATCTCTGGTGTCTAGTAGACACCCACTCCCCACCATCAGGGAGTGCTCTACCACCCCACTCCCTCCCCACCCCGACCCCAAATGGGCTTGTATGCACATGCTCATTCATTGAGAGAGCTCAGTCAGGCTGCCGGCTGTAGAGGTGAGTGGAGGGCTGTGCCAGTGGCCTACTCTGGGTCAGGGTGGTGGGGGCACAGGCTTATGGGGCACTCCAGTATGGGTGGGGGCATGGGATTCCACTAGACACCAGGGATTTAATTTAAAATATATAAATATATATCTATAATATATATATATATATATATATATATATATAAGCAAAAAGCAAGGTGAAATTACAAATGGTGAATTCTCATTAAACCGAGCAACTTTGTGAACTGATTCGCAGAGGTGAATATGGCTACTTCACAAAAAATTTGTCAGCGAAGTAAAACCTCACTACATCTCTAATCCTGGGCTTCTGTGTATCCTGCCAGCTAACGCACATGCACCACGGCATATGCTACTGCCTATTGTGCAGTGTGTGCTAGGTGCACTATGGGGCCAATTGTACCCTATGTGCCATGGACCCTATAGTGCTGGGGCTCTATTGGTCCTATGGTATCTCTTGCACTATAGGGCCTATGACACTCAGGCACTATGGGTCCTATGGTGCTCGGGCACTATTGGGCCTTTGGTGCCTGGGCACTATGGGGCCCATGGGGTGTGGTGCTTTCATTGCTCTATTGTGCAACATGTGTCATGGACCCAATAGCGCTCATGTGCACATTGCCCCGTGCTGACCCCTGAACCTCACCCTGCCCTATGCCCTATGCCCTACTGGGATCCCTGTCCCATGTGCCAGTGTGGCCACGCCCATGCCGCGCATCTCCGGAGATGCACAATTGCTGCAGGCAGCGCATCTCCATGCGAGGCTCGCATCTTGAGCACGTTGTGCACGTGAGCTACTGGTGCCATTTTGTCCTGCATCTTTACTGTAGCACCATGGCACAATGCACAGTACCTTGGTCATGTTACTGGAGCCAAGTTGATCTGCTTAACCTGGTGGCCCAGGTGAAGCCCCATGCTGCCAGCCTGTTTGGCCAGCAGCCCCTACTAAGACCCAGGATGGAGGTGTGGCAGGACATTGCTGATGGGCTGGTCCAGGCCACCAGTGTGCAATGCACCAGGGACCAGTGCTGCCACCGGTATGGGGACCTGGTCAGGAGGGAACCAGAGAGGCTGAGGGCACTGTGGGCATGCGTCCAGAGGGGGGCTGTGCCATGGCCAGGTAAGTGGGCTCTGACTGCGTCTGTGCATGACCACTGTTCCATGGGGTTGTCTGGGCTTCATGCCATTCCAGGGGAGGCCTGTCATTGTGTGGCCTGTGGCTTGGCATTGCCAGTCATTGGGTGTGCTGTGCCACTGCCCTGTGGCCTTGCCCGGCCGGGGTGCACTCTGTGCTTGGGGGTTGGGGGCAGTGGGCTCATGCTGTGGCTGTATTCTGATGTGTGCCTGTCTGTGTTCCCATCCTAGGACCTGAAGACCAAAGGAGAGCCAGGGCAGCAGGGGCACCTGGTGGGCCGCAGCAGGCCGCTGCTGGCCCATTGGTGGCTGGTGGTGGACCGGGCATGCATGCAGTGCTGGGACCAGTGTGTGCAGCACCACAGCAGGCAGGTAGGCACTATGAATTCCCACACTGTTGTGCAGGGTTGGAGGCAGGGATGGGGGTAAGGCCTCGGTCTCCTGTGCCTTGTGCCATGGCAGCTGTGTTCCGCACACAGTGCAGTGTGTGTGGCACCACAGGACAGCCATTGCACATGTGTAGCAGCTGTTGGCAGGCTGGGTGTGTGTCCAGCTAACACTAGTGCCTCTGCGGTTCTACTGCAGCACCATGCCACCTGCCTGCTGCTGTGCTGTCGGGTGGCCCTTGGGCAGTGGTTTCTAGCGCTGTGCACTGACAAGACTTGCCGGGTTGGTGGCAGGTGTAGACCCACCCACTGCGGGTGGCTGACGTGCCACCCCAGGGGAGCGTGTTCCCACTGTCCGCTGTGCACGGGGGGGGCTAGGATGCTATGGACATGCACTGATCACCTGTCCTTTCCTCTGCCATAGATGTCCAGAGGGGTTCCTGACTCCTTGTGTACTGCCATCTGCTGTGGCAGAGCATTCTCATTACTTCACACATGATGGAGATTGCAGACCAGACACAGCGGATCCTGCTACAGGACTGGCTCAGGGGGATGCGCCAGGTGCCGGCAGGATGTGGCCTGCCATGATGTTCCCCAGCCCCCTTCCTGCCTTTGTCCTCCCTTCCCCTACCTTCCCCCATCCACCTGTACAGGCCCTGTCCTCTGACCCCTTCCCTCCTACACCTACCCTTCCCTTTGTTTATGAGTGTTTGTACAGCTGTTTTTCTCATGTTCAATTACATTTATTACTTGTTTACCCTTCTGTGTCTGTGTCTGCTTTGCAGCTGGTGAGTGGGTCCATGCTGCAGTGGTGTGGTGGGTGGCCGTGTGGTGTGCCTGTGTCATTGTGTGGAGTGTACATGGTGGTGGCATGCCCCTTGGTCAGTGGCTGTGCCTTGGGGAAGCCATGGTCTGGCTGTTCAGACTTTGTGGCATGTGTGTGGTGGGTGCCATGTGTCAGGGTGTGGTCTGCTGTTGTCCAGGTGGCTGCATGCCATCCGGTGGGTGGTGGTCTATGGTGCTCACCCCTGGACATCAATGCTGCCTGTTCCCTGTGTCCTCTACTGGGGGGGTTCACTGCATTCTTGCACTCCATGTGCAGTGGTCACCTGTGTGCTGGCTGTGTGTCCCTGCCAGTGTTCCTGGCCTGGCCTAGTGCCCCCACCTTCCCACACTGTCACCCCCTTCCCCCTTGCCTGGTGCCCTGCTGTGCCTGTGTCTGTTTCTGCTGTGCCTTGGCTCATCTTCTTCTGCCCCTTGCACATCCCTGGGTGTGCAATGGTGCATCTCTGATTGCTTCCTTGTGCAACCCTCACTGCACCATGGCTCAGTGGCTGTGATATTCAGTCATGTTGTGCTGGCGCATGTTGCGGTGCACAACCGTTGAATTTCGCAGTCACTGCACCATTGCGCAGTTGACTTGCATTGCGACAGGGTTGCACAAGCCTTTGGCACAATTCTGAATATCCCTCCCCCTGTGTATATGCTTCAATGTTTTTCTTTTTTTTTCTCTGTAAACCTTGTATTTTTGTAATATTTGTTCAACACTGACATGGAACCTTTGAAAATGAGTCCTTGACTTAAAGGTATTAATCCCAAACTGAAAGGAATGAAAATAAATAAATAAAATAAATATTATGGGGGATGATTACCCAGCCAATTCAAAGAAATAATCAAGGCAGTTATCATTATTTTGACAGCACATTCTTTAGCCATGGCTTTGACCTACAAGATCTGTTCTTATAATGTTCATAGGTGTACCAACTCAGTTAAGAGTTGTAAAATCTTATCTTTTCATATATGTGATGCTCTGGGGAGACATTCTTATGTTACAGAAGAAATTTGAGAGGTTTGGATTTTTCCATGTTGTAGCCTCTTCATATAGGGGAGGAAGAAGGAGGGGAATGGCAGTACTTATTCCACATAAGGTCCCTTTGAACTAAAAGATAAATTGATGGATAAAGAGGGAAGATACACCATGGCTAAGGGATGCCTTAATGGACACATGATGACACTAGTCTCAGTGTATTTCCCCCCAATATGGACTTTGATTTCTATAAAAAAAAATTGTCTACAGCTATCCCAATGGAGCAAGGGCCAGGTCATATGTGGTGGGGACCTTAACCTGACCCTGATGAGAGGTGAGACTCAGAGAACAACACAAGGGGGGTAAAAATAAAAAAATATATATATATATAGAGAGAGAGAGAGAGAAAAGTTGCCAAGCTACTGAGGGAACGGGGATATGAAGATACATGGTAATTTCTTACTGGAGCTGTGCGCATTATACTTTCTGTTCCCAGGTCCATTCAACCTACTCGTGTCTAGACTATATTCTCACAACACGGGAACACCTGAGGGTGACTGTTAGATCTTGGTTGGGGGAGATGGTGTTGACTGACCATGCACCTGTTTTTCTTGAAGTTAAATTGGGGCAGGGCAAAAAAAACACATTCTGGAGGTTTAACCTCTCACTACTTAAAAATCAAGAGAATACTGAACAGCTTGAAGAGGCAATTTAGCAGGCCCTGGTAGACATTGATACCCCAGATGTATCCCCCCATCCTATGAGACACCCTCAAGCCTCTGATATGAGGCTGGCTGATAGCAATGTCAGCCTATAAGAAAAGAGCTAGAGAGGACCGCAGGGATTTACTTACTAGATGCAAAGCACAACTAGAGGATTTGCAGAAACTCAGGATTTGCAAGACTAGAGCCAAGAACCTGGCTGTATTAAAAAATGAGCCAAATGCTCTGTTGGACTACTATGTTGAACAAAAGCTGGTGTTTCTTCGGCAAAAGTGCTATGATGGAGGGCCTAGATCTCTAAAACTTCTAGCAGGCCAATTAAGAACTCAGAGAGCCAAAGTCACTATAAGTAGTATTACGAACCCACTTTCCAACACCCCACACCAGACAATGTCTGGTATTTCCAAAGCTTTTCTATTATTACACACAGTTATATTCTACCCCTCCAGGGGTCCCAGAAAAAGGATATTACCTCATTCCTCTTGAATCTCTATCTTCCCACCCTGTCTAAAAATCAGAAAACATCCCTCATAGCCCCTATATCTATACAAGAAATTGAAAGGGAGATTGACCTTTTGAAAGTTGGGAAATGTCCGGGTTTAGACGGGTTACCTTGGGAATTTTTTAAACTATATGAAAAAACTATATCCCCATACTGCAGTGAGTCTCTTCCCCAGAAGGAAACACTCCCCTATCCTGGAATTATTGCTATTATTTCAGTGATTTCGAAACCAGGCAAGGACCCCTAGGAATGCCCCTCCTATAGACCAATTTTGGTTCTTAATACAGACTATAAACTGCTGCCAACCATATTGGCAAGATGCCTTAAAAACCTAGCTCCCCAGCTTATACACTTATATCAAAGTGGATTTATAACAGGAAGACAGGCCCAGGACAACATTCAGAGAACCGTTTACCTCCTGGAACACATTCAGAAACAAAATATTTTAGCGCTTTTTCTAAGCTTTGATGTAGAAAAAGCATTTGATGAAGTGTCATGGGCCTTTCTGCAGAGGGTCCTTGCCTCTTTCAGCTTTCCCTGAATGTTTATTGATCTAATATTTAAATGTTACGATTCCCCACAAGGTTATATATGTACAAATGGCCATATATCTCATAGCTTCCTCCTTAGTAGAGGTACAGGCTAGGGATGCCCCCCTCACAACTGCATTTGGCATTTTATATAGAGCCCTTGGCCCACTATATACAATCAACACCAGAAGAGTGCCCCTAGCTGGAGTGGAGCATACAATTGCCTTATTAGCCAACGATGTGCTGATTTATCTTTCTAATCCAGAAAAGTCTTTGCCGGCCCTTTCTCAAAGATTATCCCACTTCTCTATACTGTCATAGTATACTTTAAATACCCACAAAACAGAGGTATTGACATTTAATTTTAATCCCTCTCAAACACTTAAGGCTAGATTTAACATGAAATGGGACCTTCAATCCCTCAAATATCTGGGTACTAGAATCCCATGAGATTTGGCACAGCTTTATACCAGAAATTATCTGCCCTTGATTAATAAACTAATGCAGGATATGAGATGATGGAGCATTTTACCATTATCCTTTTATACACAAAATCTATATTTAAAGATAAATGTTCTCCCTCACCTACTATACCTGTTGCAATGTGTCTCTTGCCAAATTTCAGCTAAAGAGCTACTTAGCTGGCAGAAACTAATTAATTCATTTCTCTGGAACAAAAAAAATTAGAATTAGGCTACAACTTCTCTATCTACCTAAAACCCAGAGAGGCATAGCTCTGCCTTCTCTAAATTTATATTGGATAGCACCCCAAATCATGCTGGCCCTTTTATGGGAACATAGGAGATACCAAGCCCATTGGAAGAAGCTAGATCTGTCCAAGGAACTCACATTTTGTCTTGTGGCCTTCCTCTTTCACCCCCATACATTAAGCAGGCAATGGGAAAGCTCCCTGGTGGGAGTGCAGCTATTTTGGAGTGATGGAAAAGAGGCACTCTGAATAAATCCCTACAACCCCACTTCTGGAAATACACTTGGTTTTCTTCCAACCTCCTTTTTCCACTCTTCACAACACGATCCTTGGCACTCCACCCAAGCTATTCGTGATCTACTTGCCCCATGGCAGCTACTTAACAAGGGCTCAGTGCTCTCTTTTGAGGAAGCCCAAAGAGTTTTTTCTCTGAATGAGAGAGACAGATTACATTACTACCAACTTAGAGATTTTATAAATAAACAGCTTAGACTAGAATCTCTGCGTACCCAGCAGTTTGTGGACAACACTCCCTATGTTACAATATGGAATTCAGAGGCGGGGAGAAGGCCATCTCTATAATTTATAAGTCCTTAATGTAACTCTCCTCCCATGTGACAGATAGCTTAAAGATTAGATGGGAGAGGAATCTATCTGTAGCAATAGATGAACCTACTTGGGCCAGAGTTTGGCAGGAGACATGGGAAACCACTTCCTCACTGGTTTGTAGGGAATTTACATGGAAGGTTAGGGCCAGATTTTTCTTGATCCCTGCCTTTGCAGCTCAGAGATCACCTGGTATGTCCATATTGTGCTGTAAAGGTTGTGGAACGCAGGTGGCAAACCAGGTCCATGTCTTTTATAGCTGCCTGGTAATCCATAAATCCTGGTCTGACCTAACCCAACAGATCTCTCAGATATTTAATTTATCCCGAAACCCTAGCTCTTTTTAATTACTGATGGGCACTTTACCTGAGGGAATACAGGGGAGAGACTTTAAATATCTTTGGGCAATATGCCTGGGGGCTGCATACGAAGTAATTGCCAGAAAGTGGCTCCAGAGAGCTCCTCTCACTATTAATGAATAGACCACAACTATAAAGTATGTACAACAATTCAAACAGATAACCTTGTCTTTACAGAATATCACAGAAATGTTTGTTCAGAGATAGGCAAGGTAGGAACTTTCATATATACCAGATAGTAACGAATGATCTTGATGAAGTACTATATATAAGACACATATTTCTGTGGTAATGAACAGTCCCCTATTCAGGTAGATGAAAGTGTATGCCCCTCTTGTTATACAATACCTCTACCCTCTCTCCTATCCCTCTATATCAACCCAATCTCCCTCTATTAGCCATCCTAGGAATGGTTCTTTAGACTTTACTATGTACCCTCAATGCCACCCTTATATAGAATATAGAATACAGAATATGTTAAGTATAGATACTCCTAATTGATTGGCCCCTGTTTGAAGCTAGTTTTTTTTCCTTTCATTTTTGAGTTGTGATTGAAATTTTTACAAGAATATGTGTTAGACAAGAATTCATTTTATAGTCTGTGAAGTATCAGACATACTGAATTGTCTGTACTAGGTCTTGAACAGCAATACTGGTAATGTTAAACTCATGATAATGGAATGTATATGAATTTTGCCTGTCATCTACACTACCTGGAAATTTTCAATAAACAGAGTAAAAAAAAAACTCCTGATAAACTGCAGGAAATTTTCCCTTCAGCATCTTTTAGGGGATGTTGAGAGGAGTGCAGAACAAGTGGGTAAGAGTTCCTTTGTGCTGCTTGTGCTGGATGTCATAAGCAACAGGTGTCACTTGAGATTTATGAAGGTACTTTTTCGATTCAAAGTTTATTTGCATAAAGAGAATTTAGCCTTTACAAAATCATCAATCACATCCTAGCTTGGGCAAGCTCCTTGGAGACACAACACTAAGTAAGTGGAATTCTGTAACATTGCCATAAACAAACTGAGAAGAGTTCTATAACAGTTATCATAAAAACAAGCAGCAGTCCAAGTGTAGCCAGTATATTGGCAGAGCTATGTGATGAGATAAGCAATCACAGCTTTCAGCTATAACCAGTTCAGCATATGCTGGAATCTAGTTAGGGATTTAAGCATGATGCCAATATATGTGAGTTCAGCATCTTTAGGAGGTAGCCAATCAGTATGTCCACTCCTGTCCCTGAGTGGAGGGGTGTGAAGATGAGGGCAAGTTAGCACACCAGTGGGGTCAGTATCTTCTCTGGCAGGGAGGGTGGCAGGGGACAGGGGAATGGTGGATGGTCCCTATGGATGTTATAGCAGCTCATTGGTAGCTTGTCAAGAAAAGGAGAGGGGGGAAGAAGGTTGAAAAAGGGGTACACACCCTCTGTTGTTGGTCAGGTACTGCAGTATGCAGTTACTTTGTGGTATTGTACTGTAATCTGAGACCAGACAGGGTCACCATATTTGTGTAAACAGCTCAGTCTTATCCTCCAGCATACAATGGACCTTTTGAATGATAGCCACTTTCCCTAGTGCAAGGACCCACTCCAAAAGAAAGGGGGGTGTTGGGTCTCTTGAGGGTCAGATGATAATGATGATGCATTTAGCTATGATTAGGGTGTTCTATAGCCAGCACTGTCTCCCCATTGGGATCCCTGTATTCATCCCTTTTGAATCAGTAATTCCCACCATTACTAGGCCTGATGTTAATATGAGGGTTCTCCCCAGGAGGGCTAATCAGACTTTTTCAGTCTCCTTCCAGCAGTTGACCAACTCTGGGTACACCTAGAGTATATGGGTTATGCTATTGGTTGTGTGGGCACATCTCCAACATCTGTTCAAGTTCAGCAGCCCCCCCTTTGTGGAACTGTTGTGGCATCTCATGCCACTGATGGGTAATCTTGAATAGGTTGAAGTGAGTTCTGGTGTCCTTAGCTGCCTGCTTGAAGCCCCAGCAGCACTTACTCTATGTCTCTGGCATGACAGTCAAGTTTAGCTCAGCGCTTCACTTTTCCCGAAACCACTCTATAGGTCTTCTTGACATTCCAGAAGTCCCTCATAGATAGCACTTGCTTTGGGTACTTTGCTGTTGGGATCCTGAATTAGCATGGCTAGATCATTCAAGCTTGCAAACCTGTGCTGAAGTGCAGATATGCAACCCAGCACATGCTGGAGCTGCAGGTACTGCCAGTTCTGGGACTAACCTAGACCAAAGTACTTTTGAAGCTGCCTGAAGGACTTCAGGTGCTTGGTCCTGCTATGTGGTATATGCCTTTACAAGCCCAGCTGCTCCAGCTATTTTGAGAGTAGGGTTTGTACAGAAAAGAAAAGCTGGGAAAATTTGGGGGAACTAATCCATAGTTTGGCACATTTGGTCCATGCTGTGCAGTATGCTTCCAAACCTGAGGCAAGTTTGCTAAACATAATCCTATTTTGCAAGTTCATTTCCAGTAGGTGCATCTTGCATGTCACCCACTTGGGTTATGATTGTGGACACACTGCAGGGTAGGACTGAGAGAGTTGTGCCAATATGTGTGACATTTGCTTTAGTATGAAGTTTGGAAGGCTAAGGCCTCCACGATCTATAGGCATGACTAACATATGGTAGTTAACCCCCACTTGGGGCTGGAGCCCCAGAAGAAGTGTAGCATTGTCCTCTGGACCTAAAGAGATCTGGTTTTGTTTTAATAGAGAGATCATCCATGGCATACTGCAGGTGTGATGCAGGCATCATTTTAAAAGCATGTGCTCTGCCCAGTGGGAGATGTGCAGACTACTCCATCATGACAAGTCCTTGTGTAGAGGGCTAGGAGGGGGAGGAATGTTAAGCTGGATAATGTTGGCTAGGTCCCCAGAAATTATTATACCCAGGTATTTGAGACTTCACTCAGCTAAACAAAAGGTAAACAGTGCAAGAATAACATTAATCATAGTGCAAATAACCTGAAAAATCTGCTCCCTGAAGCAGAGTATGTTAAACAATGTGATTACAACAGCAATAACAGTGCAAATAAGCATCAGAGGATTAACAGACAATGAAACCTGAAGACAAGGAAGCAAATCAGTGGGGGTCTGGACCTATCAGGTGAGGTTTCTCAGGGGCAGATATGCCAAGTCATCAAAGGTTGGCTAAGCAAGGGCTATCAGCTGCCAGAAGCACATAAGGAGAGAACAGCCACTATTGCTCAATGCCTGACAGTCGTTCAGCACCACAACAGAAGGAGATAAGGCACAAACTACAGGCTGCAATGGTGAAGCAGTAAAAGTATGGCAATGTGCAGAAGAGGGCTCTCCAGACACCGGCAGATGCCAGGCCACACACAGTACAGCAGGAAAAAGGGGGCACAGTGAGCAGGCCGACCACCTGTAGGCACAAAAAAGAGGGCAAGAACTAGAGTGCAGGATCCAAACTCATGGGTAGAGAGAGATTGCAAAGACCTAACAGACAGAAGCATTGCAAGGGTTCTTCTCTCAACCCCTAAGAGAAGAATGCTTACTACCCATACATAAAGGCAGAGCTTCCCACCATTCTACTCAACCAGCCAAATGGAGGGCAATGTTGGGAATGGGTGGCCGAGGGTGGAAGAACCTGGAAGTGGGTGGAAATGCCAGTGGCCTGACATAGGCAGAAATCAGCAAGTAACCATGGAAACTGATGTGCAAAGGGAGCGACAAAACACAGTCCCCAAGACTAAACAGGGAGGAACAAGAAAGAAAAATGTGCCCCAACCTGTAGCTGGTATAAGCAGGAAGATTACAGCAACACTAAGCATCCGAATACAAACAGCAAATTTAACACACAACATAGTCTATAGCAATCATTTGCACTGTATACAGAGAACAGGTGGCAATTCAGATGTTGACAAAATTCTGTCTCGAATGCCTTAGCTAAAACAAGCAGAAGAGAGTCTGGATTCAAACCACTACCCACCACCCCAACGTGCCAATCCACATCCTACCCTGAGCCCTACCAGCACATAACTTAAGAAAAAGCAAACACATAGCAATATCAATATCTGCAATGAGCAGGACACACTGGATGGGAAGAGGTAAAAGCCAAGGGGAGCAGAGCAGAGCAGACACAAACTGGAGCAAGAAGAATTATTCGTGCAGTACTCACAAAAGTCTCAAGTCAACTCTTCTGTTTCTGTGGAGAATGTTGCTGTGGGGAGAGGCAGAGGGCTGCTGCTGTGGAAGATACACTGGAGGAGCAGCAGTCCTGTATACCCATGACCTGGTCTCTGTACGAGGAGCAGGAGCTGTTTGCAGAGCTGGGCTGGCAACAGGCAATGGGGTCAGTACAGAGGAATTAATCTCCAACGTCGTATCAGAGGAGGGAATCTGCTGTAGAGAAAGGTATCTGTTCTGCATGGGGCAGCAGAGAACCATAGCTGGACTAACAGAATACTCAGAGGAGGTTTGGTGACAGGTCCCAGATCAGTCAGCAACCCGAGCATCATAAGTACAGATCTCAGCCTTACAGTGTTTGCATCCTCACCTTCTGTGCTGCTGGATCCACTGCCCATCATCACTGGGGTCAGGCAGAGGGATGGTGCCAGAGACAACACTGGCCAGAGGAGAGGTATCCATGGCTGCAGGCTTGGGCTGATGGGGTAGAGTCATATGGGGAAGCAGGGAACTGGTAGCCAGGCCACTGTCTATTTATAAAGTCTTCCACTGCAGCATGAGGGCTTGCACTTTGGCAGACAGAAGTACTCTTGAAGTGTGGGGTTCATGGTTTCAGCAGTGGAGCAAGAATTTTTTTAAGAGGGAAGCAGTTTCGTCTAGGTGGTAACACTTTCCCCAAAAAAGAAAAATGCTACCTTTTACAGCTTAGATTTGGTTAAAGCAGTAACTTTTTGCCGGCCTATGAGGGTAGTGGATCTGCTAGTGCATGATTTTCTATATGCAGCTGCATATTGCAGGCTACATAGGGAATACCTGTGTCTGAAGGGTCGAAGGCCCATCAGGCCATCAGAAGCCTGCAATCTGCAGACAGAAGTACTGTTGCAATTCTGGTTTCATGAATTTCATGACACCTGCACTTCTGCAGCCAAAGGTTGGTGCGGCCTTACACCTAACAGTGTGTATGTCTTACAGTGTGGATGAGTATCCATAGGGGCTTGCACTTCAGCAGACATAAGATCTCCTGTAATTTGGTATTGTGGATTTACATCTGTAGCTGCAGGGCCCTCTGCTTCTGCACACAGAAGTAGTGTTATGTTTTTAGTATCGTGGATTTCTATCTGCAGCCAGAAGTGAGAGCATATGCATTGTGGTGTGTGTACCACAGACACAAATGCACAAAGGTAGCACATCAGTGCTACTGTATATATGTCATCTGGAAACAGTTGCATGTTATCTTACCCAGTGATGGCTGTCTGTGGTTGCTTGTGTGGTCCTGTCATTTTGCTGCTTGGGGTAGTGGGGAGTTAAGATTGGAAAACTTAACTCCACATTTCTCAACATATGTGGTGTTAAGCTAAACCCTAACTGGTGCATTAATGCAGTTTTTTACAAAGAATATATATATACTGTATATATGTATGTATGTATGTGTGTGTGTATATATATATATATATATATATATATATATATATATGCAATAAGACTCGAGGGGGTGTGCATTAGACATTTTTAATGCACGGTCCAGGGTGTAGTGAGGCACAAGGCCGCAGGCCAATTGCCTTTAGCCCCTGGCTGTGTGTTAGAAATGTCTAATGCACACCCCTGGGGTGTCTTATTGTGCTTATAAAATGGGACTCTGTATTTTGTATGTTTGTTAAAATTGAAACTATTAAGTTTAAAAAATAAAAAGCAAAATATTTGTATCAATTTGTCATAAAAGAGTTCCTCTGCCTGAATGCATTTTTTTTTATATGCAGGACAGTTGTCCCTGTAAGGACTCCCTTGTAGTTGCAATTTCTACTGAGACCATCTCAGTAGCTCAGCGTGTGTGTATCATCTCTCCACTTTTCTCTTCTCCTGGTCCTGTTGATCAGGGCTTTCCTTGCCCCATGTCCTGTTTCCCTTTGTGTTCTTTTTCTGTGGGTCTGCAGTTGCCTCCCTTCACTCCCCCACCACAGGCTGAACTGCTGTCTGTAGTATTATGTCATTTAAAAATAAATGCTAACCAGTAGCATAAGGAAAATTGAAGTCGCTACTGTATGTCTCATTGGGATCGCTGATGTTCTGATGTTCCACTCTGTCACACACATTTGATTTATGTATAGCCAGCATAAGAATTTGAAAAAAAGACAACTGCTCACACTCTTCAGACACCAAGTGTGATGCTACTCATCTTCTGGCTGTGCTGCATTAACTACCTCCATGTCTTGCTGACACGGTAATCTAAAGTGACATAATGATGATTGTGCACTGTGAAAATATGTAGATTTTTTTCCACATTGGTGTATAAAAATAATGGATAATGATTTGCGGGCGAGTGACGGGGAGACAACTGCAGCAGCCGAGTGAATGAGGGGGTGGGTAGGGAGGCACAGATTATAATGTTCAAGAAAAAAAAAAACAACATTTCGGCAAGCAGCATGAAAGGTGTGACATATTTGTGATTTATAAAATAGGAAAATTAAATCTTTTGTGTCCTGATTGTCAGCCACAGCTCTCCAGGATAGAATTCAGTGAACTTGAACATTTAAAAAAAATATTAGTTTGATATGTATTGCCGGTACAGAAGCAGAGCACCCGAGCAAGTGGGTTTCAGCTCTGCACTTGCTCAGTAGGGTCTTTCATTTGTAAGTCTGATTTGAAACAAGAATTTCCGGCTCATGAAAGAATCTGCTTTTGTGAGCCAAAATTCTTGTTTCATTAGAAAATTCTTCTTTTGTATGCCAGCCATCTTGTTTTTCCCTTAAAAAGAAAAACATTACCCATATAAACTATGCCCTGGCAAAAAAACACATAAATCTGGCTAAGCAGGACCCATTTAGCTTGATTCTGGATTTTGTTTTTAAAAAAAAAAAAATTACCCTGAAATATGGCTTTGAGACATCCCTAAAATCCAGGTGGAAGGCTTAGCAAGGGCTCCTGATTCTTCTTTCATGTGCCAAAAGCCTTCTTTCATCAGTCTCATAAAAGAATCTTGCTTCATGAAAGAAGAATTGGATCTCACAAAAGAAGAAATGTTTTGTTTTGTGATCTTCTTTCATATCGAAAGCAATGTTTTGTTCTTACTCAGTTTGTTTCAATAAATGGATTTACTATTATTTCAGACAGACACTATGGGCCACAATATGGCATTATGAACAAAATATACTTAAGTACTCCTTGGAAGTTGTTATTTTAGATGCTTTCTAGTATTTCACTTGTTTGAGAAATGCAACTGTTTTACAAAAACAGTGCATCTGCAGTTGATTCACTGCCATTCACATTGAAAAACCTGTGACATCTGAACTGGTACCACATCACTTCAAACAGATTTCTACTTTTGGTTTGTTAAGAGCATAGGCAAACAAGTAAGCCCTGTTCTTTTTTTTATATATATATATACTTTATTTTTTTTTCTTTTCTTAAAGACAAATTCATTTAACAACACCCCTCAAAGAAGCAGAAAAAACATTTAGAAATAGGATAAATCATTAGGCTTTTAACTTAAATAAAGCAAACATTTTAGGGGGGATATAAAGATTCAATAGTATAAGGTTTATCTAGAGCATTTTCAGTACAACAAAAAGAAAAAAGTTCACGTGTGCTCCAAGCTTCTACTTCCCAACAATATTTTAAAGAAAGAAAATAAATCCAAGGCATTTAAAAGTTCTTCTCAAGCCCCATCACTTCACTCCTCAATGGAATCAGACAGTCAGTCTTTTGTAGATTATTTCCTTCTATAATAAAAAGGATATATTCATATCGCTCGTACAGGATGGTATTCTGTAACGTCTACATCCTCTTGTTCAAAATCTGATCCATGATATTCTGGCAGCTTGACATTATTTTCAAAGAACGATCGTGCAGCATCCTAATCTTCAAAAAAAAAAAAAAAAAGCTTTTCCTTGGAATTGAATTCTCAGTAGAGCTGTCACTAGTAAGATGGATGGCACCCCAGCTTCTCTAAATTCTGACAAAAAAGGTAGGAATCTTTTCTGTCTCTGCTGTGTTTGCAGCCAGAAGTCAGGGTACAAATGAATTCTAGTGCCCCTGTAAAGAATATGCTTCTTCTGCCTAGCTATCTGCAGTATTTTGTTTTTCTCAGAGAGAGTTAAAAATGTAATTATTATGTACGTTGCTCCAGATTCTTGCTGTTCAGATTCCTTCAGATTATGAGAAGGATGAAATAGTGACTCCAAAGAGAAAGATGTTTCCAAAGAAAAAATATTGTGAGTGCTGTTTCCACTGCTTCTTTCAGTTCTGACTTTGGTATGGTAGCAGGAAAACCAATAAACCTCAGGTTGTGTCTCAAGATATTATTCTCTAATCATTCCATTCTAGCAGCCTGGGCCACTTGTTCATACTAAGCAGCATTGACCGCTCCTTCCAATGTTAAAGATCTTGTAACTACAGCTTTTACCTCCTTTTCATTAAGTTGAATAGCTTTTTCAGCGCCATCTGACCTTTTTTTGATAATTGAGCATCAAGATGAAATTTCTGCTAGGCTAGTTTCGATCTGGGAAATGGATTGTCTGATGTCAGATTGGAACTCTGATAATAGGGCTTGAATTGAAGCCAATGATGGTTTAGTTGCCGCTTTGGGTTTGAAGCCCATTTATGGACGAGTCACTAAAGTAGGAGAGCTCCCTGCTCCTTCCACACCAAGTAAACCTGCAGGCCCTTGAGCAGGAGCACCTCTCCTATTGAGCTTCAGGGAAACAAATTTATCCATTTTCCTCACTGAATAATCTGCGCAAAATGTACTCAAATAGTTCTTAAGATGGAAACAAACAGACTCAGTTTCTTATGAGTTTTGAGCTGATTTTGGTATCCAAATCATGGAGCTCCACACAAATGCTTGTATCCTCCAAACAGCTCAGGAGTGCCCCAAGTAAGCCCTGTTCTTGTGTCAGTGAGTGAAAGTGCATTTGGCTGTGTTGAGGGACTGGTGGTATGCAGACAAAAAGATTGTGTTCAGGCATTCTCAGGAATCGCACAATCATGTTTGTTTATCTGATTCAAATACTTTTTATTAAAACTACATCACAGCAGCATACACGGGTAATGCCAAATGTTTTAAAGTTACAGTAACCTCATGCTTTTCCTCAAGGCATGAATTGGAGGCGTGTTACTTGTTGTCTTTTTAAGGCTATCAATTAAAGTTAGACATACATTTGTATCACACTTAAACAAGGCATGGATACATACACTATGCAAACCCCCCAAATGTATCCACATAAGTAAGCCCTCCAGTATACAATGTCCAAAATATAAATATATAAAAAAGAGCAACCTGCAGTATCACCTAACATTATAGGAAAAGGTAAGGGGGAGAGAGGACTAAAAACATTGCTTCTCTAGTTTAAACACAGAGAGCTCAATTTTCTAGTGAGACAGAAGATTGATGCAAGCTGTGGCAAATGGCAGCCTGCATCAATTCCCAGTGCACCAGGGGCCCTGCACCAGGTTCTGATCCAGGAGAGGTCCCAACGCCAGACACCCTAGAGTTGCAGCAACCCCTCCTGTGCATCAAACAACTGGTGCATAGGAGGGGTTTGATAGAGGCTTCTGCCAGACCTTAGCGTGTGAACAGCTGGCCTATCCTGTCAATAGCCATGCTGCTGGTGTGGGAAGCCAAGTCACAGAGACATCCCCAATGGAATCAGAGATGCACGAAACATGCATCATGCTCTACATGGGTCTCTGACAGCACATGACAGAGAACAGTGGATGGGAAAAGTATTGCCCATCACCATATCCTGGCATACCCTACCTGGCAGTGCTGCCATGTCACATATAAATCAATCAATCTTTATTTTGTCAAAAGAAACACCATTGAGAAGAACTCATTTACAAAGTGGTCCTGGGAGAACATTACATACGGAACACTGATATTATTAAGGAGACAAAAAAGACATAAAAATACATACATAGATATAATGTGTGAGAACACAAAGGGTATGTTATGTACAGTGCAGACAAGGGTAATGTAATGCAAACATTTTGCACAATGTATGCACAGTGTTAAAATGAAAAGGGAAACCTTGTATTAAAGGAACATAGTCAGAGGGTGAGTACGTAGATTGGGTAGTTGAGATCAAGGGGGAGAGGGGAAAGGGTGTATATCAGACAATGGGAATATGCTGGTGATAGGGGAACTAGGGAGGAAAGGGGGTAAGATGAGAGGAGGGGAATAGGGAAGGGGAGAGAAAGGAGGAGGAATATATGAACAGACACAAATAAGGTGTAATCAGAAGACGGGGTGGAGGCAAGGGACTAGGACTAGGCGGGCAGGGGTAGGTAGGAGTAGAAGGGGAGGAGGGGGAGGGTAGGACAATGGGTTACAGCAAGAAATCAAACAGCAGGCAGGAGCTTACATGGAATGGGAGAGGATTTGCCAGGGCAGCCAGAGTAAGTACAACAAATGGGCGACGAGGCAGATTGAGTGGTGCTGCAAGAATTAAGCATAGCAGCTGCACACTTCCTGAAGAGAGTGACTCAATTGATTTTTGAAGGAAAGCAACCCAATTAGATTAGTGAGTTTTAAAGTTTTTTGGGTAGTATTCCAAAGTGTAGGGAGAGCATAGATGATGGCGGAAGCTCCAAAGCCTGTCCTAACTCTAGGAGCTTCAAGCATAATGTAGGCACATTTTCTAAGGGAGTAAGAATCCTTGAACAAGGTGAAGAGATCAGAGACATATTTAGGTAACCTGTTAGTGAGGGCTCTGTAGATCCAAAAGACGGTGTTTATTCTTCTCCTAGTTTTCAAGGACTGCCAGCCAATTTGGTCATAAAGGATGCAATGGTTGTGTGTTAAATGGGGCACCAGTGATAAATCTGATAGCCCTATGATACAGAGTATCAAGCTTTGTGAGAGCAGCCAGGGAGCAGTGGTTATAGATGAAGTCAGCAGAATCAAGCAGAGGGAGAAATGTTGTCTGCAGTAGATGTACTTTGGCTTCTTGAGTAAGAAGGCGCTTAACATGGTAGAAAATTCTTGACCTTTGTTTTAATTTTTTGGCTAGTTCATCCAGATGTATGAGAAAGAAAGCTTGGCATCTATCCAAAGGCCTAGATATTTATACTTGTCTACTGTCTCAAGTGATTCCCCAAGCAGGGTCAGTGTCTGTGGTTTATAGGCTACAGTGACAGAAGATGCCAGTTGAGAAAGTGGGGAGAAAAACATAGTTTTAGTCTTTTATGCGTTGAGTAATAATTTCAGCTGTAAGAGATTGTACTGGAGTATGTCAAAGTCTTGTTGCAAATCAGTGCAAGCAAGTGCAAGTGAGGGTCTGGTTGTGTACAGCACATTGTTGTCTGCAAAGAGATGCACACTGGGCACTTTAATATTGGCATTTATGTTATTGATATAGATGGTGAAGAGTAAGGGCCCAAGGATAGATCCTTGTGAGACACCTCTTTGCAGGATTTTAAGGGAGGAGGTGTCGCCTTCAGCTTTTATTTGTTGTTTCCTGCCCACAAGGTAGCTACTAAACCATTTTAGAGCAGTGAGATCGAGTCCAATGTTGGATAGCGTGGTTAAAAGTAAGCCATGGTCAACCATGTCAAATGCCTTACTTAGGTCCAGGAACACGGCACTGACGTGTTTTTGGTGTCCAGGGTGAGTTTCCAATCATTGGTCATTTTTGCCAATGAGGAGATGGTACTATGCTTAGGCTGAAAGCCTGATTGGAGAGGGTTGAGCAGATCGTGGGTTTCTAGAATGTCCCTCAGTTGACTGTTGACAAGTTTTTCAAGAAGCTTAGATAGTGTGGGAAGTAATGAAATAGGGCGGTAGCTATTAAGATCATAAGGATCACCTGATTTAAAAAGCGGGATGATGTGTGTTACTTTCCATTGGCCAGGTAACCATCCTTGAGAGAGGGATAAGTTGAACAGATGGGTAACACGAGTGACCAAGAAGTGGTACCCCAGTTTTAAGAATAAAAGCTCAAGGCAGTGTGCTCCCACACTTTTTTTGACATCCAAGGCCAGAAGAAGGTCCTCGACCTGCTTGTATGTGACAGCTCTGAAGGAGAATTTGGATGCAGGTTTAGTGCAGGAGGGGGGTAAGGAAGTGATCAGGCAGGTTGTTCACAGGAGAAACATTGAATGCAAGCCCTGCTGATGCAAAATAATTATTTAATTCATTTAAAATATCCTGTTTGGTGGTATAGACAGAATTGCCATTTATGACTTTAGAGGATAGGGATGAACTATGGTTATTTCCTTCTATATCTTTCAAGATTTGCCAGAAATTAGCTGCATTGTGCTTTGAGGAGTCCAGGGGAGTCTGGAAGTACTCAGCTTTAGAGGCAGTAATGAACTTCAGACAGTGATTTCTTGTAGCTCTAAACAGGACCCAATCGGCAGGTGACTTGGTCTTAGGTGCCTTCTTCAATAGAGTGTCTCTCCTGTGTAGTTCTGTCTTGAGAGAAGGGGTGAACCTGGGGCATGAGCGTTTCCTTGTTCTCTGTTTCACTAGGGGGGCATGCACATTTATCACCTCCATAACCAGCTTCAAGAATATACTGTAAGCTTCCGAGATGGTAGGTGGAAGATAGAAGTCTTGCCACCTGATTGATGCTAGGTCTGACAGAAAGGCAGAGGGATTAAAGTTACACAGGTTTATTTTGAGGGTGGGGAGGGAGGGAGGGGTGGAGGGCCTGACAATGGTCCGCACACATGTGATCACTCTGTGGTCACTTAAATCATTATTGAAAACTCCAACATGCACAAACTTATGTGACTTATTGACCAGTATCATGTCCAGTTGGGTACTGTTATCTGGTGTTTTAGAATGGGGCATGTAACTTCCTGAATTAGCTGAGAAAGGCCATAAGTATCACACCAGTCTTTGAGTGGCTTGGAGCATGGGGAGTTCCACTCCAGGTTAAGGTCACCCAGGATAATCAATTCATGGTTAGAAGCTTCAAGCAACTTGTTAAAATGTTCCAGTGGCTGGAGACCACCTGAGGGGAATCTATAACAGCAGGTGATAGTAATAGGCTCATTGGATGGTAAAGCAATCTTTACGGTCAGACTTTTAAATTCTTTAGGAACAGTTGTGGAGTCCACTATGGAGACAGCAAATTTGTCTATAACGTAACGAGATAGCTTCTGCCAGAGAACAGGCAGAGAACACCAAGAGGAAGGAGCTGCTGTTATAACTATACTTCTCTACTGGGACTAAAGAACTAGAACTCTACTACTGGGACCTCCAATTTAGGGTAAAAACAAACAAACAAAAAAAATTAGAGTGTCTGAGTTAGCTGAAGTGAATTCTTATCTATGCAGTTATGTAGGTGTTTGTCTCAGGTAGCTGAAGGAAATTATCTGTGCAATTAACTAAGTGTAGAAAGATCTGTAAAGTAGTGGAAGTGGTTTAGCTAGAAGAAAGCCAGATTAAAACCAGATTTAAAAATTGCCCTAGACAGCTTCTACCAGAGAACAGGCAGAGAACACCAAGAGGAAGGAGCTGCTGTTATAACTATACTTCTCTACTGGGACTATCGTGCCCTCCTTCCATCCCCTCCACCCTCCCACCTTAAGCCAGTTCTAAATTTATAGGCACAGGATTTGACTGACAATAGGAACTTCCTCTTTGGGAGCAGGAAGTGAGTGATCACAGAGCTATAAAAAACTCACCATCCCAGAAGGAAAAGAGTAGCTCTCCATCCTCCCCTAACTGCTGGAGGTCTGACTTTGAGCAAGTAAGGAGACTACTGAGGAATATAGGAACTTCTTGTCTCAAAACAGGAAGATCAGGAGCTTAAAAGCCACAGAGGCAGTAAGTAAGTAAGTAGGGAGAAAAAAAATAAATAGAGGAAAGAGTAAGTATTCCAAACAACAGTTAAGGGACCATAAATAAGACATGATGGGAGGAGTGCAGTGCAGTGACTGTGGAGCAGCAGCCTTTCAGGAGACATTCTGGAGGATGTGATGTTGTTCAATCTGCAGGCACCTCTCTGGGCTGATGGAGGAGGTTGCTCATCTCCAGGCTGAGTTGGCCTGCATTTGTGGGACCTCCACTCCCACCCAGCGACCACCAGGTCCACTGCCATAGCCTCAGAGGTTGCCAAGAAAGAGGAGTGGTTGGACCACAGTGGGTTCAGGGAGGGTGAGGGTGGTGGAACAGAGGCACATCCCTCCAGTTGTACCTCTCCACAATTCATATGCCATTCTGGCAAAGTGTGGTTCCTGTATGGAGACACCCTCAGTGGAGACCAAGGAGAATGCTGGGAACCTCCACAAAGGAGACCCACAGGACTGTGGCATGGGACACCACCAGGGATGGAAACAACTCCTGATGTGGGACTCCATTGTTAGGGGGTAGAACTGGGGAAGGAAGGGGAGAGGTAGGTAAGGTGCCTGCCTGGCACCATGGCTTGGAGGGACAGAGAGTGAATCATCAGGGTCACCAGAGCAGCTGTACTGGAGAGGGAGGGAGCTGGATGTCATTGTCCACCTAGGGACAAATGACCTGGTTGAGAAAGGGGTCAGAGCAGTGCAGGAAGTTTGTGGAGTTGGGGAGGGGCCATAGACAAGTAGTATGCATGGTAGCATTCTTGGAGTTGCTGTCTGTCTATGACATGGGTGAGGCTAGGGTGCTCCACACCATATGATTCAATCAGTGGTTGAAAACTGGTGCAGAGCTCAGGGATTTGGCTTCACTGGGGACGTGAGTCCACCTGGAGTGATGCAGCCCAATACTGGTGTGATGGTCTGCATCTGTCCAAGAGGGTAACCAGGATCCTAGGTAATAGGTTTAAATGCTTCATTGGCAAACATTTAAACTAGCCAAGGGGTGAGGCACTGGAAAAGAGCAGGGAAATCCTAGTCCCCCAAAAAATCAGGGTAGTAAGTGAGGTAAACACCAAGATAGAGATGTCGATAGGGAGAAGGGCAGGGGTAAATTGAGAAAATGACAAAGGCAATAAGGACAGGGATGGGGCAAAAAGGGGTAAGGCCATCAAGAAATGGAGGGTAATGAGTACCAATGCCCGTGGTCTGGGCAACAAGCTCCCTGAACTGGTGGCCTTGATGGAAGAGGGATGCCTGGATATTGTAGCAGTCACAGAAACATGGTACACAGAAAACTATAATTGGGATGTTAACATACCAGGGTACACAACCTACAGGAGAGACAGGGAGGGGAGAAGAGGGGGAGGAGTAGCTCTCTATGTAAGGGAAGGGATAAAAGCAATGGAACAAAAGAATAAACAGGGAGGAGAGGAGGCACTGGGGTCACCTTAGAGACTGGAAATGGCACCACAATCCACACAGGGGTTGTATACAGACCCCCATGTTGGGGGAAGGAATGGACAAAGATATGATAGAAGGCATCCTTAGGATGGCAGAGAAAGGGGAGATACTGTTGATGAGGGACCTGAATATGCCAGATGTCAACTGGAACACCTTTGCTGCAGCCACATCCAAGAGCAGGGCCATTCTCAATGCCCTACAGGTGGCATGCCTTGGACAGCTAGTTTTGGAACCCACTAGTGAGGGAGCAATCTTAGACCTCATACTCTCAAATGGGGACAGTGAGAGGATCTCAGATCTAGAAGTGGGTAGCCATCTGGGAACAAGTTACCACCAAACTATGTGGTTCATGATAAACTCAGCTACAGAGTCAAGCCATACACAAGTGAGGGTACTGGACTTCAGGAGTGCTGACTTTGGCAAGATGGGAGAGTGCCTTAGAAAAGCACTAGTAAACAGGCTAGAAGGAGGGGTGGAGCAACAATGGGGAAACATCAAACCTGCCATCATAGAGGCAACAAGCCTTTGTATGAAGCAAATAAACAAATCAAAATGAAAGAAAAAGCCACTATTGTTCTCTAAATAGGTGGTAGGGAAGGTTAGGGAGAAAAAGGTAGTATTTAGGGAGTATAAGGAAAGAGATGAAGCAGGACAGAGAACTGTACCAGTTAAAGCAGAAGGAAGCAGGGAGGGAAGTTAGAATAGCAAAGGCCCAAACTGAGGAAAAGATAGCCAACTCGGTTAAGAAGGGGGATAAAACTTTGTATATGTACATAAGGGAGTGTAGAAAGACAAAGGGAGGGATAGTGAGGCTGAATAGAATGGACAGTGGGTGGGCAGAGAGGGACAGTGAAAAAGCAGAGATACTGAAAGAATACTTCTACTCAGTATTCACAAAAGAGGAAGAGGAGGAGGTGCCTAATCCAATTAACAGAAGCACTCTGGATCGGGGGATCAATCCCAGTCCTTTCACAGAAGAAAGGGTTCTGAAAGAACTCCTAAAACTGAAGGTGGACAAAGCAATGGGGCCTGATGGAATTCATCCCAGAATTCTAAAAGAATTAAGGGGAGAACTAGTGACACCATTGACTACCCTTTTCAACAAATCATTAGAGGATGGTGTGGTACCTGAGGACTGGAGGAAGTTGGATGTGATTCCCCTTCACAAAAGTGGGAGCAAGACAGAGGCAGGAAACTACAGACCTGTCAGTTTGACCTCTGTGGTACGGAAAGTGATGGAATCACTTCTGAAGGAAAGAACTGTTGAGTACCTAGAGGCCAGTGGGGCACAGGACCCAAGACAGCATGGACTCACAGCAATAAGGTCATATCAAATGAATCTAATTGATTTTTTTGACTGGGTGACTAAAGTAGTAGACTAGGGAGGGGCAGCGGACATGGCCTACCTAGATTTTAGCAAGGCATTTGACATGGTCCCGCATAAAAGATGAATTATCAAATTAACCAGCCTGGGAGTGGGTCCCAGGGTGGTAGCCTAGGTAAAACATTGACTGGACAACAGGACACAGAAGGTAATAGTAAATGAAGTCCACTCTGAAGAAAGAGGGGTTACTATTGGGGAACCACAGGGTTCAAGTATTGGGTCTAGTCCTTTTTAATTTCTTTATAAGTGACATTGCATAGGGACTGGAAGGAAATGTATGCCTCTTTGCAGATGACACAAAGATCTGCAACAGGGTTGATACACAAGGAGGCATGGAAAGGATGAGAAGGGACTTGGCAAGGTTGGAGGAATGGTCAGAAGTATGGCAGCTTGGATTCAATGCAAAGAAGTGCAAAATAATGCACCTGGGAAACAAGAACCCAGGGGAAGAATACACAATGGGGGTTAGTAACAACAACAAAAAAGGAAAGGGACCTGGGGGTAATCATATCAGATGACCTTAAGGTTAGCAAGCAATGTGAGAAGGCAGTAGTGAGGGCTGGGGGGGGATACTGGGATGTATAGGGGGAGAGGCATCACCAGCAGAAAACAGGAAGTTGTTATCCCTCTGTACAGACAGTTGGTGAGACCGCATCTGGAGTACCGCATCCAGTTCTGGAGACCCCATCTCCACAAGGACATGGACAGGATGGAGGCAGTCCAGAGGAGGGCAACTAAAATGGTGCAGGGTCTGCAACAGAAGCCATACAAAGAGAGAGACTAAAGCAGCTTAATATGTATACCCTTGAGGAAGGGGTGGACATGATGGAAACTTTTAAGTACTTCAGTGGAATCAACAAAGTACAAGAGGGTAGCATCTTTCAGAAAAAGAGATGTGCAAGAACAAGGGGACACAATTTGAAGATAGAGGGGGGACAGCTCAGGGGCAATGTGAGGAAGCATTTTTTCACAGACAGGGTAGTGGACACATGGAACAGCCTTCCTGAGGAGGTTGTGGGGGTCTAAAACTGTGGGAGAATTCAAGAATGCATGGGACAGACATAAGGCAATTCTTGTGGGGGGATAGGAAGAAATATGCTGTTGGTTAACTAGGATCTGCAGCTTATCCTGTAGGTAGGGACATGGGCAGACTAGGTGGGCCAAGCAGTCCTTATCTGCCATCAAAGTCTATGTTTCTATGTTTCTATACTCAAAGAAGTACTTTATTGGACAGCTAACTATGGTCGATGACAGGAGGTGCTAACATTTCAAGTTTTTAAGTCAATATGTGGATGGCAGCTTCACATGGCTACGGCAACAGGACACTGATGAGTATGGAAGATGAACCACATATTCCATGGACCAGTTACCTTTGCAGTGCAGGGGAGATACACAATCCCACCAGAAGAGTTGTAAAAATAAACAATAAATATGAAGAATTGAAACAGTGCTGGGATTAATAGTTCAGTGGTGTCTGTTACATTCAGTACAGTGGAACTATTCAATGTTTTCTACTCTTCATTTTGCAAACTGATTGATATGGGCACTGAAAACAATATTACTATCAATGACACTGTAATTCTTCTGCATATTCACAATGTGTCACATTATGCCATGATAGAAAATAGTTTTTGATGCTGAATGCAAATTGTACGGTTGTAAAATATTGCAGTTGTGAGGAATGTAAATATAGTACACATAATCATGTTTTACTGTCTATGTAGTGTTTTGTAATTCATTAGTTCAATATTAGTAATGTTTTTTCACCTAAACAATTGTGTGGTGCCCTATGTTACCTTCTCCATGATGTGTGGTGTGTCTTGTTACACTCAGCACACCAAGCATGGTGTGTCTTCTTACACTCATCACACGACGGGTTTTGGTTCTTGGGCACCAACAAAGCTTCTATCTTGAAAGATGGTTATTTTTTCACTGTTGGGTCGTAGTATCTTAAAATGAATCACAAAATTAATCTGCAGTTGATATGAAAAATTTACTCTTATGTCACACTTTGGTAACCCCTTTTTGTGAACAGAGCCACATTCTTTTCTGTCGATTGCTCTCAAATGTTCCCCAGTGTGCAATTTAAATGTTCTTGTTCTTTTCCCTATATAAAAACAATCACAACAACAGATTTCTTTGTATACCACATTTTCAGTGTTACAATTAGTAAAATCATTAATTTTATCTTCTTTGTTATTGTTTCTGTTACACACTTTATCCCCTGTAATAATGTGTTTACAAAAAGTCCATGAGCCACACCTATGGGTTTCACATGGTGAGGATTGTTTGTTGTGCCCCATCTCTGTGTGTAGTGGCTATATCAGCACATTTTGCCCCTTCTATAAACTATTTTTGGCATTTCATGAGTCCTCTCCTTTAACATGGGGTCAGTTTCTTAGACGTACCAATGCTGTATTATTATTTCAACCACCTTAAAAGGATATAGTAAGAATACCCAAATACCTTTTTCACATAGTATGCCATTGCCAGCCATGCTTCAGATGTTGCAGCTGCAATTTTTTTTTAAATCTGTCATAGTCATTTTTTTAATGTTTTATCAGTGTGTTGTCTTCCAGTTTTCTGTGTGTGGTCATGCCCCCAGAATGATGTCATACCATGGAACTATCAATGTTTTACATACAGCAACAAGGAATTCTGGGTAATTTATAACATTGACTTACATGTGCCTTCCTCAGAAGTACAGTCCCATATGTTGACAGTGGTGAACACATATATGAAAATATACATAGCAAGGCAGTGTGGGTAAAATAAGAACCAGTTTTCCAATTTCCTTACTGTGAGATGCTGTCTCATATTTCTATAGTGGCGTCAACAATATAAGCTTTTGTATGTTTATTTTCACAACAATGTAGTGTGCACACCATATCTAGCTGCAAGACTTCTATATTGAGAACTGTAGCCTCCTATCTCTGCAGTGAGTACAGAAATACAATAGCCTGTGTACTAATGTACATAGTGAGGCATTGTGGGTGGAGTACATAGCTGATTTGTCTATCTAAACCTATAAACTGACACTGTCCCTTTAATAACTTTGTTTCCTTGGTATGATGTCACAGCTGGGCATTGCAGCACTGTGAAAAAAAGATCAGGTTATGCAAATGAAGCACAGCATCAATGTAAAAGGGTTTCTTTCATGGAAAACAGCACAATTTGGTAGTTTGAATGGTAAGTGACTGATTCACAACACCTACAGGTTACTATTCCCATTTGTTATGGAGAAGGTTGGTAAATCCCTTTACAAGACTGTGGAGTAAATGTTGTCATAAAATTGACCTGCTTCTTCTCTCCTGCTTTTTATCTCTTGTCTCCCCCACCCCACCCCACCCCACCCCACCCAGTATTTTGGAGTCCAGATCTTGGTAAAGTTCCTACTTTGTCAATTGCTTTATTAATGTAGTTGGGGTTATAGCCTCATTTCTTAAATCTATTTTTCATAATTTCAGCTCCTTCCTTGAGACCCTGCATTGATGAGGAATTTCTCTTCAATCTTATGAACTGACTAAAAGGAATATTTTCTGTGATGTCTCTGAGATGACAACTCATGAATTCCAATATGGAATTTCTGTCAATCTGTTTCCTAAACAGGTTTGTACTAACTCCCATCTCTACTGTTCCATCTTTAACAGTACAAAGATTTAAGAAATCAATTGTATTTTGTTTAGCCTTGATAGTAAATTTTAAATTTGCATCTGTAGATTCCAAATATTGCACAACCATATTAGCCCTTGCTGTGCTATGGTCTGATATATCAGTCCAGAATTCCTATAGGTGTCTAGTTCAGTTAGCAGCCCAATAGTTAAGTGCCTCTAGTGTGCCTTTTCATATTAATAGGAGATCAGCTATGTACCTCCTATATAATGCTATCTTTTTTAAATAAAGATTTTGTTCTGGAAGGTACACAAACTGTTTTTCCCAGCAGGCAAGGTAAATGTTAATGTATGTTGGTTAAAAGATGCACCCATTGCAGTACCTTTCACTTGTAAATAAAAAATCCTGCTGAAACAGTCATGTATTGGATATCAAAACTTTTTTCAACCAAATACAAACTAAACTCATCATGTGTATACTATAATCCATATCCTCATACTGGGTTTTCCTCAAGGCCTCCAGACCACAATGATGGGAGATATTTGTATATAAGGCAGTTACATTCAATTTGACCAGCCTCCAGTCTGGCTCTAGATATAAATCATCTAGCACCAGTAAAATTTGTGCTGTATCACATACAGTATGTAACTCTGTACTGTTGAAGCCAGATGTTTTATTTGCTCTTCTACATACTGGGCTAATGGCTATGTCAGTCAGCCAATACTTGAAACTATTGGTCATGCTGGAGGGTCATACAGATTTTTATGTATTTTTGGTAGCCCATATATAACCATCCTAATTGGGCATGTAACAGTCAAAAATTCATGTCTTTTTACTTATATATGCATTAACATACCTCTTATGCAAATAAATATAAATTTCTGTTTCAGCAGGATTTTATTTACAGTTGAAAGGTTCTGAAAAGGGTGCATCTTTTTCACCAACATAAGCTAACATTTACCTTGCCCACAGGGAAAAACAGTTTTTGTACTCTCCAGAACAAAGTGTGTACTTAGGCATGAAATAATTATAAAGGAGGTGCATAGACAACCTCCTAATGATATGAAAAGGCACACAAGAGGAACTTAATATGTCTGTGCAATATTTGGAATCTACGAATGCAAATTTAAAATTTACTATCACGGCTAGCCAAAATACAATTGATGTCTTAGAGCTTCATATTATAGTGTATGGTAGAATGCTGTTGAGCACGGAAATCCATGCTCCCAACAGCGCTGTTATGCTGCACTAGCTACATTGTCATAGCTGTTGTGCTGCACTAGCTACGTAGCTAGTGCAGCATAACACCTAGAAAGTGGGTGCACATGCACAATCGGGCAACCGGTGATGTGCTAGGAATGGCCATGGCAGTGAAACAGCACAGATGAAGAGAAAACTGCACACAAAAGTGTAAAAAAGTAAGTGCAGTTTTAGTATGAGTGACCATACACTACAAAAGACTGTGTATGATCACTCATACACAACAAGGATATTTTTCATTCTTGAGCTTTCCATGGTAATGAGACCTCTCGAGCTGCACTCTTGAGGTCTCCAGTTACCATGTAAACCTCTCGAATTAAAAATACCCTTGTTGTGTATGAGCAATCATACACAATCCTCTATGTTAAAGATGGAACAGCAGAAATGGGAGTTAGTACAGTCCTGTTTAGGAATCAGACTGACAGAAATTTCATACTGGAATTTACAAGTTGTCATCCTAGATACATCATAGAAAATATTCCTGTTAGTTCATAAGATTGAAGAGAAACTGCTTGTCAGTGCAGGGTCTTGAAGAAGGGTTTAAGATTATGAAAAATAGATTCAAAATATGAGAGTAAAACCCCAACTTCTTAAAGAGTCTCTGATGCCAAAAGTGCTACATTGCAGAATCCAAATAAGCAGACCCCCAATGAATCTCATACCAAAAAACTAGATTTCCATGTTACTTCATTTTAAAGATATTAGCCATCTTGTAACCCTGATTTCAGTACCTGTAAAAAAATAAGCCTGTTTCAGTGAAGAGCTGCTGCTGATATCATCTAGGGAACTCACAGTCTAATATTCCCTATCAGCAAGCGTATAGGACCAGTTTCTCCAAAGTTGTAAAGATCATGTGCAATGGTTTTCATATGTAAAACAGGCAACACCATTCAAAAAAATGTTGCTATAAAACTATATAAGTGTCAGGTTTTGTAACAAAGTTAATTGCACAGTAGAACCATGCTCTGGAGTGGGATAATGCACTTGTAATGTTGTAAGTGCAGAAATGGGGTTCTCCTTTATAAGACATTGTAACATGACATCCTATATTAGCAAGTACAATAAAACACAGATACAGACAGAGTGGAATCATTTACATTTTTCTTCTGTGTTTGTTGTTTGGGATTTGGCTGCTGTGCATTATGAAAAATGCATATATTTAACTGCATTTTGTATATTGTGGGTGCAATAGTGAACAGTCATTCAATTACTGATTACATGCAGATATGATCAACATTTCAGAATATGTGTTCATTTTGGCTGACTTACTTTTGTGAACTGATTCTGGAATCATCTCTGTTATTGTGCTGTGTTTGCTGTTTGGGATTTGGCAGCTGTGCATTATGGGAAATGCATATATTTAACTGCATTTTGTATATTATGGGTGCAATGGTGAACAGTCACTCAGTTACTGATTACATGCAGATGTAATTAACATTTCAGAATATGTGTTCATTTTGGCTGACTTACTTTTGTGAACTGTGGAATCATCTCAGCTTTTCTGCTGTGTTTGCTGCTTGGGATTTGGTTGCTGTGCATTATGGGAAATGCATATATTAAAGTGCACAGCAGATTTCAACTCTGGTAGTTGTTCCTGCAATTCCCTTGGCAGGCCAACAGATTGCTGTGAAACAATGCTAGCAGCACAGCACTGTTCTACAGCCATATTTAGATCTATTTCCAAATGTACGTAACTGAGTCATTTAGGAGAAAACATTCAGAGACCAATTAAATATAAGAGCCCACGTAGTTTACTGACTGGTGCTGCCTGTTTTACTTGTGATACCATTGCACATTATCTTTACAACTTTGCAGAAACAGGTCCTATGGGCTTGCTGACTGGGAATACTAGACTGTGAGGTAGGTCCCTAGATGTCTTCAGCAGTAGCTCTTCACTGAAACAGGCCTTTTTTTGAACAGGTAGTGAAATCAGGGTTACAAAATGGCTAATAACTTTAAAATGAAATAGCATAGACATCTAGTTTTTCATATGGCATTTACTGGGAGTATGCTTATACTAATTCTGCAATGTAGCACTTTTGGCCAGATGGTGTCAGTTACTATTTAACAAAGCAATTGCTTAAGTGGAAGCTTTACCAAGATCTGGACTCCTAAATACTGGGGGGAGAACAGGAAATAATAAAAAGCAAGGGACAAGAAGCAAGTCAATTGTGTGACCACATTTATCCCATAATCTTTCAAGGTGGTTGACATAATAAAACAACATTGGCACATCTTTGATATTAACCCCAAGTTAAAGGAGAGGACTCATGAAATGACAAAAATAGTTTTTATAAGGGGGGCAAAACATTGCTGATAAAGTAGTTAGGAGCCACTACACACACAGAGACAGGGCACAGCAAGCAATCTTTTGCCATATGGAAACCATGGGTGTGGCTCATGTACAGTATTTTTGTAAGTACATTATTACAGTGGATAAAGCATATAACAGAAACAATGACAGAGAATATAAAGTAAATGCTTTTATCAATTATAACACTGAAAATGTGGTATACAAGCAATCTTCTGTTGTGATTGATTTTATATTGGGAAAACTTCAAGAAAATTTTAATCGTGCATTGGGGAACATTTAAGAGCGATCAGCAGAAAAGACTGTAACAATGTTCTTGCATTTCATACAATAAATAAAGTGCCTTTGTAAGTTTCTCAAATGCCTTTTTTCACATAGTGTGCCACTGCCAGCCATGCTTCAGATGTTGCAGCTGCAATATGTTTTGTGAAAAAATCTGTCATAGCCATTTTCTTTATTTTTTATCAGTGTTCTGTCCCCAAGTTTTCTGTGTGTGGCTACACCCACAGAATGATATCATACCAGGGAACTGTCAATGTTTTACATACAGCAACAAAGAATTCTTGTTAATTCATAATGTTGACTTAAATGTGCCTTACTCAGAAGTACAGTCCCATATGTTGATAGTGGTGAGCACTTTTATGTAAATATACATAGCAAGGCATTGTGGGTAAAATAAGAACCTGTTTTCCAGTTTCCTTACTGTGAGATGCTGTCTCATATTTCTGTGGTGGTGTTAACAATATAAGCTTTTGTATGTTTATTTTCACAGCAATGCATTATGAACACCTTATCAATCTGCAAGACATCTATACTGATAGATGTAGTCTCCTATTTCTGCAGTGAGTACAGAAATATGATACCCTGCATACTAATGTACACAGTGAGGCATTGTGGGTACAGTATATAGCTGATTTGTCTATCTAAAACTAAAAAGTGACACTGTCCTTTTAATAATTTTGTTTCCCTGGTATGATGTCACACTTGGGTGTTGCAGCACTGAGAAAAAAAGATTAGGTTATGTAAATGAAGCAGACTACCAAAATAAAAGGATTGTTTTCATGGAAAACAGCACTGTTTGGCAGTTTGAATGGTAAGAGATCAATTCACAACACCTACAGGTTACTATTCTCATTTGTTATGGCAAAGGTTGTTAAGACCCTTTAAAGGTTCACAGTATTTTTTTTTTAAATTTCAGTGCACTGAAAAAATATTCGTGCCCATGAGGGGTGATAATGTGGACCATATCCTGTTGCAGCAAGAGAACTATTTATTTATTTAGCTTTTGTTAACCAGGTAAGTACACTAGACAAACGCATGCCTATTTTCAGGTATGACCCGGGAGAGCACAGGAAATCAAAGAACATACAGAGTACAATTTGAAGCAAGTAGGGCAGATACACAGAAGTCAGGAGAAGCATAACATACATAGTAAGATATCTCAGGTCACGACAGTAATCATAGTCAATATGCTAAGGTACAGCATCACTGACACAATGTCACCAGCAATATATATATATATATATATATATATATATATATATATATATATATACACACAGATATATACAAAATTTACACATTTGCAAGATACATGGAATGAATACACTTAAGTATACTGTGCAGAGGACCAGGCTAATCAGGGAGGGTTAAGACAGTCAAATACTGATGAGAGATTCAAGTGGTTCCACAGGGAGGTGCTTAGGTCTGACTGGGAGGAGGTCCAGACCTGGACAGGAAAGGAGTTCCACAGTCTAGGGGCACATGATGCAAAGTCCCTGTCCCCCATTTTGGTATGAGTAGGAGGGACCTTAAGGATAGCAGGGCCCAGTGACCTTAGGGGGTAGGCAGCGGGGGCTGCTGGCACTAGGAGCTCAGCCAGTCCAGGGGGGGTGCCAGTACCCAGTACCTTACCTGTGAAACTGCCCACAACAAAATTCAAATAATTGGGTGGGGAGAGCCAGTTGAGCTTACTGTACAGATCACAGTGGTGGGTAAGATGAGGGACTCCAAGAGCAAAATGGCAGATGTTATTATAGGCAATGGTCCATCTAGAGAGGTGGATATTGGAGGTATTGGCAAACAAAAGGAGCCCATAACAGAGGGATGGTAGAAACGCCCCTCTAGACAGTGCTAGACGAGCAGCCAGAGTAAGGTTATTCTTTGCCCTGTAAGCCAGACCCAATTTCCAGTTAACAGCTCTACACGCATTTTGGATATGCTGACCAAGATCGAGCTGCGGGTCAAGTGTCATCCCAAGGTATTTGATGGAATCGGTGGTGAGAACAGGAGTGCCATCAATACCCGAGATGCACATAGGAACAGAGGAGGCCTTTAACTTGGCCAGGGAACTGAACAGCATGGCCTGGGTCTTTTTAAGATTTAGGACCAGCTTATGGGATGATATCCAGGAATGGACACTCCTGAAACCCTCACTTAGTTGGTGGTTAATGACCCCAATATCTTTTGAATGAGTGAGGATAACAAGGTCATCGACATACAGGACAGCCCTGCAGGAGGCAGCTGAGGAGGGAAGGTCATTGATGAAGATGGAGAAAAGCAGGGGCCCAAGGACTGACCCTTGGGGGACCGCTGAGGACATGGGGGTGGTGTTTGAGAGCACCTTACTATACTTGGTCAGTTGCTGCCTTCCATGAAGGTAGTTGGAGAACCAACTCAGGGCCAGAGGGGATAAGCCCAAAGACCCAAGTTGAGAGCATAGCAAGGCATGGTCAACAAGGTCAAAGGCTTTAGAGAAATCAATAAAGATGGCCCCAGAGGGTCTGCCCTGGTCCATAGCAGCCCTTATCCCAGAAGTGACAGAGACCAGCGCAGAGATGGTGCTGTGCCCTTTTCGAAAGCCATGCTGTGAGGGAGACAGAAGCTCATGAGCCTGGATATAATCCAAGAGTTGTCCCGCCACAACTTTCTCAAGGAGCTTGCTTATGGCAGGCAGAATGGCAATCGGACGATAGTTGTCAAGGATCCTGGGGTTGCCCTGTTTGAGCACAGGGACAACCCGTGCCACCTTCCACAGGTCTGGGATAACCCCAGAGGCTAAGGAATGGGTTGGCCGATATGGGTCACAGGGGAGGCAATGTAGGCAGCAGCAAGGCAAGAAGCTTTGGTTCCATGCCATCAAGGCCAACACTAGAAAGGGTGAGAGACCAGTTAGCAATCTCTGCATTTCTTTTACTGTCACAGCCTTGAGATAGAATGGATGGGGGAAGGTGCCATTTGAGGCAGAGGGACTTGGATAGGACTATCATGACCAGTGGAGAAGAATAGTGAGGTGAACACAGACAGGTCCGAGAAGTGAGCATTGAATGCATTTGCGATGGTTAGTGGATTATTACAGCTAGCACCATCAATGAGCATGTCCAGAGCCTCACAGGAGGAGGAGGAGCCACTCACTATGTTTTTAATATTCCTCCAGAAGTTCCTAGGGTCCTTAGCTGAGGTCTGCAAGGCAGTTTTACAGAAGTCACTTTTGGCAACCCTGATAGCCTTTTTGCACTCATTCCTGAGCCTCCTGTAATGATGGAATATGGTCTGATCCATTGAGACCTTGAAACTGGCCCAATATTTATCTCTAGCCCTCATGAGAGCAAGGAGGCTCCCATGCAACCATTTCGTGACAGCCCCCCTTACCCTCCATCTGACGAGGGGGGCATACTTATCCTGTAACATCCCAAAGATACTATTAAACTGATAGACTGCCAAGGAAGCATTCTGGGCATCCATCACTGAAGACCAGTCAAGGAACATGAGATCCTCCTGGAAAGTCCCCGGGTCAAACCTGGAGAAGTCCCTAACCTGGATGATTTTGGGAGGGACCTTGGGGGAGGAGATCTTCCATATGCTGTACACCAGGGCATGGTCAGAGATGGAGTCTGGGAGGGTACCTGAGAAGCTAATCTGGTCAGGCCTGTTGGTCAGAACCCAGTCCCGGAGAGAGCTGTTACCACCTATGGACGACCATCTGGTGGGTTCCTGAATGAGTTGGGACATTGAGAAGCCAGCATGCAGAGTTTCATACTGCTTGACATTGCCTCCAAGCCAGTTTAGGTTGATATCCCCTAGGATTATTACCTCATTGTTTCCTGTCCTGGAACCAACAGATTCAAGAAGGGAGGATATGCCCAGTACACCACCCATGGGGGGATTATAGGTACATATTATGTGCAGTTTCTTTGCATTCCCAAGTAGCAGCACAGTGTGCAACAGCTCACAGGAAGACTGCTCTGGCTGAGGGGAGGTCAGCACCGACAAGTAAAGGTGGCTCCTGTAGTAAACCAGAAAACCACCCAACCTCTTTTTTCCTGGACGATCCTGCCTGAGGAAGTCAAAGCCAGGAAGCACACAAGCAGAGTCTGGGATTGAGGGTTTAAGCCAAGATTGTTATCCCTAGGATGTCAGGCTTGTAGTGGGTGACCCAGGCATGGAGTTCAGCCATGTTGGGCAGAAGGCTACGGACATTAAGATTAACTATTTTCAGCCCATTCTCTGACTGCCAGCCCACAGGAGAGGAGAAGGCTTGACATGTAGGACCTAGGTTCAACTCCACATCCCCTGCCAGGACAAATGTCACCAGTAGGAGCCAGAGGAAATGCCTCAGAGGGGGAGTGCCCACCTTAGTGGATGTTCTGCAGCCGATGCGCCTGACCACTTTGATAGGGTACAGGAAGCACCGCAGGTTAAGGCAGCAGATGGGCTAGGGAGTCTGTCTGTCTGTCCCTGGTGGCTATTAGGTTAGAAAAAGCAAAGTCCCACTCATCAAGTAATCCTGGTGAGAACCCGAGTTGCCCCATGTGGGGAGCACAATCCAGAGTGATAATAGGAGGAACAATACCATGAGCAGCCCTATGGCGAGGGTGTTAGAGATGGGGACTGACGCAGCCCCCCTCCTGGAATGCTTCAGGGCCCCCATAGCTCTAAATGCACACTGGAGGCAGACTTAAATACAATCAGGGCCCAGGAGAAATGAGGGAGATAGGGGTGACCAGACCCCCAAGGCTACCTGGAGGGCACTAAGGAGCAGTCAAAAAGGACAGTTAGACCTGCAGCCATCACTACACCAGGAGCAGAGTACTGCTGGGTAGCCTATTTCACACTTGTAGCCCAACACAGTAATTTTCAAGCAAGCAGCCCATGGTAAAGCAGCGAGACAAGGGCAGACAATAAGATAAACACACATCACCAATGGCTAGTGACTACAGTTGACTACAACTTTATAGACCACAGCTGACTGCAGAGAAAGATAGGTTCATAGGTTCATAGATAAAATACAAAGTCAAGGGAACGAGCCCATTATGACTTCGCCATCCATTAACCAGGATGGAAATAGTATTTTTTATTTCACATATAATTGTCCAGATTAATTTTGAATACACTAAAACTGGAACTATTTACTACATTTGATGGCAGGGAGTTCCAAACTGGAACAGCTCTCTGGGTTATAAAGTTTTTCCTTTTATTAGTTTGTACATTAAATGTCTTAATTTTAACATTATGGGATCTGGTGAAGGTTAAACTATTTCCCTGTTCAAGACAAAGAGTTTCAAATAAGGAATCATCTTTTAAGGCATGAAAAATTAGACATAGATCCCCTCTCATAGACCTATATTGTAATGAATAGAGGTTGAGTTTTTTAAGTCTTTCGAGACAGGGAGTATATTTAAGACCTTTTATACTTTTGGTGAATCTACGTTGTACCCTTTCCCTTTTTATCTTATCCTTTGCAAATGTAGGTGCACAGAATGGTGAACAATAGTCAAACTTTGACCTTATCAAGCTGCTATATAGGGAAATTAATACCCCAGGGTCTCTACTCTTAAGATTTTTAAGTATACAGTTAATTAGACGATGACATTTTTTAACCATTAGATTGTTATGGTCTGTAAACTTTAGGTTATCAGTAATAACTACTCCCAGACCATTTTCAGATGAAACTACAGTCAAAGGTACATTTTTCAGCATGTAATGTGCTTTTAGGTTATTCTTTCCAAAATGCATAACCTTGCATTTATCTATATTTAAAGATAGATTCTTCTCAGTAGCCCAGGTTCATATATTATTTAGGTTTGACTGAAGATTACAAACTGAAGCTATATCATTAACAATGCAGCCCAATTTAACATCATCAGCATACTTATTTATCCACACACCATTTGATGTAGACATGCTGGCAACCACTAGATTAAACAAAAAGGGTCCCAGCACAGAGCCCTGGGGTACACCACTTGTCACACTACTCCAATCTGAGACATATCCTCTAATACTGACTTGTTGTTTTCTCTCTAGTAACCATGATACAATCCATTTGATTATATTTGTGCATAACTCTTGATTATATAAACATTTTATTGTTGTTTTATGTGAGACAGAATCAAATGCCTTTTCATAGTCTAGGAAAATTACATCAATTGGAAGACCAGCATCTAATGCCTGGCTCACTGGTTCAAAAAAGTTTATTAAATTTTCCTGACATGATCGTCCCTTGCTAAAACCATACTGAAAAATATAAATATTCTTAGAACCTATAAAATGCTCTTCAAGTTTTTGTAGAATGAGTTTTTCCATAATTTTACCAATACTAGGAGTAAGACTAATAGGTCTGTATTGTTTGGCAAGAAATTTTGACCCATTTTTATGAATGGGTATAACCCTAGCTGATTTCCATTCCATAGGTACAATACCTTGCTGTAAAGATTTATTAAAGAGTAAGGTAAGAATATCAGTCAACTCAGCTGCCAAATTCTTTATGAAAATAAAGGGTATGTTATCAATACCAACGGAAGTAGAAGTTTTAAAACTCTTTATCGTAGAAAGGACCTCCGTAGTTGAAAAAATAATGTTTAGATTGTTGACAGAAGTAAATGGTAAATCTAGTTTTTCCTGCATTTTGAATACACTAGAGAATTGTTTATTAAAAACGTTTGCCATTTCTGATTCTTTTGGTATTAGTAAATCATCAACTATCAGGGGTCCCACATTGGTTTGTGACTTTTTTAATGAACCAATGTAATTAAAAAAGGACTTTTTATTATCTTTTTGTTTAACCAAGTTTTTTTCAAGATTCTTTTTGGCAATCTGTATCTTCAGCACAGTGTTTTTAGATTTTAGTTTGAACCTTTGCCAATTTTCTTCAGTTTTATTTTTGTTATATTTATTAAAAGCATTTTTCTTTGTTAGTATAGATTTCCTTATAGTATTGTTAAACCAGGCAGGATTGTGTTTCCTATTAGTATATTTGGTTCTATCAGGTACCCAAGTATTAATACAAAGTTGAAGATTAGTTTTGATATTTTCCCAAACTTCCTCAACAGAACGATCGACTAGGTCTTTTTTTCAGTTCCAAGATCAGCTATAAAGATCTGTACCACCTAGAGGATTAGACAACACCCCCACAGTAGGTATGGAAGAGAAGGGGGAGAAAGGCAGCAGCGTAATACAAGTAGTCCCCTAGAGTTGTGAGGACAAAATTAATCCCTCCCAAATTTGATCCCCATAGGGGACAGACAGCAGGACCAGCCAATCACCCACTCTAAGCATAGTATAACCCCCAGGTGGGAGTGGCTTAGGCCCAGAGTTGCACAGTAATTTGCAGGTGGTGCAAAAAGGTTGGAATTAGAGAAAGCAGGTGCAGTGATGGCTAAATGCCACTAGAGGGGGTACTGGAGTTTTGTATTGGGCACGGTAGCCAGAAGCGGCTTTTGTTATAGCAGCCACTAGTGGACAGCTGTGATAACCTGCAAATGGAAAAGTCACCTGATAGGTTAATTTCAGTCAGGTGTTTTATCCTATAAAAAGGAGTGATGACCAAGGGTGGTGGTGGGGGTGGCGGGGCAGCCGATGCGTAACATTGGTGGGGTCCTCGCTCTGCCGTTTGCACTCCTCGCTTGTCCTGGTCTACTTTACCTGTGCAGATTTTTCAGTTTGAATTCCGCGTCTTTTGCAGGGGGTAATCAGCGTGGGGCTTGGGAAGAGTCCGTCGGCTGTGGGGGAGGGCTTCTCGGTTGCCCTCTTGACCCAGAAGGCTCCTGGGGAGCAGGTTTATCTCTGCAGAGAAGGAGGGAAAAAGATGAGGCTTTTATACAGATCCTACACAAAGCAGCAGACTAAAGGAGCATTGGGGGTGGGGATCGCATATTCAGTGCAGTTAAGGTTATTTTAGCCCTGCCCTGGTTAAGCTCATTATAGGACTTTCTAAACAAAGAGGGCTCAGGTGGAGACAAAGCAGTTTTTGCAGGCACTGGGGTTTGTAAGGTTAAAAGGTGCAAAGACAGTAGAAGATTAGCAACTTGGGTAATCAGGAAAAATATTTTTTCTGGCACTACAAGTTTCACTGATTTAGTTTAAAATAAAGGTCACGGTCACAGAACAAGCTTACTATGACAGTTGATGTTTCACTGTTAAGGTGCTCTGCTACTTCCTTACAATTCACAAGGAAACAGGGAGAAAAATTGAGGGAAAAAAACAATCAGCACTCATGTGGTGACTGAAAATAAAGTATAAGTCTTTCAGTAAAAATGGCGCTCTGCCGTTTGCACTCCTCGCTCATCCTGGTCTCCTTTACCTGTGCAGATTTTTCAGTTTGAATTCCACGCCTTTTGCCGGGGGCGATCAGCGTGGGGCTTGGGAAGAGTCTGTCGGCTGTGGGGGAGGGCTGCTCGGTTGCCCTCTCGACCCAGAAGGATCCCGGGGAGCAGGTTTGTCTCTGTGCAGATTTTTCAGTTTGAATTCTGCGCCTTTTGCAGGGGGTGATCAGCATGGGGCTTGGAAAGAGTCCGTCGGCTGTGGGGGAGGGCTGCTCGGTTGCCCTGTCGACCCAGAAGGCTCCTGGGAAGCAGGTTTGTCTCTGCGATATTAGCAATATACTGTTGGGACCACTGGCAATAATGGACTAAACAAAAGATTCTAACTAAGCCCTTTCTTGTGATACTTTACTGTGCCTATTTTAGATGCTAGCTGTTGATATATGTATACTGTATTTCTTATAAATAGTTATTGGTGCTTAAACTAAAGGTGCAAGTTTGCCATAGCAATTGGGAGTAGTAACTAGTAAGTGTTGTGAATGAGTCTTTTACCATTCAAACTGCCAAACAGTGCTGTTTTCCATGAACAAAAATCCTTTTATTTCAGTGCTCTGCTTCATTTGCATAACCCTCCCCTTTTTACGTTCGCTTGCGTGCATGCGTAAGGAACATTTTGGGAGAGTAGCACACTTTGGAGGTGTGCCTCTCCTGTTCAATCCACTGCTCCATTGAGGAGGTGTGGCAGTCATGCACCAATGGATGTGGGAGCTGTGTATGACAGTGGTGGTCTTCACTTCAAAGAAAAACACCGCTGTCATACTCAGCGCTGGTAGGCCTCACGCCCCCCCAAAGCTTTGGTGCCATGCTGGGAGCCCACCCCAGCATGGCAAACGTCCTGCATCCTCTGCCGGCACGGGGTGCCCAATCCCCGTCCTCCACATCCCCAAAGGCCCCCAAAGCTTTGGTGCCGACGCTGGGAGCCCACCCCAGCATGGCAAAAGTCCTGCGTCGTCTTTTTTTCTTTTTTGTTACCTTGAAATAAAAACGGTCCCACGGCGCTTCTCTCTGAACCCCTACCCACAACCCGCAGCCACCCACTGCGCACCCTGCCTTTCCACACCCTCCTTACCCCATACTTACCTCCGTAGCTCGGCACGACGATCTTTGGTGGACCGGAAACATGTCTGCACTCTTCAAAGCTGACCGTGAACTGAGGAAATGCCGGTAAGTTGTATAATGGGGTAGATCGGGGGTTTTCAACTTTATTGCATATCTCAGGCATTTTTTG
Source organism: Neoceratodus forsteri (assembly GCA_016271365.2). Lineage (NCBI taxonomy): Eukaryota > Metazoa > Chordata > Ceratodontiformes > Ceratodontidae > Neoceratodus > Neoceratodus forsteri. The sequence continues at coordinate 1,784,449,444 of CM057450.1, forward strand.
GAATTTTTGCACCAAATTTTCAACATGGGGTTTTTGGGACCCTTTCTCATAAATGATGTCACTGTTATGGTGTTATTCGGGCTCGAAGGGTGATTTCACAGTCACTGCGCAGTCACTGTGTGAAATCACCCTTCAGGCCTGAACAATGCCATGACAGTGACATCATTCATGAGAAGGGGTCCCAAAAACCCCATGTTGAAAATTTGGTGCCAAAATTCTAAAATCACTGTTTTACTAGCGCGGCGCGCAGTTCCTACGCACGCTCGTAAGTTCACGAATTTTCAATATTTTCACTCCAGATTTTCAACATTGCCATTTTACCACACCTCCTTATGAGCAGTACAGCTGTCATTTTTCACATCCTGCCCAAAACGTGTTTCCGCCCATGTAGCGCACAATGGTGCAGTTGGTGTGCGAAATCAATGTATGGGACACATTAAGAAAATCACAGTGACACTGTTCATGAGCAGAGGTCTTAAAATGGCTATGTTGAAAATTTGGTGAAAAAATTCCTAAAACTGACTGTTTCTGCGTGCGTTGCGCACTTCTCACATGCAGCTCATAGGTTTGCGAATTTTCAATATTTCCACTCCAGATTTTCAACATTGGCATTTTACCACACCTCCTCATGAGCAGTACAGCTGTCATTTTTCACATCATGTCCAAAACGTGTTTCCGCCCATGTAGCGCACAATGGCAGTCGGCATGCGAACTTAATGTATGGGACACATTAAGAAAATCACAGTGACACTGATCATGAGCAGAGGTCTTAAAATGGCTGTGTTGAAAATTTGGTGAAAAAATTCCTAACAATGACTGTTTTATGAGTGTTCATTGCGCAGTTCCTATGCACGCTCGTAAGTTTGCGAATTTTCAATATTTTCACTCCAGATTTTCAAAATTGCCATTTTACCACACCTCCTTATGAGCAGTACAGCTGTCATTTTACATCCTGCCAAAAGCGTGTTTCCATATATAGTGCACAATGGTAGCAATCGGTGTCGCGAAATCAATGTATGGGACAGTGTAAGAAAATCACAGTGACACTGTTCATTAGCAGAGGTTTTAAAATGGCAATGTTGAAAATTTGGTGAAAAAATGTCAAAAAATGACTGTGTTATGAGCGTGCATTGCTCAGTTTCCACGCACACTCATAACTTCCAGAATTTGAAATATTTTCACTCCAGATTTTCAACACTGGCATTTTTTCACACCTGCTTATGAACAGTACAGCTGACATTTTTCACATCCTGGCTGAAATGTGTTTTTGCACATCCAACGCACAATGGTGTGGTCACAGTGAGAAATCAATGCTCAGGACAGATTATGAAAATCACAGTGACACTGTTCATAAGCAGAGGTCCCACAATGCCTATGTTGAAAATTTGGTGACAAAAGTCCACGAAATGACTGTGTCATGAGCGTTCATTGCGCAGTTTCCATGTATGCTCGTAAGTTTGAGAAATTGTTGTATTTTCACTCCAGATGTTCAACATTGCCATCCCTTCACACCTCCCTATGAATGCTACAGCTGTCATTTTTCACATCCTGCCCGAATTTTGTTTTTGCACATGTGGAGCACAACGGTGTGGTTGCTGTGGCAAATTAACGCTCAGGACAGATTAACAAAATAACAGTGGGACTGTTCATCAGCAGAGGTCTCAAATGCTTTTATGAGGTGGGAGTAACAAAAAGGTCATGCTGAAAATTTATTGTGCAAATACCAGCAATCGCACAGGGCATTAGGGTAAAGCACCATACGTGCCAAACACCACTGCAAATACCTGCAAGTGAACGTTCGGCATTGACAAATGCTTGTTTCTCAGTGCTACAACACCCAACTGTGACATCATATCAAGGATTGTCAGTTTCTAGTTTTAGATAGACAATTCAGCTATGTACTATACCCCACAATGCCTCACTATGTAAATTAGTATATAGGCTATTATATTTCAGTACTCTCTGCAGAAATAGGAGACTACATCTCTCAGTATAAAAGTCTTGTAGCAAGATACGGTATGCACAATGCATTGTTGTGAAAATAAACATACAAAAGCTTATACTGTTGACAACACTAGAGAAATATGGGACATCATCTCACTGTAAGGAAATTGGAAAATATGTTTTTATTTTACCCGCAATGGATATTTACATATTAGTGCTCACCACTACCAACATACAGGACTGTACTTCTGAGTAAAGCACATTTAAAATGATTTTCCGACATGTGCTGTAACAAATGGGAATAGTAACCTGTAAGAGTTGTGAATCAATTTCCTACCATTCAAGCAACAAAAAAGTGCTGTTTTCCAGAAAAAAAAATGTTTTTATTTCTGTGCTCTGCTTTATTTACATAACCTGCCCCTTTTTCCTCAGTGCTGCAACCCCCAACTGTGATGTCATACCAGGGAAACTAAATTATTAAAGGGACAGTGTCACTATTTAGTTTTAGTTAGAAAAAAAATCAGCTATCCACTGTACCCACCATGCCTCACTATACAAATTAGTATACAGGCTATTATATTTCTGTGCTCACTGCAGAAATAGGGGACTACATCTCTCAGCATGGAAGTCTTGTAGCTAGATACTGTATGCACAGTTCCTTGCTTTGAAAATAAACATACATGACTTTATATCATTGACAGCACTACAGAAACATGAAACTGCATTTCACAGTAAGGAAACTTGAAAACAGTGTGTTATTTTACCCAAATGCCTTGCTATGTACATTTACATATAAGGTGCTCACCACTACCAACATATGAGACTGTACTTCCGAGTAAGGCACATTTAAGTCAACATGATAAATTACCCAGAATTCCTTTTTGCTGTATGTAAAACATTGATAGCTCCCTAGTATGACATCACTCTGGGGGTATGGCTACACAAAGAAACTGGAAGGCAGCCAGAAATGAAGAGCTGAATTAACATAGGAATAAAATGACTATGACAGATTTATTTACAAAACAAATTGCAGCTTCAACATCTGAAACATGGGAGACAATGGCATACTATGAGAAAATGGCATCTGAGATACATCAGACAATCCCCTTAAGTCAACGTTATAAATTAGCCTTGTTTCTGTATGTAAAATATTAGCAGCTCCCTGGTATGACATCATTCTGTGAGTGTGGCCACACACAGAAAACCGGAGGATGAAAACGCTGATAAAACATTAAAAATGACTATAACAGATTTCTTTGACTAAACAAATTCCAGCTTCAACATAGGAAGCATGTCTGGGAATGGCATACCATGTTGAAAAGGCATTTGGGGAACCTTGCAACTTTACTTTAAGTATGTAGACATATATGTTTAAACTAGAGAAGCAATGTTCTCAGTCCTCTTACCCCCTTACCTTTTCTGTCAGTTTTAGGAGAAACTACAGGTTGCTCTTCTTTATATATTTTTTTATATATTTATATTTTTGGTATTGTATACTGGAAAGTTTAGTTATGTGGATAAATGTGGGGGTTTGTATAGTGTATGTATTTCATGCCATTTTGAAGTGTGATACAAATGTGTGTGTAACTTTAATTGTATGTATATATTCTTTATTTTTCAATCCATACAAAATAATCATTACAAACAAGGTACAAAATACAAAAGTTAAAATACAAGTTAAGAATGTGCAGGAGAATATTCCAATAATAATTTTAAAAACAACATTAATAAAGTGCCAAGAGTAATAAGGTTCAAATTAATTCATTCCAATGCAAAGATTTTAGCCTTTTTTCTTCTCACTTTTGGTATGGTTACACAAAAATTCACCATTCTTTTGGTGATAAAATCATCCTCAGCAGTAAAGAGAATATTCAAAATTATACCTTCATATATTCCCTGTGACAATACAAGAATTGGATGTAGCCATTTATTTCTTGCTCTATTATACCAACAGCATTTAAAAATAACATGATACAAGTCTTCTGTCCCTTTTCCATTAAAATAACACATTGAAAACACTGGATGAGATGTCCTATTAAATCTGACCTTTTGTACATTGGAATAAAAAAATTCCATTTTATATCTTGCATAAGTTTTCTTATGTATAGGATTTTCCAGTTTATCTAGACAATAACGAAGCCTGGCAGCATGCTGGGAGAAACTTCAGTCTGTTTGTTAGCCACTTTGGCCAGTATTTTATCTACACATTTTTTACATACAGGATTCAACAAATTGATCCATGGAGTTCTGGTCTTCTGTCTGGAGTGTCGTTGCTTATCTATTTTTCTAACATGATAATGAAACCAGAGCCTGCAATCATTAAGACTGTACCGTTTTGCAAAATTTGATGTACTAATAGCCTCTAGGGCCCACGTATTCAAAGGAGATGCACGGCCCAAAATGGAGTTGTGTGGCAAATCCCAGAAAATGCACAGAAGTGCAATATTCTAAAGAAAGAGATGGATCATGCATTTCTGAATGCGTGATCTTGCTGAAATAATGTATGCTGTACAAAAAAAGGGTGAGGGCACCTGAATATGCTGTGCAAGTGTATATTCAGCCAAAATGTAAGGTGCATGTGTCACACATCACAGAACTGTGCTGCACAAAGTTAGGTATGTAATGGGATGGCCTAAATTGGCCAGCCACCCACAGGCAGGCTGAAGAACTGCAGACAGGTGATTCTGAGACAGCCATTGGAGGTGCACCAGGATATGCTTCTTGCACACACACACAGCAGTCATGCCAGGACGGTAGTACCCAAAGCCACACCCACCCTGTGCCAGCTCACCAGGCACCTGCTGGGTGCCACTGGATGACACCTCCAGCATTGCTCGGTCAGCCACCCCTCACCACACCCAGGTCAGGGACACCTAGCTGCCACATGCTAGTCAGGTGCCCCTCCAGCACACCAGAAAAGTAGACAGCTACAATGTGACACATGTGCCAGGTGTCATGGCCTGCAGCCATGTGGCTGTCAGAGTGCCACCCAGTGGAGGCATGCACCCATGGCGGCATCTGGGATAACAGTGATCAGGATGCGTGGTGGTAATGGTGGCAGCATGGCATGGGTCAGGGACAGGTCAGTGGCACAAACCCATGGTGGCACACCATAGGTGCACACAGCACACCAGTGCCAGACCCATGCCACCAGAAACCACATACATGTCACCAATGCCATCCCTGCAGTTTGACAATGCAACAGGAGCCCTAGGTTTGTGTCACTGTGGTGTATTGGTGGTGGACAGTGTACAACTGTGAGCAGCATGGGGCAGGAGTGGCACCACCTGCTGCCTGAAGGTGGCAGGGGAAAGTCCCAAGGACACTGGACCCTTCCAGTGTTATGTGAGCCACAGGACATGGACATGGACCTGGCCTTTGGTGGTAGTACTGCAATCTTCTCAACTGTCACACAGTACGGTGTATGGCACCCATGTTACTGTATCACTCTGACATCCTCCGACCCACATATAGTGGGTGTCATTACACACTGACCACTGGGACTGTTGTGCAGAATTGTATGATAATATGATATACTGGGTATCAGCACACTGTAGCAACATTGGTGCACTCATTACCACAGTCTTCCAAGCTTGCACTTTCATTTTTGCTGCTGTGTCTCACATTCTGACTAGTTGTCACACACCTTGGGACACATTTGGGTGCAAAGGGGTTGGGGGTATGTAGCACTGTACTCAGGCCAATGCAGTCCACCCACACACAACCATGCATTTTCACCTGCCTGCTAAGCTGCAGTACCTTCTGATCACCTTTGTAGAGTGGTGGTACTGCCCTGTAATGCTGGAACTGCGCATGCCAATGGAATGCAAATGGCCTGAATACATTCCGATTATGAGATCCAAATGTGCTTTTTGGGTGCTGACTGTGCAATGAAGCCATTTGCATATCGTGGCTGAATAATAATGTGCAAATGGGTTTGCATCACATACTTCCATATGCTCTGCCATGGGCTCTTGGCACCTGCCGCACTGCTCATCTCCCACTGCTCATCTGCACATGTTTGGGATATTCAGCCACACATGCGTGATTGCATCTTTTTTTTTTTTTATTCTGTTTCCCTCCAGTCACTGCCGGCTGAGGCCCCTTTGGTCATCCTACCTTATCCCCTTCTGTCTGAGGTCCTCCCATCTGCACCTTGCTAGTAGGCACACCCACAACATGCTGCATGGAGCCGTCCCTCCGGAATACATCCCCCAGAGTGAGGCTGCCTTCTGATCCTTGGCACTTTCACCCGGTGCATCCATGGGCAGAGGTGACGCCAAGCCCAGGTCACAGTGGGCAGGATCCAGCTCTGGAGGTGGGGGTAGGTGACATCTACCCCCAAGCCACTACCCCCCAGCCAATGGGTGTTTTACATTGTTCTAGTGAGCTCCCTACTATCTTTGACGCCTGGAAGCGGCGGCGCATGTGCGTGGAGGCGCACATGTGCACTGCCGATCCTGACCGGGTCCCTTCCACCTTCCCTGTCGACCTAACATCGGAGCTCCTCATGAGTGGCACTGTCTCCCCAGCCTCCACCAGTGGGCAGCCAAGCTCTGAGAGAGCTGAAACCCTCCTCCTGAGGTGCAGTGCTGCAAGTCGACAGCTGCTCAACATCTTCTCTCTCTCTCCCCCCCGCCGGCCACCGACGATCCTGGCTCACTTCCGAACCCGGGTCGCTGGCATGACGTGAGGTGTGGTGACCAGCTCCACAACCCTCAGCACCACTGGGCCAGCCCTAACGTGATTGCATCTTACGGCACAACTTCTGAATATACTGTTATTTTGCGCTGGTGCAGTTGAGTTGTGTGGCACAAGCACTTGCACGATGTAGCCTGCCACTTTTGAATATGGGGCCCTCGATTTTTATTCCTATATTTCACAATAATTAATTTTTTAATATAAAGTTTATATTGATCACTAATTGTGATAATACTCTTAAAATAGGTAAGTAGGACCTCTAATCCAACATAATTCTTAATATTTGTAAAATAATCTAACCATTGTGATTTTCTGCAGCCTAACTCTGCCCACATAAATTTCTCATCCAAGCATATTTTAATCTATGTTATGGAAATTTAGTCTTTTGGTAACCAGGTAAGGCCCACTAGGCACATGTGCCCATTTTCTGTGGCAACCTGGGAGCATTGGGGTTGTTAAGTGACATGCTCAGAGTCACACAGTATGCAAATGGAGGTTGTGAGAATCAAACCCAGGTCTTCTGGATGTACCAAACTCATTCACAGTTTATTACTCTAACCTCTAGGCTATACTTCCAGAACCAGGTTTAGTTATTCTTATCCAAAAATATATGTCTGGATTCTGCCAGTGCTTGTAAATTCATAAGGCTCAACTCTGCCCAGATGAAGTTGTAAACAGTTACTGGCGCTCAAGTATGTAGACACTTGGGGGCTCCATTGTCAAAGGATTTAGAGGGACGTAAGAGACTTGCATCCAAGGAGCTTGATGCAAGAGGTGACTTGCATCCTAACCTGTGACAAATGCAATTTTACAAGGCAGCCTGAGTACAGTCCTGACACAGCTGCACCAAAGCCCCCCTGTGCCACAGGTTGTGGCAAACAACCTAGTGAGGCAGGACGCAAGGGGGTTTGCACCATGGTGGGCCTGCAATATTCCCTTTTTTTGGATTTTCAGAGGATATAGGAAGGGTCACCACTTAGACCAGCCAGGAGGTGGTCTAAGTGGATCGTGCCTATGTGGTGCCATAGACCAGGGGGACGTATGGGTACACTAGGGGCACAAGTGGAGACAGTGGAGTCATACAGACCATATGAGCAGTAGTTGCAGTGCTGTGACACCCTGTGCGGTGCCATTGCAGTGTTGAGAAGGACAAGTAGTTAATGTGCATGCAGCCCATACAGTAGTTAGATGCCCTGCTAGTCTAGTGCCCCCAGGAACCCCGATGTAGAATGACTATCCCAAGGGGTGTATACCCCCCACTGATCCCCGATCTCACCTGCCAAAAGGGTAAAAACTTCTCTGGTTCAATAGCTCCTCCCTGATCCTCAATATCACACAAAATCAAAACAGTAATTGTTTGTGGTGATTAAGTGGATCCCACCCTCCCCACTCTGTCAGGCACTGCACAACCACCCTGCTCCCCCTTTCCCACCCTGATGCTACAATCCGCACAGCCCTCTGCTCACCACCTGGGCAGGCCACAGAATGTGCTATCTTGGAGTGTGAACTATACACAATAAACACTCCTCGATAGTGCAGTCTGCAGCCAGTCAAGGTGGTGAGCATATGGAAGTGCCAGTCACAGGATCGGGGCAAGAAGAAGGGGTGGGGTGGTTGGACAATGCCTGATGGGAAGGGGAGGGTGGGGGACCACTAGTACACCAGGGAGTATGGGTGGAGTGTTTTTTTTTCTGGAGATCAAGGTTCAGGGGCACTGTACCACATGAAAAGTGCTGGCATTGATCTCAGGGGTGATCGGGGAGTGGGAGCACACTACCAGGGAACATATGTTTTTTACAATACCAGCATGTTTTAACACATTTGGCACACTGCACTAAGGCTGCTGTACATCTGTGCCCTGTCACGCCCAGGGTCTGTGCATGTACCCCCACTGATGAAGAGGGCTTGGATCCCTCAAAGCACTGGGGTAATTGTTTGCATGGAAGCTCAGTAATAAATTTTACATTTTTGCTTTTGGATCCATTGTGTAGCACTGCTTCATTCTGTGTTTTTCCATGCATGTAGCTCCTTGGGGTACCTAGGCTGCCCCTGTGCCTGTGTGTGCTACTGCATCCCAGGCTTACAGCAAGACCTCTGACTGTGCCACTATTTCTGGTGCTGGCCACAAGTTGTGGCTATTACAGAACGTTTGCTGCAAATCACAAAATTTCTGGAATAGTACAACTTGTGATTGCTGCACATGTATCAGGCACAGTCCCCTGTTTTGCTACAAGTTGCAGTGGGCACAGAGGGCTTCTAAAATCAGGCCCTCTATGTTTAAACGAGAGAAACAACATACTAACATACTAATTGCCAGCAAATTAGGCCTTGCGGTCTATCGAGTCTGCTCGAACCTCAGATCCCTAGTTGGGTGCCAACGCCCTCCCCCCCCTTTGTGTTCCAGAAACCCTTATCATCCATCCCCACCCCACTGGACCAGGCCGTTATCTGATACATCCACTTTCTGTGTCTGTCCCACCCTCTTTTGAAGCCCTCCACTGTGGATCTCTGAACCAGCTCACCAGGCAGCGCATTCCAAGGGTCCACCACCCTCTCAGTGAAAAACTTCCTCCTCCTTCCCCCCCCTCACCCTTCTACCTTCCAACTTCAAACCATGCCCTCTGGTGATAACTCCCTGCTTTAGTCTAAAGATCACCTCCATGTTTACCCTATTTATTCCCTTGAGGTACTTGAAGACCTCAATCATGTCCCTCCTTTCTCTCCTCTCCTCTCCTCTCCTCTAATGAAAACAGGCAGAGCTCCTCAAGTCTGTCCTCATACGTCAAATCCCCTAGTCCTCGTATCATCTTGGTTGCCCTCCTCTGTACCCTCTCCAGGAGCTGTATGTCCCTCTTCAAGTGTGGTCTCCAGTACTGTACACAGTACTCAAGGTGTGGTCTAACCAGTCCATTGTACAGAGGCAGAATCACTTCCCTGCTCCTAGAGGTGATCCCCCTTATGATGCATCCCAACATCCTGTTTGCCTTACTAGCCACTCTCCTACACTGCTCAGAGTTATTCTTGCATGCATCCACCATGACCTCTAGTTCTTTTTCCCCTGTTGAGGCCCCCAGCACCTCCCTTCCCCTCCCAGGGTGTACCTGTGTTTCGGGTTTTCCCTCCCAAGGTGTAACACCTTGCACTTGGTGATATTGAAATTTAATTTCCATGTGTGAGCCCAGCTTTCCAGGGTGTCCAGGTCCCCTTGCAGGGCCAACCTCCCCTCTTCCCCCTCAACTACTGTTCCCATCTTGGAGTCATCAACGAAGAGACTCATTTCACACCCTGTACCCTCCCTGATGTCCGACATGTATGCATTAAACAGGATCAGACCCAGGACCAAGCCCTGCGGTACCCCACTACCGACCTCTCTAGGGTTCGAGAGCTCCCCACCGGCGACTACTCTCTGGGTGCATCCAGCTAGCCAGTTTTCAATCCATCTGACCACCAAAGGGCCTACTCCCAACCCCATCAGTTTCTCCACCAGACCATTGTGGGGGACAGAGTCAAACGCCTTGCTGAAGTCCAAGAATAATACATCCACAGGCTTTCCCCTGTCCAGTTCTGATGCTACCCATTCGTAGAACTCCACAAGATTGGTTTGACATGATCTACCTGGCACAAACCCATGTTGCCGACTATCCAGACCTCCCACCTCTTCTAAGTACACCCACAATTGTTCCTTTAGTATACTCTTTATTAATTTTCCCACTACCGAGATCAAACTGATGGGTCTATAGTTACCTGGTACTTCCCTCGACCCCCCTTTATGGATTGGCACCACATGTGCCTCTCGCCAATCCCTAGGTACCCTCCCTGTCTCAAGTGACCTGTTAAAAAGCTCTGCCAGGGGTGCAGCCAGTATGTCCACCAATTCCCATAGTACTCTTGGATGAATGCCATCCGGCGCAGGAGATTTATATTTCTTTAGGGCCTTGAGGGCTAACCACACCCTTTCGGTGGAGATGGCATCATCCGTCCCCTCCACCTTACTGGCCTTTTTATTGTTATCCTGATGTGACACCCCTGGGGTACCTCTTGCTCCATTTCTGTTGCTCCCCTGATCCCACTCACTACCACTTCTATCCCCATCGTACCTTGCTTTGTAGATATCCCTTCCCCTTCCCTAGTGAACACAGAGGTGAAGTACTCGTTTAATACCTCTGCCTGGTCCCTCACCTCTTCCACCCACCCTCCTTCTGATCTCAATCTGCCGAGATGGCCCTTAGTTTTTCTCCACTCCCCAATGTACCGGAAGAACCCCTTTTCTCCTCCATGCATCCCCTGTGCCAGCCGTTGCTCTTTACTGGACTTTGCCCCCCTCACCATCCGGGTGACTTTTCTAGATGCAAGATGGTACATTTCCTTTTCCCTATCGCCTCTTGTTGTTTTATATTTTTTGTAGGCTGCCCTCTTTTCTCTGACCACTACCTGAACCTCATTGGACCACCAGCTTGGTTTATGTGACTTTGCTCCCTTACGTTTCACCTTATTTATTTTTATTTTTATTTATTAAATTTTGGTGACCGGGTAGGCCCACTGGGCCCCGAAGGTCCCTTTTTCAGGGGCGACCCTTAGCACAGGTCCTGACTGCCTCATGAAGTCCCCATTTTATGACCTCCCATCTCTTTTCCACATTTGTCATTGATATAATCCCCTGCAAGTGATCCTTGAGAATATTTCCCATGCCCACAAAGTCTGCCCCCCTGAAGTCCACTGCCAGTGTCCTAGATCTTCCCCCCATCCTCCCATGCATATTTGAAACCAGACAGTATTGTGGTCGCCCCAGTCAGGGGATCCTCTACAACCAGGTCCCTTACCAGATCCCCATCTGCCAGAACCACATCCAGGACATTCCTCTCCCTTGTGGGCTCCATCACATGCTGTGTTAAGAACACATTCTGGAAGCCGTCCAGCAGCCTCTGCTCCTTGGCCACCTTAGAGGACATGATTCCCTAGTTTGTACCTGGCATATTAAGGTCCCCCATCAACACCACTCCTTCCCCTTTTGGTCCACACTGGGCAGTGATGTTGTCCAGCAAACCATCCTCCAGAACATCACCCATCCCAGGGGGCCTATATAAAGCACCCAGCTTGACCTTACCTCCTGCTGGGGTTCGTAAGGTGACCCATAAGGCCTCCACGTTTCCCTCTGCCTCTTCTACCCTAGCAATTTCTTTGTCATCTCTAATGAACATAGCCACTCCACCCCCTCTGCCCTCCTTTCTATCCTTCCTAAGCATAGTGTCCCCCCTCACGTTTAGGTCCCAGTCATGGTTTTTGTTGGTCCACATTTCCATGACTGCCACCACATCCACCCGAACAGCATGGCCTGGAACTCTGGCAACTTGTTTCCCAAGCTCCTGGCATTTACCAACACCACCCACCCACCCCTTATCCCTGATCCCCTTTGTTGAACCCCACCCAGGTTCCTTATACTTCCATCCTCCCTCTGCTCCTCCTGAAACCTCCTCCCCCAGTCTGTTTCCTCCCTCCCCACCCTTGGGTTTGAAGGCTACTCCCCTCATCTGGAGGAGAAGGCTTCTGGTCAGCACCTCCCTTATCCGTCCCCCCTCACAAGTTTAAACCCCACCTTTCTTGAATGTAGTCAGCCACCCCCTGTTTAAGGACTTCCTTCCCTAATGGGGCAAGATGAAGTCTATCCTTGGCATACAGTCCCTTATCCTCCCAAACTCCTTTCCAGTTCCCTAACACCCCCAACCCACTCTCTTCACCCCACTTCCTGAGCCAGTCATTAACCTCTGTGATCTTCATTTTTTTTCTCCACTGAGGCCTTTGGTACTGGCAATATCTCCAAAAAGGAAATATTGCATCCATTATCACAACAGACTCTGGCAAGTTCTTGGAACCTTGCTTGGATTTCCAAAATGCTATTTCTCTCTAGATCATTAATTCCCAAATGCACCAGGAAATCCAGTTTCCCTCCACAATCCCTAACCAGTTTGTACACCATGAACTTTGCTCTGTGCACTGTCAGCCCAGAGATACTCACTACCTTCACCTGCCTATGGCATCCACCCCCCTGTCCCTCCCACTGGATACCCCTAATCATTGAGTCTCCCAATAACAGAACCTTAACCCGCCATCATCCTTCACGGTTACCTCCACTATGCACTCTCAACCCCCCATCCCCCCCTTTATTCGTGATCTCAATTCTATGGGAGTCTTCCTGCCTTATTAGAGACCCCCTTGTCACGCTCCCCTTTCTGCCTCCCTTGTTATTTTGCCCACTTAACTCAGACCCCCTGAATAGGTGTCCCTTTAACCCTCTCTTATCTGAACCATTTATCCTGGCCCTGATGGTTTCCCCTTCCCCACACCACCATCCTCCCCCCTTGTAATAGTACCCCTACCTCCAGAAGCCCTCTGTGAGTCCCCTTTACCTCAGGTGCCATCCTTGGTACAGTCCCCCATGCTGAAGGGGAGACCCTCTCCTGCCTCCTTGTCCCCCAGTTTCTCTCCAGTCATGCTTTCCTCCCTCATGTCTGCAATATGTTACATCTCCCCATCTGCTTAACATTTGTGTTTCTTCTTCTCCCTCTGGGACTATTTCTATCCTTACCATTGCAGGTCTGTGATGCCCTAAGGGTATCCGACTCCCTCCCCCAAGCCTTTGTATCAGTGTCCTCATTTCCACCAACCCCTTCCTCCCCCTCTAGGTGGCTTAGTAGCTCAAATTTATTGTAACACTCTATGCCAGCCTCCATCAAGTAACCTGAGTTTCCCCCCCCCAACTGACCCTCGAAACTGCCCCTCTTCCTTCCCTCTTGCCCTGTTCTTCTTAGGAGCTCCCTTCCCACAGTCTGCGCTTTTAGGATTCCCCACAACAGCCCCTCCCTTCTCACTGTCTGCTCTTCTAGGCTTCCCTACAACAGCCCCTCCTGACTCTTCCCCATCCACTCTCTTTATATTCAGAATGTTTACCCCATACGTTTTCCCCTTAGTGTCAATATCCCTATCTAAGGGTCCTCTGTCCCTAATATCTCCCCTCCTGCTTACTGTAACATAATGTCCTGTAATTTCTGATCATTGCCCTAGCCTCCCCTCAGCCCCACCCTTCTGCAACCCATATCCACACCTCTTATCCTTGGACACCCCCCCAACTCCCCCAACTTACTCCTTAACCAATATACTTCACTCCTGATACAAGATAGCTGTCTACAGAATGGGCAGCCTCCTTCTCTCCAGGCCCAATTGAGAATTATTGCCATCCCACAGCCTGTGCAGCCTACAACCCATCCAAAGATGCCTGCCATGGTGGAATGTGGCCACCCTGTTTGTCCCTCTGTGTTCATAATGGCACACACCCCTTTTCTCAGTCCCTTCCCCCTGGAATATAGTCTCTCTCTATACTGACTGCAGTTATTTGTGAACCCAATTTCAACCCCACCAATAAATTTCCCAAGTCTCACAAACACATACAGTCCAGTGTGTGTCCAGTCCCACTAACAGTGTGTGTATGCAGACATCAGGTACCGTATGATGTCACAGGCCCACCAGTTCCTGTTGCTTCAAATTTCAGTCACAAACAGAAATGCACAGCCCTTCAATCCCAAACTCCAGTGGCTTTTCATTATTTAAGAAAGCCTACAAAACAGGGTGGATGGGAGGGCTCTACCACCATCAGGCAAACATCACATTTAAATTTCACTCTAATTATCACTGCCAAACAAGTGTTCCCACACCCAGCACACAAGCCCCAATAATTACAATATCACAGCCCAAGTAACAGTTCTAACTCAAAGCAGTAATTTTTAACACACAGAACTAATTTCAAGTACAAAACTATTCAAATATTTCAGTTAAAACAGAATATAAAACCAAACCTCTTTCCTGAACAACCTCCTACTTCTGTTCCCAGGTGGACCCCCACTTTTAGTCCTCTCCCCCCTTACCATTTCCTTCAATTTTAGGTGATACTTCAAGTTGATCTTTTTAGGGCTGTTCTGTGGGCATAGCCCTTCAGTCCTTTTTACAATCACTGAGGAAAAGAACTTTGCATTTCTTCCAAATGAACAACATGTTGGATTGCATCACAGTCACCTCTGGATCTGTGAAGCACTCAGCCCATGTTGTCCCTACTGACCACATCACTGCACTATTTTACAATGCCGGCAGTCACAGCAGAACACAGCACACTCTGTCATGTCCAAGATGGCCATGGCCACTGCACTGTATGGCACATGCACAAGCAGTTGGGCATGCACAGTAGCATGCAGCCATCTTGGTCGCAGCAGAGTGGCCAGTGTCCCACCATGACCACCGGTACTTATTTATGTACATTTTTTTTTTAAATTGTAGAAATTCCCCCTACCTGACCATCCCTCTCAGCACCCACCCCCCTTCAGAAATATACAAATGACACTGAGGGTTCCAAATCCCACAGTCTCATGATCAGCGATCATCTGTGTTGTTTCTGACACTCGGGGTGCCCAGTCCTCCAGTGTCACAATTGGGGACTGTCAGTCTTTTTTTTCAATGGTAAAAAAAGACTGCCCATGGATGTCTTCCCCTACATAACTGTAACACTGGGGGTGCCCAATCCCCCAGTGTCATGATCAGGGATTGTCAGTCTCTTTATATTTTTTCACCTGTAAAATAAAAAGGTCCATCGATGTCTTTTTCGGCCATTCCTTACCCCACCTGACCCTCCCACTGAGCATCCACCTCCCCACACACCCCCAGCCCTTACTTACCCATCAGGGGTCAAACATCATAATCCCATCTGGACCACAGACACATCTTTGCTCTTCAAAGCTGGACTATGAACTTAAGACACAGGTATGCAGTTCAATGTATTTCAATGGGGTTTTGAACCTAATGCAATAACTTGGGTATTTTTTGCATATTTTTGGCCGAAATTTTCAACATGCTTTCTTTGGGACCCCACCTCATGAACAATGTCAATGTTGTTAAGCAGATCTGACTCAAAAGGTGATTTTTGTGGTCCCTGCAAGAAAGCACCTTCTGAGAAGGAGTTAAATATTTTCTCTGCCCTTGTTCATGAGGTGGGGTTCTAAGAAAGCTGTTGAAAATTTGGTATACAATTATCGAAAAACCTCAAAGGTATGAGCCTATGTTTAATTTTGCAAATGCAGGCTCATAACTTTGGTACTTTTCAGTATTTGTAAGCCAAATTTACAACATTGCCATATCTTTACAGCACTTCATGACTGTGATCGCTGTCATTTTCAAATCTTGTCCAAAATGTTTTTTTTTAACATCCTGAAAGATTAGTTCACAGTCTGTGCATGAAATCATCTTTTGGGTGCCAATTGAAAATTGTCTTTGCCCTTGTTCATGAGGTAGGGTTATAAGAAGGTGATTTTGAAAATCTGGTGCAAGAAATGTTAAAAAAACAACCAGGTTATGAGCCCATGTAGAGTTTTGCAAATCTGGGCTCATAACTTTGGTAGTTTTTAATATTTTAACCCCAAATTTACAACATAGCCATATCTTCACAGCACCTCATGACTGTGATAGCTGTCATTTTTCACATCCTGTTCAATTTTTTTTACATCCCAAAAGGTGATTTCTTGGTCCCTGCATGAAATCACCTTTCAGACACCAGTTGAAAATTGTCTTTGCCCTTGTTCATGAGGTGGGGTCATAAGAGAGCTATGTTAAAAATCTGGTGCAAAAATATTAAAAAATAACCAAGGTATGAGCCCACATAGAATTCTGCAAACACAGGCTTGTAACTTTGGTAATTTTCAATATTTCCCCCCAAATCTACAACATAGCCATAACTTTACAGAACCTCATGAATGTGACAGCTGTCATTTTTCGAATCCTGGTCAAAAGGTTTTTTTTACATCCCGAAAGATGATTTTGCAGTCGTTGCACAAAATCACCTTTCATCCAGGAGTTGAAAATTTTCTTTGCCCTTGTTCATGAGGTGGGTCATAAGAAGATGATTTTGAAAATTTGGTACAAAGATATTAAAAAATAAAAACCAAGTTATGAGCCCAGGTAGAGTTTTGCAAATCTGGGCTCATAACTTTGGTAATTTTCAATATTTTGACCCCAAATTTACAACATAGCCATATCTTTATAGCACCTCATGACTGTGATAGCTGTCATTTTCACATCCTGTCCAAAATGTTTATTTTTTAAATCCCAGAAGGTGATTTCTTGGTCCCTGCATGAAATCACCTTTCAGGCACCACATGAAAATGTTCCTTGCCCTTGATCATGAGGTGGAGTCAAAAGACAGCTATGTTAATATCTGGTGCAAAAATATTAAAAAAACAACCAAGGTATGAGCCCACAGAATTTCACAAACACAGGCTTGTAACTTTGGTAATTTTCAATATTTTCTCCCAAATCTACAACATAGCCACGTCTTTACAGCACCTTATAAATGTGACAGCTGTCATTTTTCAAATCCTGGTCAAAATGTTTCTTTTTTTTTTTACATCCCAAAAGGTGATTTTGCAGTCCTTGCATTGAATCACCTTTCATACAGGAGTTGAACATTTTCTCTGCCCTTGTTAATGAGGTGGGGTCATAAGAAGACTATTTTGGACATATGGTATAAAAACACTAAACAACAAAAATGTTATGAGCCTACATAGATGTTTGCAAATTCAGGCTCATAAGTTTGGTAATATGCAATATTGTTTACACCAAATGTTCCACATATCCATTTCTTTACAGCACCTCATGAATGTGGCAGCTGTCATTTTTCAACTCCTGCCCAAAATGTGTTTTTGCATCCCAAAAATTGATTTTGCAGTCCCTGCACAAAAACACCTTTAAGCCAGGAGTTGAAAATGTTGGCTACCCATCTTCATGAGGCAGGGTCATAACAAGGCTATGTTGAAAATCTGGCATAAAAGTATTACAAACCAACACATTATGAGCCTATGTTACATTTTGCAAATGCACACTTGTAACATTGGTAATTTACAATGTTTGTTCCCCAAATTTCTCAGCTACAGCCCTATCGGCTCTGTCCAGATTTTGTTTATGTATATGTTTTATATATGTATATTTTGGATATTGTATACTACAGGGTTTACTTATGTTGATAAATTTTGGGGGGTTGCATAGTGTATGTATTCCATGCCTTTTTTAAGAGTGATACAAATGTAAGTAAAACTTTAATTTATAGCCTTATAAAGATAACAGGTAAGAAGCCTTCAATTTATGCCTGGAGGAAGAACATGAGGTTAGCTCAAAAACGTTTGGCGTTACCTGTGCATGCTGCTATGGTGTAGTTTTAAAGAAAAGATGTGAATTAGATAACCAAATGTGGTTGTGAGATTCTGAAGTGTGCCTGAGGATGATCTTTTTGTCAACGGATTGGGATTGGTGTCTGCACTCAACTCTATTAAATATGAACTGGAAATGAAAAAAAAACAGTGGTCTAACAGTGAGTTTTATGTACCATTGAGATGATCCTACACATGCATTAAAATGAGAAATTGATATTTATTTGCATGAGATGTCCATTAATGCTTTCTGTCTAGTTGCCCCCTCATACTGTGCAGACAGGTAGTATAGTCTAGAGGGTATAGCAACAAGGAGAATGACTTTGTTACATCCAGCAGACATGGGTTTGATTCCTACAGCCTCCACTTGCATGCTGCATTGACACTGAGCAAGTCACATAACCTCCCTAGGGCTCCCAGGTCATTGCTGAAAACAGACTTTTTGCCTAGTGGGACTTACTCCATAACAAGCAAAAAAACCAAAAAAACAATTAGGCCTGGCTCTTTTGCAACAAAGCTGAGGGCTTGCATTGCAGCTTGTTCATGCAGGAATGTATGTATGGTCCCCAGCTGGCCACACATAGGTGGTCATGAGTCTGATAATGGTGGAGTGTTTGGTAAGCTCATCTTGCACAATGCTTGTGTTGCAACCCTTCAATAGTCTGATTGGTTGGTAGTGGGGCAATGGTTTGCCATGTGGCCAGTTTTCCCTAGGGAAACTGTGATTGCACAGCAGCCACAGCATTTGAGAGCATAGCAAGGAAAAGCAACTTGTTTGGGGGAACTATGCAGCTCAGGATAGGGAGAGTAACGGAGGTAGAGGGGGATGGGCTAAGGGGCAATATGCTATAAGGGGTCAACACAGAATAGAGGGCAGAAGGAAGCTGAGAGTGAGGTTGGGCTGCTATAAAAAATGTGGTGCCTCATAATTAGCACAGTGTTGTACCACAGTTTAACTTGTTGTGCAGTTGATGCAGAGGCCTGAACAGCAGACAAGGTGCGGGTGCATATTTCCTTTCTTCTCTTTGCAGCTTGAGATCCATTATGCAGATGCAAGGTGTGGAATGAGTGCAGAGTTCAAGCTACAGCTCATAGGCCTGGTAAAGGAGAGAGGAACAGGACTGTGGGATGAAGCTATTGGCAACACTAGTGGGTCCAGTTCAGCAACGGCGATGGCACACTATTGCCAGAACCAACTATGCCAGTCCAGGAACCTCCAGCATCAGTGCAGACAAGGGCCACTTGGGTATTGGTGAGCAGAGCCACAACAGAACAGCCAACATCTGCACTGCTTTAGTCTGGTAGGCTTCATTTTGAACAAGTGACCAATGAGGAACTGGGGTAAATGTTCCTGAAAACCTTCCAGGTGCATGTGCCTGGGTCGGGGTGCCCCCCACTCAAAAAGCCACAAAAACTGAGAAAAGGGTTGACAACCCAAGGAAGACCCCACAGATACAACCAAAATTCCAGAGGCCAAAAATCCTAATGTTTTTCCATTTGCTCATTGGAGTGGGTGGGAGGGAGTTAGGGTTGGAAACCCTAACTGCACATTTCTCAACTTTTGGGGTGTTAAATTGAACACTAACTGGTGCATTAATGAAGTTTTTTGTTTTTCTTTTTGCAAAGAACCTCCTTACTTTCTGAGATAGTGGAATTGTATCCTCCTTCAAGACCTATGTGAACAGATACATATGCATAGGGTGCGTTGGTTCCTGTGCCAAAGAAAAACTATATCTGCCTATAGAAATGCAGCAATGGATATCAAGAACTCACAGGCTGTTTGATGAGCCAGAGAAGCACAGGGCCTTCTGGTCCCATTGCTTCCATGTGACTGCAGATACAGACACGCATGTCAAAGAGTCCATCTGTCAGTAATTGCACATGGCCTTCTGCCATCCACTGGTGCAGAGGTGCAGGGCCCCATGCCAAGAGGACAGTTGTCTTCACTGTATGATGACTGGGCCCATGCAGACAACCCTGTAGCTTTCATGCCATTGCCAGACATGCTTCAGATGTTGAAGATGAAATTTGTTTTGTAAAAAAATCTGTTATACTAATTTTTTTAATGTTTTATCAGCTTTTTGTGTGTGGTCGCACCCCCAAAATGATGTCACACCAGGGAATTGTCAATGATTTACATATAGCAACACAGAATTCTGGGTAATTTATAATGTTGCCTTAAATGTGCCTTACTCAGACATACAGTCCCTTATGGTGAGCAATAATATGTAAATAACTATAGCAAGGTGTTGTGGGTAAAATACAAACCTCTTTTACAATTTCCTTACTGTGAGATGCTGTCTCATATTTCTGTAGTGGTGTCAACAATATAAGCTTTTGTTTGTTTATGTTCACAATAATGCATTGTGCATACCGTATCTAGCTACAAGACTTCTATGCTGAGAAATGTAGTCACCTATTTCTGCAGTGAGCACAGAAATATAATGCCCTGTGTACTAATTTACATAGTGAGGCATTGTGGGTACAGTGCATAGCTGGTTTGTCTATCTAAAACTAAAAACCAACACCGCCCCTTTAATAACTTTGTTTCCCTGGTATGATGTCACAGTTGGGTGTTGCAGCACTGAGAAAACGGGTGGGTTATGCAAATAAAGCAGAGCACTGAAATAAAATGATTTTTTTCATGGAAAACAGCACTTTTTGGCAGTTTGAATGGTAAGAGTCTGATTCGCAACACCTAGAGGTTACTACTCTCATTTGCTGTGGCAAACTTGCACCTTTACTTTAACAAATAGCTCCATCAATATATACAGTGATGGGACAATCTATATATCAACATAATGGTCTTAATGGGTTCTACAACACTAGCATATGAACCTTTTCATGTTCGGCACAGGGTCATTATGTCGCATGGCAGAAAGCCGTGTGGCACAAATGCATTGCGCGATATCTGCCTGCTTTTGTTCTGTGAGGAGCTCCACCCCCACACCCCCATTATGGGAAGCTGTGCCCCCAGACCCCCCACTAAAGATTCTCAACTCTGGTCGGGTCCAACTCAGAGAGCGCACAGGTCCGGGTTTGCCATAATGTCGTATGCTATTATGCGTGCGACATTATGACCCGGTACATTCATGTTCTCATGAATAAAATGCTTACTACTACTACTAACACATAACAGCCCTCACAAAATGTAGGGGCCATATAAAAAATCATAAAAATGAAAAAAATCACCATTCCCATAGGATGAAATTGTAACTTTAACAAGCTGTAACTCTGTCAATCTTTGCAGTTAACAGACAGGCCTTTCACTTCCATAATCACAAGCATGTGTTAGGGACCTGCCTGAATGATAATATGATTGTACCATCTCAACAAGTAAGGAAATTAATTGCAAAATATGTTAATGCACAAGTTAGGGTTAAACCAACAAAAGTAGGGAAATGTGGTGTTAGGGTTTCCATCACTAACACCCCACTCCCACCCTGCAAGCAGCAAAAATAAAATTAAATTACGGTTTTGGCTGTCCTGAGTGTTGGCAAATCTGTCTTGGAGCCTTCCTTGGGTTTATTAACCCTAACTCTCGCTCCATTCTCATATAGTCTGCACAGCTGAGCATTTTTGCTTTTAGAATGGGGGAAGTGTTAGGGTTGATAACATCAAGGAATACTTTCCAAGTTTTGTTCTTGTCAGTTGTGCAGATCCAGAAATCCAAATAGTTCATTTTTAGGTGAAATTAGGGGGTTTTGCTGTTTTTTATTATTGCCTAACACCTGGACAGTTTGGAATTTTGGTGTGAAATTTTCGTGGTAGAAAGGGCTTGTCCCAGAATGGTGCCTTTTGTTGGTTTGGTTTAAAAATATTAATCTGTTTCCAAGTTATTAGGATTTGAAATCTTGGTTCTAAGCATGCTCAGTAGGGTCTTTTTGATATCCTTAGTGAGCATGCTAAGAACTGAAGTTTCAAATCCTTGTAACTTGGGAACAGATTTATATTGTTTTCACCAAACCAATGAAAGGTACCATTCTGGGGCAAGCCCTTTCTACTTTGAAAATGTCACACCAAAATTCCAGACCGTCTGGGATATATATATATATATATATATATATATATATTAATTATAGTGGTGCTGTAGTGCCACTATAGTTAGGATTGAGTAGGCTGTTTAATATTAAACCCCTAATTTTGCACTTTCATGGATATTGTAGGTAATATGCACGCTAATTGAGCCATAGGCTGATAAGAAGCTTGCCCTTTGCACAAAGTGACTTTAATAGCATTGCCCCGTTCAATGGATTTGCATGTCATTTTGCATGCACAGTCTGTGGGCAAAATTATTTTGACCTGCCAAGTTTCATTCCAGTTGGATTTGTAGAGTCTGAGATCCGTACATTACATTTTTAAGAAAAATCTTTTTTTTTTGGCTGCTTTTTTGTCATCACCTAGCACCCAGACAGTTTGGAGATTTGGTCTGAAATTTTAAAGGTAGAAAGGGCATGCCCTAGAATGGTGCCTTTCATTGGTTTAGTGAAAAAATATTACTCTGTTACCAAGATATAAGGATTTCAAATTTTGGTTCTGAGCATCCTCCATAGGGTCTTCTGGTTAGAGGTTTGATACCTTATTCAGCATGCTCAGAACCAAAATTTAAAATCCTTATAACTTTGGAGTGGATTATTATTTTTTCACCAAATCAATGAAAGGCAACATTCTTGGCAAGCCCTTTCTACCCTGAAAATTACAGACCAAAAGTCCAAACTGTCTGGGATGTAGGCAACAACACAAAACAGCAAAAAAATCCAGTTTTTCTTAAACACACACTAACTTTATCTCTTTTAAAAAAAAAAAAAAACTGAACCCAGCTAAACAGGACCCATTTTGCTAGATTCTGATGTTCCTTTATTTAAAAATGTGCAAAACATACCTTTTCTGGGCACCCCAAATCCATGGTGCCTAGCTTAGTGAGAGGAGTAGTTCACCCATGTTCTTTATATGAGAACATCAGGACCTTCTTGAGTTTTGCAACTGTAGCTGGAAGTCGTTCTTTGGGCTGAAGACACAGCAGATAGCTGCCAATTCCCTGTTCTGTTCTGTCTCTGTCTCTCTCTTTGTCTGCCTGTCTGTCTGTTAGTCTATCTATCTATCTATCTAGCTAGCAATCTATCATTGTAAATGTTTATTTTGGTAATACATAAGTGGACCGAGGTGCCCACCCTGGTACTACTTCTCTGCCTCCCACTCCCCTCCAGATGGCCTACCCCATTCCATGAAGTGTAGCTTGACACTAATCTGACCACACCATTCTGACCTCCCACTTACCACTCACCACTCACCACCCCACACTCCACCATACCTCCCGCTCACCCTCACTCACCTGAACATGTCTCATGGCATAGATCCACTCTCCATTCCAAGAAGTACCTTGCTGCTGGAATTGTCAACTGCAATATGAGAAACTAAGGTAAGTGCGGGTCAATGTATTTCAATGGAGTTTTGAAATTGTATGCATAACTTTGTCATTTTTGCATATTTTCACCCCAAGTTTGCAACATTTCCTTTTTAGAACCACACCGCATGATCAGTGGTGGCAGAATTAGGTAAATCATCCTCCAAAGGTGATTTGCAGTCACTTGGTGAAATAATCTTTCAAGCCAGATTTGAAAATTATAACCACCATTGTTCATGATGTGGGATGACAAGAAGCCAAAATGTGTTTTCTCACCTGTGGCATGGAATGATGTTTCCATGGGGATTTGAACATTTTTACCTACCTGGTTCATGGTGTGGGGTAATAAAAAGGCTATGCTTAAAATCTGGTGTACAGAAATGGCAAATGCCCAAGTTATGACTGAACACTGCAGTAATTCAACATTCATTAATAACATTAATTTTCAATACACTCCAAACTTTCAACATAGTCATTTTTCCACATCTCATAAACATGACAGATGTTTTTTTGTAAATCCTGGACAAAATATATTTTCACACTTCTGGTGCAAAATGACATTTCTGCCAATATACTATAAAAGCTACATGCCATGTTTATAAAGATAGCCATAAAATGACTCTCTTGAAAACCTGGGGACAAAATTAAATGAAAAAAAGAGTGAATGTGTGATGAGTGAATGTCTGAAGAGTGACTGTTTGAAGAGTGAATGTGTAAAGAGTGAATGAGTAAAGAGTGAATGTGCCAGGTCTTGCACTTCTGCAGGCATATAGAGTCTTCCCATGGTGCACAGCCCAAATGGCCCTGCACACCTGCACCTGTTCATGCTGGTCCTGAAGGGACCTGCATGAATAAGGATACAATTCCACAATTTCAGAAAGAAAGGAAATTCTTTGCAAAAAAGCCTTGTTAATGCACCCGCTAGGGTAACTTAACACTACAAAAGTAGGGAAATGTGGCTTTAGAAACTCCCCCCACCCCTACTCCCAAGAAGCAAAAGAAAAAAAACATGAGGGTCTTGGGTGTCTGAAGTCTTGATGAATAAGTGGTGGGGTCTTCCTTTGGGTTGTGAACCCTAATGCCCCCCATTCCATGAGCAAACAACATAACACATGATCTCCTTTTTTAATGCAGGGGCCCATGTGAAAAAAGCTACAACAAATTATGTTGGCAACATGTGGTGAGACATACTTCTTTACCTTTGAAGAGTGCATCAATATGAGGTGCTGGCTTGGAGCTGCCCCTTGTATTTAAGACTAGAGCCTATGGGCTGGGTTGCTGGGTGAGCATTAGGGATGACAACCCCAAAGAAGACCCCACCACTGATTCACCCAGACTTCAGAGACCCCAAACCCTAATGTTGTTTCCTTTTGCTGCTTGGAGAGTGGAGGTGGGGAGGTAGGTTTGGAAACACTAACCCCACATTTCCCTACTTTAGTGGTGTTAAGTTACCTTAGCTGGTGCAGAAACAAAGTTTTTTGCAAAGAATATTACTTACAGAGGAGCATCAATGATAAATCTAGTGATCAGAACTAATAGCCCTTTCAAAATAAATAACAACATATTGCCAACCTATGCCAATAAGGGAATAGAGCAAAAACCTTTTGAAATATTGACATTTCAGAAAGCCTTTATTGCTGTAAAGAAAGGTTTTAGTTTTATTAGAAAGCTTTGTCATCTCTGTGGGTAGTTTTTGGAATAGTTAAAGCAAAGGGATGAAACTATAATTCTCCCAAAAACACCATCACAACGATCTATCATTAAGGTCACCCCTTTTTGCATTAATAATTAAATATTTGTAGTAAACCAGCTCTAAGACACATTAATTATTACGCTGAGAATACTTAAGTCTGCAGAAGGCAGTATAGCGCAGTGGTCTAAGGCTCTGAGCTGCAAATCTGGTGACATCCAGCAAACTAGATCTGGGTTTGAATCCCACAGCTTCCACTTGCATACTATGTGACCCTAAGCAAGTCACTTAACCTCCTTGTGCTCCCAGGTCGCTCCTGTAAAAAAGCTTTCAGCTTAGTGTGCTGTACCTGGTTAAATAAATAAAGTCCTTTTTATTATGAAGAGCAATTAACTGAAAATCATTGCTGAAAGTGAGAGAGACAGAAAGAACAGGGGATCACGTGGTCCCTGCTTGAACTGAAGCTGGTAGTATGACTCCAGCTGGCTTGAGTAACGAGAATGACCCATTGTTCTCATACAGAGAACACAGGTGAATAGCTCCTCTCGCTAAGCTCGGTACTCTTGATTTTGGGGTTTTCCAGGAAAGGTATATCCAGGGCAATTGTCAAAAAAACAAACACTAGAATAAAATGAAACAGGCCCCATTTAGCTTGGTTCAGGTGTTTCCTTGTTTTTTTGAAAATATATCATATTTATGTATTTCCAATGTTTGTAAGTTAAAATAAAAAAGAATATGTTGGCCATCATTACTTATATTTTTTCAACACAATCAGTATTTTTCTTCACGTGATTGGTATTTTTTTCCTGACATGACAAGTAAATCATGAAAAGAAGCAATTGTGATTTTTTTTCTACTGTTCACATTTGTCGGTTAACACACAAATCCTTATAACTGTGAAACTGTACAATATTTTGCCACAAAACCTTCCAAAGGCACACCCTTGGCATAAGCCCTGCACCCCTGAACATTTCATGAAAAAATTACACTCCATCTAAGCTGTAGGTGAGAGCAAAAAATATGCAATGTAACATATAGTTTTTTGTTTCTGTTTTTTGGCACTCCGTATCTTGGAAACCAAATAAGTTACTGTCATGAAACTTTTCATGTCTTGAGGCACTGGTAAAGTGAGTATTTCTGCTAAACTTTGAGCTATCTTGTCAAATGATTCCAAAGTTATTAAGGTGCACAAATTGGGGTGTAACAATAAATAGCCTACTTAACTATAACTATAGGGGTGGTACCACACCCCTATAATATCGCTTTTTATATATTCATTGCAATAAAGCTTGATTAACACATTAGTAAGGGTTCAACTTAACACAACAAAAGTAGAGAAATCTGGCATTAGGGTTTCCAACCCTAACTCTGCATCCCCCAAAGCAGCAAAAGGACAACACCACACATTCAACTATAGACAACCATCATCAAGTAACACAAATAACATAAAACTGTTTCTAAATGACATTAATGAAGTAGCATTATTTTCCTAACTTTGTGGATTTGTATTTGTGGAATGCACACCATAAGACATACACACTTACTTGTCTCTGCAGATACAAATCCATGATACTCAAATCATAACATTGTTTCTATATGCAGAAGCACTGGCCCCTGCAAGCACAAATACAAATCAACTATACAGTACCCAAATTAGAAGAGTTATTTTCTCTGCAGATGTGGACTCCCCTATAGGGGCAAGACTTCTGCAGCCTCAGGTACCTGTGCTTACTGCAAGACATGCATACACTTGATAAGCCTGTGCTTCTGCAGCCACAGGTGTGAGGCATGCACACCAACCTCTGGCTGCAAAATGGAGGCACCACAAACATCCATGATATTAAAATTGCAACTCTATCTCACGGGAAGAAGGATGGAGCATCCTGAGGACTGATCTCCTTCTCTGGGGGAGGGAGCAGAAGAGTGTCCAGTGCTTGAAGGACCTCTGGAGGAGGTTGGGGGTACCACAGTGACCTATGCCAGCATGTTCAAGGGGGCGGGGTGGACGCTGAACATCATTGCACTTCCCCACCCCTAGGGCAGCAGAAAGCAACAAAAAATGCTGGCCCCCAGCATGATAGCCCGCTCTGTTCTGCCACCCACTGCCTCTGACACCTGCCAGGGGGTCCTGCTGTCATGGCCCTGACCAAGGGGGGTAATCCAGAGCTTACCTACAATGTCCATTAGGAAGTGGGAAGCCCCCTCGATGGCCCCACCCGGGGGGTAAGCCTGGGCATGGGGATGGCGGATGAATGAGACCTGATGAGAGGGGAGACTGGACCAAAAATAGAAAAAAAAATAAATAAATTGCAACTTTTCTTCTACGAACATACAAAAATATGAAAATTGGCAGCAGAAAAAGGCCAACTGGTCTATTGAGTCTGCTTGAGTTTGCAGTTAGCACCCTTATTTCACAGCTGCCCCATCCCCCCTCCCCCATTGTCCTGTCCCACCTTCTTTTGAATCCATCCACTAATTTACATGCCACCACCTATGCTAGCAGTGCATTCCACTCTGCCACCACCCGTTCCATAAAGGAATGCCTCCTCATTTCCCTCCTTAATCCCCCCACCAATCTCATGTCATGGACTCTAGTATCCCTTTCCACCCTCGCTCTGAACAGCCCCTCTGTGCTTGCTTGGATTATCCCCTTCATGTACTCGAAGGTCTCTATCATGTACCCCCGCTTATCCTCACCTCCAGTGAATTTATGTCTATCTCTGCCAGTCTGGCCTCATATGCAACTCACCCAGACCTTGGATCATTTTTGTTGCCCTGCATTGCACCCCCTCCTGCAGTCTATTGTCTTTCTGCAGGTATGGTCGCCAATACTGCACGCAATACTCCAGGTGTGGTCTGACCAATGATCTGTACAATGGCAAAATCACCTCCCTACTCCTTTAAGTTATACCCCTAGTGATTGTGCAAAGTTGTTCATTGCTTCCGTTATGTGCACCCCCGATCTTTCTCTTCCTCTATTACTGCTAGATGCACCCCACCCCCAGATAGTAGCTTCTTCTCGAGTTCTTTGATCCAAAGTGCAGCACCTTACACTTTTTGTTATTGAAACCGAGTTGCCAGGTGTCAGACCATGCCTCAAATCTTGTCACATCTTCCTGCATCCCATTCCAACACCCCTGGTCATCAACCACTGCCCTCATTCTGGTGTCATCTGCAAGCAGACTGATCTTGCTGTTGATGCCCTCCGAGATGTCTGCAATGAAAATTCCAAACAGCATCAGCCCCAATACCAACTCCTGTGGAACCCCACTCATCACTTGCTTAAGGGGAGGAGAATTTCCAATCCACCACTACCCTCTGTCACCTACCCTGTAGCCAGTTCTCCACCTACCTCACCATTTATGCCCCCATGCCCTTTAGTTTACATCCCAGTCTCTGATGTGGTATCGAGTCAAAGGCCTTGCTGAAGTCCAGGTACAAGACATCCACCACGTGGCCACCATCAACTTGCTTAGTCACTCAGTCATAGTATTCAAGTAGGTTGGTCTGGCATGATCTACCCTTGACGAAGCCATGCTACTTCCTATCCTTCACCCCATTAACCTCCAGCAGCACCTCCAGCCTTTCCTTTGGGATGTCTCCATTATCTTACCCACTATGGGCGTCAGGCTCACTGGCCTGTAGTTTGCCAGTTCATCCCTGGGGCCACTCTTATGGAGGGGAACCACATGAGTCAGTCTCCAATCCCACAGCATGCACCCTGTGCCCAGAGATGCATTGAACAAGTCTGCCAAGGGTCCCACCAGGACTTCTGTCAACTCCTTCAGCACCCTTGGATGCACCCCATCCAGCCCTGGCACCTTGTCCACCCTCAGTGCCCTTAACCCTTCTGGCACCCTCTCTCTCTCTTGATTTCACTGTCCATCATCCCCCCCATCTGTCTCTATCCTCCCTCCCACTGTGGGTAACTATCCTCCCTTCTCCTTAGTAAAGACTGAACAGAAGTAGCTGTTCAGCTCCTCTGCCTTATCTCCTCCTTCCTCCACCCATCTTCATTCCCTCTTTATCCTCACAATTTGATCCTTGCAGGTTATTTTCTCCCTAATGTACCTAAAGAAGTCTTTCCCCCCTTTTTTATGCATTGCACTTGCCTGAGGTCCCTTGATGCCTTGGCTGCCCTTACCTCTCTTGTCACCACCTTCACTTCTTTCAGATACACTTCTCTGTCTTCCTCCCTCCCTGTTCTTCTGAATCTCCTATAAGCACCCCTTTTCCTTCTCACCTTGTCTAAAACCTTACTGCTTATCCTGCTTGTTTCTTTTCATCCTAGCTTTTTTGCTCTGGGCCTTGCTGCAGGTGTTGGTTGCCTCCAGTAACCCCTGTTTTATCAATTCCCACCTTTGATCTGTATCCAGTAGGTTGGATATTGTCCAGGTAACCCTGCACCCCTTCCCCCATCCTGTTAAAAGCTGGCTTTTCTGCTGGCCCGGTGGTGCTGAGGGTTGAGGCGCTGGGCACCACACTTCACTCCATGCCAGCGACCAGGGTTCGGGAATGGACTTGGGCTGTCAGTGGTCAGAAGGGTGGAGGAGGATCAAGCATTCTACTGGATGCTCTCCTCCTCCAGGGGTGGGTTCCTGGGGTGCCTTGAGCACCCGTCACACCGGTGCCTGTGGAAGTACAGGTATTGGGGCACAGGTGGTTCTTCAGAATCAGGGAGGGGAGGACATAGTGGGCACTTGGCAGTGACGTGCATCAGCATGTCATTTGCCTGGATATCAGTCCTGCGTGCAGACGTCCTCGGAGTAGTGGGACCTAAGAGGGAGAAAAAAAATGTGGAAAAATCCCACTTAACCCCAAGATGATGACTGACCTAATCCCAGACCAACTACCACGGGCAGACCCCAATGTGTGCAGGCACTTCAGAAGAAAAAAAAAGGTAAGGAGGAGGAAGGCCGAGACTCTAGGGGCAGACTCTGTGGTAGAATCACCGGGGGTGATCAAGTCTGAAAGAGTGGGGTGAGTAGATAGTAAGATGGGATAAAAAGAAAGTTCAAAAAAAAAGTTGGCTTTTCTAAAGTCCAGCACCCTTGTGTTTGTTGTCTCCTTCTCTCTGACCATCTGTAATTGGAACCATATTATCAGGTGGTCCCACTCGCCAGGGGTTCCTCTACCCTAATGGCCCTCACCCATTCACCGGTCATCAGTACAAGGTCTAGGGTGTTTCTTTCCCTAGTTGGTTTCCTGACCAACTGCTCCAGAAAGTTTTCCTGGAAGGCATCTAGTAATACCTGGTCCCTTCTGCAACTGGTGGTAGGTGTTTCCCATTCCACCCCTGGCAGACTGAAATTGCCTACTATCACTACTCCCATTCTCCCATAGTTCCTCCCGATTTGCCCTGCCAGCATTCTGTCTTTTTCCTCAGATTGGGAGGGTGGCCTGTACACCACCCCTAACCTTGGTGACTTGTTTTTAGGATCCTGTATTTGCATCCAGTACCAGTCTCCTTCCCTTCTTCCCTTACACATTTAAGACCCTGTCTGACATACAGCACCACCCCGCCTCCCCTCCCTTTCTCCCTATCCTTATGATAGAGTCTATAGCCTGGTACTACCAGGTCCCACTCATGGTTCTTGGTGGCCTATGTCTCTGTTATTGCAGCCAAATCCACTTCCCCCTCAAACATTAGAGCCTGTAGTTCCACTCCCTTGTTGCCCAGGCTCCTGGCATTTATTGTGACCACCCTCCAAGCCTCAACCCTACCCTCCCCCCTCAGCCCCTCTCCTCTTGTGTCCCTTCCCCTGGTATTAGCCTCTACCTTAGCTTTGCTGTTGGGGGGGTAAACCCAATTGATCTCTCCTCTCCAGTCCCCTGAGCACCTCCAGCCAACTGGCTACCCCCATTCCTAGAATTAAATTTGACTCAGTCTGCTCCCCAATCTTACTGTTCATTATCCTTTTCCCTTCCTCATTGAGGTGCAGCCTGTCTCTTGCATAGAGACTGTTATTCTCCAAGGTCCGCCCCCCACCCTCCTATCAGCCCATATCCCTTCTCCTGACACCATACTCCCAGCCATTCTTTAAAGTCCTGGATTCTATTTTTTCTTGCTGTACTTGTGCCGAGGATGGGAAATACCTCTGAGAAGGTGACCGATCTTCCCACCCCTTTGCAAAGAGGTCCCAGTTCCTCAAAATTCCTCCTCACCTCCTCCACTGTGCCATCTACCAGGTCATTTATCCCCAAGTGTATTATTAGGTGGGGCTCTCTCCTCCTTCTACCAGTATATCTTAGCGCCGACTGAACAACCCTTTCTGCTTTCATTCCTGGCATTGCTTCCACCCAAACGCTGCTGTGCATCTCCCCTTTGCTACTCCACCTGACCCCTCTTAGCATCAAGTCCCCTAGCACCAAGAAGCCACCCCATACCTACTGTTGCCCTTCTCTCTTCCATCTTTCCTCTCAACCTGCTTTCCTGCCTTCTTTCTTTCTAGCCTTGCTCTTGCTTTTCCTAGGCTCACACCCCCTCCCACCTCCACTCCTCTTTCTTCATTTCCTACTTCTCCCTCCTCTATATCCACGCCTTTCTGGTCAACAGTATAACACATATACCCTGGTCTCAATCATGGATCTTTTCTCTAAACTAGCACTCTTGAACTTCTTAAAACCTTTAGTCCTGTGGTTGTTCACAATTTGGATCTATTGTGTTCCTGCTTAAGGCAATGTTCAAATGCACTTTTACTGTATTTTGTAAAATGTTTGTAATATCTCTCATATTTTGTATCCTGAATACCGCTGAACTTGCACTTGCAACTCTCTTGCTTTTCACCCAACTGTATTTCTAGCTCACTGATAATTGTATTTGTACCTGTACCCTCTGTATTACCAATTGTTGTACTGCTTTAAATTGTTTATTATTTGTACCCTCCTGGGTCATGCCTGAAAATAGGCATTGCTATGCCTAGTGCACTTACCCAGTTACCAAAAGCAAATAAATAAATAAATAAATTTTCCTTTCCCCCTTTCTCCTCCCATTCTCCTCTCTTTCTTCCTCCTGCACATTGTTCCCTTCACCTGGTTCTATTTCTCTGACCCCCATGCCCTCCCCTGTATGTATCTCCCCACCCTAGTTCAGGGTCTACTCTTATTTCACACCCACTTCCAGCCATCTCCTCTCTGAAGCCAAGGCTGCTCATGGGCCAGCAGAAGTGCAAGCCCATGAGTGGCCTTGGCTTCAGAAAGACAGGCCCATGTGAGACCTGTAGTTATGTAGATGTAAGTACTGTCAGAATGTGGGTTTAATGGTTTCAGCAGCAGATGTAGAAATTGTTCAAGGGGTAGCAGCTTTTCAGTTACACAGTTGCATGTACAGAAAAGAATGCACTGTGAGTTATGATTTTCCCTGCAGCACACTACAGCATTTTTGTGATATGCTTCAGCAGTATTGCGTTGCATCCTGGCTGGCACCACTGTACCTCTGGCTGTAGGGATTCATCCCCATGGAATCAACTCTCATCCAACTGCTGGCAAGCTACCTCACTCCCAGCATTCAAATGCCTGCTCAAACTTACTCGTATCACTCCATGCCTCTGCCGTTAGCAACTCCCCATAAAACTTTCCATATCAAGAGCCCTTGCTCCCCAGACAGCATATATACAATTTCATAAAATTCTGTTGCATGGGGGCAAAGTTATTAAGGCACATGTAATGTATAAACATCTCATAGGTAAGTCCCAAATATTCATGAAATATCAGCATCAAGGGAACCAAGCAAGCCCTTAATGGCAACTCAATATTGATAGATAAATAGATAGATAGATAGATAGACAGACAGACGGACAGACAGACAGACTGACAGATAGATATAATACATGGATAGGAACTTTGCCCCATCGAAAAGGCCATTATTTACTTCCCAGTATACCTGTGACTACTCTATCAATTAAAGCTATATACCTGTATTAATCAATCAATTACAACTATACACCAACACTAATTAAAGCTGTATACCTACACTTATCAAATAATTAAACATATATACCTGCACTAATAAAAAGTATACAACTGCACTCCATTAAACCCTATGAGATACCACTAATAACACAATTAACACAGCATTAGGAAGGCAGCCAAATCAATTAACAAGCTACAAAAGAACATGGAAAAAAGACACACAAAACCCTCCCAAACCCAGAAATCCCCCAAACTCCTATGTGCATTCACTACACACGATTCCCTCCTTGCTGCAAAAGACATTACAATAACTATGCTAATGTATCATATTCAACAAACAGTGGGCAAGGGTGGCACACTCAGAAGTATACCCATCAAGGGGGCTAATTAGGGTAATAAAGCCACTTGCCTTTTGGGCTCATGGCCTTATAGCCCTAATTAGCCCCCTCAATGGGTTTACATCCTTACATATCACCTATACCCATTTATGTGTAAATATATATGTGTGTCATATATATATATATATATATATATATATATATATATATATATATATATAGATGAGAGAGAGAGGATAGATAGATAGATAGATAGACAGACAGACAGACAAACAGATAGATAGATAATGCATGTCAAAATCATGTTAATACACACTCTTTTTTTTTACATATATAGCTTTTTGCATCCTCATTACCACCCGCTCCTTCATGGCAATGGGGGAGACATAGATTTCTGCATTTTCTTCCCATTACCCCAGGAGCCCAGATTGTGGTCACAAATGCACGTGGAGATGCACACGTGCTCTGTGGCTCAAGTGATGGCCTCTTCCAACCATCTGGCCCAGTGTCAGGGTTCCCTATGACTTGACGCTACTACCTAGCCTCTGCCGGGTGGCTGCCAAGAGACGGGGAACCCTTGCATCCCTCCCCAGAGGGGAGAGCTGCCTTGCAGCATCTCGGTCCTGCTCTGCACCCTCCCCCCGGCTGACCCCTGGCAGCCTGAGCTTGCTCCCAAACTCGGGTCACTGTCATGGCTCAAGGTGTGGCTTTCAACACCTCAACCCTCAGTGCCACTGGGCTGGCCATTAATAAACAAGTTAAAGTCTTTCAACTATAAAACATAAGAAAATCTAGTATTAGGAATTTTTTGAACTCTAACACAGCCAACACCCATGCACCAACCTTGTGAACGTCACTGAACTGAATGTCAAAGAACAATTCAGATCCCAATCCCCAAGGGCCCTGAATGAATCAAGTTAATAAACAGTAGTCATAACCTGCTTCACACAGGGCACTTTGTGCTCTACGTGTTACAGGAACTGAGTACTACTGTAACTTGCTTCACCTGTGCAAACCATGAGTTGAGTCTTAACATGCTTTATTCAGCACTATTCAGACCCTAAAAAAGCAGGACACTCGGGGCATTTCTGGTTCTCTTCAAAACAGGACCAGACTTCTAACTTGTTTTGTGCAGGGCCTGTTGAGATTGGGATCTGGATGGTGTTTGGTATTCAATTCAGTGGAGTTCACATGCGCAGTGCATTGGAGTGAGTGAAGCTTTGAAGTTTTAAAACCCTAACTTGTGCATTAACATAGTTTTATTGCCATACATTTTTTATCATTTTTAGAGATCCATAGTACTTCAGTGCATGCATCATACAGAGTCTTGTGGACCCTGCATCTTCAGCAGCATGTGGTCATTCATAACTGTCTGTCATGAAGCAGCTGCATGATGACACTCACTGCACCTGACCATTACCTTGCTTTATGAGTGGCTCTCGTGAAGCAGCTATAAAGTGAGGTGCAGTACACTAGACCACAGGTGTCCTGAAGCAGGCCCCACCATTTTGTTGACTTACACATACGTCTGGACTTTCAGTTTTTATTTTTTGGCCATAACTTGGCCATTTACTGCCATTTTGGTCCCAAATTTGTAAGGTGGTCAAGTCACCACCCAGCCTCATGACAGCATAAATAGCATATTGTTAATGCCACTCAACATGTGTTTTACAGCAAAACCCCAAAACAAATTCCAGAAAGGACTTACCAAGCACCACTTACAGTATGTGGTTATGAGTTGAGTGACAACGTGACATGAATCCAAGAAACAGAGGGTAACTTCAAACTTCCTTAGCACAGGGATCTTCAGGCCCTGCATGAAGTAGAGAGAACAGTGCCCTTGGGCTCACCTAAAACAGGAGCTGTGCCCTAACTTGCATTGCACAAGATCCTTCAGGAGCTGTACAAAGTTGAACATAGAGGGCCCTGTGGACCCTGTGAAGAAAAGGGGTTGAGGAAAACTCCAAAATCCAATTTTAGAGTTTTTGAAATCTTATTTTATTGTGAGAAAAGTTTAGTCTGATACCACCTCTTTACATCCTAGGCCAATGTTTCATGGCCTGGGGCCAATTCTTCTGGGCCCATGGTGATCGTAAGGACATTAATATGATATGTTATTTACAGGTTTAGATCAGTTATTTCACTCCATCCTTATAAAGCCCACTCTGTGTCATACTTAATATTTCAAACTAAAAATGTCATATTTTATATAATGTTTCTTTAGCATATCCCTTGCTCTCCAGTTTCCAAAAAACATCATGCTGACTACATTTGCTATATGTTCCATGGCAGTAGTCCTAGTAGTTGTAGCACTGAACTATTACTATATTTCAACATGCTTGTGCTCCCAGACCAGGCATGCAAATAGCACTATTATGGGCTTATAACAGTGTGTTTCTTTATATCACTAAGGCTGGTTTTGTAGCTAGTCTTCTTAAAAAAAAAGATACATAAAAATGTCTGTGGAGCACTTGCAAAACCCACTGGGCTTTGGGCCCTGCATGAAGTATGCATCAGTTCTAAACTGTATTATGCCTGTGAACATTTTATTTATTTATTTATTTTATTTATTCATTCTCGGATTACAATACCTTTGAGCACATAACAGCTCTTTTACAAAGATTCCACGTCAGTGGGAAGGGTGACAGACATACAATAGATGGTATTACATAGATGTTTGACAAGAAAGTATTTAAAATGGCATTAAAATTGCAACTAAAATTAAAACTATGAATTGGTAGGAAATCAAAAATAACCTAATAAAAGGAGGCAGCCCAAGGTGCTTTGTCCAATAGATATAGGCAGATTTGGGAGAAAAAAGGTTCAGGTAAGTGAAGATAAACAGTGGAAAGAAGGTGAAGGGCAAGAGGGGTGAGATGAAAGAAGGATCAGGGAAGGAGGCAGGAAATAAGGCAGAGTGGTTGGGGTGAAAATGGTAATTCGCAGAGAAAGGGGTAGAAGTAAGTACACAAGGATGTGTCAATACTGCTGATGAAGAGTGCCTTTAAATGGTCCCAGTTTTGGTAAGGAAGATATATCTCTGGGCAGTGCATCAAACCATAGTGGTGCTCTATGTGCAAATTATTGTTGCCCTTGTGTAGTCCAGCATCTTGGGACAGAGAAGAGTTGTTTGACTGAGCTATGCATGTGCTGGGAGCTGCAAGAGGGGATAAGTACGTTTGTAACACCAGAAGGCTGGAGCCTGAGAAGTGCCTTTTTAGTTAGCATCAGGTTTGATAGTGAATCCTCCCATTTCGCTGAAGCCAACCTGTTTGCACATACAGTTCATGTGTGTGGGTAAAGTGTGCTACTCCAGTAAGAAGTCAGCACGCTTTATTGAGTGCCACAGATATTCTGCAGAGGGTAGTGGTGGAAGCTGAGCTGTAGATAACCAGACCATAGTCAACAATGGATACTATGGAGCAATAGCTAGCTAGTCTAAGGGCTTCAGGCATTATATTGTGTTTATGTCTATGGAGTAACCCTATCTTGACATTGGCACATCTGGAAACATTCTCAATATGCTGGGCATATGATAGTGAGCTATCCAAGTTTATCCCTAGATACTTGAAATGTTGAATTTGTTCAAGCGGGGTGCCAGAGGAGTTCCTGATGGTTAGGGCACTGGATTTGTGTTTGTTGTGAGCACCACTGAGCAACAAGACTTTCTTTTTTATATGGTTCAGAATCAGCTTGTGTTCCCTGAACCAGCCCTCCACTTCTTCAAATCTGAGCTGAAGTTGGTGTTCCAATAGTTCAGGGCCAGTGTTGCTAGTGTATATGATCACATCATCCACATAGAGGAGGATCTGCTGGTGACAGGAGTGAGGGAGATTGTTGATAAGGATGCTAAAGAGAAGTGTACCCAGTATAGAGCCCTGTGGTACTCCAGAGTGGACATGTTGATGGTCAGTGGTGAAATTAGCTATCTTCACCTATTGGGAGTGGCCTACAAGATAGCTTTAGAACCAGGACACAGTATCTGTCAAGAGGCCATTTGAGGACAGTTGCTTGAGAAGTGGAGCATGCTTCACTGCATCAAAGGCCTTTGTAAGGTCTATGGAGGCCACACCCACCAGTCTACCTTGATCCAAAGACTGGTGAATGAAACCAGTGAATTCTAGCAGTGCTGTGGTAGTGCTGTTTCTTTCTGAATCCATGCTGCTGGGGGCACTAGATTGAGTATTTTTCCATATACTCCACCAACTGATCCACAGCTATGCACTCAAGTGCTTTAGACAGAGGTGGAAGTATAGAGATAGGTCTATAGTTTATGTGTATAGTGCGGTCTCCACTTTTGTGAACAGGGGTAACAAGGGCTGACTTCCAGATTTGGGGGAATTGTGCCAGTCTCAGTGAGAGGTTTAGAATCCTTGCAATGGGCACCAGTATTTCATCAATGGTAAGGGCAACTAATTTGAAGTCTAAGGAATCACTGCTATGCCTTGACTTCCCGAGTACTTTTACTAGGTATTTCCTGATCATATGCAGT
The DNA here is from genome assembly GCA_016271365.2 of Neoceratodus forsteri. Taxonomy (NCBI): domain Eukaryota; kingdom Metazoa; phylum Chordata; order Ceratodontiformes; family Ceratodontidae; genus Neoceratodus; species Neoceratodus forsteri. The sequence goes on from CM057450.1 coordinate 1,784,487,161, forward strand.
GGGACCTCTTTGAAGTAGAAAGGAAGTGGGGCAGGAAGCTAATCATCTGCCCGCTGTTCAGTGTCTCCAGTGATGTCCTTGAAAATGTCTGGTGGGAGGACACTGCCCAGGTCAGTGAATGTGTTCTTGAAAGCATTGGATATGGTCAGTGGGTCAAGGGTGGGGACTCCATTAATATTTAGTATGGTGGGTGCAACCTTAGCATCTTTACCTGTTGCATCTTTTGTATTGTTCCAAAAGTTCTTACTGTCACCTCAAGTGTTAGCAAACTGTTCCCTATGGTACTTGCTTTTTTCAATATGAATAGTCCCGGTGCAATTATTCCTGGCAGTTTTATATTCTTGTACATCTGCATGCTTGCTAGTAGCATTTGCAAGACACCAGAGGTTATCTCTAGGGTTCTTCTGACTAATGAGGTTGGCAGATAACCAGGGATTGATGGTGCCTTGGATTTTCATCCTTTTCAAGGGGACATGGATATCACAAGCTTCATTAAAGTGCTTGATAAAGTGTCCAGAGATATATTTATATCATTTGTGGCATCAAGTAATGACCAGTCAATGCTACGGAGGTGTTGTTTCAGGGGTTTCATGTGTCCCCGCTTTAGCACCCTGCTGAAAATTGTTTTGGGGGAGGTTTATTGAATTTATTTGACCAGTTGCAGGTAATAGGGGAGTGGTCACTTAATGCATCAGGGAGAACATTCACATTTGTGATATGGTCTAGATGATTGGACAGTATCTGATTGAGAAGAGTACTTGTACCCATCTTATAATTAGCCCTAGTAGGTGACGGAACAAGCTGGGTAAAGTTGAGTTCAGAGATTGCATCCTTAAAGGAACCTTCTCTGGGGAATGCCAGTTGACATTGAAGTCACCCTTAATTATCATCCCAGCATTATGACGCAGGTTAGTAATGTACTCCATCAAGCTATGGAAGCCTGTGAATTGGTCCTTAGATGATATGTAGATGGACACAATTGTTAGAGCTTTATTGTGGGACCCAAGTAGAACACTGATGGCTATGGCCTGGGTGGCATTGCCTAGGTTGTCCATAGGTAATATATGTCCCATGAGTATATCCTTGATATATATGAAACACCCACCACCTCGTTTTGTAAGTCTATCATGTCTAAAGATAGTCCTTTTACTGCTTTAAATATTTTGTTATTGTTGGACATAGAACATATTTCAATTTTTTTTGCTATCAAAAACTAAGTCCAGAAATGTGCTCATAGTCCCAGAATTTATTGATGTTTGGCATTTGTTTTACTTTCAACCATAACTTGGTCATTTGTGGACTGACTGGCCTCAATTTTTTATTGTGTCCATATCACCACCCACATCATGAATACCTAAGTGTCATTTTTTTAATGTGCCCAGTGTATATTGGGGATTGCACCACAAAATTAATTTTGGATCCTTTAACAAGGTCACAGTTAAGTGTCTGCAAGGTGCAGTAGCTATATGGCCACTCTGAAAAATGTGGGCAAACAAAGGACAAAAATAGGTACATTACGGTCAAAAAAAGAAACAAAATGGTTACGCAAAATGAACAAAGTCCTAATGCAGTTTCAGACTTATGCGTACTTTGCCCTGCATGATGCAGCTTAGGCTGCATTTTGTGTTTTGTGCAGACACTGCACAGACCATGTTAAGACACAGATCCGCTTTCATGTACAGACCTTTGGACCTTCTGCATCCTGTTTTGCCCAGGGCTGAAGGACCCCATGGGACTCACATTAGGACTTAGCTCTGCTCTACTTTGAGCTGTTAGCAAGTTAGAACTTACCTCTTGTTTTGCAGATTTGCCCAGGGACATGCACAAACCAAGAAAGAACCTAACTCCTGATGCACACTGAGCTCTTTGCTCACTGCACAAAGCAAGTTATGCCTGCAGGTCTCTCTTCAAGGAAATAAATAAATTATCTCCCTGCAAAGAAAAAATGAATGCTCTCCTATGTTAAAAATGTAATGCATGATTTTGTGAGCCACATGTAGACATCCATAGCTGTAGCACACAGCTCTATCTGTTGCTTCAAGCACCAGACCTATGGGGAATAGGCTAGGATCTGTAGCCTATCCTTGGGTCATGAGGCTAAGGGCTGTGGGAGGAGGGGGATATTAGGGTTGAAAACACTGAGGAACACCATACCACTGATTTTCCAAGACTCAGGAGGCTTACACCCTAATTTTTTTTTCATTTCCTTACTTTGTCTGTGTTGCATTTTTTCAACCATAATGTGTGCATAAATGTAATTTTTCACAAATAATATACTACTGCTGTATACTGTGTATCTATGTATTCATTGCAAAACAACTGCATTAATTCATCAGTTTAGGTTCAAGTTAACACACTAAAGGAAGGGAAATGAGGCATTAGGGTTTCTCACCCTAGATCCTCCCCTCCCAAAGCAGCAAAAGGACAACACCACACAAGCAACCACAGATAGCCATCATTAGCAAAGACAAACAACATATTACTGTTTTCAGATGACACAAATGCAGTACCACATATACAGCTACAGATACAGATATGCAAGGTCATTCCTTCATAACTTTGTGTTTTTCAGTATTTTGACCCCCACATTTTCAACATAATCTTTTAATGACCCCACCTCATGAACCAGTCAGTTGAAAGTTTTAAATTCCTGCGAAAAAGTGATTTCACAGAATAACCGTGAAATCACCTTCTGAGCCAGATTTGAAAAAAATCACCTTCCTGGTTCAGAAGATGTGATAAAAAAAAAGCCATGTTGAAAATTTCAGGTAAAAATCTTCTAAAATGGCCTTGTTATAAACAAAAGTTGTTTTTCTGTGCAAACACAAAGTTTTTTCATGATCAGATTTTATTGTTTTGTATGGTCTCACGAAAGAAGATCACAAAAGAAAAAAATCTCATGAAAGAAGTTCACGAAATAATAATCTCATTTCACAAAAGAATAAATTCTTGTTTCATGCATTTCTTTTGATATGAAAGATGATCATGAAACAAGAAAGCTCATTAAAGAGTCTCATGAAAGATCACATTTCTTCTTTTGTGTGATTCAGTTCTTCTTTCATGAGCAGAGAGTCTTCTTTTGTAAGACTCACAAGAAAAAGAGAGCTCATAAAAGAAGCTCATGAAAGGTCATGAAAGAAGAAATTTCTTCTTTTGGGAAATTCAATTCTTCTTTCATGAGCTGAAAGAAAATGTATGAAACAAGAATTTTGGCTCATGAAAGAAGAATTGGAAGCCCTTGCTGCACTTTAAGGATGTCCATAAATGATATTTTGGGGATGTTGTTTGAAAAACAAACTCCAGAATTGAGCCAGATGTGCCCTGTGAAGCTGGATTCATTTGTTTGTTTTTCTCCAGGGAATCATTTTTATGAGTTTTTAATTTTTTTGAAAATTAAAAAACAGTATGGCAGCCACACAAAAGACAATTTGTTTCTCATGAAAGAAGAATTTCAGCCCATGAAAAAAGACATTTTTTTCCTGAGCTGGAAATTCTTCTTTTGTATCAGTCATAAAAATGAGAGTTGCTTCTCAGCATGGTTAGAACTGAACTTTTAAATCCTTATAAACCTGGAACAGATTAATATTTTTTACCAAACCAAAATAATGCCTTTCATTAGGGCACGCCCATTTTACCCTGGACATTTCAGAACACAATTCCAAACCCTCTGGGTTGTAAATAAGGGCAAAACAAATGGTAACCCCCTTGATTTTTTTCACTTTTTGCACTATCTGAATCATACAGTCTGGACATCCGATCATCACAAAACTTGTCAAATCAAGAGACCTTCACCTCAGACTATGCATGCAAAATTTCAAGCAATTCAGTTAAATGGGGGAAGAAGGTATCAAGGTGCAAAGTTAGGCATTTAATATTAAACAGCCTAGTCAACCCTAACTATAGGGGCACTACTGTGCTATTAATTCAAAAAACTATGTAAATGCAGACACTGAGTGCACAAAGTAGAGAAATGAAAACATATTAGGGCTTGGGTCTCTGGAATCTTGACACATCTATGGTGAGGTCTTCCTTGGGTTTGTCAGCCCCAATACTCAACCCCCTCCACCATAGCCTGTAGCCTCCTATCCAAAGCACAAGGTACAGCTCCAAGCCAGTACCTCATAGTAAAGTATTCTACAGAGGTAGAGCTGTACGGCTTGTCACATGTTGCCAACAGAATCAGTCATACCTTTTTCATTTATTTTATTTATTTCAAAATTGGTGACTGGGAAAGTCACACTGAGCTTAGACTTATTTCCTGGTGTGACAAAGGATATGAAGCAATACAAAGCTTAGACAAAAATACAATGTTGCAGAAGTGCAAATTCAAATCAAAACCAGGACCATACAAAGAAAGTGCATAATAATTAACAAATAAGCTACCAAATCGGCATTATATCAGCTGCAAATGAACTGTTATGGGAAGGGGAAGCAGAAACAAGGGGGGAAGGGAAGACTTCTCTGCTGGTATTGGAGAGAGGCAGTGAAATAAAGGGAAGAGGGAAGTTGGCTCCAAAGTGAGGGGAGACGATAGGTGAAGGCTGTTTGGCCAGCCAAGATATGGGGATGTGGCAATGCAAAGATGAAATGGTCCTTGGAGTGGAGAGGGCATGAGGGAGAGGGAACAATGGAGAGGAGCGATGAGAGGTAGGAGACATGTGACCCCAACCCATATTTACTGTAGATATAAATGAGGCATAGTGCATCTGACAATGTGATGGAAGAGAAAGAGTGGATAGTGATGAGTAAAGGAAGCAGTGATGAGTTCACGAGGGTGAGTTGGTTGCAAAGCCATTGAAAGAGTTGAAGAGGGTATCCAGTCTGGCCAAGCAGGTATAGGGGGCAGACCCATAGACCACATTTGCAGAGTCAGAGACAGGGAGCACCACTTTGGTGACAAGTTCTCGGTGGACTTGTAGGGAGAGGCAATCTTTATTATGGTTTAAGGCACCAAGATTAGGATGGAGCTTGGTATGGATGGCATCAATGTGGACAGAGAAATCAAGCTTGCTGTTTAGCCACATGCCAAGAAACTTGAAGGAGGGAATCGCTTCATGTGGGGAGCCATCCAAGGTGGAGAAAATGGGCACTGATGTGAGCTTGGTCAGTTTTTTGGTGGTGTCAAAGGTCATGGATATCGTTTTTTTTAGTATTGGACTGAAGCTGGTTTGAGTTGGCACTGCCAGAGGGGAGGTCAATGAGTAAGGTGGAGAAGATGGAGAAGAGACTGGACCCTATAGGCCTTACATGAAGAAAAGTGATCATGTCTGACCCTGTTTGCTCAGTTGAGCGGGTATTAGGGTCAACAACCCAAAGGAAGACCCAACCACTAATTAGTCAACACTCTGTAAACTCAAACCTCTAATATTTTCCTTTTTTCTTTCCCTGCTTTGTACTCTATGCATTTTACAACCCTTATATATGCATTCAAAAGGACAGGAAGTAAAACATGATACTGGTCCTAGGAAATGTGTCCTGTCACCATTACTTATATCACTGAATAGTAGTCTGAAAATAAATATTACTTATTATTTTTATTTTAATAATAATAAATTAATAGATTTTCACAATATGGCCATTACCGGAGTTCCTTCACTAACCTTTCCAGCATTCAGTAAGGAGAATCGAGTGTGTTGGTTTGGTCATGACGTGCCTGTTTGAGCTTTGTCATCAGCTGCTGTACTCGCACCAAGCATTTAGTATTCTTTCAGTGCTGTCTAATGGTTTAGGCACCAATCAAACTACCTTCCAGTTTGATAAAAATTAAATGGTTAGCAGTAGTTTAAAACAAAGATGCACAAAAGTGATTATTCCTAAGCCTTACCACAGTTCCCTGCTCCAGTAATTGTAAGCACAGTCTTTTAGGAAAATAAAATAAACTGGTAGCACTGTAAGCTACAAAAGAGAGCTGCCTGCCTTGCAAGAGAATAATGGATTAACTGTTAGCAGCTGGATGTTACATAAAATGAAAGTCAGCATGTCCAGCAATTAGAGACCTGAAAAGTCAGGCAGTGCACTAGCTGATCTCTTGTCTCCACTCCCATTCCTGTCCCTCCCCTTCCAGAACTGACATCCTGGAGGCTGCAGAAGTTGTCCATTACTGAAGGTGTCATCCACTGCTTTTATATGACAACTTATCTAACTTTGCCGTAGTATTTTGGCTGGAGAAAATCTGGCAATGCAAATATCATTTTATGTGCATCTGGCATCTGAGTTGGCTTCCGATATTGGTGTACCAACTCATATAATCAGGTCATGTATACTACTTAGAATAAAAAAAACAGCTAGACTTCAGATAATATTTGTTTATTAAACCATCTAAGCAGGTTTGCTTGGGACACATGAACACAACCTATACAGAAAAATATTTAAAACAGTCAACAATTGACCTGTGAAGCATGCCATCAGTTTATTCTAACTGTACTTTGTTTCCACACCCCTATTATACAGGATTCCCCATATATGTTTGTTATATTATACACCCCTTCCCCCAGTTGTTGACAATATCAGGTATTGGATCAGTGCCCATCCTAAGCAAATATCTGTACATAAAAGAAATGCCGTAGGACCCTAAATGACTTTATTGAAAGCCCTATATACCTACAGAGTACAAGACTGATCAAATTTACTAACAGTTCCTTACAGGCTCAAATATATGGAAGGTAATAATCAGTGTTCAGACATGCTGCAGTGCGATCATTTTTAAAGTAACAGTTGGAAAGTTCCTGGTGAGCAGATCTGACCATGCGAAAATGTGAAAGTCCACACAAAGTGTCAATCCCCTTCTTGCCTGCACACTTTGAAATCATATGATACAGGGCTGCCATCAGAATAAGAGTGATCACAAATTAGTCAGATAGTCAGACAGACTGACTGATAGGGGCCATGGAAATAAAGACACTATGGAGGATCATTGATGCCTAAAAGTAAATATCAGGGACCAGGGGGGTGATAAGAGAGAGAGAGAGTCCACTGTGAGAGTCACCCACCATCAATTGCCAGCCTAGCACTGCCACAGCCCATAGACAGCGATGCCACTGTCAGCCCAGTCCAGTCTGGTAGGATAGGATAAGGTAACCCCTGCTTTGCTGTCCAGATGGGATGGAGGAATTGGATACAAAAAAAGTTAGTTTAGAAAGTAGAACCCCCTCCCCAAATCATACTGGGCAAGTGGGCATCTGAGTCTGGACCGTGATTGAAACTCAATCTCAGTCCGGTGGGGCGGCGGCACAACTGAACATGAGATGAATGATGAAGCAAATGAAGAGCATAAGCAAGCATGAGAGTGGACAGTGGGATGTCGTCAAGTGACAATCCATGATGGCAAGTTGACTGATAGAGCACGGGGGATGCAGAAAAGCACACATCAACAATAACAAACAACCTCTTACTGTGACTCTGACTCTCTCCATTACTCTGTCACCACCGTCACAAATTCTATTCCACAATTTAAAATAAAAATTCTTCAAGCCTCTAAGGAGTAGACGCAGTCTTATAGCACAAAGTCAAACAAAACACCCTAACTGACTCCGATTTTGATGGCGGAATGGTTTAACCTTTGAAGCCGGAGGCTTCTTTGGTAACTTGAAGTTGCAAGTTGCCAAAGTAGACAAAATTGACAATGGGGACTCGGCATTCACCAGAATGAAATAAAATAACTAAATCACCTGACCGGATATAAGGATATGGAGTACCCCCGAGCAACCAGTCCCAGCCCCCATGGCCTGGTACCACATACAACAAATTATTCAGTAATAAGAGATACAGTGTGCGTGAAACTGGCCAGAGGCTTTGAAAAGGTAAAGCATGTTTACAGTGCTGATCTTGAATGGGGAGCCGTGTGCAGGTAGAATGCATAAGCCGAGTCTTCATAAGCAGCAGGCAGGAGGCTCGAGAAGTAAAAGAATGTGGAGGATCGGCTGCACAGTTAGTAGCCAGAAAATGTACTGGAAACATAAAAAATGATACACAGATACAATAAATTGTATGAAAACAGTTTTATTCAGCATGACAAACACACAATAAACCATATCGGAGTCAAAACAGCTTTCCTGTCCCCTTTAATGTAGTTTTTTGGAATGTGTTTCCCTTCTTTTAGTGACAGTGGAATTGCATCCTCATTTGTGCAAGTCCCTTCAGGACCAGTGCAAAGTGAAGCAAACAGAATAGTGGCAATAATTCAAGGCCCATTTTTTTTTTCATGTCAACCAACTTCTACCCATGCGGTATGTGGCCCCGTCAGGCCTTGATATGCATGTCAACTCCTTGTGAGGGAAGGCACCCAGCCCACCACAAGGTCTAATGTGTGTGGAAGAAAAGTGTGCAACCCCTGCTCAGGCTAGGAGCAGTAGTGTGCAACAGCACTGTCCCCCATCTTCTTGCTGCCAAGCTAGCTCTCCAAGCTCATCTCTGAACTCAAGTTGCCTGCACCAGAAAATCACACACTGTCTACTGGGCCAATGGCTGGCCTGTAGACAATGGGCCCAATTTTCAAAAAGCCCTTACAGCAATGCAAGTTGCATTCCTCTAAGAGCTGTGGCAAATTTGGAGTGCACCAGGGACCCTGCACCTGAGTTTATAAAATGCAGGGTCCTAGTGCCAAGCTTCCCTGGGCTTGCCTCAAGATGAGTGCTGCACCAAACAGTTGGTTCACCTGGGAATTGCTGCAGGATCCGCCCCCACCCAGGGCAACACATGAGGGACTGGGAATGTGGGGGGTACAGCAACTTCTTGCCAGGTGGGAGCCAGGGGCATAAGTAGCATGGGAGGTGGCTGTGGGGGTGTCAGGGAGAAAGTTGGGCATGTCTGGTACTTTTGATGCACACATCGGAGTACATTTGCATTATGTTGGTATGGTCCCTCAGTATGACCGATACTGAAAATACAGATAGAATTCCTCCAATTCCCAATATTCCCCATGACAGAGCCATACATCTGTCCCTGGTGATCTAGTGGAACCCCAAACCTGATCTCCCCCATTACTTATTATAAATCCATCCCTGCTGGTGTTGCGGATCCCCCTTCACTATCCCTGATCACCATGATATATATGTATATAACCTTCACTGGTTGTCAAGTGGACCCCACCCCAGCAGGCAGTTCCCCACCACTGTGCTCCCCCCATCCCATCTCCGAGCCGGCGATCAGCAAAGCCCTCCTCTATCCACCATGGCTGCCTGCTGAGTGAGCTGTCATTCAGTATGTAGTGTATACAGTACATGCTCATTGACATTGATTGATGGCTCATAGTGAGTCAGTATCTTTCACACTGAGGGACTGTACCACTGTAATGCAAATGCACCTCGATAGGTGCATCAACAGTACCAGTCATGCCCAGCTGTCTCCCCAATACTGAGGCAAAAGTCATGGCACTCACCCTCCACTTCAAAAAATGGGAGTCCATTCACTGTTGAGTACAAAACTTCCCAAATGTTATTTGATGCAGACACATTAGAACCTCCAAGCTGTGGTATTTTAATGTGTCTGCATCAATTAAAATTTTGGAAATTTGTTACTCCACGGTGAATGGACTCCCATTTTTTGAAGTGAGGTCGAGTGCCATGACTTTTGCATGATTGTCTTGACTTTTGACACTGAGCTCCCGGTCCACTTGGTGCAGACCTACATGGCTACATGTCTCTCTGACACCTCAACTGCCACCTCCCCAGCCCCTGGTGTGCCACTGTTGCCCCTGTCAGCCCAGTGTAAGATACCATCCCAGTGGCGCAAGCCATTTAGACCACCTCCTGGTTGGTCAAAGTGGTGGCCCTTGCTGCATCCATGGTGAGACCTGAGTGTTTGGCACACCTTTAGTGCAAAGGGGCTTTGGAGTGGCTGCATCAGGATTTGTGCAGCCTGCATGTCAAAATCATGCTTGACACAAGTAGTGACACAAGTCATCACTTGCATCAAGCTCTTGATGCAAGTCCCTTGTGTCAATCTAAGTCATTTGAAAATCGGGCTCTATGTTTCTTCCTAATGTTTTCTTTTTTTGACATTTTGAACCCAAATTTTCAACATGGACCCAGAATAGTTTGAACATAATCCATTTCATCCACAGTGGAAACAAATGGAGCTTGCCCTTTGCCAACATGCAAGAATCAACACTAAGGCTCTATTGATACTCCATAGCAAATTAACCCAGGTTCTTAAGAACACCCTCATAGATACCTCTGTGCTGGTTAGTAAACAACTACATAGATTCTTGGGGACCAAACCCCTACAGGACCTGAACCAACCACTTATAGGGAGTCATGTTTGTCAAATCCAAAATAAATCCCTACCCCCTATGTTTCTGCACTAAGAAAACATATCAACTTTAGGACATGTGTTGCAGGGCAATACATTAATCTTTTTTGACAAATTCAAGTAGAACAATGGTGATGTTAGGATACCTATATTGCCTCTCCTATAGTTACAGCACATATGAACATACAAAACTGCCAGCAGAAAAAGGCCGTTTGGTCTATCGTGTGCTTGATTTTGCAGCTAGCACTCCTACTCTGCAGCTGCCCCACCCACCCTACCTCCCACTTCCATGACCCTTAGTTTTGCTGTATCCCAGCCCTTTGTGAAGCATCCCACAATTTTACAGGCCACCACCTCTGCCAGTAGTGCATTCCACTCTGCTACCACCCTTTCCACAAAGAAATGCCTCCTCCTTTTCCTGCTAAATCTTCCACCCTCCAATCTAATTACATGACCCTGAGTGTCTCTCCCCACCTTCCCCTTGAACAGACCCTCCATGCCTGTGTTGTTTATTCCTCTCATGTACTTAAAAGTCTCAATCATATACCCCATCCCTCCTCTCCTCCAGAGAGTACATGTTCAACTCCCTCAGTCTAACCTCATATGGTAAGTCCCCTAGACCCAAGATCATCTTTGTTACTCTGTGTTGTACCTTTTCCAGCAATCTAACATCCCTCTTTAGGTAAGGGTACTAGAACTGAATACAGTACTCCAGGTGGGGTCTGACCAGTGATCTGTGTAATGGCAGAATCACCTCCCTCCTCCTGGAGGTTATACCCCTTGCAATACAACCCAGCATCTTGTTGGCCACTGCTGCATTTTCCTACACAGTGTTGAGTTGTTCATTGCTCCCTTAATGAGCATCCCCAAATCTTACTCCTCCTCAATCACAGCTAGCCGCATCCCCCACAGATGGTAGCTCCTCTTTGGATTCTTTTCCCTGAAATGCAGCACCTTGCATTTTCTGGCATTGAAAGCAAGTTGCCAGGTGTCAGACCATGTCTCCAACTTTGTTAGATCTTCCTGCAATCCCTGCCACCCCCTTTGTCATTCACCACTATTCCCATATTGGTGTCATCTGCAAATAGACTGGTCTTGCTATTTACGATCTACCGAGATGTCTGCAATAAACACCCCAAATAACACTGGCCCCAGCACTGACCCCTGTGGGACCCCCCATCACTGCCCTTGGGGATGATAATTCACCTCCCCACCACCGCCCCCTATTGCTGTCTCTGCAGCAGTTCTCCACCCATTACACCAGTTTTGCCCCTGCCCCTGTGCCCCATAGCTTACATGCTAGTCTTCCCATGTGGCACCAAGTCAAATGCCTTGCTGAAGTTCAGGTACAGGACATCCACCACATGCTCTTTGTCCATTTTTCTAGTCACACAGTCATAGTAGTCCACTAGGTTTGTCTGGCAGGATCGGCCCTTGACAAAGCCATGCTGCTGACTGTCCTGCACCCACTGACCTCTAGCAGGGCCAGCAGCCTCTACTTCAGGATTGTTTCCATCAGTTTTCCCACTATGGATGTGAGACTCACTGATCTATAGTTCCCTGGTTCATCTTTGGGACCACTCTTATGGAGTGGAACCATGTGAGCCATCCTTCAATCCTGAGGTACACACCCTGAGTCCAGAGAGGCATTAAACAGGTCTGCCAATGGGCCTGCCAGGACCTCTGCCAACTCCTTCAGTATCATGGGGTATATTCCATCTGGTCCCGGTATCTTGTCCACCCTCAGTGCCCTTAACCCCTCTAGCACTCTACCTTCTGTGATTTCCCCATCCGTCACCCCCTCACCCTCTGATCCTATCCTCCCCCCAACCTTAGGTATCCCCCCTTTCTCTTTAGTAAAAACCGAGAAGAAGTAGTCGTTAAGTGCTTCTGCCTTTTGTCCCCTTCCACACCTTCCCCTTCTTCTTAAACCTTACTATTTGGTCCTTTCAGCCCCTTTTCTCCCTGATGTACCGAAGAAGTCTCCCCCTTTAATTCCCTTCACCAGCCTGAGCTCCCTTGACACCTTTACTGCCCTTACTTCCCTGGTCACCTTCTTTGCTTCCTTCAGGTACTCCTCCCTGTTCTCCTCCCTCCCTGTTCTCCTGTATCTCCAATAGGCAACTCTCTTACTCCTCACCCAGTCTATGATACCCTTGTTCATCTAGCAAGGTTTCTTCACCCTAGCATTTTTACTTTGGACCTTGCTGTAGGAATTTGTTGCCTCCACTATCCCTAGCTTAATGAGTTTCCACCTCTGATTCATGTCCATATTAGGCTGAATTCTGTCTAGGAATCCTTGCACAACTTCACCCATCTTTTTGAAGTCAGTCTTTCTAAAGTCTAGCACCTTTGTGCCAGATGCCCCCCTCTCCCTGCTCAGCTGCAACTGGAACCATACTGTCCAGTGGTCACTCCCCAACAGTGGTTCCTCCACATATTGGTGGCCACTTATGGACCGAGGCCTTGGGTTTCACCCAGCTGCAGACATGGGATGAATTACACATGCTATCCTTAAAACTGCACTCAGCTTCTCTGATCTACAAAAAACTATTATGCCTTACAACCTCTGACAACAATGGTCTATGCTGCTAATGGCAAAAAGAGTTCTGAGGACTGGCAGACCCTTACATAAGAACTAAAATGTGGCATAATCTACATAGATACTGGTATATCAAATTTGACAGCCTTATGCATTCACACTAGAAAGTAGCTCATAATCTCTATTACACACCTGTCAGACTTTACAAAATGGATCATTTGCACTCTGGCAAATGTACCTGATGCCAAATAAAGCAAGGCATGCTTAGACACATACTTTTGGGGCTGCACTAAAGCAAACTTTCTATGATGAGATTCAAAGGTGCATAGATACCTACTAGGCCTTGATACAGTCTTTACCCAAAAAATCTGTCTCCTGGGACTAAACGTAAACCAGAGCATTGACCAGAGGAGGTACCATATATCCCTCATAGCAGGCATCACCAAGAGACTGATCTCAAACCATGGTTGGATGTCACAGTACCCTCTTATGCAGAATAGCACAACACAATTTTGGAAGCACTAAGAACAGCTAAAAAATGAGTTAGAAACATGCAAAATCAGTATACACTGTATCAGAGAAGATGGAGAGTCTTGGATGCCCTTCTAACCATCAATTAGCTCATCTCCCAATAGGAATTTATTAATGAATTACATGCTTAGCACTGATTAACTGTGTACCATAAGAGGCTTTGTATACACATCTGGGACCAGAATCTCAAAGCCCATGAAAATCCCACAGGTGCAAGAAAAACTCAGTACAAGTTGGTTGTCACATGCAGAACCATAATTTTTCCCGCAGCTACAGTATTCTCAAAAGTGGAGTCAGTTTATGACTGGATACATGATTTACAGCTGCTTGCAGTTAGTTTTTCCCCACAGCTGCAGAAAAAATGTTACGGCTGGTGGGGCCAAGCATAACATCTCCTGCAGCAGCGGAGAATACCAATCAATGCAGTTGCTGAGATTTCAGTACACAGGCTAGACTTGCAGAGTGGGACTTAGTCTCAAGACACAATGAGAATCTGGCCCTTACTTGTATCACTGCAAACAGCCCTTCCTCCCCCTGAATGTTGATGGGAGTTCAGGGCAAACATGTATCTTGTTGTTTATTTTGTTTTCTGTACTTTTTAAAAATATATTTAACAAAGTATACTATTTTCAAGAACATTTTGTGTCAAAATGCTGCAAATTCCCAAAGTTATGAGCCAGCATTGAAAAATGTCAATGTACCTTCATAACTTTGTTAGGTTTTTTTCATATTTTCAGGCAAATTTTCAACATAGTCTTGTTATGACCCCCAGCTCATGAACCCAGTAGACGACATTTTCAAAATCCTGCCTGAAAGGTAATTTTGCAGAACAAATGTGAAACCACCTCTTGGGGCAGGTTTAATTTTCCACTACTGTACCTTGCTACAGTGAGATGGGGTCCCAAAAAGGCAACATCATGATGAGAATGTGGAGAAACATTTAAAAAATTACAGGTTAGAAGTAAAAGTTGAAATCTCATTGGAAATATATTAACTGCACTTACCTTATTTCCTCACTTCACAGTTGTGGTTGTAGGAGGAGGACAGCTTTCAATTCAGAGACTAGATCTATGATGTGGACTGATTTTAGTTGAGTGAGTGGTGTTGGGGGTGAGGGATGCTGGGTACTGAGTGGGTCATCAGGGTGGTGTGGGTGGGAGTGTGGGCCATGGAAGACATTGATTTATGGTTTTCTTTGTTTCAGGGGAAAAAAATGAAAGAACAAAATGACAGGGGGCAGTTTTCTTTATTCCAAGTATTCTGTCTGGCTGCTCAGGGCACCTGGATAGACAGATAGATAGATAGATAGATAGATAGATAGATAGATAGATAGATAGATAGATAGATAGATATTTTAGTTATAAAATGCCCAATTCCTGAGACTCTGGGCACTATACAGTAAAATCACAATTCAATATTATTTAAAATCACCAAACATGCATAATAAAATCAATGTAAGTATAACATTTCATTCTATCTCTCCTGGGGTGGGTGCCCTGCTGTTGCTGCAAATGGGGAACACTGACGGACATGCTGGGGGTAATTATGGTGGCACCTGGGGCATGGTGTTGTCACTCAATATTGGAGGAGGAGATATTTTAGGCTGGCACCAGGGGTCAGGAAAGCTGGTGTTGAAACCACATATCAATAAGGTGGTGAGATTGGGCGGCCACTATCATAAACAACGTTGAGAGTGTGGATAGCTACCGGACAGCACAATTAGGCACCCACCAGAAGTTCTTTTTGCAATGACACAGGTTGAAGGGTACTGGCTGGCAAGACAAGGCAACTGATGGCTGTTTTAATTAAAACATGGAATGGGAGGGAGGGGGTTCTAAAGAAAATTGGATTTTTGTATACAGTAGGTAGGTTGATCATCAGTTATTTCTTTTCACTGCTCACTGATGATCAGTCACTCACATCAGCAGTGACAAAGAAATCACTGATTATCAAACCACTAAAGCAAAAATACAGGTTCATGTTTTAACATGCTCTGAGAACAGTACAGTTTGTAACTTATTTTTTAAAAAATGACATCTAAAAAACTTACCACTTGCGAAATGTACTTATCAAAACTGTAAGTCTGAGATTTAAAAAAAGGCAAATTTTTTGTTACAGATGAGCAAACTGAGATTTAAAAAAGGGCAATTTTTTTGTTACAGGTGAGCAAAAAAAAAATCTTAAAGGGGCACTGTCTGCCCTTTGCTTACGTTTTTGGGCATTACTCAGAAGTGTGCCTTGACAGCTTGCTGCAGTCCATCTTTCTACTTATGATGGCTCATTTAATGTTTTGTGAGCTTTGTTGGAGGAGAAGGAGCAAGATAGTGACCAGGCTGGGTTGCCGTCTGAAAGGGCTCTGAAGGAAGTCTAATTCTTTCCTCTATTTTTGCTTACCTCCTCATTTTTCTTTTGTTTTAGGAGAATCTGAAACTCTGAGATTACTTGTTGTGTCAGGAGTATTTTTAGTATGTTTATTTTAGTTAGACATAAGAGTAGGGATTAAGCTGTTAGGTAGGACTGAGTAGTGAACTAGTATTAGGAGCTAGCATTTTTTGTTTTTAGAGAGTTCCCTGTGGATAGTGCTATGGAGAACTATTGGGGAAAGAAGTTTCAGAGAGTCTGCCTACAGTAGTGTCTACCTTTTGCTGATTTTTGTCATCTTTACCTCCGTGTAGAGTTGTCTTTGGAGAGCCAGAAGAAGAAGCCCTCAGGAACATCAAACTAGCAGTTGTTGAGGAAAGAGTTATATAAAAATTGGAGTGACCCTGCCGCTGCATTAATTTGACTGTGAGCCACAAATTAGCGATAACTGAGGGAAGAGTTCCCAATCAGCTGGAGTGATCTGGCTTCCACATCGACTTGTTTGTGAGCCACAGTTGCAATAACAGTGTGGGCATTTGTATTCTGCAGCTGAAGCAGCCACCCCAAACTGTTGGTGTGCCTAAATTTTGGATTACCCTTAGCAACATGACTGAGGAGTTTCTGTTTTTACAGGCTGAAATTTTCTGTTCTGGACTACTATCTTAACATCGGTGAGAGCAGTGTTTGGTGTTCCCAGAGACACTAACTGGTTTTGGAACTGAGGGTAAGAACTCTCTAAGACATTTAATCATACTGCTGTAATTGTGTACCCCAGTGCTGCTGGGAGTAGTATTGGAGAAAACTTTCAAAGTTGGATCTTTGTAATCTCAATTCCCTTACATACCCTCTAGCTTCAATGGTTTAATAACTTTTGTCACCCTGGAAATGTGGTGGTGGGAGCACCCTTTCATTTTGGGATTGTTTACATCAGTATTGGTGTGGACCTTGCTGAGGAAACTGTTGATTACTGCTGGGACTGTTAAGGTTTACTTTTGGTGATTTTATTGGTATCTTTGCTGTAAATTGTGGACATTGTTCAGCTCTTTAGAGGAGCTGAAATTTTATGCACTTATTCCCCACAGCACATTTGTATTGGGTTCTCCTATTTATGCGTTAGATTTATTTTATTTTGTAATTTATTGTTATTAATAATGTTATTGGTGGGTGGGGAAGGTTGAGCTCTGGTAAGGAATAGTTAAGGGGGCTAATTTGTGCTGTTTTTATTTTTATATTGTTTTGTGGTATTTTTATTTTCGTAAACATTATGCTTACTGGTTTTGGGAGTGGGGTCTGCTTATTGTTTTTTTTTAATTAGTTTGGGGAGGGATATTGTTTGAGGAATTTTCCTGAAGTAGGTTGCTCTAGATAGGGTTCTGATTGTTGGTGTCATACCCAAAGATGTGAAGAAGTTATAGGTCCCTCCATATTGCCTATGTGGTGCCCTTGCTGCATGACCTCTGTCCCTTTACTGATCTCTTTATTCCAGCAGCAGTGGTAAGGTGCTGCCAGGAGTTCGGTATAACAAGGTGCATGGAGGTTGGCTGCAGGGTGCTGTGGGCACTGTGGAGGTGAGCAGGAATGGGGTGGTTAGGAGCAGGAGATGCCCTTGGGCTAAAATGAGCCAGGAGAGAGGCCCGACATGTTTGGTGTCCATCTCCAGGGTTCCACCAGACTGAGTGGGCAAGTAGCTGGTGGGCCTGAAGTCTTCACTAGTCTCCTTGGGACAGTGCTGTGCAATGCCAGATCAATGAGAAAGAAGACTGCAGTTATGGTATACTTGATTTCATTTGTCAATCTGGCTTGCATTATGGAGACCAGGCTAAGAGATGATGCTGGGCAAGTTTTGGAGGCAGTCATCCCTGCCAGGTACTCTGCAGTGCAGTGCCCGAGGAGGAAATGCAGGGTTGGGGGGTGGCCATCTGTTTTATATCCTGCTTGAACTTTGCCATGCACCCAGTCGGTTCTGCCTCATCCTTTGAATGTGTGGTGGTGCTTAGGGGTCCAGGTGTGGGTTGCAGGATTCTCTTGGTTTACTGCCCTCCGGGGTGGGGGGGTGATTTTCTACAGGAAGTCATGGATTTCACCATCGATAGAGTACTACAGTCCCCCAGTTGGATAATTCTGGGGGACTTCAATGCCTGGGTCAATGATGAAGCCTCACATTTTGGATGTGACCTCCTCCAGTTCATGACATCACTGTTCCTGACACAAACAGTTGCTTGTGTGACCCATCACCACAGCCATTTCTGAGATTTGATGTTCTTACTGGGGCTTGAAGTCATTAACCTCAAGACTGATCAGGTCACTTGGTCCGATCATTGCATGGTATAGTTCTTATTTGGGGTCCTCCCTGATGGTCCATCCCCTGTCAAGATGGTCAGCTATCACCCTTTAAGGGGATTGTCCCTAGAGGGACTTTTGGTGGTAGTAGATATATCTGATGTGAGTACTGCATGTGCGATTGGCATGGGTGACATGGTGGCTGCCAATAATAAGGCCACCTCTGAAGCACTTGGTGCCATCACCCCAATCCGTACATGACCCGGATCTACTTGCTTGAGATCCCCATGGTTTTATGGGGCTCTCAGGGAGAGGAAGATCAAGGGTCAGAAGTTGGAGCATTGCTGGCAGAGGACTCATTCTGAGGAGGACAAACTGGCCTTGTGAGCTTACTATTGTGAGTAGCAAGGGGCAAGCAACTGTAAGAAGGGGGAGTTCCTGTCCACAGAGATTGCTGCAGGGAGGAACAGATGGGCTCAGCTTTTGCGGACTATAGACAGACTGCTTCATTGGGTCTGTCTGCAGCTGAAAAAAGCATTTTCAATCACAATATGCAATGAGGTTGCTAAGTTCTTTTTTTTTTTCAATTTAAACTTTATTAATACATTTTCCCATATAAAGGGCGGTTACAGCGAAGCAAGATGTGACACAACCACTTGTGAGAATAAAACTGCCCAACCGCCCACCCACCCACCCCCTTATAGCAGCAACTGCTCATTATAACCCCTAAGTGCAATGCTCATTCCCAGAGGGTCTGTGAGAAAATTTGAGGTTTGACATAATCACAAATGAGACAAAAAAATTAGGGAGTGGAGGGGATCCCATATTTTGTTATAGACTGCAAGTCTGTTATGAAGACTTGCAATCGCCTTTTCTGTTCGAAGATTAGCAAGAATTTCATGCAACCATTCTTGGAAAGATGGGGTGGATTTGTCTTTCCAATGATGTAAGATAAGTTTCTTAACAGATAGAGCAATCATGGACATATGAAATTTCCTAACTTTGACCCTGACTGTGGACATATCCTCTAAAAGACATATATCAGGGATGAAATACTCCTGAAGGCCCAGTAGGGGATCCAGAGATATCCTGATTGAATTCCATAAAAGGGAAACTTTGGGACAGGACCAGAACATATGAAGAAGTGTTCCTTCTTCCTGCATACACTTAATACAGGTACTAGAATCCAAAAAAAACATTTCTTTAATTTAACAGGAGTACAAAACATATTATGTAATATATGATATTGCATGAGGCGCAGTCTGTCTTGGGAAACATATTTATGGCAAGATCTCCATAGAGACTGCCAATCCAGCTGGTACTGAGGAAGGAGCGAGTTCCAGAATCTAGTAGGTCCAAAAGAGTCCCCATATCTTTTATGAAACAACACTCTGTATAATTTAGATACAGCACCTGAAGATCCAGTAAGTGAGGAGATCTCAGGTATCAGGGCTGAAACTGTCTGAGAAGGAGAAATATTCCCCAAGGCTATTGTGAGTAGGTGTCTTAACTGCATAACTTTGAAGTGAGAGGAAACTGGGATAAAAAATGTTTTAGCAATATCACCTGGGGACAACCAGTGCCCCTCATCATCCACCAAAGAGTACAGTTTTCCATCTCCCAATTGGGGCAACCATTTACTGGAAATCTGCTTCTTATTGATAGTGAAGGATGGGGAGCTCCAAATGGACTGAGCTAAGTCAGTCTGGGGGGAATAATGTAGAAATGAACATAACTGTGTGTATACTCTTAATGAGATCCCTACTGTGGGACAATCAACTATATGTACCTGTGATATTTTAAGGTAAAATAGGGTTAGGGGGTCTAGGTTCTTAGCTTTAATTGCATCTAATTCGATCCTAAGCCATACCGGTTGTTCCTTTTCAGGGCCTGGGGATACCCATCTCAAGCATTTTACCAAGTGACTGGCCCAGTAGTATATAGTCATGTGAGGAATCTGCAGCCCCCCCCCCCAAATTTTGGAGCAGCTAGTTTGTAATAGGCCAAATGGGGATATTTATCAGCCCAGATAAATCTAGTGAATATACCATGTAATTTTTTAAACCAGCGTAGAGGGATAAAAGTATTGAGAAGAGATAAGGGATAAAAAATTCTAGGGAAAACATTCATCTTGATTATAGTAATCCTGCCCCATAATGATATGGGAAGTTTAGACCATCTGTCAAGGTCATGAATAATAAGCTGTGAGAGGGAGTTGAGATTATCCTTAAACCATGTTAAGGGGTTATGGGATAGCTTAATACCCAAATACCTAAATGATCTGGGAGTCCAACATAAGCCTAAGGGACTAATATCATTCTTGAATACTTTGTGGTTTAATGGAAAAAATAAGGATTTACTGGCACTCAACTTGTAATTGGATAGCTCACTAAATCTAGCTATTTCATTTAGTAGGACCGGTACAGATGATACCAAGTGGGATAGATGTATCAACAAATCATCCGCATACGCGGTGACTTTAATTTCATGGTGCCCAACTCAAATGCCTTGTATTGAGATACTTTTGAGAATATTTTGAATGAGGGGTTCCAAATATAAATTGAATAACAAAGGCAATAGGGGGCAGCCCTGCCTAGTCCCTGAATGGAGTGGGAAGGAATTAGAGAAAGTGCCTTTTGCTGAAATTCTTGCTGTAGGGGTTTTACATAGTGCAACAACCCAAGATATAAATACAAGAGGGAATTTGAAGGCACCCAAAACCTTGAACAAAAAGCTCCAGTTTACCGGATCGAACACCTTCTCAGCATCCAGAGAGACCAAGTCTGTGGGGAACTCGGCGTCTCTGGCAGCTGAGAAGACGAGATAATGTACTCAGGTGGTCAGCTGATGAGCATCCTTTCATAAATCCTACCTGATTCATGCCTATTAATTCAGGGAATACAACAGTTGGCCTATTAGCTAAACTCTTTGAAAGAATTTTGATGTCTTGATTTAGGAGAGATATAGGTCTATAACTTTGGACAAGCTCTGGATCTTTGTCTGGTTTGGGGAGAAGCACAATCAAGGCCTCAAAGAGGTGAGAATCAACCTCTGCCCCAGAAAGAATGTGTTGAAATAATCGATTAAGTACTGGTAGCAAGAGATCTTGAAACATCTTATAAAAAAGGGAAGAAGATCCATCAGGACCGGGAGCTTTATCTGAAGGTAATCCGTTAATGACCTCAGCAATTTCCTCCTGTGATATAGGAGAGACTAGAGAGTCCTTGTGATGTTCTGAGAGGGAGGGAAAATGGGAGTCCATCAGATACTTCTCCACACTCTCAGGACTGGGGGGGGGGGGTGCTCCATGTCACTGTACAGCACTTTATAGTATGAAGCAAGTTCTTGAACTATCTCAGTAGGAGATATTTTCAGAGACCCATCAGCTGACACCCTAATTGGAGGAATGAATCTGGCAGATTCTTGTTGCTTGATATGGAGGGCCAACAGGCGCCCCGCCTTCTCTCCCTGATCAGTGTAACTGCACCCTATTCTACCTGGCCCTGCGCCACTTCTCTCTATAGTTACTAAACCTCCACTCCACTCCTCCTTGGCACTAGTGAGCCACAACCAGTACCATTGGCACAATTGGTCCCTGGGGGCCTCTATCCTACCTCCCTCTTTCTATGCTGAGCAACCTATCATCTACATCCCACTCTACTCAGACCAAATGACAAACTCGCTAAATCCCAACCATCCCACCCGACGGGGGTCATCTATAAAGTCCATGCGCTTATTAAGGCACACCCTGACTATCCTTTTCATCATAGCCGGGGACGTTGAATGGAACCCGGATCCCCCGACCCCCATAGCTGGCCAACCCCCCGCACCAACTACGCACCTCCCTAAGGGTTTTAAAATCCTCCACCTAAACGTATGTAGCATCCTAAACAAAATACCAGCCCTGCAAACCACTGTCCTAGCCCATTGCCCTGGCATTGTCATCATCACCGAATCCTGGCTGAAACCCCATAACCGAGATGAAGAATTCTCAATACCTGGCTACTCCTTAATCCACCAGGACAGACAGGGCAGAAAGAAGGGTGGTGGCACTGCCATGTATATCTCCGTAAAACTCCAGTTCTCCATAATCACTCTGACGGCACCCATGCAAACTATTGATTCACTTCTGGTCAAAATCCCCCTGCCACACACTATCCCAGTATACATAACAGGGTCCTGCTGTCTGCCTGACACACCTCTGGGTAGCATTCTCGACCACCTAGGTAACCTGAGGTCCCTTACTGAAGGCTGGGAACGCCATACACTTGGTGATTTTAATCAAAACTGGCTAGGCAGCGCAGCCTCCAAATCAAGATGCCAAATAAATGCTCTAAACTTGCACCAGCAAATAGTGAACCCACTTGCCTAAACCATAAATCCAATAAACACACATTACTGGA
This sequence comes from Neoceratodus forsteri, assembly GCA_016271365.2. Lineage (NCBI taxonomy): Eukaryota > Metazoa > Chordata > Ceratodontiformes > Ceratodontidae > Neoceratodus > Neoceratodus forsteri. The sequence goes on from CM057450.1 coordinate 1,784,509,526, forward strand.
TTGGGCACTTACTACCCACCCTCATCGGATAGTTAAAGCTGGCCTACTACCAGACTCCCTTAGCGACCACCATATGATTTATATGGTGTGTAAAATCTTCCGCCCAATGGCCCCTCCACCCGACACGCTTCACATCAGAGTTTATAAATCCCTTGATCTGACAGCTCTAAACGACCTCACCAGCATTGACTGGTCCTTCATCCCCAGGGCCACCTCTATGGATGAGGCCCTAAAATATTCTCTACTAACTTTCTTGCCATCTGGGACCTCCATGCTCCCACTCAGGAGATCCCGAGTAAGAGGATCCACTTACCATGGTTAACATCTAACCTCCTGGAACACCTAAGCGCCAGGGGCCGTGCCTGGAAATCTTTCAAGGTCACAGGTACTCAAATGGCCCAACAACACTACCGATCACTAAGACGCTTGCTGAAGACTCATACATCAGGCCAAATCAAACTACTTTAAATCTGCATTCAACAATAACTTCGCTCACCCTTCTCAATTCTGGAAGTCTATAAAATCCCTCCTTTCCCCACCAACCCAATCCCCCACTCCCACTCTCAAGCTGGAAGGAAGAATCATCATGGATCCCAGTCTGGTCGCCACTGAGTTTAACTCACATTTTTCCACCACTACTTCTAATCTTCTCTCCTCCACCCCTTTCCCCACCCACTAAGCCCCCTATCGTATCCTGCCCAACCACCTTCTCACTCCACCCAGTCTCACCTGGCCAGGTGCTAAAATTACTGCAGTCACTTAACCCAACCAATGGAAAGTGTTCATCGGGCCTTGATTCCAAAATGCTCCTACTCTCAGCCCTAGCCATAGCCCACCCTCTAACCATGCTCTATAATCTATCTTTTAAACTCGGGGCAGTCCCCACAGCATGGAAACAAGCCACGGTCATTCCCCTCCCCAAAGGTGGGGACCTCTGCTCCCCATCCAACTACCGTCCCATATCTCTGCTCCCCAACCTAGCCAAAATTCAAGAGCGCCTTGTAGTATCTCAGCTCCACCACTATCTAGATACCATCTCATTTTTCACCCCCCACCAAGCCGACTTCAGAAAAAATCACTCCACCACCACCACCTCCCTCCTTCGCCTCACTAACTCGATCCTTACGGGCATTGATAAAGAGGAAATTACGGCAGCCATATTTATAGACCTAGCAAAAGCCTTCGACACGGTCTCTCATCCCCTGTTGCTGGCAAAACTCACCCAAACTGGTCTGTCAATGAACGCAAATGACTGGTTCCATTCATACCTGACAGGTAGGTCCCAATCAGTCCGCATAGGCTCGGCTAGATCCACCTCACTTCCTGTCACCAGTGGAGTCCCCCGAGGGTCTGTACCCGGCCCACTACTTTTCTCTATATTTCTAAATGACCTACCTGCGGCCTGCTCTCAATCAGCTATCCATATGTACGCAGACGATACGGTGCTGTTTGCCTCTGGCCCATCCGCAACTGCCGTGACAGCCTGTCTACAGAAGGACTTCGACTCCACCCAACGTTGGTTCCTTTCAAACCAACTATTCTTGAACTAAAAAAAAATACAGTCTCCCTCACCTTCTGTTCTCGGGCCAAGCTACCTCGACTTACTGCACCACCCACTTTCAACATTCTGGACAGATCTCCACTAGAGACCTGCACGTCATATCATTATCTCGGCATCTGGTTAGATCAATACCTCGACTTCTCAACGCATATAAACGGTCTATACAAAAAATTGCACCCCATGCTGGGAGCCCTCTACCGGAACAAGAATTGCATTCCTCTACCAACCAGGCAAGCAATAGTTCAAAAAATGATCCTCCCTATTGTGGATTACGGTGATGTTGTCTACTGTGCCGCCCCCCCAAACCTCCTTAGTGAGGCTTGATTCCCTTTACAGCTCCTCCTGCCAATTCTCTTTGGACCAGCCTCCCAATACCCATCACTGTGACCTCTACCAGTCCTTGGGCCTCCCCTCACTACATAACCGATGATTGCTTCACTGTGCTAGAACCTCTGCCAAGTTCTGGGCACAGATGCTCCCGTCCTACCTGTCATCCTCCCTAACCGCCCTCTCTCCACCAGCCTACACTCTCAGAAACATAGACTCTAGGCTCCTGCACACTCCACACAGATCCACCCGGTCTGGCCAGTCTGTTTTCAGCTACAGGCTGTCCAAATTATGGAACTCCCTGGCAGCCAATATTAGACACTCCACAAGCACTCCACAATGGAATTCCCTTCTTAAAACTCACTTCTCTTCCTTATGCTCCTGTTCCCCCGCTGACCCCCATCTCACTTCCTACCACCCATCTGTTATCACCTGCCTGGCTTTCCATTTCAGTCTGCACCTAATACTGCAAAATGCTATTGAAAATGCACTACTCTACTTATATTATGACTGCCTCATCCATTGTTGCACCAAACGCATTATGTAAAACTTGTTGTTATTATTGTTGTGTTTTGTGTTTTGTTTCTGTATCTACTGTACCATTGTAAACTCCCTACCCCAGGGCGCATCTGGAATCGAGCGGTACTCTGCTCAGTATGCTTTCCTGGCAAATCTCTTAAATAAATAAATAAATAAACTAGCTCTGCTAAGTATAATAGCTAATTCTGCCTTTTCCCAGAGCAACTCTAAATATCTATCTCTCAGCAATAGGAGCTTCTTCCTGTCTTCTTCTGGAGTATTAGCCGAAATGTTAATTTCGAGTACCCGAATTTGGGATAGTAATGATAATAGTTCCTTCTCCCTAGCTCTTTTCCTAGTCACCGCCATACTAATAAGAATCCCTTTCATGTAGGCCTTAAAGGTCCCCCGTATGATATCCAGTTTTGCACTGTCTAAAGGGCTGGACAAGAAAAAAGCCTTGAGTTGTTCCCTTATGAGCTTACAGTATTTGGAATCTTTAAGCAGTTGGTCATTGAGTTTCCATCTTGTTTCCCTATTTGAAAAATCCTGGAATGCTAGTTTACATAGCACCAATGAATGGTCGGAGACAGGACCAGGTTGGATCGATGAAGTCCTTAGCCAAGGCAAGACAGTCTGAGAAATAAAAATGTAATCGATGTGGGACTGCGAGCCATGTGCCAATGACCTGTAGGTAAACTCCTTGGAGTCTGGATATAAGACGCGCCAGACATCACAGAGCCCGCATTGATCCAATAGGTCTCTAAGAGCCCTCTGGCCTGGAGAAATCCCCCCCGATCCACTACCTGACCTGTCGAGATTAGAATCTATGACTTGATTAAAGTCACCTCCCAAAATAATCCTTATTGGAAGCAAAGGCAGGATTATGTTTATAAGTCTCATAAAGTACCCAAGATCATCCACATTAGGACCATATATACTGCCAAGTAGCAGTAGGACTGACCAGAGAGTACCTTTAACTAAAACAAACCTACCCTCGGGATCCTTGATAACTTGTATAGAGACAAAGGGAATGCCCCTGTTAATAATAAGCATGACCCTGCAACTATTGGTGGAGCCCTGAGCCTTGTACACCATCCCCACCTGTTGTCTCCTCAACTGTGGAGCTTCCACTTCTAATAAATGTGATTCCTGTAGAAAAGTTATCTGTGAGCGTAATAGGCTTAAATGTTTAAGGACCTGATATTGTTTAGATTTTTTCCTGATCCCCTTAACGTTCCACGTTTCAAAAGTCACCTCCTTGGCCACCTGATAAAAACTACTAGGTTTAATAGATTCGGCCCTGCGCTCAGGATATGTGATACGTGTGATCTGACCCTACCAGTTGCTGCTGTAAGGCCCTCCCACCACCCTACCCCCCCATCAATAGCCCAGTTTTAAACCCTCCTGTACACCCCCATTCGCCAACAGGAACCCAAACCTACCCCTCCGAACCCCCAATCTGACACAAGCGACGCTTAGCACAGCACTGGGTCATTTCCTCCCTCTCCCACCCCCCAAAATTATCCTCTGCTGATGAGAACCCACATGTATCTCTAAATACAAATGTAAATTACGAACAGATTTGGCAGGCCCTAAATACCTGAAGAGTGGACTCGAGCTTCCAGAGCCTATGGACACATGGTAGTGAATCCAATAGGGCTAGGGAAAATGAAACAAGCTATCAAAAACGTGACTATGACAGGTAGCCACATTACACCAGAGTGAGAATTAGAAGTTTCCTGTCCCCAGTAGAGAACTGCACCAAGACCAGAACCAGAGGGAAAACTAATAATGAGGGATAGCCCCAATCGCGAGCTGAGAGCAAGAAATGAGATGACAACTGAAACGAGACCCTGAAAAGAGAAGATTACGAAATGTGACTACCCAGGGGTTGCCAGCCCCTAATTCCAAAATACCCCCTGCAAAAGCTGGAGTAGCACAAAAACTGAGAGAGATCCTTCTCGAATTCAAGACCACCCAGGCATATATTAACTAGGCTAGCAGCGCCCTCTTGTGGTTATCTCCCAGTCCAACAGGTATGTCAAAAGTCAATGAAAGTCCGAAACCGCTCTAGGGCCTAACAAACTAATACATAAGGACTAGTCAAAAAGCCAACAACCCAAAACTTCCCCCTATATGCAACTCCTAAAAACTGAATGTGTAATAATCTCCAAATTGTACTCCTGAATGAGCCATCACCAGAACCGTAAAGGGTTTCGCCCTGAAACAAAATTAACACCAGGAAGCCAGGGCATGGAAACGATAACAATTAGGCCATATACGGGTAGCCCAGTTCCAGATGAGAAAACACACAAGTCTGTTCTCAGTTAGTGGAAAATGCATTCTCCGTAAAGAAAATGAATAACAGCTCCAACAGCAGCTCTCAGTGAATCCCGATACTCCAAAGGCACTCTCAGGTCATCCGGAACAAATCTGGCAGCATAGATTTAAGGCTTGACAATGCAGCTTCAGGATCTTCAAAATTAAACCAGGAACCATTTACTGAGACTTGTAATCTAGCTGGGTACCCCATCCTGAATTTTAAACCTGCCGCAATAATCTTAGATACAATAGGGTGAAATGCTTTCCGCTTCAGACGAACTGAACCAGGGAGGTCTTGTGCAATTCTCAACTTTGCCTTCTCCCAACGAACCTCTTGTAAGGCCTTGACTTTCTGCAGAAAATGATGCTTTTCCAAATAATTCAGAAAGCGGCAGATAATGGGACGGGTGGGGCATCCGGTGGGGGCTTTGGTCGCAGGGAGCGATGAGCACGCGCTATCATGTACACTGGACTGAAGGGAGAGGGACCAGCAACCCAGTCCACCAGCTCCTGTACAAAAACTACAGTGTGCTGGCCCTCTTCCCCTTCTGGAAGCCCAAGTATTACAACGTTATTTCTGTGGCTACGGCCCTCCAAATCTTCAAGTTTAGCTTCTAAACGAGATCATTTCTGTCCCGTTGACAGCAATTCAGGATCTAGGCTTTCCAGTTTGCTCTCCATCGAGACTATTCAAGCAGTATTGTCAGAGACCATGAGAGAAACTTCATCCAGTTTTCTGGAGAGAGATTTCAAATCAGTCGCCATATCTTTCATCTCTTCTCGAAATGGCTTAAATTCTTCCAAGAACCTATTGAGTGTTAAAGGCTCTTGTTCCCCAGCTTGACATGAAGGATCCGGCTTGTCTGGGCCACTTGAGGCTCGGCATTTCTTTGAGGCCTTTTCAGGAGTGGCAGGGGGGTTATGTTTCTGTGGGGCTTTCTTCATATAAGCCTCCATCTACCACACTGACGCCCAAAACTGGAGCACAGGATGCTTAAGCAGTGGAAGAATTCATAAGCAGAGGAATTAGATAGCTTTAAACGATTAAAAAAGACAAATTTATATTTGGAAGGCAGGAGCTTAGCGGAGGAGCTTCTACTCAGCACTCTGCATCACGTGATCTCCCGAGGTTGCTTAGTTCTTTTCTGACAGGGTATCCTCTATCTGTTCTGGGGTGGTTTGCCTCACAGTGGTCAGCCTGGTGGGAGCATGCACACTCCTACTGTCTGGGAGGATTTTAGGCCAGTGGAAGTAACTGTGGTTGCTGAGGTGATCTCAAAGCTGCGTCCCACTTTTTGTGAACTAGATCTGGCCCCAACCCATCAACCCATCTCCTAGTGGGATGCAATGGGATAGTTGGCCCGGTGTTTGCCAGGATAGTCCAGGGCTTTCTTTCAGAGGGGATCTTCCCTTATGCCTTGAAGGAGACATTTATGAGTCCCCTTCAAAAGAAATCATCTTTCTACCCTGATGTCCTGGTGAATTATCTCTTGGGCAGGAAGCAATGGGTGGTAATGAGGATTGTCTCCTCCTCCCCAAAGCTCCTTCCATGTGGAGTGCATCAAGAGTTGATCTTGTCAGTGATGCCATTTGCAGTGTATATGCTATCCCTGGGAGAGTGCATTAGATAGAACAGTTTGGGTTTTCACTGCGATGCAGATGATACCCAGCTGTACATGTCTTTTGCTCCTGGAATAAATTATGCCATGGAAGTGCTAAACAGCTCCCTGGCTGAAATCCAGGACTGGATGGCCTCCAACTGGTTGAGGTTTAATCCCTACAAGATGGAGGTCCTGGTGACTAAGACTGGTCAAGGGAGTAATGATTGTGCCTCCAGATTGGCAACAGGATTGGTCCTGGGATAGCTTTTCCTAGGTTGAGAAGTCCGGGCATCTTCCTGGATGACAGATTGACACTTGATGCTCAGGTGTCATCTGTTGTCCAAAGTGGATTTTACCACTTAAGGAATATCACCTGGATTAAACCCCTAGTTCCGTCCAATGACCTGCCATTACTAGTGCACGCCTTTGTTACTTCCAGGCTTGACTACCACAATGCTCTATAATTTAGGCCTGTAGAAGGACCCTCTCACAGCAGCAGCTGGTGCAGAACACAGTGACCAAGTTGCTGATGGGCCTGTCTAAGTTATGTCATGTTACCCCAGCCCTGCGAGATCTGCACTGGCTGCCTGTTAGGCAGAGGATCATCTTTAAGCTCTGCTTGCTGACCTACAAGGCCCAGTATGGATTGGACCCTGGGTACCTGATGGATCTCTTTACCCATGCCAGTCTGGTCCGTTCCCTCCACTCCTCCATCAGGAGCCTCCTTGCGGTTCCGAGGGCCAGGTTGAAAATCTCTGGTGATTGAGCTTTTGATGTGTCCAGCCTGATTCTCTACCTATATTGTATCTGTAAATGAGGCCACATCAGTGGAGGTATTCAAGAGGGCCTAAAAACACATCTATTTAAAATGTCTGTTCTGGACTACCCATAATGTTTTAAATATGTTTCATTGTTTTATTATTTATAAACTATTTATAAAATTAGTTTATTCATGCTTGTATTTTACATTTTGTATAATTCTGAACAGCTTTATTTTATTGTTATTACTACCCTGCCATTATTTTAGTGGTGTAAGGCACCCAGAGTCTCTGGGATTGTGTGTCATATAAATAAATGTTACTTACTTACTACATCAGAGAGAACAGTAATGTAGTCTAAATCAAAATTATTGCATTTTTTTTATTTTACTCACAAGCAAAACAAAGGCACTCCAATCTACTGTTCACACACTGATCCCAAAGTGCAGTCACATTTGTAAATGGTGCTGAAGTACTGGCAGGCTCGTTCAAGGACTGCACTACCCGAATTCTAGTAGTAGAAAGAAAGCAGAACTCAGAAAGGTGTTTTTTTGAAATGAGCGCTAACATGTAGTTAAATCATGAGCCATGATACTGTGCATGAACGTATGCATATGCATGTGTTTATGTGCATGCCCAGTACCACGATTTGACTTTCAGACCATGATTTAACTACATTTTAGTGCTCATTTCAAAGAAAGAAACACTTTTCTGAGTTCAGCTTTCTTTCTACTATTAAAAAGTGAATTTTGCAGAACTCGGGCAGGAAAGTCCCTTAATGAGCCTTCTGGTGCTTCATCACCATTTACAAATGTGACCGTGCTTTGGGATCGGTGCATGAGCAGTAGGTTTGGACCATGTGGGTTTTGTTTGTGAGTAAAATTTGAAAAGTAATAATTTAGTAAGTATGTAAGTAAATCTTTGTTTATGAAGCACCCTATTCTTGAGTCTCAGGGTGCTTTGTAATGCACAGACAGTGAGACAGGAATGAATCCACAGTTCAAGAGCAAGGCAATTCTATTTATAGGACACTCATTCTGAGTGCCTTAACAAAACTCAGTACAATAGAAAGTCACTTTAAAATACAATAAACCCCCTTCCCCCCAAAAAAAAGAAAAAATGCACATTATAATAATAAATTCAACAACTTTAAAAAAGCTTTGGATTGCCAGAGGCAAACTGGACAATGACAGATAGAATTTAGCAATCTAAGAAAGCCAGATTGAAAAGGTGGGCCTTTAGCTTACGTTTGAACACCTCAGTCAAAGGGGCCACCACAACAGCAGGTAAAAGTGAGTTCCACAGGGTCAGCCCAGAGAAACAAAAAGCACAGTCTCCTGAGGCCCTGAGCTGAACCGTGGGAATGTCCAGGAGGCCCCTGAAGAGGAGTGGAGGGAGCAAGCAGAAGTCATCAGTGACAGGAGCTCTGACAGGTAACCAATACCTAATCCATATAGGGCCTTGTAGGTCAGTAAACCCCCTTGAAAGGGACCCTCCACCTGACTGGCAGCCAGTGCAGAGCATGCAGGACCAGGATCACATGACTAGACCTCGAAAGGCCTGTCAGCAACCTGACTGCTGTGTTCTGTACCAGCTGCAGTCTGTGCAGGGCTCCTTCCATGACCCTGAAGTACAGAGAGTTACAGAAGTTGAGCCTGGAGGTAACAAAAGCATTCACCAGCATCTGCAGATCCTCAGACAGAATGAGGGGCATAATCCTGGCAAAGTTCTGTGAGTGGTAAAAACACTTTTGACTACAGACGACACCTGATCTTTGAAGGTCAATCTGCTATCCAGGATCACACCAAGATTTTACACCCTTGAGGATGCCAAGAGTGGAGCAGACTCCAGGACAAGGCTTGTGTTCACTCCTGGCAGCAGTCCATCATGTCCGCTATCAAGCTAGATCACTAATAACTCAGTCTTGGCAGGGTTAAGTCTCAGTCAGCTGGAAACCATCCAATCATTGATTTTAGCCAGACAGTTGTTAAGCACGCGAGAGCGCTGACTGTTTCGGGGGCAAAAGATAAATACAGCTGGGTATCATGGGCATAGCAGTGAAACTCCACGCTACATTGTCTAATGACCTCAACTGGGGCAGCATATGCACTGCTAACAACATTGGTGATAAGCTCAAGCCCTGTAGTACACCACAGGACAGAGGCATTGTGGAGGAGGAGAAATTCAACATCACCACCAGCTGCACCCTGTCCGAGAGATACTGTAGGACTCAAACCACATGATGACAGTACCAGCGAGTTCACATAACTAACAGAGCTGATCAAAAAGCATGACATGTTCCACAGTGTCAAAGGCTGAAGAAAGATAGAGGAACACAAGAACTGACCTGCCTCCTCCATCTCTAGCCCTGAGCATATCATTATGCACCCTCACTAGAGCTGTTTCAGTGCTGTGTTTGGCCCAAAAACCCGATTGAAATGGCTCATAGATGTGAGAGGACACCAGGCAATCCTCAAGCTGCTGTGCTACTAATTTCTCTACAATCGTGATCAAATAGGGCAGGTTGGAGATGGTACAATAATTTACTAGGATGTCTGGGGTAGAGGGAAGTTTATTTAAGGAGGGGCCTCACCAGTGCTTCTTTCAGAGCCACTGGTAAAATACCCTCTGCCATTGAGCACCTGGCAATCCTGGTGAACACGGGGCCAACACCCTCAACACATCCTATTAAGAAATGTGTCAGGGCTGGGTCCAGTTCACAGGATGTATGCTTAAGCTTTGAGATCACCATGGTCACCTCTGACACCTCCACTGGCCTAAACTCCCCCCAGACAGGTGGAGTGCCTCTGAACCTCTCGGTCCAGCCACTGTGAGGCGATTGCCTCACTGGCAGGATCCCCAGCTGGATATCCGGCACCCTGTCAGAGAAAAACAGAGCAGGGCTGGCTCACTGGTGCAGTGGTTGGATTTCTGCTTGCTACGCCAGCGACCTGGATTCAGGAACGGACCCGGGGAGCTGGAGGGCTGGCCAGGGGAGAAGGATTGAGCACCCTCAGGGCTGCTGTCCTTCTGTGGGGGGAGGGTTGGGATGAATGCCTGGCATGCAAGGACTCCTAGCAGAGGCCAGGTGCACTTTCTAGCTCTGGTGTCTAAATGCTTAAAGAGGCGGGGCAGACGCTGGACATCATTGCACGTCCCCACCCCTGGGGATACAGCAAAAAAACCCTTGCCTGTGCAGCACCATTAATGACTCCCGCCCCTGGTTCTGATCAACCTCCAGGTTGGCTCCAAACTCTAGTCCCACATTTGTGGTGCTAAGGGCCAAGAGCTGCAACCCCACCCCAAGGGGGAAAGCTGTGGGTGTCAGAGTTGCGGCCAAATATGGAGGTGGGGTCCAGGGGTCCATGACAGGGCAGATGAGCTAGTGGACGCAGGCAACATAAAAGAAGAAATTTTTTTTTAAAAAGAAAGAAAAGCAGAGCAAACTTCACATAAAGTTGATGAAAAAGCTTTCTACGGCTGTAGACAGGCAGAATGAAGAAACCTGTCCACAGTTCGAAAAGCTGAGATGGTCTGTTTTTCCTCCACAGCAATTTCTCTGGACAGGAATTCTGCCTTCTTATGGGAAATTGCCCCCTGCTACTCAACATAGTGAGTACACAGGGCCAGTCTGTCAGCCTCCCACTGGGTCTTTTGCTAGCAATGCTCCAACCTCTGACCCCTGATCTTCATCACCTTGAAATCCCCATCAAACCAGGGGGATCACAAGTGAGAGGCTCTGGGTCATATACATACATACTGGAATAAAGACATCCAGAGCTTCAGAGACCACCCAGTTATAGGTGGCCACCGCCTCTCCGGTGCCAATCACACATGCCGCATCAACCCTAGATAGGTCAGCTAATGCCAGCAGTCCCTCTGGGTGCAAGCCCCTTAAGGGGTCATAGCTGACCATATCCACAAGGGTGGGACTTCGGGGGGGACCCAAACATGAACTCCATGGTACAATGATCAGACCAAAAGACCCAATCAATCTTGAGGTTATCAATCTCAAGACCCATCTGGACACCAGATCGAGTGTGTGGCCATGCTGGTGGGTAGCAGAAGCAACAGCTTGTGACAAGCCCAGTGATGACATCAACTGGGGGAGGTCATAACTGAAATGCAAGGATTCATCATCGAACCAGGCAATGAAGTCCCCCCAAGATTAAACACCTGGGGGGCTCCAACACCTGATCGACGCCAAAGTCTGCTACCTCCTGCAGAAATTCTCCCTCCACCCCAGGAGGGCAGTTAATGAGGAAAATCCTGCATCCTGCATCCTGCACCTGCGCCCCCACACACAGTGACAAACTCAGAAAATCGGGTATTACCAACTGGGTGCACCGTGAAGCCCAGGCTGGATCGAAATACAATGGCCACTCCCCCACCCCTGCAATCCTTCCTCGGGCAGTGCACAATGACATACCTGGCAGGGATGGCAGCCTCTAAAACTGGGCCCACATTTTCACCCAGCCAGGTCTCCATAATGCAAGCCAGGTTGACAGAGGAAATCATGTCCGGAAGAACAGCGGTCTTGTTCCTTATTGATCTGGCATTGCATAGAACCACCCATAGAGGATTAGAGGATGCGGTCAGCCCTCTAGCTACCTGCCCACTCAATCCAGTCAAAACCCTGGGTATGTAGAGATCAAACACATATGGCCTCTCCCTAGGCTCTGTTTAAACCCAGGGCATCTCCTACACTGGACATCCTCAATGCTGGCCACCACCCCCCTCCTCAACTGCCCCAGCTACTGACAAACCACTTGCCTCCTTGTAATCCTGACCTTCTTGCAGCACCTAGCTGCAGTGGCAGAAATAGGGAGGTCAGTGATGGGGCGCAGGTCGCGAAGTCGGGTGGCAGCGTAGGTAATTCAAGCATTGCTGTGGCTTCAACACATCCCAACCTGCCAAGTCCAGTTCAGTGGAGGGGAATCTGTTAAGCACTGGATTTAAAATGCAAGACAAACCAAGCTAACCATTCACACCCACCCACACAACAGACATACACCCTTGAAGCAGCAAAAACCACTCCAAGGCACACACACACCACAAGCACTCAATCCATGAAAACACTATACAGGTCCCCAATCAGTAACTAAAAAACACACAATCTAGTTATATAAATACTAAACTGAAACTAAAAAACCACTCACTCTAGTTATGCAAACTATGTTTTACCTATGTACATACACTCTAATCATATACCCCTAATACCCACTACAAGAACTAAAAATGTTCCACCCCACCACCCAATTACATAACATAAAATAATAAAATAAATAACAGGGGAGAACACAAATGAAAAAGTATGGGCTGCAGCAACTTCACAGAGAAACATCTCCGCTTTGGCTCTATGTGAGAATGGCGAGTGCCGAACTGCAACCCACATTATCATGACGTCAGGGTGACAAAAATAATTTTGCCATCTTGACATCCTCGGCACACAGGAGAATGGCGCCGGGGACTCTGTCCTTTTGTTTTCTGTGGAGGGGGCTGTGCCCCCCCCCCACACTCTCCCCATGCGGCGGGCTACAGCCCCGCACCCCCCCACTAAAGGATTCTCAACTCCAGGGGGTGCATGTCGAGGGGGGCAAAGCAAAAAAAAACACAAGTTTCGGTCCAGGCGCAACAAAAATGCAGAAGAGCCTGAACCCAGACCTGAACCTGGTACCCCATGCACCGCAAGCGGAGGCCTACTCTCGATGCCATGGTGCAGCTTGGCAGCCAACCACAGCGCCATCCCCTAAATCCCCTCCACCTCCTCCCAGCCCACACTTGCCATGCTCGCTCCCCCCCATGTGCATACATATAGTGACATCCTGTTCTGCAATTGCCCAACCTACCACATCCGGTCACCCTACCACCCCCATCGCCATCCAGGCTATCGCCCACATCATGTCACCGTTTTGGACGGTGTCTTAATTCAGGCACCCACCTCACATGCTACCTTCCAATACACATGGAATTGGAAGTCCACACCAAAAGTCAAGCCAGTCCTAGGCTGATACTGTCTTGAAATGCAGCTGGAACAAGGATGCTCACACCACCAATGCTCAAAGAACTTTAATGCTGCAGATTAATAAATATGAGGTGGTTTTAATCCTCAGGGAGCCCTTCCAAGAATGAGAGCAGCTCTTTTCTCAAAAGAGCGGCTTTGGATGTAGACACCTTCAAAGATGTTGGCACTCACTCCCACAGGCAGAACAAGTCCTAGAACAGAACCAGCTATCATCAAGTCATCCATTCCCAAAAGTTCAGAAACCAACCAGCTTTCACCTAGTCCTCAATTCTGGGCCTTCTGAGATGATACAATTTGACCTGTCCCTGGAAAAAGGTAAGACTGGCAGGAAACCCACTGAGAAGTCCAAGACCAGACCAGTTCTCACCCAGTCACCCATTCCACTGAAAAGATAGAGAAACATTTTTAGCCAGACCAGGAATGAGACGGTCCAAAGGACAAACCTCGCCCCCAACAGATACAACAAATGGGCCTTCTCTTTAAGGCCCAGGATCTACCACAATGTTTAATAACTGATTGTGGGAGACAGGTGGGGTTCTCCCGTGGTGGGCAGTGGAACTCCCACCTCCTGCCACACTAGTTACCCCCACTGCTCAACTGCCATCCCCACCAGCAAGACCCTCAAACACTCTTGAGGTAGCCTCTGATGATGAATCCCAAATCTCCAATAGTCCAGCAGCAGACGGGTGCTCCGATCCTCTCAACAGCAGTGCTTAGTCCTCTTCCTCCTATCATTAGGTGAGTGCTCCCGATTCTGTGATTAGCTCCTTGAGTAGCCCCCTGATGGAAATCCAGGTTCAGCAGAGGCTGCAGTATAACTCTCCAGTACTTCTCCGGAGTTCTCCATAACTAAAAAACAAAAATTGAGCTCCTATTTCTGCCTCACTATAACGCCCTGCCTAAAGCTAAAAACTCCTTGCCCTAATGCTACCTAAATAAAACAAGGTAAAAGAACAAAAACTCTACCCAGCAGCTGATTTTTACAAATTATAAGTCGTGGCAGAAACAACAATAACAAATTAATAAGTGCATAATTAAATAAAATAGAATCAGTTAGGGTCATAAACCAGTATGGTTCAGTTCTCTAAAGCTTCCTTAAGGAGATGTGCTTTCAGGTAGTTTAGGCTTTTATGTAGACTACATTTCTACTATATCTAATATGCACCAAGGCAGACTGCTACAGGCAGTCATGGCACTTTTCTGAGTACAGTCTGAAAATTTAAATAAAGGGCAGAAAGTGTCCCTTGAATTTTGGTGAATTTTAGTATTTTTGCACTCTATAACTTTGCCCCCCCCCCAAACTGACTGATAAAAAAATTTTCAGAATCCATTGACCATGGCCCAGACTCCACATCTACTGAAGTTTGAGAAAATAAATTGAGTAGGGTGCAAAAATCAAGGTTTAACATAGACATGCTTACTCAACCCTAATATACAGGTGTAAGTGTACAGTAGTTAGGGATGAGCAGAGTGTTAATTGCTAATCTCAGATGTTTGAACCCTAATAACTTTGGCAGCATTCAAAGAAATTGCACAACATTTGGCATGCATGGTCTGAAGAGCAAGTTCTCAAGACATGGGAAGTTTCATGATACTGTAGATCATTATCTAGATTCCAAGGTCCTGAAATGTCAAGAATACTTAAAGCTACCTTAAAATGTGCGTGTATTCAAAACCACTTGTGAGCAAAGATCAATTTTGTTCAGACCTCCAACTTTTTATAATTCCCTGCCAATGACATCTCCAATTGCGCAAGACCACATACCTTTAAGGTGAGACTCCAGCAATGGTTATATTCCAGGAATACTCACAAACGTTATTGAACATTATTGTGTTTTGCATTTTCTGTACTCAAGGTATTTTTATTGTATGTACTTGTCACATGTGAAAACAATTTGCTCATCTGCTAATAAGTATGAAAAATAAAACAAACAAACATAAAAACACCACAGTTTAGTTGATTTTCTGAACTCAACTACAGTAAAGATAGCTTGGAATTTTGCTCCAAACCTTTCAGGACAGAAGCAACTTGTGCTAAAAGTTTGCTTTTCAAAGATTTCATGAAAAAATATTAATCAGTTCTAGAGCTATACAGTGTGGAAATTTGTCTTCAAAGCATGCTCAGCAGGGTTTTCAGCAGGACCCTCTGACATGACCCAACGATTCTTCTTTCACAAGCCATTTTAGATCAAGACTAATTGTGTTTTTGGTTTGTGAGAAAAGCTTTTTAGGTTTTGACAGCCACCATCTAGTTTTTCTTTTTTTTTTTTAATAAAAAAGTTAGGAAACTCATAAAAATTATGATTTAAAAAACAAACACCTGAACCTAGATAAACGGGGCCCATTTAGCTAGATTCTGGTGTTTGTTTCTTTGAATATTGACCCAGAAATTTCTTTAAATTTAAATAAAAAAACTCGTAAGCAAGTTTTACATCGTATCCATCTTGAGTTCTGATCCAATGCTGCTGCTGAGTAGACCTGTTGTACAAAAGCATACATATTTTATATTGCGTTCATCAGCTTACAGTGAAAATAAGTGTTAGTTTTTTTAGTCCTTTTCTACACCTTTTGGCAAAGTACATTTGGTGATCAAGCCAGTCATGTTTTATTAATCCATTTGCTGTGTCAGTGGTGATGGCAGCTGAACTGGACCTGTGTGGCCTGCACTGGCTGCTGGTGTAGTGGCGTATCTTCTTCATGGTTGGTCTGCTGACCTATAAAGCTCTATATGGACTGGGTACAAGTAGGGTATATGGGCACACTGGATGGGCCTAGAAATCATTATCTGCCAACAATTTCAATGTTTCTTAAATTTCTGTGTTCCATGTTTGAAATTATTCACTTGTGCATGGATCATGGGCTTTCTGATATTTTTTTTAGCCTTTTGTATCTTTGAACTGTCTGTTACAACACTGTCTGCAGACTTGAATGCAGGATTGCTTGGTGTGTTTATGTTCTGGCACATTTCTGTGTTGTTGAATTAGTGCTTTAAGGCAATATAAACTGCAGGATAGTGGCACATGCTTTTGTAACTTCCAGACTCAGCTACTGCAATGCTCTTTATCTTTGGGTCAGTGGAGGAGTCCTATGATGCCTGCAGTTAGCACAGAATGCAGCAGGCATGTTGCTAACTGGCGTCCCAAGGTCCTGTCATATGCACTGGACCAGTGTGGTCTGCATTGGCTACTGGTGTAGTGGCATTATCTCCTTCATGGTTGGTTTGCTGACCTATAAAGCTCTATATGGACTGGGTACTGGTTATCTGAGGGATCACCTGGCTTCTTATTACACCTCTTGTTCCTCAGCTCCTCTAAAGTGGGACTCCTGGTAGTTCACAGGACCAGGCTTAAGTCATTGGGTGAGCCTACCTTTGAGATAGTCAGCCCAGCCCTGTTGTACATGCTCTCCTGACCTTTAAGGGAAGCCCCTTAGGTGGAGGCCTGAAGACTTATTTGTTCAGGGAGGCTTTCGGGACAAGTTAGTTGCTTCCCTGCTCTGGTTGTCATTTCATTTTATCAAAATTAATCTATTTAATTATCTTGAGATTCTGTGCTGATATTTAGGTTATGTATTTTATTTTATGCTTCATTTAAGCTTGATCTCTAAAGTGGTGTGAGCCCCAGGGGATGGGTGCTTAACAAATAAGTTTGCTGCTACTACTACTTGAACTGCAACAAGATGTCATAGAGTTCCTGGCTGGATGAAGTTTTTAAGCAAAAGGTAGGATTTTTCTCATTGGGTCAATCTTTCAATACATTTAGTACCAACAATATTTTTTTTAAGTAGTTATTTCATCATTATCTGATTCAAATGTATTGAGTTCTGTGGCATCAATCTGAAAACAGTAGGCAGAATTTTCAAAGAGATCCACCCAAGATGCATCTGCTGCTAGTATCTTCTTTTTGTTGTTTATTTATTTAACGAAGCATTCCATTTAGGGCAATTACAGTCTCAGTTATACATTGTCAGAAAAAAGAAACATAAAATGCATGCTTTCATTATACATGATAGCATTAGTATTTGTGAAACTAAGGAATTAGATACATCATACAAGGGAAATAAAAATATATGTGTTAAACCACATTTTACACACCTGCTAAACAATGCCATGACCTGTGGAAAAGTCCTTAAAAAAGAAATGCTCAACACAGATAGAAGTGCTCAATATAATCCCTGTTTTTGCTTGATAGAACAAGTACATAATGTATAACTGGCACATCATTGTACATCCCACAAAATAAGTGGTAAACTACAAAAGGGAAACCATTCGGAACAAGAACTAGCACATTTCAACAATGTAATAGTTGCTTAATATTTAAAAGACCTTGTCTTAGCCACTCGAGCATTTCTAATATTTAAAATAACTTTCTGTGCTATGTTCACTGTGGAGCTTACATGCTCCATTGGATGGTGATAAGGATTGTTGGGTATGGCACATGTCCCAAAACATGCCAATCCAGTAACAGAAACAACAAGATGTGCAAGAAGGCTGAGTCATATTGCTAGGCTGTCATACTGCCTATGCAACCTGTAAGAAAGTAAAACTAAACCACATACTATGTGACTGATTATTAGTTGCAGACAACCCCTAATAACTCCTCGGCTAATATTTGTTAACATAATAAACACATCTTTTACTATTTTATCAGATCTTTAGTTTCAGCTTAAGGCTGTCCACATGACTAATTCAAGTACTTGAACTGGAGGGAAATATCTAAGAAAGCTCAGGAAAGAATGTCAACAATAAGATGGAGTCATTGAAAGTCTCAAATATGCATTTGTTTTACATAGCAACACAGAAGTTGATGGCAGATAAGAACTGCAAGGCCCATCCAGTCTGCCCATTTTTTGACCTTATGAATGTGCCATAGGCCTGTTTTATTCATCCTTTCTGTCTAAGGAAGCTCTCTCTTCTGCCAGCATTGGGGGTGCATGATTAAATTCTTCCACAATCCTGTCAACCCATTTCTGAGCTTTGTTAGAGTAGTTAAATTAGTATGTGCACCCTCCATAAGACATTCTTAATCTTGCAGGGGCCAGATGTGAACGGCTTACCCCAGATCCCTTAGTTGCTGTCTCAAAGAGTCAAAAAGCTTCCACCTTAGCCAGCCCAGTGGCATGGAGGGCTTTGGCATTGGTGCCTTACCTCCTGCCATGCTGGCAACCTGTATTTGTGGTGCAAGCAGGTTGCTGGGGGTCAGCCTGAGAGGGAGAGGACTGAGCATCTGGAAGACTGCTCTCTCTTGCGGGGAGGGAGGGTTCAGTGGCCGGTGTTATCCTGGCCTCTAGCGGAAGTTGGGATTGGCACACCAAAGGTGCACAGTGGGGTGGAGGTGGGGCAGATGTCTAGCATGCTGCAGATGGGAGCATGTGCGACACCACCATTGGCATCATTGTGTCACTATTTATGTGCCGGGGAGAAAACAGGAAAAATAACCCAGTCCACTGGACTCTGAAGGCCCCACACCCATCAACTCAAGCACCTTCCGAATCTGGATCTGGTCTGGTGGGTTGAGGGACTCCCCACCCCCTGCCATAGAAGTCAAGCCATTGGGGATACCAGGAGAGGTATGTCCTGGGTGATGGAGCTGGGAGGTCCAGTGGGAAGGTGGGCCAAACAGTAATGAGAGAAAAAAAAGAGACACAAAAAGCTTCCATCTTGACTTTGTTGCAAATAACCAGTTTAGGAAAAGTTTTGTGTCCATTGTATCAATGGAGACCAAAATGTTCTGTCTAGCCCAATATAGAATCAAGACCTGAGTCTCCATCCCCTTGGTAACTAGCAGCATAGTGCATGGGTGCTATTATTCATTTGTGTGCCATGAGGATTCACTCTTCACTCTCTTTTGAGATCTTCAGGTTCTATGCCCAGGTCCTTGGGTCGCATCTGCTGCATCCGTGTCCAGGAAGAACACCAAATCCTCCCTTTCAACACCCTCAGGGAAGCTGACTACCTTGATATTCATCACTCTGGAGTTGTTTTCAAGGGTCTCAAGTTGATAGCTGAGGTGTGAGTTTTCAATGGTTAGTTTGCTTACTGCAACTTGGGTCAACTTTAATCCATCATCTGCATCAGTGGCAGTAGCTCCAAATATGTCAATATTTGTGTCTTGGGAACTCATTCTATTGAGAATGAGTTTGTTCATTTTGCCCATATCCCTTACCACTTTGTGGATGCTCTTCCAAGATGGTGCATTTCCAGCATAATTCAATCCACTGTCAGTACTGTTACCTGGATGCTGTATAGCCTGTTGTTGCCCAGACTGCTCAGCTTGCAGCAGTTTTTTTCACTTTCTCACCTGCTATTCCCCAGGGATGCCCATCCTTGAGTTTTAGTTCAAACTGCTCCAAGGTAGATATGGAATCTACTGGTGAGTTCTAAACATTTACACATTGTGATTCTAAATAATTATAGTAAATGGAAGGCTATGCCTGTAGTTTCACGGGATGGGCAACCAGCCACATGCCCTTCCTGAGGGATATAAGCAGTTTCTCCCAGACTCCTTCTGAAGCACTTCTTCTTTGCCTCACCATGCTCCCCTCCTCATCCAGCAGCATGCCTCTCTCCTCAGGGGGCTCCTTCCAAAGGTACCTTTAGCCAAGGGAATCTTCACATGGCACCTTTAGGGGTGGAACCCTTTTTGTGGGTTGCTTGCCTTCGCTACCCCTACATGGTGGTAATTCCCAGTGTAATAGAGAGTGCAAACAGCCAAACAGTTATCACAGTTGTACAAGCATAACAATATTCTGGTTGCGTAGGCCCATTGAAATCTACTTTATGTGTCTGTGGGAACTGACATAAAGTGCTACCGGTCCAATGCTTGACTCTCTAGTGCCCCCTCCACATCTGCTTCTATTTTCAAAGCAGAAATATGTCTAAACCTGTTAGATCATCTATTAGATGGCCTACCAGCCTCCAAAGTTTGCATCCAAAAAAAGGACACAATTGCTTCCAAAAATGGATGCAACTGCATTCGCAGTTCTATTCGTTTATTGCTTCAAATTGTGACTTTTTGTTGCAAACAGATGCAACTTTTGAGAATAGCAGCAGGGCTGCCTGGGCACAATAAAATGGATGCAGTCACAGATGCAGCATACATTTGCATCCGCATCCAACCGTTTTGAAAATCTCCCCAGTATGTCACTTACTGAACTGCTGATGGATGTTGGATGTTTTTTATATTTTTCTCTTTTTTTGGTCCTGTTAATATTTTTGTGTATATTAAAAAACATTTTGTAATTTAGAAGTCAGCAGTCATACTTTCAAATAGATCAAATGATTCATGAAGTATGTTTCTCATGTTAGAAAAATGTCTATTATCTGAGGTGAGAAATTCAAGGAGGCATCAGGGCAGGTCTGACATTTTTTATGTGCTAGTGTAGTCATTTGTGACAACTGCAGGTGCCACGTAATGAGACTGACAGGGCCTGACCATGGCAGGTGGCCGCTGACTGAGCATCAATAACTTTTTAATGCATATTCATGCAATGCTCTTGGCAAATGAAGTTTCTGGATTTTCCTTGCCATTTTACAAATTTACTAAAGAGTGTCCCAAACTTCATTTGTTGCAGTCAACATCTGAAAGCATCATCCTTGATTTGTAACTTCCTTTAATTTTTGAAATAGTCTTTTACCAAATGTATGGCCAGCAGAAATAGCACAATAAAGTCCTGGTGTTGAGTGGAGCTTTTTGTAAGGATATTTGGATCTAAAAATGATTACTTTCCTGTTCAACATCTTATAGAACTGAGTCTTTATGGCATGATGCATCAGGCTGGGATGCATGAACTGTTTCTTTGCTCTGCTGCTACAAGATTATATGCTTTTTTTTTTTTTTTTTTGTAAGAGGAAAATGTAGTCCCATCTTTTTATTTTTTATTTATTTATTTTACTGTCTGGTAGCCAGGTAAGGCCCACTAGGCACAAGTGTCTGTTTTCAGGGGCGACCTGGGAGCACTGGGCAGTTAAGTGACTTGCTCAGAGTCACACAGTATGCAAGTGGAGGTTGTGAGAATCAAACTCAGGTTTAGTCTGCTGGATGCATCAAGCTCCTTCACACCTCGTTCCTCTAACCTCTAGGCTATACTGCCAGCCCCGATCTTCCCAATCATCAATCTGCATTTCAGTTTCAGCTGACAATTTCATAATTAACATATCTGTATTTGTAATGGTCTGAACCATGGTGTAGAAAAAATACCAGATGAGCTTCAATGAGAGTTCAACACATAGAACAGGATATAAAGACTGGACCATGAACCTGTATAATTCTGGCAGCTAAGGAAACAGGCTGCATTTTCTGCACCCATCTTAAAAGTGTTAAGTTCACATTAAAGAAAATTAGTTTTTTAGATCACAAATTCATGGGTGATTTAAAGCCCCACTTCTTAGCATGTCACAGAAAACTCAGCCTTATTCTTCAGCTGCCTCTTAGACCTGCAAGGTGTACTGCCAGTTGTTAATCTATGGGCAATGAGCAGGGCATGGGGACCTCTAGTTTGTGCACACAAGTGAGAATGTTTTAAGCTTGTGATAAGCTAAATTGTTTTATTAGAAGTGTTTTATGTGCTAAAGTTGTGTCCATTATTTATTTATTTTTTTGGCCAGTAAGCGGGAGACTGCCTTGTTTAGCATTTGTTGAGCATTTCATGTAAAGTGGTTTTGATTCCCATGGAATGGATGCTTAATAAATACATTTGCTACTACTACTGCTACTTGAACTGCAACAAGAAGTCACAGAAATCCTGGTTGATGATGGTTTTAAGCAAAAAGTAAGATTTTTATCATTGGATCAGTCTTTCAATACAGTTAGTACCTACAGTGTTTTTTAAGTAGGTATTTCATTATTATCTGATTCAATTGTATTGAGTTCTGTGTCACCAATTTGAAAACAGTGGGTGTGATTTTCGAAGAGATCTGTCCAAGATGCATCTGTTGCTATATTCTCTCTTGTTGTTGTTATTTTTTCATTTTTTAATGAAACATGCCATTTATAGCAATTACAGTCTCCGATATACACTGACAGAAAAGAAAAACATGAACAGCACCTGCATTCTCCGTACATGATAGCATTAGCATTTGTGAAACTGAAGAATTAGATACATCTTATGAGGGAAATGGAAATATATGTGTTAAGCCAAATCTTCACCAAATTTGTTTGGCATGCCTTCCAGCATGAGAACATTTGCTGACAAACTCTTATCAAGCTATATATTTTTAAGTACATTAATATCCTTTCCTTGATTATTGCCTTAGGCATTTTACTTTCAATCGAAGTCATCTATGGTTCGGCGAGCCATACCTACAGTCTACCTTTCTTAGGTATTGGAATGATTTTTGCCCTTCCCCATTCTTTAGTCACGTCTCCAATGTCTAGCAAATTCTGGAACATTCCTGTTACTATTTCTGCTATCAGATTTTACAATTTAGTATCCTAGGATATACTGTAATTTGTCAAGTCTCTGAGACTTATTTAACATAAGTCTCCTGCCTCATACCAGGTGACTACCACAATAAAGAACTCATTCAGCTTTTCTGTAACCATTCTGTTACCATATTCCCACCAGACTCCATGGTTGGCACCCCTGCCATCTCTCTCAAAAGTCTTAATTCATTCATAAGTTAGAATAAACTCCACAGAAAATAAAAAAAGCAGAACATCCATATGACACAATCTCCTGGGCAGAAACAGTATGCCACATCCTCTTGTTATGGGAACCTAATTTCTCTGGAACAGGGTTTTATGATTGGAAGTGAGTGATCTGTTCATGTTCTATCCCTTTGCTCCCAGTGGACTTTCTACTGGTTTGCTGGTAGAAAAAAAGAGTGAGGTAGAAGATTTAAGAAATGCAGTGTGGGGCTCAGTATAGTTGGAACAAGTAACATTTTGAGGCATTTCATACCAGCAGCCATGTATTGTACATTCCCTTAGGAAATAAATTCACAAAGGTTCAAGATTATGAATAATAGCTGTCTGTCTAAGGGTGTCATACATGTCTAGTTGCTGTGTTTGTTCAAAGGTCACAGAATAAAACTGACTTCTTTTCTGAAATAATCTACATTTTCCATAAATCTGTTCAGTGCATATTGAGTCCCAGCAACTTATTTATTGGTAATAACAGCACTTGTCCTGTTCATAAATTATAAAGCTCTTTACTGGATTTATCTAATAGGGAACACATCATACTCTCAAATAGTCCAATTCTTATGTATGAATGCCTGCCAATAAGTTATTCTATAAATAATTGAAGTCCTTTTCACCCCTCCCTTGGGGATTCTAGCACT
Source organism: Neoceratodus forsteri (assembly GCA_016271365.2). NCBI lineage: Eukaryota > Metazoa > Chordata > Ceratodontiformes > Ceratodontidae > Neoceratodus > Neoceratodus forsteri. Next base: position 1,784,532,924 of record CM057450.1, read on the forward strand.
GACTGTTTTCATTATACCAGTGCAATGCTCAAGGTGAAAAGAAGGGCTTCAGTTATTTATTACCAGTGACTGTTTGGATGAAAATATAGCCTCAGGGTTGTAAGTGGTTGTTTATGGTCATTGCTGAAATGAAGCCTTTTGCTTTCAGAGAGGAAAGCACAGTTAAGCTTCTATTGCACCAAAAAATAGCATTGGATTTAATACAACAGTCATGCCTATTTACAATTAGCAAATATTAATTTGTTATGGATTGTTAGTGTATTTACACAGGGTAGTGAAGTGACTTTTTGAACTTGCATGCTTATTTACAGAGATAGCCTACAATAGTTTTAAACTGTGGCTAATGACAAACAGCATGGGGGGATGTTATTCTATTCTCTCTCTCTCTCTCTCTCTCTCTCTTTCTCTCCTGCTGAAATTAACTGTTAATAGGAAAAATTGCTGTACTTCATGAAATTGTTCAAATGTAATCAATTAGTAGTATCTCTTTATTAGGGCTGGTCTACGTAGCAGGCCAGTTCCTATGGGGATCGAAGGCAGGAAGTGATTATGAGCTTTGCCACAGCAATGCATTGGGAGGCAGTGCATGATGGCCTTTATAGTCCCGATCATACAATCAAATCTGTGGTGTTATTGGTGGTTCACAGCAGCAAGATCATTGCTGCTGTGCATACTGTATCTGAACACCACAGTTTTGCTGTTTGGGGCAGCTGTTCTGGTGTGACGGCGATCCCTGTTTTGTTGGGATCACATAGTGGTGCAGGTGTTTTCCACCAGTTTCTGCAGCTGTATGAACAGCCTGCACCACCCACAACACTGTGACAGGCTTTACCCCGCATGCACTTGTGTGTTTTTGCAGCATGAACCACTAGATTTCTGGACTCAAGTACAGCTAAAGGTTGTGTTTTACAGTTTAAACACAGCTGAACTCGGGGAAGTGGTTGTTTTTAGAACTGAGGACTAGAAATGCAAGGAAACAGGCCAGTCTTGGAGGTGAGCCATGACACTGGGCATGTGCGTATGCATATGCATACATGCATGCCCAGTGTTACTGCTCAGCTGTGAGACCAATGTGTTTTTTGAATTTGTAGCCCTTGGTCTTAAAAAACAACCACTTCCTCGAGTTCAGCTGGGTTTAAACTGTAAAACACAACATTTAGCTAGACTCAGGTCAAAAGACCCTTCCATGATCATTTTGTGACACTATGAGTTACTGTACTGCCCCCCTCCTCGCCGGAACCCTCCACAAAATGCCAGAATGTCTGGGGGAGCACCTATAGTGCTGCAGAGCTGGAACATCTGAATGCTGCTCCACAATGTTTCAGGGAGAACAGGGCAGACCAGTCTACATGGCTGCAATGTAAATTCTGACCATGTGAACGAGGTGTATGGCTGTTACGTGGTGGTACTTGCTATTAGTTATTGATGTCGTCTTTTACACTTTGTAAAACCTTTACTGGGTGCTGCTAATATGTGTGCATAGGAGCCTGATAAGCAAGTGGCACGTGGCTCACGAGCATGCAGTTGGCACTGTTTCCCTCCATCTGTAAGCCCATCCAACACATATAACTGTCCAATGTAGCTTTACTGGGAGAAGGTGCCAATTATGCCACTAGTATCATCACACTCACTGACCTAGCTGTTCAAGTACTCCACATCTCTTAATATACAATACCCTGCTTCCATGAGCCCCTCCAATGTCTGTTGACCCAGAAGTGTAATATAGTACTATCAGCCCCATGTTCATGTCAGCAGCTTGTTGCTGAGTGAGTCCCTGGTCACACTAAATGCACTTGTGTGAGAAAGAGAAAGAAGGGGCAGCAGGTGAGAGAGTCTTCATGCTTGGTGGGATGTAGGAGAGTTCTGGTGTGTCCCTTTGTGTATGTTGCAGCACACACTGCTAATCCTCCACCGTCCTGCTGCACCTCACTCAGAACTATCATAGGGTAGGTAGGTTTGCTCTCAGTGTCAATGCTCGGCACCATCACTGTGATGTCCTATGTTCTCTTGGGTGGCTACTTTACGAAGCAAAGCTAAGGTTTGCCACTCTAAGCCTCACTCATAAGCTGGTTCACTGCTCTACTCCTCCCTGTCTTGCTTCCATAGTGCAACGTAAACAACCATGGCACCCTCTCAGGTCTGTCTTATTGCCCCTCCTCCTACTGCCTAAAACTTGGCTAGCCATGGCCTGGAGGTCTTTTCCCTATTCAGCTGTGTCCTGTTGGAACTCGCTCCCCCTCAGCTATACTGACCACCTCGTCTCTCCCTCCTTCCCAACTGTCCCTGCAAACTCACCTGGCTGCTGCACACTGCACCTGCTATCACTGACTCCTGCCATCCGGTATTCCTCCCTGCCATTATGTTGTCTTCTTTTTTATACTATGCACAACTCAAACCGATCCCTAGTTACCTGCCTGCATAGCATATCTGTTATCTATTAAATGCGATTAGTGTAGTATATTAATGACCATTTGTCCCTCCGATTTTTCATCATAAACTGTGATTAAATGTGTAGCTGTGCTCTATAAACTGTTGCCTGTCCATGGATTACCATTGCTGTATTGTTTTTCACCTACATTACTGAATTATTTTTGTGTAAATGTAACTCATGTTTCAGTACTGCTAGTTTAGACAGCAGTGTCCCTGTTTGGTGTCTGCTTGACCCCTATGTTGAATTTCTTTACTACTGCATTGTATGTTCTCTGTGGGATAGTTATTTATTTATTTATTTTGTGAGAATCAGTTTACAACCTTTGAGCCAGGGGCTCGTTTCCAAAGGTATCTCGTCACATTGAGGACATACATAGCATTTTAGATTACACAGTACAGGTTTTTTCTCAAATAGGCATTTATTAGAGGCGCCACGTCACACTGTAGTCAAACAAAAATACATTTGAGTTACAGGGTACAGGTATTTGCGATAGTTCTTATACAAGTTGGTTACATATGTTGAGAAGTCTACTGGCATTACCATAAGACAGTAGGCACTGGCCAGGTTATACTAAGGTATGGTGTGCTGGGAAGGGGTGGAGGGGTGGGCTAGGTGGAGAGCTGCCCTGCGGGCATTGTCAGGTGTGGAGAGGTCGAGGTCGGGCCTCATTCAGAGACAGGAGCAGCTCCGAGTGTTGAGGAGTTGGCTTCAAAGGGTGGTTTTGAATTTGGAGATAGTGGTGGCATTGGTGATGGGGGCAGGGAGAGAGTTAAACCAGAATGGGGCTCTGTAGCAGAAGGACCTCTGACCATGAGTGGTTCTTAACCTGGGGACCAGTAGAGCGGTCTTGTTGGAGTACTGTGTTGCAATTGTAGGTGGGATTCGGTGGATAGATGCAGTCACTTCCTGGAGGGGAAAGCCCGAGTAGGGTCTTTTTAGTGAGGAGGCAGGTATGATAGCGAAGCCGTTCATCAAGGGTCAGAAGTTTAGCATCATCATACAGTTGACAGGTGTGTGCGAGCCTGGGGGCACCAGTAATCAGTCTGCAAGCCTTATTTAGGGTTATGTGGATTTTTTTGAGGGCAGTCGTGTCGGCAGCACCATAGACTGGTAAGCCGTAGTCTACAAGGGACAGTACTGAGGACGTAACAGCGAGCTGGAGAGCATTTGGGGGGAGGCAGTTTCTATGGCAGAAGAGGATGCCAAGCCGTATGTTGGTCATGGATGCAAGTGCATCAATGTGGTCGTGGAATGTGAGGGCTGAGTCGAAGGTAATCCCGAGGTATTTGTAGGAGCAGACTTGTTCCAGAGGTTGTTTGGTACTAGGAAGGATATGGAGTGGGTGGTTGCTAGCTTTGTTTTGGGGTGGGCAAAAAGCATAGCTTTGTTTTTTTTAAGATTAATGATGAGTCTGCGCTCCTTAAACCAGGCATCTGCCTCATTGAAGGACTGTTGTAGGGATTCCTGAAGGGAGTTGGGATTGCAGTGGGTGGCAAAAATGACAGCATCGTCAGCATACAGAAGCATTTTGCCAGAGCAAGCACTGGGCAGGGTGTTCAGATAGAGTGAGAAGAGAGAAGGGGGCCCAGGATGGAGCCTTGGGGAACCCCTGAGTGTATGGGACGGGTATCGGAGAGTGTCCCATTGATTTTAACACACTGTGACCGAGCGTCTAGGTAGCTCGAGCACCATGCTAGAGGGCCAGCCGAGAGGCCAGTGTGGCAGAGGCCGTTCAGCAGAAGATGGTAGGAGACAGTGTCGAAAGCCTTCAATAGGTCAATGAACACTGCACCAGCTAGGGAGCTGGTGCCCAGAGAGGAGTGAAGGAAACTGGAGAATTCAATTAGCGCAGTGCTGGTACTGTGGCCAGCACGGAAGCCATGCTGCTCTGGGCATAAGATGTTATGCTTGGACAGATATTCAGTGATTTGAATGTCCACCACTTTTTCCAGAGCTTTTGGGGGGGGGGGGGAGGAGGATGGAGATTGGTCGGTAGTTGTTGTTCTAGGACCTGTCACCTCCTTTATGAATGGGTGTGATTATGGCTGTTTTCCAAGTAGTGGGAAATTGTCCCAGGCAGAGCGATCTGTTTAGTAGGCTGGTGAGCGGGGCAAGGACTTCATTTAGCACCAGCCTGAGGATACTGGGGTCCAGTGAGTCACTGCCGGGACTGCTGCCCTTTAATACTTTGATTAGGATGGGTCTGGTCTCCCGGGCAGATACCTTGCATAGGTGGAAGCTGGGGTGATGGCGGACAGGGGGAGGATGGTTTGGGGGGAGGATCAAAGAAATTACTGGGGAGGACTGAGCTAAGGTTGGTGAAAACGGTGTTGAGGCAGTTTGCTATGAAGGCAGGATCGGTGGAGGTAGTACCATCACTAGTGAGCTGAGATGGGGGAGGGGAGCGTGACTTACCATTTAACTGTTTAATATTATCCCAGAAATTCCGGGCCAATCCCCAGGAGGAGGTGAAGGTGGCCTGCTAATGGTCGGCCTTGGCTTTTCGGACCGCCCAAGAGCACTTATTCCGGGCTGCATTGTATGCTTGTCTATCAGACAGCCGGCCTGTTTCAGTGGCAAGGTGCCAGAGGTTATCTTGATTTCTGAGCAATTGTAGGAGGGTAGGGCTGACCCAGGGTACATTCTGTTTTTTGGATCGGATTTTTGTGTAGGGTGCAAAGAGATCACAGGCCTTGTTGAAGGTTTGGGAGAAGAAAGCGAGGGCAGTGTCAATGTCAGGTGCACGCTGAATGGGGGACCAGTTTATCTGGGTGAGAAACTGTCTAGGTTTTTCCAGCCCACCAGGGCGGAGGTGTCTGCGGAGGGTGGTCTGTGCTTTGGGTTTGGGATTTTGGACTACCCAGAGAAATAGGATTGGGGAGTGGTCACTTAGGGAATCTGGTAGAACCTGGATGTTTTAGATTTTTTGGGGTCGGTTGGTGATGATTACATCCAATAGGGTGCTGGTTCCTCTTTTTGGGTTTATTCTAGTGGGCTGGGTGATGAGTTGCGTCAGGTCTTGGGCGGCAAATGTGTCTCGGATTGAGGAAGAGGAGGAGCTGTGCCAGTTTATGTTAAGGTCACCAACTAGGATTTGCTCCACCGTATGGTGAAGGGTGCCCAGATAGTCAGTTAGTGATACCAGAGCTGGGTTCTGTTTTTTGGGGGGAATGTAGGCAGTGGTGAGATAGAGAGGGCCCCAGAGGGGTCAGGAGTGAATTTGAGGGTAAGGGCCTGGACCCCATTTACAAGGGCAGGGGTGGGGAGTGCTTGTCCAGTAATTGTGTCCCTAGTGTAGATTGCACAACCTCCCCCTCATTTGCCTACTCAGTCCTCCTGGTGTAAGGTATAGCCAGGGAGGGAGACAAATGAGTCAGGGGTGAATTTGGACAGCCAGGTTTCTACCAGGGCTATGATGTCAGGTTGATGTGCTGTGGCCCAGCACTGGAGGGCATCAAATTTTTTTCAGCAGGCTGCATATGTTCATGGAGGCTATTTGGAGGCCAGTGGGCCAAGTTGGTGGGAGGAAGGGGGCTGGGCCTGGGTTGGGATGTATGTTGCCAGAAAGTAGTAGCAGGAGGACCAAGGCTCTGGTCCGGGGGTGGCAGCAAGTCAACTTCCATGGAGCACGCTGGGATGGGGAGGTGGCCATAGTGGTGCAAGGAATGGGCAGGGTTAGAAGGTTTGGGAGGGCAAGGACGAAATCCAACCACGGAGAGTCAGGATAGGCAGTGGGGGGGTAGATAGGGGGTGGGTGCTGTGGGCCATGGTACATGGTCAGTGTAGGGTGCAATCGGACTAGGTCAGGGAGAGTTGGGGGTGCTAGGATAAGTGGGCCTGTGAATATGCTTGGCTGATGAGATGTGTATACTAGCAGGAGAATGAGGGGGAGACATTTGAGGAGAAGGGGCGCAAACATAATGCCTATGTAAGCAGCAGGGCAGGAAGGGTTCAAGTATCTTGGCTGTCACCAAGAAAGTGTGGATACCACTTTGCATTAGTGGTAGGGTCACAGACTCTGGTGGACAGGGTACAAGGTTCTAATCCCTGGTAGGGCAAGTGAAAAAAGGACCTGGGCAGGTGTGGAATTCCACTTTCTGGATGGTTCAAAGCTGGCTGGAATTGAGCCAAATCCAGGGTGAAAATAGTGACTCCTAGTGGTCACTGAAGGTTAGTGACAAGCTGGGGTAGAGTCTGAAGGTTGGATCAGACCAGTGTGCAGGGCTAGCTTGGAGACTGGGTATAGGTATGAGGTGTGTTCAGGGACAGGATTGAGAGTAAGGGAAGAGAAGTACTGTATGCGGTTAGAGGGGTTCCAGGAAGTAGAAGGAGGGAAGTTCAGATAGTGAGACTGACGTGAGTAGTCAGGGGTCCCTCTGGTGGCAGGCTGGTATAAGCTGCTAATAGGAAAGTGGGGACTTAGTAAAAATAATGCACAGGAAGTGACGTCATAAGTAAGAGACTATATAGGTAGTGACGACGCAGGTGGGGCAGTCAACGTGTGCACCGTGTTGACGGGCTAACACCCCTCACAAGGGTGCACTTGCAGGAGGTAGTTTAATTACCTCTGCGCCTGTCGGAGCTTTGTGTAGCTCAGCTGCTGCTGCTCTGTATGTCGGTATAAGGTATTGTTTCAACAAATTACACTGTCAATGTACTACACTTCCCGCATCACCACTGAAAAAGGGACTGTCTTGTCTCAGTGGGGCCTACCCAGTTACCAAAATTCAATAAAATAAATTCTGGCCTGGCTGTGCTCAGCTACCATGCAACTCTTCTCATTCCTGCTAAGCTTCCTTCATTAAATGTTTCTTAGCAGCCCAAAGCCTTACTGACTGCTCTTGAACATGGCCCATTGGCTCCCTCTTCTGCCTGCCAAGCAGACTCTCTATCTATCTGCTGCTGCCTGGTAGAAAAAGATCCCTCTTCTGCTGTCAAGCAGCATCTTCTGTCTCCCTCTTCTGGCTTCCAAGGAAGCTCTTCTGCTGCCACCTGGTGGTAGTGGCTCCCTCTCCTACCCAGTGAGTGGGCACTCCTGCTGTTGCCTGGCAGTAGCGGCTCCCTCTTTCACCCACCAAATGGGATCTCCTGCTGCCACCCGGTGATAGATGTTTACTCTTCTGCCCACCCAGTGGGCCACCAGAGGCATTGAAAAATGTCCCAGTCTGGGCTTTAAGCAGTTGCCCCCCCCCCCCCCCCCAAAGTTGGCCATGAATCAGGCCACAGTCATACAAGCTGTGGTTCAAAGCTCATTTCTCTGTCTTGTTCTGTTTCCACTCAGCTGTCAATTGACAGGCAATACCAGACCAACAGCAGTACCGAAAGCAAGAACCGTCTTGGTCACATGAACAGTTTTGCATTCTGTGATTCAGCTACTACCACACCACAGGGTGTTTCTTACCCCAGGAGTTCTTTGCCATCAGTAACTTTTTTGCACTTAGCTGGTTAGGAACAACTGCCCCCGGAGATGTGCCTTTAAGAGATTTTTAAATGAGCGTAGGGCCAAGCCAATCAAAAGACAGCAGTGGGGTGTGAGCTGAGTGAGAGCTGTTGAATGCTTCAGAATTTTTTCTCCACTGGACTGAGCAATATTGGCTCTGAGGTGTCTCCCAACTTTCCTTGATGACAGCCTTCTAGTGCTTATCTTGTAAAGTTTTCCTCATAAATTATTTCCTTTAGTGTGCTGAGTGAAAGTTTAACTTTTTCATTAGTGCTGCGCAAATTTTTTATTTTTAGTGTGATGGCACTATTTTGACTTTATTTTTACCGCGACTATTTAGTTTAAAGCCTAATTTTATTGCGGGTGCTTATTTTCGATGGTTTCCTTCATTTTGGGGGCAAATTCTTGTGGGAACCATCAAATTAGGGACAGTTGCCTTGTTTTTTACCTCAGATCTCGCGGGTTTACTGCAAGGCACTTGCAGTACATTTTAAATTTAAACAGTGCCTGGGGGTTTTCTCTCTAGATTGGCAATTACGAGGAAACATATTTTGTTATATTACCGGACCTTGGTATCATCTGTGTCAGGACTGTCTGTAAGGGTCCAGCAGCCACCTGTGCACAGTTGGGTTTCTATTAAGATTGGCACTGATATAGATCCCAGTTTTATAACCACAAAAAAAAAAAAAAGACACTGGTAACAGACAGAGTTTATTAACTGGGGCAGGACTGGTCTGTGGCATTTTCACAGAAACCTGCACTCAGTTCGTAGGTACAGAACTGGTTTGCTTTGCTTAAATTGGCGAATATAGCAGACAAACCTTTGATTATTATGGCTGAGGATAAATCAAAGGCTTCAGATGAGGGGCCATTCAAAAGCACTAATACCAGAAGCAGAGGTGCTGAGGAACCCTCCAGATCCCAGTCAAAAAATAAAGCTTCCAAAGATGAAGTTCCTCACAAATAGAAAAACAATAAGAGTGACGAAAAAGGAAGCTTGATCAAGCCTCTGACGAAGTGCCTAAAAAGAAACTCTGTCAAGACAGATATGCTCCCATTGCTCCTGGGAAAGCCAATAGTGAGATAACAGGCAGCTTAAAGCATACAAAAAAAACAAAACACTTACAAACTGCGCAGGTTCTTCCTTCAGTGCAAGATATGGAAAAAACATGGCAACTGTTTCAGACCCTTCAAAAGATGGATCCTCGATTTACTGGGGCTAGCAAGCACTCTTCCACAGTTCTCTCTTCTGTAGACTGTGAGGGTGACACAGATGATGATCAATTTTATGATGCCCCTGACATGGATTTTGAGGGCCTTGATCCCCAGGTGTCCCTGGACCCTCATCTTGGGGATCCCCCAGGTGACCATGAGGATCCTTCCTCTATGTTTACATTTATACAAAATATGCTGGATACCCTGGACCTCCCTAAGCAGGAGCCCAAGCAGCATGTCGATGAAAATGAAGGTTATAGGCAGATGAAGGGTCTTTAATCCTCAGAGACCCTGGTTGTACCAATCTATAATGCATTTAGAAAAAATACCATGAAGGTGCTTCAACACCCCACTTCAGTATCAGGGGATGATAAGCAGCTTGAGAGAAAATATAAATTGTCTAAAAATGGTACCGAGTTCCTGTCTGCACACCCTAGCCATGAAAGTATAGTGCAGCAGGCAGCTTGTGAGAAAGCTGGAGTCTCCTTTTGCCCTCTTCCCCCCAACAAGGATTCCAAGAAAATTGACTTCATAGCAAAGAAAATGTATGCCACAGCTTCCCTGCTTCTCAGGCTTTCTTCTTGCATGGCATTCACAGCCAAATATCAGAAAGCCCTTTGGAAATCTGTTCAGGCTATCGCCCACAACAGATCAGATTCTATGGTACAGGAGCTGGTGGATACGTCAAAAACTGCCCTGGAAGCTACTATGTACCAATTCCACATGGCAGATGACAACAGTGATGCAGCCTTTATGGTGATGGCCATGCCATCGCTCTGAGATGCTTCGCCTGGCTTAGAACAACCAGTCTGATCACAGACACTCAGAACAAGGCCATGGATTTTCCCAGTGATCAAAATATTCTGTTTGATTACAGAACCACTGATTACATGAAAAAAGTCAATAAGTACAAGGCCTCCTGGCAGAGCCATTCATCCAAGCCTAAACTCATCACCCCTCAGAGATCCTGTCCCAGGGGCTGTAGGGGCAGAAGTTATGTTTCCAGGCCTTACAATCCCTATCCCCAAACTGACTTTAGCCATTACAGGGGGTCTTTCAGAGGCAGGGGCAGAAGGGGCCAAAAAAAGCCAACTCTTTCCAGCCATCTGCCTTTCAGTCTAAGTCCTGATGTGAGTGTCTAGGTCACCTCCCTGTTTCTGGTTGGAGGCAGACTCTCTCACTATTTTCAGCACTGGCCCCTCATCACGTTGGACAAGTGGATGCTGGAGATAGTGGAGAAGGGTCTGTCATTACAGTTCAAGCAGCTGCTAGACCTCAAGCATACCCAGGTGTCAAGACCTCTTTCCCCAACTCAGATACCTCTGTTGGAAATGGTGGTACAAAACCTTCTGGCTTTATGAGCAGTGGAGAGGATCCCACCCACGAGAAGGGCAAGAGTCTCTACTCCAGGTATGTTCTGACACAAAAGAAAACTGGGGAGTGGCGACCTATCTTAGATCTCAGATATTTGAACGAACATCTGAAAAAACCCAAATTCAAAATTGTCACTCTGTCACTGGTCATACAGTCCTTACAGCAGGGAGTCTGGCTAGCCTTCCTCAACTTAAAGGATGCCTACTTCCACTTACCCATAAGGAGATCTCACAGGAAGTTTCTCAGGTTCAAACTTCCTTTGGGTCACTATCAGTTCACCGCAATGCCCTTCGGTCTGTCCTCAGCCCCAAGAGTCTTTACCAAGTGTCTCGCAGTGGTAGCAGCACATCTCAGGAGACTGGGTGTTGCTCTCTACCCCTATCTGGATGACTGGCTCATAGTGGCAAAGTCAACTTGCCAGGTCAAGGAATCTCTTTCCCTCACAGAAAGCACTCTGGAGTCTCTGGGTTTCCTTGTAAATCTAAAGAAATCTCACCTGGAACCCACCCAGCTGCTCACCTTCATAGGGGCCCAGCTGGACACTCAGAAGGAATATGCTTTTCTCCAGCAGGAAAGAATTCAGAGTTCCTTTCAGTGGCAGATTCTTTCACCCAGGGGCAGCCAAGACCAGCCAGACATTTCCTCAAACTTCTGGGCATATGGCCTCTATGACTGCAGTAGTCCCAGGGATCAGGTACAGGATGAGACTCCTGCAAGCCTACCTCAGTGCTCACTGGTCTCAGAGAAGCAATAAATTTTCAAAGTTGATACCTGTGTCAGAGCAGTTCCTCCAAAACTTGCTGTTGTGGAAGAACCCTGCAAATTTGCAGGCAGGGGTTACCTTTCAAGCTCCTCTTCCCACAAAGGTGATCATCACAAATGCCTCCCTTTTGGTCTGGGGAGCTCATTTAGACAGTGCCTCAGTAAGTGGCAACTGGACTCCCGAAGAGTCACAGTTGCACAAAAATCTCTTGGAACTCAGATCAGTCTTACTAGATCTCAAAGCTTTCACTCCCAGCGTAGAAGGGCAGGCGGTTCAATTCAAATGGACAACACCACTGCAATGTTCTACATAAACAAGCAGGGTGGTACCAGATCAGGAATACTCTGTTTGGAAGCTCTGAAGCTCTGACCTCTAGCATTCTCTTTGGGAGTTAGCCTCTTAGCTATTCACCTCTCAGGCAAACTCAATACTCTGGCGGATGCTCTAAGCTGCATCAGTCAAGGTCAGCGTGAATAGACACTGAACAAGCAAGTACTAGCCACAGAGTTCAGGCAGTGGGGCACACCAGATATGGATCTGTTTGCCTCTTCTCTCAATTTTCAGCTTCCTCAGTACTGTTGCAGACCCCCAGTTTGGGGAACATTTCCTATGGATGCCCTGATCCTGGACTGATCAGAGATGTTCCTATACGCATTTCCTCCCTTTCCCCTGATAGTCAGGGTTTTGCTGAAACTCAGACAGTAAGCAGCCTGCATTGATGATCCTAGTGGCTCTGGACTGGCCCAGGCAAGCCTGGTACCCTCTCCTTCTCTCAATGTCCTGCAACAGGCCCATTCGCCTGCCTCCGACTCACTCCCTGCTGACCCTTCCTCAGACGGGAGTGCAGTACCCAGACATACACTCTCTTCACCTCAAGGCCTGGTTCTTGAGGAGTTAGAGTTTCCATCCTCACAGTACTCTGAACAGGTCCTTAAGATACTGAGGATGGCTAAAAAACCGAACACTAAGAAGACTTATGCAGCCAAATGGAAAAGGTTTTCCCTCTGGTGCAAGAGCGAAAGAGTCAAACCCCTATCAACTTTAGATCCTCAGCTGCTAGATTACCTGGTACACCTACAGCCGTCAGGCTTGAAACCATCTTCACTCAGGCAACACCTGGTGGCAATTTAAGCCTACCTTTCGGTAGGAAAGAAGAAACCATTTTTTTCCCACAATATTTTTAAACAGTTTTTCAAAGCCCTCTTGCACCTCCAGCCTCCAACCAGGGAGTCTGTTCCTCCTTGGAGCCTGAACCTTTGCATAGATGGGCTCATGAATCCACCTCTCGAGCTGATATCCACAGCCCTCATCAAGTTTGTAACTTGGAAGACCATCTTTCTGGTAGCCATTACATCTGCCAGGAGGATTTCAGAGCTACAGGCCCTGTGCACTGAGCTGAATTACATCATCCCTCACAAAGATAAATTTGAGGTCAGGACAAATAGGAAATTTCTGCCAAAGGTGGTTTCAGAGTTTCACTTGAACCAGTCCATTACTCTGCCTGTCTTCTTTGCTGAGCCATCCACTTCTGGCGTGCAAAAGCTCCACAGCTTGGATGTCAAAAGAGTCATCTTTCACTACCTAGAGCATACTAGACAGTCCAGAGGCTCGTCCACTCAGTTCTTGCTCTCCTATGGGGATGTAGGCAGAGGAAGACCAGCTACAAAGAGAACTATTTCTCATTGGTTGGTCTCTTGTATTAGATTCTGCTATGAGAAAACTGGTCAACAACCTCCAGTGGGGCTCAGGGCCCATTCCACCAGGGGCACATGTATTTCAATGGCATTGTGAACTTATGTTCATAACTTTGGCATTTTTATGAACGTCTTCACTAAATCTTCAACATAAGCTTTTTGGGACTCAACGTCACAAATGCTGTCACTGTCATTTTATTAATCAGGCCCAGAAGGTGATTTCAAGGTCACTGTGCAAAATCACTTTTCTGGACTGAATAATGAAATTTCACTGGCAGTGTTCATGAGGTGGGGTCCCAAAAAGGCCATGTTGAAAATTTGGTGAAACAGTTCCTAAAAATGGCCGCATTACGAGCATTCATTGAAATTTTTCTAGACATACACATAACCAGTAATTTTCAATATTCTGACTCCAAATTTTAAACATAGCCATTTTTTCACACAGCCTCATGAACAGTAAAGTACAGCTGTCATTTTTCACATCCTGTCCGAAATGTGTTTTCGCACATGAGGCGTGGAATGGTGTTTCGGCATGGATTTGAACATTTTCACCTATGAGGTTTATGAGGTGGCGTCATAAGAAAACAATGTTGAAAGTATGGAGTTAAAATATATTATACAATGGCAAGAAAGAATGCTGGCCTCTCATTGGTCACTCTGGGACTGGACCCGTGATGTTAACCCAGCATGACATTATGGATCTAGTCCCAGTATACTAAAGACCACATCAACTGTTCAAACAAAAAAATCACTCCAAATCAAACTGAAAACCAAAGCCATGTTTCCGATCAGCATAACACCACTGACCTCCCTGCCACAACACCTGAACCTCAGAACAGAAGCAAAATAACACCCACAGCCCTCACGCATTCAAGCAAAGATTCTTATTTAAAAAACAGATACGTGAAACCCATTTATGGATTGATCACACCCATTGAGTCAGTGAGCAACAGCACAAGCAACCGTGTCTTCAGTCATCACATGGCTCTCACTCACTTAGAAACATAGAGACATAGACTTTGATGGCAGATAAGGACCGCTTGGCCCACCTAGTCTGCCCATTTTCCTACCTAGAGGATAAGCTGCAGATCCTATTTAACAAACAGCCTATTTCTTCCTACCCCCCACAAAAATTGCCTTATGTCTGTCCCATGCATTCTTGAATTCTCCCACAGTTTTAGACCCCACTACCTTCTCAGGAAGGCTGTTCAACGAGTCCACCACCCTCTCTGTGAAAAAATACTTCCTCACATTGCCCCAGAGCCATCCCCCTCTATCTTCAAATTGTGTCCCCTTGTTCTTGCACATCTCTTTTTCTGAAAGATGCTACCCTCTTGGACTTTGTTGATTCCACTGAGGTACTTAAACATTTCTATCATGTCCCCCATCCCTTCTTTCCTCAAGGGTATACATATTAAGCTCCTTTAGTCTCTCCTCGTATGGCTTCTCTTGCAGACCTGGCACCATTTTAGTTGCCCTCCTCTGAACTGCCTCCATCCTGTCTATATCCTTGCGCGGAGATGGGGTCTCCAGAACTGGACGCAGTACTCCAGATGGGGTCTCACCAACTGTCTGTACAGGGGGATAACAACTTCCTGTTTCCTACTGGTGATGCCTCTTCCTATGCATCCCAGTATCCCTCCAGCCTTCCTTACTGCCTTCTCACAATGCTTGCCCACCTTTAGGTCATCTGATATGATTACCCCCAGGTCCCCTTCCATTTTTGTTGTTGTTACTACATGCCCTCCTCACTGTGTAATCTTCCCCCTGGGTTTTTGTTTCTCAGGTTCATTATTTTGCACTTCTTTGCATTGAATCCAAGCTGCCATACTTCTGACCATTCCTCCAACCTTGCCAAGTCCCTTCTCATCCTTTCCACACCTCCTTGTGTATCAACCCTGTTGCAGATCTTTGTGTCATCTGCAAAGAGGCATACTTTTCCTTCCAGTCCCTCTGCAATGCCACTTACAAAGACATTAAAAAGGACTGGACCCAGTACTGAACCCTGCGTACCCACTAGTAACCTCTCTTTCTTCAGTGGACTCCATTTACAATTACCTTCTGTGTCCTGTTGTCCAGCCAATGTTTTACCCAGGCTACCACCCTGGGACCCACTCCCAGGCTGGTTAATTTGACTATTAATCTTTTGTGTGGGACTGTGTCAAATGCCTTGCTAAAGTCTAGGTAGGCCATGTCCACAGCCCCTCCCTGGTCTACTACTTTGGTCACCCAGTCAAAGAAATCAATTAGATTTGTCTGACAAGACCTTCCCACTGTGAACCCATGCTGCCTTGGGTCCTGTGCCCCACTGGCCTCTAGGTACTCAACAGTTCTCTCCTTCAGAAGTGATTCCATCACTTTCCCTACCACAGAGGTCAAACTGACAGGTCTGTAGTTTCCTGCTTCTGTCTTGGTCCCACTTTTGTGAAGGGGAATCACATCAGCCTTCTTCCAGTCCTCAGGTACCACACCATCCTCCCATGATTTGTTAAAAAGGGTAGTCAGTGGTGTCACTAGTTCTCTGCTTGATTCTTTTAGAATTCTGGGGTGAATTCCATCTGGCCCCATTGCTTTGTCCACCTTCAGTTTTAGGAGTTCTTTCAGAACCCGTTCTTCTGTGAAAGGACTGGGATTGACCCCCCTCTCCAGAGTGCTTCTGTTAATTGGATTAGGCACCTCCCCCACTTCCTCTTTTGTGAATACTGAACAGAAGTATTCATTCAGTATCCCTGCTTTTTCACTGTCACTGTCTGCCCACCCACCATTCATTCTATTCAGCCTCACTATCCCTCCCTTTGTCTTTTTATGCTCCCTGATATACCTATAAAAGGTTTTATCCCCCTTCTTAACCGAGTTGGCTATCTTTTCCTCAGTTTGGGCCTTTGCTATTCTGACTACCCTGCTTGCTTCTTTCTGCCTTAACTGGTATAGTTCTCTGTCCTGCTCCTTCTGTGTTTCCTTATACTTCCTAAATGCTATCTTTTTCTCCCTAACCTTCACCGCCACCTCTTTTGAGAACCATAGTGGCTTTTTCTTTCATTATGATTTGTTTATTTGCTTCACACAAAGGCTTGTTGCCTCTGTGATGGCAGTTTTGATATTTCCCCATTGTTGCTCCACCCCTCCTTCTAGCCTGTTTGTTAATGCTTTTCTAAGACACTCTCCCATCTTGCCAAAGTCAGCCCTCCTGAAGTCCAGAACCCTCACTTTTGTATGGCTTAACTCTGTAGCTGAGTTTATCGTGAACCACAGTGTTTGGTGGTCACTTTTTCCCAAATGGCTACCAACTTCTAGATCTGAGATCCTCTTACTGTCCCCATTTGAGAGTACGAGGTCTAAGATTGCTTCCTGCCGAGTAGGTTCCAAAACTAGCTGTCTGAGGCATGCCACCTGAAGGGCATCAAGAATGTCCCTGCTTTTGGATGTGGCTGCAGCAAATGTGCTACAGTTAACATCTGGCATATTAAGGTCCTCTGTCAACAGTATCTCCCCCTTTCTCTGCCATCCTAAGTATGCCTTCTATCATATTCTTGTCCATTCCCTCCCCCTGACATGGGAGTCTATATACAACCCCTGTGGGGATTATGGTGCCATTTCCAGTCTCTAAGGTGACCCACAGTGCCTTCTCTCCTCCCTGTTTACTCTTTTGTTCAGTTGCTTTTATCCGTTCCCTTACTTAGAGAGCTACTCCCCCCTTCTTCTCCCCTCCCTGTCTCTCCTGTAGGTTGTGTACCCTGGTATGTTAACATCCCAGTCATGGTTCTCTGTGTACCATGTTTCTGTGACTGCTACAATATCCAGGCATCCCTCTTCCATCAAGGCCACCAGTTCAGGGAGCTTGTTGCCCAGACTACGGGCATTGGTATTCATTACCCTCCATTTCTTGATGGCCTTACCCCCTTTTGCCCCATCCCTGTCCTTATTGCTTGGTCCTTATGTCACTATCTTCCTCTTAAAAACACCACCATGTGAAACCACCCAAACACATTTTCCCAACCATCTCCCTACCTCCTTTTCCCTTATTATGCAAACATGCTCACTGCAGCCGGTAGGCGACTTTAACAGCAGGGGTGGCAGTGGTGGCATTCTCCAGTTCAGAAACAGCAGCAGCATGAAGACCAAGTTGGAGAAACAAAGAAATAGAAACAAAAACTCAAAACCATGTCACAAATTATGACATAAACCCCCTAGGGAATAAGGGAGATTTTTTTTTTACATAGACTGGTAACAGTGACAAAGATTGCTATGGGGAGCTGCAGAGCTACACGGAAAACACAGCAGCTCCACCTACTGGCCCAAACAGGAAATACACACTATTTTTTATAAAGTAACCCTACCCATTCAAAAAATGACAAAACTACAGTTTAAATAGTGTTTTACATCTTTTTTTGTTTACTTTTCAAATGAGCCCTTGTATAATAGGAATAATGCAGTCGAGGGTGTGTGTCATGCTGGGATAATGCCACGCCTGGAGTATTGGATGCACTTGGCCTGCGGCCTCATGGCCAACCACTCCAGGTATGGTGTTATCCCAGCATGACACACACCCTGTCATGCATTATTCTTTAATAAAAACACTGTTGGGAGGGGTTTCAGTAGGGGGTGGGTGGGCTGGTGGCAGGGTGCTGTGTGTACTGCAGAGGTGAGAGTATTAGGGGGTTAGGAGCAGGAGGTGCTGTGGGGTTAAACAGAGCAATGAGAGAGGCCCAACATGGTTGGTTTCCATTCCCAGGGCTCCCACTGGACTGCATCAGCAGGTAACTAGAGAGCCTGCAGTCTCTGATGGTCCCCTTTGGGCTGTGCTGTGCAATATGAGGTCAATGAGGAACAAGATCACAATTATGGCAAACTTAATTTCCTCAGCTGATCTGGCTTGCATTGCAGAGACCTGGTTGGGGGACGATGCAGGTCCAGTTTTGGAGGCATCAGTCCCTGCCAGGTACTCAGTAGTGCTCTGCCTGAGGAGGGAACACAGGGGGAGAGTGGCCATCTGTTTTAGATCCAGCTTGAACTTCTCTGTTCACCTGGTGGGCTCTACCTTGTTATTTGAATGTGTGTGGATCCAGGCGCAGGCTGCAGAATTCTCCTCATTTACCATCTTCTGTGGATGGGGGGAGAATTCCTGCAGGAGGTAGCAGACTTTGTCGCTGACAGGGTGTTGGAGTCACCTAGGTGGTTGATTCTGGGGGACTTCAATGCCTGGGTCAACAATGAATCCTCACATTTTGGACATGATCTCCTCCAGATGATGACATCTCTAGGCCTGGCACAAGCAGTTGCTTCTGAGACCCATCATCACTGCCACACCTTGGACTTGGTATTCTCACTGGGGCTTGAGGTCACTGACCTCAGGACTGATTGGGTAGTGTGGTCCTATCATTGCATGGTGGAGTTCTCATTTGTTGTGCCCCTGATAGTCCCCCACTGTTGAGATGATCAGCTATCATCCTTTAAGGGGACTGTTCCCAGAGGGACTCTTGGCAGTAGTTGACTTTTCTGGTGTGAGTGCTGCATGTGCAATTGGCTCGGCCAAGGTGGCGGTGGCCTATAATAGGGCCATTTCCAAGACACTTAATGCCATTGCACTGGTCCATATGTGACGTAAGTTTTCTCGCTTAAGATCCCCATGGTTTGATGGGGTTAGTAAGACTCCACCACTGATTTGCCCACACTCCAGAGACCCAAATCCCTAATGTTTTTCATTTCCTTTTTTGTGCACTGTGCATTCCACAGTCCTAATGTCTGCATTATCATAGTTTTTTGCAATGAAGGTATATTATAGGAGTACAGACACACCCCTATTATTAGGGTTCAGCCTTCACGTCTATGTTAAACTCAAAATTTTGCACTTTAATAACTTTGCAACTGTTCAAGTGATTCAAATGAAATTTTGCATGCACCATCAGGGACCAATGATCTCTTGATGTGGCAAGTTTGTTCTGGTCAGTTGTGTGGGTGTGGTAATACAGAGTGTCAGAAAATGTGAAAATTACTGTTTTTGGTAAAATTCTTTGTCATGCCGCTGCACAAAAACAGTGTAGAATTTTGGTCTGAAATGTTTACTGTATATAGGTCTTGGGTCACAGACGTGCCTTTTGAAGGTTTGCTGAAAAAATAGTAATCCATTCCAAAGTTATTATATTTTAAAGTTTCACATTATTTCCCAAGGGAATTTTACTTTCCAGTCAGATATGAGCCCCAACAAAGGATTCTTTGTCACAAATGGGTTATCCTTTGTCCCAAATGGGGAATCTTTTTTTCATGCTGTCACCATCTTGTTTTTACTTAGCAAGGCAATCAAAGTTAAACACAGAAAATAGTAATGTTTTCTGAAGTAACTATCATGTGCTCTGCTAATCGGGACCCGTTCTATTAGATTCTGCTGTTAGTTTTTTTATAAATCACCTCAAAATGTGTTTTTTAAGATGCTAAAATCCTTTTTCACAAATTGTGAAAAAATTAATCATGAAAAAGGATCCTGTTTCATAATTTGTGAAAAAGGATTTTTCCTTTTCTGCAAATTGCGAAAAAGGAACAGTGGAAAAGGATCGTTTTTCACATTTTGTGATGTAATGACTGCCCAGGTGGAACTTTGTCCCTCTCCATCCCCGTGTGCTCCAATCACCATCCCGTTGTGTAAAAAATTATTCCCTAGTAGTCTAGTGGTCCCTCCCCCCACCCTAATGTCCAATCTCTGTCTCTGTATAAAAAATATATATTTCCCTGGTAGTCTAGTGGTCCCACCCCATTCTCTGATGTCTGATTGCCGCCCCCTTACAAAAAAAAATATTTCCCTTGTAGCCTAGTGGTCCCTCCCAATTTACCAATTGCCGATCCCAAGTAAAATAATATATCATTCCCTTGTAGTGTAATGGTCCCTTCCCACCCCCCATTGTCCAATGGCCATCCTCGTATAAAAAAAATATATTTTCCTGGTAGTCCAGTGGTCCTTCCCCCTCCCCCAATGTCCAATCGCTGTCCCCATTTAAAAAAATATATTTTCCTGGTAGTCTTGTGTCACAGTGGGAGCCCAGGGCCCTTTGGGCGCTGCACTCCCATGATCCACAATTTTTCTTATTTTAATGTGGGATCCCTCTCTAGATGTGTGACCAAATTATCAGCATATCCATTTTATTACCCAAGCACATGTACCCGATACAGAAAATGTTCAAATCCCTGCCAAAACATAATGCAGTGCAACTGCAATGCCATTCCTCATCACAGGTGCAAAAACACAAATATTTTAACCCCAGATTTTCAACATAGCCTTCTTATTACCCGATCACATGTATGTCCCAGCTGTCATTTTTCAAATCCTGTCCAAAATGTGTTTTTGCACCTGTGGTGCAGAATGGTATTGCAGTTGCACAAGATTATGTTTTAGCAGAGATCTGAAACTTTTTTGTACTGGGTACACATGCTGAGGTAATAAGATTGCTATGCTGATAATTTAGTCATGCATGTGTGGAGGGATGGGTGTGCAGGGTCTGAAGGGCCCTGGGCTCCCACTGTGACATAAGGACAGTTATGGAGGGTGAGTGAGCAGGGCGCAGGCAAACAAGGATATAAATAAACTATTTGAAAATGTAAGGAAATTCATTGCAAAAAACTTCATTAATGCATCAGTTAGGGTTGTTACTAATTCAACAAAGGTAGGAAAATATGATGTTAAGGTTTCCAACCCTAATGCCCCACCCCCAGCCTGCAGGCACCAACAGGCATTGAGGTGTGCCTTGGGGTCATCAGGCTTAATGCTCACCCCATTCTCCTATACAGTATCCAGTGATGACAGCGACAGTCATAAGAGTGACTCATTTACAGCACTACCCTGTTGGTCTACCCTGTAAGGATAGTGACGGAATGCAAAAGTGAGATTGCAGATGAGAGAGGGAGGGTGAATGGAAGGGGAGGGATAGGGAAGCAGGTTTGTGTGGGGTAGTGTGCCACACTACCAACAAGCTAGCCATGTGGTGTGGTGGTGAGGGTGGCTAGCTTTGATGCAGAAGATACTGGGTTTGAGGCTGGGGACGGGGAATATTTTACTGCTGCTGTAATGTTGTTTTTTTTTTTTAGACTGTCTCCCCCTCGCTGACATGCACCCCTCTGGAATTGGTTATATTAAATCAGGGGTGTGTGGGAGTTGAAGCCTCCCATGGGGTGGTGCAGGTGGGCACAGCCCCCACCACATAAATACTATTTTAACTTGCTGGATGTGTTGTCGCCCAAAAGTGTACATCGCTGTTGTGCTTTTCGGCAATGTACACTTGCTCTGATGTAGATTGCTCTTTTGTGATTGCCATTATGACATGGAACCCTCCTATACTGTACTCATCTCAGCTTATTTACTTTTGGAATGTAGTGAGTGTTAGGGCTGATGACCCCAAGTCACAACCCAGATGCTTGTTGGTGTCTGCAGAGTGGGGGTAGGGTGTTAGGATTACCATATTTCCCTACTTTAGTCACTTTAGTAACACCCCTAACTGATGCATTAACAAAGTTTTTTTGCAATGAATATATATATATGTATAGTTAAGGTTCAACGGTCACTTCTATGTTAAACCCCAAATTTTCCACTTTAATAACTTTGCAACCATTTGACCAATTCAGATGAAATTGTGCATGCACCATCAGGGACTAATGATGTCTTGATGTGGCAAGTTTTGTTCTGGTGGATGTGCTGGTGTGAAGATGCAGATTGTCAACAAATGTAAAAATTACCATTTTTATGAAAATCCTTTGTTATGCTGTTTCTCAGATATGTCTCTGGCATTTGGTCTGACATTTTTAGGGTATGTCAGGCTTTGGTTGCAGATGTGTGTTTTAAAGGTTTGGTGAAAAAATTATAATCCATTCAAAAGTTATTAAAATTTCATCTGTCCCATTATTTCCTATGGGAAACATTAGATGTGCCATGTGAAACAACTGTTTTATTGCCACAAAAGCGGTATTTGGTGTTGCAAATGCAGAATGTAGTGTCAAGATTCCGCTATCTTGTTTTCAGTTAGTGAGGCAAACAAATTTAAATATTTCAAAAAATACTTTCAGTTGGTAAACACCAACAGTTGTGTTTACCTAATCGGGGCCTGAGGAATCAGATTCTGGGATCACTTTGCCACAAAAATACCCAGAAATATGTTAATTTTATTCATGGATGAGCCGGCCTTGTAGTGCAGAAAGTTGAGGCTTTGGATACCACACCTTGTGCCACGCTGGTGACCAGGGTTCAGAAGTGAGCTTGGGCCACCTGGGGTCAGCTGGGAGGGAGGGTGAGGAGACAGGATTGAGCAGCTGTCAGACAGCTCTCCTCTCCTGGGAGGGAGGAGAGGTTTCCCTGACTCCTGGCTGCCACCCAGTGGAGGCCAGATGGCAATGCCAGGCCGGGGATAACCAAGAGACTAGGCTGGGATGGATGATGGGGCCATCACCGGAGCCATGGCATGTATGTGTGCCTCCACATGCATGCGTGACAACATACCATGGTCCCGGGAACAGGGGAGGAAAAAAATACACATACCATGTCTCCCCTGGTGCCATAAGGCAGGAGGGGTACTGAGGGAGCACTAGGCTAAGTAAAAAAAAGTATGGTTGCGGATGAATTTGTGCCACAAATTGCAGTGATTGTTTTGCCAAACAAGGGGAATTTGTGTGACAGATTGTGGCAAAATCCCATTGCTTTGTGAAACAAGAAAGGATGTCTCACAAAACAGCTGCTGCAATTTGTGGCACAAATACATCTGTGGAAAAAAATGAAGTTTTTTGGCATTTTGGGGGCAAACTGACCCAGAATCTGATTCCTCGTCCCCCAATTAGGTAAGCGCCTCTTGGTGTTTACTTAATTCAAGTATTGTTTTAGATTTTAAAAACCTCCAAGGGGAAGGGGGCCGAGGTATGAGAAAAGCCTAAATATTACACAGTCAATCACATTCAAAAAATGGCATTTCTTCCTCCCCGATCCCCGATGCACCCCCCTTTATCTTTCCCTGGTGTCTAGTGGCACCCCCACCCTCTGATTCTCATTGATATTTTTTTTACTTATGAATTCATATAATCTGACATTGGGATGCCCAGCCTCAGTGTCAGATGCCCTCCAGCAATCTATTGTCTTATCATTTTCTGACATCATGGGACACAATTCCTGTGTTGGCACTGGAAGCCCCCCTCCCCAGCAGTGTGGGACACCGGGGAGCCCACTCCCAGTGTCATGACATATTATTTTATTTTTTACCTATAAAGATGTAAACCATCCCTCGATGTCTTTTTTATTCCAGAAAAATAGAAAACGGTCCCTCATTATCCCCGCCGTCCTCCTTCCCATCCCAATCCTCCCACTGAACACCCACCACCCACAATCTCTCCTTTACCCTATACTTACCTCTAGAGGTCATAGCCTGTCATCTTCTGTGGACCAGGACATGTCTGCACTCTTCATAGCTGAACCGCAAACTGAGAAATCAAGGTAAGTGCTGTATAATGTATTTCAATGGCATTTTGAACTTATGTTAACTCTGCCATTTTTAGGTATTTTTCACCAAATTTTCAGCATGGGCTTTTTGGGACCCCACCTCATAAATACTGCCACTGTTGTTTTGTTAATGGGGTCCAGAAGGTGATTTCATGGTTGCTGCACAAAATCACCTTTCTGGACGGAGTAACAAAATTTCCCTATTATTGTTTATGAGGTGTGTTACCAAAGAGGCTATATTGAAAATTTGGTAAAAAAGTTCGAAAAATTTCAGAATTATGAGAGTTCATTGAAATTTTGCTACGCACCTGCATAACTTGGTGATTCTTTATATTTTGAGTCCAAATTTTCAGCATAGCCATTTTTTTGCACCACCTCATGAACAGTACAGCTGTCATTTTCACATCCTGCCTGAAACGTGTTTTCACACCTGTGGCATGAAAGGGCATTTTGGCATGGATTTTAAAATTTTCACCTACGGGTTTATGAAGTGGGGTCATAAGAAGACTATGTTCAAAATTTGGGGTCAGAATATGAAAAAATGTCAAAGTTATGACCATTCATTTCAATTTCACTACGCCTGCTTGTAACTCCAAAAAATTAAAATATTTTGACCCCAGAATTTCAACATAGCCATCTTCTTATCAGATCCGATGTATGTCAAAGCTGTCATTTTTCAAATCCTGTCCAAAATGAGTTTCCGCACCTGTGGTGTGCAACAGCATTGCAGTTGCACGTAATTACATTTTGGCATGGATTTGAAAGTTTTCTGTACCGGGGTACATGAGGTGCAGTAATAAGATGGCTATGCTGACAATTTGGTCACTGTTTTCCTATAACTTGATGCACAGGGCCTGGTGCTTCCACACCTACATACATATCTGCATTAATAAGGATATGATTATACTATCTAAAAAAGTAAGGAAATTCATTGCAAAAAACTTTGTTAATGCTTCAGTTAGGGTCGTTACTAAAGTGACAAAAGTGGGGAGATGTGGTGTTAAGGTTTCCAACCCCAATGGTCCACCCTCACCCTGCAGACACTGACAGGTGTTAGGGGTGTGCCTTGGGGTTGTCAGCCCTAACGCTCACCCCATTCTCCTATACTGTACCCATCTCAGCTTATTTACTTATAGAATGGGGTGAGCATTAGGGATGATGACCCCAAGGCACACCCAGATGTCTGATGCCTGTCAGTGTCTGCAGGGTGGGGGTGGAGTGTTAGTGTTGGAAACCTTAACACCACATTTCCATGCTTTTGCTGCTTTAGTAATGATCCTAACCGATGCGTTAACAAAGTTTTTTGCAATGACTATATAAGTAGGGTTCAATGGTCACTTCTATGTTAAACCAAAATGTTTGCACTTTATTAACTTTGCGGCTGTTTGACCAATTTGCATGAAATGTTGCAAGCACTGTCGGGGAACAATGATCTCCTGATGTGGCAAGTTTTGTTCTGGTCGGATGTGCAGGTGCAGAGATGCATAGTGTCATGAAATGTGAAAATGACCAATTTTGCATAAATTCGATGTCACATCATTTCCTAGAAACTATGTGGAGTTGTGGTCTAAATTTGACAGGGTATATACTGTAGGTCTTGGGTCACAGATGTGCCTTTTGAAGGTTTGTTGAAAAAATATTAATTCGTTGAAAAGTTATTAAAGTTTAAATTGCCAATTATTTCCTATGGGAAAAATTCGATGTGCCACGTGAAACAGCTGTTTTGTTGCTATGAATGCAGTATTTATTGTCACAAATGCGAAATGTACTGTCAAGATTCCACCATCTTGTTTTCAGCTAGTGAGGCAAACAAATTTAAATATTTCAAAGTACACTTGCAAATGGCTAATGCCAACAGTTGTGTTTACCTTATTGGGGCCCAAGGAATCAGATTCTGGGGTCAGCATGACAAACGAAATGTGTAGAAATATGTTTATTTTATCCACAGAGGTTTTACTGCCACCAATTGTGGCACTGTTTTTGCAAAATGGGGGTCTGCTGCAAATTGTGGCAAAAGGAGTCAGTGTTTCATGAAACACTGTCAGGACCCCCCTTGTTTTGCAAAAATAGTGCTGCAATTTGCAACAATACAATCTCCGCAGATAAAATAAACATATTTCTGCCCATTTCTTGGACAAACTGACCACAACGTCAGATTCCTGGTGCACCAGTTTGGTAAACACAACTGTTGGTGCTTAACATTTTTAAGTACAACCTCAGGAGAAAACATTTCATGGAGGGGCATTTCCATGGGCAACACAGTGGGTGCAATGGGGTAGCCAAGTTTCCAGTTCTGGAACATGTCTGGACAGGCTGCGAGTCTTGTTTCAGGTGGAGGCATATGGATTTTTAGCTTATGAGTGCTGCAGCTGGTGGGTTTGGGTGATGAGCTGGACTGCACTTTGTTCTTGTAGCTGGATGGAGTTGCTGAGATGTGTTGTTGTGAATTTCATGTTTCTGTGTTAATTATGTTATTATTTTTTTTCCAGAGTCCTAGCTCCTCCCACTGTGGTTGTTCTGGTTTTGGAACACTCTTGGGGGGTCTGGTTGGATGTGAGATCAATTGTTTGGAAGTGTTTTGTTATCTTGTGTTTCTTTAGACTTCTTCCACTTGCTGCTCTGTCAACTTCTGGCTCCCCTCCTCCCACTGACTCATTTGCTTGTGCTTTTGCTTTTCTCATCCTCTGGGGATGTGTGGATTGACTGTAGATCCATTTGAGTCTTGTTTTTGACCCACACTTCTTTGTCAGTATCTGTTCAGCAGCACAATTATTGGAGTTGTTTCTTGTTCTGAGTCTCCTGTTTACAGTGATTTGTGGTCTCTGGGCCCCCCATCCCCTTTTTCTCTCAACACACATTGTGTCAGGTGCTGGGGTTCTTCATTTCTTGCTTGGTTTGGGGTGGTTTTATCCTCTGACACTTATGTTTTTTCATCTCTGACAGTGCCTTTTTCTTTGCCTCATCTCACAGTTGTGGGATGTGGGGTTTCAGTTTTTCTGTGGGTCCTCTCTGGAAGATCCTTGACAAGTGTCAATTATTTATCTAGTGAAATGTCTACAGCTGATTTTTGGGCATCACGTCACTGGCTGGCATCATGACTGCATCTCCTGGTGGGGTGTGGTGCAATTCAGGGTGTCAGGAATTGGGGCTGTGTGTTTGTGTACCCGTTCACTGCATTTGCAATCAATATTGCTTTTCTTTGACAACTGATGTGTGCGCTGGATTTTCCCTTGCTCTGTTTCTAGTCTGTACCTTTTTCTGTATGACGCACTCTGTTCTAGGGCACAGCACTGTGTTTTCTGTGTTCTGCTTTATATCTGGTCTTCAGCTTTGGGAAGGGACACTTCCTAGGGATCTGGGAGATGGGGACACCCTAGGGAATACAGAAGCAGGTGGAGGTTTATCTGTCTGATGGAGGCTAACATTCCCATTTTTCTGCTACCTCCAAGGAAATACTCAATGTGGTGGCACAAGATGCCAGCACTCCAGGTGCACTTATGTATGCATGTTTTCAATACCTGCATTTGAGTGTGTCTTCAACTGTATCACCACCTGTCATCATGTAGGTGGTGGTAGTACAGTGAGACACATTGCCATTCCTCCTCAGAGGAAGAGAGTGTCTAAATGTGATGCTCATTCCTGCTATACACTGACCATGAACTGAACTGAGCTTAGGGCAAAATTAGCCACATTTGCCATGCTGTTGATATATTGTTCCCCCACCACTGACCCCTCAGGATCAGTTTTACTACCAGCAGTGTCTGATTTTCATGTACTATAATCAGCAGGTTGGGTCAGTGCCTGGGTTCAAGATGTCCCCACAATTATTCAAAGCAGCAGCTGATGTACTGTAGCACCATGAGATCAAGGCTTAAAACCTGATTCTTCTCACTTGACTAAATGTATTACAATTTCAGTTTAATCATCGTGGAAATTTATGGCTGTGTGAAGTTGGAATAGTAAATTGACACTAAAGATTGCTGAGTGCAAGAAAGAACAACTCTAAAAAGAATAATTTCATGGTACACTGACACCGGATCAGTGCTGCTGATAAACTAGTCCAGGATCAGTGGAAAGGGGAACAATTCATTTGAAGCATTTGGGATAGTGTTAGGTGGCTATGTCACGTACCTGGCCCCACCTCATCATTTACAGATTCTTCCTTCCCCTTCCAGTGCACAAAGTGTGCTTTGTAGCATCTTTGGTGCCACTCATATCTCCCTACATGGCAACCACTGCTCCACCTTTAGGCTACACTTCATAGACCACCAGGAGGAACATGTAGAGCAAATCAGGGCTCCCACCCTAACTCAAAAGTTGAGTGCATGCACTTGTTATACTCAATCCAGCCCTGTGAGCATACACCAGTGATACAGGCTCAGGCTTGAACCCTGATAATTGGCATGGCAGGTGATTTTACCATCAATTAGTTTATTGTTTGGTTATAAGTAAGCAATAAGACACAAGGGGGTGTGCATTAGACATTTCTAATGCATGGCCAGGGGCGTAATAAGGGCCTTTAGCACCTGACCGTGCATTAGAAATGTCTAATGCACACCCCTGGAGTGTCTTATTGTGCTTATAAAATGGGACTCTGTATTTTAAATGCAAGTAACAAATAAAATTGCATGACTTAAATACTAAAAAAGTTAATTATTTGATGTATTTTGACCTAAAATAGTTCCTCCACCTGTATGACCAAAATGCATTTCTTTTTTACTTCAGGATTTTTGTCCTTCTAGTGCCTCTGTAGCTGTAGTTTTTTTTTATAGTGGTTGCCCCCCCAACACACAGACTGTATGAAAAAGATGGGGCAGGGTAAATACTTAAGAGCAGAAAACAGGGCTAAAATAACTAACTTCCTTTGAGAGCCAATGCTGTGTGTGTGCGAGCAGGTATTGAGTGGATAGTGGACAGCTAAGTGGAAATGCGTGACCTCAAGACGACTAATGCAGAATCGGTAAGCAGTAAAAAAAAAACACACAGCAAGAAGCAAGAAATTTTTTTTAGATTACTGCTGGCTGGGGAATTCAAGGCAGAAAGAGAGCGGGCAGTTTCCAACAGAAAGCTGAAGCACTTGGCTGTCATGGAAAGTTAATGACTGCTGGGCTGTTTGGGAGCACTTTAACGCTGGCTTGAGCATAACCATTTCCTTTTATTTTTTAAAATATAAAAAAAAGATTGCTGGCAAATGATTTATTCAGTCCATGTTCAAATTTAGTTACTTTTTTTGTTGTGTTGGGTTGCCATTACCAGCTGTTCCTTGAATGAATATGTGAAGTGATCTTGAGTTGTTGCCATAGGGATATGCGTTGCCATTAGACTTCAGGCAGTTATGGCCATGAAAGAGCAACCGAGCAGTACAGCGTCTGTCTGCATGTAGGAGAAACTGTTAACTGCAGAGCACAGGAGGTGAGAGAGAAGACATTTGGCTGTAGTGTGCAGGGCTTTAAAGAATTATGTTTCTTATAGGTATGTCTGCTGACGAAAGGAAGGGAGTTAGTGGTGGGAGGGCTTGGTATAATTCAGCAAGTGCATTGCTCATCTCCTGAGGAGGGGGATGTGTGCTGAGGAGAATGAAGGTGAGAAGTGAAAGAACACATACAAAGGAAATTGGGAATTTCTTCTATGCTGCTGTCAATATTGTGTTTGGTTTAGTTTGTGGCAGAAATAGGATGGTATGATGTGGGGAAAATGTCTCACTATGGAGGGGAAAAAATGGCGGCTCTTAACATTCTTATCATTCCTAAACATTCTAAATGCGCATTTATATGTGTTTTTTTATAGCCGAGTCTAGATTGTCTGCACTTGTTTTTACCTGTGCATTAGACAAATATAATGCACAGGTAGCAGCCAATCAGGACACAGGATTTTCTCTTCCCATTTTATAAGCCTTTACAAAATACATTTAAAATACAAATACATAAGTACACTCCATGTGCAATTAGTACAAATTCCAAAAGCATCATCATATAATAACATCCACAACAGTTTTGCATCCCATTACATTACCATGTTCACCTATTCTAGACAATTAATTATCTATCTCATAGAAAGAGTGACATTGTTCCTTAACATACAGCATGCAAATAGACAATAATGTCTTCCAGAGTCTACCCTTTATGTTTCTGCCTTATAAACTATAGATGAACAGTTGACAAAAAGCCAAAGACCCTATTCAATGTATCGATATCATTTGAAATAAATAAGTGGAGAATAATTTGGTCAGGGTGGAAGTCAAGGTCTCTTAATATAGCACTCAACCATTCCAGCCTCTCCTTTGTGTAAAGGGGGCAAATAAGTAAAATATGTTTTAGATTGCCTTCATGTTTCATGTTACATTTACAAAATGAAGAGGCTATACCAATCCTTTTTTGATTGAAATATATGTAATTTGCACTGTATACTCCCAATCTAAATCTTGTTATAATACATCTTCTATCTGGGTTGACTATTTTCCTTAAATAAAGCTCCAATAGAAGTTTAGTTTTAAGCAGTTTGTACCATCTAAAGTGTTTTAAATTCATTAGATGCTGCAAAGAAACCTTTTTCTTAATTAAATGAAGGATCGGACACTGAAAACCGAATGATGAATGTTGAATCACTTCTTCAAGACAATATCTGGGAGTACGGGACTCTGGCAGCAAGAAAAGGAGAAGCAAAAATGTTAGCTGTCTTTCCTTTTTCAAAGTTTGTAATGAGTATTGGCCTAATTCAGGTCTTGTCAATTCTGAAGGGACTGATTGTGGAATAATGAGTAGATAGCGATATAATGTATTTATAATAGTTTTCAAAGGTTTGATCTCTCTAACTTCCCAAATTTCTGTTGCATAGAAAATACTAGATTGTACTTTAGCATTTATAACCTTCAAATCTTCTTCTACCAAGCCCTTACCCATCTTTGTAGTAAAGTTTTCAAATGCATTTACAGCAATTTTCAGTTTAGCTTGTAGATATAACATCTATCTCTTCCAGGTACAGTTTTCAGCAAACCTGACCCCTAGATAATCATAATATTGTGTTGATTAAAATTTATTGTTATCTATAAATCACGTGGGTAATTTCTTGCTCTTATTACCAAAAATAACCATTTTTGTTTTATCTTCATTAATTACCAATCTATTTTCTAAACATAATTTGGAAAAATGATTTACCTTTCTCTGTAATCCTAAAAGGGATGTTAAAAGCAACACTATATTGTTAGCATAAGCAAGGCATGCAATTTTTTTTATTCTTTACCCCCAGTGAATGAAAATCTTGATTCTCCAAATTTGATAATACATTATTTATCTATATATTGAAAGTGTTAGAGCCAACAAACATCCCTGACAGACCCCACAATGTGTTTTAATTGATGAAGTCATACCTCCAAAATGATTATACTGTACCCTAGTCCATGTTTCAGAGTGTAACTGGATCAAAATATCCAGTAAGGCTGTGTCTATTCCCAGATCTTCCAGGTTTTTTCCATAATAAAGTTCTTCTTATGCTATCAAAAGCTGCACTGAAGTTCACAAAACAACAATAGTGCCTCGCTTTCTTTACTTTAACATATTTCCAATTAATGTGTGAAAGTACATAGCATTGTTGGACAGTCAAACGTCCTGGTCTAAACCCATTTTGGTATTCGCTAAATATCTGGTTTTCTTTAAGCCAAACATGTATTCTTTGAAGGATGATTTTAGAGAATAGTTTTGTGAAGTGTCTATCAGACTTATAGGTCAATACATTTTGGGGTCTGAAACACTTCTTTTCTTAAATATGGAAATACAATGCTGCCTAATGAACTATATGAAATGCTTCCTCCTTGGACAATATGATTGATTAAGGTCCTTATGATACATACCAACCAATCCTGAAAGGATTTGTAAAAATATATCAGTATCTGATCTGGTCCTGGGGCTTTGTTTGCATGTGCCATAGCTATTGCTTCTCTAATCTCATTTTCCTCTCTATATATATATTGAATAGGGTGCCCATAGCTAGCTTAAATGATGTTTCAATAAATAGCTGTTCCCAAAATCCATATTTTCTATTTCTGAATAATACAAATTTTTAAAATATCCCTCCCAAATATTAGAGGCAATATATGCCTCAATAGCTGTTGTATATCCACATAGTCTTTACTAACCAATGTCCAGAATTCTGTAGAGTCTCTGTTATATATGGTTTGCCTAAGGTCTTCCCACCTTTTTTTTATAATAGTTGCCTCTTTATGCCTCAAGAAACTTTTTATATTCTTTCCTTGTTCTATTGGAGATCACAGTGTTCTCTTTGATATGTGTATTTTTACAGTATCTTACCTGCTTCTGCAAGTCCTTTTTTGCAATTTTACATGCTTTATTAGACCACATAAGTTGTTTTTCTTTAATAAGGTTCCAGTTCGGTTCCATGTGATAATGGCTAATAATGAATGGTGATCTTCAAAAGGGCAAATCTGAAAAGGCAAATGCATTAACGACACCCTAAAATTACGGTGACCATCTTATAAAGTGAATTTGCAACTGATATCCAGTTAGTTGTTATCACATGGAACTGCAAATATTATTGAAAGAAAACTGTAACAGGTGGCTGTTCTGACTGCTCAGTTCATTGCTGTGAGGATGCAATTTCATGTGCATGAGATGTTTATCCATTATCCAAGGTATGTGGCACATCTGTCAGCCTTTCATCTATGTGGGGGGGGCTCCACCCACACACCCTCCGTAGGGGGGCTGCATCCCCTGTACCCTCTGATATTTCGAATTTTCTTACTCCGAGGTGCTCCTTGACACAGGGGTAGGTTATGGCAGCATAGTCGGCGTTTCCTACCTGTCACCGTTTATTAGCGATCGCCGTTACTGTTTTCACTATTTTGCTGTTGCTGTTATTGAGTCATCTTTTTGCTTTCACCTTATTCATATGCTACCTCCAGTTCTCTTAAATGGTCTAATATATGAAATTAACAAAGACCAGTTTTCTATTATCTTACTTCTTTTGTCAGAATTTAAAATGTCAGTGTTAATATTGGGTACAGTAACATTATCCAATATTTCAGCAACATGTTGAGTATTCCATCTATTTCTTTCTTCATTAATTATTTCTAAGCCTTCCATATTCCTACTTGGATCTTCAATTGTCTCTGAAGAATATTGTGTATTCAATATTATCACAACTGGTACATGTGAAGATTCTGATCAATCTATTTTTTTTTTAAATCATAGATTATTTTTAATGCCTGGTAGTCAGCCCAAGCCAAATCTATAATGGAAGATCCCAATAGACCCATATAAGTAAATATCCTATTTTGGTTACCAGGCAGACAGCCATTAAGCAGGCAAAAATTCCTATCTGACATTAAATGGAAGAGATTTTTCTGCACAGATTACATTTTTGGTCTTTAGATCTTCTAATCCAGTTTACCCTTGGATTGATTATCTGAAAACTGTCCATTAATTCATAGTAGAGATTTTCTTGTTTATGTTGATCTTAGCACTATGATAACCCACAATTAGAATCTCCTTACTTTTATATTTATCCATTAACTCTCTTATGACTGATTTACACTGTGTCTACATATCTGTAAATTGTTTATTTTATGGTGGAAAGTAGATGTTTATAACTACTAATTTTACATTATCTCTGACTAGTCTTAAAATAGGTATATAGTCTGCCAAGGAAGAAATTCTCATACCCATCAAGTTCAAAGATATTTTAACATATTTGGCCATCCATGCTTTATTATGCCCATATTTTTTTCTCCCTAATAACTCTAATGACATACTGTATGGAGTAAATCCTGATATTAGAGGAGTATTAGAGGACCATGTCTCCTGAAAGTATGTCATATTTCATCAAGAATTCTCTCTTTTCATTATCTGCTAATTTAAACGAAAGGCCTTCAATATTCCAGGATATAAACTTTATTTTTCCTTCCATCCCCTCTAGGTTACCTGTCACTGATGGTTTTTCTCTTTGTCATTGGGATGGTATTAACTGTAGGATTGAATAACTATCGTTCTCCTCATTTATTGACCTTTTGCTGTTTTTAAAGGTTTTGTCAAATTATACTTAGGATCGAATTCTGTATTTAAAATTTCAACATTTTTTATAATTATCCCCAACATGTCCAACACATGTGAGGATTTTAGAACCAAGTCAGCAAGTTTTGAACTTTTAAACGTACTATCTAATTGTGGAGTATCAGAAATACTCTTATTGGTTTAATCCAAGCTATTGAACAAGGGGCAATATTCACCTTGAGTGACCAACAAAGGCTGCCAGTTCCCTCTCCACATTTCTTATTGTCTCTCTCTCAGCTTTCTTCCAACCAAATATTGAAAGAGTCTTATTTTCCCAGGATAGTTTGTTTCCAAGTTCACATTTAGCTATTATCTCTTGGACTCTGCTAATTCTATTTAAATCTTCTTTTCTTGATCTACTTTGAGCGATAGCTTCAGAGCTTTTAATGTTATTCCCTAATGGTCCTGGGACTTTTAAAAGGTCAGAAATCCTGATTCTCAATGTCTAAAGGTGATTAATCCCCTATCCTAGATGCTCGTTGTTCATTACTTAGATATAATAAAACACTGTCCCGTAGTGCTGAATTTGGTGGGCGGGCCACAAATACATCCTTTTCTTCTTCTGGAATGTGCAATATGAATTTAATCCATTTTAAAAGTTTTTCTGAAGTTTTCTGTTTTAAAATACCCACTCCATACATCTCTAACAAAAATTCAATCCCTGTAGATGAACCCTCCTGCATTTCATCATAGGTATCAAATGAAACAAATATATTAGGCAAAACCCCACCATCAGACCTCTCCTTTGTACCTTCTATTATTTGTCCTTTCAGGACTCCTTCAACTCTGTCAACTTCTCCTCTGACCAAAAATTCCTCAGTCTTCCTGGTGTTACCTCCATTCAGCTCTTTTTTAGGCAATTCCCCAGATTCCACTTGCTAGTTTTCCTTATACTGTCCAGCTAGCTGAATATATTTTTGTGTTTGATATAGAACTTCTTGCTTACTCATGTTATCTGTTTCCCTTATCTTTTTAGTGATATGCCCTTTTTTCCCTGGTTCTTTTTTCCAGTTAATTTTGCTTTAGTTCTTTTTTCTTCCCTATTTGTTTTTTTTTTTAGTCTCTCTTAGTGTTTTTGTTGTGTTTCTGATTTTTGGGGTTCTCTGATCTTTTATTAAACTCAACTTTTCCTCTTTCCTATATTCTGATGCCTCATGTTGTTCTGTACTAAAAGGAGGTGGTTATGACACTTGAATTTCTTTATTAGCATGCTCTTAGCCAGCCCAGTGATGCTGAGGGTTGAGGCACTGGATGCCACACCTCATGCCACTCCAGTGACCCAGGTTTGGGAATGGACTCAGACCATCAGGGGTCGGTTGGGGAGGAGAGTATTGAGTGTCCAGAGGACTGCTTTCCTCTCCTGGGGTGGGCATCTGGGATGTGCCACTCTGCAGTGGTCCCCAGTACAGACTTGGGGATCACAGTAGTGTGCAAATATCATTGCACATCTGCTCCTTGGGGGGGAGCATAACCTAAGGTGGAAAACCCCAGTTCTCTGGGAGGTGATGGCAGAGCTCAGGTGGTAAAACCCACATGCCAAAAGCTGGCTCCAATACTGACTTGAGTCTCCATGGTCCTGCCTTTCCTGTTGGTGGCTTGTGGGAGGGGGGACCCAGCACCTGATTGCTCAGTCTGGGGAAGGGCACAGTGGGCAGTAGAGGTGACACTAAGGGAGCCTAAGCTGGAGAGATGTCCAGAGAGCCAGTGACCTGGAGTGAAACAAAGATGACAAAAAAAGCATGTTCTTTTTTGTTCCCACTTCATAGAAGCAAGATGAATGAGAATGTGGCTGTTCATTTCATCTCAGTTACTTTAAAACATTCTGATTAAAAACACATCAGCTCTCAAATTTGAAATTTCCTCCTTGAGTGCTCCCAGATTTTCCAAAATTAATACACTGGCAAAATTTGGATTTTTAATTATTTCCAACATTTGGTTCAAAAGAGTAGAAGAGGAAACAAAGTTTCCTTCATTGGTAAAAAAAAAATATATATTGGTTGTAGTCTATGCCTGTAGGATTTGTCCTAATTTCAGTATTCATTTTTGCCTCAGTGAGCCTTTTACAGAAAAGATAGCCCTTTGAGTTTATTTTATCCTTTGTTCCCTCCTCTAAATCAGGCATTGCTAGTTTCTAAAGGCCAGCTATAGCCTGGCAAAGATCATTTATGACAGATGCAAGATTGTCAGGATTCTCCATCTCATTATGTTTAAGATCATCCTGATTTTTGTATGTGTCTTCCTTGTGCAATATCAGAGATTTTAGTATATAAGCTGTGCAACTAGATTGTGTTAATTCCAAGAAAAATGATTGTGAATCTGATAAATCAAAATGTTGTACATAATTCAAGTTGTCCAAGTCATGTGCAAATAAAGATAAACCATCCCTTATTTGTCTTATCCTGTTATTGAATAGAGCTTCCAGATTGGCTCAGTTTTCCAGATCAGTATACTTTGACAAATTTGCTTTGGACTCATTTCGACAAAAGTTCCCATATTTTGTATATCATTGTCCATCTTCCTATTAGGTGATTTTGTTACTACCACATGGGTAGAGGTTGACAAAGAAACACACAACTCCTTTCCTTCACAAAAGGTGCCCTTAAACAAAGTTTGTAATTTTTGATTGTTTATGGGACACCTTTTCCTTACTTTCCTTATTTTCCATAATTGTATGTTGACAGATCATTTTTTTAGCTTTCTGTTTCCTTTTCTCCTTCCTCAAATTGCTGTATTTCTTAAGAAAGAGAACTGTTTTTCCCCCTTTGAGTACATACCATTCTTTGCTTCATAAATGTTTAAACTTCTATGACTATATAGTGATAGCTACCCTCACCTTTGTTGCCCTTTGATAACTAGATACAGCAAGCAATAGATGGCAAATATGTAACTATGGTCTGTTAAATTAATATATGAATACAAGAAGCAAAATAAATATGCTTATTAATATGCCTATAACAAATTAGAATGTACTTCTCTCAAAGAGTACATTTAAAAAAAGTACTTTGTGTGTTAAATTCAATTTATACCTTTTATACCTTAAACAACCTTTATCGAATATATCTAAAAAGGCCACTCAAACCCATATAATATCAATTCCTATAAAGGAGAAAAAAAGAAAAAAAAACTCAATGTCCATTAAATCCTCTTTGTCTGCTGATGCCAAGAATAAGCAGTTCTTTAGAGGTCCCTTACTTCTGATGCAGCCACTTAAACAACTTGCATCCTTGACTGTATTTTCTCCTTCATGACAAAAAGCACTTTTCACTTTCCACCTTCATTATATTATTTCCAAAGCCAGGCAAAGTTCTTATAGTCTTTCTTAAAGTATTTCCTTTGTTTTAAACTTTATTTTTCTCTTTGCCTTTCCACAACAGTAGAGCTCCTGAAAATATAAAATTGAAAAAAGAATATGCAGAACTACAGCCAATCAAATTCACTTAACTATAAATTAGTCAATTGGGTCAGCTGATTGCCCTTAAGATAAATAAATTAATTTCAATGGATTTGATTATTAATTATTGTTTTTAAATAATACATACATCTAAAGTTTTAGCAGTCATATATCTATAAATTTTTAAACTTCTGGTCTTTCCAAAGGTGCGTTTTATTTATTTATAAGGAAAATTTCCAGTTTTAAAGAATCCGAGCCAGCAACTAATGCTAACTGGACCTTAGTCTAGAAAACTTGTTAAATTCTAAGCCCTTAGTTGCTTTTATTACAATTATTTATTATCTTTGTATTGTATATATAATTATATTTATGCAAACCCAAATGATATCTACTCATTTATGGATTCAATGGAATGCAGTCTCACAGGACAGTTGCATCTGAGTGAGCTCTGTAATGGCCTTCACCCCAATCAATGCATAAAACTGCATTTTACCCTTTACTTTTAGTTTGTTTAGTTTTTTTTTTATTCTGATCACTTTACTAACCTTGCCCAGTCAGGTTATTTCTCACCTTCATTGCTTCTGATTGCTATCTGTGTGGCTTGATATAAATTTGAACTGGATGTGTGTCTCCGATTAAATCCGGAACATCTGCAGCACTTCCTTAACAACTCCTTTCGGTGTTCTTGGCAACTGATCTTATAAGACAAAGGTCTGCGTCTTTAACTATTTGAGAGCTGATTCTTAATAAAATAAGGCAAGGATATGGAAAATGAGTTGATGCTTACTGATCAGGCACTGCCAGTTGAAACATCTGAGACTGTCATAGAGATCAAACCTAAACAGAAAATGCATAACAAGTCTATGTTAGACCCACCAGTTATACCAGAAAACATTTCTGATCCTACTGTGTTAATCTCAGCTAATAACCTGCTCACAGTTAACCACTTTGACTTAATAATGCAGGCAATGTCAGCTATAAAAATAACTGTTTTAGAGAATCTGGCTGGTTTTCATAAGTTGCAACAAGAATCTGTTGAGCATAAAATTTGTATAGCTGACGCTGAAACTTGAATTAGTAGCTTAGAGGACAAAGCTAATGTAGATCAACTAGCAGGTGTTATGTTGAATAAAAGAATAGCTAAACTGGAAGCAAAAGTAAAAGTTCTCGAAAGTAGGATGGGGAGGAAAAAAATTAGGATCTTTGGTCTGAGGGAGGGCCTGGAGGCAGTGATGCCATTGCTTATGTCAACAAACTTCTAATATTTATTGCTGTACCCCCTCCTAATGACTCTAAATATTCTATAGAAAGAACCCATAGGTCACTGAAACCTAAACTTGGTCCAAATGATAGATCCACATCTATTGTCTTTAAGTTACTCTTCTTTCAGCAGAAAAATGCATGATGACAGGTCACTGACAGACAAACTGTTTATTGAATATGATGGCTGCAAACTTAGGTTCTTTAATGACCTACATCTGGAATGAATTAAAAAAAATACACTTTCTTCCCTGCTAAGAGGGGGCTGAGGAAAGCAGACATCAAATACCATTTACTGTTCCCC
This sequence comes from Neoceratodus forsteri, assembly GCA_016271365.2. Lineage (NCBI taxonomy): Eukaryota > Metazoa > Chordata > Ceratodontiformes > Ceratodontidae > Neoceratodus > Neoceratodus forsteri. The sequence goes on from CM057450.1 coordinate 1,784,571,319, forward strand.
ACGTTGTTCAGAGTCTGGACTTCATCTGGCCCTAAAGATTATAATCATTTTGAGGTGGCTAAAGTAGGACTTCATAAAGATTTTCCTCAGTTTTCAAAAACGTTGATTTTGGTAATCCTTAAAGAGTTTTTCCTATATACTGGAACAGTGTTCAGGGTATTGATCAATCAAATGCTTTGGGTGGTTGTTTTTGGACATCCTATGCTTCGTCTACTCCCCCTGAATTAGTTTTGTGTTTTAAAAAAAAAAAATTCTCTTCTCTGACTGATTACCTGATCTGCAGTTTCCTGTGCTCTGTAATTGGTCTAGGCACAAAGCTTACAGGACTTGCAGTCTCCTTTGATCTTCACCAAAATACCTTTGTCTTCCAGCTTGCCTACAATTTGTCTTGATGTGGTTGTAATAGTTGTAAAGGGAGATACACTTGCTGATGTCCTGTGGGTAGTAGGAGGAGCTGGTAACTTCTGAGCAAGCCCCACCATTGTTGGGTACTGCTAATGCTAATGATATGTTAATGTGTATGCTAATGTTACCTACTATGATGTATGAATATTGATAGCTCACTCCTGCAGCACAGGCACAACTTGGGAATTATAGGTACGATTTATGGAAATGGCAAATAAAATTCTAAATTCTTTGTGCCTGGACTGTTTTGCAGCTATGGGTGCTATTACACTACATTGGTTAGTTTTTAATTATGTAATTTCAACACTGTTTGATGCTGGGGCAGTGGAGTCTTTCTATGGATACCTGGAGCAAATTTTGAAGCTGGAGGGGGCTTATCCTTATGAATACTCTATGCCACAATACTGAGACTTTTTAAGGATTTCTTTAAACTGCATAGTTACCATAGCTGTTTCCTGACTGTGTACGTGGTTGTAATCCTACAGAATTTTCAGAGATGATGCCATTTTGGGAAGCTTGCTCTGAGGCTGGCAGTTGCCATTTGAAACTTGTCTCATGCACGGCCTCTGGCTGAACACTCCCTATTCTTTTTTTTGTGATTTATATTTTATAACGCTCCCTGTTCTAACTCTCAAGTGACTTCTTCTGAATGAGGTTAAAGGTCACTAAGTCATAAAATCATCCACAGGACCTTTTCTGCCTAAACGCTAGTGAGAAACTAGCACATACAGTATGTTCAGTTGTTCAGATATATGTTATACTGTTGCATGACTTCCAGTTTTGATTATAATGATTCTGTGTGGTTTCAAATACTTTTTTATTTGACAACTCACAGTGTTACCTAGGTTATGTTGCTAATATATGATGTTTAAATCTGCTCTGTTTTAGCCAAACCTAATAGTGCTTAGTGGGATTTATTGGTTTGAATTTTCTCTGGCTCACAATGTGAAGCATGCTTCAGCGCCTCTAAGGTAAGACACCTTTCGTGTACACTATATAGAAAGGAGCGTTAATAACCTGGCTGTGGTACCCTTTCTTTTTATTTTCTTTAGTGTGTATATATATATATATATATATATATATATATATATATATATATATATATATATATATATATATATATATATATATGAACTACCATTATAGAATATTTTATTTTTAAAGAACAGGTTAAGATGTTCTGACTATGCATTGAATGTCTTCCCCATTTTAACAGGACACCCTGTGGGGGAGACAATATATAAATAGTTTGTCCCAAGCTACTGTTATGGTGGGTAGTCAGCTCATAAGATGCTCTTAAAGTACTAGACTGCAGATAGGATGGGGTGACCTCATGTTAAGGGTAATATACTGTTCATGTTTACAGTTTATAACTTTAGCTTTTAATATTGAAGGAGCACATTAGATGCGTACTTAGTGGATACTTTTGGTTTTTTTCAGGGGGTTGAGAGTGATGGAGCTCTGAGGATGTGTAGTTATTTGCTTGAACTGATCCGAAAATTATCAAGGGGGGTGGGTCCAGGTTTTTGCATAGTCCTGTGTTTTTTATTCCCAGTAATTTATGTGTAAACTGTTGGCTTGTGGACTGGTTGCAAACCTGGGCTAATTAAATATATTTCTGTTCAAATCTATGTAAATATGCTTAGTTTATGTCACATGACCATATGTGTATGCTCTTTGCTGTTTTCTTTTCCCTTTTGGTTTTTCTTTCCCATCCCTCCCTCCCCGCTCTCATGCTCTGTATGTCTATACAGCCTCATCTGCTGATGGCCATGTCAATGCTTTTAAAAGCTCAGAAAGTCTCCTTAGGTCTTGTACTCAATACATTACTGTCAAAATGTTTTGGGTTTGCAAGGATAAGCAGTTTTACAGTCAATATACATCATGTCTAATAATCCAGTGACTAATTTGGCAACCTGGAACATAAGAGATCTAAACCACAAGGTTAAAGGATATTTAGTTCTAAGGCACTTAAAAAATTTAACTGCCATATAGCGTTCCTCCAAGAAACTCACCTAACAGAACAACACTATGATCTTATGCATAGGGAATGGGTGAGACAAGTCATAGGAGCTGCTCATAACTCAAAGAAAGCAGGAGTTCTAATTTATTAAAAAGAGGTTTACATTTTCAAATAGTTTCCTCTGTAGTGGATGTCAATGGACACTACAGTATGTCTTAGTCAGAGGGATGCTCTGTGATGAAGTCATCACTCTAGTGAATGTTTATGGTCCTACTAACCCCTCCCATTCAGTTTATAAAGACCTCTGTAAAATACTTACTAGTTATCTGGATACTACCATTATATTGGTGGGAGAAATGAATAGCATCCTAAATCCTCTCCTAGATAGGTCTACTCCTAGGCACACTAGTTCTAGCTCTGGGAATGATTTGAATAACCTGTTAGAGGTGCTGGGATTGGTGGTCTCCTGGAGGGTACTCCATCCTGATGAAAAGGATTTCATGTATTGAAGTACTTGCCATAGATCAGGTTTCAGGATTGACCACATTTATGTACTCAATATTGTGATTAAGGGATTGCTTGATTCTCAAATTAAGGAACAAGTCATATCTGACCACTCCCCTGTATCAATTTCTTTTATCGAAGGTGGTGAAGCAAAAAAGAGAGGCAGATTGAAAATTAATACTGTAGAATTGAAAAGTAGCTTGTTCATTTAATTTAGTGGTCTGATGCTATGGGACTTGTTAGCTGCAATTAAATTGCACTGTTCTGTACTTCCATATAATTAGTCTGACATAGATAACTAACTTAGCTGTTCAATTAATTTAGCTGGTCTCTTTCTACAGCAAACATAGCAAGACTTTTTTTTACAGTGAAATAAATCAATTCTACAGTAATTTCCTGCTAGGTAATAATAATGATGTCCTCACTCAGACCAAAAAAGCCTTACAAGATTTTCTAGAATTTAACAACCTAACAGACACCACTTGGGCTACTAAATGGGAGACCTTGAAGTGTGTGCTCAGAGGTTTTAGAATTAGTACAGCTTCAAGCATAAAAAGGAAACAAAAAGAAAAATCAGAGAAGAAATCCCGAGGAGACTCAAAGTGTTAGAAGATGAACTCACATCTAATACCACTGATGAAGTCTGGACTACGGGGGCTTGTCTTAAAACTGAGTGCTACCAACTCATTAGGGGGAGGCCAAACTCACTATACAGAGATCTAAACTTAACTACATAGACTCTGGCCCTATGGCTTCCAAAATACTTGCCATTAGGCTTAAACAAAATAATAATGCTACAAAAATCTGTTCCATTAGGGACCTCGGAAGTAATCAGCTAGTAATGGGGGATAAGAGAATTAATTAAATAGTTCTACAGTTTTACAAGAACCTATATGATGTTACAGATTCCTCCTTTTCAAGTTGTATGTCTTTATGTGACGAAGTACCTTTGGAAACGAGCCTCTGGCTCAAAGGTTGTAAACTGATTCTTAGAAATAAATAAATAAATAAAGTTATTTAAATATCTTTTGGTCAGGTCTAAACATTCCAAGTGTCCCAGATGACTTCAAAACATCCCACATGCAGGACATTAGCCTTCAAGAAATTAGGAATTCTATTAGCAAGCTGAAAATGAATAAAGCCCCTGGGCTGTATGGGTACTCAGTCAATTTTTATTATAGATTTATAGATGAAAATTCACCCATTTTGTTAGGTGTGTTTAAGAAAGCATTCAACAAGGGTCAGCTACATCCCAACATGACTCAGGGTCACATCATCTTCATTCATGAAGCTGGCAAGAATCAAACTGATTATAAAAATTAGAGGCCAATAACTCTAATTAATGCTGATACTAAAATACCGGCTAAAATCTTACCAGATAGGTCAGAAAAAGTGATTCCTTTGTTAATTTAGAACAAGCAAACAGACTTTTATCAAGGGCAGAGTAGCTGCTGATAATAACAGGAAATTATTTCATTTGATGAACGTAGCTAACAGATCGAAGTCAGCAGCTGGTTTGTTTTTATTAGATGGTGAAAAAACATTTGACAGGGTTCTTTGGTCCTACTTATTGGATGTCCTGAGACTTTATGGCTTCCCAGTGAACTTTATAAAATGGGTGCAGTTACTGTATAAAAACCTCTCTGTGTTGGTTATTACTAATGGGATCACCTTACAGTCCTTCTGTTTAAAAAGATGCACAAGACAGGGCTATTCTATCTCCCCCTTACTTTTTAACTTAACCCTAGACCCCCTGATAAGGAGACTGTCTGTGGACAAAGACATTAAAGTTATTGAGCTATGTGTCAAGGAGTATTTACTCTCCATTTATACTGATGACATACTCCTATCTGTCATAGATCCAGGTGGCTCTATCAAAAGAATATGCCAGCAATAAGACACAATGAGGTGTGGGTTATGGCCTGATAAGAGCATGCCCCAGGTGCGTTATGAGGCATGAGGCGCTTGTGCCGAGTGCCTTTAGACACTTGGGAAGTGCTCTTATCAGGCCATAACCCACACCTCAGAGTGCCTTATTGCGCTTATAAAATGGGCCCCCCTGTAAAGAAGTTAATTTAAAAACATGCATAGAAAGTGTACATAAAACAGCAAAAGAAATATTCTCATATTAGTAGAAAAAAGAAAATGTAGTCCTTGCCATTGGCTTGGAATGCAGCTGTTTAATTAACAGTCAGTGTGGGGTCGGTGTCTGTCTGCGTGTCCACTCCCCACAGCTCAGCTAAACACACCAACACACAAAATGTTGAAGAATATGCTTTTTTTCATTTTTTTTCTCCCTTTACATTTCTTAGATTTCTGTACAACTGCCCATGCAGTCTCAATACAGGGAACGTGAGAGAGCAGAATGGGCTGCTGTCAGATGTTTCTTGTGCCCCCCCACACCAAGATTCAGAAATAATTTTTTCAGCTTTTTTTTTTTTAATGTTTCCTCTTTTATATTATTCTGTTTACTTTCAGAGCCCCATTTGAGTCTGAGTGAACTTGTCGGTTTGCGGCCACCATAGATAAGCATTTCCTTGTTTGTAATTTTGAAGTTGGTGCCGTTGGAGCCGGGCCTGAGATGAGGTGGGACAGGATGGGGGAAACTGTGGAAATCAAAGACAGCAAGTGACACAATCTGATCGGACGACAGATATGGTTAGTATTTTCCTTATATGTTAAATGATGTAAGGAGGAGCGGGCGTATGATTTGAAAGCTGCGTCGAGGCGGCAGGGGATTTAGTTGTTTCCTCATGGTCCGGTTTCTGCAATGGATTTACTGCCACTTTACAAGTGTTCAGACGTTGCTGAAAGTAGTTTGGGCAGCTCGGGCTCACTGATTTATGTGTGTGGCACAGCTATTGGCAGACATGTAGTGCAGGTTGCCAGAATAACAGTCTATAAGGATACGGCTCTGTCAACGTGTGCACCAATCAGAGCACTAGAAATGATTTCACCATTTTATAATACAGATTATCTATGCCTTTGCCTCCTTCTCTGGATACAAATTAAATAAAGATAAGTCTACTTTCCTCCCCCTAAATCATTACTGTAATAAGCAAGAAGTTCTAGACTTGGGCCTAAATTGGGAATCTGAAAAACTGGACTACTGTACCTTGTAATTAAAATTTCTAAATCAGTTTCAAAAACTCTTAGTAAAAACTTGGCCTCACTTAAAAAAGACAATACTAGACAGTTTAGTTAGCTAGCTTAATTTACCATTAGGACTATGGGGCCACCTGGACTCTGTGAAAATGATGATTCTACCTAAATGTCTATACACTTTTTCAATGCTACCTTTTAACATCAATATAAATGATTCATGGCCATACAAAGTCTTGTTTCAAATTTCCTTTGGGCTAACAAATGTAGAATGGCATATCTAAGACTAACTACTGTAGGTCAAAAAGACATGGGCAGACTTAAAGCACCTGACCTACACCACTACTTTCTGTCCTGTAGAATGAATCAAATGTCATGTAATCAAAGTGGAGCCACCTCTAATCCTGAATGGCTCAAAATAGAACTGTATTTGGCCAAGGATTTCTCATTACACCTGGCTTCCCTAATTTTTGCTAAACCTATTAAACTTCTTAGGAATAAAAGCCTTGCAGATAGTTTACTTATTTTAAAAAGATGGTCCTTTCTTCTTACATGGAATCTGAGGAGATCTAAATTACACCCTCTTTTCTTGAATCCTAATCTTACAGCGGAGGGTCAAAGTTTTGAGAACGCTATTTGGGAGATGAAGGGGTATAACTAAAATTAAAAATTTAATAAAAGAAGGACCCTTCATATCTTTTGACAGTTAGTGCTTAAACATGACTTACAGCTGAATGATGAGGAATTGTTTGACTGCATAATTAAAAGTATATAAGGGCTGATGGGTGATGAAGGGTCCTGCTTCGATATTAATGCCAATTCCCAAAACTTTCTGGCCTGTGTTCATGCTGGGCCCAAAATATCTAGCTTCTATAACTTACTTTTAGGCTGTTTAAATGGTCCGGATCTACAATGTATCAGGTGGTGGGCAAATGCCCTCAATAATTAATAGCCACTCTAGCAAAGAAGGGGTGGGGTGGCCTAATTTTTCTCCAAAGGAATCAGTGACTTGGGGCAACTCCCATTTACTAAGTGTGAGGCACAAGAGGGGAAGCAGGATTGTGCATGAACTGACCTTGCCTCTCCGCACCCCCTTTTTAAATACACACGGTCCAACCTACACTGTGCTCCTAGAATGATTTGTCATTTTCCCTGTAAAAACAAGACAGTTTTCCTGTTTTTCTGTAGATTACATTATTTCCTATAGAAGTTTAATTGCTCGGCTTTCCTGTATAACCAATGCAAGTCCATGAGAACTATTTCCCTTTAGATGGCTACAAATCCCTGTAAAATACAGGAATTCTTATATATCTGAAAGCCTTGCCTACATATATACCTGTCCTGCTAATGGACTGATGTACTCCTTCCTCTCTGACCAACAACACCATGGTTGCACATCGATGCTCATCACCTCACTCCTCAGGCACACAAGTGTGGACCCCAGGAAGGAGCATTGAGGTGCATGAATGAGTGGAATTGGTGCTGTCAAATGGGAAGGCAGTAAGGGAAATAAGGGTGGATGACCCACTAGCTGGAAGTGACCACCAAACAGTGTGGTTCACTCTCAAGTTGGGCAGGGAGACTGGAGGCACAGTAACAAAGGTGGTGGATTTTAGGATGGTGGACTTTGTGAGGATGAGAGAAATACTGCAAGGGAGACTTCAGGGTATTAGGCCAGAGATAGATGTACAGCAAAAGTGGGAAATTATTAAAACTGGACTAACAGAGGCTACAGAAGCTTGCACCAGTACTAAGAGCAAGAAGTACAGAGCCAGGAAACCAAGCTGGCTGAACAGAGAAGTGTCGGAGGGCGTGAGAACAAAGAGAGCCATGTACCAGAAGTTCAGGAGAACGAGGAAGAAAGAGGACAGGGAGACTTATGTGAGTTGGTCCAAGGAGGTGACCAAGTGAGTGAGAGCAGCCAAGGCCTCCGGGGAGCTAAGGTTAGTGCAGCACATCAAAGGAGGAGAGAAGGACTCTTTTAGATATGTCAGGGAAAAGAGGAAGTGCAGAGACCATGTAGTGACGATAAAGTGGGGAGAGGAGTGGGTGGAAAAGGGAGAAGAACAAGCGGAAGTACTAAATGAATACTTTTGCTCTGTTTTCACAAAGAAGAAGGATGGTCCAATACCACCATGGACTGGGAGGGTGGGGTGGGAGGGAGGATGACGGATGAATGATCAAGGGAGTAGAGTACTAGAGGGTCTTAGGGCATTAAGGTGGACAAGGCACCTGGTTCTGATGGCATCCACACCAGGGTGCTGAGGGAGATGGTGGAGGTGTTGGCCGAGCCACTGGTGGACCTATTCAGCACCTCTCTAGACATGGGATGGGTGCCTCAGGGCTGGAAGGTGGCCCACATGCTGCCCATAAATAAGAGCAGCCCTAGGGATGAGCCAGGAAATTATCGGCCTGTCAGTCTCACTTCCATAGTGAATAAACTTATGAAGATGATACTGAAGGAGAGGCTGGTGTCGTTCCTCGAGGGTAATGACCTCCAGGATGGATAGCAGCATGGGTTCATCTTGGGGAGGCCTTGTCAGACCAATTTAATAGAATATTATGACTGGGTAACAAGAGAGCTGGATATGGGTCATGCTGTAGATGTCCTGTATTTGGACTTCAGCAAGGCCTTCGATTCAGTGCCTCATGGGAGGCTGAGGGGGTAGCTGACTGCTGTGGGGGGTGGGGATGAAGCTGACAAACTGGATAAGGAACTGGCTTCAGGGTAGGCTACAACGGGTGGAGGGGGGCAGCTCTCGACACCTAGACCGGTGACGAGTGGTGTGCTGCAGGGCTTGGTGCTGGGCCTGGTACTATTTGGGCTCTTTATCTCAGATATTGCACACAGAGTTGGGAGCAGGGTTAGTCTGTTCGCAGATGATACCAAAATGGGGCAGTGGTGGACAAAGAGGATGGATGGAAACAACTACAAGGGGACCTAAGCAGACTGGAGGTATGGTCAGAGAAGTGGCAGCTGGAATTCAATGTGAAAAAGTGCAAGGTTACACACTTCAGGGCAAAGAGCCCAAGGAGGGACTATTGGTTGGGAGGTGTAAGGCTGGTGATCACTGAGGAAGAGAAGGACCTAGGGGTGTTGGTAACAGGGAGTATGAACAGCTCTACCCAATGCAGGAAAGCAGCAGCTAAGGTGAACAGGATGCTGGGCTGCATTGCAAGGGGTTTCTCATCCAGGCATAGGGAGGTGATCCTGCCCCTCTACAGATCTTTGATCAGGCCCCACTTGGAGTACTGTGTGCAGTACTGGCAGCATATCTGAAGAGGGATATTAATTTACTGGAAGGTGTGCAATGGAGGGCAACAAAAATGTTACAGTGGATGGAGGGCAAGGCCTACAAGGACAGGCTGAATGAGCTGAATATGTACACACTGGAGGAGAGGAGGGATGGGGGATATGATTGAAACAAACTAGTATTTGAGGGGGATAAACAAAGCTAGCATTGAAGGGGTGTTTAAACTAAGGAAGGGTAGGGACAGAAGGGGGCACGGACTAAGATTGGAGGGTGGAAGATTTAGGAGGGAGATGAAGAGGCAGTACTTCATGGAGAGGGTGGTGTCTAAATGGAACACTCTACCAGAGGGGGTGGTATTATGTAAGACAGTAGGAAGTTTTAAGAGGGTGTGGGACAGAGCACAAGGGAGGGTCTGGGAGGAGGGGGCTGAGGCCATCATGGGAATGACAGATGGGGAGGGGGTTGGGACAGTTGCAATCTAGGGGGCTAGCTGCACACTCGGACAGACATTGATAGACCAGGTTGTCTGTTTCTGCTGGCAGATTCGTATGTTCATATGAATTTTAAAGTATAAGGCAGTGCGCTCTGAACATGCTTGGCCACAGGAAGGTACAATCTGGGAGGTGGTGACACCCCAGGGAGAACAGAAAAGCCTTTGCCAACAAACATAAACACACCATTCATTCTTGAAGCTGTTGGCTGAGGGGCTCAGTGAAACTATGAGCAAGATTGCAACAAGGTAAGAGGGGAATGGGGGTCATTAAGGGAACTGTATTGGGCTGTTGCTGACAAAGAGCAGTCAGCGACCTAGATATCAAGGACCATAGCAAATATGAAATGGACCTCAGTTAAATTGAACTCAATTATCAACTACTCCTAAAGTGTCTGACAATCTTTAACCACAGACAGAGGATGGTGGCACTCATGGAAGCGCACCATGGTCCGATTGAATTAGGGGCTTGCCATGGCCTGTGGGAACCCTGGTGCATTGAACACAGGGGTGCGGGTGGCAGTGAGACCCCCTCTTGACCAAATTAGTAGTTTATATAGTAGTTAGGAGTGTAGGCTTTAGTTTTTTTGTGTCTGTACCTAGCCTTAGTTTATGTTTTGCATGCAGAATATATTACCACTGTTTCTGAAAAGATACTGTTGACAAGGAGATATGAGCTCAAGCTCCCCACCTGGATAAATAATGCCACCTCAGGGCTGGTGATAAGGAGCACTTCTTGCTACCCAAACCCAGTTAGGTGACCCCAAGGACAACAATGGTCCACCCTGACACTAGTACCATCCAGGGCATACCTACAACTACCCAACACATGAAATGACAACTTCCCTCAACACTAGCACCACATGGAACATTAAAGGGGTTCGAACCAAAGAAAAAAGTCACTCAGTCCTGTGACACCATAAAACCCCATAAACTCAGATTGCCCTATTTCAAGAAACACACACACCTGTACATCAAGCACTAGTATGGAGGAGAGAATGGATGGGCATGGTATTCGCAGCTGGAACTAGCAAAAAAAAAAGCAGGCGTTGCTATCCTCATACACAGAAATACTCCATTCAACCTCATAGAGCAACACACAGATCCCAAGGGAAGCTATGTGATAGTGAGAGGGGAATTAGGTGGACAAGAGGTAATGATAGCGGCAATTTATAGTATGGGCCTAACAAGGAGGAACCTAGCTTTTTTATAAGCCTCCTATCTATCCAGACCTCAATGCCAAACTGCCCAATAATTATGGCAGGACAACACCCTGGACAAGTCCAGACCAAGAAGGGTGGGTCTATTCACATCCCAGAATGGCACTTGGAGAACTCATAGACTCCCTGGGCCTGGTGGATGTGTGGTGGATTCTACACCCCAACTCCAAGGAATACACCTTTCTGTTTGGGCCCCATGCCTTGCTCTTCAGACTGGACTACTTCCTGACAAACAAGCCAATCCTCAAGATAACCTCCACTTGCGAGATATGCCCCTGAGTAATCTATGACCATGCCCCGGTAACCCTAACCTTCCTACCTCCAGATCAGACTGCGCATGACAGGATCTGGAGACTGAACAACAGCCAACTAAAAGACCAGCAGTGCCTGTCTAGAATAAAAGAATGCATGAAGCAATACTTTGACATGAACACCAACACAGTCCCTTCTCAGGTACTACTGTGGGGGGGCTTTCAAATATACCCTTCCAGGAGAGCTTATCCGAATGGCCTCCACCAGAAAGAGAAAAAGGGAGGTGGAAAGGACACAGCTCCTAAGCACCATCACAGATCTTGAGAAGAAGGCATCTGGCCCCCCCCGGCAGCCACTTCAGGACTGCAACTCAACATAGCCAGAGCGAAATACTGTGAGGTCCTTAGGGAACAAGCAGAGTTCATCTATTCGGGGCTAAAACATGTTATGTGGATCAGGGTGAGAATGCAGGAAAACTTCTAGCAGTCAGAATTAAACAACAGGAGGCATGACAGGCCATCATACTGATCAAAGGCACAAATGGCAACCCTTTTATCACAGCCCAAAGACATAGCAGCAACCTTTGGTGACTTCTTCACAGAATTATATGCATGAGGGAACTAGGCAACCACTGAGGACATACAACGCTTCCTCCAGCAGGCTGAGCTCTCTAAGGTGGAGCAGGAGACCCTGGATAACATGGGCACTGGAACACAAGATAAGTTTGGGCACTCACCACCACATATCATGCTGAACACCGAAAAAAGGTTAAAATACTTTATTACATGATGTAAAACATGCCTAATGCGTTTCTGGTCTATTACTCGACCCTTTCTCAAAGGCTAAGATTTCAAATCCAGCAGTAAGGATCTTATAGGTTACAAAAGTGTGATGTCATAAATTGACAGATTGCTTTAGATGGGGCTACTTGTGCGCCTTCAGTGGCGAACTTGTTTGTTGGGGCTTGGGAAAAAGAGTTTGTACAGGATGCTTCAAAGAATCTGTTTTTCCTGCAGGCTGTGATGTGGAAAAGATACTGTACATCGACAATGTGTTATTAATTTGGGATGGTTCTGAAGCAGAGTTGCAACTGTTTATTGAATTTTTGCACAGCACGAATAGTAACCTACATTTTACATACATATGTCATTTTGAGCAGGTCCCTTATTTGGATCCAAGAAATTTAGATGGTACAAAGATAGACACTGAGACTTATAGGAAACCAGTGGATGGCAACACGACTCTTTTAGCCTTTAGCTGCCATCCAACACACATAATAGATAACATACCTAGGGGAGAGTTTATGCGTACTAAGAGAAATTGTACCACAAATGAGAGATATGAACAGAAGGCTGATGCCTTACAACAGAGGTTTTACAGTATGGGGGTATAGTGCTCAAAATGTGGGTAAAGCTAGGTCTGCTGTGAAAAATATGGAATGGGATTCCCTCCTGAAGGAGAAACAGGATGTAGATAGAACAGAACCTCAGAATAGAATGAATATAGTCACAGCCTATTCGGCACAGTCATGTGAGTTTGCAACAATCATTAAAAAACATTGCAATGTTTTGGCAGCAGATGAAAATTTAAAAGAAATAGGTAGAACAACACCAAGATTCTCCTATAGGAGAGCTGCAAGTTTAAAAGACAGACTAGTTCATAGTCATTTTCAGGATAAAAGTAATACATCCACTTGGCTAACTAGACCTTTGGGTTGTCATAAATGTAACAACTGTGTTTATTGTAAACATATTAAAACCAGAAACAAATTTTGTATAGGGAATTCTGACAAAGTGTTTAAAATCAGACAACTTATTATGTGCAGTACAAGTGGTGTGATTTATTTGGTGATCTGTACTTGTAGCTCGTGCTATGTAGGGAAAACAATATGCTGCTTTAAGGTAAGAGTAGGTGAGCATCAGAGAGCAATAGAAAATAAAGATATTACTTATGCAACTGCACATCATGTACTGAATGTGAGAGATGCAGGGAAACATGTTTTCAGTTATATGGCAATAGACAAAGTAAATAGTAACCCACATGGAGGTAACTATGACAACTTAGTCCTAAAACGTGAAACATTTTGGATTATCATGTTGCAAGCCAATAGTGTACTGGATTTGAAATAAAGCCATATTTGGAGAAAAGATAACTACTGCCCAACTATTAATTCTAAGTGCTTTCCTTGTATATATTTTATTTGTATTGTAATTGCTTTTTTAACTTTTTTCTTGAGCTATGTATTTATATGCTGAGTGTTGTTTGATATTTATATTTATTTTTTTCTCTTTTTAGCCATTTCTGATTTTCTCCTTTTGAATGTGTTTGACTTTAAGATCTGGAAAAAGGTGGATCTAAAGCCATCTGTCAATTTATGACATCACACTTTTGTAACCTATAAGATCCTTCCTGCTGGATTTGAAATCTTAGCCTTTGAGAAAGGGTCACGTAATAGACCAGAAACATGTTAGGCATGTTTTACATCATGTAATAAAGTATTTTAACCTTTTTTTTTGGTGTTCAGCGTGATATGTATTGGTGAGTGCCCAAACTTATCTTGTGTTCTAGTCTTTTTTGTGTTTGAGAGCACAACATTTCCTTGTGCACACCCTGAATGTTTGTAAATAACCTGGGCACCCCAATCTCACAACAAGGGGTAGAGGCATCAGTCTGCTTACTAACAGCAGATAAAGCACCTAGCCCAGATGGCTTTATGTCTAATTTCTTTCAAATATTAGCACAGGAATTAGCCAGATCGATGACAAGCCTTTTCAACAAGGCAAAAGGAAAGACTGACTTAAACCCATACATGCAGGAGGTACTCGTCACTCTTCTTCTGAAACCAGATAAAGATCCAACAAGTATGGACAGTTATAGGCCCATATCCCCTCCTAATCACAGACTATAAAATCCTGGTAAAAGTGCTAGTGACCAGACTGAGTGGTGTATATAGTAAGCTCATAGGCCCACAAGAAGTCAGCTTTATGCAGGGCAGACTGGCATCTGATCACCTCCGGAAATTAGCCCACATCGTAGATGCAACCAGAGAGTCAGTAACTCCGGCTGTACTAAGGTCACTGGACTTGGAAAAGGCTTTCGATAGGGTATTCTGGGCCTTTTTTTTCAAAACCTAACAGGAGTTAGTCTTCCCACAGCTCTTTTCTAGGTGGGTCAAGCTACTCTACTCTCACCATAAAGCCAGAGTACTGTGCAATGGAATCTTCTCCTCCCAACTGGAACTGAAATCTGGCACCAGACAGGGCTGTTCCCTCTCACCATACTTATTCAGCCTCTATATAGAACCACTAATAAGAAGAATCTTAGCAGAAGACTTCATCAAAAGCATCAGAGTGGGGGACTCCATTTACAAGGTCTCTGCCTATGTGGATGATTTTATTTATTTATTTATTTATTTGTTTATTGAACAGTATCAGAATTGCAATCCTTTGAGTCAGAGACTCATTTACAAAGGCTCCATGTCAGAGAAGGACAAAACTATCGAGCACACAAAAAACCCATAAGAGGGATGCAGAAAAATTATAAATCACATGGAATTTATTCCAACATATCAAAAAACAAACAAATAGACAGTACACTGACTGACATGTTTCTGACCTCCAAACAGTCCATTTTCAAAGGCTAGAATAACAAGTACAAGCAGTGTCTTTTATATACAGGTTTATAATCACATGTCCAATAGTTTCTTAATTAGACGTCACATCCTATTGGTCTATATTGATTCACATCGGGGAAACCTGAATGGTTTTAACCCCTTAAAAGACCACAGTGCCTAATGATTACTTTGAAACCCAGACATATCTACTTAAATGCAAATTCAGACATGAAATTCATATCAACAATATAAATCATCACCCACTGAAAACTAGATAATCATCCAACATTGCTGAACTGCGAGATCATCAGCGCAAATACATGCCTGAATATAGAGATAAATCAAAGTAATCACATCTACAAATTATATATAAAACATAGGTTTAAAATAGAATAAACAAAAACGGATGGGAAGGGAAAGGGAGGGTGGGGGTTATAGGGAGGAGGGAAAAGGAAGGAAAGGAAGGACAAAGGAGAAATGGACATGAAAAAGAAAAAAGGAAAATGAAAAAGAGGGAAGTGGGAGGAAAGGAAAAAGGGAAGGAAAAATAATAAGGAAAAAGGAGACTTCCTACTATTTTATATTTTAAATAACCAAATTATTTATACAGAGTCATAATAAAAACCAGCACCCAACATCCAATATCTATACAATAAGCATATATACATATACATAAAGAAATTCTGGAGGTCAGAGTTAAGGGGCCACAGACTTCTAGGAAAACATAAACTGAACTTACAAGCTCAAATGGGCAGACTGGGTGGGCCGCAGGCCCTTATCTGCTGACACTGTCTATGTATCTTTGTACTAGAAAGGCCATCAAAAGGCTTAGGTTGTTTGCCAGGGATAGGGTACAACTCAAAAAGACCATCTAGGAGCTACAATTATTTACTGAAAACAAAATGAAACTAGAAGTTCAGAAAAGAGAGTGGGACTGCTATTACCCCAAGTACATCACATAAATCAAGGTTTTAAGCCCTAAGGGTGCTAAGCTATCTCCTTCTCTTGATTTTAAGATATGGTGTCACATATAGGTGTGTATTCAAACCTGGACTTAGATTGGCTTTTAATGTTAAAATCCAAAAATTCTCTCAAATCAAAACCAGGTTGTCAAAGTCCCCACCCCTAGGGTTGCAACATACTTTGTGAATTACAATGAAGCCAAATCTATGTACATCCCTAGGATCACTACTAGCTATGTGTGTTGCTGTTGCTTACATCATATCTTTGTTGTTAATGACTCTAATGTTTGCACCCACCCTTGTTTTAAATGGGCAAGTGGTCTTGCCCACATAAAAAGCCCTGCAGGGAAATGTTGCCAAGTAGATAATCCCTTCACTACTGCACATCACACACTGTCTGATCGTGTAATACTTTGTGACATTGCTACTCGAGAATTTCTTACATTACTAAAAGGTGCACCTATTGTGATTTCGTGACACAATGTAAGGAATTCACGAGTAGCAATGTCACAAAGTATTACACTATCAGACAGTGTGTGACATGCAATACTGAAGGGGTTATCTACTTGATGACATGTACCTGCAGGGCTTTTTATGTAGGTAAGACCACCTGCCCATTTAAAACAAGGGTGGGTGAGCACATTAGAGCCACTAACAACAAAGATATGACGTATGCAACAGCAACACACATAGCTAGTAGTGATCCTAGGGATGTACATAGATTTGGTTTCATTGTAATTGACAAAGTACGTCGCAACCCTAGGGGTGGGGACATTGACAACCTGGTTTTGATTAGAGAGAATTTTTTGGATTTTAACATTAAAAGCCAATCTAAGTCCAGGTTTGAATACACACCAATATGTGAGACCATATCTTAAAATCAAGAGAAGAAGATAGTTTAGCACCCTTATGGTTTAAAACCTTGATTTATGTGATGTGCTTTGGGTAATGGCAGTCCCAGTGTCCTCCCCGTCTCTCTTTTTTTGAACTTCTAGTTCCATTTTGTTTTCAGTAAATAACTGCAGCTCCTAGATGGTCTTTTTGAGTTGTACCCTATCTCTGGCAAACAACATAGGCATTGTGATGGCCTTTCTAGTCTATTTATATATGCTTATTGTATAGATATTGGATGTTGGGTGCTGATTTTTGTTATGACTCTGTATAAATAATTTGGTTATTTAAAATGTAAAATAGTAGGAAGTCTTCTTTTTTCTTATTATTTTTCCTTCCATTTTTCCTTTCCTCCCACCCCCCCTTTTTCTTTTCCTTTTTTCTTTTCATGTCCATTCTTGTCCTTCCCTTCCTTCTTTTTCCCCTTCCTTCCTATAACCCCCTCCCCATCCGTTTTTTGTTTATTCTATTTTAAACCTATGTTTTATATATAATTTTTAGATATGAGTGCTGTGATTTATCTCTACATGCAGACATGTATTTGCACTGATGATCTAGCTGTTCAGCAATGTTGGATGATTATCTAGTTTTCAATGGGTGATGATTTATATTGTTTATATGAATTTCATGTCTGAATTTGCATTTAGGTAGATATGTCTGGGTTTCAAAGTAGTCATTAGGCACTGTGGTCTTTTAAGGGGTTAAAACCATTCAGGTTTCCCTGTTGTGAAGCAATATAGAACAATAGGATGTGACATCTAATTAAGAAACTATTGGACATGCAAATTTTAAACCTGTATATAAAAGACACTGCTTGTACTCGATATTTTAGCCTTTGAAAAAAGGACTTTTTGGAGGCCTGAAACATGTCAGTCAGTGTCCTGTCAGTTTATTTGTTTTTTGATATGTTAGAATAAATTCCATGTGATTTATAATTTTTCTGCATCCCTTTTATGGGTTTTTTGTGTGCTCGAAACTTTTTCTTTGCCCTCTATGGTTAGTTTCTGGAGCACCATGGTCCAAGTGTGCACTTCTTCTAATTTTAAGGACAAAACTATACAGACAATATACAGAGAATACAACATCCAGGTGGCAAAAATCATAATAAAATAGGTGGTAATAATACTAGTAGGTACATATAGTTTAGGGCTGAAAATATGGGCATAGGGGAACACTTAGTTCAGGAGGCATTTAGTCTAGGCAGATATTCAAGCTGGGCAGGAGACCATTGTCGGAGGGTGGGGTGGGAGGGGTGAGAGGAGGGGGGCTAGGGGCAGTTGCAGGAGTGGGTTGTGAGGAGGTGGTCATGGAGGAGGGATTTGAAGTGACCTAGTTTGGGTTCCTGGGAGGCAGAGTGAGGAAGGGAGTTTAGCCAGGAGGGGGCTCTACAGGAGAAAGAGTGCTGACCAAGTGGTGTTTTAAGGTGCGGGACTAGTAGGGTGGGCCTGAGTGAACTACGAGTGGACACAGTGCAGGGGGCTGGTTGGATGAGGGAGGAGAGGCTAGGGGCAGTAATGCCATCAGATATCTTCCTGGCCAGAAGACAGGTTTGGTATTTTGGACAGTCTTCAAAGTTCAGCCAGTTAGCTTGGCTATATAGAGTGCAGATGTGGGTGGTTCTAGGGCACCCTGTTGCTAGGCGGCAGGCTTTATTCAGGGAGACTTTGACCCTGTGTAGGGCAGTGTTGTCAGCAGCCCCATAGATAAAGATGCTGTAATCAATGAGGGACAGAATGGAGGATGAAATGGCAAGTTGGAAGGCCTCAGTGGGGAGACAGCCCCTATGGCGGTAGAGTAGGCCAATGCAGGAGTTGACAGAGGTGCAGAGGTGGTGAATGTGGTCATGAAAGGAGAGAGCAGAGTCAAGTGTGACACTCAGGTACTTAAAGGTGTTCACCTGCTCAAGGGTGAGGGTGAGGGAAAGGGAGGTGTGGATGAGGAGCGAAGAATCCTTCTGCCGGTTTTGGCGGTGAGAGAACAGCATAACCTTGTTTTATTTCTGGTTTAACACCAGTTTGTGCTTGATGAACCAGGACTTAGCTTCATTAAAGGAGTTTTGGAGGGAGTGCTGAAGGGAGAAATGTGGAGGAACCAGCTCATTCAATTCCCTCCACCCTGGCTCTCCTACAAAAATTTGGGCTAGTTTCAGGCTATAAGCTCCACCTTACCAAAACCTGCATAATACTGCTCAATCGCTACACATTCCACTCATACTCAATGTGACGGGGAGAGGAGCAGGACTCTCTTAGGACCTAAATCAAACAAGATCTGATTCGATGGTCCACACTCTCTCTAACACTGTGGGCTCACATAAATGTTATCAAAATGAACATCCTACCCTGTCTCTTATATCCGGTCAGCATGGCAGGATGTTTCCTTACAATGGCTTGGTTTACGGAGGTGAAGTCCATGTTATCCTCCTTCCTTTGGTTGGGTAAACCACCTTGAAGGGCATATCACAAGCTCACCCCAGCTAAGGAAGAGGGTAGCCTTCAACTACCAGACTTACGGCTATATTATCTAGCTGCACACACCACACGTTTCCTTTGGTGGAGAACTCATGCAAATTTCACTGTGTCTCAAGGCTACACCCCACAATGGAAACTTATGGACCTGAACCTATGCAAGATAGCTGGAATCTGCATCTAAGCACTCAGCAGTGCTCCTCATAAGTCACTGCCCACTAACTTGAAAACTTCACTGATAGGAGTCTCAGTGCAAGTTAACAAGCAGCTCCACTGCTTGCTGGGCACACACCCTAAACTGGACCCATCTCAGCCACTAGAAGGAAAGACAAACTTCAAAATACAGAACAAACTAATCCCAACAAAGTTTCTGGGAACAGTGGAACTTCATAACTTTGCCACAGTTCTGGATGGCAACTCGCTGCTCTCATAACACAAATTTCATCAACGCCATGCCCCGGACAAAATCTGGGCCTTCCCCTGCCTACAGCTGCAACATATGCTTACCTCAACCTTAAGCCCCAAACCCTGGAAGATAGGAGTCTGCTGTAAGTGGAATGAGCTGAGTTCATTAGTGAACCAAAAACACGCAGTCTCCCTCATTTACAAAAACCTGCAATCCATATCAACTACCCCAAACAATGCCCAATGCACATATTGGCAAAATGAATTCCCAGAGCTAGAATCCCCTGGCACCCTGACAGACATGTGGAAGGGCACGTACAAGCTCCTAAAATCTGACAGTCTCAAACTCATGGAGTACCGAATTAACCACAATATGTACTATACCCCAGTTAGGCTATTCAGGATGGCAAGCTCGGCTTAAACCTCTGTGCTCAATGTAAATGGGACAAAGGCTCCCTTAAACACATATTATGGGACTACCCAAAAGCCAAACACCTCTCGGAAGCTAGTTAAATGAGCCTGACCCCTATTGCTGGGCCTAGAGAATGCCTTCTCCCCACACGTGTGCCTCCTTGGGCTCACCATGAAGGGATTCATAGGAGCCAGGAAATATCATATCACAACCATGGCCAAGGAGCTGATTCTTAAACACTGAAAGGATGAGACAATCCCATCATACAAAGAATGATAGGATTGATGGATGAGACAATCCTATCATACTCCAACTCCATATTGGAAGTGCTGCGCATGAAGAAGATGCAACCCTCTTCTCCACTGAATCTATTGGAGGGCTGCAGCTGCTTATAAGAGCCTACCAGTAAGAGAAAAGCCTGTGATAGACAGAAAAAACTGACCTACTGTATCGATATCAAGAGGGAGGGGCTAAATAAACATACATTAAAAAAAGTCTTCCTTTTCTTTCTTTCTTTCTCTCTCTCTGTTTCTCTTGCAGCATGGATGTGGTTATCTGTCATGAATGTGGGACTCTCACCTATTGGGGACTTCTCTGGAGACTGGGACACTGTCCCATATGTAGCACACTAATTGGACTCAGGGCTTAGCTGACAAAAGCATTGAATGAGATAGCCAGGATACACAAAAAGCTGTACTGGAGCTCAACTCCACCAAGCTTTCACAGCTTTGTTGATCGTTCTCTTCAACTTACTTTTTTTCTCTCCTCAATAACTTCCTCCCTTACGAAGAGTCCTATTGACAAGCCTTAGGTCCTCTTTCCATCAATTAGGATGCAGAGATCTTGATCCCAGTACTATGCCGATGCACACAACCTACCAGATCCTTCTGGTTCTTAGCTGCCTAGTGATGTTATCCTACACCACACATCCTCCCTCTTCCTCCCTGGTCTGATTTCTTTTACTTCCTGTATCACAATGTTCCCTCTCACCAAAGGACTGCTCATTTGCTTGTCCTTCCTGGCACACCTGCAAGCAGCAGATATGATCTCAAACCCTGAATCTGTGCCACCCTCCACTTTAAGGTTATTACCACCCAGCACCCTTGACTTATTGCCCCCTTGCCCACATGAGTCTTTCCCTCACATTACATTATTAGCCCTGGCCCAGCGAAATTAAACCATCCTCCTCCTGCAGTGTTCCAAACAAATACACAAACTACCCTTCCTCTGCCCACCCTCTCACCAATCTTGCTCGTGCCTCCTACTACTGTCAGGTGATGTCAAACTAAACCCAGGACCCAGTAAGAGGCAAAAATCAAACCACACAATGAGGGCCACTCCTGATCCCCTAACCTCCTGCCTTAAACTTATCAAAGGCTTTTGACTTAGTCATCCACTCCATTCTGATTTATAGGTTGGAGGAAATTGGCTTAGCAGAAGAACCACTGAAATGGTTCCATTTATACTTGAAAAACAGATTGCAGATGGTGGCTATGGAAGGTAGGTCTTCTAAACCTCTTCCAGTGTCTCATGGCATTCCACAGGGGTCCATATTAGGACCCTTGTTATTTATTATACATACAAATGAACTTCCGAGTTTAATAAAGTCTACTACCATTAGGCTTTATGCCAACGACACAGTCTTGGTTTCTGAGGGGTCAAATATTCAGGAGGTTGAAACCAGGTTGCAGTCAGACTTTATCATCTTACAGAACTGGTTCACCTCCTCAAACCTGATCTTAAATTCTAAAAAGACTCAGAATATGCTATTTAGTTCACTGACACCTGGGAAAAAGTCCAAGGATAATATCCTGCAGATAAAAACAGAAAATGGTAGTGAGTTAACCCAGATTTCTGGGTACAAATACTTAGGGGTAACTACAGATCAAAAACTATCTTTTGAACAGCACATAAATGGACTTGCAAGTAAAGTAAACTCTAGGATAGTTGCATTAAGGACAGTAGCAAACTGTATGAGTAAGAAGGACAGGCTGATTATAGCAAATCAATTGATCTTACTGTTGTTTGATTATGGGTGTCATGTGTACTCTCATGCTAATAAACATCTACTCCAGAAACTTGATGCATGCTATAATAGACTAGCTAGGTTTGTATTAAGATGTAAATATGATACTCATCACTGTTTGATGTATAAAAACTTAAACTGGACATCTTTGGAGCTCCATAGACAAGAAATCTGGGTTAACTCTGTATACAAAACTTACAAACTTGGTTCCCCTATAGGCCTAGCTGAAAAACCTACTGGATCAATATGTTGTATGCTTAATAGTGTACAACATGAGCACTAAACTGAAATAGCGCTGTACATGAGAGTGAGAGGGTGCAATACCGTGAACACTGCTTTACGCGGTACTGCACCCTACCGCTGTCCCAGGCAGAGGTTAAGAGCTGTGCCAGGACAGGCTTCCACCGAGCAGCTGCTGTGGCTCTACAAGATGAGCCACTGGCAGCAAGGAACACAGGCAGAGCATTTGGGACCAGGTTCGATTCTCGTTCCCAGATGCAAGTAAATGTTTTTCTTTTTTGTACTTTGTGCGATTTTACTGTTAACCTCCCCCGGAGTTAAGAATCCTTATTGGGGGTTCAGGGGTGCAGCCCCCATAATGCAGAGTGTGGATGCTGGAGCCCCCCACAAAAAAAGCCTGATGCAGCATGCAAGAAATCACGCTGTATTGGCAGTGCACTTTTTGCATGCGGCATAAAGTCTTGCGACATTATGACCCCGTGCCACTGGAAAATTAATTAGCCCTTCACATCAATTTAATTTAAGGGAAAAAGGGGCCAGAGATTTGGTAGTTCCTAAAACAAAAATAAATTTGGAATGATGACCTTTCAATATTCTCCCAATTGTCATCAAAGAAATGACTGTGGGAAAGTTTAAAACAGCAATGAAACAGGAATTAAGCTTCTATTGCATATGTAATAGATTAATTATTACTGTATTTTTAGGCTGCTCTTAGTAACGATGGTCACGTTTATGTATTTATGTTTGTTGTTCCACTTTCTTAAGAAATTGTATTGTCTTATATGAAATATTGTTATTATTGCCATCAAACAGATGTGTCTTGAAAAGAGGGCTCTCATGGCAGTGGAAGGCTAGGTTTGCTGGCCAAGGCACCTAGCTTCACCTGAGCTCTTTCCTTCTAGCTTGCTTGAAAGGACAGAACTAAGAACCTTACCAGAATAATGGAAAGGATTAAGACTTTTGGCTAGGCAGATTTACTCCGTGTTGTTTTTATTTTGTACTCACAGGGATTGTTACTGTTTGTTGCTAACTTTTTATTGCTTTATTTTTCTCTGATTCACATTGCTGTTGCTGGGTATACCTTCTGCTGCATTATTACAAGGTGTGCCTACAGGTGTGTGCTAACAGATAACTGCTGTAATCTTCTGATTCAAATTGTTGCAAGGTATATCTTCTGTCACTGCTTTATTTTTCTCTGTAGCAAAGTGTTTCTTACAGGGTTTATCTTCTGTGAAATTATTACAGGTGGTGCTTACATTTTTTGTGACTTTTTATCATTAGGCTAAGCAAAATTACTGTTTGCTCCTATTTTATTTATTTTTTTTGCTGAAAAGGTTTTTTTGTCTCAGAGGTGTTGCAGTCTCCTTCTCACATTGAAGACAGGGAGAGTGAGAAAGCAGCCACAGCTTCCTTGAATCAAGGAGGTTATTTTCTAGGCAACACTGAACTGAATTCTTACTTTTTGGACCTGTGTAAGTAACTAGTATTGATTCTGTTTTTGGGGTGGACTTTTCTAAGTTTGCCTGGGAGGAACTGTAGCTGGGAGATATTTGCAGTCAGTTGTGACTAGACCTGTTACTTAGCCTTTGTGAAATAGGTGTCTGAAAGGAAGGAAGGCACTCCCCAGGGTGGAGGGTAAGAGTTGTAGGTGATTGTTTCTGGACAGCATAGGTTTACTCCCACCCACCCTTCCCCTCACCCCACCCATCCCAATTGCATAACTTCCTTTATAGCAGGGGCTCTGGCATCACTTCCTCAAAACTGCTAACAACATACACCTGTTCATATCCTTAAAGGCACAGCACACTGAATAGGGGGTAGAGACACTCACAAGCTTGCACACACTAAAACAAGAACAAAAACCAAAAAAGCATCTGTAACTGAAAGGGACACAGACATGTGGGGAGTGGTGCAATGCACTGGCTGTGGAGCAGCAGTCTTCCGGGAGACATTCTGGAAACTGCATTGCTGCCCTATTTGCAGGCACCTCTCTGGTCTGAGGGAGGAGGTTGTTCATGTCCATGCTGACCTGGCAAGGATTCGAGAGAAACCTGCTCCCCCCCCAGGGACCACCTAGGCTACTGCCACTACCTCAGAGGTTGCCAAGAAAGAGGAGAGGTTGGACCACGGTGGGCTCAAGGAGGGTGAGGGTGGTGGAACAGAGGTGCATCCCTCCAGTTGTGCCTCCCCATAATTCATTCACCACTCTGGTGAAGCATGGTTCCTCTATGGAGGCACCTGCAGTGGAGATCAAGGAGGATGCTGGGAACCTCCACAATGCAGACCCACAGGAGGGTGGCCCAGGATCCCACAGGGAAGGAAACAACTCCTGGTGGGGGACTCAATTGTTAGGGGGTAGAACTGGGGGAGGGAGGGGAAAGGGAGGTAAGGTGCCTGCCCGGTACCAAGGTTTGAAGGGACAGGAAACAAATCTTCAGGATCATGGGAGCAGCGTCAAGGGGGGAGCTGGATGTCATTATCTACCTAGGGACGAATGATCTGGCTGAGAATGGGATCAGAGAAGTGCCACAGGAGTTTGTGGAGTTGGGGAGGGGGCCTGAGACAAGTAGCACACATGGTAACTTTCTCAGAAGTGCTACCTGGCTATGGCATGGATGAGGCTAGGGCACTCCACACCATGGAATTCAATGACTAGTTGAAAAGCTGGTGCAGAGCTCAGGAATTTGGCTTCATTGGGGACTGGGGCTCCACCTGGTGGTATGCAGGCCTATACAGGTGAGATGGTCTGCATCTATCCTGGAGGGGAACCAAGATCCTAGGTGATTGGTTTAAATGCTTCAGTGGCAAGCATTTAAACTAGCCAAGGGCGGAGGCACTGAAGAGGAGAAGGGGAATCCTAGCCCCCCAAAAAATCAGGGTAATTAGTGAGGTAAACACCAAACTAGAGCAGTTGATAGGGAGAAGGGCAGGGGTAAATGGAAAAAAAGACAAAGGCAGTAGGGACAGAGATGGGGCAAAAAGAAATAAAGTCATAAAAAAATGGAGGGTACTGAGTACCAATGCCTGTAGTCTAGGTAAAAAGATCCTTGAAATGGTGGCCTTGATGGAAGAGGGATGCCTGGATATTGTGGCAGGCACATAAACATGGTACACAGAGAACCATGACTGGGATGACAACATACCAGGGTACACAATCTACAGAAGGGACAGGGAGGGAAGAAGAGGAGGAGGAGGAGTAGCTCTCTATGTAAGGGAAGGGATAAAAGCAACAGAACTAAAGGGTAAACATGGAGGAGAGGAGGCACTGTGGGTCACCCTGGAGACTGGAAATGGCTCCACAATCCACACGGGGTTGTATACAGACCCCCATCTCAGGGGGAGGAAATGGACAAGGAAATGATAGAAGGCATCCTTGGGATGGCAGAGAAAGGGGAGATATTGCTGATGGGGGACCTGAATACACCAAATGTTGACTGGAGCACCTTTGCTGCAGCCACATCCAAGAGCAGGGCCATTCTTGATTCCCTACAGGGGGCATGCCTCAGAGAGCTAGTTTTGGAACCCACTCGGGAGAGAACAATCTTAGACCTGGTTCTCTCAAATGGGAATAGAGAGAGGATCTCTGATCTTAATGTGGGTAGCCATCTGGGAACAAGCGACCACCAAACAGTGTGGTTCACGATAAACTTAGCTGTAGAGTCAGGCCACACAAAAGTGAAGATACTGGACTTCAGGAGGGCTGATTTTGACAAAATGGGAGAGTGCCTCAGAAAAGCACTAGCAAACAGGCAAGAAGGTGGGGTGGAGCAACAATGGGGAAACATCAAAACCGCCATCACAGAGTCTTTGTGTGAAGCAAATAAACAAATCAAAATGAAAGAAAAAAACACTATGGTTCTTAAAAGAAGTGGCAGGGAATGTAAGGGAAAAAAAGATAGCATTCAGGAAGTATAAGGAAACACAGAAGGAGCAGGACAGAGAACTGTACCAGTTAAAGCAGAAGGAAGTGGGTAAGGCAGTCAGAATAAGAAAGGCACAAACCAAGGAAAAGACAGCAAACTCGGTTAAGAAGGGGAATAAAACCTTTTATAGGTACATTAGGGAGCAAAGAATGACTAAGGCAGGGATACTGAGGCTGAACAAAGAGGAAGGTGGTTGGGTAGAGAACGACAGTGAAAAATCAGGGATACTGAATGAATACTTCTACTCAGTATTCACAAAGGAAACACAGGGGGAAATACCTAATCCAGTCAATAGACGCACTCAGGATAGGGGGTTGATATTAGTCCTTTCGCAGAAGAAAGGGTTCTGAACAAGCTCTTAAAACTGAAGGTGGATAAAGCAATGGGGCCTGATGGGATTCACCTCAGAATTGTAAAAGAACTAAGGTAAAAACTAGTAACACCACTGACTACTCTTTTTGATAAATCATGGGAGGATGGGGTGGTACCTGAGGGCTGGAGGAGGGCGGATGTGATTCCCCTTCACAAAAGTGGGAGCAAGACAGAGGCAGGAAACTACAGACCTGTCAGTTTGACCTCAGTGGTAAGAAAAATGATGGGATCACTTCTGAAGGAAAGAATTGTTGAGTACCTAGAGGCCAGTGGGGCACAGGACCCAAGGCAGCATGGATTCACTGTGGGACGGTCATGTCAGACAAATCTAATTGATTTCTTTGACTGGGTGACCAAAGCAGTAGACCAGGGAGGGGCTGTGGACATGGCTTACCTAGACTTTAGCAAGGCATTTGACAGTCCCACACAAAAGATTAATAAACAAATTAGCCAGCCTGGGAGTGGGTCGTAGGGTGGTAGCCTGGGTAAAACACTGGTTGGACAACAGGACACAGCGGGTAATAGTAAACGGAGTCCACAGTGAAGAAAGGAGGGTTACTAGTGGGATACCGCAGGGTTCAGTACTGGGGCCGGTCCTTTTTAATGTCTTTATAAGTGACATTGCAGAGGGACAGGAAGGGAAAGTATGTCTCTTTGCAGATGACACAAAGATCTGCAACAGGGTTGATACACAAGGTTGGGTGGAAAGGATGAAAAGGAACTTGGCAAGGTTGGAGGAATAGTCAAATGTATGGCAGCTTAGATTCAATGCAAAGAAGTGCAAAGTAATGCACCTGGGAAACAAAAATCCAGGGGAAGAGTACGCAATGGGCGGTGAGATACTGACAACAAAAATGGAAAGGGACCTGGGGGTAGTCATATCAGATGACCTTAAGGTGGGCCAGCAATGTGAGAAGGCAGTAAGGAGGGCTGGGGGGATACTGGGATGCATAGGGAGAGACATCACCAGTAGAAAACAGGAAGTTGTTGGCCCTCTGTACAGACAGTTGGTAAGACCACATCTGGAGTACTGTGTACAGTTCTGGAGACCCCATCTCCGCAAAGACATAGACAGGGTGGAGACTGTCCAGAGGAGGGCAACCAAAATGATGCAGGGTCTGCATCAGAAGACATATGAAGAAAGACTAAAGGAACAAAAGATGTATAGCCTCAAGGAAAGGAGGGAGAGGGGGGATATGATAGAAACTTTCAAATACCCCAAGGGAATCAACAAAGTCCAAGAGGATAGCATCTTTCAGAAAAAGAGATATGCAAAAACAAGGGGGCACAATTTGAAGATAGAGGGGGGACGGCTGAGAGGTAATGTGAGGAAGTATTTCTTCACAGAGAGGGTTGTGGATATATAGAACAGCCTTCTTGAGGAGGTCATAGTATCAAAAACAGTGGAGGAATTCAAGAATGCATGGGACAGGAGTCACGTGATGCTGTGCAAGGGATAGGACGTGCTCGTCGGAGCTCCGCTCTCTTACCAACCTAAATCGCTACAAACGCCCGCTTATTCCAACTATCTTTTTGATATTATAAAAATTTAAGTAATCGGGAAGTGCAGAGGCAGTGTTTGGTCGGTACCAGTAGTTGGACATCCCCTGCAACATGTCTATGCAGCAACTAGCCGAGGAGGCCACGCAGGAATCAGAAGCTAAGCGCCCTCGCCGTAGTTCCTTTCTCCAAAGTCCTCCGGAGGAGCTCTCATCCTCACACATCTACTCAGAGCTAACAACTATTAAAGAGGCTTTGCTGAAGCTAATTGAAGATGTAGTGGACTTTAAACCAGTGCTTACCCAGCTAGCCCACAGGGTTACCAATGCAGAAGCCAGAGTAGCCTCTATAGAAAGAAAGCAAGATAAGATGGAGCCTGAGGTGGTGGAAATAAAAAGGACTTTATCTAAATTGGAAGATCGCTTTGACGATCTGAAGGGGAGAAATAGGAGGAACAATTTGGTGCTGATAGGCCTTCCTGAAGGTGAAGAGGGCCCTAACACAATACAGTTTTTACAACGCTTCTTGAAGAAAACTGTGGGTCCCTCTCCGAATAGTCCGGAGTTTATTATCCAAAGAGCACATAGATCTCTGAGGGCAAAACCCACCCCGGCTGACCCGCCTAGGCCTATGTAACCCCCCTGCAAATGGGGGTTCCCAAAAGACTTCCAGGAGCTTGCTTGAATGCTCCGAGCCTGAATGGTGTTTGGCGTTTAAGCCATTTATCTGTGAGTGTTTTTAGAGCCTCTGGTACTGTCTCTTTAAGAGCTGTCTGCTTGCAGACATAATTAGTTTGTTTGGGGGGGACTGTGTGTTTCTCTGCTTGAGTCCCACTCGAGCTGCTGCCAATTCTCTCCATTTTTGCAGTCACTAGGAGTGCAAAGGGAACCTATCTGAAAGATGTAACTGTTTGCCAGAAATCATTTAGAGTAATAATGAAAATACAGTTTGTCTAACCTGCTTTTCTTTGCAATCAGAACTGTGTTTGCCTAGTTCCCCATTCTAGTTTTGAACTGCTGAACTGGACCAATCAGTGTGGGTTAATGTAGCTGTAAAATGGTGCCTGTGGACGAATCAGAACTTGGACTCGTAATCTGAGCCAGCCACAAGAGGATTGTATGGGCAGTGACTCTGGGATATGTAGTTTGGACTTCGGCGCCTTTTTGCACCAACAGGGGGAGGCTATTGTGAGTGACAGCCAATCCAGCCAAGAACTGGGAGGAACTCAAAGGAAGTGCCTGGTTTTGTCTACTGGAGTCTCAGTTTAGCTCTGGCAGTGAAGAGGAAAGGAGCCCTGTGCTCCTTCGCTGCGCAGTTTTAGTCGGGAAACGCGCGTAAGGCCCCAAGTTTCGGTCTGCAGTTTGTGCGAGTGCTTGTTTGGACTGAATCTGATTGGTGAAGAGGATCAAGGAGATCTGAAAAGTAGAAACCAGGCTCACCCTGTAGAAGACTGGAGAAATTGCTGAATCGCTCTCGGTCTGTCAGGAACTGAATCTGCTGTGTGTTCTCCCGGGTACTGTGCAGTAATTGCGATCGGGATAGAGAAGCAGCCTGCCTGGT
Organism: Neoceratodus forsteri; assembly: GCA_016271365.2. NCBI lineage: Eukaryota > Metazoa > Chordata > Ceratodontiformes > Ceratodontidae > Neoceratodus > Neoceratodus forsteri. Next base: position 1,784,600,878 of record CM057450.1, read on the forward strand.
ATAGTACTTTCTTTTTCCATATAAATGTGTGTAGTGCTAGTGGGGACTCGCGTTTCAAATCCCCTGTACAGTGAATTGAGTGCATGAAGCTGCAAGTAAACCCCAGCTTAATCCAGACTACATCCATTTGCTCTGAACTGCCTTGGGGTCCAGTCACAAGGACCTTGTCCACATGGTCTGCTCCGCCTGGCAATCCAGGACAATCTGCCTTCCATTCAGTTTCAGCATTGAATTTGTGAGTACAAATCAGGGTAGCTCTCTGTCATCATCTAGTTGCAAGTGTTCCATCTGATTACTTTTCCTTTCTTTCTCCACGAACTGAGCTACCGGCTCCGGATTACAATTTGGGTATTGTGCATGCATTTTCCATCTTCAGGGCCCCAACCAGCTGCACCAAATAGGCTAGCCTCTTATTGCCTGGGTACCCAGTAAGAGTGACATTAGGGACATTTGGGATTATGAAATATGTGCACAGTACTGTGATTATTAATGTGTTTAAACTAATTAACCTGATTTCCCCCGTCCTTGTTATATCCCCCTAAATAAATCAGATCTGTTTGTTTCAGCAAAGTTACACTGCCTGAGGTATTCGTCTATGTTAAAGTATTGTACTGTGGTTTTTGCACTGTATCATCTTATTTTACAGGGAGTCCCAGGAGTCACACTGCCCGAACAAGTCCTAGGGGTACAGTATGTGTATACTGTGAAGGTAATTCTGATATATTGTGTGGGCCACTAGTGGGAAGAAAAGGGGGTCGCAGTGTCCCAGAGGGCTGTGACCAAGTTAGTTTAACTATTGTAAACCCTGACCTCTGGGTGGAGGCACCCGCCATCGGATCCAGGCCCCTCAACCTGTTAGTGGCAAATCAGGCAGGGGTAGTAGCCCTTGGGATAGCCCATCTAGGGGTTACATCTTGGAGGCTCACTGCTGGGATTGTGTGTGTCCTCTAGTGGCCATATTTATGAACCACTGTTAAGAAAAAAAAAAAAATGGGTACCCCAACAGAAGTGGCTGTACACCGGCTGATGAAGTGGTGTACTGGGGAGGAGATCGACCCCCAAAATGCTATGCTTATCCTGGACATCCCCCTGGGTATCAATACGGACACTGTACAGGGAGTACTTTCCAAGGTGGAAGGTTTACAGAACCCTGTGGTGGTGGGTCGGCATGCTAATCTGCTCACCCACACTTTCCTGGCCCTAGTAGAGTTTAAGGATCCCATAGATAGCTCCAAAGTGCCACAGACTATTACCCCAGAGGGAGCCCTCACTGCCTGGAGAGTGATAACTAAGGACAGTAAAGACCCTGGAGGGGAATGAGCCCCCACCACTATCTGAAACTTTTGAGGAGAAATTTGCTAAATGGTTGCTGGGGGAAGGGAAAACTGTGGAGGACTTGAAGAAACTATTCATGCCACCTGGGGGTGTTCCTCCCCCAACACCCTCTCCCACTCCAATACCCGTAATGGTGGCTGAACCAATGCAGGCCCCTATTTCTGCACCTGCCATTAGTCACGACTCTTACCGAAGGTTGAGGATCTTCTCTGGCACCTTCCCCACCCCCCAAGGGGAGGATGACTGGGAGACCTGGATAGACTATGTTGTCCCCCAAGTGCTAGAATGGCAATGCTCGGAAGCCGAAAAATGAAAGAGGGTTAGTGAGAGCCTCCGAGGTCCTGTCCTGGCTACCATCCGTGCTAAACGGGCCAGTAACCCTGAAGCGACTGCACAGGCCTATCTTGAGGCCTTGGAGAATGTGTATGGGAGCCCAGATTCTGATGAGGACCTGTGGTGGAGAGTAATAAGTGCACAACAGTACCAAGGGAATTGTTGTCTGTGTATGTATTTCGGCTGGAAAAATTGTTGCAAGAATGCCTCAGAAAGGGTAGTTTGCCAGCGATTGAACTGGACCAAACCAGGCTGGACAGGATCCTTAAGTCTGCCCCCTTCTCAGAACTGCTGTTGCTTCAGTTACACCTGGCAAATCGACTGGAATCCCCACCCTCCTATGATGAGCTAATGAGAGAAATTCGAGGAGTTGAGAAAAGGTGACCTCAGCAGGGACTTGCACCAATAGCTGCGGCTACGACCCGAGTGACTGAGGGTGACCCATCAAGTGAAGTTCAGGGGCAGAGGTTGGCAGTTAATGAGTGCTCTGAGAAGGAAAAAGATATGCCACAATGGGGCGAACTGTTGAGAGAGTTCGGGGAATTAAAAACAGTCCCTTTATGAAGGCCGCTCCTGCAAGTACAGGCCCCGACCCTCATCCGACTGCATCTGCTAAGGGGGTGGGGGTACCCACCCATTCATCTCCTGCTGACAACAGCTCAAAACTCGATGTCTTGACCATGGAAGTGGGGAAATTGATGAGATGTCTCCAAATGCTTATCATGCCGCAGACAGACATGACACCAAGGTTTCCAGTTAGTAGTACCCCCGCCCTGGCTCCCAGTGTGATGCCTCGGCCAGCTCAAACTCCAGAAAGTATGTTTTGTTATAATTCTGGGAAGGATGGGCACATGAAGAGAGAATGCCGGTCCCCAAAAGACACAGACTAAGTTGCATATAGGCTACAAGGAGAGCTTCGGAGAACAAATCAGTGGTTAAGGGGTGCACTCAATGATCCCATTGAGGGCTCCAAAAATGCTAACTCGCGTCCCTTTGTGGCAAGTTCAGTTGCCCAGGCCCCCGCTACCACCTCTCCAGAATGGTCCAGAATAGTGGGTCCCTCCATGGAGACCACTGTAAAGGTGAATGGAGTGTCTACAAGAGCTGTATTAGACAGTAGCTCCCAAGTGACAATTATGTTCCAAGACTGGTATCAGAAGCATTTGTCTGACGTACCCTTACAACCGTTGGAGGGGCTGCATGTCTGGGGGTTAAGTGAAAAGGCCTACCCCTACTCTGGATATATCTGAATTTGGCTGTCTTTTCCCACCTCTGTGGCTGGAGTGGCCGAGCAAGTAGAGACCCTGGCCAGTGTGTCCCCCTACCAGCCTGTATGATGGGGTTCCTCTACTAATTGGGACTAATGCACATATGTTTGGATGGCTGGCACAGTTGTGTTATGAAAAACAATGGTCAAGGGCTGGTAGAGCTTTAAGAATTCCGGCCTTGATTAAGAAGGCCTATGAGGCACAGAGAGATGTTGAAACAGTAGAACCAGAGGAACCGGTTGGAATTGTCTGGAAGAAGGATCCTGAGTCTCTGATCCTGGTGCCAAATGCCCAGTGTACCTTACAGGGAGAGGTCTGTATCAGAAAGGATGTCAAGAATAAAATATTAATGTTGGATGCACCAGGCGATGGAAAATTGCTGGAGGGACTGCTGGTCAAGCCTAGTATTTTGCCTGCTAGAGCCCATGCTTATGCCAGAAGGGTAATGGTTCAAGTTCATAATGTGTCTGACAGAGAGATTCAAGTAAATAGAGGTTGCACCTTGGCTAATGTGCATTGGTGCAGACACTGCAGTGCTACCCAGCAGCAAGAGTTCAGGGAAGAATGACAGAGTAACGCCTGACTTGTTTGATTTCGGTGACTCCCCGTTGCCAGCTGAATGGAAAGTGAGGATCAGTGAGAAGCTTGCCCAGAGAGACCAGGTGTTTTCTTTAAAGGAATGGGACGTAGGATGTGCACAAGGAGCTGAGCACCATATCCGGCTGCATGACGAGAGACCATTTCATGAGAGGTGTCGACGCCTGGCACCTGCTGACATAGATGATGTGAGACGGCATCTGCAAGAGATGTTAGCTGCTGGTGTAATACAAGAATCCAGAAGTCCATATGCTTCCCCCATTGTGGTAGTGAGAAAAAAGAATGGGACAGTAAGGATGTGCGTGGATTATCGCACCTTAAACTGGCAGACTATCCCTGATCAGTACACAATGCCCCGCATTCAGGATGCTTTGGACTGCCTAAACGGGAGCAAGTGGTTCTCTGTGCTGGATCTCCGCAGTGGGTACTACCAGATCCCGATGGCTCCAGAGGACCGTGAGAAGACAGCCTTTATCTGTCCACTTGGCTTCTATGAATTCATGAGGATGCCTCAAGGGATTTCAGGTGCCCCAGCCACTTTTCAATGATTGATGGAGCGTGCAGTGGGGGACATGAACTTACTAGAGTGCCTGGTATACCTAGATGATGTTATTGTGTTTGGCAGCTCACTGGAGGAACATGAGAGCATATTATTTAAGGTATTGGACCGACTGGAAGACTTTGGCCTTAAACTGTCCATTGATAAGTGTAAATTCTTTCAAACATCAGTAAAGTATGTGGGACGCATAGTATCCACCGAGGGAATAGAGACTGACCCAAGTAAAGTTGAGGCTTTGACCACCTGGCTACAGCCCAAAAATCTAAAAGAACTGCAAAGATTCCTGGGATTCTGTGGTTATTATCGGCGTTTCATCAAGGACTATTCAAAGAGTGATCCGCCTTTACTTAACCTTACTCAAGGGTATCCCACAACCCAAAAATACAAAAGTCAGCGTCCCTCAAGACTGAAAGAGTGTATTTTCATCCAAGTGAAGTATTTGGGCCCACTGGACTCCTGATTGTGAGACTGCTTTTCATGAGATCATATATCAACTACCCAGCTCCAGTGCTGGCCTATGCCAATCCAAGAAAACCTTATGTTCCACACTGATGCTAGCTTGCAAAGGTTGGGGCTTGTAAGAAAATTAAGAGCACCAGAATTGCCTGAGACCAGTGGCCTTGCCAGTAGAAGCCTGACCCCATCCGAAAAGAACTATCCTGTACATAAGTTAGAGTTCCTAGCTTTGAAGTGGGCTGTTGTTGACCAATTCCATGAGTACTTGTATGTGGCTAAAATACTAGTAAAAACTGACAATAATCCTTTGACCTATGTGCAGACCTTAGCTAAGTTGGATGCCACTGGCCATAGGTGGCTTTCTGCATTATCTACATATGACTATGCTGTTGAATACCGAGCAGGCCTGAACCACATAGATGGTGATGCTCTCTCCCGGAGGCCTGTTCCCCAGAATGATTGGGTCAGATTGTCAGAACCTGATATTCGGGCACTCTGCCAGAAGTTTGACAGGGAGGAACAAATGTCCACGGACGCAGTGGACTGCATGGTGGATTGCTTGGGACCCTCTGAGAATTGCACCTGCTGCTTATGGCCACTTTTGCAATAGACATTGGTGCACTGCCTCAGCTGGACAATGACAGTATTGACGGGCTCAATCCTCGATCCCATGATCAAATCAGCTTTAGAAGCCCTCTGTAGGAAAAGATGTGTCCAAATTACACTCCACTGATTTGAGAACTGCATTGTTATACAAAGAAGGTCCTAAGTTGAAACTGATCAATAAACTGTTATAGAGAAACAGCAGACAGAGGGGACAAGTAGACAAACAACAACTAGTGCTGCCCACTGCCTTTCGAGACTCAGTACTGAGGTCCTTGCAAAACCACATGGGCACCTTGGTATAGACAGAACACTTGACTTGGTGAGATCCAGATTCTGTTGGCCTAAGATGGGGCTGACGGGAGCAACACATTCAACTTGTAGTCGCCATTACAGAGGAAAGCTTCCCCAGAGGGCTGCCCCTTGTTAACATCAGCACCAGTGCACCATTGAGCTGGTCTGTATTGATTTTCTGAGTTTGGAGTCAGATCAAGAAATATCAGTAATGTGCTGGTGGTCACTGACCATTTTATGAGATATGCCCAAGCTTTCCCACCAAAGACCAGAAAGCATCCACTGTGGCCAAAGTACTTGTAGAAAACTTTTTGTTCACTAAGGGCCCACAAAGAATCCATTCTGATCAAGGAAGAGACTTTGAGAGTCGTCTGATCAAGAGATGCTTTCTCAGGGGAGTGCGAAGTCCCAACCACTCTACTACCCCTAGGGGACCTACAGCCTGAACGCTTTAACCAGACTTTGCTAGATATGCTAGGCACCTACACCCAAACGACAAGCCTAGAAGGAGCCAGCAAATTAGCACCCTGGTACATGCTTATAACTGCACCAAAAGTGATGCCACTGGGTTCTCCCCCTACCGCCTGATGTTTGGAAGAGAAGCTCGACTGCCGGTAGATATGTGTTTTGGGGTCTCTCCTGATGGGGTTCAAGCTGACAACTATTTACAGTATGTGCAAAAGTTTAAGGCCCAGCTAACCATGCACTCAACTGGCTCAAACCATGGCTGCCAAAATAAGTCTGGCCAACAAAGAAAGGTATGATAAAAAGGTGAAAGCACAGGAACTCCAGGAGGGAGATCGGGTATTGCTAAGAAATCTGGGACTGCATGGCAAACACGAGATTGCTGACAGATGGCAGCATCTCCCTCACATTGTAGTGGGCAAACTAGATGATCTGCCAGTGTACAAAGTAAGGCCTGAGAATAATTCAAAAGATGTAAAAACAATGCATAAAAATCATTTACTGCCCATTGGACAAATCTTGATTGAGTCTGAGCCCCCAGAAGATGCCCCCTCTGGGCTAGTGACTAGAGCTGCTGCTAAGAAAGATCAAGAAAGTCTGCACCTACAGAAGCAGAGTTAAAGTGTTCCCCTCCACAAGTCCCAGTTGAGCATGACTGTCAGTCCATATCAGAAGAAAGTGAGTGTGACTTTGAATACTACCCTTCTTACAAACTGAGTCAATTGTTTCGGGGCAATCCCCTAGTCAATACTGGAGAAGAAGCTGGGCCTTCTGGACTGTCTAAGCCTCCAGCTTCGTCCCTGGAGCCAATGCTCCCAGAAAGTGAAGTGCAAAGCATCAGGTCAGATGAAATGGAATCATTGTGTATGTTTGAACTGTTTGAGCTCTCAGGGGAGGAAAATGATGGACTGGGACAGACTGGTAATACACAAGAACAAAAAGAGTATTTTGAGTGCCCTGATGGTCCACTACCAGTGTCTGAAAGCTCTCCATGTGAGCCAAATGTTGTGGACTCAGAGACTGTAACTCCTGGAGCTGAAAGTGCCCCAAGTTCTAGCCTCTCTACCCCCATGGAGACTCCCCTGACCAGTGAGGACAATGCCGAAAATGAAGCTCAGAGTGCAGAGACTGTAACAGTTCCTCTTAGAAAAACTGGTCGAGCTGTAAAGCCTGTGGTGCACCTCAGTTATGATTCCCTTGGGATGCCTGTGGACTTACCTCTCAATGTTGTCCATAAAGGAGTGTATATGTCCCTGAGCTCATTGCCCAAACTGAGCATCAGTGCTAACTCCAAGTTACTTGTGTTGCCCTCTAGGTATGGTGCCCTTGCCCCGTCCAGCCCCAAGGTAACTGATAGGGAAGGGCCCCCTCTCTTCAGGTTTCATGTACAAGAGGTAATAACCTGAGTTATGGTACAATGTGTGTGTAATACTGTGTAAAGAGTGATGTACTGCAACGGTTCAGAAATGTGTTCCTGGTAAAGTGATATATTGACTGATGATTACATGTGTGAGCATAATGCCAATGTATATGGTTGCAATTGAAACTTATGGGTGTACTTGCTTGATGCGGATATCAAGCTTTCCCAGGCCAGGAAGGGTGTAACCCCCCTGCAAATGGGGGTTCCCAAAAGACTTCCAGGAGCTTGCTTGAATGCTCCGAGCCTGAATGGTGTTTGGCGCTTAAGCCATTTATCTTAGTGTTTTTAGAGCCTCTGGTACTGTCTTTAAGAGCTGTCTGCTTGCAGACATAATTAGTTTGTATTGGGGGGACTGTGTGTTTCTCTGCTTGAGTCCCACTCGAGTTGCTGCCAATTCACTCCATTTTTGCAGTCACTAGGAGTGCAAAGGGAACCTATCTGAAAGATGTAACTGTTTACCAGAAATCATTTAGAGTAATAATGAAAATACAGTTTGTCTAACCTGCATTTCTTTGCAATCAGAACTGTGTTTGCCTAGTTCCCCATTCTAGTTTTGAACTGCTGAACTGGACCAATCAGTGTGGGTTAAGGTAGCTCTAAAATGGTGCCTGTGGACGAATCAGAACTTGACTGCGTAATCTGAGCCAGCCACAAGAGGATTGTATGGGCAGTGACTCTGGGATATGTAGTTTGGACTCGCGCCTTTTGCACCAACAGGGGAAGCTTTGTGAGTGACAGCCAATCCAGCCAAGAACTGCGAGAAACTCAAAGGAAGTGCCCGGTTTTGTCTACTGGAGTCTCAGTTTAGGTCTGGCAGTGAAGAGGGAAGGAGTCCTGTGCTCCTTCGGTGCTAGTTTAGTCGGGAACGCATTAAAGGCCCCAAGTTTCGTCTGCAGGTTGTGCAAGTGCTTGTTTGACTGAATCTGATCGGTGAAGAGGATCAAGGAGATCTGAAAGTAGAAACCAGGCTCACCCTGTAGAAGACTGAGAAATTGCTGAATCCTGCTCGGTCTCGTCAGGAACTGAATCTGCTGTGTGTTCTCCGGTACTGTGCAGTAATTGTGATCGGGATAGAGAAGCAGCCTGCCTGGTATAGTACTTTCTTTTCCATATAAATGTGTGTAGTGCTAGTGGGGACTCGTCATTTCAAATCCCTGTACAGTGAATTGAGTGCATGAAGCTGCAAGTAAACCCAGCTTAATCCAGACTACATCCATTTGCTCTGAACTGCCTTGGGGTCCAGTCACAAGGACCTTGTCCCCATGGTCTGCTCCGCCTGGCAATCCAGGACAATCTGCCTTCCATTCAGTTTCAGCATTGAATTTGTGAGTACAAATCAGGTAGCTCCTCGCCATCATCTAATTGCAAGTGTTCCATCTGATTACTTTTCCTTTCTTTCTCCACTAACTGAGCCTACCGGCCTGGATTACAATTTGTATTGTGCATGCATTTTCCATCTTCAGGGCCCCAACCAGCTGCACAAATAGGCTAGCCTCTTATTGCCTGGGTACCCAGTAAGAGTGACATTAGGGACATTTGGGATTCTGAAATTTGTGCACAGTACTCTGATTACTAATGTGTTTAAACTAATTAACCTGATTTCCCCCTGTCCTTGTTATATCCCCCTAAATAAATCAGATCTGTTTGTTTCAGCAAAGTTACACTGCCTGAGGTATTCGTCTATGTTAAAGTATTGTACTGTGGTTTTTGCACTGTATCATCTTATTTTACAGGGAGTCCCAGGAGTCACACTGCCCGAACCAGTCCAAGGGGTAAATGTATACTGTGAAGGTAATTCTGATATATTGTGTGGGCCACTAGTGGGAAGAAAAGGGGGTCGAAGTGTCCCAGAGGGCTGTGACCAAGTTAGTTTAACTATTGCAAACCCTGACCTCTGGGTGGAGGCACCCGCCATCGGATCCAGGCCCCTCAACCTGTTAGTGGCAAATCAGGCAGGGGTAGTAGCCCTTGAGAGAGCGCCATCTAGGAGTTACACCTATTATCTTTAAATTATTAAATTACCTAGACCGGGAATTCATCCATAAGGAAGCTAGAAAATTATCAGCTATTCTGTGAGAAGGTAAAAAACTGAGGCTGGTCCCAGATTTAGCGCTGAAAACTCACCAGTTACGAGCTTCATTTCATCCTATCACTTCCAAGCTGTGGGCAGCTGGCATAAAGCATCGCATTTTATATCCAGCCCGTCTGGAATTTTCCTTAAAAGAAGGAGCCAAACGTTTTGATTCTGCGGAAGGTGCTATAAAGACTCTGAGGAAAAGTTACCCTGACTTATTTCCTAAGTGAGGAAGATGTAGTTTAGCTGTATGTGGGTCTAAAAAGTCAGCTCCAAAGAACATTCGAGAAGGACAGAGTATCACCGCACTGTTTAATTACCTCTAGGCAGATCTGTTCTATCAAATGTTTGTTAGAGAGTAGCATGTAATTTTCTAACAGAGTAGGCAAAACTCACTCATAGGGGCACCATTGTATACTTATATGTCAATTTTAACTATTTGTCCTTATTTACTCTCTGGTTGACTTTACTAAGAAGCAGCAGTGGATACCATAGTTCGGTTTGTCCACTAGATGGTGCCAAATACTTTCTGTTAAAAGACAAGCGTTTATTGCCAGATCTCTCAATTGTAGTTTGTTTTTCAGTACCATGGTCATTTCAGTATCTTCCTCTTTCAATCCCGATCTATGAAACAGTTCTAGATTTTATCTTTTTGCGGTTTATACGCCTCAATGTGTTTCAGGCTTAGTGGAAGAGATGTATAATTCTTTTTCTTTGGATTGTCAGAGGTACCGAACAGTACTCCCTTGGGAGAGAAATGAATTTAATTGATGGGAATTCCAGCTGAGACTGTTTAGTCTCATACAGCTCTGCTGTTCTTTTTTTTTACCGTTTCTCGTTTAGTCCTCTCTTTACTAGACTAGCTAATTATTTTGGTATAATTTACAGCATGTATAGTCCTTTTGGAAGAGCGTCTCACAGTTTACGTGGTAGCTTGGGATATGGGCTTAAACTGAGTTTGTAGTAGGCCATTGAATACTCTCTGGGTGCCACCTTTACATTGGGAACGGCATGGTTCTTTAAGGGAATTAAGTCCCTATCAGGATCCCAAGCTTTGTTTACATTAGTACTTAATTTTCTGGAGTTTCTTTTTTCCTTACATAGACTTTAGAGCTCCAGTCAATGCCAGACTATACAAATGTCAGCGATTACCTTCGCTGAGTAGTATTTGTCTGTTTTTCATGCTTATTTGAGGGAGTCTTGTTTCCTAGTTAATGTTGGGTGTGGCATATAACATCCCTTCCGTTGTACCACTTTTATTTAGTCGGGGAGAATCTACAGGGATAGGAGGATGGTGAGCGTGGCATGAGTTACTTCCATACTTTTTTCTCGTTCAGAGGTTGGGGAGGTGGTAGAGCGGCGCTCTCTCCTTTGTGAGTATCATGGACCTTGAGGCAAGGAGGGGGCTTAGGGCCCAGGTAATGAGATTTGTATATAGTTCAAAGTTTCTGAGTGTTAGCTTAGTTTTAGTGTGTTTGGGGGATAATTTTGAGGTAATTTGTCTGTTTCTTGGGGGGGGTGGTGGTAGCAGAACAGCCCTTCAGTCTTTTTCTATTACATGGCACAATCAGGTATTAATCTATGCTCAACGGCCTGAATATTCTTTCGTGGAATATTAATGGGGGAAAGACAACAAAAAGAAATATATTATTCTAAACCATCTTGCCAAGAACGACCCTTCAATAGTGTTTCTTCAAGAAACGCACATGCTTCCAGAACAGTTAAAGTTCTTTAAAAAGAGCTGGGTAGGCCAAGCTTTTGGAGCGGGATTCAGTTCTAGTAAGCGGGGGGTGGCCTTGTTGACTGCCAAAAAACTACCCTTTATTCCAGTGGATTCTATTAGTGACCCTGAGGGGAGGTTTATCTTTGTTGTAGGTAGAGTAGGTAGTCTTGATATAGTATTGGGATCAGTTTATGGCCCTAATGTGGAAACCCCTTCCTATTTTACACATTTAGCAATGGTATTGGCCCCCTTTTTGCAATTTCCCATTATAATTGGTGGAGACTGGAACCTAGTTCAAGCAAGTGATCTGGACCATACCTATCTTAGGGGGGTGGGACTGTCTTCAGCTCAAAAAGCTTTAGGGGAATTCATTTCCTCTTTGCGTCTTATAGACCCTTGGAGATTACTTAATCCATCAGGAAAAGAGTTTACTTTTTTTTCCCAGTACACAAAAGTTACTCTCGTATTGATTATTTTTTAGTAAGTCATCAGCTAATTTCATGCATGACCGATTCCAAAATATTAGCTCGAATAATTTCTGACCACTCCCTAATATTTGCCCAGATAGAAATGCCCAATGTCCCTATCAGGTCGCACACATGGTCGTTAAACAATAGACTATTAAAGGACAAAATAATTATTTCAAAATTCCAACAATTTTTGCAGGATTCTATTAAGGTTAACTATAAATCAATCCCTGCAGTGGATCTGGTCTGGGCAGCTTTAAAAGCTACATGGAGGGGGGAACTTATACATATCGCTACAGTACAAAAAAAGAAAAAGGTTAGTCAAATGAATAACTGTCTGCAGAGAATTAAGAGTTTGGAAAATAAAGGGGTGGACGAACTTTCGCCTTCAGAAGATCAAGAACTTACTAGGCTAAGAGCACACTACGCAAGTATATTACTAGAAAAGGTGGAGAGGTCAGCTTCTCTATTAAAAGCTTCTTATATTGGCCAGGGTAGTAAAGCAAGCAAATTACTTGCTTGGCAATTAAAGCAACAGTCAACATCAAAATGGATTGCAGCTATTAGACATCCCCAATCAGGATCTTTGGTGGTTAGTCCATCGGAGATATTAACTCTCTTTAGAGAGTACTATAAGGCATTGTATTCTCCGGACCCATTGCTGGGTGTTCATTTTGAGAAAATGTTAGCATTTTTGGAGAGAGCTGATTTGCCCACCTTATCGGGAGATAGCCAGACCTGCTTAGTAGCCCCAATCACTGGGGAGAAAATATCGGCAGTAATCGATTCTTTAAAGCCGGACAAGGCACCAGGCCCAGATGGCTTTTTACAGGCCTATTGTATAAAACCTTTAAAAAATATCTTATCCCTCTGTTGCTACAGCTGTATATTTACTGGAGCTCCTTCCCAGTTCTGGACCAGTCACTATTTGAAGCGAGAATAATCCTCCTGCCCAAACCAGGGAAGGATCCTACAGTGATTAACAATTACAGGCCTATTTCTTTGTTGAATATTGATGTTAAAATATATGCAAAAATCTTGGCCAACAGGTTGGGGGGAGTATGGAAAAGTCTATTAAGCCCTGAACAAGCAGGGTTTGTGTCGGGGCGTACTTCATCTGATCATTTTAGGAAATTGTTCCACCTGATTTCTGCATCCAGGGACCCTGAACTGGAAGTGGCCTTGGTGTCCCTGGATGCAGAAAAAGCATTTGATAGGGTAGAGTGGGTATACCTGTTTGAGGTCCTCTCAAAGTTTGGTATACCACAACCCTTTGTTGATCAAATTCGGGTTTTGTATCGATGTCCGTCAGCAAGATTGCAGTGCAATAATCACATTTCTGATATCTTCCCACTTCGTAGAGGCACCCGACAGGTTTGCCCTCTTTCCCCTTATTTGTTTAATCTGTACATAGAACCTTTAGCTAGAGTTCTCAATTTAGAACAGGGGATAAGAAGTATACGATTGGAACATTTGGAATTTAAATTATCCTTGTTTGCTGATAATCTACTTTTTCATATTTCAAGCAACAGACAGTGCCTCCCTTGCGCCCTCCAAATTATTTCTCAGTTTAGCGAATTCTCAGGTTATAAACTCAATAAAAATAAAACTATGGTATATTCTTTATCTCCTTTCCTTACGAGAGACCTAATTGGAAATATGGGCCTCCTATGGGAAAAAGAATACCTAACCTACCTGGGTATCAAAATCTCTAAAGACACTTCTAGACTTAAGGAACTCAATTTAAACCCACTGTTAAAATCAACTAAAGAAGATCTGGCTAGGTGGAACAATTTACCGTTATCCTTCTGGGGGAGGTCTAATGTCCTGAAAATGTCAATTTTGCCCAGATTTTTTAACCCCCCTTAACAATCTCAACATTTATCTCCCTAAATCCTTTTTTTGTTGCTTCAGAGGATATGTTCGGATTTCCTTTGGAAGGAGAAGGCCTCACGCAGGGCCTGCAGAAAACTCACCCGCCCTAGGGCAATGCGGGGGGGGGCTTCAATTACCTGACTTCCATGTTTACTATTTGGCAATTCATGCTAATAGATTTTTACATTGGTTTACGTCTACGGCCGGTATCTTGGAGAGCCCCCCATGGTTGCTCTTAGACAACCAACAGGCTTGTTCTTGTAATATGGCCCTAGGGGCTTTGTTGTTTAATCCATGGTCAAATATTCCACTAAAACTCAGAGATTCTCCTCTCGGGTGGGATGCGAGAGCTTTACAACAATTATGCTCTCTGCTTCAAATCTTCACTACAAAAGACCTGAAGCAACCCTTGTTTAATAACCCAAACCTAACAATAGATAAGAAAACAGCTAAAACCTTTTTTGGAGGATCCCACAATGAGTTATGCCTAGCTGATTTTGTCTTGGGTAACTCGGTCCTATCTATTTCTAACCTGCAAATTAAGTTCAAGGTGCCTTTGAAAAATCGGTTTCAGTTATTTCAAATACGTCAGTATATTAAACATTTTCTGGGCAAACCTCCATGGTCGGACTATGCAGGGGTAGTTTTACATAACCTTTGGTCAATGTCTAAGGGTCGGAAAGCGATAGCTAAATTGTACAAGAGCATTATAAGCCTTGTTGTGTTAAGGTTTTCCCCCATAGCCTATTATTGGAAAAACAATTACAACAAGGACTTCCCGGATAAAATATGGGAAATGATCTGGACTGACAATTATCTTTTAATTAAGCAAGACCGCTTAAGGAACATTCAGTTCAATATTCTCAACAATTTATATTTTATGCCCCTAAATTATTCCGGATAGGGAGGCTGGCTTCTGCAGAATGTAAAGAATGTGGCTTTGAGTTTGCTACATTACATCATAAATTGTGGTCGTGCCCTAGAATAGTTAAATTCTGGAACACTGTCAAAAGGAGGGTGGCTTCTTATCTTAAAATTGCCCCATACTTTAATGAGGACACTTGTCTGTTAGGTATGTATTCATCTGTCCCTACTTATTTTCAAAAAGTGCAGTTAGCATTGGTGGTTATGGTCACTAAGTTAGTAATACTTAGACATTGGAAGGAGGAATGGGAACCTTCTTTTAGAGAATGGTGGGAGGAATTTCTTACCACTTTAAATGCGGAAAGATGTGTAGCCTGGTTCTCCCACTCTGGTGAGAAGTTCCAGGAATGCTAGGGTGAACTTTTTTCAATTCTTAAGGATAAATTTGGTTACTGAACCAACGCCCACCAGTCCCTTTCTCCTTTCCTCCTATTAAGGCCTATGATCCCTCTTCTATATTTTATTTTGTTAGGTGACTTTCTGTTTAGGGATGGAAATATTTCTATTCTTTTATGGGGGGCATAGTATCTTTCAGTATTCTCTTTTTTTAATTTATTTTTATAGGCCTTTTTTTCTTCCTCTTTCTTCGTTCCCTCCTTTTTGCCACATTTCGTGTTGGATTGGTTAAGGGATGTGCCATGAATTTCTACTTGAACTTTTCACAGGACTCCTATAAGGGTCTATTTGGTTTATATAATATCAGTTATAGGTGCAATTAGGTTACGGTAAAGGGGCTGCTGCAGGGTGGGTAGGGTTTTGTTTTGCTGCAGGGTGGGAAGGGTTTTGTTTTGGTTATATTTAGTTTTTTTTTTTTCATGTTGTTTATTGTAATATGAACATGTCTGTGATTGCCTAGTCAAGATAGAATTTTGTTTTGTGATTTTCTTATGTGCTATGTTAAAACCTGTTTTTTTCTGAAAAAATAAAGTTATTTGCAAAAAAAAAAGAAGGCATGGGACAGACATAAGGCAATTCTAGTTGGGGGTAGGAGGAAGTAGGCTGTTGGTTAACTAGGATCTGCAGCTTATCCGTTAGGTAGAGAAATGGGCAGACTAGGTGGGCCAAGCAGTCCTTATCTGCCATCAAATTGTATGTTTCTATGTTTCTATGTATCTGCCATCAAATTCTATGTTTCTATGTTAATGGCATTGTGAAGTTGTACTCTCATTTATCCTGTATAAATAAATATTTTACTGCTACTACTAATTGGCTTAGCTCCAACGGTCTCAAAATAGTGCATATGAATATACAGAGTATTAGGAGAAAATGGCAGAATTGGAATCCTGGATACTGTATTACAAACCAGACATCTTCTGCATTATCGAATCATGGTTGAAACCATCCATACTATCTCATGAGGTCGCCCTTCCTGGCTATATCTACTACAGATGGGACCGGGTCCCCAGAAAGGGGGGGGGGTAATTTATGCTAGCGATTGATTGGTAGTCAATGAATTAACTGACTTAAAGATCAGCTCGGCTGCAGAGCATGTCTTTATCACTATCACCCTTGGCCAAGTCAAGAATGTAACAGTTGGGTGCATCTATCTACCCCCGAATCAAGCATCCTCCATTGCAGAATTTCTTGCTAATCTGGACTCCCTTCCTAAGAAAGACATTATAATATGCGGTGACTTTAAGGTGAATTTGTTTGGGCCTCTTTAAACACAGTTCCAAGCTGCCCTACTGGACGCTAAACTGGAGCAACTCCTCGATGATCCCACAAGACTGAATATGAAGTTCGGCAAGCACACTCTCCTAGATTGGATACTAACTAATAATCCAAATTCTATTAAGACTGCTGGAATCCTCCCTGATGCACTCAGTGACCATTCCCTGACTTTTTGCATCTGGAAGAATAATTCTCTGCATCACCCCCACAAAATCCATAAAACTAGGGACCTAACCAACTTTGTTGCTGAAGCCTTCTGCTCAGGTCTCTCTGCAGCTGACTGGTCACCAATAACCTCCCTTCCTGACATAAATCTAGCATTAGAATATCTGGTCAATAGCTTCACCATGACCACCATGCTCCCCACAAACTAAGAAGCTCAAAAGGCACCCACTCTCTCTGGCTCACACAGGAACTGAGGCACCTCATGCGGTTTCTTGACAAAGCATGGCATGCCTTTAAAATCTCTACGCTCCAGTCTGACTGGAACTCCTACCATCAGCTGCGCAATATTTGTAAATCTAAGATAGGCAAAGCCAAAAGGGAGCATCTCCTATCACTACAGGAACAACACCTCTACAACCCCAAATGTTTCTGGAAGGAAATCAACATGCTCCTAAAGGCTAATGAAAGAATTTTCCCCCAATCAATGACAGCAAAAGGCTCCACACTATCCTCACCCATGGAGATAGTGGCAGGGCTGAACCACTTCTTTATTGACCTTGATGCCTACAAAACCAACCTTTCTCTTAATTGTCCTGCGCCTCCAGCTAGCCACCCAGAATTTCCAAACCCACTCTTCCACTTAAAAATTACCTTCCGAAAAGAGGTCTTTAAATTGCTAAGGGGACTTAACCCTGTCAGCTCACCAGGGTTTGACTCCCTACCACCCAAATTTTTCAAAATAGGTGCACCTATCTGCTGCCTAATCAATATATCCTTCTTCACACAAACCATTCCAGACAAATGGAAAACCACAGTTGTTGTCCCAGTACATAAAAGTGGTCCAGCCAACCTTATCAAAAACTATAGACCCATATCTATCTTGTGTCCAATTGCTAAAATTCAAGAAAGAATACTTTATAATCAACTATCATCCTATCTTGAACAGACCAATGCCCTCACTAGTAACCAGCATGGCTTTCAGAAATCACATGGGACAGAAACTACTCTCCTGAGGATCACTATCGATATATTCTAAGCTATGGCTCAGGGCAAAGCCACTGGTGCCGTCTTTGTTGAGCTAATGAAGGCATGGACCTAGTCAACCACTCACTTCTCATCTGTAAGCTTTGTCACCTTGGTCTTGACAAAAACTCTCTCTCGGGTCTCTAACTACTTAGTGAATAGGTTTCAATGTGTCAAATGAGGCAGTACTATCTCAACCTTATCTTCTATCACCAACAGGGTTCCCCAGGGATCAATCCTAGGGTCTCTCCTATTTTCAGTATTCATTAATGACCTTCCTCTGAATTGTGCAGGGCATTGGTTCAGCTATATGCAGATGATGCCATCTTATATAGCTCCTCCTGTGACGTCTCAAGTATTAACTCTGACCTAACAAATGACTTTCAGATTCTAGAAAGATGGTTTAAAAATAACCTACTAGTTCTGAACACAAAAAAGACTAAATCCATGTTGTTCCACCATACCTGCTTTGCCACAACCTCACAGCCCCCATTTATCAAAACATCCACTAACATTCAACTCGGAAATGTTACTTCCTTTAAATACCTGGGTGTAGTACTTGACAAGCATCTATTCTTCGATGAGCACATAACCTGTGTCACTAAGGCTACTAATCAGAAACTAGGCCTTCTATATCACACTGCTTACTACCTCTCAAGTAGTGCAAGAAGCACTAATGCCTCTGCACCCTTCTCCTATGCCTCTTTTATGGTGCCTCTATAATCCACTCCTAAAATCCACTTTTAAAGGAGCCTTGAAGACTCACCTTTTTAATATAGCTTTTAATGATTTATAATAAATTAGATTTTGCTTATTTATTGTTTTATGAAATTGTACAGGCGCTTTGGTTGAAGAAAAGCGCCTTTTAAAAATAAAGTATTGATTGATTGATTGATTGATCCTCTAAGACTACACTCCTGAATAAACTCAAAATGGCCTATCACAGAATTGCCCGATTTGTTATTAAGGCCCCAGCTCGAGCCCATCACTCTGACATACTGAACAATTTGGGTTGGCCTTCTTTCATGTCCAGATGTAACCTCCCAGTATATTGTGCCACCTTCAAGCTAATACACCTCCCACCTCCTCTGAGCATCTCTAACCTACTAACCCTGAAACCCTTCCCACGAACACTCAGATCCTCACGCCTCCCAATGTTGAGCCTGTCCAAGACTTGCCTAGCTGTTGGAAGAAGATCCTTCTCCTTTGCAGCACCACAAAAGTGGAATGACCTCCCACACTCACTATTCTCATGCAAGACCATTACTGTCTTCAAAAGGCAATATAGGGAAATATTTTACAAGCCTCCTGTCTGTAATGGGAACTGTACCTAATCTCCTCTAAACTTCACCACCTGCTGCCTATACTCTCCTGGTGTGTATGATCAATGTCTAGGGCTATGAGTCTGTACACAGCCAATCATCTATACTCTGCACTTATGTACTAATTGACTCTACTATGATTATGTTGTATGCCTGTATCAACCTTACTGTTTGTTCACCTATGTTGCAATTGACATCTGTAGTGTGTACTGTCTCCCAATAAATGGGATGGCTAGTTTAGTCCATGAATGTATGTAACTGTCCAATGATATTTGTACATAATTATCTGTATCTGTACTGTTTTATTATGCTTGGAACATTTGGTTCCCCGAGTCGCCCCTGAAAAAGGGACTTGACTGTCTCAGATGGCCCACCTGGTTATCAAAATTTAAATAAATAAATAAATTCTGCAGAGGCACACTGGGCCACGGTGTGGAAGGTGGTACAGTGGGGGGGGGCCAAGTTGGAAGTAGGAGTCAGGTGAACCCTTTTCCTCCCAAGGACACACCAACTGCTAAATGCTGTTCACCCCTGGCAGCACTGCAGGATCCCTGCCATGCAGGGGAGGACACCAGGCTAGTTGTAAGAACTGGGAGGACTGATGTGATGGCATCTGGTGGCAACAAGGGGAAACAGCATAATAACAAAGACAAGCAGTGCAGCAACAAGGACAAGAAATTACTCATCATAGGGGACTTTATGATAAGAGGTGTCGAGTCCCACCTGTGTGGGCAGCAATGACTATCAGATGCCTCCCAGGAGCCTCAGCCAAGAGAACCACAGATCACATCAAAAGAATAGTGGACAGCAAGCAGAGGAAGGAACTGAAGTATTAATGCATCTAGGAATGAATGACTTGGCAAACCAGTCAGTAGGAGAGTCAAAGATCGAATTCATGCATCTAAGCAAAAGGTTGGCAGCTAGTGCAACTTCCCTGGCATTCTCTGAGGTCCTTCCTGTGTGGGGTAAAGGAGGCTGTGTGGACAAGGTCAAGCACAATGACCTTGAAGAATTCAATAACTGGCTACAAGGATGGTGCAAGGAAAAAGGCTATCTCTTCATCGGGAACTGGGGAGACTTCTGTGAGAGGAGGCTCTTCAAATATGATGGTCTTCATCTTATCAGGGAAGGGCTAAGAGCACTGGGACAGAAATTCAATGTCCTCACAGAGTTTTTAAACTAAATGAGGTGGAGTCAATGGCTAGGGAAACTATCAGCTTCCACACAAAGGACAGGAACTTAGCTGACTCCCTTCCCCCTCAACGTCAAAACTCACCCTGCTGAAATCAGGAGGCAAAATTGGGGTAAACAGGAGGAAGCAGAGGGGCCAAAAGGGAAGGGAAGAAATGGTTACCATAAGACAAAAATAAATATAGGTAAGAAACCCACCCCTGCCAGTGCATGGAAAGGGGTATGCTTCAATGCCAGAAGCCTGGGAAACAAAATTAGCAACCTGCAGGCATTAATGGCAGACACCTGGGCAGACCTAGTGGCCATCATAGAAACATGGGCCACCGAAAACTATGACTGGGACCTCTTAGTCCTCAGGTGTACACTCTATAGGCAAGTCCTTACCCCCATCTCTCTCCTCTCCCTTACATCCTTCACCCTCCCCAAGAGAGGTCTTCTTCACATCAACATCTTGCTGATTATCAACTCTTATAACTGTTTTCATATTCTTCAATACATTTAGCCTTAGACACTGTAAATGTTTGCTTGATTACTCTTCATTGCACCAAAAGCCTAGTTCATGACTCCATGCATATTTTGTAAACATATTTCTGTTTTTAAACTGCATTTGCCATGTATATATCTGCCTGCTTTTCTTTTCATTGTAACTACATTATTATGCCCTCATGTACTGCAATCTTGTTGCAATTTTAGTATTAGGTCCTCATGTACTGTATTGTATTGTATTTAGGGTGCTTTCCATTTACTCTGTTTATCCTTTTTTTATTTATGATCTGCATTGTATTGTTGTCCAGGCCCACTTTGTAAATGAGTTTCCCTCAACAGTGCTTCACCTCATTAAATAAAGATTATTGATTGATTGATTGATTGAAATTAGAGATACAGTATAAAAAGAGGACACTGTGGTGGTAGGAGACCTGAACATGCCAGACGTAGACTGGGATGTTCAGATAGGGAGAACCACAAGAAACCAGACAGTGGCAGATGCCTTACAGGATTGTCTGCTCAACCAGATGGTCAGCTCCCTGACCATGTCAAATGCCATTCTTGATGTGATCCTCACAAACTCGGAGATTGTCAGAGCAGTGGGAGATGGAGAACCACTGGCAAACAGTGACCACAACTCAGTTTGTTTTGAGTTGTCCCTAGGGGGTGTAAAATCTCAATCGTGAGAGCAGGTGTTGACATTTAAAGGAGCAAATTTTGAAAAGATGAAAACAATACTCAGTGACAAACTAGCCAGGATCCAGGAAACAATGAAGCTGGAGGATATATGGGGGTTAGTTAAACAGACCATAACAGAGGCTACAAAAATCTGTGTTAAATCAGTGACTAAGAGCAAAAACCTGGAATAATGTATCCAGTTCTGGTAACCCGCACCTTAGGAAGGACAGGGACAGGCTAGAGACTGTACAAAGAAGAGCAGCAAAAATGGTACAGGGCCTCCACGAGTTGTCTTATGAGGAATGCCTGCAAGCACTAAATATGTACTCACTGGAGACTAGAACGGAGAGGGAGGATATGATAGAGACTTTCAAATTCATGTAAGATATCAATAAAGTTCCCTACTCAGAATTATTCAAAAGGGTAGATGGCTCAATGACTAGGAAACATGAGTGCAAGCTAAAGGGGGGGTTCAGGAGGGATATAAGGAAATACTACTTTACAGAGAGAGTCATGGGTCCGTGCAATAGCCTGCCATCAGAAGTGGTGAGGGTACAGACTGTGGGAGCCTTTAAAAAGGGATGAGATAGAGCAAGAGATCAGATAGTAACAAACCGGGCAGGAACTGGCAAAAGCCGGATGGGGGACTAGATCCTGAGATCAGAAAAAAATTCTTAGAAACCTGGGCAGACTAGATTGACCATCGGTCTGCTTCTGCCATCACCTTCTATGTTTTTATGTTTCTTTGATCAACCACATCCGACACACCCCAAACCTTTACCTCAATAGGTGGGGAATGCTTGAATCTCTCCTCCTAAATGCTAGAGACTGCCCAAAATCAACCAACATGTAGCTTAGTTATCGAGGTGTCACTGGCTCTACAAGTAACCTACAAGTAGCTCTTTACCATCTCTTTGAACGTAATCTTTTACTGTACTACACCAGCAGAAATTGACACTGCCATACCCCTGAATGTTAACAGGGTGGGTGGCACTTTGTTTATATGCATGCAATTGTAGTTTTAGTTATCTCTGTCCTGTCAAATTGTCTTTCCTTCAAAATTGCAATAAAGTATACTTTTTCAAAAAAAAGTAAAATGTGGGTTTTCAACCAGAAATAGCATGGTGCAAAAATGATTGACAGTGTCTCTTTAATGGTAAACCCCAATTTGTGCACCTTAATAACTCTGCCCCCTTTCAATCAATTTTCCCAAACTTTTGCAGTTGTGAAGTGTGGGCTACTCTCTCAGAATCCTGAAAATTTGTGTCAGTCAGTTCAGGGAGATCAATGCTACAGATGAGCAAAACACTAAAATTCACCCACATAAAGGTTTTAATTTTTTTTGCTTACCTGTAATTAAAAATGTTTGTTTTTTAACCTGAAACTTACAGGTGTATAGAGTCTGACCAAGGTACATTCTTTCACAAGTTGAAGTTTTTAACTTATACAGTTTATAAAATAGAATTTTAATCTGAATTTTTTAATGTTAGGGGAAAAACTGCATTAGTAATTTTTTTCCTTCACGCTGCGTTCATTAGCCATGGCTGACAAAAGCAGTGAATGAATGAATGAATGAAGTTTATTGCTCTATCAATTGGTCATTACAAATAAAGATGATTTGATTTGCATGTAACAAAAGGAATCAGAAAAAGAATACAATACAAAACAAATCAATATACAGTAAATAGAATAACAACAGCAATTATGTTAAAATATCAGGGAACATCAAGTAGTTATTAAAATATACATTTTTTAGTTTGATCGTAGGTTGATATCAAACAGTAATCATTTCATTCGGTCCTAAAATACATTCAGACCAATCTTTAGCCTACTCCATATAATTTACTTTAATACAGTATGTAATATAATCACCTGAGCCCTGGTAATTCAAACTCCGGCTCATGCCCCAGAATCAATTACCTAGTCATGTTAATACATCTAAAATTCAGTATTTCTTTTATCTTGGCTTAAGACCACTGCTGAATGCCTGAAATATATCTCCTATTGGCAAAATAGGCCCAATATGCAATGACTCGTTCTGATACATTGGATGCCATCTAAGATTCCCTCAAAACGTAGAGCCAAGCCTAGCCGCTTCACACCCAAACTGCAAATCAGTCTGAAGCCAATTCCCAGAAAAAGCAGCAAGTGGACAGGTGCCATGCTGAATGTGACAAAAATGGCCCAATCCTGGATTACTCTGTCCCAGAAAGTTCATCCCATCTAATTGCACCATGTCAAAACTGTGCCTACCTGATGACCCATCAGACATGCTGATTTTGGGGTGAATTAATCAGAGGCACCGTGCAGCACATGCTGCTCCGTGCCCCACTGATCACCCCCTGTCCAGCTACTCGTCGGTTATTCCCATGGCACATACTAGGACTCCATACCACTGGTAGGCCTACTTAATATGCTTATCCTATGGACTGGTGCTGAGCAGCCACAAACTAGCCGAGCAACCCGCCCTCTACTCCACACACCTTCATGGTCATTGCTGATTACCATCAATGGAGTCCTGCAGTAGCACCACTCCCACACCTGGGGTCATCCTCTAGATCACTCCCATATTGCATCAGACTGCATCGCATCTGTGGTGTACTTTACTTTTAATGATTTCAATACTACAGGTTTGCCTACAATCTAAAACTAATACTGATTTGAGATTCTTGAATATAAAATTCTAGAGTTGAAATTTAGTACAGGCACATCTAGCTATACTAATAATACTGTATGTAATACATCCCATTCTAATATTCAGAAGTCTCATCTCATAAGATCAGTATAATTAGATAATTACTCCTCATTTAAGGTGATTTAATTACATAAATACAAGGAATCAAAAAAACATATTTTTAAAAACTAGAAAAATAACTATCACATCAGGTTAGGTATTACACAACTAATTGTACACTGTTAAGTTTTAATATTCATACACAATACTCCCAGGCTGTGCCAGAGAATTCCGAACCTGTTTCAGTCCAGGAGTAGTGTCAATTGTCTCAAAGGGCACCTATCTTTGCACGAGGAGCAGGCCAGAAATATTGAGGCAAATCCTTGAGTGCACCACACAGAGTACATCCATGTGGCAGAAGCTCTATTTCTATTAGGCCTTATAGCAGAAGTCACAATTTTTGTCCTGGCACCTTGGTATTTTTGTTAGGCTGAATGTAAATTTGTGAGGTGAAAGGCAAAAAAACACATGGGTCTGATTCTCAAAGCCCCAAGAATGACGCAAGCCGCATGCATCACAGAGAAATGGCGCAAACAGCAACTTGTGTCAGAAATTGCACATTTGCAATTCTACACTGTGTCTGCATCAAACAGCCTTGTGACAATAATGTGTCCAAAACTTCATTGTGCCATTGCGCACTGCGACTTGCATCAAGAAAAAACAGTACCATCCCTTAAAATGCATTTCCAGAAGCTGGAGACCTGCACATTGCACCAATCTAAGCAACCAACAGTTAGGGGTGGTCTAAGTAGACAACAGCATATAAAGAGACCCCTGCTGAGAGATACAGCTGAGTCATTGTGGAGGTAGCAGTGTGCAGACAGCCACACAGCAACAGAGGCAATAGCAGCACCAGTAGCCCTACTGGGCATACTCATGGCAGCACAACAGCAATGGAGGCATGCAAGGCATCAGGATGGCAGGATCCAAGGGAACGGTGGACCACAGGTGCAGGGGAGAGTGAGGAGGATAACTGTCCCATGTGTTGTACGAACACGAACATCCTTTGTGGACCTCACAGAGTAGCAATGCATACCGCCCTAATAAGACCACCATAAGAGAGCTATACCAGGAGTTGTGGGAGGACCTGCATAGTGCAGTATGAAGGGGACATGCTATACCTGTGGAGGTCAAGGTGAGTACAATGCTCTGCTTTCTTGTCACTGGGGCTTCCACACCCCTAATGGTGACACAGTGGGCATATCACAGCCCAATGTGTCTAAGTGCCTGAGAGCTTCCTGAAAATGCTGCTACGCTGGACCCTCAGGTATATCTGCTTCCCACAGGAAACAATGCAGCAGCAGCATGCTAAGCAGGCCTTCTACACCCTGGCACTCTTCCTACATGTGCTAGGGGATATTGACTGCACACACGTGTCCATCAGGGCACCATTATCAGAAGGGGATGTATTTGTGAATCGCAAGGGGTTCCATTCCATGAATATACAGGTAGTATGTGACAGTGAATGCCACATACTAGATGTGGTCAACCAGTACCCTGGATCCTGCCACAATGTCTACATCATCCACCACTGTGGCCTACATGAGGCCTTTGAAAGAGGGGACATATCAGGTGGATGGCTGATAGGTAGGTTGCAGTGGCACAACAAGGAGTAATGTGCACACTTGTGAGAGACATGCACATACAGAGTGGCCATGGATGTCCACACATTGTTGCACAAAAGCACCACAGAATGGGTAGATGTCATGTCAGGACCCTGGAGATGTAGGCACATGGCAGCAAGACATGGCTGGTGGCTAATATCGGGGGGAAAGTATGTAGGACTAGTATGAAGTGGATATGGACAGTTACATGAGTACCATCCATGGCCTTGTGGGTCCCCATGCCAGCAGCACTGGCAGGAGAGGGCAGTATGAGTGTCACAATGTGTGTGTGTATGTATGTGTGTGTCCATGCAACACAGGGGTTGGGGAAAAGCACAGCAGTTCATTACCATTAACCCATGACATGTCCCAACTCAAACAGGTGACAGTGGATACCCACAACTGCCCTTGCTGATGATCCCCGTGCAACATCCACAGAGTGAAGCAGAGAAGAGGTACAATGAGGCCCTGTCCAGCACAAGGTTTGTGATTGAGAGGACATTTGAAATCCTGAAGGTGTGCTTCAGATGCCTTGACCACTCTGGTGGGGCATTGCAGTACAACCTGGAGATGGCCTGTAGGATTTTCCTTGCCTGCTGTATATTACATAACCTTGCTATCACACAGCATGTGCCAATGCCAGACCTGGATGCTATGCAGCTGGAGGAGGATGGATAGGAAGGGAACATGGAGCATGATAGCATGCCACTACACACAAGACCTGGACGTGGTGCCACGGGACACCGTGTGAGACTGGAACTCATCCAGCAACACTTCACCTAAGGGTCACCAACACCCCTAGGGTGGCACCGGCAGCAGTATGCAACAATAATGATGGAGACAAAAGCAAAACCACTGTGAGACCATCAACACTGTCAAGATGTCAGCACAAGAAGGAGGACTGTCTGCCTGGTGCTAACCACCAGACATGGCAGCACTGTATGACAACCAGTGACCACAGCTGTTGGGCAGCACCTGGCTGACATAGTACCCAGCAGTGACCAGACAAAGACCTATGATGTGATGGCATGTGAGATGCACTGAGAGGTGAGTGCCCCATGGGAGAAGGGGTGCATGAGGACAATGCACAGCCAAGCAGAGTGTCTATGAAGGTGGCACTGTTCAGCTACAGGAACATCAGGTCTGCTGTAATGGACCATGTCTCAGTGGCACACTATAAACATAGGTGGAATGGCAGTGGGAGTATGGTGTGTAACACAAAGTGTTGCTACATATCATGGAACTGGGCAAGGGGTATGTGTGGCATGCAGGCAGCAAGACACATGTGTAACATGTCCCAAGGTGGAATGGCTGGTGTGGTCAGTGAAGTATGCATCAGGGACAGAGCGGTGTGCATCAGCAGCTGTCACAAGGCATGGGATGCAGGTGCAACAACATGAGCAGCCACAGCCCTGTAACAGATCTGTGGGACAGCATATGTACCAGAAAGGCAGCTGACAATGAAGATGCATTCTACAGCACAATGTGCAGGACAGTAGTTGAGGACCAGACAGCATGTGCAGCACACATATAACACATATGCATTTTACGTGTGTTTCAGCATGTACTATTGATACAAACAGCAAGTGCTGCTCAAAAACAATGCACATGCATCTTGCATGATGACACATGGAAATGCATAGCTGCATTGCATGCAAACATGGAAGTTGTGTACCATGCATTTGGTGGGTCCACAAAACACCGTACATGAGGCAAGACCACACAAGAAAGCCCCTAGGTATGGAAGGGTGCCACAGACCACTCTGCTTGACACACAACAGCTGCCTGACACACAAAATGGCCAGATTAAGTGGCAGAGCCCCAATTTTCACCCCGGAGGAGACTGCTATACATTAGCCTAGTGCAGCAGTGGGGGAGGGTCCTGTTGCCTCCAGGATCAAGGAGACACATCACAAGTGATCGGGATAGGATATGGCACCAAGTAAGTGCCTTTCTTGAAAAAACAACTGGTGTCCACAGAACTCCATGCCAGCTAAAACATCACTGGCAAGACATGGACAGGAGTGACCCAGGACTCCTCGACAGGCTGAGGCACATAGCACAGGAGGCAGATGTGGCAATGAGGACTGGACAGCGTGTCCTTGCTGGCAAGTGTCACTGTCCACACAGTAGTAGGCCAGCATGTGGATGAAACATTGGTATGTTGCAGGTTGCACATGAGCACAGTGTCACATGTTCCTTCATTTTGTACAAACAGGATGGGAAGGCACATGACAGTCCACGGCTGCCAGGGAAGGTGGTAGACAGGCATCGGATGCAGCAACACAGGCGGCACCATCAAGACACACTAGGCAAGGTAAGTGCCTGCTCCCATATGAATTTCAGTAGTGTAATTAGCAATAGGCAGGGATCTCTGTCTCCATGCCAGGCAATATGGATGTACATGCTGGTGTCCTGGTCCGCAGGGCATATGTGTGTTGCCATGCTGTCAGTACCCAGCCTGTCCATCTGGAGTGTAAGGGGACATTAACAGACAGGGATGAATGTGCCACGCATGGCACAGGGGTCTGCACAAGGTAGCACACAGATGTTATTCACTGCTGTGGCACGCCATGTGTGGGTAATGTGTGGTGTACCAACATGGCCTGTCCCTGGGTATGTGGCACACAGTTATGTAAGGGTCAGAGCATGCCATGGACACCACATATCAAATGGGCAGGATAACCCTGTGTGGGACACCGGAGCATGTCAATGCATATCAAAGGCCTGACCCACTCATTAGATGAAACACAATGCTGTGTCATTGGGTTGTCATGGAATGTGACTGTATAGTGGATTTGTACTGTTATGATGACCGTATACACCTATTCACCAGTGTGCATGTTAGGAGGTTTGTCATGAGAGTGTACATATGTGCAACAGACAGCCATGTCATTGGTGGTGAATTGACACGTATACACACATCAATATGGGGACATACCTGTGATATGGTGTTGTGGGCAGATGTGTAATGTCTGTTGCAGTACCTGTACACAGGGCAGCAAGTACCAAGTACATGGGTTTTGACATGTGTACGCTGTTCAGCAACAAACGGGATGAATGAGTGGACAATCCCCACCAGGCTCCCTGTGCCCCAGGTATGTTCATGGACATATAGCCACATGTGACTGTCCATGACTATGGGCACTTGGCCTTGTGCAGTCACAACTTGCATAGACACATGTCCACCATAGGATCTAGCAGTACATGCAAATGTGCTGTACTGCTGATGTGAGACACATCTGTCTGTCAGTAGCACATGGCATATCACAGTTCAGGTAAATGCAGGGCACAGGACTAGCACAACAATGTGTACAGGCCTATGGCTGACCTCGCTGAAAACGGACGTGCATGCAAGAAACATAACATAGAAACATAGAATTTGACGGCAGATAGGGACCGCTTGGCCCACCTAGTTTGCCCTTTTCCCTGCCTGATGGATAAGCTGCAGATTCTAGTTAATCAACAGCTTACTTCCTCCTACCTCCCACTAGAATTGCCTTATGCCTGTCCCATGCATTCTTGAATTTTCCCACTGTTCCTGACTCCACAACCTCCTCAGGAAGGCTGTTCCATGCATCCACACCCCTCTCTGTGAAAAAATACTTTCTATCATTACCTCTGAACCGTCCACCCTCTATCTTCAAATTGTGCCCTCTTGTTCTTGCACATCTCTTCTTCTGAAAGATACTACCCTCTTGTATTTTGTTAATTCCCTTGAGATACTTGAAAGTTTCTATCATGTCCGCCCCCCCCCTTCCTCAAGGGTATACATATTAAGCTCCTTTAGTCTCTCCTTGTATGTCTTCTGGTGCAGACCCTGCACCATTTTGGTTGCCCTCCTCTGAACAGCCACTACTCTGTCTATGTCTTTGCAGAGGTGGGGTCTCCAGAATTGCACGCAGTACTCCAGCTGGGGTCTCACCAACTGTCAACATGTGCAACAGGCACATGTTTCATGCACAGTGTGGGGAAGCCAGTAGGGATAGGAGGCATACAGGGGGGCCACAGAGATGGCCTGGGGGGAACTATACCAATGTTGTCCATGGTCACCGATGTTGGTGGGGTGCTGGGGCAAACTGCCTGTGCACACAGGACACTATCATGATAAATGGGCCATTTGTAACAGGATTGGCAATGTTACTGCAGAATGAGGCATCCTGTCAGCACCTCTAAATGTGCACAGATACACTTGTGGTAGGACACAGCATATGTGCATGTATCCATCACCACGGAGGGATGCTAACATGGACATTCGTGTGTCCATATAGGTTGGCAGCAGGGAGGAGGGGCCATGACCCATATCAACAGTCCTTGGATCAGGGTCATGATACATACCATGTGGCAACAGAAGAGGCAGGATGCCCGCACGTATCTGGAGTGGACGCACCGCCTGCATCGCAATGTCCCATGGCTCCTGTCCACTGAAGATAAAGGGTAGGAGCATAAGAAGGAACAACAGGGTGGCCATGCAACAGCAGAGATGAACAATAGCCGGCAGGTGGCATAACAGTAGGGTGCCAGTGCCACACCAGAGGGGGACATTGGCCAGCAGGAGGAGGACATCATCATGGACACTGGTGTGGGCAACAGTGGTGCAGATAGTGGACATAGGGATGGGACTGGGTAGCAGGAGGAGGACAATACAGAGAATGTGGCCACAGTGCCATCTGGGGCTACAGGTCCAGATGTAGTGACAACAATGTCAGGTATGCACACAGAGCAGGAGCAGGACACTATGGCTGTGGGACAGGATGCCCCCACACACGCCAACGTGCATGGCCGGGCTGCGCATCCATGCATGCCCTCCAGGGAACAGCTACAAGGCCTGGTAAGGCTGGGAAGAACATTCCAGGTGGACTGTGCATGAATGCAGGTGTCTCAGCAGGCCTTTCTGTATGCAGTTCAGGACCTCTGTGACATGTAGGCCACACACAGCCAAAATTTTCTGCCTTTGGCACTGCCATATGTACATATTTTCAATTGTATTTGTTCTGTATAGTGTTGCATTGCTCAGCCATTGTTGACAGCTATGTCATTTCCTGTAATGTTTTGTTTTCACTGCATGTCCTCAGGGGTTACGTGTTTTATTTATTTATTGAACTTTGTTGACCCGGTAGGCCGCCCACTGGGACTAGAAGTCCCTCTTTTAGGGGTGACCAGGGATGCAGATGGTAAGCAACTGAAATTGAACCAGATTAAGCTGTTGGTGGTATTTTTAGTGAATGGGGGAAATCTGGCCAGGACACCAGGGAAATTCCCCTACTCTGTCTGTAGGGGGCTTGGCCATTTCTCTGGAATGGCCACTCGGAGTCCGGCGTTGGACGGAACAGACGTACTGGAGGTAGGGGAGTCGGTCTCCTTCTCTATCTCCCCTCTACTAGAGACCGAGATGAATAATGGTAGTAAGGATCGTTCAAGTATCGCTTCCGTTTCTTTTTCTAAAACCAGCACAGTTTCACAGTCTAAAGCAGTTACGGGGAGAACCTGGAGATGCTACCGCTAGACCCTTCCTTGCTTCTGCAGCAAACGTTTGCCTTAGTTCTGTTTCTACACAAGATGGGATTACGTTACCAGCAGCTTCAGCTTCCAGTGGACCTGTCATTACATCTACTGACAGGGCACAGCTGTGGGATGAAATTCAGGCTGTGGAGTCGTTCAGCGGCTGCTTGCAGGTTTCTGTAGCATTTAATTCAACTGCATCTAAAGAGACTGGCAGTTCTATTTCGCCTTGTAGTGAGTGCCTAGAGTCTCGAGACTGCTCTCCTGTTGTGTCGGTAAAGCTTTTTCTCCTGAAACTGAAGACTGGTCTTTTGCAAGTGCAGCGGACTGACTTAGAGGATAGACAGTGCCTCCCCGCCCAGCTGTTTGAAGGCTCGCCTTCCACTCAGACTACCACTCTGGATTCAGGTACTGGCTCTTCTTCTCGGCAATTACCTATAAACTTTTCTACTTCTACTGACTTTGCTACTGTTTGCCCTAGGTCTGGTGTGTTAAAGCAAGATTTAAAGTGTCATATGAAAGACTTAGCTTCTGATTTGAGTCAGTCCTTTACTAATTTTGATGAGAACATGTCTGTTTCGGGCATTATGATCGCTGAAGCACTAAAAGGGGCTGGCTGGGGAAAATCTCCCATGGATGATACTTGGGCCTCTCCTACTTGGCCTAGTTCTGAGCCTCATGGAGATTTACTTGATATTTATGACTCACTAGAACTTCCCTCGGGGCTTCAATTAATGCAGAATCCTGTCTGGCACACATTTGAGTCTAAAACAAAGGTCTTGGATTCCTCTGCTAGTAGTGGAGAATATAGTTCTGTTATGGGGGTCTCTGCGGAAGAAGGCCCTCCGTCTTCTACCATGACTAAAGAATCCTCTGATTTGTTACACTTTGATGTCTCTACTGTCCTTCCCACTGGAGTAGGAGATAGTATTGGACCAGACACTGAACTACCTGAGGTTGAGGGTCCTATGTCTGAAGGGTTTTTTCTGCGGCCTGATGAACACTCCTCTTCTGCAGATCATTCACAGCCTAAAAAGACCCATGAACAATCTAATGGACATCGGAGGAATAGAACATATGCTGGCCTCTTTCATACTTCTCTGGAGCAGGCCAAGCGGAGGAATGCTGTAAGACTGAGATATAGGGGTGGGCTTCAGGTGTTTCCTGATTGTCTCTATTTTGGGAAGGTTTTGATAAAAAACAGTTTACAGTTTTTCCCTTCTGAAATCTATGCTCTTATTCATACCTCTGAGGATAATTATTTTGATATCAGTTTTAAAACTTCTGCTGGCCTTGAAACATTTTGGCAAAGGTATCAGGAGGTTAGACATACTCCTTTACGTTCCCCTTTTTTTGCTATTCCCCTTACAAAACCTGCAATAAAATTTATTAGTCTTGTTCAAAAATGAAGGGGTTGCAATTACTGATATAATTCGATGGTTGTCCTTTAAATGTACTGTGTTAGGCTTGCGTGATCCGAATATAGACGCTGAACATTTTTGGACAGGTGGATGGAAATTACAAGTAAAATTGCCTTTGGTGAATGGTTCTATCCAGCATCTGCCTAGTTGTTTTTATCTAGGTAGAGATAAAGGCTTTATTTTTTACCCTGGACAACCTAAGTCCTGTTTTCGGTGCGGGGCTCAAACACATCTGAGTAATGCCTGTGACAGGCTTAAATGCTCCCTGTGTCTAGGCTCTGGTCACGTTAGTCTTAATTGTCTACTTCCAATTTATTGTAATTTGTGTGAGGACTCTTCCCACTCCTATCGAGAGTGTCCTTGGGCCTCTCATAATAACCCAGAGATGCCACATGAGAGTCAGGATGAGACTGTCTCTAAGGCCCAACAAAATGCACAGGCCAGGCCTCAATTTAGGCCTATCGTATTAGAGCAGTCCTCTCCCTCCTTACTCACTCCCCTGTCTCACACTGCGAACTTACCTCCTACTTTTCCTCAGGCTGACCCATTTGAGGCTATCACTTACTGGTCCTACCCCTGATGAGGACAGGGTGATACCTCCTCCGGTTCTCATGAGCACCACAGCCACTACTTTACAGTCTGCTATGGATAGTGTTCCTAGCACCTCCACCCACTTGTGTGACCCTAGAAATGTTATGTCCCCTCCTGAGGATTCTGACTGGGTTCAAATGGGTGCTCACAGGCAAACAAGAGGTTCTACTTCTAAATTAATCCCTACTTCTCAAGGAACTCAGGTTTCTGATTTTCTTGCTAAAAATAAATTTGTGGTTTTGCACAAACGGAAACAGGCTACGGAGACTGAGGATGATTCTGATGCCTCTTCTGTGGCCTCCTCTCAGCTAGAAATGTTGACTGATACTGATCAGCTTTCTGGTGATTCCAAAACTTTCAGGAAAAAGAGGTGTAAAATGAAATCACCTGGGAAAGGGAGAGGTAAAAAGAAGTCCTGATTTTTTCTAGTTTAAATGGGGGAGGTCTTGTCTTTCAGCAGTTTAAATGCCAACAGCCTGAAGAATCCTAAAAGGAGATGGGCTATTTTTTATTTACTAACTTCTGTTAAACTCCATATTATTTTTTTACAGGACACCAGGCTTCACTCTTTTAGAGAGTCTAGTCAGGCATCTCGTGACTGGAGAGGTGTCCTGTCTTTTTGGTCTCTTTCAAAAGATGTATGTGCTGGAGCTGGCATCCTTTTTAATGGTTTGGATGTCCAAGTTATTATACTTATTGACCTGATTCAGAGTCAGGTGCTCATTTTGGATGTTATTATTCAAACTCAAGAGTGGAGATTAATTAATATTTATAATCCCCAGATTAAAACACAAAGAATAACTACTCTTAAAGTGATTCAGCCTTTTCTTCATTCCTCTAAATCCATAGTTTTTTGGGGGGACTTTAATTGGATTTTAGCTCTCTCTGATAAAACAGGGGTGACTCAGAAGTTATATACTGACTCTAATTTTCTTAATTCACTTCATACTGCAGCAAACTTAATAGATGGGGCACTGTTTGGCTCTCAGCATCCTGCACATACATTTCATCGTGGGAGACTGTCCACCAGGATTGATTATTTTTTTGTTTCTAAATGGCTACCAGGTATTCAGTATTCCGTTATTCCTTGTGAGATATCTGACCATTGTTTGATTGTTCTGTCTTTGGGACATCCTCTTAACAAACCAGACTCTCATAATTTTTGGAAATTGAATAATTCTGTTTTAGAAGAGGAACATGGTTGGCATGAATTTTACTCAGTTCTACAGGAGAAAATATCTGTGTTTGAATTATTTGACAACCCTGCCTTTTGGTGGCAGGAAACCAAAATGGAGATTAGGAAGTTTTGTATGTGATTTTCTAAAACTGTTTCTTCTAGCCGTTATCTTAAATATTTGAATAGTCGCCGCCAATTACAGAAATTGCTTTCTTGGCAAACTAAATTTCGGCTGGATTATTCTACGCAGATTTGGCAATTGAAAGCAGAAATGTTTACCTACCAATATGATAGGACCACCTCCCTTTTTTTAGAACACAAATATGGTAGGAAGGGTTCAGTTAAAGTTGTTAACCCTTTTGATAGTATTAACCAGCAGGGTCATACTAAATATATGCCCTCATTAGTGTCACATACTGGCTCCAGGATTTCTGATAATGCAGGAATTCTGAAGGTAGTTTCTCATCATACACATACTTTGTATGACCAAGACTTCCAGCAGAATGATTGGTCTGACTTTTTTGATTCTTTACATATTCCTCAGATATCACTTGACTGTTCTGAAAATTTAGTTCAACCTATCACTATTGCTGAAGTTGATTTTGCTGTCAGTCAATAAAAAAATACTGTTACCCCAGGTCCAGATGGAATTCCAAATGAATTTTATAAAAAAGCAAAATCATTGCTTTTACCCTATTTAACTGCAGTATTCAATGTTATTGTTCAAGGGATATTGCCAATACCTGCGGCTTTTGTAGATAGCAACCTAATTTATTTATTTAAAGGTAAAGATAAAGAATATTTGGATAATTGGTGTCCCATTAGTCTCTTGAATTCCGATTGGAAAGTTTTGTGCAAAATTATTACAGTTAGACTTTCCAATGTAGCTCGGAATTTGATTTTTCATACTCAAACATGTGCCGTCCCAAACAGATCTATGATTAATAACCTAAAATTGATAAGGAAGGTATATGATGGGTTTGGTATGCAGGGATATGTGCTAAGCTTAGATAAGTTGAAAGCTTTTGATTGGGTCCCTCATAATTATCTGTTTGCAGTATTAGATAGATATGGGGTTCCAAAGGAGTTTGTATTCCGGATTAAAAACTTGCACAATCATGCCTCCATGACTCCAGTAGTGAATGGTTTGAAGGGCTCTCACATTCAAATCAGAAGAGGGGTACGCCAGGGTTGTCCCTTAAGCCCTCTTTTGTATGTTTTTTCCATAGATCCTCTCCTTCAGAGACTGAATACTGATTCTAATATCAGGCATATTTCTGACAGTTCTTCCCTAGCTTTTCCTAGTGCTATGGCCTATGCAGATGATATATATATATATATATTAGTAGCAGATCATGACTCAGGATTGCGTGCTATTGAAATTGTCCATTCTTTCTCTTTAATTTCTGGGTCTATTTTGAACACTCAAAAAAGTTTTGGCATGGCTGTAAAGATTCCCATACAGGAGGATCAAACTGAGATTAGTGGGGTAAACATTAGGTCTGAGCATATTCAAATTCTAGGTCTTTCTTTTGGTGATCCTTTGGCAGTGGAACGTAATTGGATCACTCAACTTTCCATAGCTGAAGATAAAATTAAGAAATGGAAATCTTTTCCTATGTCCTGGAAAAAATGCATTTACATGTTAAAAACTTTTATTATTCCTATTTTTCTGTTGGTTAGTTATATTTTTCCATTCCCGCTTCATTTAGAAGCACACCTGTATAATTTATTTTTTCAGCTTTTATGGGGTAGTCATTTGAACCCTGTTAAAAGATCAGTTACCTATTGGCCTATAAAACAAGGGGGTCTAAATATGGTAAATCCAGTGCTTTTTTCTTTGCCATATTTGTACATTCTAATGTTTATCCCACCTTGGCTGGTCATCAGGAGGCTTGGGTACAGAGTTTTACCTCCAGAGCCCAATATTTTATAGATAAATGGAGAGCACCAACTTGGAAACCCTTCACAAAAATTCCACAAGGGACTTCTGGATATATTATTGAAGTGTTTAAAAAATAAGACAATGGAAAGTGTCTAGTCATTTGCCAGGCTTACAAAAAAGAAAACTCCATTATTCATCTGTCTTAGCTCAGAATTTTTTGTCAGCCACCTGCTTTGATTTGCCTATTGATAGCCAATATTTAACAAAACAATTATTGGATAGTAGAATTCCAGTTAAAATGTGGGACACTTTATGGCTGTGCTGTCATAATAAACTAAATGTTAAAGGGAACCAAGCTCATAAACAACTGGAAGAATGTTTTTTTATTAGAAATTCCTGTATTTGCCAAGTGGAAACTATGGCACATTTATTTTTTGATTGTCCTTTTATTACACCATTGTGGGCTCGGTTGGCTCATGAATGGTCTTTACCTGTGTTGGCCACTATGACCTACACCGATCTGGTGTATGGGAAATTTGGGTCTGATTGGAAGATTTTTTATCCTGCTACTCTTAAGAGTCCTTTTTGCCATTTTCAAGTGGTGTATTTGGCAAAATAGATGTATTTTTGTACTCCAACAAAAACAGACCTCATTGACTGGTTTAATAGGTCTTATTACTAAAGAAATTTCACATTTATATGCCTCTGAAAAACGGTCTTTACCTGCAGCTTTGATTGCATATTGGTGGAGGGCACTTCCTTTAATTCTTTTTGAAGGGATTACTTGAAATAGGATGCTATAAAGACGTTGATTTTCATTGTATTGCATTTAGGTTTTTTTTCTGTGTTTGAATATTGCACATTGTAATTTTCTTTTTGTCTGATTATTTTTCTTTGTTTCAGGTTCTACTGTATACGTTTGCTGTATTGATTTGTTTTTTGAAGAATCTGCTTTTGTTAAATTATTTTCAATAAAAAATTCCCCTACTCTCTGCTAGAGGGTGTTGCGTTGGTCTTGGGATCCACAGTCTGCTTGCAGTCGGCAGAGGGTTTAGATGTGTGGGAGGCTGAGGAGCTGGTCACCTCCTTGACTCCCTAATTTTGGTGACCATCATGGTAGAAGAACCCATGAAGGATGTGGATTTGGAACTTACTATGGATGATTCAGCATGAAGAGCTGCTGGTCCTGGTTTGAGGTCTGCTTTGCTACCTGCTGGTTCTCCGGAGCTGGTACTTATGGGAGTGAATGCAGTGAATCTTCTCTGTAGGCAGCTAGCAGATGAGGAAAGGTGGTTTCTACTATCTGGAACCATTTGGTGGGTGAAATCAATAGGCGGCAGGATGCCTTTCTGACAAGGCAGGAACTGGAAGAAACTCGGCGAAAGACTGTTATGGAAGTGGAGCACGTTGTTTTTTCACCTCCTACTGTTTTATTACAGGAACTAGAGATTGCTCAGCTGGATTTGGTAAGCATTGAGGTACAGTCTGCAGAGGAAATGGGAGACTTGGCTGTGATTGGGGCAGACTACGGTTACCAGTACTGGCTGTTGATTTGCCCAGTGAGACTCTTTTTCAGGAACATGACACTGTTTGCCCTGATTTGCAAGTTTCGGGGGACTCCGTTGCTGATTCCTCTTGCCCTAATACATTTTTTTTTTAGTTGTTTAACCAGGAGTAGCGCACTAAGCTGAAAGCTTTTTTACAGGTGCAACCTGGGAGCACAGGGAAGTTAAGTGACTTGCTCAGGGTCACACAGTATGTAAGTGGAAGCTGTGGGATTCAAACCCAGGTCTGGTCTGCTGGATGTCACCAGATTTGCAGCTCACAGCCTTAAACCACTGCGCTATACTGCCTCCCGTCGATGCTTTGTGGGGGGGTCGGGGTATGCAAAGGTCTGGTGGACCTGACCTGGGGAAAGGGAAGATGGGTTGTCCCATGTTTCAGGATGCTGAGCGTCGGCCTTCTCTTCATGAGCAGAAAATGACTATTGAACTTTCAGATGGAGTTATTTATCCCCCAGCTGGATGGGTAACTAAGGCTGTGGAGGAGGCTGGCTGGGTTAAAAATTCTTCTGGCAATGGTTGGGATGCTAATGTTTCTGGTCTCTCAGGGCTTGTTAAACCTTTGGGGCCTATTGTTACCCCTGTTGTTGTTGTTTCTGGGCACTCTGATGATTTATTGACACCTGGACAATGGTCCCCTTTGTTGTCTGAGCATACTTTGTCTAGGCCTGAAAATGACTTAATAATGCTTGTTGTACATGACATGGAGGGAGAAGCTCCTTCCTCTGATGTGGTCCCCCCCCAATCTACCTCTCTCTTCCCATATGGAGAACACTGGGTTGGGTACTGATGAGCTACGGGTTGATAATAGGGTTCCAGTTAAACACGGTGATCCTGAGGCAGTCTCACGAAATACTGACCCTGTCTGGCATGCTAAAGTTCGGAAGCAGCTCTTTCCTGCTTCTTTCGTACAGGCTACTGAACCTGCCACTAGGCAGAATGCTGTCTGATTGAAATTTGGAGGGCCCCTGTCTCAAGTTCTGGATAGACATTTTGTTGGGTGAGAGTTTCTCAAGGGTAGCATGAAATATTATGCCTATGAGATTTACGCTTTAATACATGCACCTGGTGTCTCTGTTTTTGACATTAGTTTTAAACACCCGGGTGGGCCTTGAATTGTTTTGGAAACAATTTCACCTGCTAAAATCCACACCTCTGTGGAAGCCTTTTATGGCAATTGCCCTGACAAAGCCTGTATCAAAAAAAAATATTTGTGTTATTTTGCAATGAAGGTGTTAATGTTGCAGATATAACCTACTGGTTACAGCAACATTGTAAATTCGAAGGACACCCTGAATCCATTTTAGACAATGAACACCTATGGACTGGTAGCTAGAGATATACAGTGGATTTACATCTTGAACAGGGTTTTACAAAACATCTTCCAAATTGTTTTTTTGGGGGGAGAGTCAGAGGGGTGATTTTTTTACCCGGGACAACCGAGAGCATGTTACAAAAGTGGGGCAGCTGGTCATCTGAGTAATGTTTGTGATAAGCAGAAATGTGGCCTATGTGGAGACTTGGGTCATATTGGTGCTCACTGTCAGTAGCCCATGAGATGTAATCTCTGTGAGGAACGTGGTCATACATTCCATTCTTGTTCCTGGGCCTCTCATAATAGTGTTGACCAGGCTATAAGGGCGGAACAAGATGTATACATTGCTAATGCTCAAAAAGACAAACAGAAAATGCAAGATTTGCTACTGAATTTACTTCCTCCTGCTTCTCCTGCTTTGAGAGTGGATGGCTCTAGGAAAGAGGCTCCCATTGTGGGTGCTTTCGATGTGCAATTGGATATGGATATATCCTTGTTGGAGTCACAGTCAAACGCTGATGCAGTGGGTGATGCTGCCCTGCATGCACCGGAAAGTGGGACTTCCTCTACTGGTTCTTTGACTGCTAATACAGGAAGAGATAGTTTGGTTGGAGACATTGGAACAGTTTTGAGTACTGTTTCTGATATAAGTTACATGCCGGCCCCCCCCCGGGTTAACAACCTGATGCTGTTTTCCACAGGGTAACACTATTGAAGTCGAGTAAATCTGCTATGACTGTACAGCAAGATTTGGTGGATTTAGTCTCTGTCCCATTGCAAAATTCATATGCTCTCTTATGTGAGCCAGAGGGTGAAGATGATGGTTTGGACTCTGACATATCTTCAGTTGCATCCTCTTAACCTGAGGTTGCACCTGAAGTTAGTGTTGGAGACAAACCTAAACCAAAAAAACAAAAGAAGCACAAGTGAAATGTCTGCTGTATGTTTTTTTCCACTATTGTTTGAATTCCTGTTTTCGCTCTGTCTCCTTTTTTTCCTCATGGATGGGGGCATTGCCTTTCTTACTACTAATGTTAATAGCATCAAGTCTCGGGGGGGGGGGAAGAGTTACTTTTCTGAGTCTGGTGGAGGGTCATGGAAATGTGATCCTGCTACAGGATACTAGATTGCACACTCTATTTGAGATGAGAGAGGCAGAGAAAGATTGGAGGTGGGGTGCCTCCCTGTGGTCACTTGAGGAGGAACAATGTGTTGGATTGGGGGTGTTATTTTCTGGCATTGATACTACTGTATTACAGGTATTGGATATCCAACCTGGGAGGGCTATGCTTGTTGACGTGGTATTATATGGTATTACATATCGCATCATTAATATTTATGCTCCCTGGCAGAAAGCTGACAGATCTTTGCTTTTTAAACATACTGCTCCATATCTGTTTACTTCAAAAATGGTGTTATGGGGAGAAGATTTTAATTGTGGGTTAACCTCTAGGGATTGGGGGAGGAAACCGCAAAAAATCTTTTGTGATTCTCATGCATTACTCACTGTATTACAGCAGGGTAACTTGAAATATGTTTATGATCTTGTAACGTTAGAACCAATACATACCTTTTTTAAGGGTGCCTTGTCTACCAGAATTGACTATTGGTTTTTATCCAAACAAATTACAAGTTTAATGGTTTCTGTTTTGCCTCTAGAGACTTCGGATCATGTGGTAGTGAAGGTGTTAATAGGGAGACAACAGCAGCTCCCAATGGGGAGAGCTTATTGGAAACTGAATATTGCCTTTTTACAAGAGGAGTTTGTCAAGAGTCAAGTTTTGGCCTTCCTTAAATTGAGATCGTCTGTTAGTTTTTTATATGATAGCCCCATTGAGTGGTGGGAAGACACTAAGAGGGATTTGAAACTACTATTCCTGCAATTGTCTGGTACCAGAGCTGCTGATCAGTATTTACATTATTTAGGGTTTAGAGCCCAGTACCTACGTCTCCTGATTAAGTTACAGTAGATGTGTCGAATGCTGCTACTCAACAGCAGCTTGCTGATGTGAAAGGTAAAATGTGTAACTTTCTTAAATCGAAGGAGGTTAGAGGTTTATTGCAACAGAAATATTTAGTTAAGGGCACTAGGGAGCAGGTGAATCCCTATGATCTTGGTTTGGATAGGACACAAAAGGTTGTTATGACTGCTTTGCTGGATGGTGCTGGAGGGGTTGTGTGGGATATTAAAGGGATACAGCAAATAGTGCAATTACATGCAAGGGCTCCATTTCAGAAGCAGAATTTGCAGAATCATGCTCTATTTTTTGATCATTTGGAGATGCCTCAGCTGTTGAAGAATGAGAAGAGGGAGTTGGTGGCTACTGTTTCTGAGGATGAAATTAAATTGGTGATAAATGGACTTTCTACTCATACTACCCCGGGTATAGATGGGCTCTCTAATGAGTTTTATAAGCTTTTTGTGGATATATTGCTCCCATGGTTTCAGGTCCTTTTTCAGGCCATTTGGACTGAAAATAGACTTGTGTCTAGTATGAGGGATGGGTGCTGATCTTTCTCCATAAGAAAAGGGATTTGAGGGATGACAAGAATTGGAGTTTGCATACATCTGATTATAAAATATTGGCTAAAATTCTGATGGTTAGGCTGGCTAAGATAGCACACAAATTGGTCATTCCTACTCAAACTTGTGCAGTTCCTGGGAGAAATATAATTCATAATTTATTTTATCTCAGGGTGCTTGTTGAGCAAGGTTTGCAAATGAATTTGGATGGATACTTATTGACCCTTGATCAGGAGACTGCATTTGATGCGATACGTCAAGACCTCATTTGGGCTGTTTTAAGATATTATGGTGTCCCGGAACTCCTGCTTAAGTTGTTAAAAACATTGCATTTGGAGGTTCAAGTAACGCCATTAGTAAATGGACATCTGGGTATTCTGGTTTATATAAAAAATGGTGTCCGACAGGGATGCCTGATGAGCCCTTTATTATATGTTTTTGGCCTAGATCCCATTTTGAGGGTCATTGAAGGGGATGAGCAGATTTTGCCTATTAAGACTAATGAGGGGATTTTATTACCAAAAGTTATGGCGTATGCAGATGATTGTGTTTTTGCTGTGGCAGATTTGAACTCTGGTCAAAGAGTTCTTCAGGTAATAGAAACGTTGCAGTCTATTACGGGAATTAAGATAAATTATACTAAAAGTAAAATGCTGGTTTTGGGTGCAGCATTGGTGGTGGATAGTTTTACAATTCCTGTTTGTTCAGGGAATCTGAAGTTATTAGGACTCTATTATGGTACTAGGGATGCTGCAATGATGATTTGGACTTCAGTTTATGATGTGGCTTATAAGAAAGAGGTTAAGTGGCAATCTTGGAAGATGACTAGAAAGAAGCGAGTGTATCATCTCACAGCATTTATTGCCCCTATTTTTCTTTACGCTGCACATGTATTTCCTTTGCCATTTACTATGCATGCAAAAGTCAGGGGTCTTTTCTTTTAGTTGTTATGGGGAGCCGTTTGAACCCTGTGAAAAGGGTGCATACATATAGGGCTTGGAAAGCGGGAGGTCTTGATATGATTCAGCCCTTGGTATATTTGTTTGGGAATTTCATTTATAGTTCCATCAGACCTATGTTGTTAGAATCAGTTCAGGTGGGGACATTGTGTATGCAGTTGTGGGGGGCTAGGTTTTTATCGGCATGGGGGAGGGAGAAATGGCATTCTACAGACAAGCAGCTCCCAGACTATATACAGATTACATTGAAATATATTAGATAGTGGAAAATTGTGCTACGTTGGTTTTTGTCACATGAGAAAAAATATTTTTATGCATTCATTGTTGACAATTGTTATACTGAAGAGCCTCTGTTTCGGGTATCTAGCCATATTAATAC
This sequence comes from Neoceratodus forsteri, assembly GCA_016271365.2. NCBI lineage: Eukaryota > Metazoa > Chordata > Ceratodontiformes > Ceratodontidae > Neoceratodus > Neoceratodus forsteri. The sequence goes on from CM057450.1 coordinate 1,784,643,460, forward strand.
TGATATGCTTATAGCTAATATGGTAGATCCCAGGATTCCAAGGAAAATGCAAGATATGATTTGGTTGTGTGGGCATCAAAAATTAAGTGTGAATGATAATCCGAAACATAAACAGAAAGATGAAAGGGGATGTGGTGAACAGTTGTGTAATGGTCAGCCTGAAACAATTTGGCATTTGTTTTTTGAGTGTGTGCATATCTGGGGCTTTTGGACAGCATTAGCAAATTGGTGGGGTGAACCTCTCTTTGGCTCTTTGTCTTATGATGTATTGATTTTGGGGCAGATACCTGAGACATGGGCTAAGTGGTGACAGAGTACGATTTTTGTTATCTTAGCATGTGTTAAATGGTCATTGTGGCAGGTAAGATGTTGCAGATTTCTTCAACATAAAGATGTTCAGATGTAAGAACTTTTCTTTAAAATTCAATGTGAGCTAGACAAGATCTATAAATATGAATTTCATACTTTGGGAAGTGATGTTGGACAACGTTTATGAAAACATATTGGTTGGATGGGATAGTGTGTTCCACGTTTGTCATCTTAGTTTTATACAGTTTGTATAATGTATTGGTTTGTATGTTCACTTGCTGGGTGGTGATATGTTTTTCTTTACTTTCTCTGGTTTACTTGGTCTGGTATTCTGTACATGTCTGTTGTTGATGTATTTTGTTTTTGGCTGTTAATAAAAATTTCCCTTAGTCTTTTTGATAAGTACCATGGGATCTTTAACATCCACCTGAACTACCACCAATCCAGGCAGATGGGACCTCGGTTTAATGTCTCATCTGAAAGACAGCACCTCAGAAGTGCAGCACCCCCCCCCCCCCGTGCTACACTGCAGTGTCAGTATTGGGATATTAACCCAAGTGCCAGATGTGGGAACTGAATCCACAGCCCTCTAATCTCCCGGCCTCAGAGGCAAGTGTGCTACCTACTGAGCCACTGACATGTGTTACCACCAGGGTCAGCTATTTTGTGCATGTTGTTGCTTTTGCTGTAAAATACTGGTGTGTCATGTTGTGTCCAGTCAGATTTTACATGCTATTTAATTGTGTATGTTTGCTGTTAAGCGCTGTGCCTGTCTCATTGTAATGTTTGCTGTTTCCTATCCTAACATAAGTCTGTATACACCCCCCGTCTCCCAACAGTACAATAAATGTTCATGCTTGTTTTGCAGATCATGTGGTTGATGTGCATTTCTGATCTGTGCTACCAATGGCATGTCCATTGTGCTTGCCATATGAGACTATTGTGATGTAGTTTTTTCTGTCTGTAACCATGTAGTGTGGCAATATGCATCCTGGCCACATGCTGCATCCTCTCCACATGCAGCATTGCATGACACATTCACCAATGTTGGTGGCCACAGTATGTGGCACTGTGGGTTGATGCCATGTAGTGGGGGGGCCAAGTAGGCCACCATAATGTGCAGCCCATGCTCCATGCATGCAACCACTGTGGCCAAACCTTTCCATTTCAGACAGTGACATAGTCAGGTGGATTGGTGGCTGGCTACAGGACAGACAAGGAGATTGTCAGTCAATGAGAATGGTCTGGATGACGGATATGTTACAACTGGTATGCCACATGGATCGATGGCATGGCCAGCCCTGTCTAATGCATGGCATTAAAATGTTAGTATAGGTTCACAGGGCACACAAGCCCTTGTTGTGGATGGTACCAAGGTAGGTGGATGTGTTTGCTTTGGGTTGGCAGTTAGGGCCTACAACTTGGCTAGACTGATATGAACATATGAAACTTGCCAGCAGAAACAGGTCTTACGGTCTATCAAGTCTGCTCGTGTGTGCGGCTAGCACCCTTATATTGCAGCTGCCCACCCCCCATTCTCCATTTAATGAGGCAACTGTGCTATAACATGCTGCAGCTGCAGCTCAATTCTGTAGGTGCACTGTGATACATCTGTGTAAGGGGACTCTGGGACAATCTGCAAGCTTACGGGGAGACTGCTAAATGCCTCCACTGAGGGGAATGATTTTGGGTCATCATATGCAGAACCCTTGAACAAACCAGCAAGTGCTATCGTGCATCCTGAAGGACTAGTTGCCTGCTGGGGTGCAAGGTGGGGGGAGGACAGCAGAGGCAGTGTGGTGCTACAACCTCTGTGATGATCCCTGTTAAGACCCCATCTGGGGTACTTTGGCTAGTTGTTTGAACTCACTTCAGAGAGGTGTACAACAGGCTTGTGAATATCCAGGGTAGGATGACAATGCTGTATCAAGAGCTTCCAGGCGCTTTCATACAGGAGCCATTTAGTATCATTGGACATGTTCCCACTGGGGTATGGGATGGAGTGGGGGGACACGTATAAGACATACATGTTCCAAGGGGTATTAACACTGTGCCCTTGTCCGATCTATTCTATAGAGGTAACAACAGTTGCACTAGAGGCACACTAGCAGGAGGATGATTGGTGGGTGGCAGTTGTGTCACATACCCATGTAACATTGCTTTGCCTGGTCCACTCATCCAGGGTACTGTGGGTCCTACACAGGCATATAGTGCTGCAGCAGTGGTGGACTGTCATATCTGTGGCACAGTGGTGCAGGCAACAGGCGGGTGTCAGTGTCCACCCATCTGTGGTCTGAACATGTCCCAGCCCATGTGCCACCTGACCCAGACTGGCATCACCCATCATGCCATGCATGGCACATTCCATTGCTTCAGCCCCTGTCAGTGGAAGTACTATCAGCACACATGTCTTGTGTTAGAGTGCTTTAATTTACAGCATTATAGTTGTTACACCACAATGTACAGTACCATCATGTGTTGTACCATATTCCACAGTGTAATATACCCATCAAACATTCACTCCCACGCCCTCACATGTCACCTCTGTAGCTGTGTTCCCCATGGCCCCCCACCCATAGTACACATCTCAGTGTCTTGTGTCATGGCATGTCCATTATGTCATGGTTTGTTGTGTGACTTGTTTTTTTTTCTTTCCGTACATTGCTGGGGTGCCATATCCTGCTGCTGATGGCATGTCTCACCTCTGTGACTTGCCCCCCCACCCTTGGTCAAGGTGGCATTGCATGCCTCTGATGTGGTGGAGTCTTGCATGATTGTGCTGCATGGCTTTCAGTCACGTTTCTTTGGGAGTGTTTGATGGCCTTGGATCACCCATGGCTGCAGTGTATCCTGAATACCTTGGGACTGGGCTCCAGCATCAAGCCCCATGCTGGCATCACAGTGCTGGGTTCCACATGTGCAGGGCTGTTCTGTCTGCACTGTGCCCTCAGTTTGTCCCATCTTGCTTGCAGTGGTGGTTGTGGAGCAGGTGTTGCCTGCTCATTGGCTGCTTCTCCGGACATTGACACTGGTACAAGGGACATTGTTATGCCCATCATGGGCCTGTCCAAAACTGTGTAGTGGGGAAATCACAGTTGGCTACGTGGGCCTGTCTGCTGCAGTAACCTGCTGTGGTGCAGAATGGGGGGGATGCTGTAATGGCACACCAGTTGGGTGATGCTTGGTGGCTAGTGGTTGTGTTGCATACCCGTGCAACTGTGCTGGACATAGTAACCTGTCCTGCAGGATTGCTGCAATGGTTTGCAATGCTGTGGCCATTGCTTCTGTCTGTCTCTGCTCCACCAGTCTTTCTACAGCCACTGTGAGGAACTTTATTGCCTGCATCTGGCACTGAATGCATGCCCGTGTGCCATGCAGGACCTCCATAATGGTGTTCATCACCACAGAGGTGTTCCATCTTCCCTCCTGTATAGCAGTGGCGATGCCTGACAGACATTCATCCAGGTTCTTGTGGTGTTCCTCTAGGCATAGACGTATGCACCCCAGCATCTCTGTTTGCTCCTCCTGCCTGCCCACCACAGACTGGCAGAATGTGGCATAGTCTGTGGGTGACCTTTGCTCCCTCTGGAGCCCTTATGCAGCCTCATCCAATCTGGCCTCTAAGTTAGACATGCTGATTGGGCTCAGTTCCTGGGTTATGTTGTCTGGTATGCTTGTAACACTCCCGAGGTCATCATCCCCTGCTGTGACTTCAGCTGCCACCACTGATGATGCTGGCTGACTGAGCACCTCTGCTCTCAACTCGGTGCCCACTTGTGGTGTGTTCCGTACACCCTCCACCTGTCCAGACTGTGTCCCTGGAGTGGTGTGTCCCCCACTGCTGGCCTCCTCTTCCTCCTCTTTGCTATCCTCCATGTTGTCATCAGCATCTCTGCCAGATGTTACAGCCTTACCGTCATCCACTGGTGTTTCTGTGGGGGATGCATACAGTGTTGGTTACTGACTACATCTGCCATTGCAGCATTTACATTTATATCTGTTAACACAGGATGCACTACTCTGTAGTGTGTTACACCCATCAGTCTGACACACCCATGCGATGCTGACAGGCGGTATGGTGCAGCATTGTGTGCCGTTGCATTGTCAGTCATCCCACCATGGCTGACATACACCCTTCCTATCCATAGTTGTCTGGCTTACACACAGTGCTACCCCTCCAGGACTTGTAGCCTACATGTGGCATTCCCTCCCCCACCCCCCATTGGTGTCCGGACACTACTTATTGTCAACCATCCTTGGGCCATGGTGTGTGCAGCATACACTATGCTTTTTGGTTGGTCACTGCAGTGCCACCCAGTTGCCTGACCCCCATGTCCACAGTTCATTCACTTACTCGGCCATGTGGTGTTCCACTGCGGATATGTTGTGCGATCCCTGCATGGCCTGTACTGTCTTGTTTGTCCTGATTGTGTCTGTACACAATGTGCAGTCATGCCATTCTGCTGCAGACTGTGCCTCACATTGTGGTAACTGTGCATCTGGTACAGACATATCTGACACACCTACCCTGGACCACACACACATATTAGGCATGCTGGACAGTGTTTCAGGACTGCCACTATCCAGTTGGCTGTTGGTATCACATCAGCCATGCATTACTCCCTGTTACACTGTCACATACAGCCTGAACGCCATGGCACATGCTTTGCTTCTATCAGCATTCCATCCTGTAGCAGTACTGACTGGACTGATGGTATTTGCTTCTGAACAGCATTCTTCCACTGCTGGTTGAAGAACTTTGTGATTCAGAATCCCCCATCATTTACATACACATTCAATCTGTACACATTGTACACCTCTCTGTTGGGCTACTCTTTGTAATAGCAATATGCCACTCCCAGTTTTGGTGGTGACAGTTGGCTACTCACTCCCTAAGGTCAATGTGTCAGTTGACTACACCTCATGATGCAGTCCACCCTTATGGGTTGTTTAACAGACAGTTACCCTGGCCTTGCTCATACCTCTTTGCCTGTTTGTGCACCTATGCATTGAAGCACAATGTGGTGTTGTTGTTTGTAGGTGGCCCTCACAGTCTGGCACATAAAGGGGCACATGGCAGGGTCATGTGTCTTCAGCAATCCGACCATGTTTGGCACCTAGTATCACATGCATCCCAGGTGTACCTTATTGCTTCTGTACAATGGTTCCACAGACGACTGTTACGTAAAGGACACCAAACCCTGTTTTAACAGACACATGATGCCATGACTTGCTGTCCAGTACTCCTGGTGCCTGCACTGATGTTGCCCCTTTCATTCTTCTGTATCCCTGCACACTCCATACATGGTGTGACTGTATGGCGTGGTATTGTGGACATCAGGCTCTGCAGACATCCAGTGGTGGTATGTTCCCACCCCACACATGGACTGGTAACATGGCATATTTCATCTGCATGCGTCATACTGCATGGTACAGTGATATGTGCTATACAGGTTTGTTCACATTGACAGCTGTGTTACATGGTAGCCTCCAATCTCATTGGTGTGCAAGCTCTGCCCCCCCATTTCACACATTACACATCAGTCACACAGTGGCAGGTGTGTGTTCTACACTTGCATGTGTGTAGCTTCCCTTTTACATGGCAGGCTGTGCTGTTCATTGTACATATTGCCCTTGTGTTTAGACCTTGTGCCACATTTCACACAACTGGGCCAGCTCTTGCATTCCCCTTGTCCCTGTTGCCATTTTGGTCAGCACGTTTTATAATCAGCACACTCGCAGACACACACAGACACACACACACACACACACACACATATCGGTGTGGCCACAGTGCAGCACTTCTGTGCTGTTGCACATTGTGACATACATTCCCTCACCTAGTATCGCTGTATTGACATCTGACCTACCTGTGTTGCTCTGCAGCCTGAAGGTGTCCAGGTCTGTGTGCCCCCATTTGGTGTGGCTGCAGATGTTTGCTGCAACTCTCTCCTCCTGGCTTGTGAGTTGTATTTCTTGGATTGGGCCCCCTCCAGTTGCTTTTGCACACCTCCTGTTGTGTGCCAGCTTTTCTTTACAATGGCGCTTCATGTCATTATATCTTTTCTGGAGATCTCTCATGGTGCACCTGGCAATGGCCACTGCATTAACCTTGGTGTCCACCTCCTCCCAGGCTGCTTTGCAATGTTGGTGCAGTTCCTTGTCACCACCTCTGGACAGGAGTAGCTGTGTCTTGGCCTCTACTTTTTCAATGAGGATGTCTGTCTCCTCCTTGGTGAAGTTTTTTTTCTTTTGTGTGTCTAGGTGCTGCCCTGCAACATCCCTTGTATGCTGTTTGCCGCCATGACCTGCATCTGGCTTTGCACCTGCATTCTGCATTACTTCTGTGATTTGTGTCCATTTTATATGGTGCTACTTGCAACATGCGCACTTCAGGGTGTCTTTGGCGTAAGTTGCAATTTTTCTGGAATATGGTGCATGACGCATGTTGCAATATTTTGGGATGCATTTTGCACCATGTCATAATATGCGCTGCTCTAAGCATTCTTTCAGAAGCAGGTGCACTACCTCATTGGGGAGACTGCCCCAGGTCCAGCCAGCACCTATGTATGAAATCAAATTTCCACAAGGTTCAGCAGAGCGAGATCCCCTCAAATAACAGACAAAAGCAGATCCCATAACCAATCACTTCTGTTTAGCCACACAATACCTCCCATAGACTTTGGAAAGTAAGTGGTAGTCATAGAAAAGTTTCTCAGTACTAAGGTGTACCTGGGTATATTGAGGCAGAATGAGGCAGGATCACATTACAGTCAATGCAAATTACCTCAGTGGTACCTAGAGAAGGCCCAATTATACAGCATAGACTTGACATTATTGATATAATAAATAGTTCAGACTCCGTGAAAGAGTTCTGAGTGGTAATCATGATAATCATTCGGACCATTTCTTAAAACCCTAACCCAGATATCTTCTCAGTTAAATGTTTAATCAGGGTATTTGGTCTGAAAATGTAATAATATTAATAGCAGTACCTTTTCAAGAAAAATATCTCATGGGGTAATTTTCTGGCATTGCTGTTTCAGTGTCTCTGTTTAGGATGGCAAGAGAAATCACTACCAGCAATGCACAGATTGACAATTCTCCCCTCTCTTAAACTGGGGGTTAAACACTGCCACAATTAAACTTTTGATTTCTTACACCCTCATATCCAACTTGCTGAACACCAATTAATCACTCAGCTCCTTTTCCAGTCAGGTTCACAAGAATTTCTTCTCAAAATACAAGTTGCCATGAACCCCATTTTCACCTGCTTCTCATTCAAACTAGAATCTGTTCCACAATGCTGTCTACCACGTTGACAAATATTTGGGGAAACCAAAAAAGGTATCGCTTCACTGAGCGTAATAACTTTTAACTTGATTCTGAACAGGCATCTACCTTCCTCTCCGCAGACAACAACAGCGTACCTGTTATTAGAAAAAATAAAACTTGTCAGCACATAGTATGCCCTCCTCATAAACTTCCTTGCAATACCTTCCTTCACACTGAACATTCTGGACAGGGTATTCCTCTCCAGATCACTCCCCTTTCCTCCATTCTTGTCTGTAAATTCTCCACTGAAAACACAACTCTAGTTCAGTACCTTGGCCATGACAAAACAGCGCTGAAAGTCAGGTATCAAAAACCACTCGGGCACTGAGATGGTTTTTAACTTTTAAAACTCAGTCTGGGGACAGCAAGATGGCAGAATGCCATAAATAAATAAATTACTACTGTATAAAAAAGCAGTGTGAAGGAAATCATTATCAAACACATTACTTTCACCCACCCATTCTCATAAGGCAATGGTATCCTCCCCCTCCCAACACAAGTTTAGATTTAAACACTGGATGGCAGGTGCCCAATCCTGTGACAGGTATGCACCTCCCTCCTGACCCAAGTTTAGATTTAAATACATATGGCACAAGCCCAGTCCTGCCACCGGTATCCCCCCCTCCTTCCCAACTCAATTATACTAAAAACAGATTATGGGTGCCTAAGCCCGTCGCTTTTCTATGTGTATTTCTGACCATGGGGTTGTCTCTCCCACAGTGTTAACATCACCCATCCAAATTGTAATCTACAGTGGAATACCCACCCCAGGTGCTGGAATATCCTCCCTCTGAGTAATTAACAGACCAGAGTGCTCACCCATGGTGCCACTGAAGACTTTCTGTGACAAAGAAAACAGACTCTCATCAGTTTTCCTTCTTTTGTTAATTTGTTCTGAAACAAAGAAAAACATCCATAGATGTATTTTGCTTTGTGTTCCTAAATTTTTCAACATTCACTCCTAACTTTAGTATTTTTCAATATTTTGATCTCACATTTTTAACATATTTTTTTTGATGCACCTCATGAACAAGAGAGGTGACATTTTTCAACTCCAGACCAAAAGATGATTTCACATTCACTCTGTGAAATCACCTTTCATCCTGGATATGAAAAATTTCAGTTGCTACATTCATGAGGTGGGGTCTTTAAAGAAAACTTTGTACATTAAAAATTGGGGATCAAAATATAAAAAAACAGCCAACATTTTATGAATGAACATCACATTTTTTTCAGCATTCCCTCATAACTGCTATTTTTCAATATTGTGACCTCAAATTTTCAACATGGACTCTTTTGACCCCCCCCCGATAAACATGACAGGTGATGTTTTTGAAATCCTGCCCATACTATATTTTTGCACCTAACATACTAACATACTAATTTCCAGTAGATTAGGCCTTATGGTCTATCGAGTCTGCTCGAACCTCAGATCCCTAGTAGGGTGCTGAGGCCTTTCCCTCCTTGTGTTCCAGAAACCCCTATCATCCATCTCCACCTCTCTGGGCCAGGCCATCATCTGACACATCCACTTTCTGTGTCTGTTCCACCCTCTCTTGAAGCTCGCCACTGTGGATCTCTGAACCACCTGTGCAGGAAATGATGTTTCAGAGAGCATCAGATAAATGCACCTGTCATGTTCAGAAGAGGAAATCATAAAAAGCCTACATTAAAACTTTGGGGTCAAAATGTCTAGAAAAAAGTTAGAAAGAAATGTTCTGTGTGGGGCCAGCCATTGGCTCAGTGGGTAGCTCGTTATGATCATGTACTGGTGAGCTGTTTGAGGGTGAGCCCAGTAAACCAGTTGGATGGGCCAAGGCTAGGGGTAAGGCATTGCCACACAGTACCACTCCCAACCGGGGATGGATGGTGCAATGTTGTGCTGCATGAGCAACAAGTAGCTAGCCTCTGCATCCATTTAATAAGGTCCATAGGCACTGTGCCTCCACAGCCAGAAGGGATCTTGGCCCTGCATATTGCCATCTGTACAGTACACGTCACATTAAACTGTTCCTCCAATGAGCTGTTCTGGCATTTCTGATTGAGTTGCACAAGCGTTACTGACGCCAGCACAAAGCCCTGCACAAATTGTTTCTTAAGAGTTAAAATGCAGCTTTTCATTGCATTGTGACTAGACTTCAGATGCATTCCAAATGAGTTGCAAAACCATTTTATAAACATTGCTCATGAGCTGGCTAAGCATTGAAAAACAATGCAGTATGAGTTGCCAGTTTACTGTATTACCAACTGTAAAAAACAATGCTAAACCAACTCATTGGTAGAACAGTTTAATGTGATTTGTACTGTAGCTACATGGAAGTGCAGGGCCCTGAAGTTCCTGCACACCTCTAGCACCATGGATTCTTTGCATCCATTGCCACATGGAAGTGAAGGGCCTGAGAGCCCTACACTTCCACAGCTAGACAGACACTATCCTTGGCAACTCTGCGGGGCTATACTTGTTTGGGACCTGTGTGAATGAGGACATGATTCCGTTATTACATAAAGAAGGGAAATTAATTGTGAACCACATTAATGCAGACATTACAGCTGAAATATGCAAAGCAGACAAAGTAAAGAAATGAAACACATTGGGGCTTATAGTCTCAGGAGTCTTGGCAAATCTGTGGTGTGGTTTTCCCTGGGGTTGTTAACCCTAATGCCCACCCCCTCCCATGAGCACACAAGATTATACATGCTCTCCTGCTTAATGCAGGGCCCACAAGGCCCTGTGAGAAGAAAGGTATATCTAATTCTGTTACCCACATGCGGTGAGCCATACTTCTCTGCCTCCAAATAGTACATGGATATGGGGCTGTGGCTTGTAGCTGTACCTTGTGCTTCAGACAGGAGGTTATGGACTGTGGGTGGGCATTAAGGTTGACAATCTCAAGGAACAGCACACCACTGATTTGCCAAGAGCTGTGAGACTTCAGTTATGGACTGTGGGTGGGCATTAGGGTTGACAGCCCCAAGGAGCAAAACACTGCAGATTCACCAACACTTCTGGGACTACAACCCCTAATGTTTTTCATTTCCTTTCTATGTCTGCTTTTCATTTTTCAACCCTAATGTCTGCATTAGCATAGCTTTTGCAGTGAATAATATATACTGCATATGCTGTTCACAGTGCTGTGTTTTAAAGAAATCTTCTTGTTAGTTTTCATCCAATATAAAACAGATGTCAATCATACCTACTGTGGTTAGGTTTCAAAGTTCACAATATCTCATGATTTTGTTAAGGCTATGTGGAAAGCAACAACAGTAGAAACTAAAATACATGCCATGAAAATGTCTATTGTAAATACCAACAAGCAAAGTAGTACAGTGGGAAACACCTTCACAAATGTTTCCAGTAAGAAGTTTTGTGCGACGAATTGTCATTTTGGGAAACATCTACTTCTGGAATTAGCCCTATTCTTATTTAAGGAGAGCATGCTCATGGATTAGGGTTGTGCAATATGCTCATGCATCTGTTGTTATCATGCGACTAAGTGCACGAACAGGGATTACATTATTGTCCAACCCTCAGACAGCATGAGAAGCTGTCTACTATACTTCACAGAACAAAGTTCTGTCGACCCCAAGTGGAGGCTTGGTATAGCTTCTCAGAAAGAATATGCATAGAATTTTTAAGTCGCCAGTGTGGCAAAATACCTGGAGAAATCTGCAATACATCCTGCTTATCTGTGCTAATAATTTAAGTTTAATTATTAGAGAGAGCAATTAGTTAGACTTTGCCAGGAGGTGCTGTGTCCCCACACAGTGTTTCCTCATTTAAAGTGATCTGAGATGTGCTGTGTCAACACACAGTGAAATCTGACAGAAGTGTGAGATAAAGCTGCGAAAGGGTAGAGAAGGATACAAAAAAGTTAAAACATGGCATATAATAGAAAAATTACACTGGTCAAATGCAGTATATTAAGTAAGTTATAGATACTGTTAAGCAATAATGCATATAATACAGTGGCAAGTATATCTGAACATTTTAAAACACAAACCAATTCCATTCCACAGTATCTCCTTATTTAGTCCATGGGACAGATATTTAATAGTCAGGGTTTGCTCCTTGCACAGACCCTAACCTGAGTACAAATTAGTGCAATGCCCTAAATTTGATATAGTAGAACAAGTTTGGAGCATAGTGTCAGTGCACTAAACATGCTTGAATACAGCTCCCAGAACATAGCCAGAATAAAAGCACGAACTGATGGTCTCAGCACAAAGCACAACACCATGCTGGGCACAGAGAGGTATGGGCCTATATCTAACATAAGGCTTTCAAGGAGCAAACCTAGTCAGGATGCTCAAACATATGTCGTTGCTCTTGTACTAAGTTGCCATGTTCAAATATTCCCATGCAAATGATCGCTTTGCCCATACAGGGCACTAAGAGGTCTTTTTATCTCATTACAAAATGGCTCAGAAGAATCCAGTAACTTTATTAGTTAAAACCAATCCCATGACCATGCTGTGATGTTGCTCACTGCATGGTCATCCTGGCATTCAGCCTCTTCCCATATCCCCACACTGCTCAACTTCCTCAAAAAATAATATGGCAGCTATATGTTACCCCTCTCTAACCAGACTTTGCACTGTACTGGGAACTGATCACTGCAACTAGTGTTCAAAGATTAGTCCCCTCTACAATGGAAAAAACTCACATTAACTCTGGGAATATGCATTTTTTGGATGTATATCAAAATAGCAGCGTTTCTGTTTGCTCTGACTTAAAGCAGCGAGCGTGCACGAGATTGCTCTTGCGTTTTCATTTTCACTAATACTGTCCAGTTTGAATATTCTCCTTCCACTCTCCTCAGTTAAACACGTTGTATGTTAAAAAAACTTTAAAATCCTCACCGCTGTGTGTCTTCCTCTGCATCTGTATTGCAGTAATGAATGATGACCTGAGGGAGAGTGACTGTACAGCAGTCCACGAACATCAGCAACTACAACTATAACAGGCTCATTAGGACAAATATCTTAAAGCAAACCCATAAAACCAATGTAGTTCCTGCAGATGGAGGAACTACTTAACCAATATTTCATGCCAACTTTTTTTAATTTGTGCAAATCTATACACGAGTATGTGAATCACTAAACACATTTAAGAAAAATACATTTTCTAAACACAATAATATACTCCATGGTATGGAGTATGGTAGATCACTGCACTTCCTGGGTAGTTGAAGCCACACAGCCTGTGACCTTGTGCCTCTCAATGCTACCAGGGCATGCAGTGAACTACCATAATAAGCACCCTGATGTGTGTTTTTGCTGAGTTATGGCCTCATTATTTTGTGAGGCCCTAACTTTACATGGAGGACTGTCCCTCCCCAAGGCATGTGTTGTGTTATGTTTGTTTTGCAAGTCCAACAAGTCAGACGGATCTGCTACAGGTCTTTGAGTTACAAGTATATGTTGGGGTTAGTGGGCAGATCAATAGTGAATCAGAAATGTCTCATGACAAAACCAGTCACACATGAAAGTTCAGAGTTTATGTCTGTTCAATATTTATTATATCTGCAACACATGTCTTCCAATCCTGGCCCAACATTTCTCCCACATGGACTTCTTTTTTCCTTTTTTACTTATTTATTTATGATATTCATAACATTACAGTGAATATCAGAATACTTAAAAGAAAAAGGTAAGGTATGCATACCCAGCCACGGAGGATAAAGACACTCTTTAATGAAACTAGGAGAAAAACAAGGCACAAAGGTCCATGCAAAATGGGATACTGCCAGAGTGCTCTTCATTCTCTGTTAATGTACTGCCAGTGTCCTTTAAAAATTAGAATTGGGGGGGCGCTGTGGAGCCCGAGCTGTGTAGAAGCAGAAATTTACAGTTCCATCATCTAGAGCTACAAATCCATTAAAATCAATCATTTCTAGCAAACTTTGGTTGCTTTTGATGACTTAATTGGTCTCCTGACCTCTAGTTTCATCAAGACGGGGAATCCAAAGAGAGATAAAGGCATGAGGAACTGACAGAGGGAAGGGAGCTGGTGGTGTCCAGACCTTGCAGTTGGGATCTGAGGCCAGTCTGTGGTAGATTCTGGTACAAAGTGACCCTCTCAACCCTGGGCCCAAAAATACAAACTTTGATACAATCGGTCTCTGGTCTGACTCAAAAAGTTGAAGGATTCAAGTCTAGAGTGACTGTGTTGGAAACTGCCCTGGATGGTCTGAAAACTGAAGTCCATGAGGTGGTCAAACAGGCTGACTCTGCAACGGGAGCCACTTCAATTATGGTGAAAAAGCTGCAACAATTGCTGGCCAGATTTGTGAAAATGGAGAATCAGGCCTGTAATACCAACATCAGGCTCCTGTGTATTATGGAGGGTAGCGAGACGGATCACTCGTTGATGTTCGTAAAGGACTTTCTGACAGAGAAGCTTGCACCTATTTGAACATAGACGATCACAGACATTCAAAAAGTCTACCGCATCACTCCTTGAGGCAGACAACAAACCTCTGCTGATCCCTGGACTTTGATGGTGGTAACATTGGGAGTTGGAGAGAGGGATCAGATCCTTCAGTTGGCACGCCATGTGGGATCCATTATGATGGACATATGCCAGGTATATGTCATCCCGGACATTAGCTACGTGACAAGACAACGTCGCAAAACATTCGATGGGGTAAGGTGATTGTTGCGAGATGCTGATATCCTGTACCGCACACAACTGGAGAAACTGGACCCACTCACCAAATTTCAAATTGAAAAAATATGTTTATTTCATTAATTCAGATTTAGTAGTTGCCGTATTGGTCCTTGCAAGAATAGATGTAGAAGCAAATGATTTGATACCTTTTAATGGACCAACATAAATGTAACAACAAGAACAAAGTGCTCTAGCTTTCGGACCAACCAGTCCTTCTTCAGAAGCTAATGACAGTTGTTTAGAAAAAAAAATACTTTTAACAGCTAGATCATGCAGCAAAAACAGAAAAAAATCCCCATTGGTTTCAAATACTCATTTAAAAAAAAAAGAAGATGATGTCAGAGAAGTATAACAGTACCATATTACCTTCAGCCAGGAGGATCCCTGGGTCAAAGGTGCTTGCTGGAACACACATATACAAAGAATTCTACTGCATATAAATTTAATTGACATAAGATAACACTGCTAGAGCAGATGACTCTTAAATCAAGCTATGAGTGTCACAGTTGGTATAACGATGTGATTACTGAAAATCAACCCCCACTCAGATTAAAGACATACTAAGATTGTTTTAGGACTCCAAGAAGTTTCAATGCATGCATTATAGACAAGAAATTACCAGTAAAGTTGTCTTACAAACATCAGTGCACACTGTATGATGTGTAAAACCTAGCTGGACCTGTCACCCAGCTGTATACTCCTGCTAGATATCATGCCCTATAAATTTTAAAAACCTCTAGTGTAGTGACAGGACTTTATAATTGATAATTTAAATATAAATTGACAGTATTAGTGTCAAACAAAAAACTTTAGTCGAGGACCACCAAGGAACTAAGACCATGTAGCCTGATATGCACTGATGTCAATATACACTGAGAATGTAACAACTTGATGTACCAGAAGTGTCTAAGGAATCTGAAAAAGAGATAAAAATGTAATTTCTCTCCTCTTCTTCCCACAAACAATACACCCTACCCCACCCCACATCACCATAATGTGGGGGGGATACTAAGCTCTCTCTCTCACACAGAGACACACACACACACACACACACTCCCCTAATGAACCTTTATTCACATCAGTCACTGCAATTGTTCCCCAAAGGAATTCAACTTGTCATGAAATCCTAAGTAAAAGGGCTCATGTATCCTAATACCTACAGAGCAAAAATGTGATACTATTTAACCTTACTACTATCTGCATAGTAACATTTCCAAGGACTATGGATAGAACTGCAATGAAATAAAACTGCCACCCTCCCCAGGATAAGGTAACTGGAAGTAAATATAAAGTATGTGTGTAAGACCAGAGGTCTAACATACCTACATGTCCACAAATTACTACAATATTAACCTAATGTAAAAAGATCTGTCCAGGACCCCCATGCAAATCAGATCTCGCACCCCAATATGTACAGAGTTAAAAAAAAAAATATGTGACAGTCTATGATAAATACATACAGGAGAAAGGACCGGAACAAAACAGCAACCCTGAAGTGGTGGGGGAACTTAAAGAATTCATTTTGACACAACTTCAATTTCAATGGTAAACATTGTGTTCAAACTATGGGAACAGCAATGGGCACCAAAATGGCTCCACAGTATGCTAACCTCTTTATGGCTGACTTGGAGGAGAATTTTTTAAGGCAGTGTCCCCATAAACCACAAACTTATTTCCGTTACATTGATGATTTGTTTATCATCTGGACGGAGGGCACAGATGCACTTAAAGATTTTCATCACAAACTTAATAATCTCCACCCTACCATAAAGCTTACCCTGGAGTATTCTAGCACCAATGTTAACTTTCTGGAAATTACAGTCACCATTAAGGATGGAACGTTACTTATATGTATTTACAGGAAGCCAACAGACAGACAGAGATACCTGCACAAGAAAAGTAATCATCCAAACCATACAAAAATGTCTGTCATGTACAGTCAAGCACTTCAATGTCACCGTATTTGTTCAAATAAGGATGACAGAGATACACATTTGGCTATGTTGAAAAACACCTTTATTGAGCAGGGAAACTCTTCCAGAGAAACTGACAGCATAACAGAACGTGCAACGCAAGTACCAAGACAACAACTACTTCAATATAAAGAAAAGACAGCTACAGACAGAATACCCTTAGTAGTCACATATCATCCAGACCTTGAACTTCTGCGTAAGATTACTAAAGACCTCCACCCAATATTTAGTAAGGATGAAACCCTTAATTGTATTTTTAAGGAACTCCCAGTACTATCTTTTAAACAACCACCAAATTTAGCCAGCCTAATTATTAGGAGCAAACTTTCACCAGAACAGAATGCCATGTCACACAATGGCACACGACCCTGCAGCCAATGCACCTATAAGACTTGTGAGCTCATTTCCACCTCGGACTGTGTGGTTACATCACAAAACAGACGATTCAGGGTGCATGGGAGTTATACATGCACATCACAACATGTTGTTTATTTCATTCAGTGCAAGAGATGTCCACAAACAGGTTATGTTGGAGAGACAAGCCAACAGCTCCGCACTAGGATGAACTCGCACAGACATACTATTAGAGGAGAGATGATTGAAAAACTAGTGGGGCGCCACTTCTCCCAGCCTGACCACTCAATTTCAGATATGTCAGTAATGGTCTTAAAAGGAAATCTCGAAAACACACAACAGAGACGAGCTTTTGAGATTAAACTTATTTTACATCTCAACATGGTAGCAGATGGGATGAAAGTTGATCGGGGTTTCATGGGATACTACAGAAACTGACATCCACAGACCTCTTCTTCTTCAGACTGGCATATTATAGGATTTCAGCATGTGTGGGATGTGGTTGCGTGTGTGTATGTATGTGTGTGGGTATGTGTTGTGAGGTACATGATATAACAGGTGTGGGGCTTGCTGTCACATTGAGGTAGGCCTCTATTTAGATACATGGAGTTACAGTGTGTTACTATTCTTACTTCACAAACATAATGAATACTAATTCCTCCTTACTTTTTATCTTTGCCCGGGAGTGGGGTTGATTCTGTTGCACCATATTCAGATTATCTAGCCTGTTACTGTACATACAGGAGTGTTATCATAGACTGTCACATATTTTTTTTAACTCTGTACATGTTGGGGTGCGAGATCTCATTAGCATGGGGATCCTGGACAGATCTTTTTACATTAGGTTAATATTGTAGTAATTTGTGGAAATGTAGGTATGTTAGACCTCTGGTCTTACACACATACTTTATATTTACTTCTAGTTACCTTATCCTGGGGAGGGTGGCAATTTTATTTCATTGTAGTTCTATCCAGAATCCTTGGAAATGTTACTATGCAGATAGTAGTAAGGTTAAATAGTGTCACATTTTTGCTCTGTAGATATTAGGATACATGAGCCCTTTTACTTAGGATTTCATGACAAGTTGAATATCTCTGGGGAACAATTGCAGTGACTGATGTGAATAAAGGTTCATTAGGAGTGTGTGTATGTGTGTCTGTGACAGAGAGAGAGAGAGAACATCTCCTTAAAGCTAGATATCCCCCCCCACATTATGGTTATGTGGGGTGGGGTAGGGTGTATTGTTTGTGTGAAGAGGAGGAGAGAAATTACATTTTTATCTCTTTTTCAGATTCCTCAGACACTTGTGGTACATCAAATTATTACATTCTCAGTGTATATTGACATCAGTACATATCAGGCTACATGGTCTTAATTCCTTGGTGGACCTCGAATAGAGTTTTTTGTTTGACACTAATACTGTCAATTTAATATTTAAATTATAATTTATAAAGTCCTGTCACTACACTAGACGTTTTTGAAATTTATGGGTCATGATATCTAGCTGGAGTATACAGCTGGGTGACAGGTCCAGCTAGGTTTTACACATCATACAGTGTGCACTGATATTTTTAAGACAACTTTACTGGTAATTTCTTGTCTATAATGCATGCATTGAAACTTCTTGGAGTCCTAAGTCAATCTTAGCATGTCTTTAATCTGGGTGGGGGTTGCTTTTCAGTAATCACATCCTTATACAAACTGTGACACTCATAGCTTGATTTAAGAGTCATCTGCTCTAGCAGTGTTATCTTATGTCAATTAAATTTGTATCCAGTAGGATTCTTTGTATGTGTGTTCCACCAAGCACCTTTGACCCGGGGACCCTCCTGGCTGAAGGTAATATGGTACTGTTATACTTCTCTGACATCATCTTCTGTATTTTTTAAATAAGTATTTGAAACCAATGGGGATTTTTTCTGTTTTTTCTGCATGATCTAGCTGTTAAAAGTATTGTTTTTTTCTAAACAACTGCCATTAACTTCTGAAGAAGGACTGGTTGGTCCAAAAGCTGGAGCACTTTGTTCTTGTTGTTACATCTATGTTGGTCCATTAAAAGGTATCAAATCATTTGCTTCTGGATCGTTTCATTAATTCAGGTATATAGATCTTTGAAAAATGTTTCACAGTATCCTCACTACTTCATCAGGATCTATACATAAACATTAACTACATTTTTTTATTAAATGCTACTCATAATTATATTCAGAATAATTCAGTTCATTACTCAGAACATACTATACAGTATTTTAATAAGTTGTACTCTACTATTTGTACTGTTAAGAAAAGCTGCTGATTTTAAACAAACTGCAGCTCTCTTTCTCCTCACTCCTGCCTGCTTTGAACACAGAACAGAGAGGGAAAATATCTACACTTTAGGATCCTCTTTTCATGGTCATGTCTTCAGCAGAAACCCAAACCAAACTATATTGCCCGGTGGCATCTCCAACCCAGAGGCCTCACAAAACTAAGAAAATACTTAATTCAGTGAGACTGGTCCCCCATCTCCAGGGCCCCTACTATAGATGAAGCCCTTGATTATTTTACCTGTTCTTTTAATAAAGCATGTGACATCTATGCCCCACTAGCAAAAGTGCAATCCAAGAAACATAATGCCCCCTGGGTCATGCCTGCACTGCTCCAACAGCTAAAGCACAGAGATGATCTCTGGCATAAAGCAGTCACATCCGGCATGCAGGCAGACAGGCAAGCCTATAAAGTGACTCATAACAGATGCACTTGGGCCACTAAGCAGGCCAAATCAGGCTACTACAAAATTACCCTTGCCTCCTCCTGGGGGAATGCTCAGTTGTTCTGGGACAACATCAAGGAACTCAATGGCAAATCTCTGCCCCCCCACTAACTGTCAACAATGTCCCTACCACCAACCCGCTGGCCATTGCCAACTGCCTCAACTCATCATTCTCTGACCTTAGTGCAGTACCCCCAAATAACTTCTTTAACTCCACTCCTGCAACCCCGCCCCCAAACACCCAGCATCCCCCTTCCATCTCAGGGTGATCTCTACAAATGAGGCAATGCCTTTTCTCATGAAAGCACTCAGTGGCTCTTGCTATTGCAAAGATTCTTTTGATATGAGAATCCTACATCTAGTACTAGATACAGTCCTCGCCCCACTGACTGACCTCATTAACCGCTCCCTAAGTCTGGGGCAGTTGCCCGCAGCTTGGAAGACTGCCATGGTCACTCCAATACTGAAGAGTGGTGACAGCACCTCCCCCAATAACTACTGTCCCATATCCATTGTCCCACCACTCTTGAAAGGCCTCGAAAAAATTATAACCACCCAACTCACTGAGTACCTACTTGCTCATAGCCTACTTTGCAGGGAGCAGTATGGCTTCAGATCTGGGCACAGTACAACTACGGCTCTCACTGAGTTTTCTAATTTTATTCACTCTGCCCTGGACAGAAAACACCTAGCTGGAGCTGTCTTCATCGACCTGTCAAAGGGTTCTGATACAGTCTCCCACCCCTTACTCTTAAGCACACTCTGCCACATAGGTCTGTCCCAAGGACCTGTCTCCTGGTTTACCAGTTACCTCACAGCTAGATCACAATGTTTCAAAATAAATAACACCCTCTCAACCACCCTGTCAGTCCGGTCTGGGGTTCCCCAGGGCTCCATCCTCAGCCCTCTATTATTCAGCATCTACCTAAACACCTTGCCCAATTCCTGCTCTGGCAACCTACTACTCTATGCAGACAATGCGGTTCTTTTTGCCTCGCACCCAGATCCCACAGTATTACAGTCCTCCTTCCAACATGCATTTAACCAGATTGAAAACTGGTTCACAGACCAAAGACTTGTGGTCAATGTAAAAAAGACAAAGACTATGCTCTTTGCTCATCGACAGAATAAGGCCAAGAATGTGCAGCTAACAATCATCTCCCACTCTCTCCTTCCTCTAGAACAGGTCCATACATATAAATACTTGGGTCTTACATTTGATTCCAGCCTCTTCTTCCATTTACACATTGACACTCTATCATCAGCCATAAATGTCCGTATAGGCCTATTGTATTGGCACAAGGATTGCCTACCTCCGGAAACCCTTAATCTGGCTGTCACCTCCTCAGTCCTCTCCCTAGTCGATTATGGGCTCACTATCTACTTGGCTGCTGACCACACAGCCCTTAACAAAATCCACCTTGCCATAAACAAAACATGGAGACTCCTCACTGTGGCAGAAAAGTGTACCCATACCTGTGCCCAATATGCCCATACAAATCTCTTTACCCTGGATGAAAGGCTATTTTATCAAACATGTCTCCTCACAATGAAAATACACCTGGGACTTACCCCCTTGGGGGTTTCTGCCACTGTCCTATCCTCCCATGCCTAGGTGAACACCCATACTGCCAACCGACAGGTGTGGTCCATCCCAAGGGTTAGAACCTCCTTAGCCCAAAGGTCATTGCCACACAGGGTCCCAGCCTGGTACAATGAATTCCCCTCTGATGTCTCCTCCATCTCCAAATTAGGACCTTTCAAGTCAGCCCTCAAAGAGCACATTCTTGCTTCACTGCGCTGCCAATGTACCAGCTAGTGCTAGGTCATCTATCTCTCATCTTACGGGACCACCCCACCACTGAACTCCTACCAATAGGGATACCAAACATTACCTATTAACAATGCCTCCTTTGGCTGCACTCACAAGGTATCTGTCTAATTCTCTACTTCACTGTAAATATCAAACCTGTTACTCCCTCCCTCTATCAGAAAACATTGTTCTCTTGAAAACTGTAAAATACAGCTCTCAGTAACACATTCAATGCAATGTATAGCTGATCTTGATTCTGCAATATTGTATAACTAAAAAAACTGTAACCTTTAGCTGCCATTCTATGTCTATGTGTATTAAGTGTTTATGTTTGTTTTTCTGACGTGGAGCCTTTGTAAATGAGTCCCTGACTCAAAGGTTGTAATCTTAAAGTCTGTTAAATAAATAAATAAATAAATGTTCTGTCCAACAAGAGAAGCTACTGAATTAATTAGGCATGCAGCTCTCTCAGCTACAAATTTTGTTCGTCACCTCCACCCCTCCACCCTTAATTAAATACTCTTACTCCTGACAAGAATACCACTCCCTCATCAATCAAATGCCACCTCTCCATTCATGAACCTGCCTCCTATCTCCTTGTCTTAGTGTCTTAAAGAGGAACCATCTCATATTACTCAAAGCAGAATTTCTCAGCCAGGCTTAGATTTCCCTACCTCTGGATAAAGCTCACCTAAGTTACCCCCTTAGCTAAATAGTAAGCCATACCAAAAATGTGCTTTCCTAGATACATTTTAATGCTTGTTCTTCTTGGTGTAGGTATTCCTCTGCACCACCATGATGCAAGGTATGCTGACCATACCTCTCCTCTTCCTCCCCACTGGAGCACCCCGGGTGCCTTGGATACTAATTACATCCACAAAGACAACTACTGTACATTCCCCCGCTACCCCCAAACAATCCCCCAGTTGCACTCCCGCCCTCCTTTTTCTCTCTGCACTGCCTCACCTATCCTATCCTCCCACCATCACCACTAATCGAAAACCCAGAAACCACAAACCTATCAGCCTAGTAAAGGCACTTAAGTTCCTCATCCTGTGGAACCTCCTGGTTCTTCTACTACTACTATCCGGGAACACACACCCTAACCCTGGGCCTCTTCAGCACCCATAGCCTAACAACAATCATCATGCAGGTCTGAAAATTGCCTCCATAAACATTAGGAGTCTCCAGCAAAAAATTGATCTCCTCCAGGTCTGGGTACTCCAACAGAAACCCAATATCTTAGGAGTGGTTGAGACATGGCTCTCCCCCAAGGTGCCTGATAGTGTCATCCTTCGTGCTGGCTACTCCCTCTTTAGACTGCACGGAAGTTGGGAAGAGGGTTGGGGGCTGTGCTATCTACATAAACCCCCCATAGGGACATGACCTACCTGTCATAGTCACTGGAAACCCCTCCCATGCTCTAGCAGTTAAGCTGCTTATTGGGCAAAATGGCAAAACCCTCACCATTGTATGCAGCTATGTTCTGCCTCACGACCACTCCAAAGGCTTCAATGCAATTATTGACCATCTCTCCACCCTTCCCCCCCTCGGCTGACATTATGCTCCTGGGTGACTTCAATGTGAATTGGTTGGAGCCCAAATCTAACATCTACAAAGATGCAACCACTGAGATTAACTTGACCCAGGTCATGACCTCGCCCACCAGATGGACTCATAGGACTGGTACAACCACCTTACTCGACCTCATCTTTACTAACAGGCATGACAAAATTATAGACATCAACATCCTATCCAACTCCCTTAGTGACCACTCCCCTGTCACCTGCCGCTGGTCCACTAAATCTCCCCTGACCCAGAAAAAGGAAAAAAACATCGTTCACCGCATTCTCAAGAAGGGACAACTCCACCAGTTAATAGCCCATCTACACAACCTGGATTGGTCAATGCAGAATGCTGCAACCTGTGAGGGCCATGCCCTGAACCACGTTATATACAAGTTTAACACTGCTTGTGATATTTTTGCCCCCCAAAAAATGATTAAGAAAAATGCAGTTTTTAACCCATGGAACACTCACTCCCATCTTACTCTGATGGCTGACAGAGATTACCTGTGGTATACAGTGCGGGCCATTGGCAGTCCCTCACACTGGCAAAATTACAGGGCAGCTAGAAACTCCTGCACCCTAGCCATCAGGCAAGCCAAAAGAAACTATTACAAGGAAGCACTCTTTAACTCATGGGGTGACAGTAGAAAATGTTGGGACAACCTAAAAGAACTCAATGGGAAGCCAGCAAATCCCCTCCTTCCCTGCTATATGTGGATGGATTTATCACCCAAAATCCATGATCATGGCTAACACACTCAACACCGCCTTCACCGATCTAAGTGGTGTGCTCCCCCCAGACTTCTTTGACCCCCCCACCTGGACTTTCCAGTAGAGACATACCCCCAGCTAACCCCCCTTTCTACCTCAAAACAATATCCCCTAGTATTGCCAAGAAATACCTGTCCAAAGTCTTAGTTAAATCATGCTACAGCAGTGACTCACTCGATTTGAAGCTGCTAAGCATAACATTGGATGCGGTTATATTGCCCCTTACCATAATCTTGAACAAATCACTCTGCCTAGGGCAATTCCCCTCTCAATGGAAAGCTGCTATAGTTACCCCAGTACATAAGAGTGGTGACCATACTCAGCATTCTAATTACTGCCCATCTCCATCTTCCCTCCTCTGTCAAAAGCATTGGACAGAATTGTAGCTGAACAGCTAACAGAGTTCCTTGCAAAGTACAATATTCAATGCCCCAAACAGCATGGGTTCAGGAAAATTCATAGCACCACATTTGCCCTTCTTCAATACATCAACTTTATCCACCATGCCCTTGATCAGAAGCACTTAGTGGGATTAGTGTACATTGATCTCACTCAGGCTTTCAATACTGTCAACCATACCCTGCTTCATGACTGCCTCGTCACCATCAGTGCCTCTGCTGGAGCTGCATCCTGATTTAAAAGTTACCTTAAAGGCAGATCCCAGCAGGTAAAAATCGGTGACAAACTGTCCGCCAATAAACCTGTCTGGTTAGGGGTTCCTCAAGGATCTATCCTAGGTCCATTACTGTTTAGCCTCTTCCTCAACTCTCTACCTCTTGCATGTCCTGGTGACCTTCTCCTATATGCAGATGATGCAGTATTATTCACCAGCCACCAGGACCCCCAGGCATTAGCCATTAGTCTACAAGATAAATTATCTGCAGTTGAATGGTTCTTGTGGCACAAACTGGTTCTGAACTATAAAAAAACAAAGACCATGCTCTTTGCAAACCCTCACAACAAACATAGTACAGCTTCACTTGATATTAGGAACAATCTCTGCACCCCACTAGAACAAGTGCAGACCATGAAGTACCTTGGCGTCACCCTTGACAGTGCCTTGTCCTTTTCAGAACACACCAACATGGTCATCAAAACAGTCAACAGTAGACTAGGGGTGTTATATAGGCATAAACACTGTATGCCAAAAGAGTCCCTCAGAATGGCAGTCACGTGCTCCATCCTCTCAATAGTGGATTATGGTCGTATCATATATGGCACTGCTACTGGCACTGCACTACAAAGAATTCACTTAGCCCTAAATAAAGCCTGCAGACTAGTCTTGGGCACACACAGTAGGACACATACATGTGACTTCTACAGCATGACTCAGTTGTTCAACCTTAGTGACAGGATAAAGTACCACACTTGCCTATATGGGAAAAAGATTAGCTTAGTCCTTACCCCCCCCAACTTCCAGCACTTATTAACCCAGTTTGCCTGCTCTTGTGCCACAAGAAATGGACCAAATCTTGCATAGCAGGTCCCTTTTGTCGCACAAGTCAGGCTCAATAGTCCTTTAGTTATAGGACTCCCAGTTGGCTGAATGGTCTTCCAGCAGGCACAATTGACTCACCCACGTTGGGCTCCTTTAAACAACTCTTGAGATTGCACCTCATCTCCCACACCCTCTGTGACTGCTCCCCCAGCCCCTATATACTCTCTAACTCTCCCCAACCCCATGTATAATAGCTTCCACCCCCTCCACACATTGTGGACGAAGCCTTATTTTTAGGCAGACTAGCTCACACCATCAAAGCCATTTCTGTCTGCCTCCAGCTGTTTGCCATTCCTGTATGGGGCAACATTATCTTTTTTTAACTATTATGTACAAATAATGTTTCTGTTACTCAGTTTACTCAAGTAGCATTTGCTCTGCATGACTATGATACACTAATCTATCTACTGAAATTGTATTTATCCATATGATGATGATTTTAATAATTTGTTTGCCTGTATTGTTACTAGTCATTGTATGATGTGGAACCTACGCAAAAGAGTCTTATGACTCATAGGTAATTGTAGTCCAAGAATTAAATAAATAAATAAATTGTTTATGCTGATAAGTTAAGGTAGAAAAAACATTTCATCTCCACTTAGAATAACTTGCTTTGTTCTCATTCTATGTAAAATACACTGTTTACTTTATCTGTTTACGCCACAACAGAAGTCACTCATTTATAACAAACTGAACGGTGGGGAGCGAACAGTGAACAGTGAAAAGTCCATATTAACTATTTACAATGCCCACCTTAGATAGGCTAAAGTCTTCCCTTTTATGTCAAGTGCTGTCTTTCTTCTACAAATCGTCTTTCTCACCTAAATTCACACAGAGGATATAATGTTTAAATATCTAATTCACTCATTTCCATTTCATCACTTTTATATTTATCTTTATACTTGTTTTTACTTAAAACATATATTTTGGTTTTTTACCTCTTTAAAAATCCAAAAGGGACTGAGGTTGAGGGGTTACACAAGTATCTCTGGCTTTAAACTTCAATTTCTAAAAGTAATAGACATAGTGAGGCACATGTTCAAACATTCATTGTTACTTTGCGGTAAAAAAAGAACAAGGTACAACCTTCATTTTTATGTGTTTTTATATCTCTTCTTACCTTTTGTCTTTGTTCTTTTAAGTTTACACTTTTTTCTTTGAAGTAGCTACCTCTTCCTTTATTTTAACCTGTTTTGGCCACAAAAAAATATATTTTTTAACTTCTATGTTTTTTATTTATTTATTTAGTAATCAGAATTACAACCTTTGAGCTAGAAGCTCATTTACAAAGGATCATCATCACAAGGGAAGGGGCGGGTACATAAGTTTGGAGTCAGCAGCAGCTTAATAGGCATTGTCAAGAACATCTAATAGTAAAAAAAAGTGAACAGGAGAAATCAGTAAACATTGGCAATAGTATAACAATGTAGGATAACATAGGCAAATAACAACACATAACCAAAACAAGGGTACATAGTCAATGGGGTTGGGTTCACACATCATGCCATGCAATTAAATGCTTAAGTCAGAGTTAGGTGCTAGTTAGAGAAAAAATCAGAGGTGGAAGCTAGGCAGGATCTTGTATTGGGAGGAAACAGGAGATGGAGCTGTTCATCAAAACTGATACCTAAAGGTTACTAGGCTAGATCCAGAGGAGTCAGCCTAGGCATAGTAGTCAGAAAGGGTAGAGGGAACCAATCAGGATTAGGTAGGAGAAGAGGAATCAGAGGATGGAGATGACAGTAGACTCAAAGGTGAGTGGTGTAAGAAGGTCAGCGGGTGAAGGTTTGTCAGGGACAGTGTGAGAGAAGAAAGGTGAGCAGGCAGGTGGGCAGACATGGGCAGGTGGTGAGCAGGGAGTTTTACATCAAATTGTAGAGTGAAAGAAGAACCTTGGCAAGCCTAGGGTTCTGGTACCTGCTAGGCTAAGAGTGGTTGTGGCAGTGTACATGAGGGGAGATAATCTTTAGGAGCATGGTTTTGGGGAACGGAGGCATGCTGGCTCATGGGTTAAGAGTGGCAATAGCAACATACAGGAGGGTGGATAGACTTCCTTAGCTCAGACTTGAAAGGCCCAAGTTGTGTATGGCTTGTGATGACAGTTGGTAGCTCATTTATCAAAGCAGGGACCCCGAGGACAAAAGCTCATCTCCCCAAGGAAGTCCTTCTGAATGGAACAGCTAATGCATGTTTGGTAACACTTCCTGTGGCATGTTCAGCTGGAGCAGAATGGAATAAGGCTTGTATAGAGGGAGGTGCAAGTCCGAGTAGGGCCTTCTGCCCCAAGATGCAGGCATGGAGCTTAATGCGGTCCATAAGTGGGAGCCATTCAGTCCGTATATACAGTTCACATGTATGCAATAGGTGATCTGCCCCATAACGCAAACCTATGGGCTTTATTTAAGGAGGCGTGCACTTTGAACAGGCTAGTTTCAGTGGAGGCCCCATAGACTAAATTCCCATAGTCCAGGATTGGAAGGATTGTACCTCTGACTGCCTGTGTCCTGGCCTCAGGAATAGGACAGAACCAGTGGCTGTACAGAGCCCCTAGTTTCCTATTGACCACCGTGGTAATATTGCATATATGTGTGTAGAACATTAGGGACTCATCTATGATGAGATAAAATACCAGAAGGAAGTTACCTGCTCCAGGGTGGTGTGAGTGCTGCAGGTAATTGAGAGAGGTGCAGTGGACCTCTTCTTTTGTCAACTGGCAAACAGCATTGCCTTGTTTTTTTTACTATTGAGCACCAGCATGCTATCCTTGAACCATTCCTGTAGTAGGTTAAAGTTGTTCTGCAACTCCTTAGTCAGTGCTTCCTGGCAGGAGTTTCATGAGAATAGCACTGTGTCATCTGCATATAGCAGGATCTCAGACATGGGTCAGGCATCAGGGAGGTGGTTCACAAAGATGCTGAAGTGGAGAGGGCCCAGTATAGACCTGAGAGGTACACCTACTGACACCTCACAGGTATTGGAGGTAGCACCGTTAATTAGGACTTTTTGAGATCGCCCGGATAAATAGCTGGAGAACCATTGGACTGAGCTGGGGACAGCCCTAAGCCTCTTAACCTGTGAAGCAGCAGCTGGTGGTCCATGAGGTCAAAGGCTTTGGTTAGGTCTATAAAGACTGCCCCAACCAGCTGACCCTGGTCGAGCGCTTCATGTACATATCCAGTGAAATTAATAAGGGTGATATTAGTACTGTGCAGTCTGCGAAAGCCATGCTGTTGGTCGGAGAGGTGGTCATATTTGTGCAGATGGTCCTTAAGTTGGTCAACTATGATTCTCTCCAGAGCTTTTGAGAGTGGCGAGAGACTTGAGATGGGCCTATAATTCGAGACTAGTGACCAGTCACCCTCTTTGTGCACAGGTGTGACCAGGGAGATTTTCCATGTGTAGGGGAAGGTAGCCAGTCAGATTGACTGGTTGAATAGCTTGTTGATGGGTCTGATGACCTTGGGAAGGGCTATAGAGATCAATTTCATGTCTATACTATCACCACCCATTCTAGTTTTGCCAAGGACTCAGGTAAGGTATTTTTTGTTTCATTGATGGTTACCCTTCTGAAATAAAAGGCTGGGGAGGTCCTGGTATTGGAGGAAGAGGACGAGTGGTCAGAGGTTGCTGTTCCATCTGGGTACGTTGCCAGTTTTGTGGGAAGGATGGCACTGTAATCCGTAAATGCATGGTTGAAAATATTAGCCATAATATCTGCTTCAAGCATGGAAGGGGGTGGATCTGTCGCCACTTCCAATTAGTTTTTTTATAGATCCCCAGAATTTCTTGCCATCTCCCCAGCATTGAGATTGAAGGTTTTTGTAGTAAGTAAGTAAATAGGGAGGCAGTATAGCGCAGTGGTTTAAGGCTCTGAGTTGCAAATCTGGTGGCATCCAGCAGACCAGACCTGAGTTTGAATCCCACAGCTTCCACTTGCATACTGTGTGACCCTGAGCAAGTCACTTAACTTCCCTGTGCTCCCAGATTGCTCCTGTAAAAAGCTTTCAGCTTAGTGTGCTACTCCTGGTTAAACAACTAAATAAAATAAAAAAAAGTAGCCATAGCCTGTCAGACAGCCCAAGTGCACCTGTTTCGGGCCACTTTGTAGCTTTGGATATCCATAGCAGTCCCAGTTGCTCTAGCCCGGTGCCAAAGTAGATCATGCTGTCGCATCAGGCTTAGGATTTGTGGGGTGGCCCTGTCCATGCTGCAGCCTTTAATCAGTTTCTTTCGAAACGGGTCGAATTTATCCTCTGCCACATTGAAATGGTTGAAGAAGAACTCCAGGGCTGTGTCAACAGAGGGGTATGAGTCAAGGAAGCTCCAATCTATCCCTTTGAGGTAATTCCTAAAGCTACCCATTGAAGAATTTTTTATGACTCAGTTCCTCACCATTCTATGGGAAGACTTAGTCTGTTCAGTCGTCCACTCACATTGGACAGGTGAGTGGTCACTGAGGGTGTCAGGGAGCACCTTGACATTTTTTAGCAGCTCTGGGTGCATTGTCAGCACCCAGTCAATCAGTGTGCTACAGCCTGTGCAGTAATTTGTGCGGGTGCAGCTCTTAACCATCTGTGTTATATATAGCCAGATACCAGATCTCTGTGTGCAGAGCTGGAGCTGGCAAGCCAGTTGGAGTTAAAGTCTCCAAGTACAATTGTTTCTTTATTCTGGCTGGCCTGGGTGTAGAGGTTAGCAAAGGCTTCTAGCTCCACTTGCTGCCGCTCTGGTGGGATGTATACAGCCATAACAATCAGACCTTTACCCCCTTTGCCTATCAGGATTTTTACAGCTAGGCATTCACAGTCATTATTAGTGGCTGACAACTGGACTCTTTGGCATTGCAGATTGTTGAAGGCATAGATTAAACATCCACCTCCTTTTTTTCCTATGCGGTCCAGCCTATGCAGGTTGTAGCCAGATATGGAGACTGCTGAGTCAGGTGTGCGCGTTGTGAGCCAAGTCTCTGTTAACGCAATGATGTCAGGCTGGGTATGTGTCACCCAAGCCTCAAGCTGTGTCAGTTTGTCTAGGAGGCTGCACATATTTATAGCCACAATCCTTTGTTGTCCATTATTAGCTGTGGTCTGGGCTGATGAAGCCAGTGGGCCTGGGTTGGGGTGGATGTTTCCAGACATCAACAGTAGTATTAAAATGAGTTTCCTGCTTATTTTTGGGAAGAGGAAGTTAACTTTAGCCTTCTGGTGATCTTGTGAGTTGCAATTAATAGCTGGGGTTCTAATTGCCATACTTAGGCTGGGGAATAGCCATACATTTGGGAATGAGATCCCTGCGATAGTGGTGGACAAAGATGGTTGTTGCAATGTTGAACTGTTAAAGTGCTCTCTGTTCTTCTTGTGAAACCTCTAATCCTCTTTTAACAACCATGAAACACTGTATGTGAAATCAGAAGTAACATACATTTTTCCGTTTACTTATTTTGTTCTGTTTTATCCCATTTCACTTTCTACCCCAAGCATTAATTATTCTCTTTATCTGTGTAATTATTACCTACTGTACTTTTTGCTAGTATCCATATACCTAGTTTCTTTTAGTTCTTACCATGCTGGTGAATTTTTGCTCCTTTTGAATGTTTCTGCCCCCACCATTGTGCTCTTGTGTTGCTCACTTTATATTCTCTTGTAACAATTCATTCCAAACACCTGGTGGTCCTTAAGACATGTCTGAGCATGCTCACTAGCTCTATTTTGATACTTAGTTTTTTTTTTACATGGAGTGCTACATTTCTACATACCTGTATGTTACTTAAGGCATGTGCAATGCGCATTTCTGATTGTCCTGTAAGAAAACTTGTATAAAACTTTTGTTTTGCTAACCTGAGATGTGTTTAAACGTTCTTAACTTTAATACAGTTGCAAGGATAAATATTCTATATTTGTTTTCTTCTTACCATTTTTCTGTGTTTTCTAAGAAATTATTAAATCACAATAATCTTTGCTATAGAGTTGTATTACAGGGCTGAAACAGGACCAAAGGACTACATACACCATGCAGCCCCATGTCCCAATTCACTCAACCAAAAACATGGCTCTCTTAGTGGACACCAGAAAAAAGGCTCCAGAAGGTATGGGTGCCCAATCTGATGATCAGACCTGTATCTAGGACCAATATGTGACACACAACACACATACCCAATCAGGAGATCATTCCACAAACTCTGACCATATACTTTCTTCATTGATACCATATCTTTTATCCAAGGTACCAAACCTTTCTATCCAGAATGCTTCTCTTCAAAAAAGTAATTGCTGTAAATACCCTCCTCTTGGGGGGATTTCTACTTTTTCCAGGGTTACGAACCTCAGTAATGTAACACCATGTTTACTCTCACTGAAGTGTAGAGCGACTACAGATTCCACATCATTTCTTCTTATATCACTCCTATGTTCATTTAGATGAAGTTTTAAACTTCTTGAGTTCTGTTCTATATAATGCAAATCACAGGGACATATTAATAAATATATGACTTATTCAGTCTGACATGTTAGGAATTATTTAATTTCTATGTGTTCATCCTTGTAGGGATTATACACTCTCTTTGTTTTTCTGGTATTATTGCAATTTTGACATCTACTGCAGGGGTAGTTGCCCTTTATTTTCATTCTCCATTCGAACACTTCAAACATCCTTTCTGGCACTTGATATACAGTATGGTATGGTATAATCTGTCCTTTAGTGATTTTACGTCTTTGGCTATAACCAATGATTTCTCTCCAAAGGTTTTTATCCCAATTTCATTTGACTGCAGAGTTTCCCAATGTTTCAGTATGCTATATTTTATACTTCCAAATGGTCTGAGTAGTCTATAGGGACTGTAATTCTATTTCCCATTTTGTCTGTTTTTACAATAGGTGTCAATAACTGTCCTTTTTTTAGCATCACAATTTTTCTGTTGCTTTATCTAAGATATCTGCTCTATAATATCTAACTTCAAGACACCCCTGTAGTTCATTTGCAGCTTCTTGAAAGTCCTCTTCTGTAGTACAGTTTCTTTTTATTCTAATCATTTGTCCATAAGGCATATTATCAATTAAACTAGGTTTATGAAAGCTGCTGGCATGCAAAAGGACATTTCTGTCTGTGGACTTTCTATAAACCTTTGTGTCAAGCCTGTTCTCTCTTTTTTCTATTTCAAGATTTAAAAAGTTTAGATTGTTTTTGTCATATGTCATGCCAAACTGAAAATATTCTGTCCTGAAATTTAGATAAATCAAAAAAATTATTTAGCTCTTGTTCTGTACCTACCCAGATACAGAGATAATCATCTATGTATCTTTTCCATGTTGCTGTGTTACTCTTATATATATTTTCTTCATTAAAAATACATTTGTTTTCAGATTGGTCCATAAATAGATTGGTGTAGCACGGTGCCATTGATGAGCCCATGGCTGTGCTCTTGCATTGCCAGTAATGTCTATTTTCAAATCTGAAAAACATTTTTGTTAATTCTAGCTCTGCCATTTCCAATAAATACTGTACATGTTTGGTGGATTTTCTGTGTTCCCTCTTTCTTTTAAATTTTCTTTTAGGGCTTCTAACCATGCCTGGTGTTGTATACTGGTGTAGAGGTCTTTTACATCTAATGTAACTATAATTGTGTTTTCTGTGATTAAGTTTGTGTCATTAATCTGATTTAATAATTCCATTGTTTCCTTTCTATCTTTCAAATATGCTTTTGTTGTTGTGACTAGAGGCTGTAATTAGCAATCAATGTAAATGGAAAAGGATTCCAAAAGAGACCCTACTCCTGCTATGATTGGTCTCCCAGTTGGATTAGTTAGATTCTTATGGATTTTGGGGAGGGTGTAAAAGACAGGCATAATCAGATGCTGTCTAAAGAGTGCCCTCTATTCCCAGTCTGTAATAAACTTTCTTCCCACCCCTTTATCCAGTAAATTTTTAACCAAATTGTTTAGTAGTAGGGTCGGTTATTTGTCACATACTTTGTAATATTCTTGATTATTTAGTTGTCTCAAACATTCTTCTCTATATTTATCACTATCCATTATCTCAATCCCCTCCTTTGTCTGCTTCTTCATTACTATAGAATTATCATTTTCCAAACTTCTTAATGTACCATATTCTGTCGCTGTAAGGTTACATTTATTTCTTCTATCTGTCTGATTTTTCTCAAGTCATTCTATCTCTCTATCTCTGTACTAGTTCTATGTAAGTAGTTATATTGGCTGGAACTGGTCCTGGTGGAATAAATTTAGACTTGTAATTAAGCTTAATTGCTAAAGTTCTTCTTTTTTCTTTTTCATTTTGGTCTGTAGTATCCTCAATGGTACTAAAAAAATGTCTAAGTCTGACATTTCTATAGAATTTCTGTAAATCCATTTTTTTGTGTTTGTGTTATTTCTTTTCTCCCCAGCTTGCAACCACTTTAGCCTCTCCTTCGGGTGAGCCAATATTGCTTCCGACCTGTTCTGCCCTGTCCCCTGGGCCTCCACTCTCAAATGGCAGCCACCCCAGGGTAACCCAGTGTAACCCTTCACTGGGTGGATCCCCCTCCTCTGAGGGGGAAGGCACCAGCCAGGGGGCTGCAGACCAGTGCAATGTCTTGGCCCCAAGGTGCTGCTGAGGTGAAAGGCCTCAGGGGCATTGACAGCCTCAGAGAGTCAGGCAGCCATCATCTGGCATAACGAGGATCATTTTCACATTTTCTGGTGTGGGCATCCCTCCTGCACCATTGTGCAGTGGTCCTGGTCTCAACCAGAGGCCACTGCTGACTGACATCTCCCTAACCCACCCCCAGAAGATGAGAACAGTCCTTACAGATGCTCAATCCTCTCCTGCCCCTGCCAGCCCCCAGTGTCCCGAGTCCATTCCCAAACACAGGTCGCTGGTGTGGGTCTAGGTAAGACGCCCACACCTCAACCCTCTATGCCACTGGGCCAGCATTGTAAATCCATTTTTAGGTGGATGAAGTTCAATTTCTCAAGTGGGCAAAATGTTAAACCAAAATTCAGAATTGTTTCTTCTGTTTCAGTAAGTACTTTTTTTGTTAAATTGAAAACTAAACTTGACTTCTCTTGTGGCCTCATTGGGCTACTCTGATGCCTATGATGTCTGTTTCTTTTCTTTGTTCTTGTTCTTGTCCTATACCTGATTATTGACCTCTTGTATCCTCTGGTTCTCTGATGTTCCCTTGTGTATATCTTCCCTGGCCTCTGTTTCTCCACTGTCCCCTGTTCCACCTGCCTCTTCCTCTGTACCAACCTCTCCCAAAAAAAGGTTTGAAGTCCTGTTGTCTGTTGCTACTTTCTAAACTACTATCTGAACTGTAGAAGTTGCTATCCAAATCAGGGTTATAGCTATACTGTTGTTTATATGGACTAAATTTATTATATGTGTGCACTTTGCCTTCCTTGTAATCATTTAGGTCTCTTCTGAAGTTCTTTAATTTCTGTTTGATTACGTTGTTTTTGTAGTCATCTAATGCTTTCTGTATTTTATGTAGAAAATCTGAAAATTCTTTCAAATCTGTTTTTTTGTTATATTGTTCATCAAGATTGATTAATTCTATATTCAAGGCTTCTACTAGCAACAAAAAGAAGTCAAGGGAGCATTTATTCCTCACCTCATCCCATTTTCTTTCTAAATATGCTGTTGTAAAACCTAAATTTGGTTTTGTGGGTATTTTCAGACCCCTTGGTATTCTTTTTTGCTTATAATATTCAGTGAGGGTAACACTGTGCCATTCCAGATGCAGCTCCCTTTGTTTTAAAGTTTCAAACTTACTGATCAAATGTTTAGTGTTTTAGTCTCCACCTAACTTCTTTTTGCTAGTTGAGCTCTTTCCTCATCTGTTTTTGTTAGAGTCCTAGGTACTGATCTTTCCTCCATTATACCCTTTAGAGTCTCAAAAACATCCATTTTAACAATTGTTTACAGTTTAGTATACACACAATAAATAGGTTTAAACAACTTATCTTTCAGCCAGAGCCAAAACTCGTGGCTGTATATTAAATGAATACAAGTAAATCATATTCTGTCAGAATCACTCAGATGGAAAAGCATCATTCTTGCAAGTTTATTTGTTTTGAGAAGAATATATTGTCCTTTCTGTGGATTCTCCTAATCAGAAAAGGTGTCCATATTGCAAAAAGGTCCCATAAAATGTCTGTATGGCATCCTTCTGGTTCTTGAAATAGTACTGTTACTAGTTCACTTGGTACTTCTCTTAGTGGGGCCTCCTTGCCATGGTCACTGAGGAAATCAACCTCTCTCTATCTTCAGGAAAACCACTAGGAGGCAGTGTGGCCCACACAGTACCTAAAAATAAATAACAATGTCATCAGGGATCATGCTCCAATAAACCTCTAGCGGAACTGTATTGCACACAATTGGAGAAACTGTACCCACTCACCAAATTTCAAATTGAAAAAATATATTTATTTCATTAATTCAGGTATAAAGATCTTTGATCAATGTTTTGTAGTGTACTCACTACTTCATCAGGATCTATAAATAAACATTAAATACATTTTTTTAATTAAATGCTACTCAGAATTATATTCAGACTAATTCACTTCATTACTCAGAACATACCATACAGTATTTTAATAAGTTGTACTCTACTATTGTTAATGCTGGTAAGTTAAGGTAGAAAAAACATTTCATTGCCACTTAGAATAACTTATTTTGTTCTCATTCTATGCAAAACACACTGGGCTAGATATTCAGAGCAGTTGTGCATGGCGCAACTGAGTTACGCAGAGGCAACTAAGGACTTGCATCTCTGAGTGATATTCCAACACCACAGCCACACAGCGAAAGTCTCAATGTGCCATGGCACAAAAGTAATATATGCAGCACAAATGCAGGGGGGCATTCCCATGAATAACCGGTGCAATGGTATAGTCAACCCAATATCATGGCACAAGTCTGGAGCAAAACACAATGCACCAGTCAGACTTGAGCCTATAAAAACTGGCTCAAACACACAGACAGCAGATGCACAACCTTGTGCAACCAACCAGTGCACATGGCTGGGACACTGTTCTTCATGGATGAGGTAATGAGGGGTGTGAGGAGGAGGAGGAGGGAGAAACAGCAACGTGGCCAACGAAGGGCCTGTCGGTGGTATGCCCAACACAGGTGATACTGTGCCCACATCACATTCCAGAACTACAATGATGCTGAGATAGTGTGCTTGTACCACCTGAACAGGGTCATTCTGAGGCAGCTCTGTGAGTTGTGCAGTGAGGAGATGCAGGTACTCTCCAGATGGAGCCATGCCATGTCAGTGGAGAGAAAGGTGACAGCTGTAATGTACCTGCTCACCACAGGCACCTTCCAGAGACCAACGGGTGACACCACAGGCATCACCCAGTTGGCTTTACCCCACCTCCTCACACAGTTCCTCAACACTCTGCTGCCACATGCTTCAGAGTTCATATGGTTCCCAAGCACACAGGCAGAACATACAGCAAACATGCAGGACTTCCACAGGGTGGCACACATGCTAGGCATGATTGAGGCGATTGACTGCACCCATGTGGGCATACACAAACCGCCTGGTCCTGAGGGGCCAATGTACATAAACAGGAAGGGCTATGCATCCATCAGCTGCCAGGTGGTGTGCAATGCCATGAGGTGCATAATCACTGTCTGCACCACACACCCCGGGAGTGCACACAATGCATTCATCTGGCACAGTTCAATACTGTGCCAGAGATTTAAATGTGGGGATATCCCCACAAGGCACCTGTTGGGTGAGTAGAGAACAGGGCAGGGGTGGGTGCAGCACAGACATGGGATGAAGGTGGGCAAATGGGGCATTGGGCAGCATAGACAAGGGGGTGGCAACAACACAGTGCAGTTCAAACCATGCCCTCCTCACACAAGTGACAGTGCATACCCACTCAGGCCCTAGCTGCTCACACCCTACCAACAACCATCGTCCCCTGTGGAAGAGAGATACAAGGATGCACACACCTCCACATGCAGTATCATTGAGTGTGTCTTTGGCATGCTGAAGATGCATTTCCATTGCCTGGACAGGTCAGGTGGTGCCCTACAATGCAGCCCATTGAAAGCCAATGGCCTGTTCCTGGCCTGCTGCATACTGCACAACATGGCCATTGACCATGGGATAGCTGTCCAGGTGGATGAGGGCAACAGCAGTGGGGATGATGGGGACAATGGGCTGGAGGGTGGTGGGCAGACACCTCTGGGGAGGTGGGATCCCAGGCTTGCAGCAGAGGCCAGGAGGCACCGGCCCACAATAACACAGGAGCATTTTGGAGACTGCAGGTAAGTGCACTGACATGCATGGATGTGTCACAGAGACCACAACACCACACACAGGTCTGGACCTGCCTAGTGGATGCATGCAGGGAATGGGGCACACAGCAGGCAAGGTGGAGGCAGTGACATACAGACACACACACACACACACACACACACACACACACACACACACACACAGCACAGGCATGGATGCACACACACGGGCTGAAGAACATGGCATGGATCAGAAGCATGACACTGGTGCACAGGCACAACCAGCTTGGAGCTGCTGTCATCACACCCACACCACAAGGCCCAGCATCCCAATCAGAACACACAGGGGGCATGCGCCACAACACACATGCATGCCACCACATGCATACTGCGCTACCTCCCCCCCAAGTGTGCACTGGGCAGCAGCAATACAGCAGGTAAGGGCAGCACACACATCAGGGCAACCGTGCAGTCCCTCGGCCACCATGGTCACGTGGGCAGCTGTGCCAGTGCTGGTCAGCAGCAGCAGGCTGTGCATTTGGCAACGGGGGGGTGTACGATACACTCACAGGGGTGGATGACTGAGAATGCAACCATGTTCTCACTGGGGTGTACAGGAGGCCAAGCAGGCTCACACCTGGGATGCCCAGGATGCCAATGTCAGAGCACAGAGTCTGCTGTCCAGTGGTCATCAGACACCGGGACCATGCAGTAGACAGAGCACTGTGGGGGTCCTGTGTGCATGACTGAGCCAGGGGCAGCCAGCGATGCAAATCCAGCCACAATGGTACCAGTCATGCAGTCCAGTGATGCAGTCATGGCCTCCTGCAGCTGGCAGAGCTCATCAATAAGCTGCGTATGACCCCTGTCCTGATGTTTGGCCAGCTGATGCACCTCTGCCCGTAGTGCATGCATCTCCATGGCAAGCAATGCCTGGTTCTCCATGGATGCCTGCTGTAACTGGCTGTGCTCTGCCAGCTGATCAGCATCCTGCACCTCCTGGGCAGGATGCCAGCCAGCCAGAGGTGACACAGCACGCTGTCCAGTACCCCGCTCTGGTGGACACTGCACAGGGGATGGTACAGGGGTACTGTTCCAGCAGGCGTACCAGTGGTGGATCCCTGGGTGCACTGCCCAGTGGTATCCACCTCCTACTGCCACTACCTGACCCTCTGCTGGGTATTGCCCAGTGCTGCCACATCTGCCATGGCACCACAACCCTCACAAGGCTCAGCAGTGGCACCACACACCACTGTCCTTGGACTGGGGTAGGATGACACCGTCTTTCGGATGAGACGTTAAACCGAGGTTCCATCTGCCTGGATTGGTGGTAGTTCAGGTGGATGTTAAAGATCCCATGGCACTTATTGAAAAGAGTAGGGGAATTTCCCCGGTGTCCTGGCCAAATTTCCCTCATTCACTAAAAATACCACCAACAGCTTAATCTGGTTCAAGGTCAGTTGGCATTCATCTGTATCCCCCTCCCCCAGGTCGTGCCTGAAAATAGGCAGGATTTGTCTAGTGTACTTACCCAGTCAACAAAAGCTAAATAAATAAAAACTGTGCTGGTGGGGATGGTTGGCAGCTATGCAGCCTCAGGCACATCACTGGACCCTGATGTTGCCTGTGCCAGTCTCTGGGGTACCTCATGCACCACATGCCCGGTGCTGTCTAGGATCAGATTGAAGTCATCATCAGAGTCGGACATGACCCCCAGTTGGGTGTCAGCA
Organism: Neoceratodus forsteri; assembly: GCA_016271365.2. Classification (NCBI taxonomy): domain Eukaryota; kingdom Metazoa; phylum Chordata; order Ceratodontiformes; family Ceratodontidae; genus Neoceratodus; species Neoceratodus forsteri. The sequence goes on from CM057450.1 coordinate 1,784,682,486, forward strand.
CAAAGCAATGGCAGACCGGCATCCAGCAGGAGCTCTGCCAGCGCATCATCCTACCCCAGTCCAAGGACATTCTCTAGCCCCACACTGCTGTGCTGCGGCCGGCCCCTGCCATGGATGCCCGTGGTTGTGGATGATTCCTCCTCCGGGACCGTGGCTGTGGCTGCCTCTGCCTGGGCCTCTCCACAGAGACGTGATGGTGCTGCAAGAAAGGAGCACAATGGTGGGGCAGAAGCATTCAAGAAGGAGAAATTCACCAGCACGGTAAGAACTAAAAGAAATTAAGTATATGGATACTAGCAAAAAGTATAATAGGTAATAATTAGAAAGATAAAGAGAATAATTAATGCTTGGAGGCAGAAAGTGAAACAGGATGAAACAGAACACAATAAGTAAATGGAAAAATGTATGTTACTTCTGATTTCACAGACAGTGTTTCAAGGTTATTAAAAAGGGATAAGAGGTTTCACAAGAAGTTCAACATAGTTCGACATAGAAAGAAGTTAAAAAAGATGTATTTTTTTGTGGCCAAAACAGGTTAAAATAAAGGAAGAGGTAGCTACTTCAAAGAAAAAAAAGTGTAAACTAAAAAGATCAAAGAGAAAAGGTAAAAAGAGATATAAAGACACATAAAAATGAAGGTTGTGCCTTGTTCTTTTTTTACCACTAAGTAACAATGAATGTTTGATCATGTGCCTCACGATGTCTATTACTTTTAGAAATTGAAGTTTAAAGCTAGAGATACTTGTGTAACCCTTCAACCTCAGTCAGCATATCTTCGAATATGTCTTGACATAAAAATGGATGAGCTTTAGCCTATCTAAGGTAGGCATTGTAAATAGTTAACATGGACTTTTTCACTATTCCTTCTTTGCTCCCCAACCCCCTCCCCCCACCATTCAGTTTGCTATAAGTGAGTGACTTCTACTGTAGCAAGTGAAAACAGATAAAGTAAACACAGGGTGTTTTGCATAGAATGAGAACAAAGCAAGTTATTCTAAGTGGAGATGAAATGTTTTTTCTACCTTATCTTATCAGCATAAACAATAATAGAGTACAACTTATTAAGATACTGTATGCTATGTTCTGAGTAATGAAGTGAATTAGTCCGAATATAATTATGGATAGCATTTAATTAAAAAAATGTATTTAATGTTTATTTATAGATCCTGATGAAGTAGTGAGTACACTACGAAATGCTGATCAAAGATCTTTATACCTGAATTAATGAAATAAATATATTTTTTCAATTTGAAATTTGGTGAGTGGGTCCAGTTTCTCCAATTGTGTACAATACAGTTCCGCTAGAGGTTTATTGGAGCATGATCCCTCCCGACATCTTCATTAATTTTTCAGGTACCGGGTGGGCCACACTGCCTCCTAGTGGTTTTCCTGGAGATGCTGATATCCCCCACACAATGATCTACCCAGCTTGTCTTCAAATTGACTGGGACGGGAAAGTGTAGTTTTTCTCTGACCCCATCGATGCTGGAAAATGGGCAACCAAATTTGCTGCTGCCTCCAAGAGTTGCTCTGTTGCCGCGGACCTTCACAATGATGAGGGGGACACTTGAGTGAGGCCTCATGGAAATTTACTTGATCGTTTAATTTCTGCTTTTAATTAGTAGACCAATGATACTGAACTTTGAGATTTATTAAACACAAAAGTTCTTGTTCCTTACTGCAGCGGTCTTTTGATCACTTTTATGAGTTGCTGCTATGGTTAATTGAGCCGTTTCAAAAGTTGTAAAAGTTAAACCATTATATGGTAATGGATGGGAGGTATGGGACAATGCAGAAAGTAAGTAGATTTGGGTAACCTGCTGTTAGTTCTATTCTTGGGATATGTTATTTTAGTTTAAAAGCATGGAGTCATATATCCCACTTGGAACATCTTTGAAGGACTAATGCTGGACATTAACCAGTTCTAGAGAATGCCATGCTACTCATGGACTCATCAAATGCAGTACAACTTGGGTTTTCTTTTATATGTGGAATTTTACAGTCTGTAATATGGTTACCCCTTAGTTGTTATCTCAATATGGTGAACACACTTATCCTGTTAACAAGGGATTTGAGTTCTATATTGTGCTATGTAATCGGACTGTCCACTATAGGTACAATTCAATGTTGTAGCATTGGTAAAATAATAAAACTAAAATATAATAAAAAATTAGAATTAAAGTTCAACTTAGTAATGCTGTAGGATGCCAAACAGTCACCAGCAGCTTGTAGAAAGAAAAGAAAAAGTATACCAGCATTTCAAGTCCCTTGCAGTTGTTAAAATTCCAGTAGAGTTCGGTCTGGCACAGGCAAAAGAGTAAAACAGAACAAAACCAAAACTCCGGTGTCAGGTAAGTTGTGGGGCAGCCTCACATGATATGGCAAGACTATTGCTGCCACGTGGGGTATCAGGTATAACACATGGAGGATCTAGTAAAAGTCCATAATCTGAGTGGTGTGGCTTACTACACCTATCATATAACTTACTCTTTCATTGGCTAACAGGGCAATCATATTTAAGGCAATAAACAGAGGAACAGCAAAAACATGGTAGTCAACAAAGTTATATAAAAGCAACACAGTCAGAATAATATGATTTGATGGTGATTGGTGCACTTGTTAAGGATTTAAATATTTATACAGGCACAATATCCTGTTCGGACTGTTCTGTGATGAAGCCTCTGGGAGAAACGTAAGAACTGTCTGTTCTATTGCTCTGATGCTATGAGTGGGTGAATAAATGAAGTTGGTTTAAAACTTTCAAATATTCATTTGGCGTCCTTTCTGTTGGGGTGAGTGCAACACTGAAATCTTACTACAGTCAGAATAATAGTCCTGTGAACAGCAAACAGCACTAAATCAAGGTGGGACAGCTGCAAAATAAGGGCTGCTAGATGTACATTCGAGCAGACTTGATAGACCACTAGGCCTTTATCTGCTGGCAAATTTCGTATGTTCATATGTTTGTAAGACCACTGCTCCAGCATAGCAAAGTGAAAAGATCCACTTAGGCAGCTGAAATCACCCCTCATCTTCTTGGGCATTTTCAGGTTGTCTCAGCTGGAAAATATTAATTTTTCTGCAAAAGCTATTGCAGAATCAGATTCCGCAAATATATGGGTTTTTGAATTATGGTGGACCTGAAGCCCAGCAAGAAAAAGGAGCTGGGCTGAGATCACATGTTGCAGGAGCATTTTTTTTGTGAGCCGCAGCTCATTCCTTGGCCTGTGTTTGAGCAGAGATGTCCAGAAAAAAGGCCAACTGACTGCCCTCCCAAACAATGTCATCTCAGGAACCAGAAGCTTGGAGAAGAGGGATCCTGGCATCAATAACTGATACAGTGGCGATTACTGTTAGTGATCTCTGTGTAGAATTACCACTTTGTCGGGACCTCTGTGGGATAACGAAAGCTTTCACCACTTTGACCCCCATGTCCACAAGCAATAATTGTAGGTCCTCAAAGATCAGTTTACTTACAATGTGTAAAATGTCTGCTGTCATCCAAGGGAACCCACTACCCTTATATTGGCTATTTTTGAAGGCTTCCATCTTTTCTCAGAGTAAAAGAAGATCCAGGCAAAAGTGGCATTACAATCTGATTACTGAGCGCATGCCTCAGAAAGTTCTTTAATTGCTGCAGCATGCTTCTAAAGTTTGCCATCATGCTCCATAAGTTTGGTTTCCATTGCTGCTAATCTTTTGTTGGTGTCTTTGTTAGTAGCTTGTATTTTGGTGAGCATAGCCAAAGTTTGATCCATTGGAAGGTCAGTGGCAGTAGTGGTGCCAGACATTGTTGGGCAAGAGCTTTTAGAGGAAGGCACAGATGAAAGATAATCCTCAAGGCCTTGAGATGCAGCTTTCATATCTTTTTTGGTCCCATTTCGAGCAGAGAGATTCTGACCAAGTAGGGATGTGTTTTGTAAGTGGCAGAAGAGTAAATATAGAATTATTAGATCAATTTAATATTGCATTGGTCTGAGCAGTCTTAAAGTGTGTCCGCCATGCTGCTGCTCCACAGAACCCCCCCCCCACCACCACCACCACATGTGCTTCTTCTGGGGAAGAGGATCTGTTGTGCTTAGCTCTGCAGTCTATCACTTTTTTAACAAATTACTATTCTTTGCTTGAAGTTATCCAAGCAGGTTCTTTTATACAAAGGTTCTTGTGTGAGAGATGTTTATCAGACTCTTTGCTTACTTGAGTGAGCAGCACTTTGGAAGCATCTCCTTCCACCAGAAGGCATGATGCAGCCTTCATACTAGATCAACGTTGAAAGTAATCTCTAACTGGATGGCCTCCAGCTGACTGGGCTAGACAGAGGTACTGCTTGAGGAACCAGCTCCACGGGGGTTGACAAGGACCAATGAATCACCAACATGACCATATTTAAAAGGTGTTCAGCTGCAAGCTATGACTAGGCTAGAGAATTGGGGATCACTGAAGAATGCAAGCTGTCACTAAAACATCACGTAGCTGCTAAGGTCTGTAGTGGAATTTTCTGATTGAGGAATATTGCTCAGATTCAGTGCATGAGTTACTGGTGACCCTAGTGCATGCCTTCATGATGTTACAACTTGATTACTGTAATGTTCTGTGCAGTGGTGCCCAGTGTGGTTCCAAAAATGTCATAAAATGTGCTCAGCAATAACTAGTTCTACTGCACTTTATAAAAAACTTGTCTTGCCATACAGAGCCCTGGAATGTTCACAGAGACTCACTGGAAGAAACACAAAACTGTACCTACAGAGTAGCTTGAGTATTCCTGAGTAAGGTGCAAAAGGTGGGGAGACATTCTATTTACTGCTATTTGGAAGACCAGAATTGTTCTTTCCCTATCTACATTCTAGTTTCAGAGCACAAGTGGTTATCACTTATATACTGATGGCATGAGTGCTGCATGTGGCCCTTGAATACATGCTGGTGTGACAGGAATGTACAGTGCAGTATTCAAATAGTGTAACCAACACACTGGTGGCGCATGGTGCGATCCCCATTGGTCATATACAGTGGTGATCTTTGTGACCTCCCCCACTGCTGTTCCTGCCAACTCAGTGACAAAAAATCACCATACTGGACACCCTGGACTAGTACAACTGCCCTGCACCCACAACTCTGATATGCATACATAAACACTGACAGCATACAAGCCTAGTGTCTCCCTAATAACTTTGACCACACTATGGGACTGACAGATGAACAGACCCAGGGCGTCCTTCAATCAATCAATCAATCAGTATTTTATTTGATATAGTGCTCTATCTCTTGCAACTCTAGGCACTGTACAATAAGATCCATAGTAACAAGTACAATAACAAAACAAGAACATTTATTATGTCGGATAAAATAGGTTATATCATAATACTCTTAGGCCTTACCATGTGGCATCCTTAGGCAGGCCCTCTACGGACCATTTTTAGCTCTCAACAGAGTATTAAACATATTCATAAGACAGTAAAATCAATACAAGGGAAAGACTTTATCAAACAGAGAGGACTTCAACCCCTTTTTGAAAGCCTCGACCAATGGAGCCTCATGCAAAGCTCTCTGGAGAGAGTTCCACAGGGTTGGTGCGGCTATGGAAAAGGCCTGATCACTGGATGTTTTAAGTGGAACCCGGGGAATCTCGAGGAGGCCCTCCTCAATTGAGTGAAGGGAGCCTTGTTATCACAAACTGCATAAGGGACATACAACAAGCACATTATACAAAGGCAATATGTATTCAGAATAGGTCTGTGGGTGGTAATAAGGGAGGACAGGTGCAGAGCATATTATGGTGACAATAATCCATCCTCCACCACTGATAGGGTCAGGGTCCACACATGGTGCCCATTATTTTCCACCCAATGGTTCAGTGGACAAGGGTGGTTAACTGTGAAGTGCTTAGTTAGATGTTCCATCACATGCAGCTGCTGCAATCTTCTCTTGAGTGTGCTTTTTACCATTTAGGCCAAACTGTACAAGACTGACAAATGGTATGGCATCAAGTGTAAAAAGTCTAAGCTCACCTGGGGTCATATGGTGCATATCTACAGTTTGGACACCTGACAGTGAGAAGATGGTTACTAGATCTGATGGTCATGGTGATCATTCTCAAGTCCCTGCTGATAGGAACACTGAAGTTTGTGATGGGGCAGGCCATTAGACTGCTCTCGAGTCCCATTCTGCCTATCCATGATGTCCTAAAAGCTGTAGAATCTTGATGGTGGCCATGCATTGAGGGTAATTGAGCCTATCCGGGCAGGTATAAAGCACCTATGGGAACTACGTAAGCAATAAGACACAAAGGGGTGTGTGTTAGACAGTTCTAATGCAGGGCTAGGGGGCATAGTGAGGCATGAGGCTGTAGGCATGCAGCTCCAATGCCCTCCCAGAGGACTAAACTAGGCATGCCTGATACTCATGACATTTCGGAGTTAGGAAGGACTGGTGTTTGGAGTCACAGGTGTGCCGTGGATTATTGCCGGGAGCCAGAAGTTGTTGGACCCCTGGTGGTAGCTGACCAAGGTAGATCTTTATGGCAAGAAGGCAGGATTGATATTTTAGTTGGCCATTGAGCGTGAGCTAGTGTGCCCTGGTATAGAGATCACAGGTGTGAGTCAGTCAGTGTGCACCTAAGGTGAATTGGCAGGCTTTGTTCAGTGCAGTTTTTACGCGCTGGAGACCAGTATCTGTGGCAGAACCATATATAGGTAGCCCGTAGTCCACTAGGGAACCTACAGAACTGTGAACAGCTATGCTGAGGGCTTCAGGGGAGAGACTATGCTGTGACAATAAAGTAGCCCTATGCACTTGGTGATAGCTTTGGCCGTGTTGTCAACGTGGACAGTATAGGAGACCGAGTTGTCAATAGTGATACTGAGGTATTTAAAGTGTTAAGCAAGTTCAAGGGAAACCCGCCACTATTGCATATTGATAGTGGGTAATTTTTGTGTTTGTTTAGAGAGCTGGAAAACAGCATGGCTTTTGTTTCTTGTAGTTCATTATCAATTTATAATCTTTGAACCACGTCTCTACACTGGTGAAGTCACTCTGTAGTTGCTGCTCAAGGGCACTGGGGTCTGAGCCATTTGAGAAGACAACCACATCATCTACATAAAGGAGGATGCAGCCTTGACTGGCTTGGGGGAGGCAATTCAAGAATAAGCTGAATAGGATGGGACCCAGTATTGACTCCTGTGGAACACCTGAGCAGACAGGTTTGCTGAGAGGACAGTACCTATCCTGACTTGCTGAGAGTGGCAGTGCAGGTAACTGCGGAACCATGCAACCGCCTCAGGGGCAGGGCCTGTAGCAGTGAGTTGGTCAACTAGGAGAGCATGATTGACTGTATCAAAGGCCTTTTTTAGATTGTTATAGATTGCCTCAGCATGCTGTCCAAGATTGAGAGATTTATTCATGAAGCCCATGAATTCCAGGAGGGCTGCAGTGGTGATGTGCTCTGCCCTAAAGCCATTCTGCTCAAGGCATAGGAGCTTATGTTTGTCCAGGTATTCGACAAGTTGGTCCACAATGATTTGTTCCGGGGCCTTCAAGAGTAGAGGAAGTATAGAGATGGGTCTATAGTTCTCGGGCATAGCCCAATACCCGCTCTTGTACACGGTGGTAACTACTGCAGCTTTCCATTTTTGAGGGAATAATGAGAACTGGAGTGACAGGTTGAGGATATGGGCAAGGGGAGACAGGATTTCTTCCAGAGAGAGAGTGAGATTAGTTTCAGATCAAGGTTATCTCCACTGTATCTCCCCTTGCTGAGCACCTTTCACAGGTATTTCCTGGCTTCCCCAATAGTAATAGTCTTGAAGGGAAAAGGGGGATGCACCGGGGTCTGTGAAGGAGCAGCAGGGTTGGTGAGGGAGAAGAAGTTGGTAGGGAGAGCATTACGGAGGTCTGTGAAAGCGAGGTTGAAGGTGTTAGCTATAGATTTAGGATCAAGGATGGGGGATCCATCAATGGTGAGCATGGTGGGGGCCGTTTTGGGCTCACGTCTGGTGACCTCTTTTAGGTTTGCCCAGAATTTACAACCATCATTCCAGTTCTTGGTTATGGCTTCCTTGTAGTATAAGTTTTTTGCTATTCAGATGGTCTTGGTACAGTTATTACTGGCCCATTTGTAATTCAAGATGTCAGACTGCTTCCCTGTTGCCCTGGCTACATGCCAGAGATGGTCTCTATTTTTCATAAGTTCAAGGGTGCCTGGGCTCATCCAGGAGTTGAAATGGCCTTTGATTTTACGCTTTTTGAAGGGTGCGTGAGTGTCACAGATCGTTGAATAGGAGGATGAAATGGTCAAGCACACTATCAGTGTCAGAAGTCCCAAACACTGCTGACCAGTCAGCATTGAGGAGATTGGCTTTAAAGCAACCTGCATGACCAGGCTTGAGGACCCTGTTGGTGATTGCTCTTGTAGGGGTTTGGTGAACTTATTAGCCCTACTGAATATGACAGGGGAGTGGTCACTGATATTGTCCAGGAGGACAGAAGCGTAGGAAATATGTTCAGGTCGGTTTGTGAGTACCCAGTCAAGCAGAGTACTAGTGTCCATTCTGTAATTGCATATGTTTTGCAGGGCAGGCCAGCGAGATGCACATGGTGCCCTGCATAGCATGCAATGCTACCAGAGGGGATCTAGTGGCACCCCTTCCCTCTCTGTAGCCCTGATTGCTGAGAACTAAAAGTTTAATAATTCCCTGGTAGTCTAGTGGTACCCCCACACTACCATAGCTCCGATCGCCGACAAATAAATGTTTAATAATTTCCTGGTAGTCTAGTGGTACCCTCACCCCACCCAGAACACCAATCACCCATAAAAACAACAGCAATACATCCCTGGTGGTCCGGTGGTACCCTCTACCCTCCACCCACCACACAGGACTCCTGCCCACCCAGCCCCCCATCATCGGGCGGCAGCAAACCCACCCACATACCTCCGTGGCTGCCCGCTGAATGACAACTTACAGTAACAGCTGCAAGCCCATTGGTCCACACAGTGCATAGTGTAATAGTCGTTCACAAATATGTGAATGAATGAATGACTTCATTCACATATTTGTGAATGACTATCCCCTGGCCTGTTGTTGTACCCATGTATGCTGTGAAAAATAACATAAAATATATTAGTTTTCCAGACAGAACATTCCCCAGTTTGTGAACACCACACTAGTGGTATCCCAGCCTGTGTTGTAGTACTGCTCTGTTTGCAAAGTACAAGCTTTAGAAATTCAGCTATTCACCCAGCTAGCTTCCCCTGGCCTGTTGTTGTACCCCTGTGTGCTGTGACAAATAGCTTAAAAAAATATTAGTTTTATATTCAGAACTTTCCTCGGTTTGTGAACACCACACCAGTGGTATCCCAACATGTGTTGCAGTACTGCTCTGTTTGCAAAGTACAAGCTTTAGAAATCCAGCTATTCACTCTGCTTGCCTCCCCCAGCTTGTTGTTGTACCCCTGTGTGCAGTGAGAAATACTGTCAAAAAATATTAGCTTTCCAGACAGAACTTTCCTCATTTTGTTGTACACCACACCAGTGGTATCCCAGCCTATGTTGTAGTATTCCTATGTTTGCAAAGTACAAGCTTTAGAAATCTAGCCATTCACCCAGCTAGCCAGTACCCCCAACCTGTTGTTGTATCCCTGTGTGCTGTGAGAAATAGTATTCAAGAATATTTTCCCTTGTTGCCAAACATTAATAAAAGCAGAATGCCAAGGAAGAGAATAAAAAAAGGGAGAGGAGTGAGTCATGCAGGCAAGACTTAAGCATTGTTTGTAAAAAGCATTGCAACTGAAACGGTGAATGATAGACTGTCTTCTGATGTAGTGTTGCTATCAAAATGTTCTAAGTGTTCTTTGAAAGGGTGCTGCTAGTAGCAGTGCAGGATAATTTACCAGTGGCTTCTGTGCATCTAAATGTTTTCGACAACCTCTGTGGCAGCCATGGTAGTGGGTTATGTGGGATGCGGCAATAGTGAAAGTAGCCTGAAACATACACCAGTAGCAGGGTCTCAGAAAGATAATTTGGAGCATGATCCCAACTCGGTTGCTGCTAGTGGAGGTGGTAATGTTCCTCATGATACAGCTGAGGCAGTGGTTGAGGGGAATTTCGTAAATCCTGAAAACATGGGTCACACAACTATGGCAACCATTGCTGTGGAGACAGACTCAGAATCTGTTAAGATCAAGGTTCGTGACTCGCAGGTTGAGCATAAGGATGTGTGTGAGGAGGACATCAGTGGATGGCATGCCAATGATGATGGTGATAACGATAGCGATCATGGTGATGATTTTTTTAATCAAAATCCACACAGGTCGCCGGCTCGTCGGTGCAGCTGTTGGATTTCCGCTTCGCGGCCAGCTACCGGGTTGAGCGGACTCGGTCGCTGAAACTGGCGAGGGGTAGGATTGAGCATCCTGTGACTGCTCGCCTACTCTGGGGGAGGAGGGACGCGACTGGCTGTCTGCGCTTCTTCCTGGCGAAGCCAGGAGAGCAGCAGCTTAAGCGAGCCCCATCGCATATGGGGCGTGGTGAACGTCTGCTCTGCCCAGACGTTCATGGCACACCATGCCCCCGGGGAGAAAAGTGGAAATGCTGACCTTCTGGCCTGCTGGATGATGGCTGCCAAGCTCCTGCCGACTCGAGATGCCCTGATGCCCCCAAGTCCACCTCAGCAGTGCCTGGGGACTGATTGCCTAGTGTGCTGGCTGCCCCTCCTGGCGCCTTCCCCCTCGGAAGAGAGGGACCCACCCAGCAAAGGGATACACTGGGCCACCCCCTGGGTCAGCTGCGATCTGAGGTGAGAGGAAGGGGGTCAGGGTGAGGGGGTCGGAGGAGTCATGAGCAGCTGGAAGGAGAGGCAGGCCAGGAGGCAAGTAAAGAGCAAAAAAAAAAAATCCACACAGGTATAGTCAGATGGATGAGTGATTATTTTAGTAAAATCCTTGTGGATATTCTTTTCTGTTCTTTTCTTCAGGGTCCTTTAGTGCTGGACATGTTTCTTAATGTACCTGTCTCTGGAATCATCACACAAAAGAGACAGCCTCATCATCAACTCACAGGATACAAAACAGATAGCTTCAGGGAATTATCTGAAATGATATAATCAAGAACATAAAACAATTAAGTGTAACATCCATTGAACTGTACATGTTGAGAAAGGAAAAACACCAAACACCAAAAACTGTAAACGACTTATCTTCCATTACTGGTATGCAGCAACCACAATGGAGAGCATCAGTGATGACACACTTCAGTAGTATTCAGATTGATGGAATCTTCAGAAATACCTGCAAAGATGCAGAAATACAGATGTTCAGAAACACAGTGACTGTTTTATTAAACATGCCATGGAGGAAACAGAATCACATCACCCCCCAAAAAAACATACTTGCCTTCACTGATGCCCCCCCCAAAAGAAAACAACAAAGGAAAACATTATTGTACGTAGCACTACTGGAAACGGAAAGCAGCAATTCCCAGAAAACAAACCACACTAAAAATCATGGCAATTTCCTGGAAGGAAAGAGACACAACTGATGTTTGAAAGCCCAATGACGTAGCATCCCCTCTCAATACCACATTACTGTAATAAAATAAAAGAACTTACCTGTAAGAAGACATGGTTGCAACAAGAAGCACCCCCCAACCCAAATAAATGATCCATACTTACCTTCCAGTGTTTGGAAAAAGTGCTTAATTCCAACTTCCAAGGTGTAAAGATGGAATGGTAGGAAACAGGATGTCATCATCAACAAACATACCTGCAAATGACAAAGCAGTAAGAAGAGATGTTTAGACATTAAACAACAATCCCTTAGAAAAAGGGAAAGATAACCAAAATACCTACTGTGCCTGTGTTCATCTGTGATTAGAGGCACACCGGACACCAGTTTGCAGTCACCCTAGCAGAAAACAGTAGCAGCACCAGCAGCACAGCAACTTCTCCTTTGGACATCGCTTTCCCAAGAGAAAAGAATGATAGCCAGCTACTCTTTCTGGAGTGCTTCTTCACAGAATTTATTCAACAACAGCAGCAGCAGCAGCACCAACACCAGCAATAGAGAATCAGAGCATCTTCTCATTCATTCAGATTTCTCATTTATAGACATCATGAGAACCATAGTTGACACTTTTTCATGTCATTATTCTTGACTTCTCTTGTCAGTTGCACAGCACAGCAACAGGAGGCACCTGGCACCAGCAACTTCAAAGCAGTTTGGGACACTTCCGGTGAGCGCACCAACTGAATGGCTGCCTAGTTCAGAAACCCCAGTCTGCAGTTAGCCAAATCCGCCTCAATCATTACTTAATCGGAACCATCCAATAATTAAATCGGCAGAAAAAAAGAGCAGGATGACCTCCAGACACAAAGGCAAAGAGAAAATAAATGTGCAGCAGGTAAAACACCATAAAACTCTGTTGGACTTTGCTCAGCAGGCTGCGGCCTATGCACCACCTAACTCACCGAAACAGGGATCCAGCATGGAGGAAGGAGAGGAGCAGGAACAAGAATATACTATAACTTCTAAACAGCTATGTGACACCCTTTAGAAGATGAGCGCTACTCTAGAAAGACTAGAGGCAAAAGCTAATGAAGACAGGGAAAGAATTGAACTCACGGCCCAGAAGGTAGAGCTGATGGAAAGGGCACTGTCCAACTACACAACTACCACAGATGTGCATAATGCTGCTCTGCTGGACCTACATCGGAGAGGACAGGCATTGGAAGCGAGATTGGACGAACTGGAAAATCGGAACAGACGAAACAATATCCGTATTCACGGATTACCAGAAGGGACAGAGACAGGTCCTGTGCCACAATTCATGGAGTCCTTTTTACAGGAGATCCTAGGCTGGCCAGCAGATAAGCCTCTCAATATTATCCGCGCCCATCGCTCGCTAATACCTAAGCCGTGGGACCCGAAAGCCAGGCCCAGATCCTTGGTGATAGCATTCCTGGATTTCCACACCAAAGAAGAGATTCTAAGGAGAGCGTGGTCCAAAAAAGAGATATTATTTGGGGATACTAGCCTATTCCCCACAGCTTTTAGCACAGTGTAGAAAATTGTTGCCAGTGGTGCTCCAACTGCAGCAAAAGGGAGTTAAAGCAGTAATAGAATATCCTGCACGACTTAAGATAATCACAGAGAACAACATTAAAAGATTCACAGACTTACAAGATGCCCAAAGATATCTGACCTCGATGGGGATAGAAATCTCCAGTAGTACATCACAGCAGAAGGAACACCTAATTGAAAGGGCCTGGCATCAGGGTGTAACCAAAAGAAAGGAGCTTCATGATCGCCCGGGGACTTCCGCGACGTGGGACTCCCTCATTGAGTGAGGGGAGGCGACTAATGCTGGGCCTGCATGAGGAGTAGACCGGAATGGGGAGTCTGGAGAAGCTGCAGACCAGAACAACCTAGCAACAGAGTTAGCGACCTGAAAAAAGAAGGACTTTGGGCTGATGCCTGACTGTGAGTGACTTTTGAGAGAAGGGGTGGATCTCAGCCATTGTACCCAATGAAGTGGGTGGGGGGGGAGGCTCCGAATCAAATGCTTAATAGAAAAAAGGGGGGATTCCCGCCCTTCTCTTACATTTTAGAAGGTGGATATACAAAGACCTGTAGTAGATCCTGAAGCTCTGGCCTAATTCAAATGGAGAAAACATGAGGACTGGAACGTGATTGGGGGGGTAGATTTCAAAGGGGAAAGAGAGAAGAGCAGGTATAACTATAACTTTGAAATTAGATGAACGGACTCCAAGGGATAAGGGGGAAGGAGAGGAGGGGAAGGGGGGATCACAAGATAGGGTAATTAAAAAGGGGAATCAAGACTAACCATAGCTTGACCTACAACACACCATACTCAATAGGTTGCAGTCCAAAGGAAAGGACCGATGTCATCAAATTATGGGAGCTTACTCTCGGAGAGATAGGGATATAAGTAAGATATAAGTATTGATAACATAGAATTTCGAAATGTTAGACAAAGGAAAAAGGGGTTGGGGGGACAGGGGGTAAGGGGGAGAAAAGGGAAAATATAAAATCGGACCCCAAGTTCAAAAAAAGGGGGGGAGATCAAGACACTTCAAATAGTAGAAGGGCTTGGAGCAAGAGAGGGATCAATAGGGAAAGTCAAACAGGATTAGTAAGAAGCAATGGCAGGAGGAGGGGGAAGAGATGTTTCTGGGTGAGACTGGGTACTGTTTTTCTCCCATGAAAGGGATTTTCCTTTTCATTTATTGGCACCTGGAACACGCAGTTAACATGCAGTTACGGTGCTTTAGATCTGCCCTTCTGGTGAAAGATCCGATTTTGGCCTAAAGCCAGGCAGAAGGCCCACAGTATTGGGATCATCAGTCACACCTCCAGCATCAGGGGGTTTGTGGAGGGTGGCAAACAGGGCAATTTCATCTTGAAGTCAGAGAGATTAGATAAGATTATACTAGTTACGAATTTGATGTTGGGTTAAAATAAAAAAGATTATGTGTTTAATGGAACAAAACCATATGTTAGCAGCAATGCACAGAATAAATATAGCGTGTGTTTTAAATGTGTGTCCCCATCCCTCGAAGACCACCAGGAAGGTACATTTAACTCAAAAGTTCGAGAATGGCTGACTTAAAGATTGTTTCCCTAAATGTGAGGGGTATTGATAATCCGGTGAAAAGAGCTAAAATATTGCAAGACTTAAAGAGACGAGGAGCCATGGTGGCTTTCCTCCAGGAAACACATTTGACGGCCCAAGAGCATCTGAAACTGAAAAGAGCTTGGGTAGGAAGCATGTATGTGTCACATTACATTGACAGCCTGCATCGCAGTGGGGTAGCAATCCTGATAAAAAAAATGTTCCTCTAATAATTTCAAAAGTCAAAATGGACTTAGAAGGGAGATTTGTACAGATCCGGGGGAGCTGTAGGGGTCAAGATTGTACACTAGTAAATATATATGCACCAAACAAGGAAGCTCCAAGGTTGGCATTCCTAGAGACAATAGTAAAAGAAGCAGTCTCAGATGCACAAAGTATGGTAATCATTGGGGGAGACTTTAATGAAGTCATAAACCCAAGAGTGGATAGATCTGGGAAAACCACAGGAGGGGCAACACGAACAGGGAAACTTGTCCTTAGACTAGGGCAGGAATTGGGGCTAACAGAGTGTTGGAGGTTTATGCACCCTAGAGGGTGAGATTATTCCTATTACTCCCCATGACACGGAGTTTACTCCCAGGTTAGATTACTTTTTGATTACCGCCAATTGGGTACAAAGAGTAGAACAGTGTTGTATAGGCCCAATAGTCATCTCGGACCATGCGCCAGTTTCCCTAAGTGTCTCTATGGGCCAGATGGTGAGGCAATCTTGCTGGAGACTCAATGTGAGCCTTCTTACCAGGGAAGACTTTAAAGAACTAATAGAGAATAAAATTCGACAATTCGACCTGGAAAATCCAAAGGGAGACACGAGGGAAGGAATGCAATGGGATGCCCTTAAATGTAGTCTTGGGGGGAGATTATAAAATATTCCTCCAAAATTAAAAGAGAGAGAATTCAACAGAGGGTACTACTCGACCAGAAGATTCTCCAGCTAGAATCTAACCATCAGGTGAGCCAGGACCCCAGAGTAAAACAAGAGCTCTATAAGGCTAGACACGATCTCAACCAGATTTTAGACATCCAAATTGAGGGACAACTGTGGTATTCCAGACAAAAATACTATGAACAGGGCAACTGGGCCGGGAAACTTTTAGCATGGCAGCTCAGACAGGAGAGGGTGAGTAGAGCTGTGATTAGCTTGCAGGGAGATGACACAGAACAGGCAACCATCTCCACGGCAGAAATAGTTCAGAGATTTGAAAACTGTTACACAGATATATACAGAGCCGACACCTTCCCAGGGCACAGGGACGCGGTGAAAACTTTTTTAGATAGTCTTAAGTTACCCACCCTGGTGGACCAGGTGAAGATGGAGTTAAATGCCCCTATTACAGTTCAGGAAATTGTGGAAAAAATTAAAAAACTAAAAAATGGTGAAGCACCGGGGCTAGACGGGTTTGGAGCAGAGTTTTATAAAGGATTTAGGTCACATGTAGTGGGTATGTTGTTAGATACCTGCAATGAGATATTGGTGGAGGGGGAGCCAGGTCCACCATCTTGGAACTTGGCCCAGATATCAGTGATTCCAAAACCAGATAAGAACCCGGAACTATGTAGTTCATACCGCCCGATATCCTTGTTGCCAGTGGACCTAAAAATTTTTATGGGTATCCTGGCAGATAGGTTGCAGGGCTGCATCACTACTCTGGTCCACCCGGACCAGACAGGATTTATCTCAGGAAGGTATTTGCAAGGCAATATAAGGCATCTCTTGAATATCATCATGGCCCAGAGAGGCATAGTGGCACTGCAGTTGGCAATCAGCATGGATGCTGAAAAGGCCTTTGACAGGGTGGACTGGCACTTTATGTCATCCACCCTGTCAAGGTTTGGGCTCGGGGAGCATTTTGTCTCGGCCATTTCTGCACTGTACCATAGACCTGAAGCCAGGGTTAAAGTGAATGGCATGCTATCGAACCATTTCCCTCTTATGAGAGGCACCAGACAAGGGTGCCCCTGTCGCCATTGATATTTGCCCTCTCTCTGGAGCCACTGGCAGTCTGGATATAGGGCAATCCACACATCAAAGGTATTTGGGCAGGGGGAATGGAGCACAAAACAGCGCTCTATGCAGATGATTCACTTTTCTTCCTGCAGGACCCTCAGTACTCCCTCCCACATCTTTTAGAGGCCTTAGATAAATTTGGTTCTCTAGCAGGATATAAGATTAATCTATCTAAATTGAAAGGGGTGGTGTTGAGTGGCACCCTTAATAAACAGCTAAGAGAAACCTTCCCATTTACTTGGGCTAAGAAAAACACATTTAAATATTTGGGAATACAGGTCTCGGTGGACACGTCTAAGCTATACCGTAACAACCTGCTTAAACTGTTAACGGATTTGAGATCAGACTTTGCTAGATGGAAACTTCTACCCCACTCTATGGCAAGATCCAAATCATAAAAATGAACGTCTTGCCTAGACTATTATTTTTATTCCAGACACTTCCAATCCCCATACCGCCTCAGTTTTGGAACCAACTTACAAAAGAAATTTCTAAATTCATATGGAGAGGGGCGCGTTCAAGGATAGCATTAGGCACCCTGATGAAGTCAAGGGAGATGGGAGGTTTGGGCTTACCACACATGTATCATTATTACTTAGCCCCACAGGGAGCACAACTAATCACATGGGCCAAACAACGTACTGAGTCCGGGTGGTATCTCATTGAAAATGAATCAATCCCCAACGGCAAAATATGGACATACCCAACCTGCCATATCGACCCACATAATTGGCGGTTAATTTCTAACCCTTGGGTAAAACGCTCCTTACAGATGCTTCTCAGACTTGGGGAAAAAAACAAACACCCCAAACGCCCTGGGCCCCCTATCTTTAATTAGACATACAACAAATTTTGTTCCTCCAAGGTTAGATCAAGGATACGTGTTCTGGGAGCAAAAGGGTTTAACAACCTTCAAACAATTGATAGATAAAGGGTTTTGCCTTGCATATGCCACTCTCCAGGAACATTTTGCATTACGAAGGGAGGATTTTTATAGATACCTTCAAGCTCGGCACTTTATTAACACAGGGGAAAACCTTCAAAGAATTACTAGGGCCATGTCTCCCCTTGAGGAATTCTGGTGGGATTCGAGAAGAATTAAAGATAAACTTCTGTACCTTTCTATCCTGTATAAAATACTTATAGAGAAGAAGGGGACCCCTGTGCTAGAAGAGATCAGAAAGAAGTGGGAGACAGAATCCAGAGGGAGAATTCATAAGGGAAACTGGGAACGTCGTATGCAGAGGGGATGGCAGGAAACCTCAGCTGTGACATGGCACGAATTTAACTGGAAAATTCTGACCCATTACTTTCACTCCCCAATGATTACCAAATACTTTAACCCTCAGGCGTCATCGGCTTGTTGGCTGATATATGGGGAGGAGCGTAGCAACACATTACCATATATTCTGGGTGCAAAGTTGCAGAGATTCTGGTCCGGATCCAAGAGGTGATGACCAAATGGGGGGGTTGCATGTACCTTACACATTTCAGGACCTTGTCCTAGGGTTGCCAACCCTTTCTTCTCAAAAAAGGAGAAGTGTGGAGCTATATCAGATACTGCGGATTGCAGCATTAAAATGTATTACTATTAATTGGTTAAAACAAGATCCACCAACCTTTCAACAATGGACTTCCAAAGTGGAGGAAATCGAGAGATTAGAAAACATAACACACACTATACAGCTAAGAAAGGACAAATTTCTAGAAATTTGGGGACCCTGGTATCGCTGGAAAGAGGGGTTGGGTGAAGGTACGGGAGTAAGAGATGGAGACACCAGAGGTGAGGAGGATGAAGGATGAAACACAATAGGGGAAGGGAGTGGAATGGCGTAAAAGGTAGAAAAGGAAAAATCGAGAACGGGAAGGTAAAAAGTTTCTGGGAAAGGATGGTCTTCCTTAAAAATTGGGGATGGGGCACACACAGATACACACAAACACACAAGTACATACATGAATATAATTATATTCTTAAGATAGAGTTAAAGCATTAATTAAAGAGAATTAATTTAGATAAATATGAGTTGATATGGTTACAAATAGTTTGGTTAAAAGAATAGATAAAAAGTAATGAGAACATAATAAGATGTGTAGTTAAATGTGGAAGTAGAATCCCTAGGAAAGAAAAGAAAATATTAAGATGGAAGAAGTAAAGAAGACTTATAATCAGAACTGGGACATAATAATGGGCCACGTTAAGACAAACTGAATATATCAACTAAAAGCCTAAGGCTTGATGGCGTGTGCCCATAATTTCATTTTATTGGCTGATGAGATAAGAGACTGAAATTTGTTAAATATCAGAAAGTTGGAATAGTAGTAGAACAAGATATAGAAAAGAATGAATAAGAACAGAATGTAAGTAATGTATAGATAAGCTTACTAAGATGTTACATGGAACTCGATGTAATATTGATATGGATTACAATAAAATGGATGAAGTTAAAAAAAAGCAGTTTGGGACTTGGACCACTATATGACATTTGTGTCTATCAGGAGAAATGTTCAACACACAGACAAGAATGATATTTTCAATCTCCAGACACTTTCTCATGTCACTCTTCTTGACTTCTCTTGTCAGTTGCACAGCACATCAGTAGGAGGCACCTAGCAGCAGCAACAAAGCAGTTTGGGACTTGTGCAACTGCTTGACATTTGTGGCTAGCAGGACAAAGATTCCAGACTAAAGAAATAATTATGTTTCACATCTTAGGAAAGTTTCTCATGTGATTCTGCTCTGCTTCTCTAGGCAGTTGCACACCACTGCAACAGCATCACCTAGCAGCATGACTGCAGTCCTTGATCGACTTGGGGCAGGAATTCACATTAACGTATATCAGTAGAAAGGTTCATGACTGGAAGTAAAAACTTAATTATCAGTTGTTAGGGGCTTCTTTGACACTACTCTTAGTCTTTGGCATTTCCTGTTACACACTTTCAATTATGGCATGGCATGCAGCATGATGTAGTGGCCTGCAAACTTTAGATAAGATAGGAACATTTTTTTGGGGGGGTTATTTTAAATTTTTTGGGGGGGATGTTGGAGTATTTGTATTTATTGGGGTGGAGGGTGACTACAAAACTTAACAACAGTACAAAAAACAGACTAGAAAAGGATAAGGAAAATAGAACAGGAAGGAAACATTCAGACACAAAAGGGCATTTAGTTAGTTTTTGTTGGGGGGGAGCAAAGAGATTAGTAAGTAGTACAATAGATTATTATATAGGACAAAAAGTTCAAAAAATGAAAGTGGAGGACAGCAAAAAAAAATTTTTCTCAACTTTTTTTGTTTTTGTTTCTTTTTTGGGGGAAGAGAAGTGAAAATAAAACAAGAATGAACTACAACTACACATACAGAAAGAAAAATAAAATAAAACAAATTTGACTACTGGAGCCTATCATGAATCTCTGTTTTTTTAGGATGCTTTGGATGTCCCACCATCCTTCTGTGACCTTCTTATGGAGGTCCTCAACTTCAGCCCACATGATGGCCAGGTCTGCCTGTGTGACAGGTGCTGCTGGTGGTAAGGCTGCTGCGGCAGGTGGTGCTGCAGGTGCCGCTGATTGGTCCACCGTCCCACTCAGAGTACCATCACTCCTCCTCCTCCTCCTGGCATGCTGATGCTGGCTGGCCCCTACATGCTGTGCACCCTCCCTTTTTGCAGGAACAGCCATTCTTGTTCTTTCCAACAGCCTGGCCTTCCACTTGGCATGGTCGTGCACAGTAAGGTGGGTTTATTTCCCACCTGTGCCCAAGTGGCTGCCCTTTTTGCCATGCCGGACCAGCATACCACACAAATTGCACTTCACCACACTCTGATCATTGGCATGTATGGTGAAAAAATACCAGGCAGGAGAACTCCTTGGTCTACTGTATGTCCTTCTGGAGATGTGGCCTCCAGAACCGTGTACAGTATTCCAGATGTGACCTTTATCAAAGGACTTTGATAAAGGATAAGTTTATCTGAAACATTTCAGGCAGGACTGATTGTCTGCTCATTTGTTCACAAATAAATTATGGATTAAACAGCATCAAGTTTGGGCATCCCTTTTATAAGGTTTGTGAATGTTTGGAATTATTTGGTATGTATGTTTTGGAGTTCCAGAGTACCACTACTCCTAGTATGCACTTTGTTTCCTTTCTGCCTAGGTAGGCCATGTCTACCATCCCTCCCTGATCAAACACCATGGTTACCCAGTCAAAGAAATCTATCAGATTTGGTTTGACAAGATCTACCTGCTGTGAATCCATGTTGCCTCAGGTCTTGTGCCCTGCTGGCCTCGAGATATGCCACAGTCCTGTCCTTCAGCATGGATTCTATTATTTTCCCCACCACTGAGGTCAAACTGACAGGCCTGTAATTCTCAGCTTCCAACTTGCTCTCACTCTTGTGTAGTGGTACCACATTCGTCATCCTCCATTCTTTTGGTATCACTCCTTCCTCCAGTGATTTGTTGAATAGGGCTGTCAGTGGTGCCCCTACTACCTCTCTGAGCTCTTTCAGTATTCTGGGATGCATTCCATCCAGCCCCATTGCCTTGTCCACTTTTAGTTTAGAGAGTTCCTTTAGAACTCTCTACTCCATGAACGGATTGGTGTCAACCTCTCCTCCATGTGTAATTCTACCCCCTATTTTTGGTCCCTCCCCTTACTCTTCTTTTGTAAATACTGAGCAGAAGTATTCATTTAGAATTTCTGCTTTTTCTAGGTCCCCCTTCACACAATCCCCCCCCCCCTGCCATTTATTAAGCCTCACAAACCTTCCCTTGGTCTTTTTCCTTTCCCTGAAGAAGATTTTTTCTCCTTCCTTCACTGATTATGCTGTTCTTTCTTCAGTCTGTGAACCTTGCACTCCTGACTGCCTTCCCCACCTCCTGCTGTTTTGTCTGACACAGTTCCCGTCTCCTTCTTTATGCATTTCCTTGTACTTTCTGAATGCCTGTTTCTTTTCCTAACCTTACTCACCACTTCTTTTGAAAACCATAGTGTTTTTTTTCTTTCTTTTTGCTTTGTTTACTAGCTTTACACAGAGGCTTGTTGCCTCTGCAACTGCTCCATTTTTTCCACTGTTCCTCTACCCCCTTCCACTTTGCCAGGATTTTCTTGAGGTGTTCCCCATTTCTGCAAAGTCAGCCCTCTTGAAATCTATGACTCTTACTTTTGTGTGACTTAACTCTACCCCTGTCTTCACCTTAAACCACACTGTATGGTGCTCCCTGGACCCTAGATGGCTGCCCAATGATAGGTCTGTTGTTCTGTCACCATTTGTGAGGACCAGGTCTAATATTGCTCTCTCCTGGATGGGTTCCACCACTAGCTGCCTGAGGCATGCCCCCTGCATGGAATCCAGGACGTCTCTGCTCCTGGCAGTGGCTGCAGCACAGGTGCTCCAGTTAACATCTGGTGTGTTAAGTCCCCCATTAGCAGCACCTCCCCTTTTTCTGCCATTTTGTGGATGGTTTCCACTAATACTCTGTCTATTTCCTCCCCCAGCACTGGAGGTCTGTAGACAACTCCAGTGTAGATGGTGATGCCATGTTCTGTCTCTAAGTGACCCATAGTGGCTCCTCCCCTTCCTGTCTTGCCCTTAACTCCATTGCTGGGAGGACCTGTACTTAAGGCAGTAATTGAAGAGAAAGGCTTGGGGCTTATTGCTCAATCTAATTAGACTTTTAGAAACAGCAATAACACAGCTGTGGAAAAAGCCTGCAGAATTCTGGGATGTAGTAAGTAAAACTTTGTCAGCTGCCATAAAGATGCAGTCATTCTCCTTTATCAATCCTTGGCAAGATCCCAACTGGATTGTTGTTCCCAGCCTGGTCACCATACCAAAGGTGGGAAATTCACCAGATGGAAAAGGTCCAAAGAAGATTTACAAAGATGGTACATGGCTTGGGGGATAAAGATTACAAAACAAGACTGGAACAATTAGGTCTACATAACTTGGAGAGGAGGAGAATCAGAGGAGACCTATTATTAATGTTTAATTTAATTAAAAACAACTATCTATTTTCCCTGGATCCCCTTCCAAATAAAACACACCACAGCTTGATTTCTTTGGGTGCTCAGTCAGCATACCTTTTATTTACATACAACGTACTTCCAAAGTGTCATTTCTTCTTCATGCATTTAATATTTACAGTCTTCTTTCCTTTATTCATAATTCACAAATATCTCCTTTATTATCTTGTCAACTCCACAGTCTCTTTTATATTGTTTGTCTGTCTTGCCACCCAGACGTACATCTGGGTGACTTCCTTTTCCTTGTCACCTCTCTCTCTTCTTTCAGGATATGGGTGTACCCCCCTATTATTACCACTTCTGTTGCCCCTTGGGTGTATACAAAAAGGTGCTTCTCTTCCAGCCTGTAAGTATACCCAGGCTAGGGTCCCTCCCAACCTCTTTTCCTTCCCCCAACCTCTTTTTCCATCTCAGTTCTCCTGCCACTTGCTGCTGTTCACCTTCAGCAGTCTCCACTGTGGCTCCCTTTTGTCTTTTGTCTGCTGCCTCCTTCTATTACCTGTTTTCCTGTATCCTCTTCTATCTGTTCTTCCTTCCCATACTATGCCAATAGGGTCGGTGGGTGGGCAAATGTCTGGGAAGCAATAGAGGTGAGGGCTCCCTCATCTACAGTATGCAGCCCTTTTGAAACCCCTTTTGCTCACCTCTCTCTCTCTCTCTTTTCCCAGCCAATCCTGTTTGTTTTCTCTACTTGTCCCCTCCCATTTATTTGTCCATCATTTGATCCCCCTTCCTTTGTTCTTGGTCCTCAGACCCCCCCTCACTTCCCCTTCCCTTCTCCTCTTTCTGGCTCTTCTCCCAGACTGAGCACCCCCCACTCTCTTAGTCAGTTGCCCTGTGCCAAACAGGTCTGCCTCTTTAAACTGGCAAACCCTCTTGTCCCTGGATCCCCTTCCCAATAAATCACACCACACCTTGATTTCTTTGGGTGCTCAGTCAGCATACCTTTTATTTACATACAACGTACTTCCAAAGTGTCATTTCTTCTTCATGCATTTAATATTAGCATTCTTCTTTCCTATTTATAATTCACAAACATCCCCTTTATTATCTTGTCAACTCCACAGTCTCTTTCAAATTGTTTGTCTGCCTTGCAACCCAGATGTACCTCTGGGTGACCTCCTCTTCCCTGTCATGTCTCTCTCTCCTTTCAGGATACAAGTGTACCCCCCGTACCCCCACTTTGTTCCCCCTTGGGTGTACACTGAAGGGTGCCTCTCCCCTAGCCTGTATGTAAACCCAGGCGATGGTTCCCCCAATCTCTTTTCCCATTAATCTGCCTCCAACTTGCGTTGAAGGGTGTGCTTCCCCCCATTTTTGCTTATGGGCTTCTTCCCAGCCTCCACTGCTGTATAGCTTTCCCCAAGTCTATGTTAAACGTATCTATCCTTATGTCAGAAAAATGCATCCCATCCATCCTATAAAGCCCTTGGCAGTTCTCTAATATGCTTTTATGTTTTATTACCATCCCCCCAACGGACCATATGTATGCCCCCACCCAACTGTTCATCCATTTTCTGGCGTCATCTCACACCTTGTGGACCCTTGCCTGTCTCCACACATGTCTGGGCAGCATGTCTGACCAGGCTACCTCCACCTTGGGCCACCATTCTTTTATGCAGGCCACCTCCCCTTTGATTTGCCCAAAAATATCCAACCATAGCCGGGAGCCCAGATTGTCCCCCCCCCCCAAAATGTAAAATTAACAGTTGTGGCTCTGGCCATGTTATCCTTAGTTCCTCCAGCAGTGGCAACAGTTGCAGCCATTTCATCCCTCTGATCCCTTTCCATTGTAACCTGACAGTATTCCAATCTTGATACAGTTGTCTCCCCCAGCCCATACTTCCACTCACCATTCTGCCCAGTACATAAATGAATGTCCACAAATCCACACCTCGTACCTTCCTGAGTGGCCCATGGAATCAATGAAAAACAAAGATGGTTATTGCATGTTTATGTGATCCCCCTTCCCCTTCCCCTCCCCCTTTACCAGCCTCACCCAACCTCGGGGTCTGTTTTTTCACCTGAAAGTAAAGACAGACACAAGCATTAGCCGGTCAATTCTCTTACATATCTTTTACAGCAGTCCGATACCCATTTCACCACTTTTTTGATGTCCTCCTTGGACCCGCCTTTTGCAGCTATTTCTGATGCAGTCCCAATCCTAAATGAGTGGGATGAGTATCCCTCTGGGTCCTCCCCCCCAAAATTCCATTCATTTCTTTAAGATGACCGTCATCTGTGTCCCTGTCACCAGTGCTCTGTCTCCGTGAATAAAGATCTCACCATCCCTTGTTGGCCTAGTGGTTGCGTACCCTTGCAAAGCCCAGACCAGGCAAATCCCCTCATTTCTTTTTCTGTTTAATGTTATCATGGTCCCTTTTCTGGTTTGATCCACCACTGACTTCTTCAACCATAGCCCACACTGTCTCTCCCCCATGTTTTCTATTTCCACAAAAACCCCTGCCTCTCCCCAGTTCCTTTCTGCCCCACTGATTCACTTACCCTACATGTGCCATGGAACATGGTCACAAATATCGCCTTAAACAAACATGCCTCATCTGCTGAGTTCCCTGTGGTGTTTTCTCTACAGAGGATAGGGGAAGGGGAGAGACTCAGAGGGGGGGAATACAATGACAGTCAGAGCAACTGCTGCCAGGTTTTCTGATGAAATTATGTTGCTTTGCTTCAACTTTCGGGGGTACATTTTTTAGCTTTTTAACAGCTTAATCTGGTTCAAGGTCAGTTGGCATTCATCTGTATCCCCCTTCCCCAGGTCGTGCCTGAAAATAGGCAGGATTTGTCTAGTGCACTTACCCGGTCAACAAAAACTAAATAAAAATAAAATAAACTTATAGCTTACAGTGTATTCCACTTGGTTCTTTGCTACAACTTTCAAGGGTGAATTTTGCTTGTTCCATACAGCTTATATTTAATTTTATTTAGTTGTTTCATTTGGAGATTGAGGTGAAGGGGCATTTTTGTTGAGTTGCGATCCTCAGTTCTTATCTCCATAGCTGACTGATTTCCTCTAGGTACCGGAGGCTGCTAGAGGAGCTGTCTGTTTTATTTTGCAGATGCAGAAGCCTGAAGGAGGAAGCCTAGTCTGAACTGGAACAATGGAGGATTAGCAGATGCCAATTAAAGCAGTTAAAAATGGTGCTAAGTCAGACAAAGAAGCAGGGGGTATTTAACTGTAGTCCTGTCTGCAGGTTCTTAATAACAGTTTTCTCCACAGGGGACAGGGGAAGGGGAGAGACTCGGGGGAGATACAATGACCACCGGAGCAACTACTGCCAGGTTTTCCAATGAAATTGTGTTGCTTTGCCTCAGCTTTCAGGGATGAATTTTTTAATGTATAGCTTACAGTTTATTCTACTTGGTTTCTATGCTACAGCTTTCAGGAGCTATTTAATTTCTTTGATACAGCTTTTTTGGGGTGAATTTTGCTTGTTCCATACAGCTTACCTTTAATTTTATTTTGTTGTTTGGTTTGGGGATTGAGGTGAAGGGGCATTTTTGTTGAATTGTGATCTTCAGTTCTTATCGACTTAGCTGATCGATTTATTCTACATATCAGAGGATCCAACCCCCATCCCCATCAACCCCATGGTTATCCACTTTTATAGGTTGCTGGGGAAGGGAAACTTCCTGGTGAGCTCTGGTGAACACAAACTGTAAAGGGTACACAACCCTTTACTTCTCAGTGGAGTATTTTGCACTGGCATTTGGTACAAGTATAACATCTGGGAAGAGGTAGTGAAAAAAAATGAAATAGTGCGCTAACCACAGGGAATAAGGTAAAAGTGGGTAGAAATAACAGAACAGTAAGCTGCAGGGAGTGGTGCAGTGCACTGGGTATGGGGCAGCAGTCTTCAGAAGAACATTCTGGGAACTGCATTGTTGCCCCATCTGCATGCGCCTCTCTGGGCTGAGGGCAGAGATTGCCAGTCTCTGGGCCAAGCTGGCAGGAATACTGGGAACCTTTGCCCCCACCCAGAGGCCACCGTGTCCCCAGCCACTGCCACAATGACTGCCCTGGCAGAGTACTGGATGGACTATGGTGGGCTCAGGGAGGTTCAGAGAGGGTGGTCAGAGGCACATCCCCCATCCATTCCAGCTTAAGAACTCCTATGATGTTCTGAAGGAGCAGGAGAGTCCCACAAGGGAACACGAGGCTGAGATCAGGGAGGAGGTGAGGGTCCTCCAAGGGGGAGACTGAGGTGCGGGAGGAAGAGGACCCCAAAGGAAGAAGAAGTTACTCCTGTTGGGGGACTCAATTGTCAGAGGGATGGTTCTGGGCATAGATAGCATAGATGAGAGGGAGGTAAAGTGCCTTCCAAGAGGCATTGCATGGAGGGAGAGGGAGCAGATCCTGAGGATTGCTAAAGTGGTGGCAAGGAGAGGGGAGCCAGAGGTCGTTGTCCACCTGGGAACAAATGACCTATCCAAAGACAGGGCAAGCATAGAAAAAGTACAGGAGGACTTCAGAGAGGTGGGAGGGTGCCTGGAGAAGGTATATTTTCAGAGGTGCTGCCAGTCCACGGTATAGGGGAGGATCAGCAGTTTCAATGAGTGGTTGAAAGGCTGGTGCAGTGAGAAGAGGTATGGCTTCTTTGGGAACTGGGGATCCACCAGGAACAGTGCAGCCTTGTTCAAGTTCAAGGGGGATGGACAGCATCCTTCCAAGTGGGGAACAGCAGCTCTCAGTGAACGGTTTAAATGCTTCCTGGATGAGTGTTTAAACTAGCTGGGGGGGGGTGGGGTCAACGGGAGCAGGGAGACTCAAGTAGCCCACCCCCAGAGATAAGAGTAGCCAGAAACAAGGAATAGGAATGTAGGTTGAGGACAGGGACACCAGTACCAGATACAAAGGAGAAGGCAGAGGTAGGAAGGAAGTATAATGAGGAAAAAGGAAGGACAGAGGCAGGTGGATAAACACAGGTTGGGGGGGGCAGGAAGAAAAACATGGAAGACCATGGTTACAAATGCCTGCAGCCTAAGAAATAAAATTCCAGACCTGAAGGCCTTGTTAGTAAAGGCAGACCTGGGCATAGCAGCAATAAAAGAGACCTGGTACACCACATATCATGACAGGGATGCAAATGTTCCGGGTTATGCTCTGATATCACACCAGAAAGTTACCTTCAGATTCCATAAGTTCTCTCCCCACTGCATCGATGTTACCCGTATCGGGAAAATCTCCAAAAGTGTTATGTCTTTAATCAGTTATGTCTTTAATCAGACCTCTTTTTGCCCATTCGCTTGGCCACTGTTCCAAAAACCACTTCCCCTTAAAGTAACCTCCCATGCCATGTCCTCCTGCGGCGTCCGTGTATAACTCCAAACCTGTGTCAAAAGCCCACTCATCCTGCCAAAATGTCTCTCCATTATACATTTCCAGGAATTCCTCCAAAATTCTCAGGTCTTCTATTGTGCCCCTTGCAATATCCACCCAATGATGTGGCTGGGACGATCCTCTTGTGACCCTGGCTAAATGCCTTGTAAAAGCTCTCCCAAGGGAGATTGCCCAACACATGAAATTTAAATGTCCCAACAGTTGCTACACTAGGATTAATGGTACCCATCTCTTCCTCCTCACTGCCCCCAGTAATTCCTTCAATTTTTTTATCTTTTGTCTTGGAAGCTGGAATACCCTTGCTTCTGAGTCTATCTCTATCCCCAGGAACTTTGGTCTTCGGCTAGGGCCCTCCATCTTATTCTCCATTAAAGGCACCCCAGGTGCTTGCACATGTCCTAAAACTTCATCAGCCTGGCCCCTGTTTCCTGTCTTCCCCTTTCTACTATTAAAAAACCATCCAGGTAATGTACCACCAATTGATGTCCACATTTTTCTTTGAATACCCATTGCAGCCAGGTGCTGAACCTCTCAAAAGTGGTGCACGCAATAGAGCACCCCATGATCATCATGGCTTTATCAAAATAAAATGATTCCCCTACTTGAAACCCCAACAAATCCCAGTCCTCCTGCTACACAGGTAGCAGCCTAAAAGCCGCCTCAGTATCTGTCTTCGCTAGCCATGCCCTATCTACTGCCTGTATCATCTGTACTGCCCCCTCCAGTATCATGTAGGTTACTCTATCATCCTTTTGCATGTAGTCATTCACTGACCCTCCCTCCGGGTATGAAAGGTAATGTATTACCCTGTATTCCCCTGGCTTATCATATGTGCTAAAAAAAATCTCTCTGCTAAGTGTAGGTCACCATTTTTATAGTGATTTACATATCCACAATCTTATGCATTTCTCTTTCACTGTAGAGGCTTCCAGCTGTCAATTCAGGTGATTCTTGTGACTGGGATTATTGTTTTTCATGGTTTGTTCAGCTGTTACCCACAGTTGGAGATCTCCAGTTAGTCACAGCCCATCTATGGTAGTATAGGCAGGTTGGTTTCTGAAACTAAACTTTGGTTGTATATTTTTGCTATATGACCACAAATCTGTGGTTGAGAACATTTCCTTCATAATTAGTTCTTTTAGAGTTAGGAGGTTAAAAGATAATTATGTGTGTGTATTATTCATTATGCTTTGAGAGAAGACAGTGCACTCCAGGTTCTGAAAAGGGCCATGTTGTGCACACTGCTAGAGAAACTCTCTCTAACCTCTAATGAATTTTCAAAATATCATCATGTTCTAAGTCTTCTATTTCCAGTTCAGGTTTTTGAGAAGAGGTTGCTATAAATTGCAGGATCATCTCATTAAATGTAATTGAGTTGACACATTTCAACTCTTGCTTGCCCAATCACACCTTGTCAGGAAAATTAGGATAAGAAGTACTTATCTCACCTGTGTCTTTGCCAGGCATATTTATCTGTTCAAGCAAAGGGATGCTACCTGGGCTAAGAACAATGCAAAAGGCAGTTCTGCTGACAGTGCCAAAAGGGAAAAACAAGAATAAAAAACACCACCTCTGTCATATAAAAAAAATGGTCTGAAGACAAAAACTCACATCAAGAGTCATTTATTGTAATAATATATATATATATATATATATATATATATATATATATATATATATATATATATATGGTATACAATGGGATACATGATGGGCAGGAGTGGGATATGGAAAATATTCTCACTCCAGCAGAGTGAGCAGTGTATTCTCACAAGTGCCTTTGGCACTCGGGGAAAATACACAGCTCACGAGGCAGGAGTAAGAATATTTTCCATATGCTATGATCTGCCCATCATGTGTATGATTTATACCACAGGGGTAAGAGCTGCAGAAACATTTTTTCCGAGTCTGTGTGTTCCCTGCTCATTCTGTGTCTGCTGTCAGTGTGTGTGTGTGTGTGTGTGTGTGTGTGTGTGTGTGTGTGTTTGTGTGTGTGTTCTGAATGGACTGGGAGTCAGAAACACAGGTGAGTGTGTTTCGCAAAGCTAATTGAGTGAGTCAGAGGTTCAGTGAGAAAGACAAACTGCTGCAGGTAGCACTGAGAAACAGAACCTACTTTGTAAAAGACTTACATTTAGAATTCAGGTTGTTTTGAGGCTGAGATCTGCACAGTAATGGGCTAGCAATGTTAGAAACACAGTGGGACATAGGCGAGAGTCTTTTGCAAAGCTAATTGAGTAACTTGCAGCTTCAGTGAGAAAGAAAAACATTTTCTGAAGCAGTTTCCTTTAGAATGCAAGCTGCAGTGCATTTATCCTCACTCTGGTGACATCAGCAGAGTATGGATAAATGTCAATATCCTCACTCTGCTGATGTCATCAGGATTTATCCTCACCGCAGTGGAAATAACACAGGTTATCCTACTGAGAAAGCTCTCACCCCCATGGTATAAATATATATATATATATCAACATACCATACAGCCCATAAGGAGTTCACCCCCTCAGGGAGATGCCAGAGAAGCACTTATTAACTCCAACTGGTTTTGGCTGTTGAAATGTCATCAGAGAGTACAGCAATAGTAACACTACCCCTATTAAGCTAATCACATTTAAAGATCCAGTACACCATACCATACCATACCATAAATAACGGGTTGAAAAGATTTTAATGTGACAGCAACATCAATATTTGGCCCTTTCCACACTGCACCGCTCAGACCCTGTAACGGATAAAAACCATTACAACCGGGGAGCGGTGCAGGTGTCCACACTGCCGCGGTGTCCGTTACGGGACCGGCACTGCTGGTACACACTTTGGGAGCCAAGCGACCATTACCGTGGCACTCGATCCCACAATGCAGCTCGCGCTGAGCTAGGGGACTGGTGCCACGCGTCCACACTATGCCTGGTAATGTTACCGAGGCATAACCGGTTTCATAACTGTTGTTGAAACCACTCATATGTGGTTTCAACAACGGTTACGAAAATGCCTTCTGTAACGTTACAGGTGTAAACGCAAACCGTTGCAGTAACGGTTTGGGCACTCTGTAATGTTACAGAGGAGTAGTGTGGACAGGTCCTTAGAACAATAAAGTGTGGTTACCATAACACCAATAATAAAAATTAAATACTCCATCACTACAAGGGAAGGTTTTACATTTTTTGTCAATTTGTAAAAAAGAAGAGTTACATAGATACATAAATATATTGTCAGCAGATAAGAGCCTATGGCCCACCCAGTCTGCCCATTTGAGCTCGTAAGATCACTTTATATTTTTCTAGAAGTCTGTTGCCCCTTACCCCCTGACTTCCAGGATTCCCTTATGTCTATCTCATGCATTCTTAAATCTTGTGATTGTTTCAGCCCCCACCACTTCTTCAAGCAGGATGGTCTTTTAAACCAAGCAATATCTATATTACAAAAAAAGGCTCACACATTTATACAGATTTAGCATAGGAGACCCTGAAATATTAAATGTCAGTAAAAAAACATAATTTAACATAAGGTGGGATGCTAGAGCAAGGCCATAATAGTATATATGATGCAGTTTTTTCAGTGCCTCAAATATACAAGCCCTGCAATCCACAATGCCCCACACAAAAAGCATTATTGTTACTGGGTCTAATAGGAAAAAAATGGTGGAGTTAAGAAAAAAGAAAGAAATATGAGTGAAAAAGCTATAAACGTGAATCAAATAAAAAACAGACAATGCTAACTACATAAGGGGTGGTGAAGGAAAGCACACAGAACTAACTAGCAACCAAGGCTGATGTAATAGTACCAAATTCATTATGTAAGATGAATAACAATCATTGACATTATATACACTAATTCAGTCTAAAATGATCTGCAATAATCCCAAATGTCACATTATATTATAAACAAGCATTTGTCAATGCCAAAGGTTCGCTGTTGGTATTGCTGTTGTACATGCCTCCTATATTTTTCTGTGTATATTGCTCTGCCTTGCATTTTAAGGCAACACTCTCAACACAAGTTTTTTTATGTTCTTCCAGCACTGGTTCACTTCATTAGAAAAACAAGCATTTGTCAATGCCTAATGTTTGCTTGCTGGTATTGGCATTGGTACTGCAGGAGTTAGAGAGATGCATAATAGGAATGGCAGTGAAGTATTGAAGTAACGTCAACTCCCACCCCCACCCTGCAGAGACTGACAGGCATTGGGGATGTGCCTTTGTGTCATCGGCTATAACACTCATGCTATTCCACTCACTCACCCTGCAGACACCGACAGGTATCGCAGTGTGCCTTGAGGTCTTTGGCCCTTACACTCACCCCATTTCATAAGGAAATAAGTTGAGATGGGTGCAGTATAGGAGAATGGGGAGAACATTAGGGCTGAAGACCCCAAGGCACACCTCAATGCCTGTCAGTGTCTGCAGGGTGAGGGTGGGGGTCAAAAGAGATGAGCATTACGGCCGACAGCCACAAGTCACACCTCTGACAACTGTCAGTCTGTATAGGGTAGGTGTTACAGTTGGAAACCCTAAAATCCCTGGTGTTTGTTGGCATTTTTGCTCCAAATTTTCAACATGGGCTTTTTGAGACCACACCTCATGAACAGTGGCAGTTTCATTTCGTTACTCAATCCCAAAAGGTGATTTCACACAGTGAGTGTGCCATTTGGTGCCACAGGTGCAAAAACACATTTTGGGCAGGATGTGAAAAATGAAAGCTGTATTGTTCATGACGAAGTGTGAAGAAATGGCAGTGCTGAAAATCTGGAGTGAAAATATGAAAAAGTGGTGAAGTTATGAGTGTGCATAGAAACTGTGCAACACAAGATCGTAACGCAGTCATTTTTTGGAATGTTTTAACCAAAGTTTCAATATGGCCTCTTTGGAACCTCCCCTCATGAACAGTGGCACTGAGATTTTTATTAATCTGTCCCAAAAGTTGATTTCACACAGCAACCATGCCATTCTGCACCACAGGTGCAAAAACACATTTCCGGAAGGATACATAAAATGACAGCTGTACTGTTCATAAGGGGGTGGGAAAAAATGGCAATGTTGGAAATTCGAAGTGAAAATATATTAGATATATTAATAATAATATATTATTATATTATATATTAATAATTGAAGTTATGAGCGTGTGTGGAAACTGCACAATGGACGCTCATAATGCAGTCATTCTGTGGAGTTTTTTTCCAAATTTCCAACAAGGGCTTTTTGGGACCCTACTGTACCTCTTGAACAGTGGCACTGTCGTTTCATTAATTGGTCCCAAAAGGTGATTCCGCAGAGCGACCGCAAAATCACCTTTCAGGACTGAGAAACGAAATGACAGTGGCAATGTTCAAGAGGTGGGGTCCCAAGAACCCCATGTTGAAAATTGGAGACTAAAACTCTAAAAATTGACTGAGATATCAACCTAAGTTGAAATCCCATTGACTAGCATTATAGGGCTTAGCGTCATTTCTTCACTTCCTGGTTGGCCTTCGAAGAGTGCAGGCATGTTCCTGGTCCACAGAAGATCACTGCTCCCAACCTCCAGAGATAACTATGGGTGGGGGGGGGTGCGTGGAGGTGGGGTGCACAGAGGGAGGGTGTGGATTGCAGAAGGGGGGCCAGCAGAAACGATGAGGGACCGTTTTCTTATTTTTTCAGGTTTAAAAAAAAGACCTCTTGGGACTGTTTTCTTTTTTACAGGTGAAATATTACAGATTTCAGCACACTGGGGTGGGCTCCCAGTGTGCCAGAGTACTGGGGGGAATCAATGCCAACCCGAGGATTGGGCACCCTGAGGTTGGCTGAGAACATTGGGGCATGGGGGGGTGCATCCAACACTGGGAGAGGGCATCCTGGTGTCAGAAACATCAACAAAGTCATTTTTTGACAAACTGGGGTGGGCTCCCAGTATGCCACATTAATGGGGAAGGGGGGATACATGCTGACATGGGGACTGAGCACACCGATGTCAGCGGGGAGGGATCCGCTAGCATGATTGCGTTTAAGTGGAAATGCCTTCAGGCACTGTTAACTCCTAGCCCATACAGAGCTTAGGCTGTGGCCTACTCTGCATGGGTGGGAGAAAAGGAGCAAAAGAAGTCAGCTGGAAGTGGAGGAGGCAGGGGAGGAAAGCACCTCCTCCTTACAGGGCATAAGGTGTCAGCCAGGGGTGCAAGGGGCTGGAGAGAGAAGGGACCTATGGGGTGGCGGGGGGGCAGAGACATCAGCCAGACTGATCAGGATGCAAACAGCTGTTTGCTGGGTGGTGACCTGCAGATGAAAGGAAAAAGCCGCCACATGTCTGGTGCTGCTTTTTCTTTTCAAGTGCAGACTACTTCAGGTATAAAAGCATCAGGATCAGCCTAGCTGATGATTGGTGTGATACTGTTGAGGCCCTTGCAGAGCACTCTGCATTGGACAGACAGTACCACACCCCTCAAAAGTCACTCATCCCAAGAAGTTCAACACGCATGCGCAAACTTATAAATGGCAAGCAAAGCAATGTATTAATGCAGACAAATATCACAGTAGGTACATCAGCGAATTAACTACTAAAATACTTGCAGCTCGATGTTGTCATTCAAATCAGGCTGCAGTAGAAGACCTAGTTTGAAAATCTAAAAGAATTAATGTCTGGATATCTGTTTGTCAACATCTTCTCCCCTAGGATCAGGTTCAACTTTTTCTATTCCACAAAAAATGAATCAGTGTTGACCCTCATCACTCACTTTTTCCAAATGTCTGAAAAGTGCATTACAGTATATGCATTTTGATTTAGAATTCAACTAAGGTCCTCACCCACTTGAACTTTGAAGGGACTTTTTCTACATCCCACATAAAAAGATTTACAAGAGCAAGTGGCCAAATAAACAACCCCTTAGTATAACAATTAATAAATCTGCCAATATCATAGTTTTTGTGGCCATTAACAGTACTAAATGTTTTTGTTCTGTGGAGAGCATTCAAAATCTACAGTGGCCACATGGGTGGCAACCTACAGGTACTTGAGGCAGCCAGTTAACTGCTGGGTGTTTCTCTAAAGGTTGAAAACGATGTACTAACATCACAGTGGTCAGTACTTCTCTGGTATACAGTTACTGACTGTGATGTTGAGACATCAGATAATGCAGGTTCAGCAGATAGAATATGCCAATTTCTACTTAAGATTTCTTTAATGGCACCTGCCTTTAAACCAAACTGTGTAACAAAAGAAATGCCATCCACCAATGTGTTCTGCTTGACTCTGTATTCAAGTAGCTGCTGTCTGGAGGTGTGTCTTCCCCTTTCCCTCACCTTATTTACTAGTTCAGTACTGTATCCCCTTTCTACAAAATGCTGTTCCATAATGTCAATGAATGTTATTCATCTTATTTAATGAATCTGGTACTATTATGTTAGACTTGATTACTAGTTAGTTGCATGTGCTTTCCATCACTACCACTTATGTACAGTAGTTAGCATTGTCTGTTTTATATTTATATATAGTAGCAGTAGTAGTAGTAGTCTTTATTTATTTATTTATGGTTCTCTTCCACGGAGACTCAGGGCACCATTACAGTACACACTAAAATACGAACATATGAAGAAGCCAGTAGAAGAAGGCCATTTGGTGTATCAAGGCTGCTCGTGTTGCAGGGTCCACAGCTTGAGATACTGTCCCTGCCCCCTCTCCCCATTGCTCCTACCCTCCCTACCCATGACCCTTACCCTCCCCTATATAGTCTCAGCGTCTCTTAAAGCTGCCCACTGCCTTCATAAAACATAAAACATTATAGCCAGCCTGTCGGCACAGTGGTTGGATTTCTGCCTGCGACACCAGTAACCCAGGTTCGGGAGGGCCATCATGGGGAAGAAGGAAAGGAGCATCCCAGGGATGGCTTGCCTTCTCCGGAGGAGAGGGTGGGGATGCAGATCGGCACCTGCTGGCTCCTGGCGGATGCCGGGAGCATAGCAAGACGTCTGAGCATGAGTGACTGGGGGAGTGGCAGACATCGGCATATGCCCTGACATCTGTGGCATGCCACTCCCTGAGGAGAAAACCAGGAAACTACCCTGGTCGGCCAGATGATGGTCCCCAGCCACCCGCTGCCACCAGGCCTCAACATCTGACCCTACTTTAGTAGCACCCGGGCGAATAAGAAGAGTGTGCTGGATGCCCCCACTGCTGCCTTCCCTCTCGGAGGGAAGGGACCCATCCAGTGAAGGGATACACCGGGTTACCTGGGGAAGGCCACGATCTGAGGCAAGTGGCCACTGTAGAGGGAGAAGCGAGCAGCCAGGGGGACCTAAGGAGACTCAGAGTGGTTGACCAGGGAGGAGGAGGGCGGAAAAAAAAAATAAACATAAAAAAGTATGATAAACCTCAATCAGCAAATACAACCCATTAAAACTTTCAAATAATAAAACATATCTATAAATGAATTATTAAATAACTGATAAATAAGTTAATGAAATATACTATAAGGGTGCAAAGATATGTATGTATTCACCCCAAATGCATGCTGAAATAGAAATGTTTTCAGGCTCCTTTTAAAAGCCTCCACAGAGGGTGCCTCCCTCAAAGCAACAGCTTCATTTTGTACTTTTTAATTTATGGTCACTAATGTTGCTTTATTATATAAACTATTGTTATATTTTTGTTCTTATCCTCCTTTTCCCCATTCACCACCCCTTCCAGGCACATCTGGAAATGAGGTAATTTTCAGCTCAGTATGTCTTTCCTGGAGAAACTTTTGAAAGAAAGAAAGAAAGAAAGAAAGAAAGAAAGAAAAGCTCTGGGCAAGGAATGCCAGAGGACCTGGCCCACAACCTTGAAAGCCCAGCTCCCCAGAATCTTCAGCCTTGCCCCCGGAACCACCAGGAGGTCCTCCTCAGTGAAGTGGAGAGGGTACATGGGTATATGAGGCTGCTGGAGCTCAGCTAGGTAGCCCAGGGCCCAGCCCATGTAGGCCTTGTAAGCTAATAGCTCAACTTTAAAGGAGATATGCCATTTAACTGGCAGCCAATGCAGATCATGCAGCACTGGAGAAATGTGGCATGATCTTGAAAGGCACGTTAGTAACCGAGCTACTGCATTCTGCAGCAGCTGCAGGCACTGATGCATACCTACACTGACCCCAAGGTAGAGAGCATTGCAGTAGTCAAATGTCAAAGTTATGACCGCATGGACCAGTGTAGTCAAGTCACCAGGGTGGATAAAGTACTTAATCTGGCAGATGGTCTACAGGTAGGAAAAGCCATTCTAGACTACTACCGTCACTTGAGCCTCCATTGTCAGCCCCTTGTCCAGACGTACTCCCAGAGTTTTCACCATTGGTTTGGCTAAATGCCCAGAAACACCAAGCCTGGTCTCCCTCTTGGGAGCCACCACTCCCCCCCCCACCCCACAGCCCGGGTAAATCACTAGGACTTCAGTTTTCTCAGGGTTTAGTCTCAGCCAGAACAATGACATCCAGTCTTGGATCTCAGCCAGGCACTCATTAAGTACATCAATTGCACCCGATGTCCAAGGTGCAAAGGACATATAGAGCTGGATTTCATTAGCATATCAATGAAACTTAAGCCCATATTGCTTAATGACCTTACCCAGCAGATGCATATACACTACCAAAATCATGAGTGACAGATCCGAACCCTGGGGTACACCACAGGACAGAACTACTGGATGAGAGGAAAACCTTCCTAACACTAGCCTTTGAGTTCTGTCCTTAAGACAGGACTGAAACCAGCAATGACCTTGCCAGTAAGACTTGCATACTCACTGATCCAATCCAAAAGCAACCAGTGGTCCACGGTGTCAAACACTGATGAGAGATTTAAAAGGACTAGAACTGACCACTCTCCTCTATCCCTCACCCTGAGCAGGTCATCATGCACTCTAACTAGTGCAGTTTCTGTGCTATACCTGGACCCAAATCCAGATCAGAGAGGTTCAAAGATGTCAAAGGCTGCAATGTGTGCTTCAAGCTGGAGGGCAACAACCTTCTTGATAACTTTTCCCAAAAAGGGAAGGTAAGAAATGGGATGGTAATTCATCAAGACATATAGGTCCAAAGATGGTCTCTTCAGAAGAGATCTCAACAGTGCACATTTAAGCACCACTGGGAACACTCCCTCTGATAAGGAGCACCAGGCAATCTCAGCAAACACTGGGCCCAAATGTTCGACACAACTTACTAGTAATATGCACGACTCCTGACACTCTCTGATTGGCTATCAACAGCTCTGTCACCTCCATCATCGATTATGGGCTAGCAATTTATGGCTCCTCTGCCTCTGCCGCTGCCCTCAGCAGAATTACAGTTGCACTCAACAAAGCATGCAGGCTGCTAACTGGGGCTGACCGACTTACACACACTTGTGACCTGTACACTCAGGCAGGATGGCTTCCTCTCATCAGCCGGATATAGTATCAAACCTGCCTCTTAGCTAAAAAAGTCCTCCTCGGGGTCATGCCCTCGGGCATTGAAAAGCTCCTCATTGACCACCATAGCACCCAGCAAACTAGAAGTTCACAACAACTAACCTTCCTTGTCCCCAGATGCCAGACTACCATGGGTCAGAGGGTCTTTGCCCACAGAGTACCACAGTGGTACAATACTCTCAACAAAGAAACTCTTACTGCTGCTGCTGCTCTTGGCCCTTTTAAGAGACAACTCCGACTTCATCTCATTTTAACTAGTCATTGTGACTGCCTCGCCTAATCAGGGGCCCACTGCTCACTGCCCTCCACTTCAGTCTTGACAGCTACCTCTCCCCGCCTTGCTTCCTTCTACCTGCCTACCCCCTTGCCCCCTCTCCCTTTCCTCCACCCCCAGGCATTTTCTGACTTTTATCCCTCCCTTCCCTCCCCTTTAGAGCTCTTACCCTCACCCTCTACCCTCCGACAATGGCCTTCCTGCCTGCATACCCCTTCCTCTCACCTGCAGTGCTTATTTCTAAGATTGCCCTTGGCTGGTATGTCATGCTACCTAACATTTGGCACATTTTGAATTACTGGAATTTTTTAAGCCTTAGTCTCTTACTTCTTTTATTGTGTAACTATGTAATATTATGTTGACCTTTGTATGTATGTATACCCCCCATTCCTTCGACGTGGAACCTTTGTAAATGAGCAGTTCCTGCTCAAAGGTATTTGTAATCCTAGATTTCAATAACATAAAATAAAAATAAAAAATATTGTAGGGCCTGGATCCAAGTTGCAAAATGTTGGCCACAACTCCAAGATCAACTCATACACCTCATCTATCATCACTGGCCAAAACTCCCTCCAAGACCACTGATTATGTCCCTGACTCTGAAGCTGTCTTCTGCTGGGCTGTCTTGTCCTAGCTGTAGTTATTCTGGCCCTAATGCAGGACACCCTATTTGAGAAGAACCAGGAGAACTCCTTGCATTTCATAGGTGAAAATGCTGTCACAGGCTTCAGACAGACAGGATGAAGAAGCCTATCTATGGTCCAAAAGAACTGAGCCAGTTGATTCTTCACAGCAGCAATCTCTTGAAAGAAATTCTGCCTTTTTCTGAGTTATTGTCTTCTGATATTCCTCATAATGAGACACCAGAACTAGTTTGTCCTTCCAGGCCTTGGACCTCCTCCAACAACGCTCCAACTTTCGGCCACTAGTTTTTGATGCCCCTGGCTCAACATCAAACCACAGAGAACCAAGCGGCAACACAGGGGACGTACATGGACCAGTGGGAGTAAGTGACAGGCATGCTGTGCCACTGGGGAGAAAGGCAGTAGCAGGGGCTTATTTGATGTGCTTTTTTTTTTACTTCATACATGTATGCCACCGTTGACAGAGTTGTGAAGATTTCCTGTTCTGAGTTCTTGCCAGTCCAAATTGTGCCACCCTGTTGTAGCTATATCATGGCTTCAGGGTTCTGCTGACCAGCAATGCAGGCTTGGAGTCCTGCGGTGGACGAGTCTGCTTCCATGACTGAGGCAGCAGGGAACTCTGCAGAGAGTAGTGTACCTTGAACCACTTACAGACCTGAAATTATTATTTTGAGGCACTAAGTTAAAGTGCTTTTCCTCACTCTGAGTTTTGTACTTTTGTTTCTTACGCTCTTGCTTCTGCCTAAATTGTCTTAAGTGTTTTAAATATGTACAGACTTTATTGTTTAAAGCTGTACATTTTGAAAATTCAAGGAAGTGTTTACTGTATAAGTTCTTAACCTTGTAGTAAACTGCAAGCCTCCCAAAATCCCATTACTGTTATTTTGTGAATGTTATGGATCTTGTTAGAATTTAATAAAATCTAAATAACTTCA
The DNA here is from genome assembly GCA_016271365.2 of Neoceratodus forsteri. Lineage (NCBI taxonomy): Eukaryota > Metazoa > Chordata > Ceratodontiformes > Ceratodontidae > Neoceratodus > Neoceratodus forsteri. The sequence continues at coordinate 1,784,722,772 of CM057450.1, forward strand.
GATAATAGTTTATAGATTTTATTTTCAAATTTGTGCTCTTGAAATCATATGATGTCAGCATATAAAAGTGCAGGTTCACCCATGACAGTGGTGGTTAAAAAAACAGACATTCTTTAGGGCACCAGTATTATGCCATGCGGACTAAGGGTGCAAGACAGTGGCGCGCAAACACAGACCGTGCCACTGATTTCCATGGGATTTATGTGGGGGGGGCTTGACCCCCGCACCCCCTCTTGAAAAATATAATCAACTTCACCCCTGGCATATTGGGTTGGAGGCGACAAAGTGAACTGCACCCAGAAGTCCTGGGCACCCAGATCCCTTGAACCATAATGACGGCGTCTTAATCAAGGTGCCCTAACAATGGGATACCAGAGCGTATGCGCTAGCATCTTTCTTCAGATGCTTTTCCATCTTACTGGAAGTTCTAGGGGTTCCATTGAGCTGAGTGCTTTTGTAGTGACTTATTAGTGATTTTGTTACAGCTTCGGAAGCTAAATGCTAAACACTATTTTCCAGTCGCCAGCTTCCAAATGTTTCAGATTCTCAGATGCTGCTTCCTGCTTATACTAACATACTAATTACCAGCAGATTAGGCCTTATGGTCTATCGAGTCTTTTCAAACCTCAGATCCCTAGTTGGGTGCCAAGGCTCTCCCCCCACCCTTGTGTTCCAGAAACCCCTATCATCCATCCCCCCCACCCGGGCCAGGCCATGATCTGATACATCTGCTTTCTGTGTCTGTCCCACCCTCTCTTGAAGCCCTCCACTGTGGATCTCTGAACCAGCTCTCCAGGCAGCACATTCCAAGGGTCCATCACCCTCTCAGTGAAAAACCTCCTCCTCCTCTTCCCCCCCCTCTCACCCTTCCACCTTCCAACTTCAAACCATGCCCTCTGGTGATACCTCCCTGCTTTAGTCTAAAGATCCCCTCCATGTTTACCCTATTTATTCCCTTAAGGTACTTGAAGACCTCAATCATGTCCCCCCTGTCTCTCCTCTCCTCTCCTCTCCTCCAATGAAAACAGGCAGAGCTCCTCAAGTCTGTCTTCATACGTCAAATCCCCTAGTCCTCGTATCATCTTAGTTGCCCTCCTCTGTACCCTCTCCAGGAGCTGTATGTCCCTCTTCAAGTGTGGTCTCCAGTACTGTACACAGTACTCAAGGTGTGGTCTAACCAGTCCATTGTACAGTGGCAGAATCACTTCCCTGCTCCTAGAGGTGATCCCCCTTACCATGCATCCCAACATCCTGTTTGCCTTGCTAGCCACTCTCCTGCACTGCTCAGAGTTATTCATACATGCATCCACCATGACCCTTAGGTCTTTTTCCCCTGTTGAGGCCTCCAGTGCCTCCCCTCCCAGGTGTACCTGTGTTTAGGGTTTCTCCTACAAGATGTAACACCTTGCACTTGGTGATATTGAAATTTAATTTCCTGTGTGAGCCCAGCTTCAGGGTGTCCAGATCCTTGCAGTGCCAACCTTCCCTCTTCCCTCAACTACTGCTCCCATGTTGAGTCATCAGCGAAGAGACTCATTTCACACCCTATACCCTCCCTGATGTCTGATATGTATGCATTAAACAGGATTGGACCCAGGACCGTGCCTGCGGTGCCCACTACTGACCTCTCTAGGGTTCAAGTGCTCCCCACTGACCACTACTCTCTGGGTGTGTCCAGCTAGCCAGTTTTCAATCCATCTGACCATCAAAGGGCCTACTCCCAACCCCGTCAGTTTCTCCCCCAGGCCATTGTGGGTGACAGAGTCAAATGCCTTGCTGAAGACCAATAATAATACATCCACAGGCTTTCCCCTGTCCAGTTCTGATGTTACCCATTCGTAGAACTCCACAAGATTGGTTTGACATGATCTACCTGGCACAAACCCATGTTGCCGACTATCCAAATATCCCACCTCCTCCAAGTACACCCCCAATCGTTCCTTTAGTATACTCTCCATTAATTTTACCACCACCGAGGTCAAACTGATGGGTCTATAGTTACCTGGAACTTCCCTCTGCCCCCCTTTATGGATTGGCACCACATGTGCCTCTTGCTAATCCCTCAGTATCCTCCCTGTCTCAAGCGACCTGTTAAAGAGCTCTGCCAGGGGTGCAGCCAGTATATCTGCCAATTCCCATAGTACTCTCGGATGAATGCCATCCGGCCCAGGAGATTTATCTTTCTTTAGGGCCTTGAGAGCTAACCACACCCTTTGGGTGGAGATAGCATCATCCATCCCCTCCACCTTACTGGCCTTTTTATCCTTATCAAAGTGACACCCCTGAGGTACCTCTCCCTCCCTCTTGCTCCATTTCTGTTGCTCCCCTGATCGCACTCACTACTGCTTCTATCCCCATTGTGCCTTGCTTTGTAGATATCCCATCCCCCTCCCTAGTGAACACAGAGGCGAAGTACTCGTTTAATACCTCTGCTTGGTCCCTCGCCTCTTCCACCCACCCTCCTTCTGATCTCAATCTGCCAAGATGGCCCTTAGTTTTTCTCCACTCCCCAATGTACCAGAAGAACCCCTTTTCCCCTCCGTATCCCTGTGCCAGCCGCTGCTCTTTACTGGACTTTGCCCCCCTCACCATCCGGATGACTTTTCTAGATGCAAGATGGTACATTTTCTTTTCCCTATCCCCTCTTGTTGTTTTATATTTTTTGTAGGCCGCCTTCTTTTCTCTGACCACTACCTGAACCTCACTGGACCACCAGCATGGTTTATGTGACCTTGCTCCCTTATGTTTCACCTTAGCGCAGGTCCTGACTGCCTCATGAAGTCCCTGTTTTATGACCTCCCATCTTTTCCACATTTGGCATTGATGTAATCCCCTTCAAGTGATCCTTGAGAATATTTCCCATGGCCACAAAGTCTGCCCCCCTGAAGTCCACTGCCAGTGTCCTAGATCTCTCCCCCTCCTCCCATGCTTATTTGAAACCAGACAGTGTTGTGGTCGCTCCCAGTCAGGGGATCCTCTACAACCAGGTCCCTTACCAGATCCCCATCTGCCAGAACCACGTCCAGGACATGCCCCTCCCTTGTGGGCTCCATCACATGCTGTGTTAAGAACACATCCTGGAAGCCATCCAGCAGCCTCTGCTCCTTGGCCACCTTAGAGGACATGGCTCCTCAGTTTGTACCTGGCATATTAAGGTCCCCCATCAACACCAGACCTTCCCCTTTTGGTCCACACTGGGCAATGATGTTGTCCAGCAACCCATCCTCCAGAACATCACCCATTCCGGGGGGCCTATATACTAAACCCAGCTTGACCTTACCTCCTGCTGGGGTTTGTAAGGTGACCCATAAGGCCTCCAAATTTCCCTCTGCCTCTTCTACCCTAGCAATTTCTATGTCATGTCTAATGAACATAGCCACTCCACCCCCTCTGCCCTCCTTTCTATCCTTCCTAAGCATAGTGTACCCCCGCATGTTTAGGTCCCAGTCATGGTTTTTGTTGGCCCACGTTTCCGTGACCGCCACCACATCCATCCCCCCCCCGAACAGCATGGCCTGGAACTCTGGCAACTTGTTTCCCAAGCTCCTGGCATTTACAGACACCACCCCCAACTCCTTATCCCTGATCTCCTTTGTCGAACTCCACCCAGGTTCCTTATACTTCCATCCTTCCTCTGCTCCTCCTGAAACCTCCTCCACCCACCTGTTTCCCCCTCCCCCCCTTGGGTTTGAAGGCTACTCCCCTCATCTGGAGGAGAGGGCTTCTGGTTAGTCCCTCCCTTATCCCTCCCCCCCCTCAAAAGTTTAAACCCCACCTTTCTTGAATGTAGTCAGCCACCTCATGTTTAAGGACTTCCTTCCCTAATGGGACAAGATGAAGCCTGTCCTTGGCATACAGTCCCTTATCCTCCCAAACTCTTTTCCAGTTCCCTAACACCCCCAACTCACTCTCTTCACCCCACTTCTTGAGCCAGACATTAACCTCTGTGATCTTCATTTTTTTTCTCCACTGAGGCATTTGGTACCGGCAATATCTCCGAAAAGGAAATGTTGCATCCATTATCCCGACAGACTCTGGTAAGTTCTTGGAACCTTGCTTGGATTTCCAAAATGCTGTTTCCCTCTAGATCATTAGTTCCCAAATGCACCAGGAAATCCGGTTTCCCTCCACAATCCCTAACCAGTTCGTACACCATGAACTTGGCTCTGTGCACTGTCAGCCCAGAGATACTCACTACCTTCACCTGGCTATGGCATCCACCCCCCTGTCCCTCCCACTGGATACCCCTAATCATCGAGTTTCCCAATAACAGAACCTTAACACCGCCATCATCCTTATGGTTACCTCCACTATGCACTCTCAACCCCATCCCCTTTATTCATGATCTCAATTCCATGGGAGTCTTCCTGCCTTATTAGAGACCCCTTGTCACCCTCCTCTTTCTGCCTCCCTTGTTATTTTGCCCACTTAACTCAGACCCCCAAATAGGTGTCCCTTTAACCCTCTCTAATCTGAACCATTTATCCTGGCCCTGATGGTTTTCTCTTCCCCCAAACTGCCATCCTCTCCCCTTGTAATAGTACTCCTACTGCCAGAGGCCCTCTATGGGTCCCCTTAACCTAGGGTCCCATCCTTGGTACAGACCCCCCCTGCTGAAGGGGGGCCCCTCCCCAACCCCCCTGTCTCCCAGTTTCTCTCCAGTCATGCTCTCCTCCCTCATGTCTGCAATCTGTTGCATCTCCCCCATCTGCTTAACATTTATGGTTCCCCTTCTCCCTCTGGGACTATTTCTATCCTTTCCATTGCTGGACTGTGATGACCTATGGGTATCCGACTCCCTCCCCCCGGCCTCTGTATCAGTTTCCTCAATTCCACCAACCCCTTCCTCCCACTCTAGGTTGCTTAGTAGCTCAAATTTATTGTAACACTCTATGCCAGCCTCCATCAAGTAACCTGAGTTTCCCACAACTGCCCCTCTAAACTGCCCCTCTTCCTCCCCTCTTGCCCTGTTGTCCTTAGGAGCTCCCTTCCCACAGTCTGCTCTTTTAGGCTTCCCCACAACAGCCTCTCCCTTCTCACTGTCTGCTCTTCTAGGCTTCCCCACAACAGCCCCTCCTGACTCTTCCCCCTCCACTCTCTTTATATTCAGAATGTTTACCCCATACGTTTTCCCCTTAGTGTCAACATCCCTATCTAAGGGTCCTCTGTCCCTAATATCCCCCCTCCTGCTTGCTGTAACATAATGTCCTGTAATTTCTGAGTATTGCCCCAGCCTTCTCTCAGCCCCACCCTTCTGCCGCCCATATCCACACCCCTTATCCTTGGACACCCCCCAACTCCCCTAGCTTACTCCTTAACCAATATACTTCACTCTTGATACAAGATAGCTGTCTACAGAGTGGGCAGTCTCCCTCTCTCCAGGCCCAATTGAGAATTATTGCCATCCCACAGCCTGTGCAGCCTACAATCCTTCCAAAGATGCCTGCCATGGTGGAATGTGGCCATGCTGTTTGTCTCTCTCTGTTCATAATGGCACACACCCCTTTTCTCAGTCCCTTCCCCCTGGAATACAGTCTCTCTCTATACTGACTGCAGTTATTTATGGACCCAATTTCAACCCCACTAATAAAGTTCCCAAGTCTCATAAACACATACAGTCCAGTGTGTGTCCAGTCCCACTAACAGTGTGTGTGTGTGCATGCAGATATCAGGTACCGTATGATGTCACAGGCCCACCAGTTCCTGTTGCTTCAAATTTCAGTCACAAACAGAAATGCACAGCCTTTCAATCCCAACCCCCATTGGCTTTTCAGTATTTAAGAAAGCCTACAAAACAGGTTGGGTGGGAGGGCTCTACCACCACCAGGCAAACATCACATTTAAATTTCACTCTAATTATTACTGCCAAACAAGTGTTCCCACACCCAACACACAAGCCCCAATAGTTACAATATCACAGCCCAAGTAACAGTTCTAACTCAAAGTAGTAATTTTTCATACACAGAACTAATTTCAAGTACAAAACTATTCAAATATTTCAGAACAGACCATTAGCACCCTTCCCCCAGTATGCACTAAACTTTGCAGCCAGTGAAGCCAGCAAAAATGAATCACAATTCTACTCAAAGCCCCCAAAATAGGTTTGTTACCAAAAGAAACAGGACTCCAATTCAAACAGCTTCACCAACAACACATCAAAATAGACTTGAAATTAGAAGATATAGGTCTCAAAGTCAAAGAAACAGCTCCAGTTAAATCACACCAGATAGGTTTTAAATGAAAAGAAATAGGCCTCTACAAATGCAGCCTGCTACACAGTGAAACATCAAACAAGTGAGCCCACTTATAGCTACCAAAACAGGTTTCAAAATTCCAACAGCCCCAAACAATACCCTGCTAGCCCTTAGAAGTAGTAAAAAAGAAAAGAAATAACCTTCTACCAAGTAGAATCCACAAGAAACAATGTAAAAACAACATGAAGAAGCTACTGTACTGTAACAGATCTGATCCTGTCCCCTTCTAGTTCCTTATAGTTTTTATTATCCAGCTCTCTATGTTACATCTGTTGAACTTTTTTGAAAGCAGGTGAAGTGGGTGAACTGTGGTACATTGGTTTGCAAGCAAAATTGAGATTTTAATTCAAACACTATGCTATTCCTAGAGACTGTACTACCTAGCTTTTAAATTATCTATTTATATTCATTGCTAGAAGCTGTGGGTTGTTTCCTCCAAGTTTATATTATTTAGTTTTTAAATAGAGATTAGCTAGGGTGAGCCACTCCTACCATAATCATAGTTTCAGCATAGCAGACATACTTGTTAACTTGCTCTGCTTAAAATAAGACACACCAGACTTGCTTTTGAGGTAAGTCTTCAGAGTCTTAGTATTTAAACTATGAGTGTTTCATTCTGTTGAACTTAGTTTAAGTCTTATTATTGTATTATTGGGTTTATGGGGAGCTTAATCCCCTAAGGGGGCATAATACAATATTATATTGTATTACAACTTGTGTTTTTATGTTTTGCTGGTATAGATTAAATAGTGGAGCCTCTGTAGCCACCAAGGGTTGTTTGGCCAGAGAGAAACCTGTGGTTACTACCTCTGCAGTTTTATATCAGTTAAATAGACCCAATGACTTTGTGCTCAATGTCTTTGTGCTCTGGATGCTGGAAAACAATTGGTACCACGTGAGAGTGTCTGACTTCTGCACTACTGTCTAGTTACTCCATATTTTTTTGGTTCTTACCTCCAGAAAAGCAAACCAGAACAAGCCAGAAGAACTCGGAGTGTCCTGGTCACAAGTATTTGATTTCACTGTAAGCTTCTTTTCTTGAACTTTGCACCTTGCTTAAAAAGTGTGTGCTTTGCTAATGAGAAGGAGAAGGAGCAGGAGACTGAATGTTGTATGAGACTTTTAATTATTTCAATGGCTTTCTCACCCAGAATAATGTTTTGCTTGTGCAACTGTAGAATGTTTCTGGCCATTTATACTCTCTATTCTGGTACTGGGTGATCACATCACTGACATAATGTCACCGAACAATACAAACCAGGCTACAATGTCAGCAGGGAATGATATCGCCCACCCAAACTGCTGTGGGCAGTGCACAGAATGAATGGGCAAGGTGGCGACCAAGACCCCAGCCCACTGAATGGTGCCTGAGGCACTGTATCTGCAGCCAGCCACAATGTGATGGTCGGTCCTGCCCCCCCAACCTGCTGCGATGTGGTAGACTACATCCCTGGTGTCTAGTGGGCCCCCTCCCCTACACCACCCCAGCATGGCTGGCCACCCCACTGAACACACTGAATGAGTGCATACGTATATGCCCATGCAGTCCGTTCAGTGGAGTGGTCAGCCATGGCAGTGTGTGTGGAGGGCTGTGCTGGCTGCCTGATCATTGTTGGGGTATGTTGGGGGTGCAGAGGGTGGGCATCTACCTGCTGGGGTGGTGTAGGGGATGGAGGTCCTCTAGACACCAGGGATGTAGTCTACCACATTGCAGCTGGTTGGGGGGGACCTGCCATCACATTGCGGCTGGCTGCAGTTATGGTGCCTCGGGCACTGTTCGGTGGGCTGGGGTCTCGGTCACCACCTTGCCTATCCGTTTTGTGCACTGCCCCTGGGGTTTGGGTGGGTGATATCATTCCATGCCGACACTGTAGTCGACGAAGTTTAGCCTGCTTTGTATTGTTCAGCAATATTATGTCCTCGATGTGATCACCTTGTACCCTCTATTCCAGTGGGAATTATCACCCCGTAGGAATACTGAAAGCAAGGAACTCTGTAAGAGGGTTCCACCCCTAGTGGTGCCATGGGAAGGGTCACTTGGCTAACGATACCTTAGGAAGGAACCCCCCTGGAGTAGCGAGACAAGCTGCTGGAGGAGGAGGAGGAGGGAAGGATGGTGAGGAAAGAGAGAGTGCTTCAGATGGAGGCTGGGAGGAACTACTTATACAGTTCAGAAAGTAGGTGTGACTGGTTGCTCACCATTGATCTGCAGGTGGAGCCTTTCAATTCAATGACTTTCTCAACCAGAATAATGTTATGCTTGTGCAACTGTAGAACAATGTTTGTGGCCATTCACACTCCGTATTCCACTAGGAATTTGTACCCTGTAGGGGTAGTGAAAGCAAGGAACCCTGCAAGATGGTTCCACCCCTAAAGGCTTTTACAAACTAGGATAGTTAAACACATTGGCCCAGATATTCAAACTGTGCCATTGTGTGGCGCAAGCCACAGCGCGCTCAAAAGAGTTGTGCAGGGGTGTGGCCGGGGCGATATTCGGCGGAGTTGCGCAGCTTCTTTGAATATCGCCCCACCTTCCCACCACTGCCATGGCGCAGTGGAACTGCGCCCGCAAGTGGTCGAGTGGAGCATTGAGATGCGGTGGCACAAGTTCCATTGTGCCATCGCGCACCACCCGATATTCAAAGGTGACATGCAAATGGGCCATAATCTATACAATGCACAGGGGGGCCATTTGCATCTGATTATGGCCCCATTTGCATGCCATTAGCATGCAGGTGCGCCGATCCCCAACGACTTGCGCCTGGCGCCCTGCCAGGCAGCAGCCATTGGGGACCAATGCCCCCTGCAGCCCGATCGTGGGCATAAAAGTGGTTCTCCTGACCCTCCTGCAGTCCGATCGTGGGCATAACATTATACCCCCCCACCATTAGCCCGATCGCGGGCATAACCAAACGTCCCCCACCTCCCGAGTAGCCCGATCGGGGCGCAACCAATCCCCCACCCCTGAGTAGCCTGATCACGGGCATAAGGTTATTCTCCCCAGTAGCCCGATCGAGGGGCATAGGTTAGTCTCCCCCAGTAGCCTGATCGCGGGCATAGGATTATTCTCCCCAGTAGCCTGATCGTGGCATAAGGTTATTCTTACCCCAGTAGCCCAATCACTGGCATAATAGTACTTCCCCTACAGCCCGATCACGGGCATAACATTGTACTCCCCCATTAGCCCGATCGCGGGCATAACCAAATGTCCCCATCCCGAGTAGCTCGATCATGGGCATAAGGTTATTCTCCCCAGTAGCCCGATCGCGGGCGTGGGTTATTCTCCCTCCCAGTAGCCCAATTGCGGGCATAAGGTTATTCTCCCCCCCAGTAGCCCGATCATGGGCATAGGGTTAGTCTCCCCCAAGTAGCCCGATTGCGGGCATAAGGTTATTCTCCCACCCAGTAGCCCGATCGCGGGCATAGGGTTATTCTCTTCCCCCCAGTAGCCTGATCACGGGCATAAGGTTATTCTCCCCCCCCAAAGTCCAAGATCCCTGGTGGTCCAGTGGACGCGAGAAGCCAGATTGCGGCATCCTCAACCCCGTCCGCTATCCCTGGTGATCTAGTGGCCCCACCCCACCCACCCACGGAGCCCCACCACCCGCTCCCTCCATCAGCCGGCGTCGCGGCAGCACCACCTGCCACCCGCCACCCGCCAACTGACAGCTCAGTAGGGCTGCATGCCCATTGTTCAGAGCAAGAGCCAATGGGCGTACAGCCATACCATAGTCAGTCCAGATATGTGAATTCATTCACATATCTGACTGACTTGTCGGTATGGCTGCACGCCTCACTGGCTCTTGCTCTGAACCAATGGTGTGCAGCCCTACCGAGCTGTCATTGCCCGGGCGGGCGCGGGCGGCAGGCAGGTGGGTGCTGCTGCTCACGCTGACAGGGGGAGCAGGGGTGGTGGCCTGTGGGTGGGGCCACCAGATCACCAGGGATTGCGGATGGGGTTGAGGATGCCGCCTGTAATCTGGCTTGTCAGCGTCCACTAGATCACCAGGGTTTTTGGACTTTGTGGGGTGATAACTTTATGCCCGCGATTGGGCTACTGGGGGAGAATAACCTTGCTGCCCGATCGGCTACTCGGGGTGGGGAACATTTGTTATGCCCGCAATCTGGGCCAATTGGGGAAAGAATAACATTATGCCCGCAATCGGGCTGCTGGTGGGGACACTTCAGCCCGCGATCGGGGCATGGAGGGGCGCCACCGGGAATGAGTGGAGGGCCACCCACAGGTGGCAGCTGCTGTGTTGCACCCTGCAATGTGGCAGCTCACCTGTGGGTGGCCCTCAACTTGATCCTTTTTTTTTTCAGCGTAAAGTTGTGCAGGCGCAGGTAGGGGTTGCACCTGCATAACTCTGCACAGCCCGGCTGAATATCGGGCTGTGCAGTTTATGCATGGTTCTTCCCCCTTCAGTTGTGCATGCCTTCATTATCATTGCGCTGTTGCTCAGCATGATTTGGGGGGCGCAACTGCCTCCTGCTGAATATTGTAGAATGACGCATTTCGGACTTGCGCAGGCGCAACCTTATTGCGCATGGCTCAACTCTTTTGAATATCTGGGCCATTATGAGTAATGGCTATGTTGATATTTCACAGCATGGGTTTACTTCTGGGAGATCCTGCCTAACTAAACTTATAAATTTCATTAACCCAGTAAGTAATGCTTTGGATAATGGAATGCCGGTTGTTGTCTTTTATCTGGACTATGCTAAAGCTTTCGACACAGTCTCCCATGAAATATTAATAGAATAACTAATTAAAATAAAATTACATATTAACATCATAAAATGGATCACCTTTTGGCTTGACGGCAGAAAGCAGAGAGTAGTACTATGAGGGCATGAGTCAGATTGGTTTACTGTTTCTAGTGGAGTTCCCCAGGGCTCTGTTCTAGGTCCTTTACTATTCAACATCCTTGTCTCAAGTATGCAGATAACAGAAAGCATTTGGATGAATAAATATGCAGATGACCGTAAAGTTGGATGTATTGTGAATGATGCTCAAAAAATTGTTAAGTTACAGGACAACCTGAATAAACTATGTAAATGGAAGAAGGAAAACAAAATGACATTTAATAAGACCAAGTGTCAGGTAATGAACTTGGCAAGAATAATATTGGGATAAGCTATACTATGAACAATATTCAACTAGAAGTTACTACAGAGGAGAAAGATTTAGGAGTAACAATATCTGATGATCTTAAATGTGTCAAACATACAAAAAAACTGTTAAAAAATGTTAAGATATATTATGTTGCATTCATAAGCATATTAAACGTCGATAACCAGAGGTTATCTTGTCTCTTTACTCAGGCCTTGTCCGACCTCATTTGGAGTACTGTGCTCCCTTCTGTGCCCCTACATCAGTTGGTGGGTTAAACTTGGTTGAAAAAGTTCAGCTCAAGGTCACAAGACTGATTAATAACTTGGCAGATAAAAGCTATGAAGTTAGACTAAAAATGCTGAATTTGTATTCCTTAGAGTATAGATTAAGCGGAGACCTCATTTATATATAATGCATTATAAAATGATTTATTACTAGATACCATTTGTCTTGAAAGACAATTGCCTAAGAATAACACTAGGTCACATAATTTTAAGTTACACTGTACTTTTTGTAAAACTTCAAGGAGACAAAGGTTTTTCACTCAAAGAGTACCTCCCATATGAACTTCTTTATCCAGCTGTGTTGTAATGAGTGACAATGTAGAACAGTTTAAAAAACAGCTAGATCATTATATGGGTGATAAAAAGTATGATTTCCACCATTAAGTTAATGGTGGCAAGTTCTCAATGGGCTTCTGTCTCTTGAACTCGTATTTCCACTATGAAACTATGAAACTATGAAGATGCCTTGGGAAGGGTCCCTTGGCTAAAGGTATCCTAGGAAGGAACCCCAAAAGAGTTGTAGCAGTGATCGATGACTAGGAGGTAGAGAAGCAGACTGACAGCAACAGGTAACTTAATGAAAAGTAAGTGAGACACACAAGTTAGCAGGTTGTTTTCCCACTGATTACCAATAATCATGTCTGAGCAGATTAAAAACCCCCAAAGGGTTGTTCACATGGGGAAAGCAACATGGAAGGGCAGGAGACTCATGTGAGATTCTATTGCATAGCTAGTAGGCCTGAATAGCCAAGCAAATTGAAATTCTCACTAAGTGCAGATAAACATATAGAAACATAGAATTTGATGGCAGATAAGGACCGCTTGGCCCACCTAGTCTGCCCATTTCCCTACATAATGGATAAGCTGCAGATCCTAGTTAACCAACAGCCTACTTCCTCCTTCCCCCCCAGAAGAATTGCCTTATATCTGTCCCATGCATTCTTGAATTCCCCCATTGTTTTTGACTCCATGACCTCCTCAGGAAGACTGTTCCATGTATCCACAACCCTCTTCATGAAAAAATACTTCCTCACATTACCTCTGAGCCATCTCTCCTCTATCTCTAAATTGTGCCTCCTTGTTCTTGTGCCTCTCTTTTTCTGAAAGATGCTACCCTCTTGGATTTGGTTGATTCCTTTGAGATACTTTAAAGTTTCTATCATGTTCCCACTCTCTCTCCTTTCCTCGAGGGGATACATATTAAGCTCCTTTAGTCTCTCTTCATATGTCTTCTGGTACAGACCCTGCACCATTTTGGTTGTCCTCCTCTGGACAGCCTCCACCCTGTCTATGTATTTGCAGAGATGGGGTCTCCAGAACTGCATGCAGTACTCCAGATGGGGTCTCACCAACTGTCTGTACAGAGGGATAACAACTTCTTGGTTTCTACTAGTGATGCCTCTCCCTATGCATCCCAGTATCCCCCCAGCTGTCCTTACTGCCTTTTCACATTGCTTGCCCACCTTTAGATCATCTGATATAACTACCCCCAGGTTCCTTTCCATTTTTGTTGTTGTTAGTATCTCACCCCCCATTGTGTACTCTTCCCCTGGGTTTTTGTTTCCCAGGTGCATTACTTTGTACTTCTTTGCATTGATTCTAAGCTGCCATACATTTGACCATTCCTCCAACCTTGCCATGTCCCGTCTCATCCTTTCCACCCCACCTTGTGTATCAGTCCTGTTGCAGATCTTTGTGTCGTCTGCAAAGAGTCATACTTTTCCTTCAGTCCCTCTGCAATGTCACTTTTAAAGCCATTAAAAAAGACTGGACCCAGTACTGAACCCTGCGGTACCCTACTAGTAACCCTCATTTCTTCACTGTGGACTCCATTTACTATTGCTATTATCTTCTGCATCCTGTTGTCCAGCCAATGTTTTACCCAGGCTACCACCCTGGGACCCATTCTCAGGCTGGCTTATTTGTTTATTAATCTTTTGTGCGGGACTGTGTCAAATGCCTTGCTAAAGTCTAGGTAGGCTATGTCCACAGCCCCTTCCTAGTCTACTACTTTGGTCACCCAGTCAAAGAAATCAATTAGATTCATCTGACATGACTTTCCACTGTGAATCCATACTGCCTTGGGTCCTGTGCCCCACTGGCCTCTAGGTACTCTACAATTCTTTCCTTCAGAAGTGAATCCATCATTTTCCCTACCACTGAGGTCAAACTGACAGGTCTGTAGTTTTCTGCCTCTGTCTTGCTCCCACTTTTGTGAAGGGGAATCACATCCACCCTCCTCCAGTCCTCAGGTACCACAACATCCTCAAATGATTTGTTAAAAAGGGTAGTCAATGGTGTTACTAGTTCTACCATTAGTTCTGGGGTGAATCCCATCAGGCCCCATTGCTTTGTCGTCCTTAAGTTTTAGGAGTTCTTTCAGAATCCTTTTTACCCTTTAGTTCCATTGCTTTGATCCCTTTCCTTACATAGACAGCTACTACTCCTCTTCTTCTACCCTCTCTGTCCCTTCTGTAGATTGAGTAGCCTGGTATGTTGACATCCCAGTCATGGTTCTCTGTGTACCATGTTTCTGTGACTGCCACGATATCCAGGCATCCCTCTTCCATCAAGGCCACCAGTTCAGGGAGCTTGTTACCTATACTATGGGCATTTGTACTCAATACCCTCCACTTTTTGATGGCCTTACCCCTTTTTGCCCCATCTCTGTCCTTACTGCCTTTGTCTTTTTCTCCATTTACCCCTGCCCTTCTCCCTATCGACTTCTCTATTTTCGTGTTTACCTCTAACCAACCTGATTTGGGGGGGGCTAGGATTTTCCTTCTCCTTTTCAGTGCTTCCCCCCTTGGCTAGTTTAAATACTTGCCAATGAAGCATTTAAACCTATCACCTAGGATCCTGGTTCCCCTACTGGACAGATGCAGACCATCATGCCAGTATAGGCCGACATCCCTCCAGGTGGACTCCCAGTCCCCAATAAAGCCACAACCATGAGCTCTGTACCAGTTTTTCAACCACTTATTGAATCCCATGGTGTGGAGCACCCTAGCCACACCCATACCATAGACAGGCAGCACCTCCAAGAAGGTTACTGTGCATTCTACTTGTCTAAGGCTCTACCCAACTCCACAAACTCCTCCTGCACTGCTCTGATCCCTTTTCCAGCCAGGTCATTTGTCCCTAGGTGGACAATGACATCCAGTTCCCTCCTTGCGCAGCTGCTCCCATGATCCTGAGGATTCACTCCCTGTCCCTCCAAGCCATGGCACCAGGCAGGCACCTTACTTCCCTCTCCCCTCCCTCCTCCAGTTCTACCCTCCTAACAATGGAGTCCCCCACCAGGAGTTGTTTCCTTCCCCTGTAGGGTCCCATGCCGCCTTCCTGTCAGTCTCCTTTGTGGAGATTTCCAGCATCCTCCTTGATCTCCACAGCGGGTGCCTCCATAGAGGAACCACACTCTGCCAGAACAGCATATGAATTGTAGAGAGGTACAAATGGAGGGATGAGCCTCTGTTCCACCACCCTCTCCCTCCCTGAGCCCACTGTGGTCCAACCGCTCCCCTTTCTTGCAACCTCTGAGGCAGCGGCAGTGGCCCTGGTGGTCCCTCAGTGGGAAAGAAGGTCTTCCAAATCCTGGCCAACTCAGCCTGGAGATGAGCAACCTCCTCCCTCAGTCAAGAGAGGTGCCTGTAGATGGGACGACACTGCATCCTTCAGAATGTCTCCCAGAAGATTGCTGCTGCACAGCCACTGCACTGTACCACTCCCATCATGTCTTATTTGTGGCCCCTTAACTGTTGTTTTGTATACTTACTCTTTCCTGTCTTTATTTTATTTATTTATTTATTTTATATAATTTTTTTTCTCCCTACTTTTCTACTGCTTCCTTGCCCTTAAAGCTCCTAATCTACTTGTTCTAGGACAGTAAGTTCCTATATTCCTCAGTAGTCTTCTTCTTACTTGTGCAGAGTCAGACCTCCAGCAGCCAGGGGGGATGGAGAGCTACTCTTTTTCTTCTAGGATGGTGAGTCTTTTGTGCCTGTGTGATCACTCCCTTCCTGCTCCCAAACAGGAAGTTCCTGTTATCAGTCAAGTCCTGTGCCTATAAAAGTAGAATCAGCTAAGGATGGGGGGTGGAGTGGATGGATGGAGGGCAATATAGTCCCAGTAAAGTTTTAACAGTAGCTCATTCTTCTTGCTGTTCTCTGCCACAAGCTATCTAGGTCAGTTGTGTAAATGCAAACACCTGGCTTCCTTCTGTCTAAGCCACCCCCTCCCCAATTCACAATTTCTTTTTCACCTAGCTAACTGCACAGATAACAATTCCTCCACTCAATTCAGACAAACAGACTCTTTTTTTGTTTGTTTTTTGTTTGCTTTTACCCTAAATTGAAGTTCCCAGTAGTAGAGTTCTAGTTCTTTAGTCCAGTAGAGTAGTAAAGTTCTAAAAGCAGCTCCTTCCTCTTGCTGTTCTCTGCCACAAGCTATCTAGGTCAGTTTTTAAATGCAATCACCTGGCTTCCTTCTCTCTAAGCCACTCCCCCTAATTCACAGTTTCTTTTTCACCTAGCTAACTGCACAGATAACAATTCCTTCACCCAACTCAGACAAATACACTCTTTTTTTGTTAGTTTTTACCTTAAATTGAAGTTCCCACTAGTAGAGTTCTAGTTCTTTAGTCCAGTAGAGTAGTAAAGTTCTAACAGCAGCTCCTTCCTCTTGCTGTTAGCATATGCTGATGACTTGGTCTTGGTCTTGTTTTCACTATCTGTAAAGGGTTTCCAAAGAAAATCGAATCTCCTTAATGAAAAAATCAAAAGAATTACAGATTAAAATAAACTTGAATAAAACTAAAGTTTTAGTCTTCAGCCAAAATAGGAAAAACATAGTAAGCTGGTCACTTGACAATAAAAAAACAGAGACAGTTAATATATATACCTATTTGGGGGTGTTCTTTAACAGGAATGGGACCTGGAATTCTCATGTCACTCAGCTGCTAGATACCCTTAAAAAAACTATGATAGCCTTAGCCAGATTTAACTACAAATTTGGGGGATCTACTGTCAGACCTTTAGTAAGAGTCACTGAGGCTAGATTCCAGGCCCAACTACTCTATGAAGCAGAAGTCTGGGACTCAAAATTCAGGGAGAAATTGACATTGCCTCTAAAATGCTAAAAAAATGCTTGGTCTCAGATTTGCCTGCTCAGCCTCCTATATCAGAGCTGAGCTTGGCATTCCCAACATTAATGCCATGATCGAGTCACAAAAAGTAAACTTTTGGCTAAGACTATTAAGACTACCCCAGTCCAGAATATCAGTACAATGTTTAATAGGAAAAAAGAAATGGTATAATCTGGGATATACAGTTATCTTCTGGTATCCCACAATATTATCTTTACTGAAAAAACACAATCTAGAATCACTAAAAAACTACAGTGAAAAAGGGATTTTGATTAGCCTGAAATGTAAAAAATATATTTCCAAAAGAATGATTAACTACTGGAAAAAAAAAAAGAATTCACGCTCATTAAGAATTCAGCATATTCTAAATGATTTGCCGCCAATAATTATTATTTTGGATTCAAGGCAAATTTAGATATCTTGACAGATCTCAAACAAAGAAGATTGTTTATAAAATACAAATTTGAAAGATTTGACAGTAATGTCCCGAACCACCAACACAACAAGACATTGTACCCATCAAAAAATTGCACATGTACAGTTGGGGGCACTGAGAATTTATACCATGTGCTGTGGCACTGTTCTTGGTTCACATTGGAATACACGTACTGGCAAGGGCCCTTTTTAAATACATCCAATATTACAGAACAACAAACTTTGGCTTCCATTATACTGCATACTCATGATCAATGGTCTATAGAGAGACTAGCAAAATATTTCTTAGCAATAGACAAGATGAAAAAGAAAATATCTAAATCCATGGTTCATAATTAATTTTATTTAGAGTTGCTTGCACATTTTCCTCTTAACTTAGGCAGGATTTTCAATCTGCACCCAGAATGGGTGCAAGTGCCTGCACTGCGTATCTGAGTTGTGCCGGTGTGCAACCATGTCATATTCAAATGAGATAGAAACATAGAAACATAGAAACACATAGAATTTGACGGCAGATAAGGACCGCTTGGCCCACCCAGTCTGCCCATTTCCCTGCCTACTGGATAAGCTGCAGATCCTAGTTAACCAGCAGCCTACTTTTTCCTACCCCCATCCCCTAGAATTGCCTTATGACTGCGATCCCGCATCCTGTCTAAATATATCAAATGTGGGTAGCACAAAGGGGGCCACCGAAGATGTGCCGCCAAATCCCCCTGTCAGGTCTGAATACCTGGAATGGGACTGCACATTGTATCTTGGAGATACACCCGGCTCAGATTCCAGATATTCAAACCCAAACATGCAGATGGGGCCATAATGCTTGCCAGTTGCAAATGAGGCCATTTGCATAGCACTATGGCCCCATTTGCATTTCTCCAGCAGGGATACACTGGACACCCTTCAAGTGCAGCAGGAAATACAGCTCACCAGCCCCTGTTAGGCTAGTTGCCCCCCCGTCCCCGATCATGCCACCAAATAATGACATTTCATGATTCCTGGTAGTCTAGTGGCCACTCCACCTTTCCCCGACCCCATCTGTATTATAATTGTACTGACACTCTCTGGTGGTTGAGTGGTATTCCCCTATCTTGAGTATCATCTGTATCATGCCATTTACCCGAAAGTCACTGATGGCCAAGTGGTACCACCCTTCTAGTCCCACTCATAGCATAACACATGACCCAATCATCCCTGGCAGTCCAGTGGACCCCCCACACCCCGAGACACCCACACACCCCCACTCCCCGCCCCACATGGCCGATGCAGCTGGAGGGCAGCAAAATCTTCCCACACACCCCCAAGCCTGCCTACCAACTGAGCTGTCACTAAATTACAGCTTACAATAAGTACTACAAGACCATTACCTGGCACTGTTGACCTATGGGCTTGCAGTGTGTACTGTAAACTTCCATTCACAACTTTATGTCACTCACAATGTTGTGAATGAAAGCTTACAGTACGCACTGCAAACCCATTGGTCGACAGTGCCATCCAATGGTCTTATAGTGCTTACTGTAAGCTGTCATTCAATGACAGCTCAGTTGGCAGGCAGGCATGGCGGTGTGCAGGCGGGTTTTTCTGCCCTCCGGCTGCATCGGCCATGCTGTGGGGGGGAGCAGGGTGCAGTGTGGGTGCCTCAGTGAGTCAGAGGTCCACTGGACTACCAAGGATGATTGGGTAGTGTATTATGCTACGAGCAGGGCTGGAAGAGGGGAACCACTCAACCACCAAGGAGTGTCAGTACTGATTATACTATGGATGGGGTCGGGGAAAGGTGAGGGGGGCCACTAGACTACCAGAGATAAGGGTATATCATTTGTCAGTGGCATGATCAGGGACGGGGGAACTAGACTACCAGGGCTGTGATGGGTGGGACAGGGACTGTTACAGTCGGGGCTTGGGGGGTAGCCACCCAGGAGCTGGTGGCTGCAGTGTTGCACTGTGCAATAAAGCAGCCCACCTGTGGGTGGGTATGATGTAGGCATGGTTTTTCCATGTCTATCTTTACGTGACACATTTCTGAGATGTGCGGGCAGCTGTGCCACACATCTTGGCTGAATATGGGGATGTGCCACATATGCAGGGCAATGCCCCTTCCAGATGTGCCACATACACTATCTTTGCACTGTGGCACATATGGAATTGCTTGGCACATCACCCCCTTTTGAATATGGCCCAGGGGTGCATTTCGGGGATGCGCTGGTGCAACTCAGTTGCTGGGCACATCTCCTTTGAATATCCAGGCCTTATTTTTCAGCTTATCTCTGACAGAATGTTTTATACTTGTATAAACTTTGAGTACATCTGTCTTGCACTTTATACAATTTGTATTTTTCATATACTTACTTTTGCTAAATGACTGTATTATTTTTATCCATATGTATTTTGTACTCTTGTTGACAAGTTGCTAGTCTAACAATAAAATGATTGAATGATAAACATGTTGAGCAGGTGGAAAACTCCAAAAAGGACTCTAGGCAAGCTAGCAATATAGTGTTGTAGTAGACTCAGGTTTAATTCCCAACGATATAGAATTGTAGTAGACTCAGGTTTGATTCTCACTGAGTGCATATAAACTTGCTGAGCAGATTGAAATCCCCAAAAGGGCTGGATAAAATGGAGGGCAGACAGAAAGACGTGAAAGCAAATAAAGAAATGCTGAGGTAAATAAGCAGGAAGAACCATACAGGAATGCAAGGCTGCTGTCAGAACCAGAGAGGAGCTAGCACTGAGATCTGAGAGCAAGCTGCAACAGGGAGAGGCAGCAAACTGAGAGAAGGAGCCTAGGCCAGGTTCAATGAATTAACAGAAGCAGCAGTAGCAGAGATGGTGGGATGGGGGCTGAAACAAACAGCAATTGCAAGAAACTGAGGGTGGATTGGTAGATAGGAAAGCAGCAGGTGGAGCTGAGCATACAAAGGAAAATGCAGGGACCTGAGGGCTTGCTAAATCAGTGAGGAAACAGAGCCACAGCACAGGCACAGGGCTGCATAAGGTAAGAAAACAACAGTAAGTAACCTGAAGCGCAAACCAACAATGTAGACACAGGACACTAGGAAACTAAACCCCCAAAGAATTGAAGGATGGAGCAAAAGCAGCACAAGGTATCTGGATCTGTGATAAGAATGCAATAGTAGCTGCTGCTACCAGCTGAGAGCAAGAGCTAGGGCCAGGTGCAGGCCATTAGTGGAAGCAGCAGCAGAGGGTAGGAATAGGAGCGGAAATAAACAACAAATGCAGGAAACCGAGGATGCCAGAACACTGAGTGTGCCAGGTAGCTGGGGAGAAAATGGAGGTAGAGCACTGCAAAGAAGTAATACAGGACAAATAAACGGCAACTAGAAGCCCCAAAAGAAAACACAAAACCAAAGCCCAAACAAAGTAGAACAGAAAAACATGCACAAAAGGAAGCACACAGCAGCCAGAAGCAAAACAAATACTAACCAAAGCAGGAGAGACACAATGACACAACCAGCA
This sequence comes from Neoceratodus forsteri, assembly GCA_016271365.2. Lineage (NCBI taxonomy): Eukaryota > Metazoa > Chordata > Ceratodontiformes > Ceratodontidae > Neoceratodus > Neoceratodus forsteri. The sequence continues at coordinate 1,784,743,481 of CM057450.1, forward strand.
GAAACCAAGCAGAGTCCAGAGCACAAACAAATGTGTGTGTGTGTGGGGGGGGGGGGAGCAAGGCCACAGCAGGCTCAGAGGGAGAAGAGGGATCAACAGAGCCTCCGGCTGGCAAAGAGAAAGTGATTCAGATGGAGGCTGGGAGGAACTGCTTATATAGTTCAGGGAGTAGGCATGGCTGGTTGCTTACGCACTGAACTGCAGGCAGAGCCTTTCAACACTATTCTTTGATAACAATTTATTTGTCTTGCACAATAGACTGTAATTCATATATGTACTGGTAAAGCTAAGATAAGTAACACATTTTGCACATTCATAAAGCCTCAAGCAATTTAATTTCTTTGGAGAATTGTGGATCTGTTGGTATCGTCCTAGCCCTTCTTTTTGAAAGACTTGGGTAGTGGGATATTGCCGCATTGATGGGCCCCTTCAAGAAACTGTTGAATAGTTGGATTTTGCTGGGATCTTTATATTTTAATATAGTTTAATTAATATGCCTTGTATATTGCTTTGCACTAATTTCCAATTTCTGTTGCTATTATAGATAATTTAACTTGTAAATTCTTTTCCAAGTATTATTATTGTGTGAGATAATTTGTAGTTCTTTGACTGCTAAACTATGGTCAACATAAGAGGCCAAAGGAAAATTTCCAGTAGTTGTTTCCTTTTATTTGGCAAGCTCTTTCAGACAAAACAAGCATTTGTCAATGCTGAATGTTTGCCTGCTGGCATTAGCAGTGGAAGTACAGGAGTTAGACAGATGCAGTACAGGAATGGCATTGAAGTATTGAACTGATTCCAACTCCACCCTCTCTCTGCAGAGATGGACAGGCATTGGGGTGTGCCTTTGGGTCATCGCCCATGATGGTCATGACATTTCACTTCACCCTACCCTTCAGACACTGACAAGTGTTGAGGTGTGCCTTGGGGTGTTTGGGCTTTACATTCACCTCATTCCATAAGGAAATACGCTGAAATGGTGCAGTACAGGAGAATGGGGAGAACTCTGGGGGCAAAGGGTGCAAGGTGCACCTCGATGCCTGTCACTGGCTGCAGGGTGGAGTTGGGGGTGAAATGGCATGAGCATTACTTTCGACAATCCCAAGTGACACCCCTGACACCTGTCAGTCCCTACAGGGTAGGGCGTTATGGTCAAAAACCCTAATGCCCTGGGAGTTTCTTGCTATTTTTACTTCAAGTTTTCCACATGGGTTTTTTGTGATCCCACCGCATGAACAGTGACACTATCAATTCGTTACATGAAAGGTAATTTTGCAGAGTGACTGCACCATTTGGTGCCACAGGTGTGAAAACACATTTCAAACAGGATGTGAAAAGTGACAGGTGTACTAGTAAGTAAGTAAGTAAAAGTTTATTTATAAGCACTTTTCAAAAACCAAATCGCTGTACAATAATAACATTGAATAATAGACAAATTATTAATAATAAAATCAATCTTTAAACACTTTTAAAACCAAAAATGTTTTTAGCTCAGAATTAAAACTCTCGACGGTCAGGCAACCTCATATCCGGCGAGGTAGAGAATTCCACAGGGTGGGGGCAGCGTAAGAAAATGCACGTGCCCCAGATGTCTTTAAATGGACCCTGGGAATCTCTAGCAATCCCTCGTTGGCGGATTGGAGTGAGCGAGAGGGACAGTAGGGAGTAAGGAGATCTTGCAGATACCGCGGTCCTGTTCATGTAGGGCTTTATAGGTCAGTAACCCGACCCACCACTGAACCGGCAGCCAGTGCAGTCCGCGCATCACAGGCGTAATATGACTGTTTCTAGATGTCCCAGTCAGAAGCCTGGCTGCTGCATTCTGCACCAACCGTAAGCAGCGGATATCAACCCTGGTAGCCCTAGGTACAAGGCATTGCAGTATTCAAGGCGAGAGGTCACAAAGGCGTGGACCAAGGTAGGAAGGTCAGCCAGAGGAACCAGATGTTTCACCCGAGTGATATTTCTAAGATGGTAAAATGAGGATTTGACAACAGCTGACACCTGAGATTTAAGGGTCAGGCCGTCGTCTATAATAATGCCCAGATTACGTACCTGGTCTGAGGTTGGAAGTTGGACACCATCGAGCCATATGCCCGATGGAGTCCCAGCCCTACAACCCACCTCAAGGTGACCAGGGTCCACAGCCAGCACCTCAGTCTTATCCGGGTTTAACTTCAGCCAGCTGGTACTCATCCAATCTTTGATTTCGGATAGACAGTTGTTAAGCACCGAGATCGCATCTCCCTGTCCGGGATTAAAGGACAGATACAACTGGGTATCATCTGCATAGCAGTGAAAACCCAGATTGTATTGCCTAAAAATGTCTCCCAATGGCAGCATATACACAGCAAACAACATGGTGCCAAGATGGAGCCCTGTGGCACCCCACAGGACAGGGAGATGGCGTCAGAGGAATAAATTCCAGTGACAACCCTCTACCTCCGACCCATGAGGAAAGAACGAAACCAATGTAGAACTGTACCAGTCAGTCCACAATAAAGCCGCAGGTGCTCCAGAAGCACAGCATGGTCTACAGTATCAAATGCTGCAGAGAGATCAAGAAGGACTAGAATAGTACAAGCCTTTCAATCTCTCGCAATCAGGAGATCATTTAAAACCCAGACAAGGGCGGTCTCAGTGCTATGTCTTTTCCTAAATCCCGATTGAAGAGTATCACAGACATTGTGATTTATAAGATGGTCATCCAGTTGTAGTGCAACCACCTTTTCAATAACCTTACCCACAAAGGGCAGGTTAGAGATAGGTCTGTAGTTAGCTAAGCAGTCAGTTCAATGAAAGCTTTTTAGGAGTGGTCGAACGACCGCCTCCTTAAGGGGGTCAGGAAAGATCCCTGCTCCAAAGATTTCCAGACAATTTCAGCAAGGATCAGACAGATAGTATCTATGCAACCTAATAATAGTGACATAGGGCCCGGATCCAAACTACAGCTGGTTGGTCGTACAGTCTGGACAATCCTCACAATATCCATGAGCTCCGGCCTACCAAAGTCAGACCAGGTAACAGAGGTGTTAGCTTCCTCTCGCCGATCACTGCAAACCCTTAAAGAGAGAGCTTGGCCGATATCCGACCTGATGTTGGCAATCTTATCTGTGAAGAACCGAGAAAGCTCATCACATTTTTTTGTGAAAAATCTCTTCCACACTGCAGACAGAGTGGATTGCACAGTCTGTCGACAGTCTGAAAGAGTTGAGCCGGTTGATTCCGCGCAGCAGCAATCTCCCTGGACAGGAATTCTGCCTTCTTACGGGTGATTGCTGATTGATAGGAGCCATAATGGTCCATCAACCTAAGTTTGTCTGCATTAAGGCCGGATTTCCGCCAAGCCCTCTCTAGCCTTCGCCCCACTCTCCTCAGTTCCTTTAAAGACTCATCAAACCATAGAGTCTTTGGACGCTGGGTGAGTGGGCGAACACGGACAGGAGCAACTAAGTCCATGGCTTCACTCACTTCCTTATTATAGGCAAGAACGAGGTCCCCTGGACCCATGCACTCACCTGAAATACCTGATAGATCCAGTACTGCCAGCAGACCCTCTGGGGTAACTCCCCTTAAAGGGCAATACTGGACCATCTCCGTAGAGGCAGGTCTATTTGGGGGTGCCCCGAAGCTGAATCTTATGGTATGATGGTCTGTCCACGCATTCGGTTCTGCCCCCAAATGCATGATCTCCAAATCCAGTAGAAACACTAGATCCAATGAGTGACCCCCTATATGGATAGCAGAGGTAACTACCTGTGAGAAGCCCAACATAGTCATAAGTTGGAGGAGATTCTTTCCAAAATGCGAGAGTTCATCGTCGACCCAGACATTGAAGTCACCCAGTATTAACCATCTGGGTGACTCCATTGCCATGTCGACAATGAAGTCTGCAAACTCCTTCAGGAATTCTCCACCATCACCGGGTGGTCGATAGATGAGGAGAATCCTGAACCTTGCACCTGCTCCCAGGATACACTCAAAGGATCGAGTGCTACCCACTGGGACATCCACAAGACTCAACCTCCATTTTAAAAAAGATGGCTACTTCCCCGCCTCTATGATCCAATCTCAGGTGGTGTATCACCGAGAATCCAGCCGGAGCGGCAGAAGCTAGTATTGGACCTGCATTCTTATCAAGCCAGGTCTCGGTGATACATGCCAGGTCAGATGTTACAACAAGATCTGCAATAATAGCAGTCTTGATTCTAACAGAACTGGCATTACAAAGCACCGCCCGAGTTGGATGGGTTTTCAGGGAGGAGCGCAGTACCTGCACACAGTCTACGGAGCCCTTGGGTATGGAAATCAGGCAGGGAGGACCCCTCTCCCGATCTCATTTCACCCCAGGGCGTCTCCTAGTCCCAACTATCCCTATCTGCTCGCTCCTTTCCATTCTCCCACTCAGACCAGTCCCCCCACCCCTCAGGTGCCTTCTCATTATCCCCAATGCATGACACTTAATAAAAACGTTGGCAGGTAAGTGGGGATAATGAAAGGGGCAGAGGCTCCGGAGCAGAGTGGGAGAATAGCGCCTGACTGTCTTAAAGCCCTCCCAACACATCTTAAAACAATCACTAAAACCCAGGAAACAAACTAACTCACTTTCAACCTGACCCCAAATAAATACACCTCAAATAACAAATAAATAATAATAACAAAACTATAAAACATATAATAAACATACAAATTAATAAATATTAACTTCCTCTAACCCACCCCAACAAATGCTAAATAAAACTAGAGATCACTAAAAATATAAATCATAAACTTAACACCAGGGTCCAAATCAAATAAGTCTGAGGCAGATAACAAGTCATTAAAGCTGTAAATAAAACCAATAAGTAAAGTAATTTCCAAGCAGACTCTTCACAAAAGCGAAGAGTAAGTGCAATACAACCAGAGTCTCTCAGTCCCCAGACACTCTCACCACCTGGAGAAAGAGGATGTATTCAGTAACAAAGTATGAAATAAAATAGTAATAAATCTTCAAAGCAGCCAGTGTCTTTAAATCTTCAGACCCCCAGACTGTCTCACAACCCAGGGGATCAAAGATAAAACAGGCAAACAAACTGCCTTAAACCGAAGGAGTGTATGTCAATGGGTCAAAGTTTTAACCATAAACCATAGGCAGAAAGTCAAAGGAGCAGAGAAGCAAATCCAAAGTCAGTGGAACTGAAGGCTCAGAATCAACAAAAAGGGGAAGAACCCTGACAACGGCCACTAATCAGGCCGGATCCAGAGCAACGAGCCCTGGAATAGTGTCCACCCACCGGTAGACCCCCTCCAGTGAGTCTGGGGAATACTGGCAACTTGCGCCCGCCCTTCAGCTGGCCCAAGGCCAGCGCCGCCTGCCCTGAACCCAGCTGATAGCAACCACCCCAGCTAACTCCCCAGAAATCCGCTGTCTCAAAGTATCCAATGCCAAATCAGGATAAACAATTCCCACGACGAAAATAAGCAGAAATAGATTCCAAACTTTCCAAATCTCACCGCTCCACTCCAAGTCAGCAAGTTCATATACTCCCTCAAAGCTCCAACAGCCATTTACGTGATCAGTCTGCCTTATAATCCTTGTTATTGTCGATTCACAATCCCCCGCTCGTCCTGACAAAAGTTCAAAAAGGTTCACTTCACCGAAAGACGAAAGCTGCAGTCCAATTTAAAACTCAATCCAACTGCTAAAACTTGTCCGCAGTCCACAGCCTTAGCCCATAACGCTCACCGCGTTTAAAGTTAGCAGCAAACCATACCAAAGTCTCCAATTCGATTTGGTCTCCAGAACGCAGAACGATAAACGATAAATAAACAATAAATAAATAACGAATAAAAAGTGCTAGGAGGTGATCGTTCACGGAGCTTAAACACAGCCGAAAAAGACGAGCAAAGTGCAGTATGCAGTGGCTAGCCCAGCATGGCTGCCATCTTCCTCCAGCTACTGTTCATGTGGAGGTGTAAAAAATGGCATTGTTGAAAATCTGGAGTGAAAATATACAAAAACTGGTGAAGTCACAAGCGTGTGTAGAAACTGCACAACGTACACCCGTAATGTAAGTAGTTTGGGGATTTTTTACAGCGGATTTTCAACATAGGCATTTTGGGACCTCGGTTTATGAACAGTGTCACTGTGATTTTCATAATCTGTCCCGGACACTAATTTCCCACAGCGACTGCGCTATTCTGCACCAGAAGTGCAAAAACACATTACGGCCAGGGTGTGAAAAATGACAGCTGTACTGTTCAATGGTGTGGAGGGGGGAGTGCATGAGCATGCTGGTGTGGGCTCCTAGCATGCTACTTGGGTGTTTGTTGGGGAGGAGTAGACAAAAATGGAGCTGTCTATGACATCTGTACAGATGCAGTGCAGAGTGTAGGCACTTTGCATACTGCCGACAGCAGTATGTAAATTGCCTGCCAACGGCAGTATCAAATTGCCTACACGTTACCACCGCTGATTGTAGCAGTCTTTTGCTTTGAACTGTACACCACTGCATCTGAACGGCTGTGATAGACAGCTCGGACATTCATTGGTGTGGTGCTGCCGTGCCTGCAAAAGGGAGCAGGGCATTAGAAGTGGGGGAGACACACGTGTGAAAACTTGTACGGTAGCACTATGTCTCTTGCACATTCGTGCAAGCAAACATAAAAAAACACCTCCTTGATATTGGAAAAAAGGCTTTAAAATAAAAACGTGGTTAAAAAGGGATTGAGGCAGTGTGGTTTAGTGGTGAGAGCACTAGCGTGGGAACAGGAGATTCACAGGTTCAAACTCCCCTAGAGCCAAATGCTTGTGTGCAACCTTGGGCAAGTCACTAAAATGGGAACAGTCAGCACCAAGAGCCCCACGCTCAAGTGTAGAGCTGGTCCCAATGTGCACACTGTGTGCAAAAACATTTTGGTTTACTTACTGTTTACTGTAGTATAATAGGCTATACCAGATACATTTTGCTTACTTCTAGCCTGCCATCTTCTGTAACTATAAATCCCAGAATCCCCTGCAGCTGACATCAGAGCAGTACTGCAGTAGTGACAGATTCCCTAGCCTGCAGTGGTTATTGGAGTTTATGTGAGCTCTCATCTTTGTTTGCTGGTCCAGCTGTCCTTGCTGGGCTAAGTACAGTCACAGAGGACTATACTTCGTCCCTAGAGAAAAGCAGAACCAGAAAACATCTGATCAGAAATTATAACAGCAGTTATCTGTTGAAGTGTAACAGTGAGACTGGTGAGACAGTAAGAACTGTTGCAAAAATAAACAAAGATAACATAAAAAAGACCAACCTTGTTGACACCAGACAAATGTTGTTGTTCTATTTTATAGTATATACTCAAGGTAGCCCAGCTTGAATGCAACATCTCGTTTCCTGGGGGTTCTTGCTTCTGCCTATTTCTGCAACTGGGTGGACATGGATTAGAGTAATGAGAGGCAAATGAGTGACTTGGCCAAGGTCACACAGGGAACATTAGGCTTTAGTGGGGTTTGAACCCGCAGTCTCCCAGTTCCCAAACTGGTAATCCAACCACTATCCCACACTGTTTCTGATGTGCAGGACTATTTAGTATCTACATGTTAAGTAATCGTTTGTATGAGTGTCCACCTCAATACTCAGACAACACTGCAAAATGAGTCACTCTTTGTATAGACTGGCCTCTAAAACACTTTTACCTGTAGACAGACAGATAGCACTTTTACCTACAGATAGACAGACAGATAGATAACATATAGACAGTCAGACACCACAGACCAGGGACATCTTGCCTATAACATTTCTGGGGGCACAGTTACCATGTAATGAAGGGAGGGCTCTAAAAGTTATACTGTTACAGCCCTTCCTGCATCCAGAAAGCAATACTTGAATGGGAACTTTGAGGGGGGTCACATGCCCCCCCCCACACACACACTCTCTCTATTGCCCTGAGGGCCCTGCCACAAAGACACAGAGTGACTGACTGACATACAGTAATACATACAGTAGATACTGTCTGTAGATAAATCGATATACAGACACTGCAGACAGAGAGGCAGGTAATGTCTGTATATAGATTATATAGGTACATGTGGCCTGTAGATCGTGCACACACACACACACACACACACACACACACACACACACACACACACACACACACACACACACACGAGTTTTCAATTAAGAAAAAAAAAGTTAATGGATTACTCAAGCTAAAATTCATGTATCCCTGTTTAGCCTTGATGTATTGCCATTAAAGGCCACGGCCGACACGCAATGTGTATTTATGCTGTAACTCCAACCTGCTAGTTTCGTGTTTGATAAGCTTGGCTATATTGAACTTGAACACATAAATATAAGCCAACTTCAGTCATAAGAGAAGGGCTGGCCCAGGTATTTCATTATGCATAATTCAAAGGACCAGCCTGCCTGGCATTCACTGAACATTTTTATTAGGCTTGTCTTGGTATAATTATAACAATTTCACCTAGTGTTACGGCAAATGGAAAGGTTGTCGGAATCTCGGGGAGAGTTTGTTATGCAAATAGGTATACTCATTTTACAACATTGAGATAACTGGGAAACTATATAAAAAATAATAAATAAATAAAGGTTACCTGCACTCAGACATGATCTTGAGACTTTAGACAGAGGCCATGTACTAGTCCAATTAACTACCTGTATATCATCACTCACACCAGTGATGTTGGTTCCAGTTGCGATTGGGCCAGCTGACACTGCAATGTGCAAAATGTCTCTGGACTCCCAAATGTTCTGTCCCCATGAGCATATCATGCAGTAAAAAAAAAGATTTCACATGGCCACATCACCTGGACTTTTCCTGAAAAAAATGTATTTATTCATTTCGTCTTACCGGGAAAGGTAGTGAGCTAGGAACAGCTGTGTGTGTGTGTGTGTGTGTGTGTGTGTGTGTGTGTGTATGTTGGGGTACACACCTCAATTACTGCAAGTAAAACATGACAAGGGGTGGTCTGTGTGCTCAGAACGTAGTCACATACCTCTTACTCATTTGTCAGTACGAGGGACATCCCACATTTTACCCCTCAAAATTGCTTTGTACCACGTATTTATTTTACAGTTTTTGGCCAGGAAAAACACACTAAGTCGAGGCTTGTTTCTAGGTGCATCTAGCAAAGTAACTTGCTTATGGCCACCCTGTATGCTGGTGGTGGCTCTGGGATCAAACCCCGTTTCCCCAGTTTTGGAACTCAATGCTGTACTGCCTCCTTCATACAGATGCTGCCTACACAGAGAATGTGTCATAAATTCAGTCTTGAAAGCAGAAATTCAGACTATTCATTCTAAGAATGCTTAATCAAAAATAAACTGTGTACAAGTAAACGCAATGGTTTCCACAGTGTTCTGAACTTGTATCTCCATATTTGAGGACGTGTCCTTCTTTATGAGGGTCAGTGATGCGTCCCTCATTGTCACTTATTTTGAGAGTCAGTGTCCTAATCTCAGTAACAGAAGGTTGGGAGGTATTGGGTGCTCATTTGGTGCACTAGACTTCTAACATTTAAAATGGTAACTTGCAAAAAATGTAAATTTTTCTTGCTTTTTTTTTTTTGCAGGGGTGGGCCAGTGTAGCCAACTGCTTAGCCCATGCCTCCACCGCTGTCACTGAAATGGGCACTGGCTTGTCTGATGCAGGACAAATCATTCAGTAAGGGATGCGTGTTCAAAACACTGGTGGAAACAGCTTTATTTGTGCAAACTTCAGTTCTGATTTAGTGCCATATTATGGTAATTGTTGGCTTTAAATACTGAATTTATGTGACGGTGACAGTTCTATATGTGGGCAGCACCTTTTCCGTGCGAGCCAGGGCAATTTCTGAATGGTACAAACAGGGAAGCCCACTGCACTCAGTGACAATTGTCCACTAGTGATCTTGGGTGTGAAGCCCATTACACTTATTGGCCCACTACTGGCCTGGGGGTACAAGCCCATCACACTCACTGGCCCACTGTTAAAAGCCCACAATGCTTACTGGCCCACTGCTGGCCATGAGGTTGTTTGAAGCCCAGTACACATGACTTACTACAGACCTCTGGCATAAAGCCCACCACACTTACTGGTCCAGTGATCTCAGGTTTGAAGCCCCACACACTCAAGGACACTTGTTCACTACTGATTTCAACTGTGAAGGCCACCACACTCATTGACCCATTATTGGCCTCAGGCTTGAAGCCCACCACATTCACTGGCCCAGTACTGATCTCGATGTGAAGCCTACCACACTTACTGGCTCACTACTAGCTTCAGATCTGAAGCCCACTAGCCATTGTATGACCTGAGCAAGTCCCTCCAGCCTTCCATCCAGTACGAGGGTTTCTCAGATGTAAAAGCTGGTTGGAAGCAGGACCCTGTCAAAAGGTGATATTGCATCTCTGCGCAAACTCCCTTTGGTAAAAGAAACGTAGAACAATATGACACTTGCAAATGCTGCCTAGAGTGACTTTTATTCACCCAAACAAAAACATTTTAAGTCCATGAGCACATGTTCAGGAGATCTGTATTAAAATGAATTACTTCCCAAATGCAAACATCAAATGTGGCCGAACAATGTGGGTTAGTGTATGTTGGCAGGGGCTCCCTTTCATTGGGAGCCAAGGAGGTTGTCCTCAGTTGTAAGGCTGGAGCAAAGAAAAAGCACAAAGACAGTCTGAGACAGAGCCCCTCCATCTCACACCTCCCTTTCCCATCCGCATCCAGGTGGTACCACTTGTGTAGGAGATCGGCCCATGAAGTGATGCCCCAAGGTGATGGTGGTGGTGGTGGTTGGGGGGATAGTAAAAGGAAGGGGGGTCTGGGAGGGGGCTGCAAACTGAAGGCTGGACCGGGGACTGAAAAACAAACACTTGTTGCTCCCCTGAGCAGGTGCAAGAGTAGAGCTGGCTTGTAAGGAATATACGCAATACATAGATTTGCTGGGAATAAGATGCCAGCCTTTGGAGAGAGGTGACAATTTAATATTAAAAAGTCCAGGACGCTGGTGCAAGGATGTCTCCCAGGAGTGTATCAAGAAAAAAAGCTCTCCACCTTTCATGTGTAAGTATGGAATTTAGCTTTGTGTTAATATCCACAAAAGTTGCATCTCAGGCGTACATTTAACTTAAACATAGACAAAGAAAGTAAACTTTCAATACCAAAACCTGTAAAGACCTTTGTGATACCACCCAAGTCTAGTTTTCATGATAATTTCATTTTTATGATGTGTTGCATTTTCATGTATTATACTAATTTATTAACTGTATTTCCTATGAATTTTTGTTAATCATATGTACAATTCAATAAAAAACTATATTTGGAAAATATATATATATATATAATTTTTAGACAAACATTCCAAGCCACTTTTCCTTCTATATGAACTTATCTGTGCTAAATAAATACATGTTGTATTGTGCAATGAAGACTAAAATAGACACCCTAATTTTCTTCTTCTAGGTAAATAGGGGACAATATATACATGGGATATGCAATGATGGTTCGCCAAATACGACATTTATTTCCACATGTTCCTACACTGTGATGTATTTAAAGGTCTCTGTCATATCCTAAAGGTCTCTGCAATATCCTCCCTTTCCCTCCTCTCCACCAGGGTGCACATATTGAGGTCCTATAGTCCCTCCTTGTAGGGATTTTCATGAAACCCCTGCACCATTTTAGTTGCCCGCCTTGTACCACCTTCACTTTATGTCCTTCCTGAGAGGTGGTCTCCAGAACTGGACGCAATACCATAGATGGAGTCTTAAAAGTTATCAACCTTCCTCCTTCTGTTGGAAATACCCCTCCCTGTGCACCCCAGCATCCCACTAACCCTCCCAACTGCCTTGTCGCACTGCCAGGCCATCTTTAGGTCATCATATATCATTCCCTCCAGGTCAGTTTTTTTGTTTGGTGATAGCCAATACCTCTCCAACCATCAGATTAGATTAATAACAACCAAACTGTTAAATAAAAGCCCATATTCTATGGGTTGCAGCTAACTATACATTATTATTCAGTACACAGTTGAATTGTTATACGCATTAATAATGGTTGGACACAGATTGACATTATGTACATTGCCATGGCAGTTATGTAAAAATGTTATACAGCTGTTTTTTTGTGTGTGTGTTTTGTTGTTATTGTTTTTTGATTGTTTGTTTTCTTTCTTTTTTGTTTCCTGCTAGGTTAAGTGGCATCAGTGGGACTCCGTGACAATGACCATAGTAAAGCACAGGTGTCAGAATCTGTAGTGCAAAATTTAAACACATCTTGTCATCCAATCAGATATTGGAAAACCGCAGAGCAAACCAGATTAAACATTTAAAATTAAAGTCTTAAAACCTGTGCAATCTGCTCTATATTATGCATCAAAGTAAAGTATTTCTGACCAGAATAGCTCACATAATTGCCTCTCAGTCCAAACCACATAAAACTATGCTGACACATAGATCTCTATAGCGTAAAAAAAAATCACAATAAATAAAATCTTTATCCAGGGGCTGTATTCTTTGGTTTCCCTCTCAGCACATGCAGAACCTATAGTCAAGGCCCTTAGAATTCTGCGGCTGCAGAATTTTGCACAGAACTTGCAATCTACCGCAGAACTTCTGCGGTGCCGCAGAATTCACTCTTCTTGGTGATTTTTTATTAATATTTCTGTTTATACATAGAATCTGGTTCCCTTCCCCTCTTTTTATATCCAAAAACTCCTATGTGTTCAGAATGTGATATTATCATTGCTATAACATCATACATTAGCTAATGAAATGGCTGCACTCTGCAACAGAAATGAACAGTCACTTATCTACCACAGCTCCCACTGCCAGAGATGGTGGCACAGCACATCATTCATGATGATATTTACTCAACCTGCACTACAGCCTAATACAATTTTCAGTCTTACATTATTACACTAGGGCCAACTTAAACAAAATTTTGACAATAGTACAGATCTGTTAAGTCCATACCTTACTTTGTACAATCCTATTTGTGCCTTTAAGGTATAGAGATGCTATCTGAAATGAATAACTGGTAAAATGAATTTAACTGTCTAAATTTTTAAGAACAATAAAGTAATTATGCCCAGAAAAGTGAAATATAATAATGTGTAGACCTGTTGAAATAATAGACCTGTTAAACAAATAATTGCACTGTATGCATTTTTGCCAGGGTTATTGATTACATATTGTCATTGGTTGGTTGAATCACCTAAAAGTTATTGAGAAATGTTGTGTTCAGGGACAGCTGTTGGGCCAGAGGGTAGCATGCTGTGTTTCCGTGCTGGCAACTCAGTTTCAGAGATTAGTTCTGGGAGCTGGCTGGGTAGCACAAGGATTGGTGGAACACATCACTACTCGGAGCCTGGGAAGGTATGGTGCAGTGTTCTGTCACATGGTGGACACATTGTGATGGGCCGGAGAGCTCTATCTCACAATTGGTTCACATGCATGTCATGGCCTGATGGTGTTACACAGTGTGTCAGGGAAAGCAGGTTGACATGAAAAATGAGTTTTGCAATAACTCCTCTATTCCATTTCCAATGGGACCTGTATGAATGAGGATGCAAGTTCATGGAAATTAAAAATATATATATATATATATATATATATACACACACACACGCACACACACACACACACACACACACACACACACACACACACATACAGTATACAGTATCTCTGTCTCTCTCACCACACACACACACACATATGCATATTTGTATGTATGTTACAGATTGCATATAAATATATAAGTGATACACAGTGGGAACCTCATGAGTGGTGTAGAAAGCACATACAAATATATATGTGATAGACAGTGGAAACCTCATTAGTGGGATAGATAGCATGCATATAGAAATACCTTATTTATCACATAAGATGCCCTCTGCATATGTCATTTATGCAACAGGCTAGGACCTTAAGGGAGAGACATTTGTTTTGCCTTTTTAGGCATAAAATTATTTTTTAAGTCTGTTATTTTTTGAACTAGTGTTACTGTGCTTTCCATCATCCTGATTGCTATAACTACTGCCATGAAAGTGAAGTCAGGATGACAAGCTGACACTGTGATGTGGTAGTTTGTTAGTGCCGCAGAACTTCCTCAGAAATTACAAACCACCGCCGCAGAAGTTCTGCGGCAAATGGTAGTCTTGCTGCAGAACTTGGTGCCACTGTGCCGCAGAAAAGTAGGGGCCCTGCCTATAGTGCATGATCCAGACCTAATTTCGGTCTGCCGGGAAAGTCTGTCTTTACCGATTGGTTTTCCACTTCACTGCACTCCGCTCCTCATATACTCCCAATAAACTCCAGGGTCTCTCCTGTGTTTTCAGCAGCCCCAGTTTTTCCTTGGTAACTTGGTGGATTTCCTCATTGTTCAGCCATTCTACCCACTGCAATGTTGCTTGTAGACCCCTCAGCAAGTAGCAAACTCAGTGTTGGTCCCAGGGTTCGAACATGGGCTCCACTACAGATACCCACAATCCTCACACCTCACACATACACACACACACACACACACACCCTTTAAAGAGTGCAGATGTGTTTCCGATCCACCGAAGATCATCGTGTCTGCCTCCGGAGGTAAGTATGGCGTGAGGTGGGGTGTGGGGAGGTGGGGGTACGATGAGGGTGGGTGTGGGTTAGGGAGGGCAAGACAGTCTACAAGGGACCATTTTTTTTACAGGTTGTGTTTTTTTTTTTTAGGCAGGACGATGTGAGACTTTTGCCACGCTGGGTGGGGCTCCTGCATGGCAGCAGGAAGTTGTTGTTTGAGGGGGCCAGTGGAGCTGATGGGATTGGCCATATAGACTGTTGCCACACTGGGGTGGGCACCCAGCGTGGCATCTGGAAGTCTGTTTGAGGGGGCAGTGGAGCCGACAGGGATTGGGCACCCCCGTTAGCCATAGGGACTGTTGCCATGCTGGGGTGGGCTCCCAGAGTGGCACCTGGAGGTCTGTTTGGGGGGGGCAGTCGAGCTGACGGGGGATTGGACACCCTGTCGGCCATATAGTGTGTGTGGGGGAATGCATGAGCTTGTTGGGGTGTGCTCCCAGTGTGCTACTTGGGTGTTTTTTCAGGGGGGAGGGAAACGGAGCTGTCTATGGCAGCTTTTCAGATGCAGTGCCGACGTGTATGCTCTTTGCATACTGTCAACTGCAGAATGCAAATTGCCTACACGTTACCACCACTGATTATAGCGGTGTTTTGCTTTGAACTGTATGCCACTGCATCTGAACTGCTGTCATAGACAGCTCAGACATGTATTGGTGCAGTGAGGCTGCACCTGAAAGAAGAAGCAGGGCATTGGAAGCGAGGTAGCACACCTACGAAAACTCGTATATGGTGGTGCTATGTTTCTTGCACATGCGTGCAAGCAAACATAAAAACTTAAGCAAGTCTAAACAAATGAAAATGGCTAATCATAGAGCTCAATTAAAGTCATTTGATTCAGATAAGACTTCTACTCCAAAATCAAAAACTAGCATTTCATTTCCAACATTAAATTGTATTAATTTACTGGAAGATACTGTGCTAGAGAAATCCCTGTCCTATTAGCTTCTCATAGTCCTACACATAATTGCCCACCTGTTGCTGAGAATAAGGAAGAAACTATATGAAGAGGATGGTAGTATTATGAAAGACTGAAAGTCGGAATCCCGACATGCAGGATCCCAAGTGCAAGACACAGATGAGATGAGATGCCCGACAGGAGTAATCCTGATTGTGAAGCCTGACAGATTCAGTGTTATGATGGTCTGGGATGTTTTTTTGGGTTTTAATCTGGTGTGTTTGAATCTTTATTGGTACAGTATGTTTTGGTGAAGGTGGCAGTGGGAGTGCTTGGAGGCTGATGAGGGGAATGGAGACTGTGGTTGTGGGAGTGCTTAGAGACTGGTGTGGGCTATTCTGTGGTGATAGTCTGGTGTTCTCTGTCATTGATAATACATTGAATTCTTTCCTCTTTTGTAGCATAGCTTTTCCAGATTGGTGATTTTGGGAGTCCTCTTTGAATGCTTTCCCTTGTCATGTCTGTTCTTTATTGTTTCCTGTGTAGTTCTCAGATCATGGTGTGGACCACTTCATGTGCTTTACCGAGGAGGGAGTACAGTCATTGAGACAGGCTTTAATGTAGTTCGACATCTGTGGGATGTCTTTTGTTGTGAGATCTAGTATGGACCAGAAATCAGGAGGGAAGATTGGTGGGTATCTGGAGGTTTTTTTGTTGTTGTTGTTTTTTACTTGCCTGGGCCTCGGCCTTCGGAGGGGGCCTCATACCCCACTTTGACTCCTTCCTCTGGGTCCCCGATGTTGGGATCCTGGCTTCATTGTGCTCGGGGACTGGAGTATTTATGCATTTTACTGCAAATAGTCCCTTTCCCCTGAGGATGCCGGCACGAAGGACGTGTGTCCAGATGTGCAGCGTGCAGATGCATGCCACCATCAAGCACCCATCAGTGCCCTCCCTTCCTGACTCCATACAGCCATGCACCCTACTGCCTGTGCTTCCACCAGCAGTAGTGCTATGGGTACTCTCGCAACCTGGTAGCCCACCCTCCCCTGTAGGAGGACAGCATCCATTGGAATGCTCAATCCTCCTCCCCACAGCCAACCCCCGACAGCCCAGGCTCGTTCCCAAACCCGGGTCACCAGCGTAGGACGAGGTGTGGTGTCCAGCACCTCAACCCTCAGCACCACCAGGCCAGCGGTATCTGGAGTTTTTATTGTTTTTTAAGTTGCTGCAGAGTCATCCCAGGACATAGTTTTCTTGGAACCAACCTAGCAGAAGTGCTGTATTTGCAGGCATGTGTTGTTGCAATTCCTGGAATGCTTGCAGATTTTCACTAGGTTTGAAGGAATGTTAGCATGAGCAGTTGAAGGATTTTTAGGCTGAATTCTGGGTCAGTGCCATAATGTGAAGATAGTCCAATGTTCTGCACCTTTCTCCAGATGATTTGTCTGAAGTGAAATAGAAAGCCTTTGTTAGTGGATTCTGGAAATTCCCGCTTGCATGTGTTAATTGCTGCTTGTTCAAAATCTAGAATTATTACTGTTGGTGCTAGTGTGGCCTGCTCCTGTTGTACAATTTGGTGGAGGTCTTGGACCAGATTAATGTAGCGTTCTTGGGATTTGACATCTGGGCACTGACTGAGCTCACAATGAGTGCATACTGTATACAGTACGCAATCATTGAATGACAGCACCTGTCATTCAGTGAGTGCCTACTGTATAGAATACTCGCTCACTACGAGCTCAGTTGACAGTCAGCTGTGGTGGTGACAGGAAGGCTGTGCTGATTGCCAGCTCTGATTTGAGATGGGGGAGTAGGGGGGTGGGACTCTACCTGATGGGGTGGGGGGAGACAGGGTCCACTAGACCACTAGGGACAGTTATATCACAATATACAGGTGTGATCATGGCAAGGGAGAGGGTCCACTACGCCACCAAGGATGGAGTTATATTACGTAATGGGGGAGATCAGGGAAGGGGATCCACTAGACCACTTGGGAAGATGTATTTCTGGGTGACATTGGGGGGTAGGAGGTCCACTAGACCACCAGAGATGATCTGTATACTATACATGGACTAATACAATACAGTGTGAATGCACCCTGCTGGGTACAGCATTATTCCACCGATGTCCAGCTGTCCCCCCAACACCCTCACTGCCACCTCCCATGCCCCATATGGCCCCGATCCCCTCATGGCATACAGTTTCTTCACTCACCACACACCTGGCTCCTAATGTTTTGCACCAGGCGGGGGTGTGATCCCTGCAGAAATTACTGCAGGTGTGCTTACTGTTTGGTGCAGATTGTGCTTTGTGGCAAACTCCAGATCTTTGGTGCTGGGACCCTGCTTTTTATAAAATAGGGTACAGGATTCCTGGTGCACCCTGAGTTCGCTGCAGCCCTAGATCGCTGCAACTTGCGGTGATCTATGGATTCTTTGAAACTCGAGCCCAAAGTGTTTACACCTGGGCAAGGGAAAAATCACTACAAAGGATGATTTGGCAAAGACTGCAGAAAATATAAAACTCATCTAAGACAAATGGTTAAAGATGCTAAAATTACTACTAATAAGGAAGTGTAAAAAGAAATAAATCAAGAAAGTAAAAAAATACAACAATTATCTAAAAATTAAAAAAAAACAGCAATATTATCCAATCTTATGGGAAAAAATGCTTAAAGCAGTAATGAAAAAGGTTCAAAAGAATTCTGGAAACTTGTAGCCAAAGGGACAAATAATTATAAAAGCTCCATTGATGCTTATATCCCTGGCATTAAATGGTTTCAGTTCTATTCAGAAATGTTCTTTGATTCAGAGCTGTTGGATTCACTTGCACTGACTAGCATGATAGGGACAAAAAATGGCTTCCAATTAATTTTTAGGAAGGAGGTATATATGGCAATAAAATCTTTAAAAATGAATAAAGCACTGGGCACAGAAAGAATCCCAGCAGAGGTATACAGTTCCAACACCCCTTTGTGGTGCCAACCCTTGATGACTTTTTATAATACTGTAAATGTATGAAAGAGAATTTTGTACCGTATTCATGGAGGGGATCTGACATCATTCTGATTCACAAAAAAGGCAGTATCTCAGATCCAGCAACGTTCAGACCAATCAGTCTACTTGACATTAACCTGAACATTTTTTCAAAACTGTTCTTGAATGCTTAAAAATTCTAATTTATTTACTTATTTATTTATTGTGATCTAGGAGACACCGTTGAGAACAAGCTCATTCCATAGGTTCCATGTCAGAGTTAGGACAGCAGACTACAGACATAATACAAGGACGGTTATACAGATAATATTGTAAATTCAGTAACAAAAGCATAAATAAGACAATTTTATGAACAAATAGTAGTTAAGTAATCAGGCAGAATGAGTGTCTGGGGAGATTACCTACACTAGGCTCAGTTAGGAGGACTAGAGGAGTCAGTTCAGGAAGGGAGGGAGGGGGCAACATAAGATAGAGTACAGGGCGAAAAGTTATAGGAGAGATAGAGTAGTAGCCCCGGTAGAGCCTCGAGGTATGGCATGTGCCAGGAATTAGAGGGATTATCGGCCTGAGAAGGGCCACGTCAGGGTATGAGGGGGGAGTTTGAGTTAAACAGAGTAGTGGTGGCTTATGAAGCAGTTATGGAAAGGGGAGAGGCAGTAAAGAAAGGGGAGGAGGAGGCTGGAGGTGTGGGGCTTACAGAAGGAAGCAAGGGGGAAGGATGAGGCAGTTGATGCCATAGACAAGTGAAAGCATCTGCATGGTCTAGTGAAAGCAGTCATAGCTGGCTTTGGCTTTGGCAGCAATGTAGCTCATGAGCTCGCATTTGAAAGAGCCTATCTTGGTTTCTGAGAACAAAGCTAGAGGAAGATCATTGATCCATTTGGGGGCCTGTTGGGGGAAGTCTCTTTGACCCAGGAATTTGTGACACTGGGGAATCTTAAGGATCATATTATCTGAGATTCTGTTCGGGTGGTTACATTCATAGGGAGAGAGGAGCTTCTGCACCCCTAGGGGCATGAGGCTCTGATTAACCTTCTTTGCCAAGATACAGGTTTGGTATTTGAGCCTACCTGAGTGTAGGAGCCAGTTAGCCCGGGCATACTGATCATACGTATGTGTTAGCTGTGCAGCCCCAATTTGGAGGTGACAGGCTTTATTTAATGTGACTGTAATACAGTGGAGGGCTGTGTCCATTGCTGAGCCATAGACTACTAACCCGTAATCAACAAGTGACACTATAGAACTAAGTATGGCTATGTTGAGAGCTTCGGGGGTAAGACTCTGCTTGTGCCTATAAAACAGTCCAATATGGGTGTTGACAACATTGGCAGTAGCATCAATGTGATTGGCATATGATAAGGTGCTGTCCAGTGTGACACCTATGTATTTGAAGTTGTTAATTAGTTCTAGAAGGGCCCTGGACTCATTTGCTATGCAGAGAGGAAAGGTGCAATGTCTGTTTTGAGGACTATAAAACATCACAGTCTTGGTTTTCTTGTAGCTCAGTATAAGTTCCTTGAATCATTTCTCAATTAATGATAAACTGTCCTGGAGCTTACGCTCAAGCAACCAAGGGTCTTTGTCACTTGTGAATAGGACTGCATCATCTGTGTAGAACAGAGTTTGGCAGTGAGTGGCAGAAGGAAGTTGGTTTAGGAATATGCCAAACAGTAGGGGACCCATTATTGACCCCTGAGGCACCCTGGAGAGGACCGGTCTGCTATCTGGCAACACCCTGTCGATCTTGACCTATTGATACCGGTTGGTGAGGTAACTTCAGAACCAACTAACTACATCCTGGAAGAGCCCAATGGATGCCAGCTCTTCAAGCAGCAGGACATGGCTAACCATGTTGAATGCTTTTGATAAATCAATAAATGTCACACCAGTGAGTGCTCAATTGTCAAGAGAGTTATGGATGTATCTAGTGAACTCTAATAGGGCAGTTGTGGTACTGTGTCCATTGTGAAACCCATGCTGCGGTGAACACTGTAAATTATACTTTTCCAGGGTATTCAGTTAGCTGATCCGTAGCTATTTTTTCTACAGACTTAGACAGTAGCGGGAGAATTGAGATGGGTCTGTAATTTTCTCATTGTGCTCGGTCCCCACTCTTGAAAACAGGTGTCACATGGGCTGCTTTCCAAAGTTGTGGGAATTGGGAGAGTCTAAGCAAAGTATTGATAATGTGTGTTAGAGGACCAATATTGCAGTCCAGGGTGAATACAATGAATTTAATGTTGAGGGAGTCTCCGTTGAAACATGACTTGCCTAGGAACTTTAAGCTGTATTTCCTTACTTTGCTTGTGGTGATGGCTCTGAAGTGGAATGGAGGGTGAAAGGGTGGCTGGTTATCAGATCTTGTAGACTGATTGGTGGTCAAAGGGAGGAAGAAGTCAGGGGAGAGTACACTACTAAGGTCAGAGAAGGCATTATTGAGCAAATTTGCTATAATACTGTTATCAGTAGTGGTTACACCATCTATGCTAAGCATTGATGGTGCTGCCTTCTGTTCTTTCCCAGTGATTTCACTGAGGTTAGCCCAGAATCTCTTTACCTCACTCCAGGAGTTGTTAAGGGCTTCCTTGAAATAATTATTTTTCGCTAAGCTAATGGTCCTTGTGCAATCATTTTGTGCTTTTTGTACCTTTGGATGTCCACCTGCTTACCCGAGGCACGATCTTGCTGCCACAGGTGATCCCTCATTTTCATTTGTTCTAGGAGGTCAATGGAGCACCAGGGGTTTCTGTGGCCTTTAACTTTATGTAGCCAACTAATAAACAAATAATTAACACTGGGGGATTCGGTGAATTACAGGCGGGTTTCAGAAGTGGGCATTCCACAATTAAGAATTTGTTCATAGATTTTTCAGCAGCACTCAACTCAGTCTCCAGGAACATCCTCTGGGAACTTCTCCTTAAAAGATCTAATGATCAAGTCCTTGTCCAAATAATCTCAAACTTATCCAAGGACACTTGGACATGAAGATGATGTGGTATGAATGGTCAATTCTCAGAAGTCTTTCCTACAAATAGAGGGTGCACCCACTTTATTTTTATCTATACATAGACCAATTGTTAAAAGATCTAGAATTACTGGAATCTGACTCACCAAAAACAAACAGCTGTATATGCCCTGCAGTCGCCTATGCAGATGATTTGGTTTAGAAAGGAAGTTAGACTTCATGGAAACTAAAGTCAAAGATTTCAGACTCTCCATTAATTTAAATAAAACACAAGTTATGTTCTTTGGTCCTTAAAAAGAAAATAGCAAAAAATAACTGTTACATAAAGTTACATTTATCTAGGCATGATTTTTACATCAAATGGATGGTGGACACACCACAAATTCTATTCTGAATTAATAAAAATGATTATGGGTTTAAGAAAGTTTAATACTACATATGGTGGTTTTTCATTAAAGCCAAATGTTAGCATAATTAGAGCTAAATACATACTGTAGCTCAACTGACTTATGGAGCTGAAGGCTGGGATATCAAGAACAAAAACAGCTTAACAGTACCAATTTTTAAATATCTAAGGGTGCTTTTGGGAAAAGACCACTCATGCTCAGCTTCATATGTAAGATCAGAGCTGGGTCTGGATAATATCAATGCAGTAGTGGACATGTGTAAACTGAATTAATGGCTAAAACTTACCAGGATGAGTAAGGACAGATCGCTATTTAACTGTCTCATTGAAAAAAAGATCTGTCTTAGACTTGGAGGTAAATAATCTGAGTGGTACAAGAATCTGCCGAGTAGTTTAAAAAAATATGATCTTTTGGTATTAAACAGATATCTTGGGAAAAATGTGTCCTTAAGTCCCAAATATAAGTCGCACATCAAAAAAAAGATTTGCAGTTTCTGGGCTGAACAAGATCTTGCAAGTTCTAGATTCTCAGAATGGTTTGCATCCTCAAATCTGCGCTTTGATTTTCAAATTTACCTGAATGCTCTCACTGATCCAAAACTAAGAAAAATGTTCTTTAGCTACAAATTTAAGAGGTTTGACAGTAATGTTCTATCATCTAGATATAATAAAGCTGCTATGAATAGCCCAAAATGCTGATGCTTTGTTTGTGAATATGAAGATCTAGTGCACATTTCATGGGAATGTCCCTGGTACGAAAAGGCCAGGGTTCTTTAACTGGAGTCATACTATAATTGGGGAGATGCTATAGATAAACCTGAATTAACTTCAATACTTATTCATACAGAGGATGAGGTGATTATTAATAGATTAACTAGATTTTTCAGATAGTTAAAAAATTAGGAAAAGAATTGTAGAATAGCTACTATCAAGAGCAATTGCCTAAAGTCTTATCGTTGTATGTTATTCTCTGTCTCAACTTAGGCATTACATGATTTTTCTCAATAATAGTATTATTATTGGATGTGTGATAATTGTCTGTACACTGGTGTGGAGTATTTGTGTAATTCATATACATCTTAATTTGATAATATTTTAACTGTGGGTCTTATGAGACCCATCTGATTAGATTGTCTAAATTATTTTCTTCTATAAGTATCTCATGTAGTGTTTTAAAATCCTTTTGTATATTTGTAGTTTTGTAAAGTTTGCAATGACTTATGGTTGAACAATAAACTAACTAAAAAAAACATGGACTGGTGCTACGAGGTCCAATGCCGCCATGACAACCTTACTGTAGGCTGCCACACTGCCTCTGAACCCCCACGCAAGCTGCCAACACTTCTGAGGTGTCCGGAACCACCATAAGTCCTTCTGGTCTAAGCTGTCTCAAAAGGCAGTACGGAGCCACCTCCACAGAGGATGGACTATGAGGGGAGCTCTGAAATGGAACCTGATAGCACAGTGATCAGACCAACTGACCGGATCAATCTTGAGATTTTCAGCCATGAGCCCCAGGGAGAATACCAGGTCCAAGATATGGCCATGTTGGTGGGTCTTGGAAGTATTGACTTGCGCAAGGCCCAGAGCTTCCATATTCTGGAGAAAATCTTGAGCAATCTTTATTCACATTTGTATCTTTTTCACTCCTATTATTCCCTTACTCCTCCCCCTTTTCCTATTTGAGCCAGTAACAGTAATGCTTTTTGTGTGGGACACTGTGCATTGCAGGGCTTGTATTTTTGAGACATTGATCAAATAGTACCTCATATACTATTATGGTCTTGGTCCAGCATCCCACCTTATTTTGAATTATGGTTTTTACCGAAGTTTAATATTTCATGGTCTCCTACACTAAATTTGTATATACTGTATATATTTTAGCCTATTTTGTAATATAAGTATTAATGATTAATTTAAAAGGCCAAATCTTCTTTTTTACAAATTGCCAAAAATGACAAATCTTCCCTTGTAGTGGTGGAGTATTCAAATTTCATTATGGGTGTTATGGTAACCACACTCTGTGGTACTAATATGGATGGTGCTGTCACTTTAAAACTTTTTCAGCTTTCTATTTATGATGTATGATTTCTTTAAATGTAACTAGCTTTAATAGAGATATTGGGCCCTATTCATTAAAGAACAGAAAATGTGTGCAAATGAGATGTAACGTAGCCATGCAGCTGCATGCCCCAGGTGGCCCGAAAAATACACAGCATTTACAAACACTCATGTATCGGGAGCTGAGGTAGAGGCATGGCCAACAAATGTGCATAGTGCCATGCACAGAGACAGCAGAGCAGCCCAAACCTACGTGACCCCATCACTTGACTCCACCATATATGGACATGTGTGCTGCCCTCTGCAGATGCAAGGAAGTGAATACCTCATTGGTGGAGCATGCAGCAACAGGAAGTGAAGATGTAGGTGTTGGCACATGGACCTCTGCAAGTGGTTGCATGCACAGGCCATGGACGGGTCAAGGGGCATGGAGGGTGCACATTGCATGGTAGCACCCAGTCATTGTCAAGCAACTTCATGGGCAGCCAGGCAGTAGCCATGGTGCCAGACATCCATAACCACTATGGTGTCCTGTATGGGGCAGAGTCCTTGAAAGCCCCTGCTGAGGTCAAGTGCTATACGTGGCTGGACATGTGGTCGGTCCAGGGGATGAACACTTGCAGCTATAAAGCACACATGGTATAACCTCCAGTCAGTCACCATTCGATGGGCACAGCATGGCATGGCTCATAGCCCACCCAGACAAGTGCCCACACTCTCATCCATCGAGAAGATGGTGGTCGACATCCTTTCTGAGGCATACCGATCCTACTTGATCTCCAGCCCATTCACCAGCCCCTTCCCTTTCCATAAGATGCCCTTATGCCTATCTCATGCATTTTTGTCCCCCACCACTGTTTTCACCCCCATCACCTCCACTGGAATACTGTTCCAGGAATCCACCACTCTTTCTGTGACAAAGTATGGCCTCACATCTCACGTGAATCTACCCCCTCCAGCTTCTCATTATGCTCCCTTGTCCCTGAGTACCATTTTTTTCTGAAAAAAAAAATTCTCTCTTGTACCTTCTTTGCCCCCCATGAGGTATTTAAAGTTTTCTATCATAACCCCCTTCTCGCTCCTCTTCCAGTGTGTACATAGTTAGGTCTTTTAATCTCCTTGTTGGGCTCCTGATATAAACTCTGCACCATTTTAGTTGCCCTCTTCTGTACTGCTTCTACTCTGTCTATGTCCTTTCAGAGATGTGGTCTCCAGAACTGGACACATTACTGTAGGTGAGGTCTTACCAGCAGTTCATACAAAGCAACATCACCTCCTTCTTTCTACTTGTGATAACCTTCCATATGCACCCCAGCATTCCACTTGCTCTCCCAACTGCCTTGTCACACTGCCTGGCCCCCTTTACATCATCAGATGTGATCTAAAACAAATGAAGCACTCTAGCTTATAAAAAGCTGACACACCATAAAAAGTTCAAATAAAGAGTTCATTTATTTTTCAATAAACCCCAACATTTCACCACATTTGGCTTCTTCTGGAGAACTGTAAATAATTGCTTATAATTGCCAGCGTCTTCCTCACTACTACTTTTGTGAATTGGAACTACATCTGCCCTCCTCCAGTCCTCCAGGACCACTCCTGTTTCCAATGAACTGTTAAACAGGGCCATCAGAGGTGCAGCCAGTACCTCCCTGATCTCCCTCAATACCCTTGGGTTAACCCCATCTGACCCCATTGTTTTGTCCACTTTCAGGTTTGCAAGTCCCTTCAGGACTCTCTCCTCAAAAAATGGACTAATGTCCACCTTCCTCCTTCTAATGCTCCTGTTATATTTTTGTGGCCCCTTTCTGTCTCTTTCCTTTGTGAACACTGAATAAAAGTATTTGTTCAGGATGTCTACCTTTTCCTGTTTCTCATCTGCACACTCCCCCCTTCTGTTCTTCACTTTACAACTCCACCCCTCATCTTACCTTTTTCACCTGTATAGCCAATAAAATGTCATGTCCCCTTTGTTACTACCTTGGCTATTCTCTCTTCAGTTTGTGTCTGTTCTCCCTACTACTCTCCCTGCTTCCCTCTGTTTCCCCGATACATCTCTCTGTCTTCCTTCTTCCTGCATCTCCTTGTACCTTCTGAATGCTACCCTCTTAGCTTTCACCTTTTCTGTCACCTCTTTTGAGAACCATAACGGTATCTTTTTCCTCTTTTTTTTTTTTTTTTGCTCCCGTGCTTAATGCAGAGATTTATTGCCTTCATTATGGCTCTTATAAGTTTCCCCTGCTGCTCCTCCACCCCACCCAGTTCATAGCCCCTGCCAGGTTATCCCTGAGACATTCACCCCTCTTTTTAAAATCTGCCCTCCTGAAGTCCAGGACCTTCACCTTTGTGTGGTTTATTTCCACAGATGTCCTTATATTGAACCACACTGTATGGTGATCACTGGTCCCAGGTGGCCCCCCACCTTGATATCTGCAACACTGTGTCTGTTGGTGAGTACCAGGTCCATTATTGCCACATCATGAGTGGGTTCACTGACTAATTGCCTGAGGAACACCACCTGCAGGGACCATAAGATTTCCCTGCTTCTAGATGAAGTCACCACTAGGAGTCTCCAATCTACATCCAGCAGATTGAAGTTCCCCACCAACAGCACCTCCCCCTTTTCTGCTATCTTGCCAACCTGACACCATCTCCCACCCCCTCCTACTTCACAAATTGAGATCGGCAGGCCTCTCAGTCCCAGCTACCATCTGGTTCAACTCATACCTCTCAAGTAGAACACAGACTGTGAAACTTGGTGGCACCTTATCCCCTCCCCTTCCCATAACCACTGGCATCAGCAAAGGCTCAGTTCTTGGACCTCTCCTGTTCTCTATCTTTTTCAAGTTCAAGTTCAAGTTCAAGTTTATTGCAGGAAAAACTCTATTGAGCAAGCTCATTCACAAGGAGGTCCTGGGTCATTTACATAGATATCCGGACATAACATACAAGGTAACATTGTCAGTCGAGACTTATGTAGTATACAAGGTATCATTGTCAATCGAGCAAACAGCACATACACACACAGTTCATAAATGGCAATTCTTGACTTGATACAGCCAGGTAAGGCATGGTTCTGGCAGTTGAATCTGATGCTGTATCAGCAGATGTTTGGGTATAGTTGCATACATAAATGATAAGTGCATTATATGCGCAAGTTAATGATCTGAGATGGACAGCAGGGGGAGTTAAAGAAGGAATTGTAGGAAAAGAAGGTAGAAGATGAGGCTAGGGACTAGCAGAGTAAAGTGGAAAAAGGTGTGATGAGATCTAGAGGTGAGAGGCATGAAGACAGCAGGGGGAGTTTAAGAAGGAATGGTAGGGCAAGAGGGCAAAAGATGAGGCTAGAGACTAGCAGAGTAGGGTGGAAAATGGTGTGATAAGGAGATCTGGAGGTGACGGGCATTGAGAGCTGGTCATGGGGGTCAAATCTATAGCTGTTATATATAGTCTACTACTTCCTGTGCAATTGTAGACCTATTATGGTCCTAGCAGTGTCAGTTGGAATGTGAGTAAATGACCTCCCCTCTGTCAGCTCATCTGTGTCCATCCACATGTACGCAGATGACACAGCCCTATTTGTCTCTTGGTCTTCTCCAGCTGAGTTGAGATCCAAGCTGCAACCTGATTTTGACTCAGTCCAGAAATGTTTCAGGTCAAATCAGCTATCACTCAATGCCAAAAAGATGGTCTCCATGTGTTCTGGCACTAGACTGAGGCTTTCCAAATTCCCAGCCCTCCCTTCTTTCCTCACCCTTAATGGGGTACCAATTGAGGATGTATTGTCATTCAAATACCTCGGAGTATGGCTTAATCATAACCTCCATTTCTCCCAGCACATAGTCACCAAATACAAAAAGCTCCACCCTAAACTAGATGCCCTGTATAGGAACAAAAGTTCCATTCCCCTTCCTACCTGCCGGGACATCTTGACCAAGATGATACTCCCTATTTTTGATTATGGTGACATTGTCTCTAGTGCTGCCCTAAAGTCCACCCTGGCCAGACTGGACCCTCTCTTCCACTCCTTTTGCTGCTTCACTCTCAACTAATCTACACACACCCATCACTGTACTCTCTACTCTGCTCTCTCCCTCCCTTTCCTGGAGGATCGCTGTCTAACACACTGCATCTTCTTCACCACTAAATTTGGGTTTTCCTCCCTTCCCTCCCAATAGAGATGCAGTGAAATTAAATTCCACTGGTGAAGTGGACACGAAGTGGCCACTTTGCGTTATCACGCTACGCAAAGTGGCCATTGGAAAGTGCTCACTTTGCTTTATTATGACTTCGCTTTGTTATTCTGCCTTAACGCGAAGTAAGGTAGAATGACAACAATATAGGCAGTGCCCCCCCCACATATCACATGGCTTACAGTACTGTTAGTCACATGCTTTAGCCAGGCAGGAAAGAAGTGAGTCATACAAGCAGATACTTTCACTTTCTCCTTTGCAGAAGTAGAGAAAGGAAACATTTTGTGTAGAACAGGAGAGTTCGTGTTACCAAGTTTCTTTCTTGAGCAAATTCTAAAAACCCAAAAGGTTTTTTAAAAGCTAATTCTTTAATTTTTTTTTTGTACTGTTCTGTCAGTTCTTTTTGGTGACCGATTTCTTTGTTTTGTAAGTTTTGTTTTGTGTGTGTGTGTATATATGTGTGTGTGTGTGTGTGTGTGTGTGCATGACTGTGTGTGTGCCTGTGTTGTGTGAGTGTGTGTGAAGTCGCTCGTTGTATTAGAGAGGGAAGGAGTGTTTTTTTGTGTGATGGACCAGGAACAGTATGTGGCCCATGGCTGTAGGTGATTGCACATGCAAGGGGGTCTTAGCCAGGTGGCGTTGGACCGCTCCAGACTTTTTTGTCCTGCCTCCCCCCTGGAAGCAGCAGCACCACCAGTGCCACCGCCACACCCACCAAGTCTGCCACCACCACCACCAGTAGCAGCTGCAGGAGCTCCAGCAGCACCAACTCCACAGCAGCAGGAGGAGTCCCAGGAATGAGACCATGCTGCCGGCACTGCATCTGCCCCTCCTGTGCCTGGTCCCCCACGTAGCTCCCCAGTTTGACAGTTTTCAAACTGTGTCAGGGATACAGCAGCCTTGTGGTGTGTCTGCTTTGTGGTGTGCAGGTGCACTGTGGCCCCCTGGGGACACATCTAGGAACTGTGGGTCAATACACACATATGTTGAACCACCACAAGGTGGATTGGCAGGCTGCACTGTACGGGCCCAGCCTCCACCTCCTGGCCCTTCTGTTGTAGTGGCAGAGGGTGCTGCTGTTGTGTATCACCACAGCAGGAGGGCCACAGCAGCAGCTCCTCCACCACCACCCTCACCTATGCCACCAGCACCACCCTCACCACTGCCACTACCTGTTTCCCCCCTGCCAGTGGACCCTACAATATCTGCAACTCAGGCAGACATAGCACTTTTGTGGGCCACAGTGGAAGAAAATAACAAGCAGGTGGGTGCTGTCCAGCAGCATGTGGAGCAGATACAGCAACACCAATTACAGATTGTGTTGATGCTCCATCTGCTGCTGGAACATCAGGGGATCATTAGCTTTTTTTTTTATCACACCTTCCCCCCCACTGTTGTAGTGTTTTGTCTTTTGTTTATGTTTAATAATAGAGGGAAGGCTACAGTATTAGTTTAAAGGGAAGCAGTCAGCAACAGGAACTCCCACCCCTGGGGCGTAAGCCTTGCAGGGGGCAGGAGCTCCTGTTGCTAACTGCTTCCCTTTAAATATATACAAACACATACAGACATACATGCTCCTTTTTGCCCTGTTGTTATAATCCAGTGCCTCAGTAGTGTTTACTTTCTGTTGTGAAGTGGTTGTGGAAAAGCTGGTGTGAGCAGTGCAAGTACGATGTGCTAAATTGCATGTATGCAGTCAGTGTTGTTTCCTGTGTGTGTGTGTGTGTGTGTGTGTGTGTGACATCGGACATTGTCCAGCTTCTTGCCACAATATATATGCTGACTTGTTGCAGTGTTTATTGTATAAAGAATAGAGATAAAAATAACGTATATTTTGTTGTCACCATCATCATCAGCAGACTAAGTGACATGATATTTTTTCAGAGGTGTCTGGCCAGAGTGCACCTTAGTCACATACTGTACACATGACTTTTAGGAGAGCATGTATTTTTTGTGCTATGATCTCCACAAAGTCATGCATGCACTGTGGGTGACTGAGGTGCACAGTGACCCGATATCTCTGAAAAAATATCATATCCCTTACTCCACTGGTGCTGATGGTACAAATAAAATATACGTCATATATTCTTTCTTATCTTTATTCTTTACATACTGCAACAAGTCACATCATATATATGTTTGCACGAAGCAGGACAATGTCTGCACACACAGGAATGAATACTGATGGCAAACATGTAGTTTAGCACAACATACTTGCACTGTTTAGTCCTGCTTTTTGCTAAACATTTCACGAGTCCCATCACAAAGTAAACATTACTGAGGCTCCAGATATATTTATTTTTTAAAATAGACATTAAAGCAGCAGTGCAACAATCTGGTGAAAATTTGTACCTATACTTTCATATGCTATTTCACATTGCCACTTTACTTACCTGCTGACTTATATGATACCATTCTTTCCAGTATTTGAGTCTGCTTTAGTACTTTTTTCATGTCTGAAATAATAAAAGAAGCACTCCTTTTAATACTGTGCAGACAAGGTCTTCGTCAGTATTTTCTGCTGTTTTTCTCTCTATCTGTTGTTTATATATTACTTCTGTTGTAAAATTAACAATTATGCAGCAGGCAGTGTTTTATGACCTCACAGAACAATATTTGTTCAAAAACAGCTGCAAATAGTGATGAAAACCTGGTCAGAGCCATATTAAAAGATTTGGTCCTTTTATTTTTTCAGACATGAGAAAAAGTAGTAAAGCAGACACAAATTGTGAAAAGAAGGGTATCATACAAGTCAGGAGGTAGCTACTGGCTGGCAATCTAAAATAGCATAAAAAAAGTATAGGTCAAAATTTTCACCACATTGTTGCACTGCTGCTTTAATTTACAGTTTAAGTATGACATTATGTGCTCACAATCACAACACACAAAATGCAACTGTCTTGTGTCCAGAAAATTTCCTAAGTGCTGACGAAGTGAAATGGGAGCATTACACCACATGCAAAGTCCCCCAGAATGTATTGCGCAGTCACTCATGCAAGCAGTGGTCACACAGAGTCCCCAGAATATTTCTGCTTCCCCAAAATGCAACTGTCTTATGTCCAGAAAATTCTCAAGTGCTGATGAAGTGAAATGGGAGTGTTACACCACATGCAAAGTCCCCCAGAATGTATTGCGCAGTCACCCATGCGTGCAGTGGTCACACAGAGTCCCCAGAATTTTTTCTGCATCCCAAAAATGCAACTGTCTTGTGTCCAGAAAATTTCCAAGTGCTGATGAAGTGAAATGGGAGCATTACACCACATGCAAAGTCCCCTAGAATGTATTGTGCAGTCACTCATGCACGCAGTGGTCACACAGAGTCCCCAGAGTTTTTCTGCATCCCCAAAATGCAACTGTCTTGTGTCCAGAAAATTTACATACTCTGTGATGATGATGCCATGATACACAGTGTCTTGCCAAACCATGTGAAGAAGGGATAACATGACATGAATTCATTTAGTGTTCTGTCAGAAATGATGACCATGAGAGAACTGTTGCTGGTCCAAAGTATGTTGTGATTCCTGTGAATGCGATGCAATCACCTCAACTGGATGGAAGGGTGCCTTTTGTGTGTACACTAATAGCAGCCCTGGTGAGTGTGTATATATTAAAGTTGAACCAGCATAACATTCTGTGGTGATTTGCATATGCAGCCCATGATACTTTGCATTGTGTGGGCATGTGTGATTTTGTTTTTTATATATATATATATATATATATATATATATATATATATATACCACAGGAGTGAGAGCTTTCTCAGTAGGATATCCTGTGTTATTTCCTCTGCAGCAAGAATAAATCCTGAAGATGATATTTATCCATACTCTGCTGATGTCACCAGAGTGAGGATAACTTCACTGCAGCTTGCACTCTAAAGGAAACTCCTTCAGAAAACACTTTACTTTTTTCCAGGAGAGAAACACACTAAGCTGAAAGCTTGTTTACAGGTGCAACCTAGGAGCACAAAAAAGTTAAATGACTTGCTGAGAATCACACAGTATGCAAGCGGGAGCTGTGGGATTCAAACCCAGGTCTCCAGGTTTACAGCTCGTAGCCTTAACAGCTTAGAGCCTTAAACCACTGTGCTATACTGCCTTCTTAAGTTTTCTCTTATCTCTTTCCCACTGAAGCTGCAACTTACTCAATTAGCTTTGCAAATGACGCTCGCCTATGTCCCATTTTAAAATCTTCTGGTAGTAGAGCATTCTCTTATGCTGCACCCACTCTTTGGAATTCTCTACCATGCTGGTTAAGGGAGTGCACCTCCGTGGAAGTATTTAAGAAAAACTTAAAAACATACCTGTGGCATATGGCCTACTTGGAAGATTAATGAAATCTGAGTGCAAATATTATGTTTTGATTGTATGGATGATTTTTTGTTTGTTTTTAACATTGGTTGTTGTTATGTATTTATTTTATTTATATGTTTTTAATTGGCATTGTATATTGTGGCTTTTGATATGTAAAACGCCTTGATATTTTGAAAGGCGCTTTAAAAATAAAGTTATTATTATTGTTATTATTGTGTTTCTGACTTTCCTAGCCCATTACTGTGCTGATCTCAGCTTCAAAATAACTTGAATTCTAAATGAAACTATTTTACAAAGCACTTTCTGTTTCTCAGTGCTACCTGCAGCAATTTGTCTTTCTCAGTGAGCCTCTGACTCACTCAATTAGCTTTGCAAAACACCATCAGCTGTGTTTCTCACTCCCAGCCCATTCAGAACACACACACATGCACACACACACTGACAGCACTCACAGAATGAGCAGGAAACACACAGAATCAGAAAAAAAATGTTCTGCTGGCCTGTCGGCGCAGCGGTGGGATTTCCGCTTGCGACACCGGCGATCCGGGTTCGGGAATGGACCTGGATCATTGGAGGGCTGGCCGGGGGAAGAAGGATGGAGTGTCTGATGGGCAGCTCTCCTTCTCCGGGGGGAGGGTGTGGGTAACATTCAGAGCACTGAGGACTCCTGGTGGAGGCCGGGAGACCTTGCGCTGCCAACGTTCAGCAAGGGGGCGAGGGAGGCGGGGCAGACGCTGGTGTCATTGCACATCCCTGTCTCTTCTGGAGGAGGAAAATGGAAGGCGGGCCGGACCACTGAGAGTATGAAGCCCTCCCTGGAGGTCCTCAATTCACCGCTGCCTCTGTAGGGACCCCGACTAGTCACAGTTCCGTGGCCACGGCCCCGCCCTCTGGGGGGTATCCTGGGGGTGACCGAGGGTCCTTGGCAGCAATAGGTGGTGGTGGAGGTCTCCAGGGGCCGTGACCAGGGCAGAAGTAGTCGGTGGTCCGACCAAGAAAGAAAAAAAATGTTCCTATAGCTCTTACCCCTGTGGTATAAATTGCACACATGATGGGAAGATCATGGGATATGGAAAATATTCTCACTCCTGCCTCGTGAGCTGTGTATTTTCACTTGTGCCTTCAGCACTCGTAAGAATACACTGCTCACTGTGTGCAGGAGTGAGAATATTTTCCATATCCCACCCTGTCCATCATATATCTCATATATATATATAGATAATATAGATATATATAGATATATATATGTGTGTGCATTTTCTAGGTGGGGGGTTGCATATATAGCATATACACATTGTATTGTTTTGTATCACAGGTCACATACTGTTGGTGTGCACATTCCAGTGCTTGATGAGAAATTTTGGAGTTGAAATTTGAAATGGAATACTCTCAAGCTAATGAAGGTAAGTATTTTTTGTTTTTGGGAGGGGAGCATATTTGCTAGTAGGTCTCATTAATTGTTTATTTGGTTACTTCTTCACAGATTTCATCTGCATCCTTCTCCAGTCCAGTAATGATGGTCATGGTCAACGATTGAAATGACTTCTGCTTGTTGCATGTCTGCCCCTGCCCGGGGGGGGGGGCATGATGTTGAAGAAGTTAATTGGATAAGGCAACTATGACAAAACAAAGCATCTGCAAGTTTCCTAAAAAAAGAAATGAAGGACTTATTACAACTTGATTGCGGGGGGGCGTGGCTAACGCTTTACCAAGATGGCAACTTAACCTCGTAGCTCCACTCGCATAACAGCCTAGAACCCATAAATTATATGTTCTGGGGAGGACTTTTAAGAAGAAAAGTGAAAGACCAGTGATCCGAAGCTTTACTGTATTAATTGGGCGATTTCAAGGGAAAACTGACTGAAACCGAACCATTTAGGAGCGAACGAACTTGCCGCTTAGACAACAAGATATGCACTAGGGCGCACTTAGCAAAAGAGAGAGATGAACCCTCTATAAGAGAGATGTTTGCATCAATTATGACCAGTATTGATACCCTCACTCTGGCAGCAAATAACTCTGCCTTTTCAATACAGCAGATCAATCTCAGAGTTGATGCGGTAAAGCAAAAGGCTACTACGCAGGAGGATACACTCCAGAACTACTCAGCCATCATGAGAGAACAGGCGGCTCAGATACACCTCCTACAAGAAAAAGTAGATGACTTAGAGAACAGAAGTCATCGGAATAATTTGCGCCTCCTTGGCTTCCCGGAGGGTTGTGAGGGTGGGAGAGCTCTACCCTTTCTACAACAAGCACTGCCAGAAATTTTGAAACTTCCACAGGGTACAAAGATCACCATGGAGTGAGCACACCGTATGTCACAATCCAGGCCTGCGAAGGGGGAGAGGCCTCACCCTATCATAGTTCGAATTCTGAATTTTGCAGAAAAAGAAGCGATCCAGATAAGGGCTAGGGAGTTAGGGCAGCTCCAGTGGAAGGACCATAAGATTATGATTTTTCAAGACTATTCTAAAGAGCTAGCAGCCCGATGCAAAACCTTCTCCGAAGCCCGTCAGAAGTTACATGTGCTGAATATCCCCTTCATTCTGAGATACCCTGCAACGCTGCAAATCTCGTTTAATGGAGCAGTCCAGCAATTTTCATCCCCAGATGCTGCCCTGGTCTTCATTACCAGTACCTGCCCAAATGGCTTGAGCTCTCCGTCCTCTATCCAGGCTGCAAACAACTTGTTACCTTCCATGCCAAAAGCTGACTCTCCTGATACCTCGCCCCATCCTGCCCCTCAGGTGGGATTAGAACCCCGAAATTTGAAAGTTCAGAAGAGACCTCCATCCTCACCGCATGTTAAACAGGGCCATCCACAGGAGAGGAAGAACAATCTTGACATACAGGCGCCAACCTCCTCCTTGGCAGAGACTGAAGCCCAGATAGAATATGTGAGTCCCTATTTTGCACACAACTGATTTTCGATCTTGAGCGATCTCACCGATGCAGAGGCATGTGTAGAAATGGACAATGAGAGGGGACATCCGGACTGCAGTCTCCCTGAAGAACTACACACCAAAAGGACTCAAAGTGCGGAGATAAATTCGGCGATCCCCCCCACCGGACCTCCAGGCCCCAGGCTCACCCTCGGATCGAAGCTCAGGCCGAGAACTTGCAGAGGCAAAACAGCTGAACCCTCCATGAACATTGGGAACCCTCACTAGTTTAAAATGTTGAACAGTCAGATAAGTATCTGAGGGTGTTGATAGAGAAAAGTTGTAATTCTGAGGGTGGGGAATAAGGAACAGCTTTTTTCGGCCTGTACAACGGGAGCTAACTTTGACCCATTCTGAGACAGAGGTTTCCTAGCTATTGTTAATTCAGCCTGTGTTAATACAGACACACTCGTTTATTTGTTGGTTTTGTTGGCCAGAAGCGGTTTACTGAATGGGAAGGCTGTAGGCACTGATAACTAAAGGAGTCTATAAAGATGCGTCTGCCCGTAATTATAAGCCGAAGGAGTGGGAGCACCAGATAATCCTACTGGTACTGATCATTTACTAAGGGATTTAACGGTACCCACCCCCCCATTACTCTCCCAACTGGCCCAATGCCCTCCTTTAAGACGGATTCTAAAGTTCCTTCCCTGATTTTTTTTTTTGTCACCTCTATACTGGTTCATGAAGGGGTTTCCATTAGTTTGTCCTGAGGGACCATCAGTGGAGTGGTAAAACACTCTTCTGGACCCTGAACGGGCTATATGCCATACTATGTACCCAAATAGTATGTGGGCCAATGCATCAATCCTTCTATATAGTGCTAACTTGCTGGTATATTTGACAATCATATCCGGAACTGAGCTTTTTCTTTGCGACAGATAGGGCTGTAAAATGGGTCAGTTCAAATCTCGTCTGCTGTAGAATTTCATTAGAAATGTTTTCAAACCTGTAGTATAACGGGTGAATGTTTTCAGTGACCGCTAAAGATATATGTTTTGGGGACTTCCCTCTCTCACCTTTTGGATGATACTAATATAGTTAATAATTAAGAATTAAGAGCGAGTCACTCACACCTTTAGCACATACTTTCTTGGATTTCATTTAACCTCTGTCTTCCGGAAGATTGCTAGTAATTCCAAGAAGGTTAGCCCTAATGATATAAGTGGATTCTTTGATTTCTTTACCGGTATTAGATTTGTATGCTGGTCTAAGAATCCGTTGATAGGACTCGTACCCCCGCCTTTAGAAGGGTCTACAGGTAGATCCAGATATGGCTCTAGTAAGAGTTGACTAGTTGCTCTTCCTGATTTTACCTTCGTTCCGGTCAACCTGATATAAATACCACAGTAGTAGAGTATTTTCTTCCCCTCGTTGGGAAATAACTGTTCCACACCCCCAAGGGTGACAGGACATACCATTGGCTAGGGCTCTAGCCAGTTTAGTCCTACTGCACCTCCCTTAATATTTTGTGGATAAGTTAGCTTGATAGTTAGAGTTATAGACAGCATATAGTCTCTATAGTCCTGATAGATAAACCCTTGCCTCCTATAGAGAGGCCCTGTTAAGACTGGGGCAGTGATTCTTAATTACCAAGCATACAGAAACACGCTGTTTGCTCTTTCTTTTAGGTTCTTCTTTATGCTTGTTATACCTTGGGGCCCTTAATTAAAATGTCTGACATTGTGATACATACGTGGAATGTCAGGGGGCTAAACTCCCCAATAAAATGAAAGAAAGTTCTGGCTCACCTGAAACATAATCGATCTCAAGCGGCCTTTCTGCAGCAGACGAAATTCTCCAGGGAGGATCATACCCATATGAGGAAAGACTGGGTTGGCCAGCAGGTTCACTCTAATGCTCAGACCAGGAAACATGGGGTTCTTATCCTGGTGAATAAATCTCTTGCCTGGATGTTAAAGCAAACACATTCAGACCATGAAGGCAGATGGGTAATGGCCACTTATAATACATCCACAGGTCCACTCACTCTCTGTAATGTATATGCCCCTAATGAAGATGCTCCTCAGTTTTTTCATAATTTGGCAGAGGTAGTACTTGAATTTAACCCCCCAGAATGTCCACTACTTATTGGTGGGGACTTTAATCTCACTCTGATGCCTCTCTTAGATAGGAATGATGGAGGGAAAGAGGTGCATCTTAGAAGCAGGAAGGCTCTCCAACAAATGTTATCTGACCAGGGGCTTACAGACCTCAGGAGATTATTCCATCCCAGAACAAGAGATTACACATTTCATTCGGCTGCAAACGCCTCATACAGTAGGCTGGATTTTTGGCTTGGCTCATCTACCCTGATTACTAAAACCCTTGATGTCTCAATTCTTCCCTGCTGTATCTCCGACCATGCTCTAGTCCAGCTTCTCATACAGTGGGACCCTGTGGCTCCCCCGACTAAATAATGGAGATTGGACCCGCTCCTAATTAAGGACCCTGAATTTACCCAATGGGTTAATAAGGAGGCTTCTCTTTTTTTAGCCGAAAACCCTATAATTGATACCTCTGCCAGCACAACATTGGAAGCCTTCAAAGCCATGATGCGAGGCAACATTATGGGGTTTGCTGCAGCCAAACGTAGGCAAAGGAAAATGCAGCTGGTCACTCTTGAACGGAGATTGGCTGAAGCTGAAAGTACTTTTAAGGTGTTGCCCTCCCCTTCCCTTCATTCAACCATAGGTAAATCCATTTTGGGTATTCAGTTTGAAATTAACCAACTTCTGAATAGGAAAGCCGAAGCCGCTATCCTTCGCCTTAAACATACCTTCTGGAAAGGGGGGACAAAGGGGGTAAAGTACTTGCATATCAATTACGCAAACAGCAGGCTAGCAGATATATCCCAGGTTTGAAAAACAAACAAGGGATACTGAGTACTTCTACTGGGGATATTAATGAGGTCATATCCTCATTTTATAAAAGACTATATTGTTCCAACCACATCAGCCCTAACAGAGAAACACTAGGCTTTCTAGATACATTAGGCCTGCCCAAGCTGCAAAGTCAGCAAACACAACTCCTAGATCTCCTCATTTCAAAGGAAGAACCGACTGCAGCCATCCAAGACTTGAAAAAAGGAAAATCCCCAGGAAGTGATGGGTACACTGCAGAATTCTACCAGATTCTGGCCTCCACTATTACTCCCCTTTTAACTCAAGTGTTTGAGGAGATAGAACTCAAGGGAGCCTTACCGCCCTCCATATGGGAGGCAATCATATTTGTAATTCCCAAAAAAAGACAAAGACCCTACCAACCCAGGAAATTACCGCCCAATTTCCCTTATAAATTTGGACAGTAAACTCTATGCTAAAATTTTAGCCTCCAGACTTAGTTCTTTATTGGCTGTTCTTGTACACCCTTCACAAGTGGGATTTATACCTGGAAGACACAGCTCAGATCACTTAAGAACTCTGCTGAATCTGATCCCCTTTACCAACTCCCTTCATACTCCCATGGCCGCTATTACGGTTGACTTCGAAAAGGCATTTGATTCCATGGAGTGGGATGATCTATATATGACTCTTTCCCATTTCTGGATAGGGGAAACATTTCTTGCCAGGATAAAAGCCATATATGAAGGCCCCTTAGCCAGAGTTAACACAAATTCAGTGCTTTCTGATCCATTCCTTTTGGGCAGAGGTACGAGGCAAGGGTGCCCACTCTCCCACCTCCTTTTTGTGTTGGCAGTCGAACCTCTGGCTGTGGCTATCCATAACCACCCAGAGATTAAAGGGTTAACAGTGGAGAATACGTCCCATGTAACTTTTATGTACGCGGATGATCTCCTCCTCCTTTTGGAGGATGCGCACACCGCGATCCCCCTGCTCCTTGCTCTCCTAGAAGTTTTCTCCAAACATTCAGGCTTACAGCTGAACCAGAAAAAAACGGAAGTACTCCCTCTTAATGATCAATGCGTTCAGCGAGTGAGAGCCGCGGATGACCTAATTTGGGCACCAGAAGGGATTACGTATCTGGGTATTTTTTTGACCCCATCTTTAGAGACAATATGGCAAGCTAATGTACAACCCCTTCTCTCCTCCATTAAGACAGACTTTGATAGATGGAGGCTGCTTAAACTCACTCTTACGGGGAAAGTTGCGGTGGTGACACTGATCTCTGCCCCTAAACTATTCTATCTCCTGATGGACCTGCCAGTTCCCTTACCTACACAGTAGTTTCAGGGTATTGATAAACTAATTGGGTATTTTCTATGGGAGGGATCCAAACCCAGATTCAGTTGATCTAAATTAAGGTCACATTGGAAGCAAGGTGGGTGGAACCTCCCATGGCCAGAGGGATACCGCTGGGCCTTTCTTTTAGCCCAAATGGTTAAATGGGCGCACTCTCCTTCCCCTCTCTCACTGCAGTGGGTACAACTAGAAACAGATATTATGGGTCTGAGCCATCCCTCCTCTCTTTTTGTACAGAGGGGCAGCCCTAAAAAATCTGGGGCCAGTAAAACAAATACAGAACTCACTTCTCCCACAATGATGGCATCCAGGGAAAACTGGGTTAGTTCTCATTGTAAAATGAATCTGGACCCCCTCCCACTCTCCTATGTGCCTATCTGGCAAAACCCAGCCATCACTATAGATGGAGCTGAAATTCTATGGAGACACTGGGTGGAACTGGGTATTACTAAGTTGGGTGATTTGCTGACCCCTAAACACAAAGCCATGCAGACATTCCATTCTTTAAGACAACAATGGGGTATCCCACCACTAGACTTCTGGAGATATCTCCAACTCAGGGATGCAACTCAGCACCTTTTATCCCATACCATAAACCATGCCCAAACTTCTCCATTGGCCAAATGGATACTCTGTACTAAGGGCCTTGCAGGTCAGATATATGCTACTCTTAGAGACACTCTTCCATCTCAATCAGATGAAGCAAGGCAAAGATGGGAGAAGATGTTGCAGACCCATATATCCTCCGAGGCCTGGGACAAAGCATGGGTAGATGCACATACCTGGTTCACAGATGCTAAATCCAGACTAATCCAAAATAAAATTGCACATTCCTGGTACAGAACTCCAGTCATTCTTCATAAAGCTAAAGTAATTGATCAGGACAATTGCTGGAGATGCCAACAGCCGGGAGGTGAGCTAGTGCATGTATTATGGTGCTGCCCAAAAATCCAACCCCTATGGCAAGAGATACAAGATATTGCCTCTAGAGTTCTGCAACAGGCCATCCCCCTCAGCCTTCTCTTTTTTATCTTGGGTATTTGTGTTGATATACCCAAACTTGCACCATTAAGATATAGGTGGCTGGCATTTCTGGCTTTACAAACAAAAAGAGCCATTCTATGTAAACGGAGAACCCTTCTGATTCCTACTATGGCAGAAATATTGGGGTCCCTGTCTATCCTGGCCAAACTGGACAAGATATCCTATCTACAGAAGTCCAAAATTTCCTCATTTGAAGCCTGCTGGGATCTCTATCTTAAATATCTGGGTAAAGTCCAACCACCAACAGGAATAGGGTGATCACCTTCAGTCTCCTCTGCCGATATAAAGGTAATACGACAAATGGGATCTCTACCTAAGGTCCCAATAATATGTGGAGAGGCCCAGGTGTTTCTTGATAGGACTGGAGACTTTATTTATGGGGATTGTATACATGAGGATATGTAGAATGCTTTAATTCACCGGGTACAGAT
Source organism: Neoceratodus forsteri (assembly GCA_016271365.2). Classification (NCBI taxonomy): domain Eukaryota; kingdom Metazoa; phylum Chordata; order Ceratodontiformes; family Ceratodontidae; genus Neoceratodus; species Neoceratodus forsteri. Next base: position 1,784,784,535 of record CM057450.1, read on the forward strand.
TTAAGCTTGGGATATATTTGTTTCCATTCCAGGATCAGTCTAGTCTTTTGCAGAGCACATGCACACTCTCATTCAACTTTCTCTAGTTGCCATGAAGAGGGATAAGTTTGGTTCCAGTTATATAAAGTTATCGTTTGAGGTGTTTATGTCTGGCAAAGCTGACATTCTGTTCTGACACTAGGTTCTGGTGAGTACCCTTACATGATGTTGAGACAAAGACTTGGCCTATTTTACAGATTAAAACATTACCTTACCAGAGACTCCAAACAAAGATTAATCCAGGCATCATTCTTATCCCTCATTAACTATGCTGATTTCCTCTACGGCCATTGCTCCCTCTCCCCCTTAAATAAACTGGACACCCTGTATCATAGAGCCATTAGATTTATTACAGACCTTCCCTCCAACACCCATCATTGTTCTCTTTACATGGCAGTCAATTGGACATCCCTACAGCACAGAAGAAAAAAGAATGCTGCAATCTGGATCTTTAAAGCTTTATCAAACAAACTCCCCTCCTATATCTCAGACTGTTTCACCTGAATCACATCCAGGCCATACACCTTAAGGATCAATAAGCTCATTATGCTAAAGATTCCCAATACCTGCACCCGGTTTGGGAGGGCTGCTATCAGCTATTCCCTAGCACATTTGTCTGGAACTCACTCCAAAAATCTATGAATCTGAATACCCTCTTACCCTTATCATCCTTCAAAAGATTATACACCACCCTATTTCCAGAGTTGTGCAACTGCTTCCATAAGGCCTAGTCTCCCATCCAACCTACACCCTTCCCTTCTGTAATCCACTATGTTTAGTTTCCCTTCTTCTACCCAGTCAGTTATCACATTACATATAAAAGCCTATAGAAGCCCTACTATCTGAATATTATCCCTTCTATATCAAATGTACTCTTCATTTTTACAGGTTTAATTTATTGTTTTTGTGCCTTGTATATCTGTAAATTTTGTAAATATCTCTCATCTAATTGATTGTACGAATGTTATGTTATTCACATGTCTTTGTACAAAACTTGTATCCTTCTTTGTATGACCACTCAGGTCCATCTTGTAAATGAGCTACGCTCAATGATGTTCGCCTGAATAAATAAAGACTTTGATTTGATTTGATTTTGATTTGATAGTTACTGAGAGCTTATGAGGACATAGTGGTCTACCCCCTTGAATTTCATAGTATGTCTCTACATAATAGTTTCTTTTTTTTCTCTTTTTGGGGCAGGGGAATTTTTTACTAATAAGAGTGGAGGTCACTCCTCTTGAGTAAAGGGCTGTTAGTGTCACCTCTATTAGAATGTTTATATCACCAGGAAATATATTAATATGTATCCAATAATAATGGGAAATTATATGTGTCTGTACCCCCATTCTTTGTTATATCCCTTAGCCTTTCCCTTGCTTACTGCATTGGCACTTTAAACCTATAAATGAGGCGTAGGGTGGTTAAATGTATCCACAGAACATGTGACTATATACTGTATTATGATTTTTTCATTTTTTCCTATTTTCTTGGAAAATAATAAAAATTATTACAACGACTTGATTGCAGCAGTAAGACATTATGTTTAGCCGTGGCAGTTCCACCACGGGTATCTGGATTAACACAGGTAGCAAGCTGTACCACTGCAGTCATCAGAAGCCAATTTAATTTAGTACCAGGCTGTGTAACAAAATACACTGTGTCAGTGTCTCTGTGTCTCAACTCAAGTTACATTTTAAAATCACATCTTGTCAAGTAACACAACCTGGATCCAACTTTTTCAACACTGTCATGGCTGCACAGCTGCAAATTTGGAATACAGTGCATGATATGTTGCAGAAATATATTTTGTGACATACATGTCACCTAGTTTATGAATCATCAGTTGGATTTGTTGCACTCTTATGAAAAAAAAGGAACAGATGAAATAAAATTGATATGCTTACCAGTATGGATTGGAAATGAATATCCCACAGGTTCCTGTAGACAGTGCAGCTGCTGTACCATCGATACAGACCTTCAGCAAAGGAGAGTCATTTGTTGTTAACCTGTAAAAAACAAAATAAGTTGCCCATATGTGTTTGACCATTGCAGCTCAGAAAAGCAACGCAAAACACAGCTAAAGGAAGTTGAATAGCATAAAAAACATTAGTACACATACTCACTTTATAGTTTTAATAGTAAGAAGCCTCGTGCCTGTGGCTGATGGATGTGGTCTCCTGTTCAACTCCCTCTGCCTTGGCATGGTCAATGCAATGGAAAACCATTGTCACAATGGCACTGGTGCTGGGAGGCACATGATGACATTCCCTCACATCTTCCTGCACCTAGTAGTGGTGGCAGTAGCGAACAGCGGTCTTATGGTGGTGGTACTCAAGGGGGACACACGGTCACATTCCCTATGGTGGCAGTGGCCAACAGCAGTCTTCTGGTGGTGGTACTCAAGGGGGACACACGGTCACATTCCCTATGGTGGCAGTGGTGAACAGCAGTCTTATGATGGTGGTAGTCTGGGGGCCAGGGTATACTGTGCTCTGTGTTATTAATGTGACGTGTCATATGGAATTTGAGTCACTATGAGTGGGACAGTGATTTAACTTTATGAAAAAGAAAACATGTATCATACAAGACATGTGACAGCCTTTTAACCACTCAAGTTAAAACCTGCCAACATTAACCTCATCATCATTCATCATCATCCTCAGAAAGAAAGCTGCCCTCAAAGTCTTCTATGTCTGAATTCTGACCATGGGGAAATTCTTTCTCCATTGTGTTATCATCTACATCAGTGGTAGGTCGCTTCATGCTGTCACTGCCACCAGGATGGTCCCTTTCTTCAATGTCAGCAAAAGCATGAGCATGCTGGGGTATGAATACCGAGGTTGCAGTCTGAGCTGGTATGTGCCTCTCATTCATTTTTATGAATGTCAGCAAACTGACATTTGCAGGAGAGAGGTTTGTATGATTATCCTGAGCTATTGCACCTGCTGAGCTGAATACCCTCTCAACACTCACACTGGAGGGTGGGCATGTCAGGTACTTCAGTGCCACAGCGGTCAGCTCTGGCCATTCACTGACTTTTCCACTCCAGTATAAAAGGGGATCATCAGTGATTGGCAGATGCCTGTTTTCAGACACAGATGACTCAACCATTCGCTGTGCTGCTCTAAGTCCAGTGGTTGATGCATCATCCGCTTCTCTGGAATCATTTATGTCACAAATCCCCACTTGAGACAAAGCCTCCCAAAGTGGGTTAACGCCAGCCACTTCTGAAGACAGACCACCTGGAACTGCAGTCCCCTTCTCCTTACAGGATATGCTTGATATTACTCCTCCAGGTTCACCTTCAGCCTGATTATGCTGCTCAGGTTTCCTGACCTTGGCATGTGACTTCTGTGCCCCATGAACCAAGCGCACCAGTTGTCCACTGACAGTTTTTACCTGTTCAGGCCTGCCTTCCAGTACTGAGGCAATTACATGTTTGTAGCATGGGTCCAGCATTGTTGCTACTGCAAAGTTGTCACTATGCTGAATGCTCAAGATGTGACGATTCTGGTCAAATACTGTCAGCATGTGTTTCAGCAATACACTGCTAGCACTGTCTCTGGCAACATCAAGGCTATGCTGTACATTCACCAATGTCTGCCTCAGCACCCGCAGCAGTGGAATTGATTGGCTAATGGAGGCAGACTCACCACTTACTGCCTGGTGTGGCATGTTCAAAAGGCCTCAACATTATTATTACAGAGTCTATGAGGCATCACTGTTCAGTCATCATAGACATGGAGGCCCTGGAACTGTCACGGCTAGTGTGCATGACAAGATATTCTGAGATGGCTTTGTACTGTTCATACAACCTCTCTGCCATGTATAAAGTGGAGTGCCACCAGGTGACAACTTCCAGCTTCAAGTGGTGCTGCTGGAGGCTGTTTCAGATCTGCAACTGCCAAATTTGGTCACGGTCCTTCGCAGAGCGTAAAAAGTAAGAACAGATGTGGTGTGCCATTGTCAGCATTTCCTTTATATCAGGGTGCTGCAGAAACTCCTGCACCACAAGATTTAAACAGTGGGCCATGCATGGAACCCAAAAAAAGCCACCAATCATGATGCATTTCACCACATTTGACCCATTGTCACTTGCTATGAACCCAGCACTCAGGGACAGGGGATTCAGCCACTTGTCAATTTCAGTCAGTACCAGGTCCAACATGTTTTTCCCAGTGTGTGAACAGGTCACATTGCGCATAGCAATCGTTGCATACTGTCGAATTCCTGGAAGATTGCTACCATGACACTCCACCTTACTACATTGATTATTCACACTACCAACAGCACAAACAACCACCAGCAGCTGTGCCCAGTGTGCAGTTATACACAAATATGAACTCCCCGTTGTTTTGCCACTTGTCCACACATCCATACTTAAATGGATGAATGGAGAGGAGGAATGTTGAAGGGCATGTCTTACTGAGTCGGACACAGTACGGTACAATTCGGGGACAGCACAGGACAAAAAGTATATTCTGGATGGGACTTTCCATTTTGGACAGGCACTTGCAGCAAACCACAGGAACCAGGAATTCTCCACAAAGGAGAAGGGAAAAAGATCAATTGCCAGCATTTCAGCTACAGCAGCATTAAGTTTACCTGACACTGTATGATTGGGTGGGTACTTCAGCTTATGCACAAAAACACTCTGTAACATGGGCTGACTTAAACGTTTTACATAGTGTGTGATGACAAATGGTTCTGCTCTGCGAATCGCAGGTTATTGTAGAGTGAGGATGTGTGATGAAGACAGTTGCACAGGTGATGATAAACCCAGAACTGCAGTTATTTTCCCAGATTTATCAACAGGGATTGATGTACCACTTGCACTAGACATACTGTATTAACCACCATCATCACCACCAAAACTGCTAATCTCACCACCACTGGACAAGACTTCAAAATCATTCTGCTCTTCCACCTCATCATGCCTGTAGTAATTCTCTGCTGCTATTTCATCACTACTGCACACATTTAATTTTCTACTTGATGCTACAGTCATGGAAGGGGATAACATGCTCATAATGGTTGATGACGAGGGTGAACGCCCCATTGTGGTATAGGTATTAGCTGCCATGTTGTGCTGAGTCCACAGTGCCATGTGCCTATTCTTAAGATGCGTATGCTGTCCCCCTGTGCCCAGATGGCTCCCTTTTTTACCTCGACTCACACTCACCTGGAAAACCTGGCAGATTGCAACTGACTCATCATTTGCATCTTCCACAAAAAATCCCAAACAAGGGATTTTGATGCTTAACTTTAACCTTTTCCTGATGCTGCTTATTGACTCCAGTTTTTAAGCCATGAAGTGGGGGTGCTATATGATTTTCAGGCAGGACACACTTGACTGTAACTGACCACCATGAGTCAGACTATCTATCATTATTACTGGGTCACCATCATCAACTGAAACTGGTAAATCACAACTTTTTATGGGGGGGGGGGGAATGAAAACAGACCCAGACACAGCCACTTTGAGTTTCTTTTTCTCCGGTTCCCAAAAGGGGTCACTGACATCATCATCATATTCATCAACATCTTCTGCTTCAATGTGGGAATATGGACTGCATGTTGCAACCACAGCAGCATCATCATCATCAGCACCACCATTACCCAAAATGTTTTCAGCACGCTATGAATCACTGTATGGCTAATGCATGATCTGAATCGCGATGGAAGAAATGTCACTTTGTGTGCTATTGTTGACATGATGATCAGAATCCGCATGTTCAGTTACTGGGATGTTACTGGGGAGTATGACATCATCTACACTGTCACTCACTGCCACTGCGTCACACTCCACTATATTTTTGGACACAGTAAACTGGTCAGAAGTGGAACTTGGGGCAGCAATACTCATACCACCCCCAGCAACTGCACTAACACCACCAGCTGAGACAACATCATCTCCCCCAACTATGAGTGAAGCTACTGATTGCACTGTAAAAAACATTGAAGGAGAAATACCTTTCCTCACATCAGCAATGCACTTCTGCGACTGCGTACTACTACCACACCCACAGACAATCTTACCACTGGCAGCAGTGCCATGGCAAGAAACAGCTTTGCTTGCATGTCTCTTTGTGGGCATTTTAGGGGATCAATAGGAATATTCTTTTTTTTATCACCTCTCTATTTATATGCCCGCTGCGGCGTCTTACCGGGGGGTGGCATCCAGCTGCCGGCTCTGCCCGGAGGGAGAGCAACAGGCTCACTCACATAATGGGGGGTACCAGTAAGGCTGTTGCCGACCTGCTGAAGGGCTCCTCTTACCCTACCAGGCCAGGCTGACCCCAGACCCCCCCAGTGAGATTCCACAACAGTCCTCCTGGCATCACAGGGTGCGGCCATCAAGCTGCTCTGTCATGTCCAGCCATTTTTCTCCTGGTTTTCTCCCCATTGGAGCATGGACATGCAATTACTTCCATGCACAACATGCAGACATCTGCCACACTCTCCCTCCAGTAACACCGCACTTGCAGTGCCTCCGGGAATCCCCAGGGGCTGCCGCAGCACGGTGTGATTCCCCAGCCCACCCTCAAGGACTAGGAGAGCTGTCTACAGATGCTTGAGCCTAGCCTTCCCCTGCTGACCCCCAATGACCCGGGATCATTCCAGAACCCATGTTGCCAGCATTGCGTGAGGTGTGGCATCCAGCACCTCAACCCTCAGTGCCACCGGGCCAGCTCAACAGGAATATTCTAAAATTAGATTTGGGAGCGTTCACTCTGGTTGGGGGCCGGGGGGTGACACTGGATGTGAAGCCAAAAAAAACAACTGTGGCTTCAACAACAGATACAGACACAAAGTCACAACAAGTTCAACAACACCTTAATTAACCAGTGGTGCTCTCAACTCACAAACAATCCAATCTGGAAAAGAATACCTTTTGCCGGTGGGGGGAGGCACTGACTGCAGATTACGGCAGTGCAAAACCAAGAAAAGATAATGCAATGGCAGTACAAAATCATGCAGTTGCAGTGGATAGCAGGTTCACACTGCTGCACCTGCAATTACACTGTGGCACAAGAAAAGGTGTATTATTTGATGTCACATCATACACCACGTACACACTCACATGCACACACAATTTGTCTACAAGTAATGCGTAGCAAATTTAAAACTTCAGTAATATACAATGTATTTTAAACAACCTCACTGTTGTACCAGGCCCAGACCACAACACACACAATCAACAAAAAAATGTCAACAATTACTGAAAATATTACTGTGTGTACAATAACACAGTCAGTTATACAAGATTAATATAACCAAAAAACAAAGAACTCCCTATTTCTCCAACTTAAATCTACCTACACCAGATACGCCCTTCCCCCAAAGCACACTTCCACTGTGTCTCAGCACATAGACTGAATGTCATACATTAACATTCAAAATCCATACACAAACAATAAACACTCAATGATATGAGCACAGGAGGGTTTCCTACAATTGAACTAACGTTTCAGAAAAAAAATTACTCAAAAGGGCTTTTTAACAGCTTTTAGAAGGTTTAAATTACAGAGAGCTCTCAGAGCCGACTGTCTCCTACAGCTTCCTACACACACTACCCCGAACTGAGGCTGTGCAGAACAATCTAGAGCCCATGTGACCTGAAATCCCAGGAAACACTGCAAAATTCACCTTTGGAGCATAAAAACAAGGCGAAGTGAGGCGAAGTACATTGTTTTCAATGTACTTCACCTTAAAATTTGGTAGAGTAGTGGTGTGGGAAAGCAGAGTAAAGCAAAGTCATTGTCTTCAATGGACTTCACATTACTCATCATAACACAGAGTACTTTGCTTCGCATTGTGGAACACTCCTCAAATTCGTCTTTACTCCATGAATCATTTCGCAGAGGGAATTGAGGCCACTTTGCCCATCTCTACCCACCTATCTTAACTCCCTTCTCTTGCCCTCCTCTCCTTCTCCCTACTCCTTCCACATCTCTGCATTTCGCTTCCCACTATCCCACCTCGCAGATCACTTGCTGGGCAAGCTGCCTTCTCTTTCCACTTCCCCGAACTTTGGAATTCTCTCCCTCTTCCCATTCACTCTGTCTCTTCTAAATCTTTTTTAAAATCACTGATCCACCCTCATTTCTCTCTCCTACTACTGCCCTAATGTGCATTCCCCCAAGTTTCTCCCTTCCCCTCCACAGTCCCTTGTGCACCGCACATTTCCCCCTCCTACCCCCCTATGGTTTCACTAGTCCCATTTTTACAGTTTCCCCTAATCACCTAATGCATTCTCTTCAGTGTATGCCTGCCACCTTTGCAATTACTGTCTTTAACTGTAACTGCCACTGTTACTGTATATGTTTTCTATGTTGTATATATCATAGTTTTTACTTGTACATTCCTTGTACTGTGTCAGTTGGCTGTACTTCTGTATATCGTAGCTACAATTGTATACTCTGATTCATCATGTATTGTGAATGTTTCTTTATGTATATGCTGTATCAGCATGTGCGTAATTGAATTTTTATTATATTTCATTCTCTTGCTCTCCCTCTCCCTGTTCCCCCAGGACGTATCTGGAAACAAGCTGTTTGTGCTCAGCATGTTCTCCTGGTGAAACATTTATTTTTTATCATTAAACACTTTTTTACTCCTCCATTGTGGAGTGGGCCACAACGACTGCCGGCCATTGGCACCCGAGCCCCCGGACCAGGTCTGGCATACGCTACCTGCGCCTGACTCACACAGACCCCAATGAAATTAACAGGACACCCCCCTCCAGGGGCCTGTGACCGGAAACCAGGTGACCATGCCTCTCATGTCTAGGGGCTCGGGGCTCAGCTATGAGCTGCCACGGTCGCCCCACAATTTTCTACCTTTACTGCCCCAGGGAGGTGGACGTGCAATGACATCTGATGCACCTACATGCAGATGTCTGCTGTGCTTCCTCCCCTTGGAATGCATGCCACTGACAGTGCACCTAGCCTCCACTAGGCGCCACTGCAGTGTGCCACATACCCCGTATCCACCCCAGAGGAAGGAGAGCGGTCATGGGAAGCTCAATTCTTCCTCTCCCCTGCCAGCCCCCAGCGCCCCAAATCTATTCCTGAACCCAGGTCACCAGTGTGGTGCAAGGTGTGACGTCCAGTGCCTCAACCCTCAGTGCCACCGGGCTGGCTACTGGTGAAACATTTAAATAACTAAATGGCTTCCATCAGTACCTTAACTAACTCCTCCCTTTGTGATGGAGGCCTGTAGATCACACCAATGTGAAGAGAGGCTCCATTCCCCATCTCTAGGGTGATGCACAGTACCTCTGCTCCCTCTGTATTCTGTGTATCTCAGTCTCTTTAATGCCCTCCCTCACATAAAGTACTACACCCCTCTTTTCCTTCTCATCCTGTCTTTCCTGAACAGAGTATAGTCTGGTATGGCCATGTCCCAGTCATGGTTTTCAATGCACCATGACACAATAATGAGCACAATATCCAGGTCAGCCTCTGCATTGTGGTCGCTAGATCTAGAATCTTATTTTCTAGATTTACTGTATAGCATTTGCACATATGCCTTTCCAAGTTTTGTTATCACTCCATTTATTACCCCCATTTTTCCCTTTTTGCTTTCCCTCCTTCCCCCTTCTATTTTTAATGCACCTGCTCCCATCCCCTTAATTTATTCCTCCCTGCTTCCAGTATTAATTTGTATCCCAGGGGATTTCACTCCTCTCTGGTTTTCCCTATTCTCTACTTCAGCCTGTAGGGAGGGCAGTTTCTGCACCCCCCAGCTCTTCCTCATCTCCCTTGGCTAGTTTAAATGTTCATCAAAGTAACATTTAAACCATCCACCAAGGACAGTGGTTCCCACCCTAGACAGATGCAGACTATCAACCCCTGTATAGGCCCTTATCCTCCCAGGTGGGTCTCCAGTCCCCAGTGTAGCTGAATGCCTTCTCTTGTCACCATTGCTTCATCATGAGTCAAAGCTCCTAGTAGACAGGCAGCACCTCAGCCAAAACCACTGAGAGCATAACCTAAGACCCGTCCCCAGCTCCCTAAACTCCCCCTGCACTATCCCATCCCCATCTCTAGCCAGGTCATTAATCCACAGATGGACAATGACATCTAGCTCTTCCTCCTGTCCTGTTGTCTGTAGCAATCCTTAGGACCCACTTCCCATCCCACTAGGCCATGGTATTGCGTAGGCATCTAACCTCCCTCTCCCCTCCCTTTTCTATCCCAAAATCTGTCTCTCTCTCTCTCTCTCTCTTGCACAATCAAGTCCCCTACCCTAAGTTGCTTCCTCCTCCTCCTCCTCTGGGGTCCTCTTTCACTCTACTTGGGGACTGCATTATTGGGTACCCAACATCCTTCCTGGCTTCCATCAAGGGTGCATCTTCCTGGCAGTCTTGCCTCACCGGAGCAGCATAGGGATTGTGTAGAGGTACAGCTGAGGAATGTTCATTTGACCCAACACCCCCACCTTCCCTAAGCCCACCACAATCCAGCCATTCCTCCTTCCTGGCATCCTCTGAGGCAACAGTGGCAGACTTGGTGGTCCCTAGATGGAGGAAGAGGTCACCCAAATCCCAGCCAACTTGGCCTGGACTCTAGTAACCTCCTCTCTCAACTCAGAGTGATGCGAGCAGATGGGGTAGCGTCATAGTCTCCAGAAGGTCTCTCTGAAAACTGCCAACCACAGCCACTGTACTGTACCAATCCCACCATTCCTAACTTCTGTTCTCCATGTGTTACCTGGAAATATTTTTGTACCCTTTCCCCTGATAGGGTGTTTCTAGTTTTCCCCTTTTGCATTTTTGTTTCTATTTGTGTTGCCCCGTGCCTTGTTTAAATCTCTTTATACTCTTACCCTACATAAGGTGTTGCTCATTTTCCCAGATTTCACCTAATTTTTACCTTCCACCCTTTCCAGCAGTGACTGTTACACAGTTACTGTTAGTGAACAGGTGCCCTACCTTAGTCAACCAGCAGAGTCCCCAGCTTCCTTGGTTCCTCTTGCTGATTCCTGCAAATGCCCTAGTTGCCAGTCACCTGTTCCACATTTTTGCTGCTCCGCTTCCTCACTGGGAACTGTCATTCCATAATACTGGCAACATTTGCATGAGAACAAGATCTATTTTTCTCAGACTTCATCTCCTCTTCCTTCTCTCCATCCGCTGAAGTCATGATACTCCTTTTTGACATCATAGTAATTTTCCACAGCAACAGATTATGATCAGGGCCCTGTGTTCACTGTGGCAAACTGGACCTACATTTTGTGGCAGGACCTTATAATTGTTGCGGTCAGGCTATGAGCAATTCTGCAGCAGTTCTATGATGTGCTTTACCTTCTCTGGCAATTCAAATGAGCCCCAAAATAAAATCTAGTTACCCAGAAAGAATGCTCAGGAAAAAGCAGCCTGGGGCAGTTTGACAGATGCACAGGCAAAGCAACGCAAAGCAACGCAAAGCAATTCTGGCATCAGGATTTGGATTGGATTAAGAGCATATGGGGAATTGAAGGGTTATTTATTTTTTTTACTGCCATCTGTTTTATTGCTCCATAGCTCCCTTCCACCTGCCCAGTGCTGCTTTACCACAGCTATGCTCCTGAAAATTTCTTCCCCTTACTGCCCACTTGCTTGAAGACTAGTAATGCCTGGTTGCAAAACAGTGCTGCTCCAATGTCTCCCTCCTAACCACTTGCTTGAAGCCTGGTGGTAATGGTTTGTGCTGTAATGCTGCTCTAGTTGCTTCCTCCTGCTTGCCAGTTAAACACCGTGTTTGTGTGAATTTCTGAATGTTGTGACCTGCATCATCCCACAATTTCCTGCTCCATACAGAGCAGGGGACCTACTGTAGGACCAGGACTGGCATCCCACTGGATGCTTGCCTCTGCCCTCCACGCCAATCTAGGCTCTGTGATCCTGCTCCCCAGGGAGGCTGAGATGCAGAGAGGTGGCCAGCAATCATGAATGCCAACCACTGCATGCCTGTCCATGGCTGCAGTGCTGTACGGGCTGGTTACATGCCTTTCACATATACCTGGCCCCCATTAGTGCGTAGAGCCATTTATGAAGAACATCAGTAAACCTTTGTGAAGCAAGGGTAAATCTGAGTGTAAAAATCATAGTGCTAAGTGAAAATCATAGCATTTGAGAGGTATGGTATAGTGTACTGTTTAGAACTCTGCATTGGGAACCAGATGATTACATGTTCAAACCCATCTGCAGCAAAATGGTCACTGTGCTAGCCAGAGCAAGTCACTTAACTTGGGGAAGTTGAGGATCGGTGAGGGAAGGGGACTTTTTTTTCCTATTCACAGGCCCCAGTGCTGTTGAGGGTGAGGGTTCATGAACCACTGCGCTGGTACTGTAGTCAAGTAGGGTTTTGGAGGTGGTAAAGAGTGCTGTCACAGCAGGCTTTTAGCACTTCAAAAACCTGTTAAATATACCACTGAGCCCTAAATGCAAAAGGCTCAACTCATCTGTATGGGAACAGTGATATATTAAGCATGACTGTGCTACCCAGCTAGGAATGCACTAAGTGTACTGATGAACATAGCAGCAGCCATGCTAACAGACAGGCTCCTGCATTTTCAAAAGGTGGCACAGGGCTTATGTCAAGCCCTGTGCCACAACACTTAGGTTATGGCACTGCAACAAACCCATTCACCACAACTGCACCCAATTTTACAATCTTAGATGCAGTTGTGACAGTTTCTATGATTTACAGCAGCTTGTGCCACATATCTGGAGCAAGCTCCATGAAAAAGGTCTATGGGATTGCCGCAAGCTAGACTACAAAAAGTTGGTCTAGCGTGCTGCAATTGCTGCATGGGATAGAAAATCCCAATTGCCAGTGGGTGAATTATGCAAGCTCTGTGTTCCATATATACAGTACGGTGCATCTGGGGCTTGTGGCATTCAAAACATTAGAAAATCGTGCCCAGTGACATTATATATCCCATCCCACTAGCAAGGTGTTAAGCCTCCTAGCACTGCGTTCCTGGTTTAAATATGGGTCTCAGTGTGCAGTGATGGATTATGATAATGTTAGCTGTGAGGAAGAATAATATAATTTATCCAAAGTATTTTCTGAACTTGTTCGTGTACAAGAAACACCAGACTGTGGAATGTGAGATGGTCATGATAAATGTATTGGACTGAATATGAACATAAGCACTACACAGAAACAGACTGACCAAATGGCTTACTGCTTACTGCCTGCTGCTAGTTTTTGGAAGACAGAAATCTTGCTTGTAGAGCAGAAAGCAGCTAACTAAAAGAAGGAGACTACTGAAGAATACAGGAAGTTCTGTCCCAGAACAGGAAGGGTGAGAATTGTAAGGAGAGGAGAGGAGAGAGTAAGCATACAGAGAAACAGGAGAGGGGACACAAAATAAGACATGATTAGAGTGGTGCAGTGCAATGGCTGTGGGGTGGCCGTGTTCAAGGAGACATTCTGGAGGCTGCGATGCTGCCCTATTTGCAGGCACCTCTCTGGTTTGAGGAGGAGGTTTCCCGTCTCAAGGCTGATCTGGCTAGGATTCGTGAAACCTCCTCCCCCACCCAGGGACCACCAGAGCCACTGCCGCTACCTCAGAGGCTGCCAAGAAAGAGGAGCGGCTGGACAAGGGTGGGCTCCAGGAGAGAGAGGGTGGTGGAACAGAAGTGCATCCCTCCAGCTGTACCTCTCCACAAGTCATACACTGTTCTGGTGGATAGTGGTTCCTCTATGGAGGCACCTGCAGTGGAGACCAAGGAGGATGCTGGGAACCTCCACAAAGAAGACCCACAGGAGGGTGGCACGGGACCCCACAGGGGAAGGAAACAACTCCTGGTGGGGGACTCAGTCATTAGGGGGTAGAAGTGGGGGAGGAAGGGGAGAGGGAGGTAAAGTGCCTGCCTGGCACCACGGCTTGAAGGGACAGGAAGTGAATCCTCGGGATCATGGGAGCAGCTGCACGGGGGAGGGAGCTGGATGTCATTGTCCACCTAGGGACAAATGACCTGACTAGGAATGGGATCAGAGCAGTGCAAGAGGAGTTTGTAGAGTTGGGGAGGGGTCTTAGACAAGTAGCGTATATGGTAACCTTCTTGAAGGTGCTGCCTGTCTATGGCAAGGGTGATGCTAGGGTACTCCACACCATGAAATTCAATGAATGGTTGAAAAACTGGTCTGGAGCTCAAGGTTTTGGCTCCATTAGGGACTGGGGAGCCACCTGGAGGGATGCAGGCCTATACTGGTGTGATGGACTGCATCTGTCCAGGGGGAAACCAGGATCCTAGGTGATAGGTTTAAATGCTTCATTGGCAAGCATTTAAACTAGCCATGGGGGGAGGCACTGAAAAGGAGAAGGGAAATCATAGCCTCCCCCCACAAAATACGGTAATTAGTGAGGTAAACACCAAGGTAGAGAAGTCATTAGGGAGTTGGACAGAGGTAAATGCAAAAAAGGTAAAGGCAGTAAGGACAGAGATGGGGCTAAAAGGGGTAAGGCCATCAAAAATTGGAGAGTGATGAGTACCAATGCCCATAGTCTGAGTAACAAGCTCCCTGAACTAGTGGCCTTGATGGAAGAGGGATGCCTGGATATTGTGGCAGTCACAGAAACATGGTACAAAGAGAACCATGACTGGGATGTCAACATACCAGGATACGCAATCTACACAAGGGGCAGGGAGGGTAAAAGAGGAAGAGGAGTAGCTCTCTATGTAAGGGAAGGGATCAAAGCAACAGAACTAAAGAATAAACAGGGAGCAGATGAGGCACTCTGGGTCACCCTGGAGACAGGAAATGGCACCACAATCCGCATGGGGGTTGTATACAGACACCCATCTCAGGGGGGAGGGAATGGACGAGGAAATGATAGAAGGCATCATTAGAATGGCAGAAAAAGGGGAGATATTGTTGATGGGGGACCTGAATATGCCAGAAGTTAACTGGAGCACCTTTGCTGCAAGCACATCCAAGAGCAGGGTCATTCTTGATGCCCTACAAGTGGCATGCCTCAGACAGCTAGTAATGGAACCCACTCAGAAGGGAGTAATCTTAGACCTGGTACTGTCAAATGGGGATGGAGAAAGAATCTTGGATTTAGAAGTGGGTAGCCATCTGGGAATAAGCGACCACCAAACACTGTGGTTCACAATACACATAGCCATAGAGTAAAGCCATACAAAAGCAAGAGTATTGGACTTTAGGAGGACTGACTTTGGGAAAATGAGAGAGTGCCTCAGAAAAGCACTAGCATACAGGCAAGAAGGAGGGGTGGAGGAACAATGGGGAGTAATCAAAACAGCCATCACAGAAGCAACAAGCCTTTGTGTGAAGCAAATCAACAAAACACAACGAAGGAAAAAAATGCTATGGTTCTCAAAAGAGGTGGCAGGAAAGGTTAAGGAGAAAAGGATAGATTTCAGGAAATATAAGAAAACACAGAAGGAGCAGGACAAAGAACTTTATCAGTTAAAGCAGAAAGAGGCACGGAAGGTAGTCAGAATAGCAAAGGCCCAAACCAAGGAAAGGATAGGAAACTCTGTTAAGAAGGGGGATAAGACCTTTTATAGGTACATTAGGGAGTAAAGAAAGATCAAGGGAGGGATGCTGAGGCTTAATAAAGGGGAGGGAATGTGGACAGAGGGTGACAGTGAAAAAGCAGGGATACTGAACAAATATTTCTGCTCAGTATTCACAAAGGAAGAGGAGGGGGAGGTACCTAAACCAAACAAGAGAAACACTTTGGAGACGGGGATCGATACCAGTCCATTTACAGATGAAAGGGTTCCAAAAGAACTAGTAAAATTGAAGGTGGACAAAGCAATGGGGCCTGATGGGATTCACCCAAGAATTCTAAAAGAACTAAGGGTAGAACTAATGACACCGCTGACTACTCTCTTTAACAAATCATGGGAGGATGGGGTGGTACCTGAGGACTGGAGGAGGGTGGATGTGATTCCTCTTCACAAAAGTGGAAGCAGGGCAGAGGCAGGAAACTACAGACTAGTTAGTTTGACCTCAATGGTAGGGAAAATGATGGAATCACTTCTGAAGGAAAGAATTGTTGATAACCTAGAGGCCAGTGGGGCACAGGACCCAAGGCAGCATGGATTCACAGTCAGAAGGTCATGTCAGATGAATCTAATAGATTTCTTTGACTGGGTGACCAAAGTAGTAGACCAGGGAGGGGCTGTGGACATGGCCTACCTAGATTTTAGCAATAAATTTGACACAGTCCCACACAAAAGATTAATAAACAAGTTAGCCAGGCTTGGAGTGGGTCCCAATGTGGTAGCCAGGCTAAAAAATTGGCTGGACAACAGGATGCAAAGGGTAGTAGTAAACGGAGTCCACAGTGAAGAAAGGAGTGTTACTAGTGGCATACCACAGGGTTCAATACTGGGACTGGTCCTTTTTAATGTCTTTATAAGTGACATTGCAGAGGAACTGGAAGGAAAAGTATGTCTCTTTGCAGACGACACAAAGATCTGCAACATGGTTGATACACAAGATGGAGTGGAAAGGATGAGAAGGGACTTGGCAAGGTTGGAGTTATGGTCAAATGTATGGCAGCTTAGATTCAACACGAAGAAGTGCAAGGTAATGCACCTGGGAAACAAAAACCCAGGGAAAGAGTATGTAATGGGGGGTGAGATACTGATAACAATAAAAATAGAAAGGGACCTGGAGGTAATTATATCAGATGACCGAAAGGCGGACAAGCAATGTGAAAAGGCAGTAAGGAAGGCTGGGGGGATACTGAGATGCATAGGGAGAGGCATCAACAGTAGAAAACAGGAAGTTGTTATCCCTCTGTACAGACAGTTGGTGAGACCCCATCTGGAGTACTGTGTGCCGTTCTGAAGACCCCATCTCCACAAAGACATAGAGTGGAGGCTGTCCAGAGGAGGGCAACCAAAATGGTGCAGGGCCTGCACCAGAAGACATATGAAGAGTGACTAAAGGAGCTTAATATGTATACCCTTGAGGAAAGAAGGAGATGGGGGACATGATAGAAACTTTCAAGTACTTTAAGGGAATCAACAAAGTCCAAGAGGGTAGTATGTTTCAGAAAAAGAGATGTGCAAGAACAAGGGGGCACAATTTGAAGATGGGGGGGACAGCTTAGAAGTAATGTGAGGAAGCATTTTTTCATGGAGAGGATTGTGGATGCATGGAACAGCTTTCCTGAGGAGGTCATAGAATCAAGAACAGTGGGGGAATTCAAGAATGCATGGGATGGACATAAGGCAATCCTAGTGGGGGGTAGGAGGAAGTAGGCTGTTGGTTAACTAGGATCTACAGCTTATCCATTAGGTAGGAAAATTGGCAGACTAGGTGGGCCAAGTGGTCCTTATCTGCCATCAAATTCTATGTTTCTATGGTGAGCACTTCTACTTGCCATATGGGGGACCTGGGAAAAGAAAATTTAAAAAAACAAATTTCTGTGTCAGAAAGGTATAACAAATACAAAATGCATAAAAAAGTAAAACATGCCTCCAGCCTACATGGCTCTGCTGTTACAGTACATACCAAAAGGCTGAATTCACAGAACAACCAAGAGAATAGCACACTTTGCTCCTTAAATATTCTCCCATATAGAAATTATAGCACTTTTAAAGTACATGGCCAATAACATTGTTAAGAGCCATATGGAAGTATTAAAGCACAGTGCGAGATGAGCAGCACTTTTAACAAGTGTTGTTATTATCTTTGTGTCTGATTTGCTATTATCTTGTGGCCATTGAAGGTTATTATTATGTAACCTTTTACCATTTGTCCCACCCAATGTTTAGTAAACCCCCCCTCGGCTCACAGTTGGTCATAAGCATTGGCTAAGTGTGAATTTCCTGGTCACTAGGTTAAAAAAAAATGTTTGAATAATTAAGTACTATCTTTATCTTTTGGGCTACATTGCAGTTTAATTAAACAAAAGGAGCTAGGAGCCACCTTTCAAGGGTGAGATCCATGTTGGGATACAGAGATATATTGACAGTACCCAGAGTTTCAAGTTCCAGTTGAAAGATTTGGATTTTGTTACATTGACAACAATGTGCAATATGAAGGATATATTGATATCTACAGTAAGTAAAATATGGACAACCTGCCTTATTAAGGTGTCAGCGTGGCTCAGTTGGTAGCACATCTGCCTCTGGACCAGAAGGTCGTGGATTGGACTTGCACCTAAAAGTTGCTGGCATCCGAGTGCAGTATTGGGGGGTACTATACTGCTGGGGTGTGCCATCCTTCGGATGAGACATTAAACCGAGGTCCCTTCTGCCCATCCTGGTATTGTCCTGGTGGGTGTCCAGGTGGAAGTAAAAGAACCCAGGGCACTCTTCACAAAGAGCAGGGAACATTCCCGGTGTCCTGGTTAACCTTCCCCTTCCCATAAACTGGTTCATGCAATTATCCATTCTCTGTGTGGGTGATGATGTGCGATATGTCTGCCACCACACATTCGGTCACTTCACTACCAGTCTCGCATTGCTTGTAAAGTGCTTTGGGATACTGTGTATGAAAACTGCCATATAAATGCTGATTCTTCTTTTTCTTCTATTAAAGTAGTCTATGCAAGCCACAAAACATAAGCATTTTCTTCCTTTTCTGTATAAGGTGGCCAGAAAATTGATTCTAAAAAAATTGCTGTTACTACTTGATGAGTGAGGTTGCTCCCTTCTTTTTCTCATTTGTATGGAGTTTTTTCATCAAAGTGCCAGCAACACACCATTACTTTTCACATGCAGGGAAATCAATTCCTCTTGGGAATTCCTTTGCTTTACTGAATTAATTTTCAATTTCCCATCAACGTTATTTATAAATTGTGAACTAAATGGCAGTTTTCAAGTACCTGAAGTGCTTTGCTTCACAGCCTTAATTTTCAGTTTAACATCAACGTTATTCCTAAATCATGGATCAGTTGACCGGTTTCAATTTATACTGTACCAAACTTGTTATGGAAGAAGGGGCTTAAACTTTTAACAAATTCCCTAATAAGAAAAGTGGGACTTACTTTTAAGAACTCCATTAAGATGAATGGAGAATACTAGCATCTCATTGTTTAGCATCTGGTGTAGCAGTAGCTGAGGACAATTGCATAAAATGTGTGGATAATAAGCAGTCTGAGGGAATCATAAGTATAATGACTCACTTCACTTCACGTTCTACCCTCAGCACATCAAAGAATCCTGTGCTTGCTACCCCAACTAAACTACTTCCCTTATATTTTTGTCTTGCCTCACCAGAGATTTTGATCCCAGCTGGTTTATGGCTCTCTTCCTCCCCTTCCCCCTTCCTGTCGCTCCCCCCATCCTCACTGCTTCACTGCACCTTTTATATTCCCTTACAGGTGCTCAAAGACACTTTTGCTTTAGCACTTCATGGTGGTGAGGGGTCCTCTCCCTTTCCCCATGCTTCTCGTTATCCCTGACTCAATCTGTATTACTTTTGTTAACTCAGTTTTGTATCTGTTAAATACATTTTGTTGCACTTATCCTGCATTCCATCCATTGTATTGCCCATGCTTGTTTATTCATGCCTGTGTATCGTATTCCTGTATTTTATACTGTATCTTGTATTTGTGTTCACCCAGGTCCACCTTGAAAAGGAGCTCTGCTCAATGGCATTTCGCCTGGTTAAATAAAGATTTTGATTGATTGATTGATTGCTTGATTGACTTCAGCATGAATATCTTCACTGGGGACAAGTGACCATCAAACAGTGTGGTTCACGTTAAACTCAGCTACAGAGTCAAGCCATACAAAAGTGAGGGTACTGGACTTTAGGAGGGCTGACTTTGGCAAGATGGGAGAGTGCCTCAGAAAAGCACTAGCAAACAGGCTAGAAGGAGGTGTGGAGCAACAATGGGGAATTATCAAAACTGCCATCACAGAGGCAACAAGCCTTTGTGTGAAGCAAATAAACAAATCAAAATGAAAGAAAAGCCACTATGGTTCTCAAAAGAGGTGGCTGTGAAAGTCAGAAGAAAAGATAGCATTCTGGAAGTATAAGGAAACACAGAAGAAGCAGGACGAGAGCTGTACCAGTTAAGGCAGAAGGAAGCAGGAAGGGAAGTCAGAATAGCAAAGGCCCAAACTGAGGAAAAGATAGACCACTCAGTTAAGAAGGGGGATAAAACCTTTTATAGATACATCAGCGAGCGTAGAAAGACAAAGGGAGGGATAGTGAGGCTGAATAGAATGAACGGTGGGTGGGCAGAGGGGGACAGTGAAAAAGCAGGAATACTGAATGAATATTTCTGCTCAGTATTCACAAAAGAGGAGGGGAAGTGCCTAATCCAATTAACAGAAGCACTCTTGATAGGGGGGTCGATCCCAGTCCTTTCACAGAAGAAAGGGTTCTGCAAGAACTCCCAAAACTGAAGGTGGTCAAAGCAATGGGTCCTGATGGAATTCACCCCAGAATTCTAAAAGAATTAAGGGAGGAACTAGTGAAACCACTGGCTACTCTTTTTAATAAATCATGGGAGGATGGTGTGGTATCCGAGGACTGGAGGAAGGCGGATGTGATTCCCCTTCACAAAAGTGGGACCAAGACAGAGGCAGAAACTACAGACCTGTCAGTCTGACCTCTGTGGTAGGGAAAGTGATGGAGTCACTTCTGAAGGAAAGAATAGTTGAGTACCTAGAGGTCAGTGGAGCACAGGACCCAAGGCAGCATGGGTTCACAGCGGGAAGGTCATGTCAGGCAGATCTAATAGATTTCTTTGACTGGGTGACCAAAGTAGTAGACTAGGGAGGGCTGTGGACATGGCCTACCTAGACTTTAGCAAGGCATTTGACACAGTCCCTCACAAAAGATTAATAGTCAAATTAACCAGCTTGGGAGTGGGACCCAGGGTGGTAGCCTGGGTAAAACATTGGCTGGACAACAGGACACAGAAGGTAATTGTAAATGGAGTCCACTCTGAAGAAAGGGGGTTACTAGTGGGGAACAGCAGGGTTCAGTATTGGGTCCAGTCCTTTTTAATGTCTTCATCAGTGACATTGCAGAGGGACTGGAAGGAAACGTATGCCTTTTTGCAGATGACACAAAGATCTGCAACAGGATTGATACACAAGGAGGCATGGAAAGGATGAAAAGGGACTTGGCAAGGTTGGAGGAATGGTCAGAAGTATGGCAGCTAGGATTCAATGCAAAGAAGTGCAAAATAATGCACCTGGGAAACAAGAACCCAGGGGAAGAATTCACAATGGGTGGGGAGGTAGTAACAACAACAAAAAAGGAAAGGGACCTGGGGGTAATCATATCAGATGACCTTAAGGTTAGCAAGCAATGTGAGAAGGCAGTAGGGAGGGCTGGGGGTATACTGGGATGTATAGGGAGAGGCATCATCAGCAGAAAACAGGAAGTTGTTATCCCTCTGTACAGACAGTTGGTGAGACCCCATCTGGAGTACTGTGTCCAGTTCTGGAGACCCCATCTCCGCAAGGACATAGACAGGATAGAGGCAGTCCAGAGGAGGGCAACTAAAATGGTGCAGGGTCTGCAAGAGAAGCCATATGAGGAAAGACTAAAGGAGCTTAATATGTATACCCTTGAGGAAAGAAGGGAGAGGGGGGACATGATAGAAACTTTTAAGTACCTCAGTGGAATCAACAAAGTCCAAGAGGGTAGCATCTTTCAGAAAAAGAGACTTGCAAGAACAAGTGGACACAATTTAAAGATAGAAGGAGGGCGGTTCAGGGGCAATGTGAGGAAGTATTATTTCACAGAGAGGGTAGTGGACGCATGGAACAGCCTTCCTGAGGAGGTTGTGGGGTCTAAAACTGTGGGAGAATTCAAGAATGCATAGGACAGACATAAGGCAATTCTTGTGGGGGGTAGGAAGAAATAGGCTGTTGGTTAACTAGAATCTGCGGCCTATCCTGTAGGTAGGGAAATGGGCAGACTAGATGGGCCTAGCGGTCCTTATCTGCCGTCAAAGTCTATGTTTCTATCTTTCTATGAACACAGTTCAGCCATGTTTTTAGCTGTGACAGATATGGATTTCATAATTTATGGATTGCTATTTGCTATGACTGGTCATATATACTTAAAGAGGAATAATTGATCAAAAGCGAAGAACAACCCCCAAGCCCTCAACTGTTAACTTATAAGCCAAGGAACTATGCAGTGCAAGCTTCGTAATTTTTACCTACACATTTTTTATAGGGGAAGGGATCATAAATCTTTGCATTGAGGAGCTGGCTGCCTGATCCTTTCCCCTTCCTGGTACTGCTTACATACTGTACACCTCCACCCTTATGTGCATATATTTTGTGATGTATGAGTTTGTAAAGCATGGGGATACATTTTATAACTTTCAATGGTTGGGGGATGGATTGTAAACTGTATTTTTTATATGTTAGAGTGCCACCTGATTTAATCAATGCCATTGCTCAACTAACAAAGCTCTTGCTAGCTGAGCATTGGCATTGATTTTAATCCAGTGGCACTCTAACATATAAAAAAATACAGTTTACAATCTGCCGCCTGTTGAAAACAATACAGCACGCTGCTATATGCTACAAACTCATACATCCCCAAAAATATGAGCATGGGGACAGCATGGGGTGGAGCCGTGTGTGAACGGTATCAGAAAGGGAAAGGGATCAGGCAGTCAGCTCATCGATATGAGGATTTACAATCCCTTTTCCTACAAAACATATACTGGTAAAAATGATGAAACTTTCCCTATATGTCTTTGTCTGATATACTAACAGTGGGGGGCTTTGGGACTGCACCAAAAGTGGTGCTGTTTAACACTTTCAGCTCTAGCCAAAAATAAACTGAATTTCTAGATGCTGAAGTGCCTAAGATATGGTTGCAGCCAAGGTGAGCGCTACAACACAGGTGCGGTACTGGGGGATGAGACAACAACAACAGCGTGTGCCAAAAGAGTGACTGCACAGCATGGCTGAATGACAGCACAAGGGCGAGGTGCACCCTAGGCTGGAATGGGTGAACACACATGAAGAGAGATGGCACACAGCAGCTCCCAGAGGGTCAACAGGCAGAGGGGCCAGCACATGCAGGATGCCGTGGCCACATAGCAGGTCCCGACACACAGGAGAACCAGCCCACAGCACAGAGGTGGCATGGCCCATACACCACAGCAGTGCAATGGGACGGATGGCATGCAGGCATCCAATGCCCCCCAAGCAGACCACCAAACCACACACCAGGAATACAGATAAAACATATACTCACCGAAGCATGGCACAGGACATGCAAGGGCACCAGGGCACAGGCACTGGACAGGGGGCAGGGGCTGACGGACGCATGCCTGATACAGAGGCCAGACAGGAAGGGGCAACCATGGCCCTCAGTGGGTGGGGACAGGGGGCTGCATACATAAGGGGCTATGGTCACAGTGCAAGCAGGAACGCCATCCGAACTGGAGGATCTCAGTCCAATATATACAGAGGCAACAAGGCAAACCATTGGCTATGCACGGTGGCTACATCTATCGCAGGGACAAGGCTGGCCCTGAAAAGGTATATTGGCATTGCACTGAGGAGCTGCCTCGCCCGCCTGCACACAGTTGATGTTACTGTGGTGGCCGCCATATGGGAGCATAACCATGCTCCCGATGCAGCGGACGTCGGTGTGCACTGGGTACTGGGGATGCTATGGGACAGGGCGAGGGGATCAATGGACAGCACTGCACAAGTGGTTGCGGTGAGCACCTTGAGGATCCCAGCAGCTGTTATGGGTCGACTGCCAGGGGTGCGCTTACTGTGGCTGACCATGCAGCACGTGCGACATGTGGCATGGGGGTGGCCCACGACACCAGCCACAGTCACCTACCTGGCCATACTGGCTGAGTTCACCATGATGGGGGAAGGGGGATGGATCCTGCTCTATGACAGTGGCCAGGAGTGGGACCAGATTGTGCTCTATGCCAGTGACTGGAGTCTGCAGCAGCTGGTGGACTGCCCTGACTGGTTTATGGACGGAACCTTCAGGGCATGCCCAACACTGTTTGGGCAGCTCTGTACCATACACACCATTCAGTCAGGTGCAGTCCTGCCAGCTGTGTATGCCCTCACCTACATCAGGACTGCACAAACCTACATCCGTCTGCTGGGCCAGCTATGCCTCCACCATCCGTCACTCACCTCCACCACTGTGCTGCTTGATTTTGAGCATTCCAGCTGGCATGCAGTGTCCAGCACCTTCCCAGATGCCAGCATCAGGGGTTGCTTCTTCCACTATTCACAGGCCATCTGGGCCAGGATACAGCAGTGCCCTGAGGTCTTGCACCTGTACTCCACGGACCCAGACCTTGCCCTGCACCTCCAGATGCTGCTGGGATGTTGCTGGCATTGGCATTCGTGCCACCTGCTGATGTACCAGCAGTATTCCAGGAGATGCAGGAGTGGGAGTACATGGTGCAGAATGAGGAGATGCTGCAGCCAATCCTTGACTTCTATGAGGACACCTGGGTTGGTTGCCCCAGCACCCGGTCTGGCCGGGGCATGCAATATTCCCTATCGAGCAGTGGAACTGCCATACAGCAACTGTCCAGGGCCTGGTCAGGACAAATAATGCAGTGAAGGGGCGGCACTGGGCATTTAATACCAGGAATGGTGCATGCCACCCCAGTATCTGGTGGCTGCTGGACTGCCTCCATAAGGAGGAAGTGGCTGGCCATAGGCCACTCAGAGCAGTTGGTGTCAGCAGCCCTGAACACCTGAATGGCCACTGTGGTTGCTAAGTATCACTCCAGGAGCCATTATGACTACCTCCGTGGGCTGGCACACAAGTTTACCTTCCATGTGTGACCAGCCATGGCCAGGTAGTGCTAGAGCCCATCATGCCCTGCTACCAGGGGACCTCCTCCTGTCCCTGTTCATCTGTGCCTGCACAGCATGGGCTCCTGGCTGTTTCCATGCCCAGCAGTCAAGCGGTGCCACCCTGTACAGGTGCCTGCTGCCCCCTCCCTATTCTCCGTAGTTGCTCATTTGACGCATGCTGTCCATGCAGTCGCCCATTGGTGCATTCGCCCTTTCTGCTTGCATGCCCTTTGCGTGCGTTCGCCCAGATTGTGTGCTCGCCCTTCCTGCGGTCACCCGCCGTCTGTCGATCTGTGGGGACTCGCCCACATCACATAAATCCCTGAGATACCTTTGATGTGAAAGTTAGATTTACTGGATTTCAAATGGAAAACAACAATCCACACAACTAAGCAGGGATCACGATATAGGCAAGGCAAGGCAAATTTTATTTGTATAGTGCTTAGTTCATCAAGGGCTCGCCTCTGAGTCCTTTACATACACAAAGTAAATTAATGCTATAAAATAAGCCCACAGATTAAAATAAAATGAAAACACACATTGTTGGTAGAATGTTTGGTACTACTGTACATATACTGAATCTGAACTGATTTAATATACAGGGTTACTCTGGAACACATAGTTCTTAAGGTATTGCTGTTGCTGGATTTAGATAGGAGGCTTTAATTTTATGTACTAGGCAAGGCAAGGCAAGTTTTATTTCTTAGGTGCCAAATCTCGGAGGCTCTGAGCACCTTACAAATATAGACAATTCAAAGAGACAGGACAGTCAGAAATACATAAATAGAGCTAAAAATGATAAAATATAATAAAATCAATAGACAAAGTGCAAAGTGCGAGCATTACTGATATATGAAAAGTTCCTCACAGCTAGTGGTGGTCGAAGTGGCCCCAATTCACTCTGTGAAGTGATTTGCGGAGTGAAGGCGAATTTGCGGAGTGCTCCATAACGTGAAGCAGACTACTTCATGATATAATGGGTAACACAAAGTCCATTGAAAGCAATGATTTCACGTTACTCTGCCTTCCCAAACCACTACTCCACCAATTCTTAAGGCAAAGTACATTGAAAACAATGTACTTCACCTCACTTCACCTTGTTTTTAAGCTCCAAAGGTGAATTTTGCAGTGATTCATGGGATTTCAGGTCGCATGGGCTCTAGATTGTTCTGCACAGCCTCAGTTCAGGGAAGTGTGTGTAGGAAGCTGTAGGAGACAGTCTGCTCTGAGAGCTCTCTCTGATTCAAACCTTCTAAAAGCTATTAAAAAAATCTTTTTGAGTAATTTTTTTTTGTTGAAACTTTAGTTCATCGATTGTAGGAAACCCTACTGTGCTCATATCATCGAGCGTTTATTGTTTGTGTATGGATTTTGAATGTTAATGTATGACATTCAGTCTGTGTACCGAGAGACAGTGGAAGTGTGCTTTGGGGAAGGGGAATATCTGGTGTAGGTAGATTAACTTGGAGAAAAATACAGTTCTTTCTGTTTTGGTGATATTTTTCTTGTATAACTGTGTTAATGTACACACAGTAATATTTTCAGTAATTCTTGCCATTTTTTTGTTGATTGTTGTGGTGCAGCATTGCATAATTTTAGTTATGTTAAAAATACATGGTTATATTACTGAAGTTTTCAATTTGCTACTCATTACTTACTGTGTGTGAGCATGTGTGTGATGCGTTTCATCAAATCAGACACCTTTTATTGTGCCACATAGTAATTTCAGCAATGTGAACCTGCTATCCACTGCAGCTGCGTAATTTTTGTACTTCTTTGTGGTATCTTTACTGGTACTAGTACTAGTGGCTGTTACTGCAGTACACTACCCACCCCATGGCCCACCCAACTGGCAAGGTATTCTTTTCCAGATTTGAATTTCTGATGGTGAGTACTGGTTAGGAGTTGTGCCTTTCTGTCTGCATCTCTTCAGTGCGCAGCACAATCTTAATCTGTCTGTGCATTTGCATCTCTTTAGGGCCCAATCTCCATCTGTAACTTAAGTCACAGTTGTTTCTTTGGCTTCCCTTCAGAGTACTGGACTGGTGTGGTGCATAACGCTACATGAACATTGTACTCATTAATATGCATTTTTAAGTCAGGACCATCATCACGAGTCACTCATGATACAAGTCATGTTCTTCATCATCACGGTCACAAATGCAGTCACAAATCATAATTCACGATTACGTGACGTCATGAATCACAAAATTAATTTTTTTACTAGTCACTTGGATGTATTGTAAGCTTGTTTTGTAGTATCCCTCCAGGCCTCACCAACCCTCCCACTGTACTCATTAATAAGAGTTTTTAAGTTGGGGAGTTTTGTGCTACAGCTCATCAGGGAAGTACAGCCGTAGGCATTCGCGTTCCCAATACAGTTCCATATTGGTTATCTCACACCAAATCACATTCTTCATCATCACAGTCACAAATGCAGTCACAAATCATGATTCACGATCACGTCACGAATCACAACATTAATTTTTTTACTAGTTACTTGGATGTATTGTAAGCCTGTTTGGTATTATTTCTCCAGGCTTCACCACCCCACCACAGTACTCAATAATAAGAGTTTTTAAGTTGGGGAGTTTTGTGCTACAGCTCATTGGGGAAGTACAGCTGTAAGCATTTGCATTCCCAATACAGTTCCATATTGGTTAGCTCACACCATCGACACCGAATCACATTCTTGATCATCATGGTCACAAATGCAGTCACAAATCACGATTCACGATCACATCACGCATCACAAATTAAATTTTTTTACTAGTAACTTGGATGTATTGTAAGCCATTTTTGTAGTATGTCTCCAGGCTTCACCACCCCACCACTGTACTCATTAATAAGAGTTTCTAAATAGGGGAGTTTTATGATACAGGATCAGCTCATCAGAGAAGTACAGCCATAGGCATTCATGTCCCTTCCTGTACAGCATGTGAGTTACAGTACTATAAGTAGTGGTGTGATGGCTAATTAAACTCCGCAAGTGATTCACGGAGTATCGAATACGCGGGAGTACTCCATATTGTGAAATAGAGTACTGCGCTTCATAATGAGGAATGCAAAGTCCATTGAAACCAATGACTTTGCATTATTCTGCCTTCCCCAAACCACTTCTTCACCAATTTTAAGGCACAGTACATTTACATCAATGTAATTCGCCTCACTTCACCTTGTAATTGAGCTCCAAATGAAATTCTGCAATGATTCTTGGGATTGCAGGTCACTTGAGTTCTAGATTGTTCTGCACAGCCTCAGTTCTGGCCTGGGTACTGTGTGTAGTGGTAGCTGGAGACAGTTTGCTCTCAGAGTGCTGTGATTCAAAACCTCTTAAAGCTGTTTAAAATGCCTTTTTGAGTCATTTTTTGCTCAAAATTTAGTACATCGATTGTAGGAAACTATTCTGTGCTTGTATCATTGAGTGTTTATTGCTGTGTGTGGATTTTAAATGTTAATTTAGAACAGTCAGTCTGTGTACTGTGAAGTGTGCTTTGGTGTAGGTACATTAACAGGGAGAAAAAGACAGTCTTTCTGCTTTGGTTATATTTTTCTTTTATAAATGTGTTAATGTACACACAGTAATATTTTCAGTAATTCTTGACATTTTTTGCTAATTGTTGTGGTGCAGCAGTGTATAACTTGGCTGTTTAAAACATTTGATTATATTACTAGAGGTTTTCAATTTGCTACGCATTACTTGTAGTGTGTGGGTGAGTGTGCGTGCAATGCGTGCCATTAAATCAGACACCTTTTATTGTGCCACAGAGTAATTGCAGCAATGTGAACCTGCTATCCACTGCACCTGCATAAATTTTTTATACTGCTCTGTGGTATCTTTACTGGTAGTGGATTGTTACTGCCATGCATTAATCCCCCAACTGGCAAAAGGTATTCCTTTCCAGATTTGGATTTGTCAGTTGTGAGCACTGGTTAGGTGTTGCTATGCCTTTTTGTATGCATCCATTGAGTGCACAGCGCAATCTTAATCTGTCTGTGCATTTGCAGTGCACCATTAATTCTGGGAGACTGCATTTCTTGTTACGCTCTCATTTCACTTCATCAGCACTGGGAAATTTTCTGGACACAAGACAGTAGCATTTTGTCAACACTGAGGAATTTTCTGAACACAAGACAGTAGCATTTTGGGGCGCACATTAATTCTGGTGACTCTGTGTGTGACCACTGCGCACATGATTGAGTGCACCATTAATTCTGGGAGACTTTGCCTTTCTTATTATGCTCTCATTCCACTTCGTCAGCACTGGGGAGTTTTCTGGACACAAGACAGTAGCACTTTGGGGATGCACATTAATTCTGGTGACTGTGTGGGTGGGGTGCTGCCAATATTGTTGTCACTCTGCCTTACTTCACGTTTAAGGTGGAATGACAACGCAAAGTAATAATAACAAGGCGAAGTAAGCCTTACCTATAGGGCACTCCACGTTGTGAAGTGTCAATGTGAAGTGCCCATTTCGCGGGCACTTCGTCCTGCTGAATTTAAATTACTGCATCTCTACTCACAGCTATATCTGGGAATAGAACATAGAAACATAGACTTTGACGGCAGATAAGGACCACTTGGCCCACCTAGTCTGCCCATTTCCCTACCTAGAGGATAAGCTGAAGATCCTAGTTAACCAACAGCCTATTTTTCCTACCTCCACAAGAATTGCCTTATGTCTGTCCCATGCATTCTTGAATTCTCCCACAGTTTTAGACCCCACAACCTCCTCAGGAAGGCTGTTCCATGCATCCACCACCCTCTCTGTGAAAAAATACTTCCTCACATTGCCCCTGAGCCATCCCCCCTCCATTTTCAAATTGTGTCCCCTTGTTCTTGCACATCTCTTTCTCTGAAAGATGCTACCCTCTTGGACTTTGTTGATTCCACTGAGGTACTTAAAAGTTTCTATCATGTCTCCCCTCTCCCTCCTTTCCTCAAGGGTATACATATTAAGCTCCTTTAGTCTTTCCTCATATGGCTTCTCTTGCAGACCCTGCACCATTTTAGTTGCCCTCCTCTGGACTGCCTCCATCCTGTCTATGTCCTTGTGGAGATGGGGTCTCCAGAACTGGACACAGTACTCCAGATGGGGTCTCACCAACTGTCTGTACAGAGGGATAACAACTTCCTGTTTTCTGCTGGTGATGCCTCTCCCTATACATCCCAGTATACCTCCAGCCCTCCCTACTGCCTTCTCACACTGCTTGCTAACCTTAAGGTCATCTGATATGATTACCCCCAGGTCCCTTTCCAATTTTTTTGTTGTTACTACCTCCCCCCAATAGTGTAATCTTCTCCTAGGTTTTTGTCTCCCAGGTGCATTACTTTTCCCTTCTTTGCAATGAATCCAAGCTGCCATACTTCTGACCATTTCTCCAACCTTGCCAAGTCCCTTCTCATCCTTTACACACCTCTTTGTGTATCAACCCTTTTGCAGATCTTTGTATCATCTGTAAAGAGTCATACTTTTCCTTCCAGTCCCTCTGCAATGTCACTTATAAAGACATTAAAGAGGACTGGACCTAGAACTGAACCCTGTAGTACCCCACTAGTAACCCCTCTTTCTCCAGAGTGGACTCCATTTACAATTACCTTCTATGTCCTGTTGTCCAGCCAGTGTTTTACCCAGGCTACCACCCTGGGACCCACTCCCAGGCTGGTTAATTTGATTATTAATCTAAAGTCTAGGTAGGCCATGTCCACAGCCTTTCCCTGGTCTACTACTTTGGTCACTCAGTCAAAGAAATCAATTAGATTCATCTGACATGACCTTCCTACTGTGAACCCATGCTGCCTTGGGTCCTGTGCCCCACTCTCCTCCAGGTACTCAACAATTCAAGTCAATTTAATTCAAGTCAACACTGGGGTAACATGACTGAACTTAGAAAGTCCCATCAGCAACCTGGTGGCAGTGTTTTGCACCAACTGCAGCTAGCGGAGGATCCCTCCAGAAACCCCAAAGTAGAACACATTACAGTAATCCAGCCTGGATGTCATAAAGGCATATACCAAGGTAGGAAGGTCCTCAGGCGTAACTAGGGGTTCGATCCTGGTGATATTCCTCAGATGGTAGAAACTACTTTGGACAACGGAAGGCACCTGAATTTCAAATGTCATCTGTCATTGAGGAACATGCCCAGATTGCCCACCCTAGAGGAATCCATCAATGGTGTAGGTACTAGGAAAAGACCAGTTGCCACACCAGAGGCAATCCTATCACACCTATAGTTCGACTCCACAACCAGTACCTCCATCTTATCAGAGTTACACTAGATAGATCAGCCACTGCCAGAAGTTCCTCTAGGGACATTCCCCTCAAAGGGCATTAGCTGACCATCTTTGCTGGAGGAGGGCTCTTAAGGGGGGCTCTGAGCGAGAACCGCACCATGCAATGATCAGACCAGCTGACCCGATCAGTCTTGAGGTTATCAACCTCTAGCCCCAGTGAGAACACCAAGTCCAACATGTGGCTGCCATGATGGGTCACAGAAGTAACCTCTTGTAACAAGCCCAGAGATGACATCATCTGGAGGAGGTTGTAACCAAGCCTGGAGGATTCATCATCAGCCCAGATGTTGAAGTCCCCCAGCACTATACATCTGGAGGCCTCCAACACCTCACCGATGATGAGATCCGCCATCTCCTGCAGGAATTCTCCCACCACCCTAGGGGGGTGGTAAACCAGTAGAATCCTGCTGCCTGCGCCAGGACCCCCATGCACAGCCACACATTCAAAGGACCTGGTAGCTCCCACTGGGTGCACGGTAAAGCACAGGTCAGATCTAAAGCAGATGGCCACTCTCCCCCCCCTGCGTTCCACTGTAGGGCAGTACACTACAGAGTACCCAAGGGGACAGCTGCCTCCAAGACAGGCCCAGCATTGTCACCCACCCAGGTCTCCGTGATGCAAGCCAAATTGACCATAAAATCAAGTCCACTATAATTGTGGTCTTACTTCTGATCGATCAGGCATTGCAAAGCAGCACCCTAAGGGGACTGGTAGGTGCTGCAGACCCTCTGGCTACCTGTCCACTCGGTCTGGTCAGACCCCTAAGGATGGGAACTTAACACACCTAGCCTCTCTCTAGGTTCTGTCTAAACCCAGGGTGCCTCCTGCACCTAACCACTTCTACTCTGCTGACCTCTGACAAGCCTACGCCTAAGCCTACTAAAAAGTGAGTATACTACCTGAAACTAATATTAGTTTTTAAAGCATTTAATGATTATCTCTTATGTCCATGGTGCTTTTTCCTTTCTCTTTAGTTAATTAGAAATTTTTTTTTTCTTATCTGATGTTAGTAGGTGTGATGTGTTGAAAAGCACTATGCCTGGCAGGTGATATATCTTGCGCTTCACATTACTTCATCAGTATTAGCACTGAATGTGACATCACAGCTGCTCAGAAACAACCACTCTGTAGCTACCAGGTTAGTTGCTTGTGATGTCACTGTTAGTGAGGACACAGTGCTGATGAAGTAATGGAAAGAACAGAACTAGATATGTCAGTTGCCAGGCAGCAGGGCCAGTATTGGGGGGGGGGAGTGCAAGTGATGCAACTGCACCTGGGCCCTGAATGAATTGGGTCCTGAGTCCATTACTGTCCATTTTCACCAGTGCATGCCTGCACTGGTGCTCCCTGCCATTTAAATAATTTCACTGGCTCTCACATCGCAGCATGTGCTCAGCCACATTCATACCTGATTCTGAAATTTCTGTCTGCGTCCTGTCCATCTCGCTGGCTCTTCCTCCTGTCTGCTGCTGTGCCTGACAACTTGAGTCCTACTAGCACACCACTGGTCAAGTGCTCGGCTGTCTCCTCCTCCCAACTGCTGCTTTAAGTCTCTCCCATCAGGCTCACAATCTCTGACTTTCCCTTTGTGGCTTCTGGGGGGGGAGGGCAGCTGGTGAGCCTGCATGCTCTACAGCATTTGCACCAACAGTCACCTGACCAGCTGCTACTTGGTCAGGTAAGTCGGAGCCATGGGGGTAACAAACCTCATGAGAAGAGCTCAGTGAATACTTGGCTATTTACTGAGGGAGGTAGGATGTGCTGCTGCCTTAGCCTCTGTTAACATCACTCATCTCTCTCGGTCTTATCTCGGGCAGCGAAAAATAAATATCTTCTATTGTTGTGAAGTCATGTCTGTCTCTCTGACTTGTCTTGCTAGGAGAAAAACAAAACTCAAAAGCTTAAAAAGGGAAAATAAAAATGAGCAAACACTAATGGCAGGTCAGGAGGGAGGGAGGGAAGGAGACGAGATCACCACCAGCCAGGGGTGGGGGTACAGCTGGGCTCCAGGGAAGAAAAAAATGCATTGGTGTGTGTGTGTTAATTCAAGCAGCGATCAGCCTCATGTTTGTTGAACTTTGACTAGTCTCTTTCCAAACCAGATAGTGATGTGATCACTATCTGGTCTGGAAAGAAAGGTTTTAAACTTTTTTTTTCAGAATTGGATATATGTGTTCAGAAAATGGAAAACAATATTTCCCGGGTTGGGGGGAGGGTAGCCATTTCTTACAGTCTTGCACCAGGGCCTATGAAATCCTACTGCTGGCCTTGCCAGGCAGAGTGCTGTTCAACATATCCAGCATAAAACTTCAGCAATAATACATGGCAGGGTGTGGTATATCATGAGATATCATCATGACTTGATGCATTGTAAGGCATGAGAATGCTAAGTGCCTTCAACCACCCAAGAAGTGATAATATGTCATGATAAACCACACCCTGGAGTGCATTACTGTTTTTTTAAAATGGCCCTACAGTGTTACGAAATGGTTGATATTGGTAAACAGATTTAGACCACGATGATATACAGTGATATCATGGTGTTTCAAAGAATGTTTCAGTTAACCACCATCCAGGATTTCTCCTCTCCATTTTAGATTATCACATAAAAAATGTATGATAAGCAAAAGAAAAAGCAAAATACTTCAGAAGTTAAGACTGACTTCTTACTAATACAATGTACCAACCTAAAAGAGCAATTTTTTTTACACAGTACAAACTAACACACACACAAACCTACCTCATAAAACAATACAAAACTGAAAATTAACCTTCCGCTATACTGTGCATTGTGCTCTTCCTCAGACTGCAATAAATGAGGAATGAAAAAGACAGCTGAAGTGATTAGATCTTTCAGATCATTTCAGCATGCTGCTGAAGTTCACTGATGGCAATAAGCTGGCAAAAAGAGTTGATTTAGCAAAGGAGTGGAAAACACTACCAAGGAACCTGCACCCATTAGGGGTATGAGATATTAAATGGGGCCTTAGATTTAATATGGGGAAGTGCAACATCCTACACATAGGGATGAGAAATCTGGGTCACACATACATCTTGTGTGGTGCAAGAATGGACAGCACAAATGAGAAAATGATTCAGGGGTAACTGTGGATAATCAGCTGAAGCCAGATGGTCAATGTGTTTCTACAGTCAAGACAGCAATTAGAATGCTGGGATGCATAGGGAGAAGTTAAGAAGCAGAACAAAAACATTGATCCTTACCCTGTGCATGACCTTAGTCTGAGCATACGTGCAGTACTGTGTCCAGTTCTAGTCCATGTAGCACAGAAAGGATGGAAAGAGATTGAGAGGTTTCAGCATCATGCCATTATGCTGGTTAGTGACTTAGAAGGCAAAAGCTACAACAAGGTACTGGCCATCTTCAAATTATATAGCCTAGAAATGAAAAGACTGAGAGATGACTTGATCATGGTTTTCTGAATACTAAATGGGAAAGACAATGTGGTGTTTGAGCTGGTGAGTAGAAGAAATAGAAGGTGTGCCATCTAACTAAAGGGGGGCATGGCTTCACCAGCAACAAGATGACAGCTTAACTTTGATCCTCTCCACCCCTCAGCAACCTATTCTCTGCCATTCACCCTCCAGCCCCTACAAAAGTAAACTAAACACATCTTTGTGACACTGGTGTTAGTACCTTTATTGCTGGGTTTTCTGTCTCAGGTGGTGAATTCCTGCAGTCTGAATTCTGGCTCAGTTGACTGCCCTGTGGGCACAAAAAGGCTCTACAATGGCAATGGGCAGGAAATCAATTATGGGTACTGTATGTGCGCCATCAAGCAATGTTTTCAGTGGCTCCTCATGTGGAGAGGTTAAAGCCACTTCAGCCCATACTACACAGGAGGTCATCCAGATGGACAGTAGACTCACAGCATCTGAAAGAAAAACAGAAGGTCACAGTGTGGTATTCAAGGACTTCAGGGAGGTAGTGAGAGAACAAGGCTGCCTAATACATTATTTGCAGAGTAAAGTCAATAATATGGAAAACCACGGCCACAGCAACAACCAATAGTGTGAGGGTTTTCCAAAAGGCAGCGAGATGAAGGATGCTGCAGTCTTCTTAAAACATGTTGCTAGCCTTGCTTGTAGAGCAGAAAGCAGCTAACTAAAAGAAGCTACATTTTCTTATTAATTTAACACTTATACCTTAGCAGGAGTCAGTGTCTGTTGAGATTAAGCAAACAGATACTTTATTAGAAGTAGAAGGGGTCTTATTTAGGGTTTAAAAAAAAAGAAAGAAAAAAAAGAAAGTCAGTGTGTGTTCTGTGCTGGGAAGGATTCTGAATCAGTTTACTTTGCTAAACCAGTAGGAGGAGAGAGAGCTTAATTGGGGGTGTGGCTTAGACACTATAAAAGCAGGTGACTCAAATTACAACTTCCTGTTGCTAGCCTTTTTTCTTACTAATTGCCCTCCTTCCCACCCAAAGCCAGTTCTACTTTTATAGCAACTGGATTTGGCTGTCAACAGGAACTTCCTGTTTGGCAGTAGGAAGGGAAGGATCATAGAGAAACATTGGTTTTGTCAACACTAAAGGAAAAAAGAAGCTCACTCTTCCCCCAGCTGCTGGTAGTCTGACACTGAGCAAGGAAGAAGGAGGCTACTGAAGAATATAGGAGGTTACTGTCGCAGAACAGGAAGGGTGAGAGTTGTAAGGAGAGGAGAGGAGAGAATAAGCATACAGAGAAACAGGAGAGGGGACACAAAATAAGACATGATAGGAGTGGTGCAGTGCAATGGGTGTGGGGCGGCAGAGTTCTGGGAGACATTCTGGAGGCTGCAATGCTGCCCTATTTGCAGGCACCTCTCTGGTCTGAGGGAGGAGGTTGCCCATCTCTGGGCTGACCTGGCTAGGATTCGTGAAACCTCCTCCCCCACCCAGGGACCACCAGGGCCAATGCCACTACCTCAGAGGTTCCCAAGAAAGAGGAGAGGCTAGACCAGAGTGGGTTCAGGGAGGGAGAGGGTGGTGGAAAAGAGTTGCATCCCTCCAGCTGTACCTCTCCACAATTCATTTGCTCTTCTGATGGATAGTGGTTCCTCTATGGAGGCACCCGTAGTGGAGACCAAGGAGGATGCTGGGAACCTTCACAAAGGAGACCCACAGGAGGGTGGCATGAGACCCCACAGGGGAAGGAAACAACTCCTGGTGGGGGACTGATTCATTGGGGGTTAGAAATGGGGGAGGAAGGGGAGAGGGAGGTAAGGTGCCTGCCTGGCACCACGGCTTGGAGGGACAGGAAGCGAATCCTCAGGATCGTGGGAGCAGCTCCACGAGGGAGGGAGCTGGATGTCATTGTCCACCTAGGGACAAATGACCTGGCTAGGAATTGGATCAGAGCAGTGCAAGAGGAGTTTGTAGAGTTGGGGAGGGGCCTTAGACAAGTAGCGCATACAGTAACCTTCTCAGAGGTGCTGCCTGCCTATGGCAAGGGTGATGCTAGGGTACTCCTCACCAGGGAATTCAATGAATGGTTGAAAAACTGGTGTGGAGCTCAAGGTGTTGGCTTCATTGGGGACTGGGGAGCCACCTGGAGGGATGCAGACCTATACTGGTGCGATGGTCTGCATCTGTCCGGGGGAGGGACCAGGATCCAAGGTGAGAGGTTAAAATGCTTCATTGGCAAGCATTTAAACTAGCCAGGGGGGGAGGCACTGAAAAGGAACAGGGAAATCCCAGCCTCCCCCCACAAACAACAGTAATTAGTGAGGTAAACACCAAGGTAGAGAAGTCATTAGGGAGCAAGAAAAAAGTAAATGTAAAAAAAGGCAAAGGCAGTAAGGACAGGAATGGGGCTAAAAGGGATAGGGCCATCAAAAAGTGGAGGGTGATGAGTACCAATGCCCATAGTCTGTGTAACAAGCTCCCTGAACTAGTGGCCTTGATGGAAAAGGGTTGCATGGATATTGTAGCAGTCACAGAAACATGGTACACAGAGAACCATGACTGGGATGTCAGCATACCAGGATACACAATCTACAGGAGGGACAAGGAGGGTAAAAGAGGAGGAGGAGTAGCTCTTTATGTAAAGGAAGGGATCAAAGCAACAGAACTAAAGGGTAAACAGGGAGCAGATGAGACACTCTGGGTCACCCTGGAGACAGGAAATGGCACCACAATCTGCATGGGGGTTGTATACAGACTCCCATCTCAGGGGGAGGGAATGGACAAAGAAATGATAGAAGGCTTCCTTAGAACGGCAGAAAAAGGTGAGATATTGTTGATGGGGGACCTGAATATGCCAGATGTTAACTGGAGCACCTTTGCTGCAGGCACATCCAAGAGCAGGGTCATTCTTGATGCCCTACAGGGGGCATGCCTCAGACAGCTAGTATTGGAACCCACTTGGTAGGGAGCAATCTTAGACCTGGTACTCTCAAATGGGGACGGAGAAAGAATCTCAGATTTAGAAGTGGGTAGCCATCTGGGAACAAGCGACCACCAAACAGTGTGGTTCATGTTAAACACAGCCATACAATCAAGCCATACAAAAGCAAGAGTATTGGATTTTAGGAGGGCTGACTTTGGGAAAATGAGAGAGTGCCTCAGAAAAGCACTAGCAAACAGGCAAGAAGGAGGGGTAGAGGAACAATGGGGAGTAATGAAAACAGCCATCACAGAGGCAACAAGCATTTGCATAAAGCAAATCAACAAAACACTATGATGGAAAAAACCACTATGGTTCTCAAAAGAGGTGGCAGGGAAGGTTAAGGAGAAAAGGATAGCATTCAGGAAATATAAGGAAACACAGAATGAGAAGGACAGAGAACTCCATCAGTTAAAGCAGAAAGAAGCTGGGAAGGCAGTCAGAATAGCAAAGGCCTAAACCAAGGAAAAGATAGCCAACTCTGTTAAGAAGGGGGATAAGACCTTTTATAGGTACATTAGGGAGCAAAGAAAGACCAAAGAAGGGATACTGAGGCTTAATAAGGGGGAGGGAATGTGGGTAGAGGGTGACAATGAAAAAGCAGGGATACTGAATGAATATTTCTGCTCAGTATTCACAAAGGAAGAGGAGGGGGAGGTACCTGAACCAAACAACAGAAACACTCTGAAGACGGGGGTCGATATCAGTCCATTTACAGAAGAAAGGGTTCTGAAAGAGCTAATAAAATTGAAGGTGGACAAAGCAATGGGGCCTGATGGGATTCACCCAAGAATTCTAAAAGAACTAAGGGTAGAACTAATGACACTGCTGACTACTCTTTTTAGCAAATCATGGGAGGATGGGGTGGTACCTGAAGACTGGAGGAGGGTGGATGTGATTCCTCTTCACAAAAGTGGGAGCAGGACAGAGGCAGGAAACTACAGACCAGTTAGTTTGACCTCACTGGTAGGTAAAATGATGGAATCACTTCTGAAGGAAAGAATTGTTGAGTACCTAGAGGCCAGTGGGGCACAGGACCCAAGGCAGCATGGATTCATGATGGGAAGGTCATGTCAGATGAATCTAATAGATTTCTTTGACTGGGTGACCAAAGTAGTAGACCAGGGAGGGGCTGTGGACATGGCTTATCTAGATTTTAGCAAGGCATTTGATGCAGTCCCACACAAAAGATTAATACACAAGTTAGCCAGCTTTGGAGTGGGTCCCAAGGTGGTAGCCTGGATAAAATTTGGCTTGACAACAGGATGCAAAGGGTAGTAGTAAATGGAGTCCACAGTGAAGAAAGGAGGGTTACTAGCAGAGTACCACAGGGTTCAGAACTGGGACCGGTCCTTTTTAATGTCTTTATAAGTGACATTGCAGAGAAACTGGAAGGAAAAGTATGTCTCTTTGCAGATGACACAAAGATCTGCAACAGGGTTGATACACCAGATGGAGTGGAAAGGATGAGAAGGGACTTGGCAAGGTTGGAGGAATGGTCAAATGTATGGCAGCTCAGATTCAGTGCAAAGAAGTGCAAGGTAATGCACCTGGGAAACTAAAACCCAGGGCAAGAGTATACAATGGGGGGTGAGATACTGACAACAGTAAAAATGGAAAGGGACCTGGGGGTAATTATATCAGATGGCCTAAAGGTGGGCAAGCAATATGAGAAGGCAGTAAGGAAGGCTGGGGGGATACTGGGATGCATAGGGAGAGGTATCAATAGTAGAAAACAGGAAGTTGTTATCCTCTGTACAGACAGCTGGTGAGACCCCATCTGGAGTACTGTGTGCAGTTCTGGAGACCCCATCTCCACAAAGACATAGACAGAGTGGAGGCTGTCCAGAAGAGGGCAATCAAAATGGTGCAGGGCCTGCACCAGAAGACATATGAAGAATGACTAAATGAGCTTAATATGTATACCCTTGAGGAAAGGAGGTAGAGAGGGGACATAATAGAAACTTTCAAGTACCTCAAGGGAATCAACAAAGTCCAAGAGGGTGGCATCTTTCAGAAAAAGAGATGTGCAAGAACAAGGGGGCACAATTTGAAGATAGAGGGGGGACGGCTCAGAGGTAATGTGAGTAAGTATTTTTTCACAGAGAGGGTTGTGGATACATAGAACAGCCTCCCTGAGGAGGTCGTGGAGTCAAGAACAGTGGGGGGAATTCAAGAATGCATGGGACAGACATAAGGCAGTCCTAGTGGGGGGTAGGAGGAAGTAAGCTGTTGGTTAATTAGGATCTGCAGTTTATATGTTAGGTAGGAAAATTGGCAGACTAGGTGGGCCAAGTGGTCCTTATCTGCCATCAAATTCTATGTTTCTATGTCCTGCTGGCAGTTCTACAACTTAAGAGGGATGATACATGTAACATTGAGAGAGCCCATCGATCTTTGGCTACCCAACCGAAGAACGGAGAGCCCCCATGGCCTATATTGGCAAGTTTCCTTAGCTATACTGTTAAAACAGCTGTTCTACACTACTCCAGAGAATTGGGGAAAACTGTTCTGGCAGGATCATACCATCCATATGTATCAGGACTTTTCCAATGACTTATCTGCTAAGTTAAAAACCTATACTGATGCACGACACGTTGTGCACAACCAGGACCTTCACTTTTCTTTGCACTATCCAGCCACAATGCATATTGTCTATAATGGATTGCCCCTGCTATTTGTCACTGCAGAACCTCTAATGCACTTCCTATACAAATATTGACCTAAGTAGATTAGGGAACCATGGCACTCCACTCAGACAGGTGCCCTTTGGCCCCCAGAAGAAATGGACACAAGTGCTCCTCCCTGCAGTGCTGAAAATCTACAGAATTGCAATGGAGAAACATAAAGTTAATCTCTTCCCAAATGCACTCAGAAAAGAGCCTTTAATAAGCAACATCAAAAAAAGAGAAGGCAGTAAGGAGGGCTGGGAGGATACTGGGATGCATAGGGAGAGGCATCGCAAGTAGAAAACAGGAAGTTGTTATCCCTCTGTACAGACAGTTGGTAAGACCACATCTGGAGTACTGCATGCAGTTCTGGAGTCCCCATCTCCGCAAAAAGATAGACAGAGCAG
Source organism: Neoceratodus forsteri (assembly GCA_016271365.2). Taxonomy (NCBI): domain Eukaryota; kingdom Metazoa; phylum Chordata; order Ceratodontiformes; family Ceratodontidae; genus Neoceratodus; species Neoceratodus forsteri. The sequence continues at coordinate 1,784,825,096 of CM057450.1, forward strand.
AGGCTGTCCAGAGGAGAGCAACCAAAATGGTGCAAGGTGTGTACCAGAAGACATATGAAGAAAGACTAAAGTTGCTTAATATGTGTAGCCTTGAGGAAAGGAGGGAGAGGGAGGACATGATAGAAACTTTCAAGTACCTCAAGGGAATCAACAAAGTCCAAGAGTGTAGCATCTTTCAGAAAAAGAGATGTGTAAGAACAAGGGTGCATAATTTGAAGATAGAGGGGGGACGGCTCAGAGGTAATGTGAGGAAGTATTTCTTCATGGAGAGGGTACTAGATGCATGGAACAACGTTCCTGAGGAGGTTGTGAAGTCAAAAACAGTGGGTGAATTCAAGAATGCATGGGACAGACATAAGGCAATTCTAGTGGAGAGTAGGAGGAAGTAGGCTGTTGGTTAACTAGGATCTGTAGTGTATCCGTTGGGTAGGGAAATGGGCAGACTAGGTTGGCCAAGTGGTCCTTATCTGCTATCAAATTCTATGTTTCTATGTTCTAAAAGAATTCACCTATACAACCCCTCTGTTTCATGAAGCAACAGCAAAGGAGAAGATACTGATGGTTCCTCGGATGGTCTGGGAACCATGTTGGTGAAAAACAGGTATCCTTCTCTTAGACGGTCATCTCCTCAGCCTCAGCCTCCTTACAAGCCAGTGGACCCTCCAGAGCATAAACCTCCTGCTAGTCCTCCTGATGACTCAACTTGCCCAAGCCACTGAGTCTCAGGGAAAATCGTGAACAGATGAGATTGCTGCGGCGTTTTCATCGCCTGCTTCCAGCTTCTTGGGGAATAAGGAGATTGGCCATGAGGCACAGCTGCAAGTGTCTCTCCTGAATGCGATGACAGCATCTTCTGAGGACTGAGTTTTCACCCTAGATTACTGTGAGCACTCTCTTGCTTCAAATCACACCCAGACTATGGAGTTGGGGGGGTAGGGGCAGATTTTTTCTGCCCATCGCAAGAATCACATGGTTCAACCTTCAGAATGGGGTTAATCTCTCTCACAGATGACTTGGCTTTCCCCCTACCCCCCCTCTCTTCAGTGGGGTTGATCTGATGAAGTCACTGAATGAGTCAGCAAACAGTCTCCCAAGGTTCCTTGAATACAGCTCAAATGAAAGAACTATCTTTTAGAGCCCAGCGAAATCGTAAAGGGAGAAGGTGAAGACAGATCAGTGACTCAGTCAAAAGGGAGAAACCTTCTCAACCTATAATCCAAATTTTTATTTCTTTCTTCAAATAATGGTTAATTATTTGTATGTTTCCAATCACTGCTCCTTCAATAGATAATGTAACGTTTCAGAACAAGTGTTCCTTCATCAGACAATTGGAGCATTCTACGTAAACATAGAAAACCCATACTTATAAAATGTTCCAAATGCAGGCTCCTTAAATCATAAATAAACATCAATATCAAAACAGAGGGCACAAACCTGAAATTACAATAAATGTGTCCAAGTTCACTATAACAGTATAAACAATTCTTTCCTTCAGAAGTGATTCCATCACTTTCCCTACCTCAGAGGTCAAACTGACAGGTCTGTAGTTTCCTGCCTCTGTCTTGCTCCCACTTTTGTGAAGGGGAATCACATCCACCTTCCTCCAGTCCTCAGGTACCACACCATCCTCCCATGATTTGTTAAAAAGGGTAGTCAGTGGAGTCACTAGTTCCCCCCTTTATTCTTTTAGAATTCTGAGGTGAATTCCCTCAGGCCCCATTGCTTTGTCCACCTTCAGTTTTAGGAGTTCTTTCAGAACCCTTTCTTCTGTGAAAGGACTGGGATTGACCCCCCCTATCCAGAATGCTTCTGTTAATTGGATTAGGCACCTCCCCCTCCTCCTCTTTTGTGAATACTGAGCAGAAGTATTCGTTCAGTATCCCTGCTTTTTCACTCTCCCTCTCTGCCGACCCATGTCCATTCTATTCAGCCTCACTATCTCTCCCTTTGTCTTTTGACACTCCTTAATGTACCTATAAAAGGTTTTATCCCCCTTCTTAACTGAGCTGGCTATCTTTTCCTCAGTTTGGGCCTTTGCTATTCTGACTTCCCTCCCTGCTTCCTTCTGCCTTAACTGGTACAGTTCTCTGTCCTGCTCCTTCTGTTTCCTTATACTTCCTAAATGCTATCTTTTTCTCACTAACCTTCCCCGCCACTTCTTTTGAGAACCATAGTGGCTTTTTCTTTCATTTTGATTTGTTTATTTGTTTCACAGAAAGTCTTGTTGCCTCTGTGATGGCAGCTTTGATGTTTCCCCATTGTTGCTCTACCCCTCCTTCTATCCTGTCTGCTAGTACTTTTCTAAGGCACGCTCCCATCTTGCCAAAGTCAGCCCTCCTGAAGTCCAGTGCTTTCACTTTTGTATGGCTTGACTCTGTAGCTGAGTTTATCATGAACCACACCGTTTGGTGGTCACTTGTTCTCAGATGGCTACCCACTTCTAAATCTGAGATCCTCTCGCTGCCCCTATTTGAGAGTATGAGGTCAAAGATTGCTCCCTCATGAGTGGGTTCCAAAACTAGCTGTCTGAGGCATGCCACCTGTAGGGCATCGAGAATTGCCCTGCTCTTGGATGTGGCTGCAGCAAAGGTGCTCCAGTTAACATCTGGCATATTCAGGTCCCCATCAACAGTATCTCCCCTTTCTCTACCATCCTAAGGATGCCTTCTATCATTTCATTGTCCATTCCTTCTCCCTGACATGGGGGTCTGTACACAACCCCTGTGCGGATTGTAGTGCCATTTCCAGTCTCTATGGTGATCCATAGTGCCTCCTCTCCTCCCTGTTTACTCTTTTGTTCCATTGCTTTTATCCCTTCCTTTACATAAAGAACTACTCCTCCACCTCTTCTACCCTCCCTGTCTCTCCTGTAGGTTGTGTGCCCTGGTATGTTAACATCCCAGTCATGGTTCTCTGTGTACCATGTTTCTGTGACTGCTACAATATCCAGGCATCTCTCTTCCATCAAAGCCTAAAGTTCAGGAAGCTTGTTTCCCAGACTGCAGGCATTGTTACTCATTACCCTCCATTTCTTTATGGTCTTACCTCTTTTTGCCCCATCTCTGTCCTTATTGCCTTTGTCATTTTCTCCATTTACCCCAGCCCTTCTCCCTATCAACATCTCTGTCTTGGTATTTACCTCACTTACTACTCTGATTTATTTGGAAGGGGCTAGGATTTCCCTGCTCCTTTCCAGTGCCTCTCCCCTTGGCTAGTTTAAATGCTTGCCAATGAAGCATTTAAACCTATCACCCAGGATCCTGGTTCCCCTCCTGGACAGATGAAGACCATCACACCAGTATAGCTAATGCAAGCACGTTGTTACGTGTTCACCTTTGCAGCCCAGCCCCTTTCTTTATCACCTGGTGAGGTGAAGTACAAAACTAAAGAATTGGTTTTGGCATGTCTGCTAATGGCACCAGTATAGGCACCAATGAAGCCAAATCCCTGAGTTCTGCATCAGATTTTCAACCACTGATTGAATCCCATGGTGTGGAGTACCCTAGCCTCATCCATGCCATAGACAGGCAGCACCTCCAAGAAGGTTACCATGCATGCTACTTGTCTAATGCCCCTCCCCAACTCTACAAACTCTTTCTGCACTGCTCTGATCCCTATTTCAGCCTGGTCATTTGTCCCTAGGTGAACAATGACATCCAGCTCCCTGCCCCGTGCAGCTGCTCCAGTGATCCTGAGGATTCCCTCCCTGTCCCTCCAAGCCATGGTGCCAGACAAGCACCTCACCTCCCTATCCTCTTCCTCCTCCTCCAGTTCTACCTTCCTAACAATGAAGACCTCCACCAGGAGTTGTTTCCTTCCCCTGTGGGATCCCATGCCACCCTCATGTGGGTCTCCTTTTTGGAGGTTCCCAGCATCCTCCTTGGTCTCCCCTGTGGGTGCCTCCATAGATGAACCACACTTTGACAGAATGGCATATGAATTGTGGAAAGGTACAACTGGAGTGATGCACCTCTGTTCCACCACCCTCACCCTCCCTGAGCCCACTGTGGTCCAACCACTCCTCTTTCTTGGCAACCTGTGAGGCAACAGCAGTGGCCCTGATGGTCCATGGGTGAGAGAGGAGGTCCCCCAAATCCTGGCCAACTCAGCTGGGAGATAAGCAACCTCCTCCCTCAGCCCAGAGAGGTGCCTGCAGATGGGACAACACCACATCCTCCAGAACATCTCCCAGAAGACTGCTGCTCCACAGCCATTGCACTGCACCACTCTCATCATGTCTTATTTCTGGCCCCTTAACTGTTGTTTGGAATACTTACTCTTTCCTCTGTTTATTTTTTTTATTTTTCTCCCTAGTTAAGTACTGCCTCTGTGCCCTTTAAGCTCCTGACCTTCCTGTTCTGAGACAAGAAGTTCCTATACATCTCAGTAGTCTCCTTACTTGCTCAGAGTCAGACCTCCAGCAGCTGGGGGTTGGGGGTGGAGAGCTACTCTTTTCCTTCTAGGATGGTAAGTCTTTTGTGGCTCTATGATCACTCACTTTCTGCTCCCAAACAGGAAGTTCCTTTTGTCAGTCAAATCCTGTGCCTATAAAAGTAGAACTGGCTTAGGATGGGGGAGGGAAGAAGGGCAAGATAGTCCCAGTAGAGAATTCTAGTTATAACAGCGGCTCCTTCTTCTTGGAGTTCTCTGCTTGTTTTCTGGCAGAAGCTATCTAGGGCAGGTTTTAAATCTGGCTTTAACCTGACTTCCTTCTAGCTAAGCCACTCTTCCTACTTCACAGCTCTTTCTACACTTAAGTTAATTGCACAGATAACAATTCCCTTTAGCCACTCGAGACAAGCACTTAGATAACTGCACAGATAACAATTCACTTCAGCTAACTCAGGAAAACACACTAAGTTTTTGTTGTTGTTGTTTGTTTTGTTTTTACCCTAAATTGAAGGTCCCAGTAGTGCAGTTCTAGTTATTTAGTCCCATTAGAGAAGTATAGTTATAACTGCAGCTCCTTCTTCTTGCCAGAGCAAATAGATCGGTCTTTAAGCAGCTCTTAAAAACCTCAACTGAAGAGGCCTCCCTGATAGCTGGTGGTAGTGAATCCCACAGGATGGGGCTGGGAACACTAAACGCCCTGTCGCTGGCAGTTTTTAACTTTGTCCTGGAATTGCAAGGAGGCTCCTAGAGGAGGAGGAATGAAGGGAGTGGACAGGAACGGCAGGTGTGAAGTGAAGAGCAAAACTGAACAGTTGGTTTTGGTGTGTCTGCTAATGGCTACGGGTGCAACTGAACATTGATGGGGCTAATTTGGGACTACAGGACCTACAAATGTCTTTTTAGAAAAGTAGAAGCTGGTTTAATCCAGGTGAATTTATAGGTATGAAATTATTTGGTCCCTTACTTACATAAATACTATATTAAACATGTTTGTTTATGTGAAACTTGGAAAAATTATTTAAGTGATGAGCCTTTTTATTCCCTTACAGAGAAAAACATAGAATGATTTATATTTGGGATGAAAATTCTTTTGTGGAACCAAAAAAGTAAATATCATTTATTATTATTTTTGCTGCCAGATTTATAACGTCCTTTTTGTGTTTGGAATTTATTAAGATTTAATCTTTTTACAGAAAGTAAAATAACCGCATTGTAGCAAGAAGGCAAAGTATACCCCCACCCCCATGGCAGACAAGTGTTGACGTGATGGTGAACCTGGGCAGATTTATTGTAATTTCAGGTTTGTTTCCCCTGTTTAGATATTGATGTACATTTATGATTTAAGGAACCTGCATTTGGAACAATTTATAATTCTGGGTTTTCTATGTTTACACAGAATGCTCCAATTGTCTGATGAAGGAACATTTGTTCTGAAATGTTACATTATCTATTGAAGGAGCAGAGATTGGAAACATACAAATAATTAGCCATTATTTGAAGAAAGAAATAAAAATTTGGATTGTAGGTTGAGAAAGTTTTTCCTTTGACCAAGTCACTGAATGCTCATGTGATCCAAATGTCTGAGTCTCCCAGACTGCAGTGAATATTTTGTAATTTTTCTTACCTCAGACTTGGACTACTCATCAAGACCACTGCTAGATCATTTCCTCTACCTACAATAACACTGACTGCCTTTATCAATCAATCAATCAATCAAAATCTTTATTTATCCAGGTGGACATCATTGAGTAAGGTTCATTTGCAAGATGGACCTGGGTATAACAAGGTGAAGTACAACAAAGGAAATCATATATATATATATATATATATATATATATATATATATATATATACACAGTATATATACGTATACACATATATACATACACACACACATAATACACAATATACAATATACATATGTAGACAGAGGCAATAATGATACATAGGAGTATGGTACAATACATGAAGGCCATACACCAGAGAACATATTACAAGAGAACCATATACAGTTGCAAAGAAATAAGTGATGTGCCATTCACTAGATAACATATTGCAGGAGAACCATATAAAGATTGCAACCCCCATGCGCAGTTAAAGTGCTGGAGCTTAACCTGGGGGAACCGTTTTAAAAACTGCCAGAAAAGTACAGCAGCGAGCAGGGAAGGGAAGAACCAGAGGGGGGTGTAGGAACCCAGATAAGTGTATAATGTTAGGATCCCAGGGGTCGCTTTTTGGGAATCATGGTAAAGAAATAAAAAGGTGGTAGAGGAGCTGAGATAAGGACTGTTGCCAAAGAAGGACTAAGATGGATACTAGGGAACTTTGAGAGGTAGGATTAAGGACAAGAGAATGACAATGGGCCATGAAGACACAAGTGAAGGCAGAGGAAAGGAATGAGATCCACATGATGAATGAGATTACCAAAGATTGAGGGTTAGAAGTGGGTAGGATAAAAGGAACCTAGGCTATGATCATGGAAAGCAGTTGCAAAGCTCCTTGATGAGCAGAGAGTAAAGGGTCTTGAAGGTAGCGACACTGACCGGAGTGCTCAGCTTCAATGTTTTCTGAAGTCTGTCCCATAGAGATTGCAACACAGTGCTTATTGCCACTCTACCAAAGCGAGATTTGACTTTGGGGACTCTCAGTGAGATGGATGTGAGACTTCTCAGGGCATACTTGCCTATCTGGTTTAAGGGGAGGCAGTCAGCTATATATTGTGAAAGTTTATTTGAAATAGCTTTGAGGGTCCATATAGCAGCATTTCTATTCCATCTATACTGATGGGAAGACCAGCCCATGGCTGCATATAGGGAGCAGTGGTGAATAGAAAAAAGGAGACCTATGATGAATCTCAGAGTTTTGTGGTACAGCGTGTCCAATTTTACGAGGTAGGAGGCAGGACAATGACTGTACAGGAAATCCACGCAGTCTATCAGAGAGAGGAACGTTGTTTGGACCAGATGTAATTTAGCATCTCTTGTTAGAAAGTGGCTGATCCTAAAGAAAATGCCCAATCTTTGTCATAGTTTTTTTTAGAAGATCCTCTATATGATCTATAAAGTATAGCCTACGATCCAGCCACACTCCCAGGTATTTGAATTTTTCAACAAATTCCAATTTTTCTCCGAGAATTGTAGAAATATGCGGTACTAAACCTGCAAACACCAGATTCACTGTATGTACCAGAGGAGACAAAAGCATCGCTTTGGTTTTCTTAGCATTAAGTAAAAGTTTTGGTTTAGGAGCTGGTTTTGTAACAAGTTGAATTTGGCTTGTAGGTCGCTGCATGTGGCTTCTGGGGTTGGGCGGCTTAAGTAAAGTACTATATCATCTGCGAACAGATGGATGCTGGCCCTGGTTACACAGTCATCAGTGTTGTTGATGTAGATGGCAAACAATATAGGATCTAATATAGATCCCTGAGGGACACCTCTCAGCAGAGGTTTGAGGGTTGAGAATTCACCTTCGGCCTTAACTTGCTGGAGGTGGTCAGAGAGGTAGCGATTAAACCACCGCAAAGACAGTGTATCCAACCCTACTGCTTGCAGAGAGGGGAGAAGCAGTCTATGGTCGACAGTGTCGAAGGCCTTACTTAAATCTAAAAAGACAGCACAAATGTAGTTCCTATTGTCCAGTTCTCTTTGGCAATCGTTAGCCACCTTTGTGAGAGCTGTAATAGTACTATGTTTCACTCTGAAGCCTGATTGGACTGGATTTAGGAGATTCATAGATTCTAAGTAAATTCTCAACTGATTGCTTACAATTTTTTCCAGTAGTTTTGTCAGGACTGGAAGAATTGAAATTGGTCTATAGTTGTTTAGATCACCAAGGTCCCCTGACTTAAACAGAGGAATGATGTATGCCACTTTCCAAGTGGATAGGATAAACCCTTGGGACAGGGATAGGTTAAATAGGTACGTTACAGGCACAGCTAACGTGTGTTGTGCCACTTTTAGAAAATAGGGGTCAAGCGTGTCAGTGCCAGCACTTTTTTTTGTATCCAGCTTCAGCATCAATTCTTCAACTTTAGCCATTTATCCATCTAAGGGACAGTCTGAGTGAAAGACTGTGTTTGCGGGACCCCAGAAAGTGTGATTTGTGCACAGCAATATTTCTAAAAAGAAATCATTTGTTTTAAGGTGCTTGTGGAGCCCTGTCACCTGGTCTGTAGGAAACAGGAAGAGACCGGGGTAGTTTGAGTAATATACTAAAGAACTACAAGAACCGCTGTCTGTTTTTATATTGTGTTTAATCTATGCTGTAATGAATATCTTTGTGCCTGTTCCACGAATGAGTGGAGGACGCACAATTTAAATACACATATTGGAAATAGCACTTTAGTTGCAACTAGTGTTGTGAGGGAACCCGTGACCCTTAACATCTAATTCTGGGTCAGTGTCCTGATTCAATTTGGCCCTGCTGTGAGAAGGGTGAGTGTGGGCAGGCGCATGTCACCACACATGGAGAAGCTTGCAGAGACACGCGCATCGGCGTGTGTCAGCTGTGTCCACTGGGGACACTGGAAAACTGGACAAAGGTATGCTCTAATAAGGGTGAGAGCTACAGGAAGAAATACTAGAGTGAGTAGGGGTGTACCTTGTACTAACTGGAAATAATGTCTCAAGGAAGGGGTAGAAAGAGCAAAAGTAAAAAATGTGCTCTAAACGTCGAATGTACACGGATGAACCAGTTAGTAAGGGGTTCACTTGTGATAAATGTATTCTAATTCAAACGTTGCAGGAGAAGATTGCCCCTATTTTTAAAACAATTAGGTACTCAGAAGGAACTTGAAGTTTTGGAAAGTTTTATTGATGATATGTCTGACAAAATTGTTGGGAGAGAGACATTGTTGCAGGACCCAGAGAATATGGAGGAATCCAAGAGTATGATGTGTGAAAGTTACAAGGAAGAGTCCTGGACAACAGATAATTGAACAAATGCAAACAAAAGTATTAACCACACTGATACACCTCTATACTCTGACTCTATACAATAAATTTGAAACATTAAATCAAGGTCTAGATGGTACCTCTTGTAATCAAGGCCCAGTTATTGCAGAGGGAAGTTTACTACACAGTACCCAAGATGACGATCCTAAATTGCAATCTAATGGAATGGACAGTAGTCATGAAACAGATATAGTGGTGATAGGGGATTCCATTATAAAGGGTACATATTCCACAGTATGTAATCGGAGAAAGGAGCATACTGTGGATAGCAGTCTTCCCGAGGCAAAAATTAAGGATGTTTCTAATCTCCTGGAGGGACTTTTAGATGGCACAAATAAAACCCTAGTAATACTACATATAAGTACTAATGACATTGATAAAACAGACATTAAGGATATTCGGGCTGAATTTAGGAATATATCTAAGAGAATTAAATAAGAAAAAATTGGGGAGCTTATAGTATCTGGCATTTTACCAACATTTGGACATTTATCATACAGGAATAATATTATCTCAGAGGTCAATAATTGGATTAGATATTATTGTAAAGAAGAGGGTATTGAATTTATGGATAATTCCTGTTCTTTTAACAACAAATCTTTTTTTAAACAAGATGGGCTTCACCTTAATCAGGCAGGTACTAGAAAATTGAGTAGGAGAATAAACAATGTAATTCAGTTCCATTTAAACTGGCAGGAGGGGGGTGGGATGGTAGAAGGTGATAATGTAATGGAAAGTAGCCTTAATAAGATAATAACAGTACCAGAATGGAATGGGGTATTAATTAATGCCAGAAGCTTAGTTAATAAGTTTGACGAGTTTAAATATTTGTTGATATCACAAAATATTCATATGGCATGTATTACAGAAACATGGTCGCAGGACAAGGATACATGGGACAAACCTATTCCTGGGTATACTTTATATTCTAAATCCAGGACATATAGGAAGGGCAGAGGAATTGTCATATATATAAAGGAGACAATAAAAAGTGTTGAATATGGCACAGATGAGGCTGAGCTGGAGACACTATGCGTTAAATTATTACCCCATAATGGTGCTAAAATTATTGTTGGGTTGATCTATAGACTTCCTGGTATCTCAATAGAGATTGACAACCTATTACAAAAACAATTAGCTAATTTGGATCCGGCAGATAAGATAATCTTACTTGTAGATCTTAATTTTCCTGGTATTAATTGGAAGTCTTTAGGAGTTGAGGAAAAAACAGAGGCAGGGTATGTGGACATTTTTGATTATTTGGGACTAAAGTAGAGGGTACTAGATGCTACAAGGGGTGACAATATCCTGGATGTTGTGCTTACTAATTTAGGGGACGCATTATTCAATGTTAGGGTGGAGGGTCCATTCGGTAATAGTGATCACAATTTAATATATTTTGGAATCAAAGAACTACAGATTTTAAGGGAGGCGGGATCTACAATTAAGATGAATTTTAGTAGGGCCGCTTTTGGTCAATTTAGGTATGAGTTTGCATTGTGGGACTGGGAGAAGGAATTTGAGGAGTTGACAGTGAATGAAATGTGGAAGCATTTTACAAAAAAATTTAAAGATCTGTCACATAAGCATGTTCCCACTTTTAGGAAATATACAAATTCTAGTAATAAAAATCCTAGTTGGTTTAATATTTCACTAAAAAAATTGATTAACAAAAAGAACAGAATGTATGAAAGATACAAAATTGACAGATCTGGAAGGAATAATCAGGCCCTTAGAGATCTTAGTAGGGAAGTGAAAACTGCTATTAGAAAAGCTAAAACTCATCATGAGTTATTATTGGCAACTAGGATTAGGGATAATAAAAAATCATTTTTTAGCCATATTAATAAATCAAAAAATAATCCTAGTGTGGTGGGTCCCTCTAAGAAATCAAGCGGACTAGTGACATCAGATAAGGAATTGGTTGATATCCAGAATTAATAATTTTGTTCAGTTTTTAATAATAAAGATTCATCATCACTTATAATAATTAACTGTCCTTCGCCTGGTAAAATAATAATAGACCCGGTTGAGGTTTTGAATAAGTTTTATAAGGTGGATATTAATAAGTCACTAGGCTCAGATAACATTCATCCAAGGGTGATTCATGAGATGGCTGAATATGTAGTATTACCTTTGACATATATTTTCTAATCATCCCTAAATAGGGGGGACGTTCCACAGGATTGGAAGGTCGCTAATGTGATGCCATTATTAAAAAAGGGGCCTAGAACTGAACCATCCAACTTTAGACCAGTTAGTCTGACTTCTATCTTGGGTAAGTTATTGGAGAGTATCTTAAAAGAAAAGATCATTAACTTCCTTGATGAACGGGGTTTGGCTGATCCCTTACAGCATGGCTTTACAAAATCTAGGTCTTGCCAAACCAACCTTTAGTCCTTCTATGAAAAAGTCAAAAGGGAATTGGATTATGGAAGTTCTGTGCATGTGGCTTTCCTAGAATTTGTAAAGGCCTTTGACAAGCTGCCTCATTTGGAATTATTGAATACACTGTTGGAGATCAATTTAGACAGTAATATAATACATTGGATATCAGACTGGTTGCATGATAGGAAACAGAGGGTCACTATAAAGGGGGTCCATTCAAACTGGGCATCTGTTTCTAGTGGTGTACTGCAGGTGTCAGTTCTGGGACCTTGTTTGTTCAATATATATATATTTCCACTATAAAATTAAGGAATGAAAATATATGGCTATTTAAATTTGCAGATGACTGCAGAGTCAGAACAGTGATAAACAATGAGGAAGCTGGGGCACAATTGCAGGGAGCATTAAATGAGATTGTGGAATGGACTGGGACAAATAAACTAGAGCCGAATACTTCAAAGTGTAAAATAATGCATTTCAGGAAACATAATATTAAATTGTGTTACAACTTGGGTAGGGATCTGTTGACAGAGACGCAGGAGGAGAGAGATCTGGGAGTAAAGATTTTGAATGATTTAAAATTTAACACACATTGTAGCGATCAGGTTAGAAAAACTAATCAGAACCTAAACTGTATATTGAGACACATCTCAAGTAGAGAAAGGGGGGTGATAATGCCAATGTATGAAGCTCTAGTCAGGCCTCACTTGGAGTATTGCGTCAAAGTGTGGTCCCCATATAGGAGGGAAGATATCCCAAGAATTGATGGGGTACAGAGAAGGGCCACCAAATCAGTTGTGACACTAAAGAATAAGACATACAATGAAAGGTAAGGGCATTGAACCTATATTCTCTTCATTATAAAAGATTCAGAGGGGATATGTGTTTTCTGTTTAGGGTTATGGGTGATGTACAGCTGAAGGATGAGTTGGGATTTAAATCTACGATTAGTAGGGATGGCAGCAGAAGGCATAATAAACAGTTCTATGTATCTAGATGGAACCGAAATCTACAAAAATATTGGTTTAGTCAGAGGGTGCTAGCAGAATGGAACAAACTCCCACAGACAACAGTAGACATCACGAACATGGATGCTTTAAAACGAGGTTGGATGAGCTTTATAAGGATAGAAATACCAAATTTTATATAAGGAATGGCAAGCTACATGGAAAAGTTGTCTCAAAGTTTGAAACTTCCTATAAATCCTATGAATCCTATGAAACTTTGAGTGAGGTAGGAGTTAGGGAGAATCATGGATCAATGACATGGCGTTCCATCTCTTTGGCGCTAATCTGTTGGCGTAGTAGGTTTGCAGGTGACTTGTCAAATTATGATCCCCTGATCTCATTTGCATACTCCTAGATCAAGATTAGCACAGCTCTGGACTCAGTACAGTGATCCCTCTAACTGCTCATTCTGATTTTCCATCATAAATCCTTGGTTACAACCCTCATTGCTTTCTGGGACCGGAAGAAAGTTGGGACGGCATAGAAACAGAAATATAGACTTTGACGACAGATAAGGACTGCTTGGCCCACCTAGCCTACCCATTTCCCTACCTACAAGATAAGCTGCAAATCCTAGTTAACCAACAGCCTATTTCTTCCTACCCCCCAAAAAAAAATTGCCTTATGTCTTTCCCATGCATTCTTGAATTCTCCTACAGTTTTAGACCCCACGGCCTCCTTATGAAGGCTGTTCCATGCGTCCACCGGCCTCTCTGTGAAAAAATACTTCCTCACATTGCCCCTGAACGGCCCCCCCATCTTCAAATTGTGTCCCTTTGTTCTGCCCATCTCTTTTTCTGAAAGATGCTACCCTCTTGGACTTTGTTGATTCCACTGAGGTACTTAAAAGTTTCTATCATGTCCCCCTCCCATTTCTCTAGAGTATACATATTAAGCTCCTTTAGTCTTTTCTCATATGGCTTCTGATGCAGACCCTGCACCATTTTAGTTGCCCTCCTCTGGACTGCCTCTATCCTGTCTATGTCATTGCGGAGTTAGGGTTTCCAGAACTGGACGCAGTACTCCAGATGGGGTCTCACCAACTGTCTGTACAGAGGGATGACAACTTCCTGTTTTCTGCTGGTGATGCCTCTCCCTATACATTCCAGTATCCCCCAGCCCTCCCTACTGCCTTCTCACATTGGATGCTAACCTTAAGGTCATCTGATATGATTACCCCCCAGGTCCCTTTCCATTTTTGTTGTTGCTACTACCTCAACCCCCATTGTGTAATCTTCCCTTGGGTTTTTGTTTCCCAGGTGCACTATTTTGCACTTTTTTACATTGAATCCAAGCTGCCATAATTCTGACCATTCCTCCAACCTTGCCAAGTCCCTTCTCATCCTTTCCACACTTTCTTGTGTATCAGGCCTGTTGCAGATCTTTGTGTCATCTGCAAAGAGTCATACTTTTCCTTCTAGTCCCTCTGCAATCTCACTTATAAAGACATTAAAAAGGACTGGACCCAATACTGAACCCTGCAGTACTCCCCTAGTAACCCCTCTTTCTTCAGAGTGGACTCCATTTACAATTACCTTCTGTGTCCTGTTGTCCAGCCAATGTTTTACCCAGGCTACCACCCTGAGACAACTCCCAGGCTGGTTAATTTGACTATTAATCTTTTGTGTGAGACTGTGTCAAATGCCTTGCTAAAGCCTAGGTAGGCCATGTCCACAGCCCCTCCCTGGTCTACTACTTTGGTCACCCAGTCAAAGAAATCAATTAGATTCATCTGACATGACCTTCCCGCTATGAACCCATGCTGCCCTGGGTCATGTGCCCCACTGGCCTCTAGGTACTCAAAAATTATTTCCTTCAGAAGTGATTCCATCACTTTCCCTACCACAGAGGTCAAACTTGACAGGTCTGTAGTTTCCTGCCTCTGTTCTGGTCCCACTTTTGTGAAGGGGAATCACATCTGCCTTCCTCCAGTCCTCAGATACCACACCATCCTCCCATGATTTGTTAAAAAGGGTAGTCAGTGGTTTCACTAGTTCTCCCCTTAATTCTTTTAGAATTCTGGGGTCAATTCCATTAGGCCCCATTGCTTTGTCCACCTTCAGTATTAGGAGTTCTTTCAGAACACTTTCTTCTGTAAAAGGACTGGGAACAACCTCCCTATCCAGAGTGCTTCTGTTAATTGGATTAGGCACCTCTCCCTCCTCCTCTATTGTGAATACTGAGCAGAAATATTCATTCAGTATCCCTGCTTTTTCACTGTCCCTCTCTGCCCACCCACGTCCATTCTATTCAGCCTCACTATCCCCCCCTTTGTCTTTCTACGCTCCCAGATGTACCTATAAAATGTTTTATCCCCCTTTTTAACCGAGTTGGCTATCTTTTCCATTATAGCACTTTCAGCACAGAGTCACACATCTTAGTAACAGGTAGTCTAGCTCCAGGACATTCAATATGGATTGCTCACTAGTTCTTATGCTTCTCAATCTTCCTGCTAAATTGTGAAGTCAAACATAAGTTTCAGAGCTCCAATGTTAAAATCCCTGCCCAGGGCACTCACTATTTCTCCCTTGACTATGGCTAGCTCCCTTTACCTGAGCCATGTGCCCTGTGGTATATCCTCACTCATCTTTACTTTGCACCACTTGAAGGGGTGTGCCTCAACCTCTTCCCCCTGAGTATGTATAGGTAGCCTCCTGTTGTGCTCAGGAAGGGGGGCAGCTGCAGTGACTGTACATTTGCATACTATGTAGACAGCCCAGGCACTTGATAGGTTTGACCTTTATGATCCTGAGAGGCCATGGTAACACAAAGCCTTCTTGGGGAATGTCCACTCATAAATAACCCTAGACCACAGTGAGACTATTCTGGAGGTATCCACTAAGCTACACATGGTAGCAGATGTGGCAAGCATCCCTCATAGGCATGGCAACCCAGCTCACACCACAAAGCAAGGGAGGAGTCAACATGCTAGTCAAGGTTCAGTACTTGTCATAAGTGACACCTAACCCAGCTTGCAGACCTCTCAGCATATATGCAATTTCTTTCAAAGGTTCACTTCCTGCCCTCCATTTTGCAAACTAAGATCAGCCAACTACCTGTACAATGTTTGTGGTTGCTAGGGGCTAAAAACTGCTCCAGCTATTTAGATCTGCAGATGTCGCTCCACACAGCTGCTACTTTTTAATAAGAGTAAGAGTGGTCTAATCTTAGGTAATACTGCTGAGCTTCCCTCATCCCTCTGATTACAGAATGTCCTGGACTATTTTTTCATACAGATTTATGTTCCTCTCTGATTGTTTTTTAATGTGGTTAAAAATGTTGTTTTTTTGGCAATAATGTGTTACTTTTTAACAAGTTACAAGGGGTTTGTTGAGGGGAGGTGGTGGAGTGATGCCTAGGGCCAAACTATTTTCTCTTGATTTCTGGCTCACTTCAACTACTCTGTACAAAACATTGTGTATGTATACCATGCCTTTGGGTAGGGGAAGGACAGCCTTCGGCCATAGGAGGGATGCCCATGCAAGATTGCAACAGTAAGCACTGGAAGGTTCCCCTCAAAGAACTAAGTGGTCCTCTGATGTCTATGGGTCTTAATGATTCTACTGGTACCCCCAATGTGCAGAGATCAGTTCACTTACACTGACCACTTCCTTCGCCATCATCACATGAGGTTGCAGCCTATCTGAGATGGATTACCTATGTAATCCGAAATGCAGCCTCCCGACCTATATTATGCTGAGGTCAGGAGACCACATTTCAAAATCCTGATGGGGATTTGCTTTATGCGAGGGGCTTCACCCCCCACACCCCCCTAACTAAAATATCCAACTCTGAGGGGAAGCGGACCTCGGAGTTCAGTGTTAGGCTCGGGGGTGGGAGAATTTTTTTTTTTAAAGTTTCCGCTGTGGGAACAGAACCCCATCCCTAATACCTTGCTGGCTGAGTTGTAGGAGCATTAGCACTCCACACTACAGGGCAGCTTGGCCAGCACCTCTTCCTGCTGTGTCCAAATGGTTACACCAGGCAAAACTATGTTTTGTCAGCGTAATCCACTATTTCTCCAGGCAAAATACAATTTTGCCCAGCGACATGACATTTTGCTGTCTGGCTGAAATGTTGGGCATCCCTAATTATGGGATACTGATGTCAGGCTCCTACATGTCAGGACCCTCAGCTTCAGTATCCTGTAAGGGTACCTCTGAAACACTAGTACAGAACATTCAATAGTGCTCAGATATGGAAACAGCTGCAGAGGGATTATTTTAATAAAATGTAGGTTAAATTATAAAACAAAAAATAGTAAACACTTCAATCTGCCTAATTTTTTTGAAGACTGATTTTTATAATAGCAATAAGGTACTCTCAGGTGGTTATAGTAATGCTCTAGTTTATTACCCTCTGGAGGCATGTTGCACTTGGCTGTACCTTGTGCCACATTACACCACTGGGGGGTGATAAACTAGAGCAGGAGTTCTCAAATGGTGAGGCCAGCCTCCCTGGGGAGGCCCCAGCCTGTTCCAGGGGAGGCTCAAGCAAGTCTGAAAAAGAACTGTGTTTATATTTAGAGATTTATGTATTTTGTGTGAAGAGATGAAGCAAACTGAAAGAGGATAATGGTGAATTTTATGTATTTATTTACTAACAGGTGACAAGGGAAGCTGAATGAGTCAAGGCTCATTTCAGGTGCACCCGGGGAAGGGTAGGTAGTGAATACATTTCAGAAGGTAACTGCAGAACAATCAGGAAATACACAGTGAACAATAGTGCAAACAAATATGAACAATAAACTAATAATGAGTGCTGGTAATTGAACAATTTGTAGACTGATGGCAGAACAGCCCAAATTGAAGTGTTGAGTATAGAAGTGCTAAGAGCAATAGTAGGAAGGAGCAACATAATCCCCGAGAAGTTGCTTAGGAGCAGGAAAGGAGGGGGAAGAGGCAAAGTATGTAGGAAGGATATTTCATATAGAGAGCAAACCGAGAAAGTAGTCTCACCCATGAAGGCACTGCAACAAGGGGTAACAATGGTTCAAGAATGAAAATAGTGGAGCAAGTAGGCTGGCCTGTGGGGAGCGGGGGAGTCACAATAAGCTGAATAATAATATTTGTTTATTTTATTTATTTGTTATTCAGATAACACCTTTGAGAACAGGAGCTCTTTTTCAAAGGTTCCACATCAGTATAAGACAAAGAACTAATGAAAGAACTGAATGTGAGCCAAGTACTCAAAGGGGTTTCAATTTATTCATGGTGTACTGTGCAAAGTACAGTATGTTATTTTTCTTTGGGGAGTCCCACGATTATTTCAGTTTTGGGGGGAGGCTCAAAATCTTTTTCATGAATTTGGGGAGGCTCACTGTGACAAAGTCTAAGAACTATTGAACTAGAGCATTAACATAACCATTGGTTGTACCTTATTACTCAAACAGTGCATGGCATCAGTAATCACAAACATTTTCATACATAGTACAGAATTGAAGGATGATTTCGAATTAAAAGTCAACAGTGACAGAGAACTGTATAAAATGTAATGATGCGTTTGGAAATCGCAACCTAGAGCTATGTGACAAGCTCTGTTTAGTACCACTTACAGACACACACCTCAGCCTTTTGCCACTGAAATGAGAGACACGGACACTGAAAATGAAGGATAATGAGGGACACTGACTCTCATAATGAGGGGCACATCTTCAAACATGGAGATACAAGCTCATAACACAGTGTACACCGTTGTGTTTACTTGTCTAACACTTAATTTTGATTTAACACCTTATAATATGATGAATTAATGCTTTAAAGTTTGAATTTACAGCACACTCTGTCAATGAAGAGCACCTTTTTTGAGAGACGGATGAAGAACGGAGAAATTTGATAGGTAAAATGAGGGATGTCCCTCATAATCAGGGACAATTTAGAGGTATGCTTACACAGTCAACAGTGCACCCTTTCCAGCACCAGAGTATGTCCGTGAACCATAGTCAATCACTGGTTAAAAAAAATGAGGCAAGTAATTTTCTAGTTGAGACTTTGAAATTAACTTTGTTTCTGTAAAAAAAAAAAGAGCCAAGTCTAAAACTGATTGCTTTCACTATATTATTCCCAGTCTTAGACACATCAGTTACTGGGTGGATTTTCACAGTATTCTAACATATTCCAGAATACTGCTAGAATTCTAGCATGCTCCAAGTAGCCATTTTGAAATTTGACAGTTGTGGTAAAATTCCAGTCAGAACAACTACCGGAATGGCAACTGGGAGAGTAGGTTCATCAGGTGGAGCACCACAAATAAAGCAGTGGAAAAAAAGCACATTTTTTGAGTGGTAAGTCTTCTCAAATTACATGTTTTTGTTACTGTGCACAGTAAATTTAAATTGGACAGTGTTATTCCACACTGCTGGTAGCCGCTATCTCAATCTGTGATCAGTTACGACACCCACACCACAAGAATTACTGGTTTCCTTTCATGCAATAAATGTTCTAAAATGCAGTCTTCATTCCCTTAAACTCTGGAATGAAACTACATTTTACAACTTTATTCCAGGAGCAGCTGTCACTGGTGTTCCAATGATCAGATCATAAACTCAAATGGCAAAACTCAGATGAACGGACATACTAGGAGGAGAAAGGAAAAAAATTTGTAAGGTCTAGACTGAATCCTTTCCCTAATCTCTTTTGACCACAAGCAATTAAAAATTATACAAAGCGCAGCCCTCCAGTTGTACTGGATTAAAGTTAGGTAATTTATTTCAAACATTTATTTATTTATTTAAAGGGGTATACGCATGAGCAGGATGTAGGAAAAGAGAGAGATTAAGAGAGGAGCCCTACAACAGAGCATGAACAGGTGGACCGCTAATAGCCCAGCTTGGCTGCTGCCAGATGATGAAATGGGACCATTGGTGCAGTGGATTTGGAAGTATTAAAAACGTCTGTGATGTCTTCTAAACTGAGCAAAGCCAGCAGCCTTTCCCTACCCACTCTGCCACCACCAGTGTTCCCCATTTGCATTCTTTTTATTCCTTTCTCTTCTCAATAGGTAGGTCCAGTATCCTGAGTTTGTCCATTTGCTTTCATGAATGGAACTCCAGCGATCATGCTTCAGGCCATGAACAGTGTGGGACAAAACATTGCAAACAGTAATATTGCTGCAAGAACATCACCGATAGCAATAGCGCAGGCACTACTCAAAGCAGTTGGGAATATCGCAGGGATGCAGACTGCATGGGTAAACAGTGACTGCCAGTACAAGGGTGGAAAACACAGCACACGTCCAAATGCTGCCGGTACAACCAACGGAGCCTGGAATAGTGCAGGGGACGAAGACCACAGGAGCAATCGGCGAATGCCCAAACAAAGGTGGACAAATCAACGTATGCCTAACATGCAGCTGCACAACACGGGGCAGGGAACAACAGTGTCAGGCAGAACACTGCAGGGGGCAGAAATGACCTCAGCACACAAGGCCACCTACAAAGTAAGGGGCACTAGTGCCCACGCACAGAACAGGGTGGCTGAACTAGGTACAGCAACAGGGCTCGGGCACACCAGTGGGAGGTCAGCTAACCCCCCCAAGTGCCACCATGCATGGATGCACATGGGGAGAAGGCCCCGGATAGCAACCCTCCATTGGGCACTGAGGCTGGTGTGCTGACTGGTGTACCTCCAGCTGCAACAGGACTGCCATGCAATGGCATGGTGGCCAGATGCAGCTGCAACCCAGTACAATGCACACACCCCACAGAACATGCATCAGTGTGGCAGGAGGGGGATACAGCCATAACACTGTGTTGGACATGTGTCCCCAGGTGACCACGTCCGGCCGTGATGCACATGGGCACACCCATGGAGGACAGCATGACTCGGATGAGCCACAGGCAGACAAGAGGCATTGGACAGTGCAGGTGGACACTGCCACCCACACAGACATGCACATATAGGATTCCCACAGATGCATATGGCCACGGGATGTGTAGGGGGCATGTACAGTGCTGGCATGCCCGTATGAATATGGGCTGCAGGAGCTCTAACAAACGCCAGCCTGCTGGAGCCCAGGGACAACATGCAGCCGGTGTATACCCCAGTGGCTGAGCCACAACTGAAGTACCACCAGCTGTGGGGACCACGTTCCACACAGTGTCTGATAACAGTGCCAGGGGTCCATGCCAACACAAGACACATGGTGCCCCCGCCAGCATACACCAGGCATGACCAACACAAAAGCCATGGCTATGGCACACACACACCACCAATGCACAGCCAAGCGGTGCACAGGACAGTGACCTGCGTAACATGCAGCCCCTGCATGGCATAGATGCAGACATGCACTGCACGGAGCACACATCCCCAGGTTGGCATACTGGTCCTGCACATGGCATTGCCATGGCACCACTGCAGACACCACATGCACCCGCAGTGGCAGTGACCACCTCACACTGCACCACAGCCTGCGTGCAGACATCCACACCACCTGGTGCACACCCTCCCAAGTGGTGCACAACCCCCATGGTAACAGAGACACCGCCCCAAGCACAGACAGCACAGGAGCCCAACATCTGCACAGCCATCCCCCCGTGATGGAGCGACACCCCACGGCAGCACAGTCCCCCTCCATGACTGAGCATCAACTCTAGTACAGGAATGTACCCCCACCCTGACAGTGCATCAACCCATATCGGCACAGTACCCCCCTGCAGGACAATACACTGATAACAGCACAGTACCCCCACCCAACAGTGAATTAACCCATATTGGGCACAGTACCCCCCCATCTGTATGGCAATACCTTGATAACAGCACAGTACCCCCACCCTACAGTGAAGCAACCCATATCAGCACAGTACCCCCCATGGTGGTCAGTCCATGCCCAGCAGCTGCAGCCACTGGCATGATCCTGGTCAGACCTGCAGCTGGAAGTTATGGGCAATGCTGTGTAGATAGTCATACATGGGCCTGGTACCATACTCCCCAACAATGTGCTGTATGCGGTTGGTCAAGTCCCTGAACCGCCTTCTTGATGGTGGTGCATAGCACCCAATGATGCATTGCTCGATCTTCAGCTCATTGAGTCACTGCTCGACTTTAGGGCATCAATGAACTTCCACAGGCTGGGGTGGCATGCACCTATTAGTGTGCTGAAGGCACGGTGCCACCCTTCCACAGAGTTGTTTGTGTGGGCACTGCCAGTCCTGACTGTTTCATAACAGCACCACAGGTCAGCGGGGAACAGGGGGCACCTGTGGACACCACCTCGGATGGGGCGCCCCACCCATGTGTCCTCGAAGTAGTCTACTATTGGTGCCAGCAGCTTGTCATGTGTGATGTAGAATTCAAATGACCTGAGAACCTCGAAGACAGTGGACACCTCACCTGGGGGGAAGAAGGCAAGTGCAGGCAGCAGGCACACATGGATTGCAAAGTCCTCATCCTCTGTGTAGCGGTGCACAGCCTCAGAAACCTCCTGGACTTTCCTCCACAGGGCCTGGCACAGGTGGAAGAAGCAGCAGTGCTGACTGGCATCTGGGAATACAGTGGCAAAGGACTTTATTGCAGCCTGCTCGAAGTCCGTGATTATCACAGATGGCTTGAGGTCCTCTTGGAGCTCCCTCACTGTAGTGAACACACTGGTGTATGTCACCTCTGTCTAGTTTGGCACCAGAAGGTACACAGTGGGTATTACGGTGCAGTATTGCTCCTCATGTATGGTGTATTGCTGTGCAAAGTGTGGTGGTGCTGTCTTGAATGTGCCATCTGCATACCATGTATGTCACTGTGACAGCAGCTGCAGGTTCCTGTCCGTGGTGTATATCAGTATTCGAGATACACCACCACTGTCATGGAGCAGGAACTGGGCTCCATCATGTGTCACTGTGTGCACTTCTGGGATGGTGAGGTCCTCAAGTAAGGTTGGCAGGGGGGGTGGTGGCTGGCTAGCAGCTGTACGTGCATGGCGGACACTCCTTTTCAGGAGGTGTGTGCTGGGAAGTCTACCGGATACAGTGGTGGTTATGTTGCTACTGCATGCTGCCACCACTTGGTGGGGTGTCTCCATAATTTGTAGGGCCCCCTGCTTTCTGTCTGTAATGGCCTACTGGACACCTATGGCCCCACGGTCGGGTACATGGTTGTGGCTGTTCACCTCCCTGATTACCTCCTCCCCTGTGGTGTGGATGCACCCAGGGCATTTCGCCCTGTAATACTCTGAGCATTTACAATATGTTTTATCTGCCAGGTTCCACTCCTTGTAGTACAAGCAGCCCTCATGTTGTAGTACAGTCTTCCCCTTTTGGCTGGTCACAAAGTGCAGTGGAATGGTTCTGTGGACCGCTCACATGCCTCCCACACAGTGTTTGTCCTCTGCATGACACTCCCATCCACCTTAGCATGGTCTGTGTGCTATGCTGCCTTATGGTAGTGGCGCTGGGTGTGGGAGTGACAGCACCTGCCCTGGCGGCACATGTCCAGCTCACAGGTGTGTCCTGTTAGCCCTATATCCATGCTGTAGTGCCACGCCCCACCCCCAGTGTGTCCTGCTGTCTGTCAGCATTGTATGTTTCACTCGCCTGGGTTGGTGCAAGTGCATTTCACATGCTGTGGTGTTCCCCCTGTGTGGCCCTCAACCTTTGCTGTTGTGTGTGGTGCATCACTGGGTGCAGGTGTCCTGTTCTGGGACTCACCTCCTGTCCAGGGAGTCATCTCCTGCCCCTTTGCCCCTCTCTCCACATGCTGCATGCCCCTTGCGTGACTGTGTCTCCCTTGTAGCTCGGTGGTGGCATTTGGATTATCGTACCCCATGTGTGGTCTGGCTCCCTACCAGTCAGCACTGTGGCTTGCTTGCCCCCCCTTCTTGGGGTCCATCCACCATGCTGTGCTCCTTCTGCCTCCCTCTGTGCTTCGGATGTGTTTGATCCATGGCACCTGTGTTGTTGTCCGGCTTGCCTGCCCCGTTGTGCTGCCCTGCTGTCTGCCTCACGGTTTTGCCAGTGCTGGGTGTCCCTCTCTGTGTGGTTCCTTGTGCATGCCTCCATTGCTGCTGCTGTGTGGAGCTGCTCTGCTTGTGGGTCGTCGGCATTTGTGTTCAGCGTTGTTGAGTCCACCACGATGTTCTTGTTCACGGCATTACTTCCGTGTTGTTCTGCCCATGTTGTTTCCTCCGCGATGCTCGTGTCATGTAATAGTGATCACAGCTGTTCCTGGAATAAAGTTGTAAAATGTAGTTTTCATGCCAGAGTTTAATGGATTGAACACAGCATTTTACAACATTTGTTGTGAGAAGAAACTTTAAACATTCTTACAATGTGGGCGTCCTGACTGTCAATGCTCTCAGATACCAGCGTCTACTTGCTCGGATGTACAGCCACAGCTTGAGAGAGAGGCTACCAGTGATGTTGAATAACTGTAAGCGTAACAATCAATTTACTGTGCACATTCCTCTGGTTGTGTGAGTGACAAGTTAGTCTTTAGGACTTCAATATTTGTAGGGAATCCAGTATTTTACAGGGACGGGGGAGAGCAGCCTACAGGAAAACTGTCACAACAGGCTTGCATTGCATTCAGTGTACAAAAAAAGAGAGCACGTCAGGTTTTATAAAAAAATAAAGCAATGTACAGCATAACACGGGACATTTGCCCTAGAGTTACAGATAAATTGTCAAAATGATCTGGGAGCCCCGCAGTCTGCTGAATATGAAGTCGGGACCACAATACTGGGACATCAGATCAGTTATGCAGCAAAGGTAGATGGATTTTATGGGACAAAGGTTTTATCATGCAAATGTTCTGAGAAATTGGTGGAGACGGGGTGCAACGAGAACAGAAACAAAAACTGAATTACCTTAATTGTTCTCCCCTTCAATTTTTCTGAGGTGTCATTAGGTCACTGTCTCTGGCTGTTTTGTTTTAGTACTCTCCTCACGGTGTGGTAATGGTGATTTCCAGCACAGCATCTAGTAACAGTCTAATACATAATGTTGCAAGGACCAGGTCTGTATTATAAGGTTGCAGTTTATGCTAGGAAGACTGCACAATATCTTTACATGTCAGCTGTTCTTTAGGTCACTATAGAACACAGAAGTTGGAGGGAGAACGACTGAGGAGTGGAGGTGATATCTGAACTGCATCAGTACAGTATTTACCTCACCTGGGGATTAATTGTGTTTGACACACCTAGAATGGGGGGGGGTGAAATATTACTAATATTATTATTATTTACATACCAACATGCCAGTAGATAAAGACTTTATGATCTATCTTGTCTTCTCGATTGTGTAAGGCCACCCCATGTCTACAGTAGGATCTGACCCCCCCTTCCCAAATCCTCCCTGACTCCCCTCAATTCCCCCTCCACACCCAGCAACACTCCTCTTCATTCTGTCCCATCCTGTCTTGAAGTGTTCACCATTCTCAGGGAGACCACCTCTTCTGGCAACTTGTTCCACTAGGATGGTCACGTGATACAGGTGACCTCGTAGCAGCTAAGACTCAGAACTCCTGTCCTATTGCTGCCATTATTGCCTTTTAAACTTTGAATTTACATTCTTTCAGCTCTAAGTAGCTAATCCAGAGGGAAGAACCTACGTACAGCACTAGATCCTGCTAAACATTGCATTGCCATTGCAGTCTTTTCATCCACGATGGAAGCTGATATGAGGCAGGCCCAGCTGAAACATATGCCTCCTCCCTCACCAGAGAAAATGCCCATGAAGCCTAAGGCCCAAAGTGGACAAGCAGGCAAGAGTAGCACGGTGATGTCTCAACCGATTCCACTAACAGAAGATCGCTTCTTACAGGAGTTACTCCCATTTAGAGAAACCCTCTTAGAGATCTCAAATGAAATTAAATCAATCTGGGGGATATGGCAGACCTCAGTTAAAGTATGGGTGATGAAGAAGCCTATTTGTCCTCCCTAGAGAAGTGGAAAGACAGAGATGACCCCGAGCTGGTTCACCTCCGATAGCAAGTGCAAAAGCTTTAGTTAAAAAAAAAGATCTAGAGGAGAGAAGCCGTCAGAATAATATTTTAATTCTGGGGCTACCAGAATTAGATGGAAGCCCTAACACAGTGACATTCATCCAAAAGCTCCTATCAAAGATTGTGGGCCCCTCTCCGCTCAGCTCTAACTACCACATCCAGAGAGCCCAGAGGTCCCTCAGACTTCAACCACAGCCTGGTGCGCCACCCCGTCCAATAATTCTCAAATTTCTGAGCTACATTGAGAAGCAGCATGTAATTGCAAAAGTTAAAGAGATTCAGTCCATTACCTGGGAAGGCACCGAGTTAAGAATCACACAAGATCTGCCCTATGAAGTAAGGCAAAAGCATACGGCTTTTCACCCTACAGTCAGTAAGCTAATAGCTGCTGGCATACCATTCAAGATGAATTACCCAGCCAAGCTGCAGGTCTTTATCTCGGATAATTGGGTTTCCTTTGACTCACCCACACAAGCGGCAAGTGAACTAGCAAGCAAGTTACCGCACCTGTTCAAAAACGTCTGAAAGTTCCTTTTTATTCACTGTGTCTACTTTACCAGAGGTTTTCCCTCCCATTCCACAGAGTTAATAAGTTAGTTAAAATGTTGTTGCTTTTTCTATGTTTGGCACCTGTTTGAGATTTCTGTGACTTGGTCTGGGTAGGCCGCTGCTTTCTTCCAAGTTGTAACACATGGCCATGTCTGCTGTGGGTAGCAGCACAATTCTAGGTCTCCCAATGGAGGGTGGAACATTTACCATTGGGAGGAGTTCTATGGGACTGGAATTGGTACCAGACCGTCTATCTGTCCTGGATACTATCGCTTCCCCTGGTTGTTTCCGTGGCCTACCACACAGCCTCAGACCTTCATGGACTGATACTCTGCATGAACAGTAAATAATATCTGTTTTCTTGCTGTTATTTGTTTCTAATTCTGGCAATAAGATCTGTTTTGGTATTGGAGGGTTGATATTTCCCTCAGCTTAAGGCTTGCCGGTTATCCGGTGGGGGAAGGGGGGTGAAGTTTTCTTTTCTTTGAATAGGGTTCGAATGAGAGCCTCATCTACATCTACAACCCTGCTGGGTTAATGGCTAATATATATATATATATATCTATATATCTATATACACTTTATGGTTCTTTCCAAAGGTTTAGGATTCATTTGAATGCATAGGGTGCAGCTTGAGAAGACCCTGGTTATCTTGCTCAGTCGGGTCAGGTTGGCTCTAAAGCTTTATCACTATCTGGTAAATCTACCACCCTACTGACACCGGACAATTAGGCAGTGATGGGAGGGGGCAGGGGGGGCTTGAGTCCATGCAGGCTCGTGGAAGCTGCATAATGTCTTAGGTAAGGGGGGATCAGCTCCCTAATACTCCCTCAGGTTCCTATTCTCTGGGTTCTATTCAATTTGACAAGCCTCAAGGTTAAGATTAAGTTAAACCCAGGAGGCTTTAATTTGTGTTTTTTTTTTATTTTGAAATATATCTTGCTAGAAGAGCAGTCAGGAGCTGTAAGGGGAGGGACCACACACATTTCTGGGAATTTGGGATTGTGGCAAGGTCCTCTGTACTGTATATAGTTGCTGGGGTGGGGGGGAGTGGAGAGGAAATCCGGAGTCCTTCTATTAGCCTAATTACTTCTCCAAAGGAAGGAATCTCAAGGTCGGAGACTATAGTCTGGCCAGGGTTGGGGAGGCTTATTACCAGACAGAAGGGCTGGAATACGTACTATGACACTTGGGGGGAGATGGATATCTGGAGGGGTGGGGGTGGGACAGAGTTTGCCATACGGTTTTCATAATTTTGTTGGCCAGAGTAGGAAAAGTAAATACTTTAAGTGCTATAAATGGCAAATGTTGCAATTAAATTTATAACGTAGAATATTAGGGGAATAAGAGACCCTGTGAAAAGACTTCAGGTTTTAAAACACTGTACTTTGATTAACACTGGAATTATTCTGTTACAAGAGACACATTTGTTGATGAATGAAGCCATATGGTTACGTCAACAAGGGGAATCACAAGTCTTTGCATTCAGGGATTTATCTATAAGTAGGGGGGTAGCAATACTAATTAAACATATTATTTCATTTCATGCAGAATCCTCTATTGTGGACCCTAATGTCAGATTTATACTGGTTAAGAGCACCTTAATGGGCAAAGAGATCATCCTGGGTTCCTTATATGGTCCAGTAGGAGGTGACCCTGCCTTTCTTAAGGGCCTAGTTAAAAAACTTACCTCATTTTTACCTATTCTTCTGATTCTGGTTGGGGGATTGGAATATCCCCCAACTCAGGACTTGGACAGAACCGTTATGACTTTAAAAAACCCCTTGCCATTCCAAAGGGCTTTAACTGGTTTCATAGCTCTACTTGGACTCTGCGATCCATGGCGTATCTTTAACCCTACACATAAACTTTTTCCTTTTACTCGACAGTACACCAAACATGGTCTACACTAGACTATATTCTACTTAACCTCCTCTTCCTACAAGGTATATGTCAGGCTGGTTTGGAACCCATAGTCTTGTCAGATCTCTCCATCACCTGGGTGTTAATAACTCTAGACCCCTTAGCAAAAGAGATACAATTTGGAAACTAAACACCAATTACTAAAGGATAAAACCATAGTTTCTAAGATACACTCCCTTATCCAATCTTTTCTGGAGGATAACAGAGGCTCAGTCCAAAAAGAAGATATGCCGTGGGGTGCACTTACTGTAAGTGCTATCTCAGAGGAGAGTTAATTAAGATTGCCTCATATAGGAAAAAAGAAGGGAGGGGGAGGCTCTTTCTCTTCTTGCCCAAATTAGGACTGCAGAACTTTCCTTCTCCTCGTCTACTACCTCTGACTCTCTTGCAGCCTTAGTGTCCCTCAGAAATAAATATGCTGACCTACTTCAGGAAAAGGCTGAATATGCAATATTAAAAACTAAATCTCACTATGCAGATCAGGAAGGGAAGGCAGGTGGGCTCCTAGCTTTAAGACTGCGGAAGTTAGAGGGCTCCAGGTTAATTCCCTCCATCATGGCTCAGGATGGCACCACAACAACTGCCTCCTGGGAAATAACTGACGTTTTTGAAAATTTTGACTATTCTTTATATGGCAAATGCCTCATCATCCCGCCCTCTCAAGATACCAAGGCCTATTTAGATTCTCTGGGACTACCTTCACTTTCAGAGCATCAGAGATCCTCTTTATCATCCCCCTTGACTCTCTCAGAAGTGGAGGCATCAATTAAAGATCTAGTTTTAAATAAGGCAACAGGACCGCATGGTTTTCCCCCCAACTTTTATAAAATATTCTCCAAAGACCTAGCCCCTCTATTGCTTAGGTTATACAAATATATGTTGTCAGCAGATTCTCTAGACCCATCACTACTAGAAGCCACAATAGTTCTCCTTCTTAAATTGGATAAACCACAGTCACAACCCTCTAGTTACCGCCCAATGTCTCTTATGAATTATGACATCAAAATACTAACTAAGTTACTCTCCTGGCACATTAGATCAGTGTGGACCAGATTACTGAGTCCCGAACAAGTAGGTTTTGTACCTGGGCATTCTTCTGCAGATTACCTCAGGAAACTGAGCCACATTTTTCAGGCTGCCCAGATTTACCAATCCCCCATGGTTCTAGTCTCATTAGATGCTGAAAAAACATTCAGTAGAGTGGATTTAGAGTTTCTCTGGATGACTTTAAGGAAACTGGGCTTCCCTTCCCTATTTGTCCAGTGGCTCCAGTCTATTTACTCTTCACCTTCAGCTAAAATATATTGTAAGAGGGTTTTTCCCTCCCATTTCCCTCTTTTCACAGGTACTAGACAGGGTTGTCCACTATCTCCTTTCCTTTCTAATCTTTACTTGGAACCTGTTCTCTGTAGTATTAAATCATCATCCCAGATTCAGGGCATATCCATACTCAATCACACTTTAACCTTGTCAGTTTTTGCAGATGATATTCTTCGTCATCTAGAGTCTCCAGTATCCTCTTTAGAGAGTACCCTTCATGGAATATTGTGATTTCGTAGGTTCTCCAACTACAAACTCAATCAGTCTAAAACCGAAATATTTCCCTTAAACTACCTCACCCACAGATCTAGCTTTGGACAGTTTAGTATGAAATGGTCCCCACACTCTATTAAATATTTAGGTATTTTCCTAGCTTCAGATCCCTCAAAAATCAAGAAACTAAATCTGGAGGACTTGGAGTCTATTAATCAACAGGATCTCCATAGATGGGAGTCACTCCGAATATCCTTATGTGGATGAATAAACATTGTTAAAATGAACATCCTGCCCAGAATCTTTTACCCTTTGAACATGTTAAACATTTGGCTTCCTCTGTCTTTTTTCATTGCATACACTCAATTCTCTCAAGCTTTATTTGGTTAAATAAACATCCCTAGACACTCCTTTCACAAACTGAGTCTTCCTAACAAAAGCAGCGGTTTGCGCCTACCCAATTTCCTCTTATATTACTGGGCCAGTCACTTGTCAAGATTGGGTAGGTGGCTAGCTACACTAGATGATAATTATATTCCCATCTGGCTTCAGATTGAAAACCAAATCCTACACTCCTATAATCTAGAAACCTCATCCATCTCTTTTTCTGCATGGAAAACCCTTCCACCTGAGTTGCATCACTTGGTGGTCGGTACCTCACTAAAGGTTTTCTTTCAGTGTTGTTCTAGTCTTTCAGATATCCCCATCTCATGATGTGGCCTAACCACTTATCCTTAACCCCAGCATTAAAATTGGGGGCATAAGCCTCACCCGGGGTAGGTTACCTCAGCTACAGGATGCCAAAGTAGCTGATTTATATTCACAGGATTCCTTTCTCTCTTCCACTGATATTCTCCTGAAATATAACATTCCTTGTTCACACATTTTTAAGGTCTTCCAACTGAGACATCTAATAAGACACCTCTTTGGTACTATCCCTCAGCTACCCAAGCTAGATACTATACTAACTCAGATGTGGAGTCTGTCTCCCAAACCCTGTTGTATCTCCCTGTTACAGTATATGCTAGTCTCTTAGCTATTAAATACCCAGATCCCCTCCCAAGCTCCAAAATGTGGACCTCCCTATTACCAGAAATAAACATCAACTGGTCACAAATTTGGAAAGACCTTTATCCTTACATCACTCAGGATAGACTTCAACTTACCCAATATCATATATTAAATGACATATATTACACCCCAGTTAAATTATATAAAATAAAGTATCTCCCTAGCCCTACTAGTTCTAGGCATGGCAAACTAGAGGGGAATCTGTTACGCATTTTCCGGCAATGTGAAAAAGTGGCCCCTTTATGGCATATAGTCCAAAATAGTTTGGATCCTTTGCTGGGCCTTGAAGGACTTTTCCCAGTAGAAATCTGCCTTTGGGGCACCTATAAAGATAAAGGGGTTAAGGAATGCAGATTCCATATGGCTTTAATCTTGGTGGTCAAAAAGCTAGTGCTCGAACACTGGCTAGATCATCTGGTCATATCATATAATGAATGGTTAAATGAAATCACAGCTTATCTTAGGACTGAACGTCTAATTGCAAGTTCAAGTAATAAGCTTCACCTTTTTGATAAAAAATGGGGTAAACTTTATGCTTGGTATCTGCATTAGTGTTAAGTATTAATACCGATTCCCCAGATGGTTTTCTATAATACCTTTCCATTCTACTTATTATCTATAGTGGCACACTCCTTGGGAGGGGGGGTTAAAAAGGGGGGGCAGGGGGGTAGAGGGAGGTTAGGTTGATGTCCTTGATTTATCCGAACAGTATTGCCTATATAGTACACTGATATTGTTTTGGAAAAAAACAATAAAGATCTTGAATTTCACAAACCAAAAAAAAAAACTTGTTCCACTAGGCCACCACACTCTCAGTAAAAAAGTACCTTCTAATTTCTCTCTTGAATCTTCCCCTTACCAACTTTAGGCTATACCCCCTAGTGGACATGTTCTCATTAAAACTGAAGAGGCCCTCCTTATTCACTCTCTTAATACCTTTAATGTATTTAAATGTCTCAATCATACCCCACCTTCCCTTCTGTCCATATGGGAGTACATGTTGAGCCCCTGAAGCCTCTCCTCATAGGTGTTGCCCTGTTGGACCTGAATTATCTTGGTCACCCTTCTCTGGACTGTCTCCAGTAAGTTGATATCCTTGTTAAGGACACCAATACTGCACACTGTACTCTAGGTACAGTCTTAAAAGTGACCTGAACAGTGGTAGTATGACCTCCTCCTTCCTATTGGTAATCCTCCTGGCTAGGCAGCCCAGCATCCGATTTGCTTTTGTCACTGCCCTCCTGCAGTGTGTCAAGTGCTTCAGGTCACTTGATAATAATTCTCAGGTCCTTTTCTTCCTCAGACATGGACACCTGCACACCACGCAGCCAGTGACTGGTCTCTGGGTTCCTTGCCCCTAAGTATATAACTTTGCACGTTTTAGTATTGAACTCCAGTTGCCAAATTCCAGACCACTTCTGTAACCAAGCCAGATCTTCCCTCAGTTCCTGTTTCCCCTTCTCTGTGTCCACCATTCCACAGAATTTTGTGTCATCTGTGAACAGGTTTAGTTTAGTTGCCATATTGGTCCTTATAAGAACAGATCCAGAAGCAAATGGCTTGATGCCTTTTATTGGACCAACTTAGATGTTACAAAAAGAACAGACTGCCTAAGCTTTTGGACCAACCAAGTCCTTCCTCAGAAACTGAAGGTGGAAAAGCAATGGGGCTTGATGGGATTCACCCCAGAATTCTAAAAGAATTAAGGGGAGAACTAGTGACACCACTGACTATTCTTTTTAACAAATCATGGGAGGATGGTGGGGTACCTGAGGATTGGAGGAGGGTGGATGTGATTCCCCTTCACAGAAGTGGGAGCAAGACAGAGGCAGGAAACTACAGACCTGTCAGTTTGACCTCAGTGGTATGGAAAATGATGGAATCACTTCTGAAGGAAAGAACTGTTGAGCACCTATAGGCCAGTGGGGCACAGGATCCAAGGCAGCATGAGTTCACAGTGGGAAGGTCATGTCAGATGAATCTTTTTGAATTTCTTTGACTGGGTGACCAAAGTAGTAGACCAGGGAGGGGCTGTGGACATGGCCTACCTAGACTTTAGCAAGGCATTTGACACAGTCTCACACAAAAGATTAATAACAAATTAGCCAGCCTGGGAGTAGGTCCCAGGGTGGTAGCCTGGGTAAAACATTGGCTGGGCAACAGGACACAGAAGGTAATAGTAAATGGAGTCCACTCTGAAGAAAGGGGGTTACTAGTGGGGTACCACGGGGTTCAGTACTGGGTCTGGTCCTTTTTAATGTCTTTGTAAGTGACATTGCAGAGGGACTGGAAGGAAAAATATATCTCTTTGCAGGTGACACAACGATCTGCAAAAGGGTTGATACACGGGGTGGGGTGGAAAGGATGAGAAGGGGCTTGGTAAGGTTGGAGGAATGGTCAGAGGTATGGCAGCTTGGATTTAATGCAAAGAAGTGCAAAGTAATGCACCTGGGAAACAAAACCCATGGGAAGAGTATATAATGGGGGGGAGAGGTAGAAACAACAACAACAATTGAAAAAAACCTCGGGGTAATCATATCAGATGACCTAAAGGTTAGCAAGTAATGAGAGAAAGCAGTAGGGATGGCTGGGGGGATACTGGGATGTATAGGGAGAGGCATCACCAGCAGAAAACAGGAAGTTGTTATCCCTCTGTACAGGCAGTTGGTGAGACCCCATCTGGAGTACTGCATCCAGTTCTGGAGACCCCATCTCTGCAAGGACATAGGCGGGAATGGAGGCAGTCCAGAGGAGGGCAACTAAAATGGTGCAGGATCTGCACCAGAAGCCATGTGAGGAAAGACTAAAGGAGCTTAACATGTATACTGTTGAGGAAAGGAGGGAGAGGGGAGATGTGTAAGAACAAGGGGGCACAATTTGAACATAGAGATGGGAGGCTCAGAGGTAATGTGAGGAAGTATTTCTTCATGGAGAGGGCCGTAGATGCATGAAACAGACTTCCTGAGGAGGTTGTTGAATCAAAAATAGTGGGGGAATTCAAGAATGCATGGGACAGACATAAGGTAATTCTAGTCGGGGGGTAGGAGAAAGTAGACTGTTGGTTAACTAGGATCTGCAGCTTATCCGTTAGGTAGGGACATGGGCAGACTAGGTGGGCCAAGCAGTACTTATCTGCCATCAAATTCTATGTTTCTATGTTCTAAAAGAATTCACCTATACAACTCCTCTGTTTCATGAAGCAACAGCAAACGAGAAGATACTGATGGTTCCTCGGATGGTCTGGGAACCATATTGGTGAAAAACAGGTAAGCTCCTCTTAGACGGTCATCTCCTCAGCCTCAGCCTCCTTACAAGCCAGTGGACCATCCAGAGCACAAACCTCCTGCAAGTCCTCCCAATGACTCAACTCAACTTGCCTGAGCCACTGAGTCTCAGGGAAAATCGTGAACTGCTGAGGTTGCTGCGGCGTTCATAATGCCTGCTTCCAGCTCCTTGGGGATCAAGGAGCTTGGCAATGAGGCACAGCTGCAAATGCCTCTCCTGAACACAATAACAGCACCTTGCCTTCTGAGGGCTGTTTTCACCCTAGATTACCGTGAGCACTCTCTTGTTTCAAATCACACCCAGGCTATGGACTTGGGGGTTAGGGGCAGATATTTTCTGCCCATTGCATTATTCACAAGGTTCAACCTTCAGAATGGGGTTGATCTCTCTCCCAGATGACTTGGCTTTTCCCAATAACCCCCCCTCTCTCTTCAGTGGGTTTGATCTGACCAAGTCAATGAATGCTCATGTGATCCAAATGTCTGAGTCTGCCAGGCTGCAGTAAGTACTGTGTAATTTATCTTACCTCAAACTTGGACTATTCATCAAGACCACTGCTAGATCATTTCCTCTACCTACAATAACACTGACTGCCTTTATGATCCCCTGATCTCATCTGCATACTCTTAGATCAGGATTAGTACAGCTCTGGACTCAGTGCACTGATCCCTCTAACTGCTCATTCTAATGGTTTCATAACAAGTCTTTGATACAACCCTCATTGCCTTCTGGGACCAGAAGAAAGTTGAAAGTGCATGCTAGCACTTTCAGCACAGAGTCACACATGTTAGTAACAGAAACTGTAGCTTCAGGACATTTAATATGGATTGCTCACTAGTTCTTATGCTTCTCAATCTTCCTGTTAAATTGTGAAGTCTAACATAAGTTTCAGAGCTCCAGTGTTAAAGTCCCTACCCAGGGCACTCACTATTTCTCCCTTGACTATGGCTAGCTCCCTCTACCTGAGCCATGTGCCCTGTGGTATATCCTCACTCATCTTTACTTTGCACCACTTGAAGAGGTGTGCCCCAACCTCTTCCCGCTGGGTATGTATAGGTTGCCTCCTGATGTGCTCAGGAAGGGGGGCAGCTGCAGTGATTGTGCATTTACATACTATGTAGACAGCTCAGGCACTTGACAGATTTGATCTTTATGATCCTGAGAGGCCATGGTAACACAAAGCCTTCTTGGGGAATGTTCTTAGTGAGGTGGACTGCTGTCCTCTCATAAATAACCCTAGACCACAGTGAGACTATTCTGGAGGTATCCACTAAGCTACACATGGTGGCAATGTGGCAAGCATCCCTCATAGGCATGGCAACCCAGCTCACACCACAAAGCAGGGAAGGGGTCGACATGCTAGTCAAGGTTCAGTACTTGTCATAAGTGACACCCAACCCAGCTTGCAGACCTCTCAGAATATCTACAATTTCTTTCAAAGGTTCACTTCCTGCCCTCCATTTTGCAAATTAAGATCAGCCAACTACCTGTACAATGTTTGTGCTAGCTAGGGGCTAAAAATTGCTCCAGCTATTTAGATCTACAAATGTCACTCCACACAGCTGCTACTTTTTAATAAGAGTAAGAGTGGTCTAACCTTAGGTAATACTGCTGAGCATCCCTCATCCCTCTGATTACAGAATGGCCTGGACTCGTTTTTCATAGATTTCTGTTCCTTTCTGATTGTTTTCTAATGTGGTTAAAAATGTTGCTTTTTTGGCAATAATGTGTTACTTTTTGACATGTTACAAGGGGTTTGTTGAGGGGAGGTGGTGGAGGTATGCCTAGGTCCAAACTATTTCTCATGGTTTCTGGCTTACTTTCAACTACTCTGTGCAAAACATTGTGTATGTATACCATGCCTTTAGGTAGGGGTAGGACAGCCTTGGACCCTAGGGGGGTGCACATGCAAGACTGCAACAGTAAGCACTAGAAGGTTCCCCTCAAAGCACTAAGAGGTCCTCTGATGTCTATGGGTCTTAATGTTTCTACTGGTATCCCCAATGTGCAGAGATCAGCTCTGGCACTTCCTGCTTCAGGGGCTGTATAATGGCAGTGCACTTACACTGACCACTTCACGCGGCATCATCACATGAGTTTGCAGCACGTCTGAAACGGATTACCTATGTAATTCCAAAATGCAGTCTCCCGACCTATATTATGCCAAGGTCAGGAGAAAGCATTTCAAAATCCTGATGGGGATTTGCTTAATGCTGGGGGCTTCATCCCCCACACCCTCCTAACTAAAATATCCAACTCTGAGGGGTAGTGGACCTCGGAGTTGGGTGTTAAGCTCGGGGGAGGGAGAACATTTTATTTTTAAAGTTCACACTGTGGGGACAGAACCACATCCCCAATACCTTGCTGGCTGAGCTGTAGGAGCTTTAGCACTCCACACTACAGGGCAGCTTGGTCAGCACTTCTCCCTGCTGTGTCCAAATTGTTACGCCAGGCAAAACTATGTTTTGTTGGCGTAACCCACTATTTCACCAGGCAAAATACAATTTTGCCCAGGGAATGACATTTCGCTGTCGGGCTGAAATGTCAGGCATCCCTTATCATGGGATACCAATACCAGGCTCCTACATGTCCGGACCCTTAGCTTTGGTATCCCGTAAGGGTACCTCTGAAACACTAGTATAAAACATTCAATTGTGCACAGGTATGGAAACAGCTGCTGAGAGACTATTTTAATAAAATGTAGGTTAAATTATAAAACAAAAAAATAGTAAACACTGCAATCTGCCTAATTTTTTTGAAGACTGATTTTTATAATTGCAATAAGGTACTCTCAGGTGGTTATAGTAATGCTCTAGTTTATCACCCCCTGGAGGCATGTGGCACTTGGCTGTACTTCGTGCCACAGTACACCACCGGGGGGTGATTAATGAGAGCATTAACATAACCATTGGTTGTACCTTATTGCTCAAATAGTGCATACACCATGACATCAGTAATCACAAACCTTTTCATACATAGTACAAAACTGAAGGATGATCTCGAATTAAAAGTCATCGGTGACAGAGAACCATATAAAATGTAATGATGTGTTTGGAAATGGCAACCTAGAGCTCTGTGACAAGCTCTGTTCATTATCACATACAGACACACATCTCAGCATGTTGCCACTGAAATGAGGGACACAGACACTCAAAATGAAGGATAATGAGGGACACTGACACTCAAAATGAAGGGCACATCTTCAAACATGGAGATACAAGCTCATGACACAGTGCACACCATTGTGTTTACTTGTCTAACATTTAGTTTTGATTTAACACCTTATAATATTATGAATTATTACTTTAAAGTCTGAATTTACATCACAATCTATCTGTGCAGACCATCTTTTTCAAGGGATGGATGAAGAACAGAGAAATTTGATAGGTAAAATGAGGGATGTCCCTCAATCAGGGACAATTTTTTACCAATTTGATGCAAAAAATGGAAAGGGGGAGGGATAGACTTCATGATACTTCATTTACTTGGAACGTCCTTAAGGAGGTAAATTGTGCAAGAAATCCCCTGTCCAGGATCTACAAGATATTACTTGATTTTTTAAGTGGGGACTCCTCTGTAAAGATTTCATACTGGGATAAACAAGAGGACATTAGCCCTCAGGGACCTGATTGGAAAGAAGTGTGGAAGAGTAGTAGATATATTCCCATTCCTAAATATAAGATCTTGCAATTTTTTGTAGCTTCTAATATATATTATACCCCTACTAAGCTATGTGCTAGGGGCCTCAGACAGACAGACAGACCTATGTTTTAGGTGCGGTGCAAACCCAGGGGACCTACTCCATGTACTATTGCACTGCTCCAAAATTTTTCCCATTTGGGAGCAAATTAAACATAATATGGATCCAGTGGTAAATTATAAGGAATTCATAGTGCCTAAGATTTATGTTCTAGGGGACATGTCAGATATCCCTAGTACGCTTGTTAAAGGCCACATTTCTTTAATGTCCTCCTTGGTCAAAGCATTTGTCTTGAGGCATTGGAAAAGCGATTTGATCTATACATATAACCAATGGGTGGGAGATTTGCTCATAATCTTGACTAGGCTTAGAAGGCAAATGCTTCGAGGTGGACGAAAGGCAAGTTATGATAAGAGATGGAGGACTTTGGAGCCGGTATATACCCTACAGTCTAAAATACCCAGACAAGGGTCTGTCTGTTGGAAGGTACGTAATTAATAATAGGTGGATAGGGAGTATATACCTTTGTAATAGTGGGCTCACTTAAATACCGTTAGCTTATTGAAGCAGGTATGCCACGTTTGAATGTTTTTCTTTTTACTAGATCCGATACAAGGAGCAGCGGAATCTGCCAGATATTGGGGAGGACTCTCTTTTCCTTTGGGACGAAGCTGCAGGAGTATTACCCTGAGGATCCTTGGTATGTGATACAAGACCCTAGAGGCACTAAAGGGCATTTGGGATATAGATATTGATGCATAACAAGTATCTCCTTGGTTGGGGTTGTCCTAGTTATTATAATATAAACCTAGGTATGAGCAAGCTGTTAGAGGGTATACAAAGGGCTGTGTATGTACATAGTTATTGACTGTACATAGTGGTCACACTCAGTTTTGGGGTGTGGGCCCGGGCCTATCCTGGGTATATGTGTATGTTTGTCTAATGATCATTGGAGGAAAAATACAATAAAGAAGGCTTTAAAAAAAATAAATAAATAATAATCAGGGACAATTTGGAGGTATGCTTACACAGTCAACAGTGCACCCTTTCCAGCATCAGAGTACGTCAGTGAACCATAGTCAATCACTGGTTAAAAAAAAAAATGAGGCAAGTAATTTTCTAGTTGAGGCTGTGAAATTAACTTTGTTTCTGTAAAAGAAAATCCAAGTCTAAAACTGATTTCTTTCACTATATTATTCCCACTATTAGACACATCAATTTACTGGGTGGATTTACACAGTATTCTAACATATTCCAGAATACTGTCAGAATTCTAGCACGCTCCAAGTAGCCATTTTGAAATTTGACAGTTGTGGTAAAATTCCAGTCAGAATAACTACCAGAATGGCAACTGGGAGAGTAGGTTCATCAGGTGGAGCACCACAAATAAAGCAGTGGAAAATAAGTACATTTTCTGAGTGGTAAGTCTTCTCAAATTACATGTTTTTGTTACTGTGTACAGTAAATTTAAATTGGACAATGTTATTCCACACTGCCAGTAGCCGTTCACTCAGTCTGTGATTAGTCAGGACACCCACACCACAAGAATGATTGAAGTTTCCTTTCACGCAATAAATGTTCTAAAATGCTGTCTTCATTCCCTTAAACTCTGGAATGAAAACTACACTTTACAACTTTATTCCAGGAGCAGCTGTCACTGGTGTTCCAATGATCGGATCATAAACTCAAACGGCAAAACTCAGATGACCGGACATACTGGGAGGAGAAAGGAAAAAAAATTAGTAAGGTCCAGACTGAATCCTTTCCCTAATCTGTTTTTGGTCCCAACCAATTAAAAATGATATAAAGCACAGCCCTCCAGTTGTACTGGATCAGAGTTGGGTAATTCATTTCATACATTTATTTATTTATTTGAAAGGGTATACATGAGAGTAGGATGTAAGAAAAGAGAGAGATTAAGAGAGGAGCCCGACAACAGAGCATGAACAGGTGGACCGCTATTAGCCTAGCTTGGCTGCTGCCAGATGACGAAACGGTACCATTGGTGCAGTGGATTTGGAAGTATTAAAAACTTCTGTGATGTCTTCTAAACTGAGCAAAGCCAGCAACCTTTTCCTATGCACTCTACCACCATCAGTGTCCCACATTTGCATTTTTTTATTCCTTTCTCTTCCCAATAGGTTGGTCCAGTGTCCTGAGTTTGCCCATTTGCTTTCATGAATGGAACACCAGCGATAACAGCTGTTCCTGGAATAAAGTTGTAATATGTAGTTTTCATTCCAGAGTTTAATGGAATGAACACAATATTTTACAACATTTATTGTGCGAAGAAACTTTAAACATTCTTGCGGTGTGGGCAATCTGACTGTCAATGATCACAGAGACCAGCGCCTACTTGTTTGGATGTACAGCCACAGCTTGTGTGAGAGGCTACCAGTGATGTTGAATAACTGTGTGTGTGTCAGTCAATTTACTGAGCACATTCCTCTGATTGTGTGAGTGACAGGCTAGTCTGCAGGGCTCCAATATTTACAGGGAATCCAGTATTTTACATGGACGGGGGACAGCAGTCTACAGGGAAACTGCCACAACAGGCTTGTATTGCTTTCAGTGTACAAAAAAAGAGAGCACGGCAGGTTTTATAAAAAATAAAGCAATGTACAGCATAACACAGAACATTTGCCCTAGAGTTACAGATTAATTGTTAAAATGATCTGGGAGCCCCACAGTCTGCTGAATATGAAGTCAGGACCACAATACTGGGACATCAGATCAGTTATGCAGCAAAGGCTGATGGAATTTATGGGACAAAGGTTTTATCATGCAGATGTTCTGAGAAACTGGTGCAGATGGGGTGCATGAGAACAGAAACAAAAACTGAATTACCTTAATTGCCCTCCCCTTTAATTTTTCTGAGGTGTCATTAGGTCACTGTCTCTGGCTGTTTTGTTTTAGTACTCTCCTCACAGTGTGGTGATGGTGATTACCAGCACAGCATTTGGTAACAGTCTAATACATAATGTTGCA
The DNA here is from genome assembly GCA_016271365.2 of Neoceratodus forsteri. Taxonomy (NCBI): domain Eukaryota; kingdom Metazoa; phylum Chordata; order Ceratodontiformes; family Ceratodontidae; genus Neoceratodus; species Neoceratodus forsteri. Next base: position 1,784,865,813 of record CM057450.1, read on the forward strand.
AGGACAAGATCTTTATTCTAAGGCTGCAGTTTATGCTAGGAAGATTGCACAATATCTTTCCATGTCAGCTGTTCTTTAGGTCACTATAGAACACAGAAGTTGGAGGGAGAACGACTGAGGAGTGGAGGTGATATCTGAAATGCATATGTACAGTATTTTCCTCACCTGGGGTTTAATTGTGTTTTACACACCTAGAACGGGGGGTGAAATATTATTAATATTATTATTATTTACATACAAACATGCCAGTAAATAAAGGCCTTATGATCTATCTTGTCTTCTGGATTTTGTAGGGCCACCCTGAGTCTACAGTAATACCTGACCCCCCTCCCCAAATCCTCCCTGACTCCCCCCAATTCCCCCTCCACACCATCAACACTCCCCTTCATTCTGTCCCATCCTGTCTTGAAGTGTCCACCATTTTCAGGGAGACCACCTCCTCTGGCAACTTGTTCCACTAGGCCACCATACTCTCAGTAAAAAAGTATCTTCTCGTTTCTCTCTTGAATCTTTCCCTTACCAACTTTAGTCTATACCCCCTAGTGGACATGTTCTCATTAAGACTGAAGAGGCCCTCCTTATTCACTCTCTTAATACCTTTAATGTATTTAAATGTCTCAATCATACCCCACCTTCCCTTCTGTCCATATGGGAGTACATGCTGAGCCCCTGGAGCCTCTCCTCATAGGTGTTGCCCTGTTAGCCCTGAATCATCTTGGTCACCCTTCTCTGGATTGTCTCCAGCAAGTTGACATCCTTCTTAAGGACACCAATACTGCACACTGTACTCTAGGTGCAGTCTTAAAAGTGACCTGAACAGTGGTAGTATGACCTCCTTCTTCCTATTGGTAATCCTCCTGGCTAGGCAGCCCAGCATCCGATTTGCTTTTGTCACTGCCCTCCTGCAGTGTGTCAAGTGCTTCAGGTCACTTGATAATAATTCACAGGTCCTTTTCTTCCTCAGACATGGACACCTGCACACCACGCAGCCAGTGACTGGTCTCTGGGTTCCTTGCCCCTAAGTATATAACTTTGCACGTTTTAGTATTGAACTCCAGTTGCCAAATTCCAGACCACTTCTGTAACCAAGCCAGATCTTCCCTCAGTTCCTGTTTCCCCTTCTCTGTGTCCACCATTCCACAGAATTTTGTGTCATCTGTGAACAGGTTTAGTTTAGTTGTCATATTGGTCCTTATAAGAACAGATCCAGAAGCAAATGGCTTGATGCCTTTTATTGACCAACTTAGATGTTACAAAAAGAACAGACTGCCTAAGCTTTTGGACCAACCAAGTCCTTCCTCAGAAACTGAAGGTGGAAAAGCAATGGGGCTTGATGGGATTCACCCCAGAATTCTAAAAGAATTAAGGGGAGAACTAGTGACACCACTGACTATTCTTTTTAACAAATCATGGGAGGATGGTGTGGTACCTGAGGACTGGAGGAGGGTGGATATGATTCCCCTTCACGAAAGTGGGAGTAAGACAGAGGCAGGAAACTACAGACCTGTTAGTTTGGCATCTGTGGTAGAGAAAATGATGGAATGACTTCTGAAGGAAAGAATTGTTGGGTACCTAGAGGCCAGTGGGGCACAGGACCCAAGGCAGCATGGATTCACAGCAGGAAGGTCATGTCAGATGAATCTAATCTATTTCTTTGACTGGGTGACCAAAGTAGTAGACCAGGGAGGGGCTGTGGACATGGCCCACCTAGACTTTAGCAAGGAATTTGACACAGTCTCACACAAAAGACTAATAAACAAATCAGCCAGCCTGGGAGTAGGTCCCAGGGTGATAGCCTGGGTAAAATATTGGCTGGGCAACAGGACACAGAAGGTAATAGTAAATGGAGTCCACTCTGAAGAAAGGGGGTTACTAGTGGAGTACCACAGGGTTCAGTACTGGGTCTGGTCCTTTTGGATGTCTTTATAAGTGGCATTGCAGAGAGACTGGAAGGAAAAATATACCTCTTTGCAGATGACACAATGATATGCAACAGGGTTGATAAACAAGGGGGGTGGAAAGGATGAGAAGGGACTTGGTAAGGTTGGAGGAATAGTCAGAAGTATGGTAGCTTGGATTTAATGCAACGAAGTGCAAAGTAATTCACCTGGGAAATAAAAACCCATGGGAAGAGTGCACAATGGGGGAGGAGAGGTAGTAACAATAAGAACAGTCGAAAGGAACCTGGGGGTAATCATATCAGATGACCTAAAGGTTAGCAAGCAATGTGCGAAGGCAGTAGGGATGTCTGGGGGGATACTGGGATGTTTAGGGAGAGGCATCACCAGTAGAAAATAGGAAGTTGTTATCCCTCTGTACAGACAGTTGGTGAGACCCCATCTGGAGTACTGCATCCAGTTCTGGAGACCCCGTCTCTGCAAGGACATAGACAGGATGGAGGTAGTCCAGAGGAGGAGAACTAAAACGGTGCAGGGTCTGCACCAGAAGCCCTACTGAGGAGAGACTAAAGGAGCTTAACATGTATACCATTGAGGAAAGGAGGGAGAGGGGGGACATGATAGAAACTTTAAGGTACCTCAAGGGAATCAACAAGGTCCAGGAGGGTAGCACCTTTCAGAAAACGAGATGTGCAAGAACAAGGGGACACAATTTGAAGATAGAGGGGGGGATGGCTCAGGGCAATGTGAGTAAGCATTTTTTCACAGAGAGGGTGGTGGACACATGGAACAGCCTTTCTGAATAGGTTGTGGGGTCAAAAACAGTGGGGGAATTCAGGAATGCACAGGACAGATATAAGGCAATTCTTGTTGGGGGTAGGAAGAAATAGGCTGTTGGTTAACTAGGATCTGCAGCTTATCCAGTAGGTAGGGAAATGGGTAGACTAGGTGGGCCAAGCGGTCCTTATCTGCCATCAAAGCCAATGTTTCTATGTTTCTATGTTTAACAGGAAGCTTCCAAGGAAGGACTTGGTTGGTCCGAAACCTTAGGCATTCTGTTCTTTTTGTAACATCTAATTTGGTCCAACAAAAGGTATCAAACCATTTGCTTTTGTATCTGTGAACAGGCAGATTTTACCCTTGGTCCTATCAACTATGTCACTGATGAAGATAAAAACAACACCAAACTGAGCGTCGAGCCCTATGGGTTCCCACTGGTCACTGGCCTAGCTTCTGAGAATCCCCTCCCTGACCACTTCCTTTTGACTTCTGTCATTTAACTAACTTTTGATCCATCTAGCAAGCTTGGCCCCAATTTCCAGATCCCTCAGCTTACTGATCAATCTCCTATGAGGTACAGAGTCAAAGGCCTTGCTGAAGTCCAGATGCAGGACATCAGCGGCCTGGACCCTGTTTACTGTCTTTGTCATCCAGTCAAAAAAGTCAATCAGATTAGTCTGGCAGGGCCTCCCTGACACAAACTCATGCTGCCTCTGATCTTGTAACCTGCTTTCCTCAAGAAAGCCCACCAGTCTCTCCTTCAGCATAGTCTCTATTAGTTTCCCCACTATTGAGGTCAAACTGACTGACCTGTAATTCCATGGTTCATCCCTTGGACTGCTTTTATGGAGAGGCAGCACATGTTCTCCAGTCTTAGGGCACATTCTGGGATATTAAACAGGTCTGCCAGAGGGCCTACCAGCACCTCCACCAGTTTCCTTATGACTCTCGGGTGCACTCCATCTGGTCCTGGTAATGCATCTACCTTCAGGGTCTTTAGGCCCTTATGCACCCTAACTACCTCTATTATGCTGTCAGTGACTCCACCTTCACCCTCCCCAGCCCTCTTCTCCATTGTGGCACTGGTACATCCTTCCCTCCTGTAAAAATGGAGCAGAAGTACTTGTTAAGCACCTCCTCTTTCTCTTCAATTCCTTCTGCCCAGCCCCTCCTTTTTAACCTGACAATTTCATCTTCAGTATCCCTCTTCTCCCGTATATATTGAAAGAATGCCTTCTGACTTGATTTTACTCCCTGTGTTAGCCATACTTCCCTGGCAGCCTTTGTCTCTCTAATTGCTCTGCTCACCACCCTTGATTTATCATTATAGACCTCCATATTTTATTTTAAATAGGGTGATTTTCTTAGCTAAGCACATTAGAAGAAATGGGCTTTCTGGTTGTTAGAATAATGATCTCATGCACTTTGAGTATACTCACAGAAACAAATTTCCGGCCAGGGGCCCCCACCTAGGGGGCACTTTCTCCTGAACCCCTTGTGTTGATTTTTAGGAATACTGTCACCATCATAGGTTGAATCTGCCCCATCTTGAATGCAGCAGTTAAGAAATTTCTGAATACACAAAGACTAAAAGAGTACAGTTTTTTTTTAAATTTATGTACAGTATTAATATTTCACCAAGAAATGCATTCTGAGAGGGGAAAGCTTGTTTCCACATTCATCCATGAGTGGGGAGGGGGGGTCATATGCTTGTAACCCATCTTTTAAAAAAGGGGTTGCTAAGTGGTCCTTGATGTTATAAACATTTCATTATAGGGTTAACTGTCTTAGACCATTTCAGAAATGTAACTGCTTGTGTGACAAACAAACAACCTTTTTCACTGGATAGTCTAAATTATTTTATTAACTGATAGTTTATGCTCTGTATAAGTGTGGGGGCCAGTATACACAACACAATTGTGATGAAACACTGATCTATTCTGGAGATTATAACAGCCCAGAAGAATCTTAAAAGGTGTTTAAACCTTCATTCTGGAGGCCTCTTGATGGGGGATGGGGTTGTTAGTGTTGAAAGGGTCAGAGACATCCTTTCTTGATCTACTGTAGCCTAGCCCAAATCTTTCAGATGCTAAATAATCTCTGTGAGGAAGTTGCTTCCTGAGAACCAGGGTGACAGATAATATCACAAGGTAGGCATCACCCAAATTCCAGGTCCAAATCAGCTTTAGTCAATCAGAAGAATTTGGGTACAGGGAAGTGATGTCACAGCCTCTTTCAACCAAGACACTGAGATGAGAGATGAGGCACACATTCTTGCAGCTCTCTTCTCTGTCTCTTTTCACTGTGGTTTTTGTGTGAGCCTACTCAAAGAAAAAAATAAAAAGAGAATTTGTCAGTTCACAGCAGAAAAGAACCATTTGACCCACCCAGTCTGCTCTGCTGCTCCCTGCCTAATCTATCTCTGCCAACTCTAACTGGTCTCTGGTAACCCCTCCTCTCCATTGCTGTTTACTAATTTTCCCTTATGTCTTTCCTAGGCATGGTTGAGTCCCCCACTGTTTTCACCCCAACAAGTTCTGTTGGCAGTCTGTTCCTGACATCTATCATCCTTTCACTGAAGTGGTACTTCTCCACATCCTTCGTAAAAGTCCACCTCTCCAGCTTCATTGAATTCCTCCTGGTCCTGGTGCTCTTTCTCAATTGAAAGAGACTCCAGTCCTGCCCTCCGTTCACCACTGTGAATTGTAGGTCTCAGTCATGTTCTTGCTCTCCTCTAGAGTTGTGCATAATGTGAAAATTCCAAATTCATGGAATTTCAATGACATTTCATGAAATTCAGCACAATTTCACATAATTTCATCAGGATTTTGTGGAATTCTTTACATTTAGTAAGTTTGTCATAACTTGGCTGTCCTTTACTCTAGAGCTCTGACATTTAGCAGGTGCACTCTGTGGGTAGAGGACCAATAACGTTCTACATATAATGATGTTCAGATGGATAGTTTCAAAATTAGAGGTGCTCAAAATCTGTCATTTTATTTTGCATGCGAAAGTTTATGAAAATGTTTGTCAGCATATACCTCAGTCGTCTATTGGGTCTGAGACTTTAAATTTGGCATGCTTCCTTGATGATATGTGTTCTAATAATGTACCAGAGTTCATGACAATATGATGCATCATCTCAAAATTATATGTGCTCAAAATCTGTCATTTTATTTTTCGTGGGAAATTTTGTGGAAAAATTTAATTTGCATATAACTCCGGCACCTCTGCACTAGATGTGTAAATAAGCATAAATAACCTTTTTGTAATGCTTATAGAATGACAGAATTGGATTAGAGACTTTTAAGTTACAGGGGTTCAAATCTTTAGTATGTAAATATTTGCAAACTTGTATAAGAAGCTCTCAAAAATGTGGATGTTTGTACTTTCTATGCTCTTGCAAGCATAGGCTTAACATTTGACATGCATATCCAAAGTCAGTGTATCCTGGTGTCTAACACAACTGGATAAACTGGTTTAGCAGTCTTACATTTGCAGTAGAAAAAACATTGGTAACATTTCCTCACATATTTATAGTAGCATATAGATGAACCACCCAGAATTCTTTTTGTGGAATTTAACATTAACAATACACATATCACTACTTCGTTTGATAAGCTGGGCTGAGCTTTTTCCAGTTCTGCTGTTCCTCTCTGGGTGACTATTCCATCCCCTTCTTTTTTGGCATAGTGAGCTTGACTCAGTAGAAATACTGATCTCACTGATTTCCTCTTTGTTCTTTACAGTGACAAACTCCCTGAAAACATGAGTCACCTACTCCTTTTTGGGTCTATGTGATAATGGCAAACGCCTAAAGGTGATCTCTGTTATCGCACAGTTAGAGTGCCAAAAAGCTTTTCGGCACTCTGCCAACCCCAGCACACAGGACAATGGTGCCAGGAGATATTTTTAATGCTTTCTGTGGGGGGGGCTGCACCCCCCCACACCACCCTCTTGCAGGGGGGCTCCGCCCCCACCCCCCCCACTTAAGGATTCTCAACTCCAGGTGGGTGCATGTCGGGGGGGGGTGACAGCATTAAAAAAAATAAAGGTTTGAGTGGGGTGCAATAAAATCGCACCAGTGCCCAGACCCAAATCCGGAACCTCAGCCACCCCAGCAAGTCGCTAACCCCCGATGCCATGACGCAGCTCAGCCATTCACTGCAGCACCACCCCTACAGCCTCTCTGCCCCATCCCAGCCCATGCTCTTCATGCTCGCTCCCACCCCTCTGTGCACATACACATACACATAGTGACATCATGTCACACAGTTCGCCCACCCCCTCATCCAGTCGCCCTACCCTCCCATTGCTGTGAGAGATTGCACCGTGAAGGTTCCGCCATTACAGAGGGTGCCCTTCCTCATGCACCCACCTCACAGGTTACACTCCTTTTCCTATTTATCTACCCTGTTGGAATAGCCAGAATTCTTCCTTCCTGCTGTCCCAGACATTGTCTTCTGCCACTACATCTTTTGAGTTCCTCTAAGTGCCAGATCTGCATGTACATCAGGCTCCTTGGATCATACATTTACTGGATGTGATCCTTAAATATCCTGCATTCAGGTTGGAATTGTTGACTCTATGTTTTTCCTTTCTCCAACCTGGGGGTCTACCACTGTTGGGCTACCCAGCTCAGCTGTCCATTTCTTGGTGAAACTGTGCATCTAATTCCTGAACCTGGTGACCTCTTGCACTACCTGCCTCTCATACTCCTATCTTTTAATTAGAATCCTTCAGATAAGGCTGAGTGAAATTAGCAAATTCCAATTTTATGGAATTTTCATGAAATTCTACAATTTTCTTAAAGACTCATGGGATTTGACTTTAAGTACAGATGTTATTTTGTAGAGCTGTGCAAATACCTTTTTATGAATATTCGGCCAAATATTCAGTATTTGGGTCCCAGATATTCAGTATTCAGTATTCAGTATTTGGCCAGGAAAGTTGCCTTATTAGATAATTGCTACAGAAGTCCTTAAAATGGCTTCAGGAGGTGAAGAAGAGGTTGTGGCACTTTGGCTTGTACACTGGTGCCAGAGATTGTCCTGTGCTGCTGGTGCTGCAGGAGGAGGATGCAGAGGCACGGCACTTTGGCTTGTACACTGATGCCAGAGGCTGTCTTGTGCTGCTGGTGCTTCAGGAGGAGGACGTAGAGGTAACAATCTCTATATGGTCACAAAGGTCTCAAGAGGTACTACAAGAATAACATATGCTGCACCCTTAAATAATTGTGGCCATTAAAAAAATCCAGTAATAAAACATAATGATTCCTATAAGATAACACTGGAACTTCAATAGGCCATAACTCTGTCAATATTTGGAGTTAAGTGACAATTTCTCCATGGTCACAATGGTTTCAAGGGATACTATAGGAAATGATGGTGCAGCAAATGCAGTACGTAGATAGCAGCACCAGTACACTGTTCTGACAGCAATCAAGTAACAGACTGCTTGTACAAGCAAAGGACAAACAAGCATACCTTGTTTTTGTCACCACAATATGTGTCCGTTTCATCATTTCTCTGCTGTCAATGGTGCTTCTTAGCCAACTGGATCAGCAGATTGTTGTCAGAACAGTGTGCTGGTGCCATTCGCTAAGTTTCAAGAAGGGTTCCTGCTATTCTGCTGGCACCTCAATCCTCCTTTAATATGGTGGATGCGCAGCTTCAACTGAGCCATTTGAGTCCGCACTCTAGTCTCCCTATATATTGAACTCTATGCTACACATTTAGAGTGAGGAGATCACATGGTGTTCCTGGCTGTGAGCACCAAAAACAGCTTCCGATTGGCCAAAAAAGCTGTGTGAGCTTTTGGAATCTATCCCACCGAATAGTATGTCCCGAATAGTGGCTGAATAGTGGACTATTTAGAATGTCCATCTGAGTAATTGGCAAGCCTACTATTCATGGTACTGTATTTGGGAAACACTATTCGGTCCATGCACAGCCCTATTATTTTGCAGTTTCTGGCAGCAAGCAATTAAAACAATTGACACATACAGTCTCCTTGTAAGGTCTAAGAATCTGCCAAATTTCATTGCATTGCATTCTCTAGTTAGTAGTTTACATTTTTGCTAAATTAAATTTTTAAATGTAATGAAAGGTTGACTACTTTTAATTCAATCCCATTTAAAGTTGAAAATATAATCTTTTTCAGAAATGACCATGTGGTATAGTAGTTTAATGCTTCAGCTCTAGTTAAATTTGGATATGTTGTTTTAAAATTAGCAGGAAATAACTGAAATTAACATTCTGGCAATATGTTTGGCAGGCTATAACTCAATCCCATTGGAAGCTAGAAATCTGAAACTATGTACATGTACAAATGTAGTGATAACCTGTATACCTGTCAGATTGTATAACATTTCAATAAATACTATTAAAATTACATTAAAATTACAGAAATATAAATTTTAGCAAACTGTTTGACTACCTCTAACTCAGATTCCATTGAAGCTTGACACTTAAAATGTGGTGTATACACCAAGGTTGTGAGCTTCTCTAAAGACAGACATTGTGTAGAAATTTAGATAAGAAATGTTTTAATTATCTCAAAATAAATCAAAATTTTATTTTGAGTAAATGTTTGTAGTCATACCTCTGCCCTCTTTCAGCATATGAATCTGACATTTAGCACATGTTTGTATATCATGGTGTTCTTTATGTGTTCCAAATCTGGTGTTAAGTGGAAGTGGACTTTTAAAATTAAAGCAAAATAACAGAAATTTTAAATTTGGCAGAATTCCACAAAACTTTTGTGAAAATTCTGTGGAATCAGAATGGTCATTCTGCTGGCATTCCACTGGCAGAATTTGTATTCTGCACAGCTCTACTCTCCTCTCCTCTCTTCCAGAGTGTACATGTTGAGATCCCTCAGTCTCTCCTTGTAGGGCTTCTCATGCAATTCCTGCACTATTTTAGTTGCCCTCCTTTGGACTGTCTTCACTTTGTATATGTCCTTTCTGAGGTACAGCCTCCAAATGTGGACACAGAATGCCAGGTGGGGTCTCACCAGTAAGTGATACCGTGGCAACACTGCCTCCATCCTCCTGCTGGAGAAACCCCTCACTATGCAATCCAGCATAGCACTAGCCCTACCCACTACTTTGTCACACTGCCCTTGAGATTATCACTTAAGATCAAGGCCACTGATTTACAGTGATTAAAACAAGGAAATTCTGTTTTTAGGACTTCAGATTCCGGAATTGCACCTGTGATTGTTACTCTAATTTCTGGATTTTACCCGGATTCTGCTATCATTCTTTCAGCATTTGCATTAAAAATCAGAATGAAAGAAGGCTTAATATACAGAGCATTAAATAAAGCAAATTGAAAATAGTACAGGAAGTTATTATAAGAAAAATACAAGTTTTGTAGATTTATTGATCTGATATAAAATGTCAGATTCCGTGAAATCTTTGTTTTTACTGGTGCTCAGGCAGCCCTAATTCTGGAATTTTACTGTTTTTTCTGGTAAAAAATGAAAACCAGTGGCCTTGCTTATGATAATGCAAGGTCCATTTCCTGCTTAGTGGCTGTGTCAGTACCCCGCCCCCCATCCTATACTTCGCTCCTGGGTTCTTATACCATAGGTACATGAATTTGCATTTTTTGGCATTGAACCCACCTGCCATACTGTTGACTAGTCCTTGAGTTTACCAAAATCTGCCTGTTCTCAACCACCTCCTGAGTTCCCAACCTATTACAGAGTTTGATATCATTTGCAAGGCATGCCTTCCCTTACAGTTCTTCTACAATGCCACTTATGAAGGCATTGAAGAGGACCATCCCAGTACTGAGTCCTACAGCACTCTGATGGTCATTTTCCCATCATTTCATCATTACAGTGAGTGCCACACCCATTGACCACCACCCTCTGTTGCCTATCCATTAACCAGTTTCTAACCCAGTTCACTACTCTGGTTACCACTCTAGGCTACTCAGTTCTTTATTAGTCTCCTGTGTGGCAGTGTCTAAAGCCTTGTAAATGTCCAGATAGGCCAAGTCTATTACCTTCCCATGATCTATTTCCCTGGTGACCCAGATGAAGAAATCAGATTCTTCTGGCATGATCTCCCCCATGAATTAATGCTGTCTGTGGTCTCACAGCCCATCAGTTTCAAAATACTCTACCAGCCTTCCCTAAAGCTGGGTTTCCATTAATTTCTCCACACTGAAGTGAGACTCACCGGCCTTTCACTGCTAGGGTCCTCCCTGCTGCCACTGTTACACAGAGGGACCATGTCTGCTCTTCTCAAGTCCTCCAGAACCATGCCTGTTTCCAGTGAACTGTTGAATAAGGCCATCAGTAGGGTATCTAGCATCTCCCTGAGTTCTTTTTATTTTTTAACTTTTTATTTTCTCATTTTCATTTCAGTCAACGCTCAGTACATACATTTGTATTAAAGGCATGTTTCTTCACATCAGTTCTGGCTTTACAATCAAAATTATAAGTTAATACTTATGTTATTGTCATTTCATTACTTAAGGAGCATTTTTACTAAAAAAAAAAAATCAAAATCTGATCTAAGATCAAAGCCTATAAGCTATCCATGGGAACATTTTTCCCAGTGATCAGTTACAAATTATATGGTGAGAGGGGACATACCAAGGGGGTGGGGCAAGTGACACTGGGAAAGGGTCTCTCACCTCAGCCTAAGTCTAGTTGTCAGTGTTAAATAAATGGAGTGACCCAGCTGGAGACCTCAATAAGTTGATAGAGCCCACCAGGAGGAGAAGCAGCAAAATCTACCACCTTCCTCTCAAGGAATTAAGCTGGTCTGGTCTGTGCAATTTGCAAGAACCAGGGTGACCTATATGTTTGGATTATCTGTATTCTATCCTAAAGGTGGGCTGTGAGGATCTCCATCTTGTAGATATCATAAATTGTGTTCTCCCAAGAGGTCATGGTGGGGGCTTCTGGGCTCAGCCAGAGCCTAGTTATGTATTTTTTAGCAGCTGTAAGAAGTATATTAAGTAGGTATTTTTGTGGTTTACATTTAATCTGTATAGGGAATAGAAGGAGAATAGCTGCTTGACGTGTAAGTATGCCAAAGTCTGTGAATAAATCTGCAATAACTCTGCCTACTCCCTCCCAGAATCCGCTCAGGCTCGGGCAAGTCCAGAACACATGAGTATTCATGGACACCTCAAAGCCACACCATCACCAGCATGCCGAGTCCCCTGACTCAGAATACTTTGCCACTACTTGGGGGGTGCGGAAGTAACAGATAGCTACTCTCCATGCAAATTCCCTCCAGGAGTATGAGGTGGTTGTTTTATGTTGTATTCTCCAAATTTGCTGCCATTATCTCGGGGTGAGCTTGAGAGACAGTTCTGCTTGCCACTGGAATTGTCCCAGTTCAACATTTGATGGGGATGAACTCAGTAGGGCCTGGTATGCCCGAGATAAAAAATGTCTCTGGTCCCCACCTCCTATGATATGTATTAAAATGTGGTGTAGGATAGGGATTTCTGTTTGTGGGTTCACTAATCCTATTGTTTGGGCTAGATAATGTCTGAGTTGCAGGTACCGAAAGAAATCCCGGTGTGGGAGGCCATATAAATTTTGGAGTTGGTCAAAACTCATAAAGATCCCTGCCTCATAAAATCTGCTTGTGTTTGATAATCTTAAGGCACACTAGTTATGGAAGGTGGGGTCTGTTGATGCTGGTATGAAGTCTGGACTTCATGCTGGAATTCCCAACCAGCCTGCCAACAAGGAGTTCTCCAGTAAAGCCAGAAATTTAATCCAGCTATTTAATATAGCTTTAGTGAATATAGAGCAAGCTGTGGATTGTTTCACTTGATTAGGTTGGAATATTAAGGAGGCATCTAGGTGTACAGTTGCCATCGATTGTTTCAGCAGGACCCACGCAGGGGTCATCATGCCAGAGGATGTCCAGGCAACCATATGAAATATTAATCCTTGAGTTCCTTTAATACTCTTAGGTGTATCCTGTCCAAATAGCCTTACCACCCTCAGAACTGCAAATCCCTTCAGGACTTTTTCCTCTGAAAATGGACATGTGCCTATCTCAACACATCCTAGTGTTCTTGATATTCCCTGGTGGTTCATTCCCTCTCCCCCCACTGTGAACATTGAGCAGACATACTCATTCAGGATGGCTGCTTTTTCTTGGTTGTCTTCTGTGCAGTCTATCCTTGATGCCCTACTAATTCTCATTATCCCTCCCCTTGCTTTCATCTTCCTACTTATGTATCTGAAGAAAGCCTTATCCTCTTCAAAAACCCTTTTGCTACCATTTTGTCTGATTTGATTTGACTTTTATTTGTGTACAGATAGGCACTCTGGAATACAATCCCATTTACAGGTGCAACCCATGGTCATAATTCATGCAATAGTACAAAGACAACATTACAAAAAATATATGGGAAAGACAATTTCCATGTCTTATAGATAAAAATACACTTAAAAACAACCATATGTCATTTGATTCTTGTAATGCATCATTAGAGTACCAGAAAAGGTTTTGTAACAGTTTAAACTCTATGGCCCAGATATTCAAACTGTGTCAGGCTGTGGCACAAGCTTGGGCACAGCTCAGCTTGGCTGCACAGGGGTGTGGACTGGGCGATATTCAATGGAGCTGCGCCATGGCTCAGCAGCATTGAATATCACACCCTGGCCACCTGCAGTGTGCATGGCGCAGTGGCACTGCGCCAGTGCAAGTGGCCAGAGTGGAGCATGGGGATGCGCTAGCACAAGTTCCATTGCGCTACGCACACCAACCGTGATATTCAAAACTTGACATGCAAATGGGGCCATAATGTATGCAAGGCACAAATGGGAGCCATTGCATGTCATTATGGCCCCCATTTGCTGCTCAAAATGCGCCAATCCCCAACGAGCACAGGACGCCCTGCCAGGCAGCAGACGTCAGGGACCGATGCCCCCTGCAGCCAGCAATGTGCTCCACAGCCCGATCGCGGGCTGAAGTAAAATATAGTACACTCCAATATCCCTGGTGGTCCACTGGACTGCTGTGTGTCCAATCGCGGGCATTAGTAATAAATAAAAATAGGTCCAAACTCCCTGGTGGTCCAGTGGACTGCAATCTGCTCAATCGTGGGCATTAGTAATAAATAAAAATATCCCCAAACACCCTGGTAGTCCAGTGGACTGCTATCTGCCCGATCGTGGGCATTAGTAATAAATAAAAATATGCCCAAACTCCCTGGTGGTCCAGTGGACCACTATCTGCCCAATCGTGGGCATTAGTAATAAATAAAAATATCCCCAAACTCCCTGGTGGTCCAGTGGACCGCTGTGTGCCTGGTCGCGGGCATTAGTAATAAATAAAAATATCTCCAAACTCCCTGGTGGTCCAGTGGACTGCTGGGTGCCCAATCGTGGACATTTGTAATAAAAATTAAAAATATGTCCAGTATCCCTGGTGGTCTAGCGGTACCCCCCTTCCCCACCCACCCACTGAGCCCCACCACCCCGCTCCCCAGTCAGCTGGCGGGCAGCAGCACCCACTTTCGCCTGCCGCCCGCTGCCGCCGACTGACACCATCGGTGGGATGTATGCCCATTGGTCACAGCATGAGCCAATGGGCGTGACCTATACCGTACTACACATTCAGATATGTGAATGGGATCCATTCACATATCTGGAATATGTATGTATGAGCTGCATGCCCAGGCTCATGCTGAACAATAAGGGCAACCACCGATGGTGTCAGTTCGGCGTGCGGTGGGGCGGCAGGTGAGGTGGGTGCTGCTGTCACGGCTGACTGAGAAAGCAGGCGAGCAGAGCATGGTGGGTGGTGAGAGATGGGCACACTGAACCACCGAAGTGTGAACATATTTTGGCATTACATAAATGCATGGTGGGCAGCACAGCAGCGATCCTGAGACACTGAGACTATGTATTGTGCTAATGCCAGCGTCAACACACAACGGACCTGAATATGACAGAATTTGGCATTTTTTTCAAATGCCCGCAATGGGCATGGGGGGGCACCACCAGGTGCAGCCAGAGCTCAGGTGGCCACCCACAGGTGGCAGCTGCCATGTTGCGCCCTGCAATGCGGCAGCTCACCTGTGGGTGACCATCCATTGTTCCTTTTTTTGGATCAACTTTGTGCTGGCGCAGGTAGGGGTTGTGCATGCATGGCTCTGCACATACTGGGCTGAATATCGGGCTGTGCAAGGTATGCATGGGCATGCCCCCCCTACCTGTGCCTGCATACATTACTGATGCGCTCCGGTGCATCGGGATTTGTGCTGCACATGTTTCCCTTTTGAATATCGCACTGGGGCACATTAGTGGGTTGTGCATGGCACAACACTGTTGCGCCATGCGCAACCCTTTTGAATATCTGGGCCTCTATGTTTGTAGGAATGTCATTCCAAATTGTTGGTGTAGCATATGCAATGGTGCACTGTTCGCTTTGTGTTCGTTTGTATAGAACATCTAGAAGAGTCTGACCAGAGGCTGATCTTGTTTTAACAATAATATGATGTTCCTTTAACTGTCAAAAACTTATTGGGGTACCAGTACTTCTAATCCTGTGGGTAAATCTAGCCATTGAAAGTTTGAAAAACAAGGTAGTAGACAACCACCCCAGACTATTCAATATTTCACTGTGATGTGTATTGTGTGGTGCAAGAAGTGCAAATCTACCTACTTTGTTCAATAATACAGACTTCTGCTGCAAAGTACTCACAAGAACATTGTTGACTACAACAGATGCATAGTTAAAGGAGAAGTCCACCCAGAATGTGCAAAAACATATGTTATGTAGAGTGTTTTGATATGTATGTTAAGTCCTAGTGTGTCCTTCCCTCTGTCTGCTATTAGGAGTTTTGCCTAAATTAGCCTGCTAGCTGTATGGTAGTTTTATGACCCTGGGATCTCCATCACAAATAGAGTTTATTGGCTTTCTTTCTCCTGACCTTTCCTGGTTCATGTGACAGTGATGTAGCTATGCCCTGGGTTGCTTGGGGTCTGTCACAGCTCAGCCACAAAGATAATACTTCTTTCAGAGAAGAAGTCACATTGCTACATTTTGGGTGAGTGTAATCATTATCATGTTTTGATATTAGTACCTTGTCCTGCTATGTTACAACCTATAAGGTGATGTCCATTTTTTGCTGCTTAGTACGGTGCAAAAACTAAAAGTGACTGAGAGGAATAGAGTAAACAGTGACATGATTCACACACAATCACACACACAGAGCAGAGCATAGCAGGACAAGGTACTGATATCAAAAAATAATAATGATTACACTCACCCAAAATCTAGCAGTTTGTCTTCTCCGGAAGAAGTATTTTCTCTGTGGCTGAGCTGTGACAGACCCTGTAACAAGACACTGGCTTACTGCAGGGGCAATTAGACATCACACCAAAGGACACTCGGGGAAGACTAGAGGCCATAAAAGAAACCAGAATGGCAACCTCCAAGGGCACTAAAACAGTTAGGGAAAGTTAGAAAAAACATCTCTCACAGCCAGAGGAAAAGAAAATGCTGGGAACTGGTTAGAACACAGAAAAAAAGACTACTACATATCTTTTTCTGATTTTAACATGGAGTTTTTCTTTAATTATTGGTAACAACTCTTAATTTACAGTTGTCAATCTAGTTTCTGCAGTCAAAAAAAACATAACGTCTATATAGTAGGGCTAATTTTGCAGCAATTTTTGCTGTCATTATTTGAGTACATAAAGCATAATTCAAAGTTGAATCTAATGTCACTCCTACCTATTTTATACTTTTTACAGTTTCATAAGCAATACCATCCAGAGACATTACTTGTAGACAGATACTGTTATCTCTCAGTCTGACACATGTTCCAAAAAGCATTGATTTAGTTTTTTGTTTATTTAGTACCAATTTACTTTTTACAGTCCCATTCTGCACATCAGTTAGCTCTCCTGTTAGTGTTGCATTTAATTTATACAGGAATGACTACTGTAAGTAAATCACCGCAGAGTCTGCGTACAGTATTAGATGCGCATCCTTAATTACTGTTGAAACAGAGTCAAAGAAAACAGAAAAGAAAATGGGCCCTTATATGGAGCCCTTTTGTGACTGGGTTATGTGGGTAGGGTAAATAAGTGAAACAAAGACTCCAAGAATACATTTAACACACTTTTACTAGGCGTGATGTTTATTGTCCAGATGGACTATTTTTTTGAAGAAAAAAATATTTTCATATGCAAAAATAAAAGTATACCATATTTGGCACACGTCTTCAACTTCAGACTTAAAAAAAAGATATACCAAAAGAAAACAGCTCTTTTGAGCTCTCAGAAGTACCTTCCCCTGGTAGTTCTGCCACAGAGTAGAAAACCTTCTTGTCACAGTTTCTACAATTTTCTGTGTTTGAGATAACTTCTCCTCACTCACTCTCAGGCTTGTTTTTTCTGTGAACTAGGGCTGCTTTTATACAGATCCCTACAGCATCATCAGGTCAGCTGATCTGCCCCTTTTCTAATTAATAGTCAATCCTCCTCTAATACAAACATTTTGGTAGATCAGCATGACTTCACATATAGATCTGAAACATCAAACAATAATGAGCCATTCCTTTATTTCATTAAAACAATGTAGCAAAAGATATTCAGTAAAATATCTTAATTATCTCTAGGCATGAAACTCCTCCCCTTTTCCAGTTAATTGCTAACTAGGGAGTTCCCATATACCAGCCTCCACCTGGGGCTGCTGGTTCCAAAGAGCCCATTTTACATGATTGCTGTGTTCAGGTAAGAGCTCTCTTCATTTTTAGTGGCAAGGAGAAAAGAGAAATCGCTCCTGTTTACCTCATTTCTGCACAGTCTTCTTTCTTTAGCTACCTTGTCATGTTTTATCCTTACTGAACAAGATAACTGCATTTCTTTATGTTTAATTGCTTAGGCAACAAGTGTGTACCCAGTGCAGCCTTTCTGTTTATGCTGACTTTTTACTGCCTGCACTGTTTCCTTGCACAGAGCACACAGCGCTCGATGTATGCAGCTCTAGGAGAAGTGTTTTTATTTCTAACAGAATATTTATTTCTTCTCTCCAAAATGAGAGGCTGTCTTTTCTAACTTTTTCTGAAGTTGAGGATAGCTTCTCACAGGGGACAGTCACCTGATGCATTTCATTGCTCCTCCAAGTTTGTACCATAGCACAAACATGCACTACGGGGCATATTTCAGCATTAGAATACATGTCTTTATTTAGGGCTACAATTCTTTACATACTGCCCAGGAAAAGACATACTATACTTTCTTTATGCAGCATAGGCAGGGGATGAAAAGGAAATAAAAGAGGGACAGTCAAGGGAGCAGAAGATACCATTATGGGTGGCCTTCCCATAATGGTAGAATTAGATATATATAGTTTAGAAGAGATAAAAGTTTGCTACTGCAGTAGACTTTATACAGAAAGAATTATGCCAAAGCCTTCAAATTGGGGGGGTCAATCTATCACATACCCCCATGGTTAAGCGAAAACTAGTGGATACCTTACTGGTTTCCAAGAAAACCTACCCAAGTATGTCTGGGTAGGATGGAACTACCACCCACCCTCGCTTGGTAGCTCCACCCAAGGGTCCCTTAACAAAATTTTAATACTCAGGCTATACTTTACAATAAGTATACCTGATATATTTAATTACTACCCTGGGGTGTCTAAACAGGTCAATTCACTATTTAACCACAGATGTTTCTGGATATCATGTATTTCCATTTACCTTGACAACAGGGGCCTCATACCTAAACAATAAATCAGCATTAACGGCACAATATTGTACAGCAAATTTATAGGACTGTAGTTCCAAATACCACCTCATAATCCGATTATCATGGTCCTTGATCTGATTAACAAAATGAAGCAGATTATGGTCAGTAATAAGGGTAAATGGTGCTCCCTATAGATAAAACTGCAATGCCTCAATGGCCCACTTGGCCGCTAGGCATTCTTGTTCCACAGTGGAATATTTTTGTTCATGATCATGAAGCTTCCATGGTATATGCAACATGAGATGTTCTTCACCCCCAATGGTTTGGCTTAATACTGCCCTAATACTCATTCCAGAGGAATCTGTATGAACCTCAAATGGATGATTAAAATCTGGACTACGGAGTACTGGGGAAGAACATAAAGCAGCTTTGATGGTAACAAAAGCATTCTCACATTCCTGGGTCCATTTAACTTTTTTACCAAATTTCTTTTTGGTGAGATGTGTGAGAGGTGTGGCTAATGCTGCAAAATTAGGAATGAATCGGCGATAGTAGCCCACCAAGCCTAAGAAAGAACGTATGTGCCTTTTTGTCTCAGGTTGGGGACAGTTGGCTACTGCCTTGATTTTATTAATCTCTGGTTTAATGGTATCATTTCCTAGCACAAAACCAAGATATCTGGTTTCAAACATAGCCAGTGCATTCTTTTCGGGATTAATTGTAACTCCTGCCTTGGAAATGGAGGAAATAACAGCTCTCAAGTGTGTCAAGTGGGTGTTCCAATTCGGACTAAAAATTATGACATCATCCAAGTAGGCCGCACAAAAATGATAGTGGGGTGCCAGCACTTGGTTCATGAACCTTTGGAACATCGCAGGAGCTCCGTGTAGTCCAAAAGGTATGGTCCGGAATTGAAACAGACCCATCGGCGTACTAAAGGCTGTTTTCTCTCGTGATGCAATTTCGAGGGGTACCTGCCAGTATCCTTTAGTCAGGTCTAAAGTGGAAATATACCGTGCATTACCCACTTTGTCTATTACGTTATCTACCCTCAGCATAGGGTATGCATCAAACTGATACACTGCATTTAACCCTCGAAAATCAAGACACAGGCGTATACCCCCTTCTTACTTAGGTACAACAACAATAGGCGACCCCCTAGTACTATTAGATGGTTCAAGTATGTTCAATTTCAACAACTTTTCCACCTCAAGTTGTACCTCTTGTCTCACCCTTTCTGGTAGTCTATATTTTTCTTATGGGAGGGGATGTGGTACATATTTCATACTCCACTCCCTTAGCAAGGCCTGGCACACTAGTAAAACTCTAAATTTACCATAGCTTTCTCTGAAATGCAACCCCCATATCTAACCATTTGAAATCTTCCCGTCTCATAATTTTCAAACCAGCCTAATGCTAAGGATCCTAACTCAAGCTCTTTCAATTTCCCAACCAAAAGTGCATGATCAGCCAAGTTGGATGCCTTGATCAAGTCCCCGTATGTGGCCCCAGTCAGGCATCCCTTCTCCATGCCCTCGTGGACCATGCTTGTCCATCAGCACCTTTGCTCCCTTTCCTGCCTTTCCTACATCCCTTTTTTTAATTTGTCCTCCTTCCTCAGCATTCCTTTTTCAAGAATACCACCTTTTTTCCTTCTCCACCATGCCCAATTTCCTTGAAAGCCATAGCAATCTATTTTTCTTTCTGATCTTACTTATTTTCTTCACACAGTGGTGTGTTGCCTTTAATTATACTCTTCGTTATTGTTCTCCACTATGCCTTTATCCCTCCCTGACAATCTCCCCATGAGGCAGTTTCTGAGGCAGTTTCTGATTTCTTTAAACTCCATCCTCAAAAAGTCCTAGACCCTCATCCTCATGTGGTTTGCCTCTGCTCCCTTTCATAATGTACTGTAAAACCATGCTGAATCGTGATCACTGGTAAATAGAGGACTGCCCACTGTGACATCTGCAATGCTGTCAATGTTTGCAAGCTCCGGGTCAGCACTGTTCCATCGCTAGTGGGTTCCCTGACTAGTTGCCTAAGAAGTCACTTATAGGGAATCAAGAATGGCCTTGCTCCTTGCCAACACTTTTGTTGGAATGTTCCACTCCACATCTGGCAGATTAAAGTCACCAAAAAGCACCACCCTCCCTTACTTGCCCTTTTAGTGATGGCCCCTCCAAATGCCTTATCCAACTCTCAATTCAATTACATTTTTATTTAACCAGTAATATACACCATTGAGAGAACTCATTTACAAAGTGTTCCTGAGAGGACACAACAAAGGTTTTGATACAACAGTACAGAATTTCAGAAAATGAAATTATAAAGTGAACAGACAATACAGTACATAGGAATAGGCCAACAATACTAACTACAGCATAAAATAACTAGACTAACAATAATAGCTAATATCATAAAGGAGAAGAATGTAGAGTAGGAGGGTACAATTCTATGAGGATGGCACAAATGCTGGAGGTCTGTGAATTATCCTGATATGGATAGCAGCCCCAGAGCCTGTATCCAGGATGACCCACAGCACCTCCAGTCTTTCCTGTTCCTCTGGATGACCCTTTACCTCTATGGCTTTGATTCCCTCCCTCACATATAGTGCAACCCCTCCTCTCTACCCTCTCTCTCCTGAACAGAGAGTAGCCAGGTGTGGCCATACCCCAAGCATGGTGCTCAGTGCATTACAACTCCATTATGGCTACCAAATCTAGGCCAGCCTCTGCCATGATGGCCTCCAGGTCCATAATTTTATTTCTCAGACTCCTTGCATTGGCACACATGGATCTCCAAACCTTAGTCCCTCTCTGCATTCTTCTGTTGTCCCCTCTTCCTGCCTGTGTTTTCTCTGATGCTCCACCTGACCCACCCCTTCCCTTTTAACCTTACTCCTTTATTTCTGCTTACCTGATTTATACTCCCCTTTTCCTCTGCTTTGTCCACACTCATGTTCTCTTACACCCTGCACTAGTGGTGTTTACTCCCTCTCTAATGTTACATCATCTGGGGCTGGTAATTGTTGCCTACCTTGGTTTTACAACCTCCCCCCACCTAGTGTAAATGCTCATCCAAGTAGCAGTTATACCTTCCACTGAGGACTGTGGTTCCCTTTCTTGAAGGATGCAAGCTGTCTCCATTATAGAGACCCATATCCTCCCAGGTTTGCCCCCAGTCCCCATTGAAGCTGAATCCCTCCTCCATGCAATAAATGTCCTGGTGGGGAGTGCACTTTCCTCTCCCCATCATTATACAGGTAACATGCCAGCAAAAGCCATCAAGTATTCCACCTGCTTGATGCCCCTACCCAGTTCCCTGAAATTATCCAGCATTATCCCTACCGTGACCCTTGCAAGGTCATTTTTCCCCAGGTGCACAATTATGTCTAGCTCCGTCCCAGCTCCTGCTGCCTTTGTGATCCTCTTTAATGTTTTGGATGTATTACTTTACTGTATTCTCCGGGGTCGTGCCTGAAAATAGGCAGGCTTCTTTGCCTAGTGCACTTATCCGGTTATCAACAGCTAATAAATAAATAAATATGCTCACCAAACCTATAAGCTAAAGAACTTTTCAGACTCTTCACTTCCCTTCCCTCTCCCTTCTTCTCCCACTCCCAAGTCTATCCTCCTAACAATAAAATCCCCCACCATCAGCTGCTTCGTCCTTGTCTGGGGCCTTCTTCCTCCTTCCTTGGTGCCTCCCCTTCTGAGGATCCCCCACATCCTCCCTTCCCACTGCTGGGGTGCTTCCTCTTGGCTGCCATGTCCTATCAGCACAGCAAACTCATTCTGTAGTGGTACAGGCTGAGAAGTGCATACCCTTCCCTCCATCCCCACCCTCCTGGACCCCACCAAAGTCTAACTGCTCTGCCTTTGCCTAGGCATCCTCCTGTGGAGTGGTAGTAGATTTGGTGGACCCTGGGTGGGGCATAAGGTCCTCATCACCCTTGATAGTGTGGTCCAGAATCCAGAAACCTCTGCCCTCAACTCAGAGAGGTGAGTACAAATGAGGTAGCACTTCAGTCTTCAGAAGGTGTCTCAAAAGACTGCTGCCCCACACCCATTACACTGCACCACTCACATAGTATTTCCTTCCTTTACTTAGTGTCTATTGAAACTTCTGTGTACCCCACTGCCTCCTTTCTACTCCTGTTGTATCCTACCTTGCCCTTTTGATTGCCTGAATGCAACTTATTTGTTGCCTTACCCAAGACAGGGTATGGACCAATGGGAACAGAGTCGAAGAAATACAGATGGAAGGGCAGCTGAGGTCCAGTGACCACCACGTTGTATTGTTCAGGATGGAGACGTGAACTCAATTAAGCCACACAAGGGCAAGAGTATTAGATTTCAGGAGGGTGGATTACACTGAAATGGGTAGATGTATACAAGCAGTCCTGGGGAAGGAAGAGGTAATGGAGTGGGTGGAAGAACAATGGGAGAAACTGAAAGGAGCCATAGTGGATATAACAAACCAATGCATTAGTATAGTGGCCAAAGGGAAAAGAAGAAGGAAATCACAGTGGTTCTCCAAAGAGGTGAGGGACAAAGTCAGGGCTAAAAGGCTACGTTTCAGGAAATATAAGGGGAGCCAAAGGGAGGAGGACAGGGAGGTGTACCATGAATATCTAAGGGAATCAGGGAAGGCTGTTAGGAGGGTGAAGGTGCAGACAGAAGAGGACTTAGAATGGTCTGTAAACAAAGGGGATAAGGCATTTTATAGGTACATCAGTGGAACAAGAAAAACCGGGGGGGGGGGGTGAGGTCTCAAAGGGGAGAAGGGAGAGTATAAGGAGGGGGATTTTGACAAGGCAGAAATAATGAACAAATACTTCTGCTCAGTATTCACTAAGGAGGGGAAGGGTCAATGACCACAGTTGGATTGCAGAAACAATGGGGGGGTGGGAGTTGACACCAGTTCATTCACACTGGAGAGAGTTCTGGGAGAACTCACAAAGCTGAAGGTAGATAAGACCATGGGGTCAGACGGCATCCACCCGAGTATATTAAAGGAGCTGTGAAGGGAACTAGCAGCACCTCTGGTGGCCCTGTTCACAGAGTCACTCAATATGGGTGTCATTCCAGAGGACTGGAGGAGGGCACATGTAGTCCCACTGCACAAAAGTGGCAGTAAGGAGGAGGCCAGGAATTATGGGCCAGTCAACCTCATCTCAGTGGTGAGAAAGATCATAGCAACACTGCTGAAAGAAAGGATAGTGGCACATATGGAATCCAGCAGTGTTTAGGATCTGAGGCAATATAGATTCACAGCAGGAAGGTTGTATAATAGATTTTTTTGATTGGGTGACTACAGAAATAAATTGGGGTGGTGGTAGACATCACCTACCTAGATTTCAACAATGCCTTCGATACCGTCCCACATAGAAGGCTTCTTAACAAGATGGGTAGTCTGGGCATGGGAGACAAGGTGGTGAACTAGGTTAGGAACTGGTTAACAGACTGGAGACAGAGGGAGTGGTAAATGGGGTACAATCTGGGGAGAGGGAGGTGACCAGTGGGGTACCACAGGGATCAGTATTAGGACCAGTCCTGTTCAATGTCTTCATTAGTGACATTGCAGAGGGGCTGGAAGGAAAGGTCTGTCTGTTTGCAGATGACATCAAGATCTGCAAGAGGGTGGATACTCCCGAAGGGGTGAAGAAAATGAAGAGGGACCTGGATAAGCTTGAAAGATGGTCAGAGATATGGCAACTGAGGTTCAATGCAAAGAAGTGAAAAATAATACACCTGGGTAGAGAGAACCCTGTTGAAAGCTACAGGTCGGGGGTAGCTGACTGTCACCAAAGAGGAAAGGCACCTAGGGGTTATCATCTCTGATGACCTTAAGGTATTAAAACAGTGCACAAAGGCAACAGGCAGGGCCAGTGGCATTCTGGGGTGCATAGGCAGGGGTATCACTAGCAGGAGGTGGAAGGTGGTGATGCCATTGTATAAAACATTGGTAAGGCCTCACTTGGAGTACTGCATGCAAGTTTGAAGGCCACACCTGCACAAGGACACAAATAAGGTGGAGAAGAGAAGGGCAACAAAGATGGTGCAGGACTTACACTACCAAACATATGAGGAGAGACTAAAGGACCTCAGTATGTATTCACTGGAGGAAAGGAGACAGTGGAGGGACATGATTGAAACTTTGAAGTACCTCAATGACATAAACAAGGTACAGGTGGGTGACCTTTTTCAATGTAGAAAAAGTACTAGAACAAGGGGGCACAATATGAAATTGGAAGGGGTATATTAAGAGGTAATGTGATGAAGTTTTTCTACACAGAAAGGGTAGTCGACACTTGGAATAGTCTGCCACAGGAGGTAGTGGGGGCAAACACAGTGGAGGGGTATAAGTATGCCTGGGACATGCACAAGGGAAGCTTGAGAGGGGAGGGAGTGATGAAAAGCCATTGATCACATAGGGTCAGTGGCCACATACAATGTATAGGGCCTACGAGCAGACTGGATGGGCCTAGCAGTCCATATCTGCCGACAATTTCTATGTGTCTATGTTATCTCTTATTTTCTCTTTTTCACCTACCTGTACCTACTTGCCCTGATATCTACTGCTTTTACCTACTTTTCTGAACTTTATTTGTTTTCCGACCCTTTCATTTGCCTGAAACTTATTTGTTAGCGTACCCTAAGTATGGTGTCTCTTATTTTCCCTTTTCTTTTTTTTAACTCTTTATTTATAAGATTATCACAAAACTTGCAATAAAGGCAATACACAGAAGGATACATTAATTGTTTGCAATGATGTTCTCTTACAAAGGAGAATAAAGACAACTCCCCTTGAGATATAGCATAGGAGGATGTATATTCTAACCCTCCTACCTATACCCACCATCTACTGGGTGTCTTTTGCTACTGTCCCACTTGTTGTATGTCACAACCTGAAGCTACCTACCCTGTAGCTGATAGTTTAAGTACAACAGAAAACATTAATGTGTCATCTACTACCTTGACTTAGTGCCCCCCCCCCACTACAGTCTCCTGCAGACTGCAGGCTATCTGTGGATGTTCACATGCTAGGACATGAGTGTTATGGGACATGCTGAGTGATGCTCCTTTTATCTTCCCTTCCTGCTTCCTTGTGTTCCCTGATTGCCTGTCCCCTCTAAGCCTCTGTCAGCTTCGTCCCCCCCAGTCACACACCTAGGTAGCAGGGCTTCATCCCCAATATTAATTTCCTGAGCTTGGTTCTCCACACTACCCGTTACAAACAAAAGAAAAGTCTTGAAGTGCCCGAAACACTTATTAAACATCTGTTTCCTCCACCAACCCACTTACATTACTAATTTAAGAATGCACAGAAATATACACACACACATATATATATATATATATATATATATATATATATTTATATATAGTAGTGGTAATGGAAGACTCAATCCCTCCACAGGCGTTCCCAGAGCTTGAAGATTAGCAGGCGTTCCACAATGCTAAGCGAGGAGTACTTCACGTTATAATGAGGGACGCAAAGTGCATTGAAAACAGCAACTTTGTATTACTCCGCCTCCACTTGTCACTACTCTTTCAATTTTTAAGGCGAAGTACATTGGTGGCAGTTCACTTCACCTCACTTCACCTTGTTTTTGAGCTCTGAAGGTCGATTTTGCATTGATTCATGGGAGTTCAGGTCACATGGGCTCTATATTGATCTGCACAGCATCAGTTCGGGGTAGTATGATAGGAAGGAGTAGGAGACAGTATGCTCTGATAGCTATCTGTAGGAATCTTTTAAAAGCTGTTCAAAAAGCATTTTTGCTTTTTTGGGGGGATCCAACTGTAGTTCATCGATTGTAGGAAACCCTTCTATGCTCACAACATCGAGCATTTTTGTTTGTGTGTGGATTTTGAATGTTAATTTGCAACATTGAGTGTGTGGTGAAAGACAGTGAAGTGTGCTGTGTGGAGGAGGGGTGTATCTGTGTGTAGGCAGATTTAAGTTGGAGAACTAGTGATTTCTTCGTATTTTGGTTATATTTTTGTTATATAACGACTGTGTTACTGTACACATAGTAAAATTGTCAGTAATAGTACACATTTTCTTGCTGTTTGTTGTGTGAATGTGGTGCAGCATTTCATAAGGCCAGGTTGTTTAAATTACAAATTTACATTACGTGGCAGTACACTGAACTTTTGCATTTGCATCGCATTCCTCGTTCAGCATTGTACACAAAGTGTTCTGTGTTGTGTGTGCAGTGTTGCATGCATCAAATATAATACACCTTTTAAAATGTGTGACACAGACTAGTGTAAGTGCAACTAAGTGCAGCAGTGTGAACCTGCTATCCACTGCAGCTGCTTGATTTTGTACTGAGATCGTGTTCTCTGTTCTTAGTTTTGCTGCTTGTAGTGCTGTAAAAAACAGCACTGTCTGTATTCAGTGCTCCCCACTCCCACCCCCACCTTGAAAAGGTATTTTTTACCAGACTGGATTGTTTTTGTGACCCCATCAGCACCACTGGTTACTGAAGTTATTTTAATTCCGTGACAGTGTCACAACACAGTAGTCTCTTATCTGTTGCTGAAGCCACAGTTGTTTATTTTGCTTCACATCCAGCCAGCGTCCCTCTAGTCAGAAAGTGAATGTATCAAAATCTGAATTTAGTAATAATATTTGTGGTTGATCCCCCAAAATGCCTGCAAAGAGACGTGCAAGTAAAGCTGTTTCTGGCCATGGCAATGTTGGCAGTAAGAGGGTCTGTGGGCGTGGTAGTAGTACGCGGACGGAGAAGTGCATTGCTGATGTGAGGAAAGGTATTTCTCCTACAATGTTTTTTACAGCTCAATCAGTAGCTTCACTGGTAGTTGGAGGAGATGATGTTTTCCCAGCCGGTGGTGTTAGTGTTGCTGTTGTTAGTGGTGGTGGAGGTAGTATTAGCATTATTGCATCAAGTTCTAATTCCGACCAGTGTACTATATCCAAACATATTGAGTGTGATGCAGTGCAAGTGAGTGACAGCATAGATGATGTCATACTTCCCA
This sequence comes from Neoceratodus forsteri, assembly GCA_016271365.2. Lineage (NCBI taxonomy): Eukaryota > Metazoa > Chordata > Ceratodontiformes > Ceratodontidae > Neoceratodus > Neoceratodus forsteri. The sequence continues at coordinate 1,784,893,204 of CM057450.1, forward strand.
GTAACATCCTATTAACTGAACCTGATTCTGATGATTATGTCAACGATAGCATACAACGTGATATTCCATCCACCGTGGCACTTAACGTCACGCATTTTCCATGCAGTGATTCACAGTGTGGTGAAAAAATATCAGATGATGGTGATGTAGATGCTGATGATGAATGTGATGATGCTGATGAAGATGATGTTTCTGTTGTTGCAACATGCAGTCCACATGTTAGCATCCAAGCAGAAGAAGTGGATGTGTGTGACAGTGACATTGATGAATATGATAATGATGTACTCGACCCCAGTTGGGAATCTGAGAAAAATAAATTAAAAGTGGCTGTGTCTGAATCTGTTTGCAGGAATCCCCCCCCCATCAAAACTTGTGATTTACCGGTTTTAGTGGATGATGATGATGATGATGATGATGATGACGACCCAGTAATCAATATGATAGGTAGTCGTGGTGGTCAGTTGCAGTCCAGGTGTGCAGTGCCACAAACATCACGTGCCCCCCCCACTTCAGTGCTTAAAGTAACAGACTTACATAAGCCACATCATCATGGACATGTTAAAAGCAGAGCATCACACTCCCTTGTTTGGGATTTTTTTGTTCAAGATGCAAATGAAGATTCAGTTGCAATCTGCCAGGTTTGCCATGTGTGTGTGAGTCAAGGTAAAAAGGGGAGCCATCTTGGGACAGGAGAACAGCATACGCATCTTAAGAATAGGTACTTGGCTCTGTGGACCCAGCCCAAGCTGGCAGCTAATACCAGACTGGGGCGTTCACCGGTATTACTGGCAACCATAGCCAGCATGTTATCCCCTTCCATGACTGTTAAGCCCAGTAGGAAATTAAACGTGTGCAGTAGTGCGGTAATAAGAGCAGAGGATTACTACAGGCATGATGAGGTGAAGGACCATAATGACTTTGAAATGTTGTCCAGTGCTGGTGAGAGTAGCAGTTTTTGTGGTGGTGGTCGTGGTGGCGGTGGTGAATGCAGTATGTCTAGTGCAAGTGGTACATCAACCCCAGTTGGCAAATCTGAAAAAATAACATAATTTCTGGTTTGCCATCATCACCTGTGCAACCGTCTTCATCAAATGTCCACACTCCACCCCCTGCCAATGGCATTCATCACAGAGCACAACCATTTGTGACCAACAACACACCCCGTGTAAAACGTTTAAGTCAGCCCACATTACAGTGTTTTTGTGCATAAGCTGAAGTACCCCACCCAATCATACAGCATCACGTGAACTTAATGTTGCTGTAGCAGAAATGCTGGCAATCGATCTTTTGCCCTTCTCCTTTGTAGAGAATTCTGGGTTCTGGCGGTTTGCTGCCCATGCCTGTCCAAAATGGAAAGTCCCATCCAGGACATACTTTTCTACCCGTGCTGTTCCTGAGTTGTTCCGCACTGTCTCAGACTCAGTAAGACATGCCCTTCAACATTCCTCTTCTCCATTCATCCATTTAAGTATGGATATGTGGACAAATGGCAAAACAGCGGGGAGTTCTTATCTGTGTGTAACTACACACTGGGCGCAGGTGCCGGGGGTTGTTTGTGATGCTGGTAGTGTGAATAATCAGTGCAGGAAGGTGGATTGTTGCGGTTGCAACCTTCCTGGAATTCGCCAGCATGCAATAATTGCTATATGCAGTGTGACCTGTTCACACACTGGTGAGAACATGTTGGACATGGTACTGACTGAAATTAACAGATGACTAAACCCTCTGTCCCTGAGAGTTGGGTTCATAACAAGTGACAATGGGTCAAATGTGGTGAAATGCATCATGAACGGTGTTTTTTTTTGTGTTCCATGCATGGTCCACTGTTTAAATCTTGTGGTTCAGGAGTTTCTGCAGCACCCTGACATAAAGGAAATGCTGACCCTTGCACGATGTATCTGCTCTCACTTTTCAAGATCTGGAAAGGCCCATGACCAACTGCAGCAGTTGTAGATACAAAACAGCCTGCCTCAGCACTGCTTGAAGCTGGAAGTTGTCACCCATTGGAACTCCACGTTATACATGGCACAGAGGTTGTATGAACAATGCAAAGCCATTTCTTGTTATGCACAGTAGCCGTGACAGTTCTGGGGCCTCCGTGTCTATGACGACTGAACAGTGGTGCCTCATGGACTCTGTAATAACAATTTTGCAGCCTTTTGAACATGCCACACAGGCAGTGAGTGGCGAGTCTGCCTCCATTAGCCAATCAATTCCACTGCTGCGGATGTGGAGGCAGACATTGGTGAATGTACAGCATAGCCTTGATGTTGCCAGAGACAGTGGTAGCAGTATGTTGCTGCAACACATGCTGACAGTATTCGACCAGAATCATTACATTGTGAGCATTCAGCATAGTGACAACTTTGCCATGGCAACAATGCTGGACCCATGATACAAACGTGGAATTGCATTAGTACTGGAGGGAGGGCCTGAACAGGTAAAAAATATCAGTGGTCAACTGGTTTGCTTGGTTCATGGGGCACAGAAGTCATATGCCAAGGTTTGCAAACCTCAGCAGCATAATCCAGCTGAAGGTGTAGCTGGAGGACCAGCAAGCATATCATGCAAGGGTAAGGGGACTGTAGTTCCAGGTGGTCTGTCATCCAAAGTAGGTGGTGTCAACCCGCTTTGGAAGGCTTTGTCCCAATTGGGTATTTGTGAAATCAATGATTCTGAGGAACAGGCTGATGCATCAACAATTGGACTTAGTGCGGCAGAGAGAATGGTTGAGTCATATTTGTCTGAAAACAGGCATCTGACAATAAGTGAAGATCCTCTTTTGTACTGGAGTGGAAAGGTCAGTGAATGGCCAGAGCTGACTGCAGTGGCACTGAAGTATCTCACATGCCCACCCTCCAGTGTAAGTGTTGAGAGGGTATTCAGCTCAGCAGGTGCAATAGTCAGGGATCATCAGACAAACCTGTCTCCTGCAAATGTTAGTTTGCTAACATTCATTAAAATGAATGAGAGACACATGCCAGCACAGACTGCAACCTCGGTATTCGTACCCCGGCCCAGTCATGGTGGTTTTGCTGATGTGGAAATGGAGCATCCTGTGGCACTGGCAGTGGCTGCCTGAAACGGACCACCACTGACGTAGGTGATGACACAATGGAGAAAGAATTTCCCTGCGGTCAGACTTCAGACATCGATGACTGTGAGGGCAGTTTTCTTTATGAGGATGATGATGTGGTTAATGTTGGTGGGTTTTAACTGCAGTATTTAAAAGGTGGTGTGCCCCCCAACCCCGGACCACCACCACCACCGGGACTGATGTTATGCAAATCTGCCACCATGAATCTGTCTGCCCCCCACGGACCACCACCACCACCACCGGGACTGATGTTTTGCAAGTCTGCCACCATTAGTCTGTCTGCCTCCCACAGACCACCAGTCCACCAGTGCACCACCACCACCACCAGCTTCTTAATATTTAAACCATAAAATGAGTATGTGCACTCATGTTTGTTATGCTGCCTCACTTTCTTAAGTTGTATGTTTTGTTTTCTGTAGCTTTTCAGAGCCGCAGTGGCAAAACACATACAATACACTTCTTTTGTTTCTTTTACAGGAGAACAAAAACAGGCTCCATCGCTAATACTCATTGGGAAAGATGCTGTAGCAATACCGTACAGAGAGGAACCGATGTAATGTCCATGTGAAATCCATTCTGGTAAGTATAAAGATTTTATTTCATCCACTTCATTGCTTTGTAAAGACTGCTGCAAATATTGCACACAACAGGTTGTCTTAGTAGTTGACAAGATGTGTCTCTGAAATGTAACTTGACAATAGGGATTGAGATTTGAGAACCAGGGAGGGACATATAACAATGAAGTTGTAACTTGTAAGAAGTCATTCATTTCTTTTTTTAGGAAACTTTGTGATGCTTTGTTGTTCTGCCAAAGTGGCCTTATCCAAAAAAGTTCTTCAACATCAGACACATCCTTCCCCCGAGCTTGGGCACACATGCAACACACAGAAGTCATTTCATTCGATGACCATGACCATCATTAACAACCGGACTCCAGAAGGATGCTGATGAAATCTGTGAAGAAGTAAAAAAATAAGAAATAATTACAGACAAAACTGAAAATATGACTCCCCCCACCCCCCAAAAAAAAGAAAGACTTACCTTCATGTGCTTGAGAGTTATCCATTTCCATTTAAGTGCAAAAAATTCTCATTGAGCACTGGAATGTGCACAGCAGCAGTTTATGAGTCACCTGTGTGATGCAGAGCAATAGCATGAGTACATGTCCATGTCAAGTTCAACCCCCCTCATCATCACCTACAAAATACACAACCATATATCTATATACTGTATATATATATATATATCATAGATATATAGATATATATATATCTACTCACCAAGGCTACTATTAGTGTACATCCAAAGGGCATCTTTCAATCCAGTTGAGATGATCACATTTCATTTGGTGGAATCGTCTCGCACAACACATTGGACCAGCAACACGAATCTCACAGTCATCATTTTGTACTGGGGTATGTGCTGAAACAGTCTTTTTTCACTTCGTTACCACTTGTCAATTTTCTGCACACAAGGAGGATGCATTGTTGGCTTGCAGAAAAAATCTGGGGACTCTGTGCCACCACTGCACGCATGACTGAGTGAGTCATTAATTCTGGAGGACTTTGTATGTGCTGAAACAGTCTCTTTTCACTTCGTTACCACTTGTCAATTTTCTGCACACAAGGAGGACGTATTGTGGGCCTGCAGAAAACATCTGGGGACTCTGTGCCACTTTTGTGTGTTCTGTGATTGTTGCTGTGAGCTCATAGTCAGGATGTCATAGTGACATTTTTACAATTAAAGCAGCATTGCAAGAATGTCCTCACAGTTCTGAACTGTACTTTTTTATGCTACTTTAAATTGCCACAGCAACCACTAATTACTTGCGAGTCGTCAGTGACTTGAATGATATGATTCTTCTCACAATTTATGTCTACTTCTCTTACTCCTACTTTTTTCATGTATGAAAACAAAATGAGCATATCTTCCAATATTGTTCTGGCCAGCTTTGCATTTATTTGCAGCTGCTTTTCAATAACTGTTGTTCCGTGGTGTCATAACTGTTAGTTAACAACAGAATTAATATATGACAACTACTTGATGTGATGGAGAAAAGCAGAGGAAAACAATCACAAAGACCTGGTCACACTCACTGTCAGCAGCACCAATTTAAAAGGAATGCTCCTTTCATTATTTCACACATGAAAAAAGGTAGTACAGCAGACTCAGCTACTGCAAATTATCATATCATTCCAGTCAGTCAGGATGTAAGTAAAGGAAGCTGTAACATAGCATTAAAAAATATAGGTCAGAGTTATCAACAGATTGTTGTGCTGCTGCTTTACAGTCACCACATTACATAGTTATGGTGATGCACGTAAACTAATATGTGGGGGTTGGGGGCATTACTACCACTGGAATATTTCTTGCTCCACAGAGTGCAATATATGTCTGTGAAAACCACCCATAATTTCATTACAGTAAGTCACATGACGGAGGAATTAACAATCTGAAAAGCAACCCACATTTGTGCCACACTTCCTCAGCAACGTTAAGACATGATGGCAGGGGAAGCACAGGTGCATGCTCCACTATAATGTTCAGCAGCTATTCCAAGCAATGTTTCCTAATGTTATAAGGTTCACTTTGTGGCGAAATGTGGGATGTTTCCACTACCAAGTCTATTCTAACTGGAAACGTGGCCACACATTTCACAACAAACTGACCATTAACATAAAGAAACATTCGCAAACCTGCACATTCCGATATTCACTGTAAAGAGCACGCACACGCGCTCTCCCTGCCATCATGTCCAAATGTTGCTGAGAAGGGAAGCAGAATGTGGGCAGATTTTCAGAATGGGAATGCCTCTGTCATATGACTCACTGTAATGCATTTAAGCATAGTTTTCAAAAAAATGTATTGCACTATGTGGTGCAAGAAAGATTCCCTCGAAGGGAAAATGTGTATGATTTAATAATAACAAACAAAAACACACAACAAAAGTACAACACAGTAGTGGGTGGGGTCAGTGGGTGTGGGGGTGCAGAAAACAATACCTAGACTTACTAGCTGTGGGATGCCATGGTGGTCCAGCAGCAGGTGCAGCACTGAAAGTATTTGCTGCTACTGTGCTTCCACTCTGGTAACCTGCTGCTCCAAAGCAATGAAATGCTTGTTGTTTTCCTCCAGTGCTGCCCACAGCAGGAGGAGGTCAGACTGGCTAACAGGGACTGTGCCAGGGTCCACTGCAATGGGTAATCCAGGTAGTGGGGCTGGTGGTGGACAGGGTGGTGGTGGTGGCTGTGGTGGTGGTGGTGGAGCACCTGATGTAGCCCTCCTCCTCCTGCTGCAGTGGTGACTGCTGCGAGGCACATCTCCCACCCCAGCAGCACCCTTGGCCAATGCCACGGAAGGGCCAGCAGGTGGACGCCCGGCCCCTTCCATGGCAGCCTGCCACTCTGCCATGTGGTGATTCATCATGTGGGTGTGCTGGCCACTGTTCCCTAAATGTGCCCCGGGGGCCTACAGCACACCAGCACACCACGCACATGGCACTGCACCACTGTGCTGTCTCCCCCCCTCACAATTAAAAAACTCCCACACTGGGGAGCTACGGGGGGACCAGACACAGTACGCACTTGTTGGGCACGAGTCCCACCACCACCCACAATTGCTGGAGCCTCAACAGCTTCTGCTAGTGGTGCTAGTGGAGAAGGTGGATGAGCAACAGCCACCGTGGCATTTGCAGTGTGTTGTTGCTTTGTTGCTTTCCTGCAGAGGGGAAGGACACTGGCTAGGAGTCTGGAGGGCTAACATAACACGACCGCCCCACCCCCCATGGGTCCACACTCCTCCCCTCCTAAAGCTACCACATGCCAGTGACTCACCTTCCCTGACTCCAACGTGACCCTCCATCCTCCTGGGACCACGGAGTGACACACACACACACACACACACAGTGGACACACATACACGTACACACACACACACACACACATACAGTCAGTCACACACACAAAACAAAAACAAAACTTACATAAAAAAATTCACTAACCAAAAAAACAGTAAGACAATACAAACACTAAATAAAGTAGCTTTTAAAAAAGCTATTTGAATTGGAGTGGCAGTAACAAGAGATGACTCCGACAGCCAAGCAAACTCCTCTCCTCTCACAAAACAATTTTGCTTTCTCCCTGTACAAATGCAAAAGAGAAAGTAAAACTGCTTCTCTGACTCACTTCCTTCCTGCCTGGCTAAAGCATGTGACTTACAGTACTACAGGCCATGTGATGTGCCTATTTTCTTCTCATTTCACCTTACTTCGCATTAAGGCATAATGAGAATGCAAAGTAGCAATGATAACGCGAAGTGAGCACTTTACAGGGTCCACTTCATGTTGTGCTCCTCGGACGCGAAGTGGTCACTTCGCATCCACTTTGTGGGCTGATTTATAATTCGCTGCATCTCTCTCTCTCTCTCTCTCTCTCTCTCTCTCTCATATATATACTGTATATTTGTATATGGGATATGACATGGGTGAGAGTGAGATGGCAGAAATATCTTCATGAGTTGTCACTGAAATTCATTTCAGTATTTAAAAATTAGGAATGTATGGTAGGGATATACTAGGGTATTCCTAAACTCAGTATGGTGAGTCTAGGGATACCGCCCCACTGGCTCAAAATCCATGCTTTCGAATCGATCAGATGCCCAAAAATATGAAATTAATTACTTACTTTCAAATGGAAGGGCAGGCCCTTCATGCTCTGCACTTCCATTCATCCATAACTGACTAGTACAATCTTATTTTGTGGTGACGGGGGGAGGCAGCTACACTCGCATCCATACTAATTTATAAATAGTGTAATAAATTCCATTCCTCCACAGCTGACTATTATATTTTTTTAGCACGGAGGCTAGCTGCACTCCAATCCATTCCTAATTTGCAAGTAATGTAATTAATTCCTTTTTTGGTAGTGGGATAGCAGGGCCCTTTGGGCCTGGCACTCCCACTCCTCCATAGCTGAGTACTACACATTTTTTTGGGGGGGCTGGCTGTACTCCAATCTATTCTGTCAGCCCCCTGGTAGCTCTATAGGGAGCACTTTGGGGTGCATTGCATGCAGTGGCCACTCCCTCATGGTGCCCAGCATGCAGACATTCCCCAAGACACAGGCATGACAGCAGACATCATACAGCTGGTGGACCATGATGATCAATGTCTCCTGTTATGTTCAGAGAGCTGTACAGTAGGTTGTTTGTCTTACCTGATGGTGGCTGTCTGTTCTTGGTTGTATTGCCTTGTCCCTTCTGATGCTTCTGGAGGGAGGAATGCAAAATTATGGTTTGAAACCCTAGCACCACATTTCCATACTTTTGTTGCTTTAAAATGAACCTTAACTGATGCATTAACTAAGTTTTTTAGCAAGAAAGTCCTTACTTTTTGAGATAGTAAGTAAGTAAGTAAATACTTTATTGTTCGACAATATTGTCATTACAAACAAAATAAATCTTTAAAAACATTTTAAATATTGAACATTAGGGACACATTTTACAGCATTTCATAACAACATATTGCACATTGTTTAAAAATAGTGGCATAGTTGAATAATTACTATGACACTGAGAACAGTTTAAACTGCACATACATTCGAATAATACCAACATTTCATACAGTATTCTGTCACACCCTCATACCAGCTACCATATTTTCTAATTTGAACCACAGTATTAAAAAAGATAGTTTGAGCCTTGATTTCCACAGATTCCTCACTATAAATCAGAATTCTCAAAAGTGCAACATTATCAATTTCCAATTGGTCAATGGTATCCATAGGAATGATAGTTTTAACAAGAGTTGTTCTTGGTGTACTATACCAAGTACATAGGCACCCTTCCTGCATGAGATTTTCAGAACCTCCCTGTTCACAGTCACACCCACTTGCTAAGTTTTTATCCTTTGTGTATTTTATCTGCTGAATGTTGCTATCAAAAGTTTCAAATTTATGGATTGTGAAACCAGCTCTTAATTTAGGGTCAGTCAGGATATCCATATGAAATTGTATCTTAAAGTTATTCTTATTATTGTTTGCAAACCATGGGGAAAATCTAGCTAAATTATTTTTTTCTCTGTCCATGTCATTCCAAAATGTTTGAACTTTTTTATTAATATGTTTCTTATATTGCACACCTGAAGTAATATTGGATGCCATATATTTCTTTAAAGCTTTTAGTTTATATCTCTCCAACATTTTGTAAACTGCATCAAGCCATGGTGTTCTAAAGCAGTTCCTATTAAACCAGTTCTCTTTTTCTACTAGAAATAATTTTGAAATTCTATCTGGAGACTGTCTCATTAGCCTAAGCCAATAATTAATTTTTTTTAATATCCAGGACAGCTTCTATATTATCCAGTCCAAGTTCCACCCTGATATATGGTGAAGGAAATGATTGTGAGTGGCTATTGACTGAGATAAAACAAGGGGATAATTATAAGCTCAAACACTGCACTGTTTACAATCCACCAAAGTTTGCACATAAAGGTTTGGATGATTTTTTGCAATTTGTTTCTAAATACCAATTTAGTGGTGACTTTTTAGTCCTGGGTGACTTTAATATTCATTGGGATCCTAATGATGCTTCCAATATTGAATCTCTGTTAACAAATGCAGGATTGTGTCAGTTGATTCAAACTTTTACACACATACATTTAAAGACTAATAATCATACAATCCTGGATTGGATATTGATGAATAATCAAAATAAAATAAAAAAGATAGGAGTTCTACCAGATGTAATTAGTGACCATCAGGTAATATATTGCACCTGGAAATCAAAGAGAATTATCCCCCCCCCATCTGATTACTTACAGAAAGATTTCTGAAGACTTAGATGATGGACTTTTGTCTGATTTAAGTGCAGTTGATTGGTCATACCTGGATGTTATACCTTGTATAGAGTCAGCAGTTGATTATTTTTCAATGTAAATATTAATGCTGCAGAATAAATATTATCCAATATTAACAAGGAGAGTAAGGGGAACAGTGAACAAATGGATTAACCTGGAGATGTTTAAATTGATGAAACAAAGGGATCAAGCATGGAAACAGTTTTGGTCGAGTGATTTTCAAAAGTATTGGAAACTTAGAAATGAATGTAAGATAAAACTAAGGTTATGTAAATCAGAATATTACACTAAATAACAAGATTCAAATGTGTTAAATCCAAAAAAAGTTGGTCCTCTATAAAATCTTTAGTGTCTCCATCAATAAGTGAGCAATCTAATGAGTTCCTCATTGATGGAGTTATTATAAATAAACCACAAGAGATAAGTACAGCCTTTTACAAACATTTTTGGATATGAGTAAATATAGTTTAGAAAATGAGGAACAGGATTTAAAGAATATAACTACAGATTCCCAAAATGGTTCAACTTTTCAGTTTTCAGAAATAAAGTCAAACCAGATTCTGAAAATATTAAAACAAATTCCTTTAAAAAAATGTTGGAATTGATGAAAATCAACCAACATTTTTGAAGTTGATAGCTTTACATATTTATGTGCCTTTGACAAAATTATTTAATTTATCATTAGTTACAGGGATTTTTCCACAATAGTGGAAACAACTATAATAAGACCTATTTATAATGGGGGAAAGCCTAAAGATTTTGGGAACTATCACCCAGATTCTCTTCTTCATCCCCTAGGTAAAATCCTGGAAAAACTATTAATGTACAAATTAGTAATTATTTGCAACAGAGTGGGCTTCTGGCTCCTGAGCAGCATGGCTTTAGGAAATTTTGTAGTATAGGCACTGCCTTGGCCAGGTTCATGAATCACAGCAGTGAGGCTATGGAAAGGGGTGAGCTCATTAGTGCTGTTTTCGTGGACCTGTCAAAGGCATTTGACCTTGTTGACCAACGCCTGTTGCTCAGAAGCGTAGCTGACAAGGGACTATCTAAATTATCATTAGAATGGGTAGAGAGTTATCTATTAGGTAGGGAATTTAAAGTTTTTTTATGAGGGATCAGTCTCAGAGAGCAGATTTCTAGAAAAGGGAGTACCCCAAGGATCAATCTTGGGACCCCTTTTTTTCCATATTTGTGGATATTATAACAAGTAAATTGCCTAGGACTAATACAATTTTAGATGCAGATGATATAATATACAAAAATTCTAATTATTTAGATATAATAACTCTAGATTTAACTAGTGATTTTCAGAATCTGGAAAACAGTTTGTTGGAATTAAAGTCATCATTGAATATTTCAAAAACTAAGAGTATGATGTTTGGCTCTAAACAAAAATTGGAATATTAGGGGAATTAATTTGGAGCAAAAACAATGTTTTAGGTATTTGGGATTGTATTTGGACTCAAATTTAACTTTTTTCATATCATATACTGAATATGACAAAATCTTGTAAATCAAAAATTAGGGGTATGATTTAGACTTCAGAATGTGTCAACATTACAAGCAAGAAAACATATAGCTCAAATTATATTAATTTCACAATTGATTAATGATTCATTCTTGTTTACAGCTTTGTCTAAACATGTGTTAAATAATCTTACAATGACATTTCAGAGCATTTGCAGATTTGTCTATAAGTTACCATATAGTACTCATCATTGTACATTGTATCAAGTTTCCAGGTTTTTGCCACCAAGCCTTAATTCCATTTATTCTCTTTGTTGTGTAATGTATAATATAATGAGACAAAATGATCTGTCCCCCTTATATTCATTGATATCCTTTAGGGAAGTTTCTAGAAATTTGAGATCAAATTCCATCTCTTGCTTAAATTTGAAAATAATAAAAACAAAAATGGGTGCTCAAGCTTTTTCAATTCAAGCCCCTAAACACTGAAATAATCTTCCGATTGAAATTAGAACTGTGACTAGCCATAATTCATTCAAAAACAAATTGAAGCATCATTTTTTGAATGTCATTGCTATTTTTAAATGATTGTACTATTGTTGTATGTTACTATTTTGTACTGTTTGTATTAAGTGACTGTAAAAGTTATCTTGTTTATCTGATTTTACATCTTGTGACTGTATCACAGTCCCAGGACACATGTGAAAAAGGGCCTTGGCTCATATGTTAACCCAGTTAGCAAAAGAAATAAAATAAAAAAAATGATCTTGGCACTGATAATATCTTTCTGAAGGTCTTATGGCTAGGAACCATAAGTTTTTTTTCTTTTTTTTTCAGATCCCATATCTCAGCAACGTATGTAATTTGGCTAGATATTTTGCCCTGATTGTTTCCATCATATGCTTTATGGACAGACCCCCATATGCAATGTTAAATTTTCTTAATGCCAAAGCCATTTTCTTCACTTGAGAAAGTATAATCATAGCCTTATTTACTTGTCAGAGCACAGGGCCCTCTGGGTCCTGTGCTCCCATCATCCACAATTGTTGAGAGATTGTAACTGTATCCTTATTTCCCTGTGGAATTGCAGGCACTCCCATCACTCCATAATGGTATGTGTATTTGTGTATGAGACCACAGTGCCCTCTAGGCTGTGTGCTGCCATCCATCCATCCATAAGGTCTGCACTCCCATCACTCCATAATGGTATTCATATTTGCATATGGGAGGGCTCAGTGCCATCCATCCAAAATTTTTGAGATAATGTAATCATATCCCTGTTTTCTTATGGGAGCACAGGGCCTGGAGGGCCCTGTGCCCCAATCAGTCAATGATGGTATCCATATTTACATGTGTGGAATGAAGGCCCTGCACTTCCATTAATCCACAATTTTCAAGATAGTGTGGTGGTACCCTTATTTGCCTCTGAAAGCACAGGACCCTCTGGGCTAATAGAGAGAACAGGCAGAACACCAGGAGGAAGGAGCTGCTGGTATAACTAAACTTCTCTACTGGGACTAAGAACTAGAACTCTACTACTGGGACCTTCAATTTAGGGTAAAAATATGTAGTGTGTTTGTCAGAGTTAGTTGAAATGAATTGTTATCTGTGTAGTTATCTAGGTGCTTGTCACAGATGGCTGAAGAGAATTGTTATCTGTGCCATTAACTAAGTGTAGAAAGATCTGTAAAGTAGGGGGAGTGGCTTAGCTAGAAGGAAGCCAGGTTAAAGCCAGATTTAAACACTACCCTAGATAGCGTCTGCCAGAGAACAGGCAGAACACCAGGAGGAAGGAGCTGCTGGTATAACTAAACTTCTCTGCTGGGACTAAGAACTAGAACTCTACTACTGGGACTTCTATTTAGGTTAAAAAAAGTTAGTGTGTTTGTCAGAGTTAGTTGAAGTGAATTGTTATCTGTGTAGTTACCTAGGTGCTTGTCACAGGTGGCTGAATGGAATTGTTATCAGTGATATTAACTAAGTGTAGAAAGATCTGTAAAGTAGGAGGAGTGGCTTAGCTAGAAGGAAGCCAGGTTAAAGCCAGATTTAAACACTGCTCTAGATAGCTTCTGCCAGAGAACAGGCAGAACACCAGGAGGAAGGAGCTGCTTGTATAACTAAACTTCTCTACTGGGACTATATTAACCTCCTTCCTTCCCCTCCACCCCTCCACCCCCCACCCTAAACCAGTTCTACTTTTATAGGCACAGAATTTTACTGACAACAGGAACTTCCTGTTTGGGAGCAGGACGTGAGTGGTCACATAGCCACCAAAGACTAACCATCCTAGAAGGATAAGAGTAGCTGTCTGACCCCCCCAGCTGTTGGAGGTCTGACTCTGAGCAAGTAAGGAGACTACTGAGAAATATAGGAACTTCTTGTCTCAGAACAGGAAGATCAGGAGCTTAAAGGGCACAGAGGCAGTAAGCCAGGGCCACTGCCATTGCCTCAGAGTTTGCCAAGAAAGAGGAGTGTTGGACCACAGTGGGCTCAGAGAGGGTGAGGGTGGTGGAACAGAGGTGCATCCCTCCAGTTGTACCTCTCCACAATTCATATGCCGTTCTTGCAAGGTGTGGTTCCTCTATGGAGGCACCCACAGTGGAGACCAAGGAAGATGCTGGGAACCTCCACATAGGAGACCCACAGGAAGGTGACATGGGACCACACAGGGGAAGGAAACAACTCCTGGTGGGGGACTCTTTTGTTAGGAAGGTAGAACCGGGGAAGGAAGGGAAGAGGGAGGTGAAATGCCTGCCTGGCGCCATGGCTTGAAGGGACAGGGAGAGAATCCTCAGGATCGCTGGAGCAGCTGCACAGCAGAGAGAGCTGGATGTCATTGTCCACCTAGGGACAAATGACCTGGCTAAGAAAGGGATCAGAGCAGTGCAGGAAGCATTTGTGGAGTTGGGGAGGGGCCTTAGGCAAGTAGCACACACGGTAACCTTCCTGGAGGTGCTGCCTGTCTATGGCATGGGTGAGGCTAGGGTGCTCCACACCATGAGATTCAATCAGTGGTTGAAAAACTGGTGCAGAGCTCAGGGATTTGGCTTCATTGAGGACTGGGGGTCCACCTGGAGGGATGCTGGCCTATACTGGCATGATGGTCTGTATCTGTCCAGGAGAGGAACCAGGATCCTAGGTGACAGGTTTAAATGCTTCATTGGCAAGCATTTAAACTAGTCAAGGGAGGCACTGGAGAGGGCAGGAGAAACTTAGCCCCCAAAAAACAGGGTACTAGTGAGGTAAACACCAACATAGAGATGTTGATAGGGGAGAAGGTAGGGTAAATGGAAAAATGACAAATGCAATAAGGACAGGGATGGGGCAAAAAGGGGTAATGCCATCAAGAAATGGAGGGTAATGAGTACCAACACCCCTAGTCTGGGCAACAAGCTTCCTGAACTGGTGGCCTTGATGAAATAGGGATGCCTGGATATCATAGCAGTCACAGAAACATGGTACACAGAGAACCATGACTGGGTGGTTAACATACCAGGGTACAGAACCTACAGGAGAGACATGGAGGGGAGAAGAGGGGGTGGAGTAGCTCTCTATGTAAGGGAAGGGATAAAAGCAACTGAACAAAAGAGTAAACAGGGAGGAGAGGAGGAACTGTGGGTCACCTTAGAGACTGAAAATGGCACCACAATCCGCACAGGGGTTGTATATAGACCTCCATGTCAGGGGGAGGGAATGGGCAAGGATATGATGGAAGGCATCCTTAGGATGGCAGAGAAAGGGGAGATAATGTTAATGGGGGACCGTAATATGCCAGATGTTAACTGGAGCACCTTTGCTGCAGCCACATCCAAATGTAGGGTCATTCTTGATGCCCTTCAGGTGGCATGCCTCAGACAGCTAGTTTTGGAACCCACTCATGAGGGAGCAATCTTAGACCTCGAACTCTCAAATGGGGACAGTGAGAGGATCTCAGATCTAGAAGTGGGTAGCCATCTGGGAACAAGTGACCACCAAACAGTGTGGTTCATGATAAACTCAGCTACAGAGTCAAGCCATACAAAAGTGAGGGTTCTGGACATCAGGAGGGCTGACTTTGGCAAGATGGGAAAGTGCCTTAGAAAAGCACTAGCAAACAGGCTAGAAGGAGGAGTGGAGCAACAATGGGGAAACATCAAAACTGACATCATAGAGGCAACAAGCCTTTGTGTGAAGCAAATAAACAAATCAAAATAAAAGAAAAAGGCACTATGGTTCTCAAAAGAGGTGGCGGTGAAGGTTAGGGAGAAAAAGATAGCATTTAGGAAGTATAAGGAAACACAGAAGAAGCAGGACAGAGAACTGTACCAGTTAAGGCAGAAGAAAGCAGGGAGGGTAATCAGAATAGCAAAGGCCCAAACTGAGGAAAAGATAGCCAACTCAGTTAAGAAGGGGATAAAACCTTTATAGGTATATCAGGAGCATAGAAAGACAAAGGAGGGATAGTAAGGCTGAATAGAATGGATGATGGGTGGCAGAGGGACAGTGAAAAAGCAGGGATACTGAACGAATACTTCTGCTCAGTATTCACAAAAGAGGAGGAGGGGGAGGTGCCTAATCCAATTAACAGAAGCACTCTGGATAGGGTGTCAATCCCAGTCCTTTCACAGAAGAAAGGGTTCTGAAATAACTCCTAAACCTGAAGGTGGACAAAGCAATGGGGCCCAGAATTCTAAACGAATTAAGGAGAGAACTAGTGACAACACTGACTACACTTTTTAACAAATCATGGGAGGATGGTGTGGCACCTGAGGACTGGAGGAAGGTGGATGTGATTCCCCTTCACAAAAGTGGGAGCAAAACAGAGGTAGGAAACTACAGACCTGTCAGTTTGACCTCTGTGGTAGGAAAAGTGATAGAATCACTTCTGAAGGAAAGAATTGTTGAGTACCTAGAGGCCAGTGGGGCACAGGACCCAAGGCAGCATGGGTTCACAGCGGGAAGGTCATGTCAGATGAATCTAATTGACTTCTTTGACTGGGTGACCAAAGTAGTAGACCAGGGAGGGCTGTGGACATGGCCTGCCTAGACTTTAGCAAGGCATCTGACACAGTCCCACACAAAGATTAATAGTCAAAGTAACCAGCCTGGAGTGGGTCCCAGGATGGTAGCCTGCAAATAACTGGCTGGACAACAGGACAGAGAAGGTAATTGTAAATGGAGTCCACTCTGAAGAAAGAGGGGTTACTAGTGGGAACGAGGTTCAGTACTGGGTCCTGTCCTTTTAATGTCTTTATAAGTGACATTGCAGAGGACTGAAGGAAAAGTATGTCTTTGCAGATGACACAAAGATCTGCAACAAGGTTGATACACAAGGAGGTGTGGAAAGGATGAGAAGGGACTTGGCAAGGTTGGAGGAATGGTCAGAAGTATGGCAGCTTGGATTCAATGCAAGGAAGTGCAACCTTATGCACCTGGGAAACAAAAAACCAGTGGAAGATTATAAAATGGGGGGAGGTAGTAACAACAACAAAAATGGAAAGGCACCTGGGGGTAATCATATCAGATGACCTTAAGGTTGGCAAGCAATGTGAGAAGGCAGTAGGGAGGGCTGGGGGGATAATGGGATATATAGGGAGAGGCATCACCAGCAGAAAACAGGAAGTTGTTATCCCCTATACAGACAGTTGGTGAGACCCCATCTGGAGCACTGTGTCCAGTTCTGGAGACCCCATCTCCACAAAGATATAGACAGGATGGAGGCAGTCCAGAGGAAGGCAACTAAAATGGTGCAGGGTCTGCAAGAGAAGCCATAAGAGAGAGACTAAATGAGCTTAATATGTATACCCTTGAGGAAAAGAGGGAGAGGGAGAGGGGGGACATGATAGAAACTTTTAAGCACCCCAATGGAATCAACAAAGTCCAAGAGGCAGCATCTTTCAGAAAAAGAGATGCAAGAACAAGGGACACAATTTGAAGATAGAGGGAGACGGTCAGGGGCAATGTGAGGAAGTATTTTTTTCACAGAGAGGGTGGTGGATGCATGGAACAGCCTTCCTGAGGAGGTTGTGGGGTCTAAAACTGTGGGAGAATTCAAGAATGCATGGGATAGACATAAGGCAATTTTTGTGGGGGGTAGGAAACAATAGGCTGTTGGTTAAATAGGATCTGCAGCTTATCCTGTAGGTAGGAAAATGGGCAGACTAGGTGGGCCAAGCAGTCCTTATTTGCTGTCAAAGTCTATGTTTCTATGTTTCCATCCTGTAGTGTGCAGCACCAAAGAAACACCTCAGATTGCAATGTTATCCTATAGAAAACACATCAAAATTTGAAAACGGTGTAACTTGACACCAAATTAATATATATTCACAAAAACAGCAACAGGCACATCAGTGAGGCAAGCCCTTTGTACTCTGAAAATTTCAGAGCTAAATTTCTAACTGTTTCTTAACAGCATAGTGACAAAGAAACAACTTTGTACACCTCACATTAAAACGTTGTCCTGTGGGAAACAAAGCAAAACTGAAGCCTGCAGAACTCTAGAGCAAACTAATATCTTTTGACCAAACCAGCAAAAGGCACATCTGTGTTGTGAGCTCCTTGAACCCTGAAAACATCAAAGCAAAATCACAAACCATTTAACTGTGGAGTGACAATGAAACAGCTATCTTAAAATTCCTTTTTGGCAGATTGCAAAAAAGAATCCTTTTCCGTGGTTCCTTTTCCACAGTTTGTGAAAAAGGATGTTGGCATGTTAAAAAAACACATTTATGAGTAAGCTATTGAAAAAGTAACCCCAGAATTGGATTTCAGGGGTCCTGATTCAGTAAACACAACTATTGGTGTGTACTAAACCCCTGCATTTTTTTAGTTATTTAATTTTGTTGTCACCGCTAACTGAAAACAAGATGGCAGAAGAATGGAATAAGATTCCACATTTGTAGCAAAAGATTCCATGTTTGCGAAAAAAGTATTCCACATTTGCAGTAAAGAATACTTTCTCAAGTGGGGCATCTAACTGGTCCCATAGGAAATAATGGGAATCTTGGAAATTTAATAACTTTGGAACAGATTAATATTTTTTTTACAAAATCTTTAAAAGGCACATCTGTGTCCCAACACCTTTGTACCCTAAAAAGTTCTGACCAAAATTCCACACTGTTTTTGTGCTGCAGCATGACAAAGAATTTTATAAAACAAATGGTAATTTTCACACTTTTTGACACTCCTTATCTTTGCACCCAGACATCTGACCAGAACTAAACTTTCCACATCAAGAGATCTTTGATGGCTGATGGTGAATGCAAAATTTCATGTGAATTTCTTGAATTATTGCAAAGTTATTTAAGTGCATAACTTTGAGTTTAACATAGAAGACAACACTGAAACTTAACTAAAGGGCATGACCGCACCCCTATAATGTAGTCACTATGCTTATACCCTCTACTGTACAGCAGGTGAAACAATTATGAGATTGTAGCTGATTACTCAATAAAACACTTCATTTATACAGTAGTTGCTAGGGTCTAGGCAGAAAAGCCCCCTTCCCAACTGATCCCAAATAAATATATATATATATGTTTGTGTAAGAGTGCCCTATGTTCTTACACATACATAATAATCATGCACCCCAAACATATGTTAGTATGCATAAGGACAGCTTGGTTATGTTTTAGGCATTTTCATTTTTGGTTCCTGCATGAACACCCTTGGTCTCCATATATTAACAGCCATAAACCCATTGTCAATACCTACCTATATCACCTGAAAAAGGGCCCTGTGCAGGCCAAGACTGTATGTACTGACACGTGCCAGATAATCCAATAAAACATAAAAACATCTGACTTCCTTCATCTTCTCTATACTAATCATTAAGACTTTCACAGTAAAAAGTAAACCCTTTTGCACTTGAACTGCATTGTCCTCTACAGTCTTGCACCGGGTAGGACTCTAGTGGATCAATCCTCAAATATTTCTGCTTTAACTAACCCCCTCCACCATTTGCTCCACTCTGGTGACCCAAACTCCATCTGGGAGCACAGGACAACATGGGTAGAGGCTTGTGGGAAGGGAACAGAGTATCCATAAAGATGATTTAACACATTAAAATACTATGAATCTGTGCTTTAAAATTCTTAGCTTATGCAGCACACAGTCTGAGTGGATGGCACCTTTCTCAAGTAGGACAAATGTGGAACAGAGCAATTTTCATGGGGAAGTGACAGACAGTTGAGAGGTGCCATATGTATGTAGGGAATTTTAACTATCCCAGAATGATTTGCAAAACAGGAGTGGAGAGAATTTGGGCTGTTGTCTTCAGTGATCAGGGAGATGTATGCAACACAGTATCACATAAAAAGGGCGACTGAGATTGAGTGAATCAAATATGAGCGACTCAGTCTCAGCGCCTGTGTTTTGGGCCACCCTGAACGGGTAGCGACGGGAATGTGCAGGGCGAGAGAACAGCGACAGGATACCGGAAGGTATCCATAAGGTATGCGGAGGATGACAAGAGGGGAAGCTGCCTAGCTGACCTAGTGGCACAGTGGGTGGGGTGGCTGGCTCTGGTTGGGAGGGTGCAGGGCTGGGGTGGAGCACAATATTTTTGTGCTGGCCCATTTCTTTTTCCCTTTGTCCTGGTTCTCCCCCAAAATGTACCCCTCGAGTTAGTTATTTTAGCAAGGGTGGATGCGGGGGCAAAGCCTCCCCAAATAAACACTGAAGTGTGTTTTTAGTCACTGCGAATGTACATCACCATTCTTATTTTCGGTGATGTACATTTGCCGTAACAGCAATCTCCATTTCGTGATCGCCGTTATAACATAGAACCGTACAGCACAGAAATGGCTGAGCGAGAGCGAGACATTAAGCCCAAGCAAGTTAAGTGATTTACTTAGGGTCACACAGTAATGTTAGTGTCTGTTGTGGGTTGCAAACCTAGGTCTCCTGTTGCACAGTTATGTGCTCCAACCTTCAGACCTAATTACCTCCCTGGCACTGGCAACAAACAAAAAAGTGTGTAATAATTTTCATTTTGCTCAAGTGAAAAGAATTGCACAAATTGTGCTGCAATAAGTGAATGAGTGATACTAGTCTCACATTCAAACAAGTATTCTGTGGCCACAAAGTACTGTATTTCTCTGTAGTGGCCCTGCTGATGTATCCATCTCACTAAGTACAGCTTCCAGTATACTGTAACAATGATTTCAAGGTTCAGGGGAGTTGCCTAAAGTTATCAAAACCTTTAGCTATGAGAAGGGCCTCTAATTCTGTGCCTTTCTTCTATATTTATTTTTGCCTTTTGGCTAATTTGGATCTGATTGAGAAATGGAAGTATTTTTTAAGCCCAAATCACCATCACAGCTCTACTTTTATTCACTGCATAATGTATGGCCTTTCGTCTGAAAAGGTTTGCACATTAGTGTTCACCCCCTTATCCATAGGAATAGTGCCCTGTTTTTTGACTATCCCATGATACTTAAAGTGATTATGTGAGCTTTTGCAGATGCCTTTTTTGCATAGTATGCCATTGCCCCATGCCCTAGATGCTGAAGATGGAATTTGTTTTGTAAAAAAAATCTGTCTTAGTCATTTTTATTTATGATTTATCAGTTCTGTGTCCTTCAGTTTTCTGTATACAGTCATACCCCCAGAATGATGTCAAGCAAGGGAGCTGTCAATGATTCACATACAGCACCGAGGAATTCTGGGTGAAATATCATGTTGATGTAAATGTTACTTACGCAGAGGTGCAGTCCCTAATTTTGGTGGTGGTGACTGCACCTAATACGTAGATGTCCATAGCAAGGCATTGTGGGTACAATAAGATGTTGTTTTCCAGTTCCCTTACTGTGAGATGCAGTCTCAAATCTCTGTAGTGGCTTCAACAATAAAAACTCTCATATGTTTATTTTCCAAACAAGGCATTGTGCATATAGTATCTAGCTGACAGGATTTCTATACTGAGAGATGTAGTCTCCTATGCCAGCAGTTCAATGTCTGCAATACCAAGACTGACCAACAGAGGTGTCTGTTTCAAAACAGTGCTTACAAACTTTGTTTCTCTTGCATGATGTGATGCATGGGGTTTGCAGCACTGAGGAAAAAAAAGGGGACGGGTTATGCAAATGAAGCAGAGCACAGAAATAAAAGCATTTATTTCATGGAAAACAGCAGTTTTTGGCAGTTTGAATAGTATTTTTATTTATTTTTATTTATTACGGTCTTGGAAATACCATTTGAGCTGGAAGCTCTTTACATAGGTTCCAAGTTGTGTACAAATAAAGAAAAAAAACACAGAAAACAATTTGAACAGGGACCCTGGTTTTCCATTTTTACTGGTAACACCGGTAATAATCACGGAATCCTGCTTGGTTTGCGGATTTTGAATTCTTGTACTGGTGCCTCACGGAAATTGCATGTCACTGCACAGAATCTCTAAGATTTCAGCATCTTTTTAAATTTTTTTTATTTTTTCTTTTTATGTCCCCTTCTTACAGCATCAGTCTCCACTTTTCAGAGATCTCTAAGCTGGGTATTCCCTAGCTTCACCCCAGGTAATGCTCAGGCGCTCCTGTGGGCCTGCCCTATCCTGCCTGGGTTGTACCCCCCCAGGTGGGAAGGGAGGACCCCAGATCACCCCTCCACACTCCCTTAGAGTGTGTTGGGCAGCTTAGTGGGTCCCTCTTGGAGTCTGGTTATGACATCTGGGGCACCTGGGTCCCTTCTGCCAGTGGCCGATGTGTGGTGATTGTTCCTGGTTTTCTGGTCTCTGTCCATGAGGGCACTGGCACTAGAGGAGATCCAAGGAGGCAGGTCACATAGAGACATGCCACTGCTCCAGATCCTGGCTAGCCTCCTCCCCTCCTAATCACTCTGCAGCACCATTGCACCACCACCCATGGTCACACAGGTGGTGGTAAAGCTGCAGAATCTGCAGCCCACCCTCCCCGGAGGAGGAGAGCAGTCCCCCAGGTGCTCGATCCTACTCCCCTGGCCAGACCTGCAGCAACCTGAGTTCGCTTCTGACTCTGGGTCACTGGCATAGCAAGCAATAGTGCTACCACAGCTCCAGCAGGCCGACCCAGATTTCAGCATCTTAAAATGAATGCTGCTGTGCTTTGTATTCTTTCTGCTTTGTTGCATATAGAGTCAGTAAGGAAATCACCTGCACTGCTTTGTTGTAATCAGCCATTCAGTTTAACTACCCATGCCTAGTGGTTAGAGCAAGAAACAGTGATTGAACTGGGTACATCCAGCAGACGTGGTTTGATTCCCACAACCTCCACCTGTATACTGTGTGACTCCAGTGCTCCTAGGTCACTCCTGAAAACAAACAACTCTGCCTAGTGGGCCTTACCTGCTTTACAAAGAATACAGAAAAAATGCCAATATATGTTTACTACATCATAGAATAGTAGTCAGGGTACCATGTAATTTACCTGAGTTTTATTTGGGCTGCAATGATTTTGTTATAGGTAAAGATACATGTTCAGATACATTTTATGTGTTTTATAAGCTTGTTTTTAGGTTTTAGTCAGGCTTTTATTGTATTCTTTGCATATAAGCATCTAGGTTGTAGATTGCCAAACGCAGGATCACTGTTACCAACTACCTTATTCAAGTTTATAATCAGTAGGGCCATCCAAAATCCTCAGTTGTTTGAATGAAAACAAGTCTGAATGAAAGTATGTTCACAAAAAAGAAACTGCCTTACTAATTATGAAAAGATTTCACAGTCAGCACCCCATTTAGGTGAATGGGATCATTTGCACCTTTTCTCCCACCTGTTGTTACAGTTTCTGTGACAACAAAAAAATTTCTGATAGACTGCTTCAACAAAAAGCAAATGTTAAGTGTTTAAGTGTACTTATGTTTGCCCAGTGGATTTTGAAAGCACAGTCAATGACATACAGAAAGTAAGACCCCAGGGGCTATATGATGCTGGTGGGCAGAGTGGTTGCTCAATTCACATCTGAACAAAGACATAAAAAAACTGGGAGACAGCCTTTTCATGGACACCAAGTAAAAAAAAGCATCCACATGTTTGGGAGATGCATGAATCCATTTGAAAGTTCTCCACGAAACACTTTTGGACTTTTTAGGTAAAGACACTTTATTTCAAAGAAGCAAATTCAAGCAGGTTTTTTTTTTTTTTTGCTCCTCCTACCCCCTGGCCATCCACTCCTTCAGGCCCGCCAAGGCCCCCTACCACCACTGCTGAATCCCGACCACCATCCACTGCCCCTTACTGCTGTGCTACCAGGTAACCCAAAGTAACCCTTCACTGAGTGGGCCCCTACCCCTGTGGGAGGCTACCAGGGGAGAAGAATTACCCCAAAGAGCTTCATGTGTATCCTGGGCATGGAAGGGGTCAGACCAGACACATGTCTGGTGCTTCCGGCTTATGGAGGGGCCAACAGCCATCCTTCGGTTGGTCAGCAGGTGTTTTCCCATTTTCTTGGGAGTGTGACAGGCCACATGATGTCAAGGCACAAGCCGACGTCCATCACGCTCCCTCCTGCAGTGAGGGCTGACATGTTGTCGTGCCTCTGGCCTCCACCAGGGGCCAGCAAATGCTGACCCGTGAACCCACCCTCCCTCCCAGGAGAAGGTGAGTGGTCGTTGGACACTCAAGCCTTCACCCACCAGCTGGCCCTCCAACACCTAAGTCTGTTCCCTAATCCTGATCAGTGGTGTCACAGGCAGAAATCCAATTCAGGCAGCTAAATTATAGATAGGAAAAAACAAAGGTCATCCACCTTAGCGGTGATGGTTCAGATTAATTCACATCTGAGTTCTAACAAACAAAGAGACTGTCATTTGTAACTTGTGCATGTGGGGTGTGGGTGTTGAAGAAAGGGGATCATAGTGCTGTTACTACTGCCATCACCCCAGAGGGATGAGGGCTGCATTGTTGCTACTGCCATCACACCGAAGGGGTGGAGGCTGTAGTGCTTCTGCTATCATCACAGATGGATGGGGAATGTAGTACTGCTGCCGCCTCACCTGAGGGATGGGGGCCATAGTGCTGATACTGCCATCACACCTGAGGAATGGTGAACATAGTACTGCTGCCATCACACCTAAGGGATGGGGGCCAGAGTGCTGCTGCTTCTGTCACACCTGAGGGAGGGAGGTTGTAGTGCTGTTGCTGCTGCCATCACACCAGAGGGATGGGGGTCTTAGTGCTGTTGCCTCTGTCACACCTGAGGGAAGGAGGTTGTAGTGCTGTTGCTGCTGCCATCACACCAGAGGGATGGGGGTCTTAGTGCTGTTGTTGCTGCCATCGCACCTGGGGGATGGGGCCTTAGTGCCGCTGCTGCCATCACATCTTGTACCTAAAATAACTTTGAATTGGTACAAGGATGGAAGGATGTGCAATAGTGGAGGTCAAAATTGCTAAAATGCATGTTGGCAGAGTTAAAAATTGTTAAACAAAGTACACAAAACCAAACACCGGTAAAACCAGATTTTGGCTTAGCAGACACCGGTGACAATACTGTTTTTTGCAATGTGTAAAATGGAATATGCCCTTTCTCAATCCCGGTAAACCAGTGTCCCTGAATTTGAGTAATGCGAACAGTTACACAGGGAGATAAAGTTAATATAGGATAAAATAACAAGCTAAGGGAGCATAATAGCACATCAAAGGAAATATAAACAAGGTTAGGATGGGTACTTTGTACTTGTCAATCAAGAGCATGGAGAGTAATAGGAAGATAAACAGTTGAAAGTTGGGTGCTAAGGGGAAACAGGGCCCTGATTGTCTTGTAGGGGGAAAGCATAAGTGGGCTCCAGAAGGCCAGGAGGCAAGAAGCATAGAGGTCAGGAGAGAGAGAGAGAGAGAGAGAGAGAGAAAGAGAAAGAGTGCGAGAGAGAGAGAGCAAAAGAGAGGAGGCAGGTTGAGTGGTGGTAGACGAAGCAAGTCAGGACATAGGACTAGTGAAGGCAGTCACATCAGGAGTTTAGTACCATCTGGTGCTTAAGGTTCAGTTTAAAGGCACTAAGTATAGGCAGGTTAGCAATGTTATCATGTAGGGAGTTAAACCAAAGTGGTGCTCGGTAAGTAAAGGACCTTTGTCCTTGGGACATTCTGCATTTGGGGGTTAGGAAGAACTGGTGGTCAGCATTACAAGCAGGATGTGGGTTAATGCATGGGAGAAGGAGTTGTGTGACCCCGGGAGGCATGCTGCCAAGACAGATTTTTTTGGCTAGGAGGCAGGTTTGGTATTTTAAAGGGCTTCTAAGTGGTAGCCAGTTTGCACTGGCATAGAGATCACAGGTATGTGTCAGCCAGGGCGCACCTGTGGCGAGATAGCAGGCTCAGTTGAGCACAGTTTTTAGGCACTGGAGAGTAGTGTCTGTGGAGGATCCATATATGGCAAGACCGTAGACCATGAGAGAGATGACAGAGCTGTGGACAGCTATGCTTAGGGCTTCAGGCGTCAGACTGATTTTATGTCTATACAGTAGCCTGATCCGCGAATTTATAGCTTTGATGATATTATCAATGTGGAGGCTGTAGGTGAGCATGTTGTCTATTGTAATACCAAGGTATTTGAAGTGTTGGGTTAGTTCCAGGGAGGACTCAGAGCTATTGGTTATGGAGAGGGGGTACTTTCAGTATTTGTTGTGAGGGCTGGAAAACAGTAGGTAGGAGATTGAATCACAACTCCTACAGGTTACTACAGGTTATTCATCCCATTTTCTATGACACAGTTCACAAAATCACTTTAAATGGCTATATACTGCCTTACATTAATATTTAATAATCAGCTGTTACTCTCTATATCTGAAGTGCTTTTTTCTTTTCCCCTTTGCTAACTAGAAGATAGTCTACCTAACACTACATGTAAAGTGTAACAGCATTCCACCTCTCAGGTGACATTTCTAATTGTATTCCTCCTCACAGTTTGTCAGCAAGGATGTACCCCCCTCCTGAAATTGGATCAGCACAATTAAACAGAAAAGGACCACACAAAAAGTTTGTCTTGACATGACTTGTCTGCATACCTCAACCCCCCCCAGCACAGTCTCAGTACGACCCTGCTTGTCAGCATTATGACCCCACGCACTGCATGATCAAAGAAGGTCAAGAAAAGCCACTCGCCTATTGCCAGATTGGCCACCATTGTAATCAGTGAAGTCACAATGCCATTGAGGTATTATGATGACTACTGGTGGGTGAAGTGGCCGAAATTTGCTCCATGAAGCAATTCACGGAGTAGTGGGGAATCCGCCAAGTGCTCCGCAACGTGAAGTGGAGTACTTTGCATCATAATGAGGAATGCAAAGTCATTAATTTCAATGCACTTTGCAACACTCTGCCTTCCCCAACCAGTTCTGTGCCTATTTTTAGGCGAAGTATATTGATTCCAATGTACTTCGCATCGCTTCGCCTTGTTTTTGGCTCTGGCTCCAAGGTGAATTTTGCATTGATTCATGGTATTGCAGGTCACATGGGCTCTAGATTGTTCTTCACATCCTCAGTTCTGTGTGGCATGTGTGTAGTGGTAGCTGGAGAACGTTTGCTCTCAGAGCTGTGCAATTCAAACCCTCTAAAAGCTGTTAAAAAAGCCTTTTTGAGCCATTTTTTTGCTCAAAATTTAGTACATCGATTGTAGGAAACCCTCCTGTGCTCATATCATCGAGTGTTTATTGTTTGTGTGGATTTTGAATGTTAATTTAGAACCTTCTGTCTGTGTGCTGACAGACACTGACTTGAAGTGTGCTTTGGGGGAGGGGCATATCTGTGGGGGAGGCAGATTAACTTGGAGAAAAAGTCAGTCTTTCTGTTTTGGTTATATTTTTCTTGTATAACTGTGTTAATGTACACACACTAATATTTTAATACATTTTTGTAATTTTTTTGATGATTGTTATGGTACAACAGTGCATAATTTCAGTGTGTTTTAAAGATTTGCTTGTATTAATGAAATTTTCAATTTGCTGAGCATTACTTGTAGTGTGTGTGTGTGAGTGTGTGCGATGTGTGCTATCAAATCAGACACATTTTGTTGTGCCACACAGTAATTGCAGCAGTGTGAACCTGCTACCCATTGCACCTGCATGATTTTTTGAACTGCTTTGTGGTATCTTTACTGGTAGTGGACTGTTACTGTAGTGCACTGCCCCCCTTCCCCAACTGGCAAAAGGTATTCTTTTCCAGATTTGGATTTGTGACTTGTGAGCACTGGTTAGGTGTTCTTATGCCTTTGCGTCTGCATCTCTAGAGTGTGCAGCACAATCTTAAACTGTCTGTGCGTTTGCATCTCTTTAGGGCCCAATCTCCATCTGTAACTTAAGTCACAGTTGTTTGTTTGGCTTCCCTTCAGAGTACTGGTATGGTGCATATCTCTGCATGAACATTGTACTCATTGATGTGTATTTTTAAGTCTGGGTGATCACCACAAATCACTCACGATACAAATCACATTCTTCATCTTCATGGTCATGATTCACGAATCAGAAAACTGTAATTTATTTTGTAGTTAGTTGCATGTAAGCCTATTTTGTAGTATCTTGGGTCTCAGCTTCAATCATCATGTCTCCGATTCTTGGACAAATCATGTTTTTCATCTTCACAGTCACGATTCATGATCACAAATCACAAAACTGTAAGTTTGTTTTGTAGTTAGTTGCATGTAAGCCTGTTTCATAATATCTTGAGTCTTGGCTTCAGTCACCGTTGTACTCATTGATATGAGTTTTCAAATCGGGTAGTTCTGTGTGGTAAAGGTCAGGGAAGTACAGCTATAGGTATTCGCATTCCCGTACAGTTTATTATCATTGGTCACGTCACACTAGACACTCATCCGGAGTCAAATCACGTCTTCACGAATCACAGCAGTAACATTTTTTTTTCAGTTCTGATGATATGATGAAGACCTGTAAAGATGACCAAAACACTGATGAATCTTTTTTAACTTTTTTTAAATAATGCTCCCCAAAAATACTTACCTACACTGGTTTAACAGTATTCCAACGCCAAAATTCCTCATCAAGCCAAGAAATGCACACCCCAAGTTCGACTATATGACCTGTGATACAAAAAGAAAGCAATGATTACATGTATGTATAGAAAAAAAATATTCTGCATACATATATGGATGGGTATGAACATTTAAGATCAGGTTCTGTGGAAAACCATGATGTTGCCAGGTACATTAACTTATCAAAGGTAGTATTAGTGTACACACAGAGGACATCCTTCCTGTTGGGGGTCAGTGCAGCAGACATTGGGCAATCAACAGCATTATCACATTGCCATGGACGGTTAACTCAGTGGCCGGGTCATCCTTCTTGCACACCATTTGGGAAGACACTGTGCATCAGCCCAATCAGATCAAGAAGCATTACATGAAATTCCAACAGCAGCAGCAGGGGAGATACTGTAGTCCTTATTGGAGTGCATGCATGCATGACTGAGTGCAGTATGAATGAATGGAGACTTTTCTTTCCATTTTATGCTCTCATTTCTCTTCATCCGGAGTTAGGAATTTTCTGGATATAAGACAGGCAGCATTTTGGGGATGCACATTAATTCTGGGGACTGTGTGTGAGCACTGCACACCTGACTGAGTGCACCATTAATTCAGGGAGACTTTCCATTCATTGTTATGCTCTCATTTCTCTTCTTCTGGACTGGGGAATTTTCTGGACACACGACAGTAGCATTTTGGGGATGCAGATTAATTCTGAGGACTGTATGTGATCACTGTGTGCCTGACTGAGTGTGCCTTTAATTAATTCCCTTCCTTGTTATATTCCAAATTCATAATGTCTATTTCCAAAAATAAATAATTTAAGTGGTCTCAGTAATGTTTCCTTTCTGTCATGGAGTGTTTGTTAAAAAGCAGGACTGAGCAGTGCAATAATACTCTGCTAAACAGAATGTGTGCAGTGCACTGTCCTGTGCACAAACTGTCCAGCTTCTTGCAAACATGGGAACTTAACCAGGGAAATTAACCAGGGCTTTAATTCATGTGCCTAACTGAACATACAGTAATTTGGTCATGTACACAGAGATATACCCATTGCATCATGAGAGGCACAGTTTGTTTTTTACTTTTGATTTTTTCTTTTTTGGGGGGGAGACAGGGAGGCATTCCTGTACAACATCAGCTGATAGTTTTAATTCACAGTGTTCAGTGTCATTCAAGTATTGCATTGCAGTTTTAAAGTGAAAAGATAGTGCAGGCTTCTCAATACATGCAGCAGCTTGAAACGGTACATGAGCTTGCAAAACCATGTCAGAGCTCCTTACCCCACATCTAACAGCTAGCTACCAACTCTAGCACTTTGATTCAATGTGCTTCATCAGGGGGAGTAACAAGTAATGATTTCAGCCACAGTTAATACCCCTAAAGTGCAATACGTGACCCTAGTCATTTATCCTTTAAAGTGATAACATCCTTGAGAAATTTAACAGTATCTGACATAGATGAACCAAACTGAACAATATATTGGGAATATACCCTATCAAGTGACAATATCTATATATCAGTTATATTAAAGTTATATAAGAAAAATACATATTTCTAAGATATTCAAGAAAATAAAAATATATAACAAAAGGAGCAGTCATATTTTGGTGTCTTGCTTTTCTTTCGGGCACCTCTGCACCTCTCTTCTGTAACTAGCTGGGGCTCAATTTTATGTACAAATTGAGCAACAATTTCATCAACTTTTTGGATGTCACATTAATGGGAAAACATAGGCAATGGAGCACTAACATATTCAGAAAGCCTACACTGACTAACTCTTATCTCCATACAATGAGTGCCCACCTGAGGGCACTTCAGGACTCAATCCCTATAGTCAAATGTTGAGACTTAGATGTAATTGTAGTGAGATCAAGGACTTTAATACACAAGTGCATGAAATGACACACTGATTTTGGATCAGGGTTATTCTGAGAAGGCAATGAAGGAAGCAAGCTGTAAGGGCCAAGTATTGAAAACTTAAAATTTGGAAAGACTGATGAAAGTGCTCAAACAGAACCACTTACCTTCAGTTCAGAATAAAACCCAGTGTCAGGGGCCATTGGAGCAGTAACATATAGATATTGGCACTTCTTGTTAAGTGATCTGACATTAGCACCAGTTGTGGAAGAGAAATGCCAGTTTTCATTTAGAAGAGCATGGAATATTAGGGGTGATATTGTCACAGCAGGTTTGGAGCAAAATAAGATTATGATAACACAATGCAGTGGTGGTTAAATCCACGAAAATCGTTCCATAAATACAAAAGTAAATGTAATATATGTAGATTTGTTTCGGAGAGGAACACCTTCAAAACAAATTAGAGGAGAGCAAAAGAAGCCAAGCTGACTGACTCGGGAGGTAATGGAAGGGTTGGGGGCCAAGAGAAAAGCATTCTGGAGGCTTAGGAAATCAATAGGGCAAGGGGACAAAGATGAGTACATGAAGAAGTCCAGGGAGGTTACCACGCTAGTCAGAGTGGCCAAGGTTTCCAGAGAGCTGAGACTGGCACAGGGAATCAAGGACAGGGAAAAAGACTTCTTCAGATACATTGGCAAAAGAAGAAGAAACAAAAATGATATTGTGAGGAATTAGAAAGATAGGAGGGGAGAAGGGGGAGGACCAGGCAGAGGCACTGAATGAGTACTTCTGCTCTGTGTTCATGAAGGAAAGAAGGGGGCAGATACACCATGGGAAGGGTCGAGTGGGCAGGGGGGGCAGGGGTGACTGATATTAGAATTACAGAGGACAGGGTGCTGGAGGGATTAAGGGCACTTAGGGCGGACAAGGCACCAGGGCTGGATGGCTTTCACCCTAGGGTACTTAAGAAGCTAGTGGAGATCCTGGCAGGACCACTGGCAGATCTATTCAGTATATCACTGGACACAGGATGCATGCCACAGGACTGGAGGATGGCCCATGTGGTGCCCATTCATAAAAGTGGCCTGAAGGATGATCCAGGCAACTACAGACTTGTGAGTCTCACTTCAGTCATGGGGAAACTCATGAAGTCAATCCTAAAAGAGAGGCTGGTGACCTTTCTAGATGACAATGGACTCCAAGACAGCCATCAGCATGGTTTTGTATCAGGCAGATCCTGCCAGATGAACCTAGTTGAGTACTATAACTGGGTTACCAGGGAACTGGACAGGGGCCATGCAGTGGACATTCTGTTCTTGGACATCAGTAAGGCCTTTGATTCGGTGCCGCATGGGAGGCTGGGGGAAAAACTGGAATACACTGGGGTGGGGACAAAAACGGTCAACTGGATCACCAACTGGCTGAGGAGTAGGCAGAAAAGAGCGGTGGTGGTGGTGGTGGTGGGGGGAACTCTTATCACAAAGGGATGTTACAAATGGGGTGCCCCAGGGTTCAGTACTGGGACTGGTGCTGTTTGCAATATTCATAGCCAATATCTCAAACAGGATCCAGAGTAGGATCAGTCAGTTTGCAGATGATACTAAGATCGGTGCTGTGGTAGATGACATAGAGGCATGGAGGGGGCTTCAGGAAGATCTGACCAAGCTACAGGAATGGTCAGAGACTTGGCAGTTGGGGTTCAATGCCAAGAAGTGCAAGGTACTGCACTTCGGAGCAAGGAACCAAGGGAGGAAATATCAGTTGGGAGGGGTACAGTTGGAAAGCACAATGGAGGAAAAGGATCTAGGGGTACTAATAATGAGGAGTATGAACCACTCTGCTTAGTGTAGGAAGGCGGCTGCAAAGGCAAACAAGATGCTGGGGTGCATAACGAGGGGAATCTCCTCCAGGCACAGAGAACTGATCCTACTCCTATACAGGTCACTGGTCAAGCTGCACCTGGAATACTGCGTGCAGTACTGGCTGCCATTCTTGACAAGGGGCATCAGATTGCTGGAGGGAATGCAGCATAGGGAAATAAAGATGATACAGGGACTTGAGGGAAAATCCTATGAGGAGAGGCTGGGAGAGCTGCAAATATATTCCACGGAAGAGAGGACAGATAAAGGATATGGTTGAAACCTTTAAGTACCTAAAGGGTATTAACAGGATTAATACAGAAGGGATTCTTCAGATCAGAAGGAGGAGGGACACAAGAGGGCATCGGCTGAGATGGGGGAGATTCAGGAGGGAAATCAGGAGACACTTTTTCATGGAAAGGGTGGTAGATAAGTGAAACACTCTGCCTCAAGAGGTGGTATCATGTAGAACAGTGGGAGGATTTAAGAGAGGGTGGTACAGAGTGAAGGGGGTGGTTATAAGAAGGGGTGGGAAACTGCAAGTTGAGCGGCTAGCTGCACAATTGAGCAGATTCGATAGACCATGAGGCCTGTTTCTGCTGGCATTTCATATGTTCGTATGTATGCAAAAAATATGAGGGTAGGGAACTGGTGACCTGTGACACCTAGTATGTCATTTATTGCCTGACGTGCTCCTGTGATATGATTTACCTTGGGAGAACAATTCGCTGTCCTATGTGCCAAATATAGGAGCTCCCAAATCCACCATTATCACTAGGGACACAAACTTTCAGCCACTTTTTCTTTTTTCCTGCTTATCCTACTCCTTGCTGGAGACGCTGAACCTAACCAAGGTCGCCCAGTGCAACCCCATCAAATAAACACCCACAAAGGTCTATGTATCGTGTACATGAACATCAGGAATCTTTTAACTAAACTGGACCTTGTTAACTACTGGCTAACTCACCACTCCCCTGACATTCTTTGCCTCACAGAAAAATGGCTATTTGCAAAAACACTGGACTCCTCCCTGATGTTTCCAGAGTACTCACTTTTTCAACAAGACCACAGCAAGTATACTGGAGGGGTTGCAGTTTATGTAAGGCAACCGATATTTTGCTGTCACCAAGCAAGAAACTTGATCCTCACCCATATCACCCTCCCCTCTACTCTTCCAGTTTTCATAGGGATGATTTATGCCTCCCCTTGGCTAGCTCAAGACTCACTTATTTCATGCCCATCCACCATACCTCCCCTTCAGAGAAAAAGTGAGTTAATACTATAGGTGACTACAATCTGGACTGGCTCTCCCACTCCTCCAAAGCCTCCTTCTCCAAAATAGAGTCTCTCAACCTCACCCAGTTAATCACAGAGCCCACCTGCTATAGTCCCCATTCAACAACCCACTCACTAATTGACTGGATCCTCTCCTCCCATCCACACAGAATATCAACAGCTGATGTACTGGCCAATGCCCTAAGTGACCACTGCATTACTTACTGTACCAGAAAAAAACAACTTACTGTACTGTACCAGAAAAACCCAACTACCCAAATAAGCCCTATAATACATAAAAATCCACCCTTTAAACTCACTAGATACCAGCACCCTTAGCAGCGGATGTTGATACAGCCTTAGCCCAGTTCCTGCACATTTTCACCCGGGTTTCGGACTCTCATGCTCCTCTGGTCAAAATTAGAGTCAAGAAACTTCACCATCCCTGGGTCTCTGCTCCACCTGTTGCCCAGTGCAAAGCCAGAGACAAGGCTTGGTCTATATTCAAATCCTTACAGACCCCCCAAGCCAGGCAAGTTTACAACACCCTCAGAAATGCTTGCACCAAGTCCATAAGGTGAGCTAAAGCACACTACTATAGATCCCACCTGCAAAACCCACAGCCTTTCTCCATCTGGAAGGTGGTACACTTCCTAATTGATCCCCCTACTCAAACCAACACACCAGCCATAAAGCAAAATGGCCTACCAACCGCAGACCCTGTCAATAGAGCTGACACCCTAAATAAATTCTTCACCTCCTGTGCCCTCCCTGTCCATCCTTCACCCTACTCCCAAGGGACCCCCCAAAACTCAAGTCACAACACCTTCCTGTTCACTCCCATCTCCACGCTGGATGTCCTTGATGCTCTCTGCTCCCTTAATGTCATTAAATCCAGTCTAAACTGCTATGTATATCAGCCCATGAAATCGCTTCACCACTAGCATACCTGCTAAACCTGTCTTTCTCCTTGAGAACTGTCCCTCAAGCCTGGAAATCAGCATATGTAATCCCCCTACATAAGGGTGGTGACCCCTCAGTGCCAGGTAACTACCAGTCAATCTCCCTCCTCCCAGCCCTTGCCAAAGTACAGGAAGCACTAATCTAATCCAAGCTGACTAAATTCCTCATGGCTTCTCTGTTCCTTTCTTCTTACCAGTCAGGCTTCAGAAAGTACCATTCCACAATCTCTTCCCTGATATGAGTCACCGGACACTTCCACTCTGCCTCAGACCAAGGCTACCTAACTGCAGCAGTTTTTGTAGACCTGGAAAAGGGCCTTTGATTCAGTATATCACCCCCTGCTTCTTACAAAATTTGAGGCAGCTGGCTTGCACCCCCTCCCCAGTTCAGGAGTTCAAATCCTACCTTAGCAACAGGCTACAATCTGTCAGGGTGGCAAACTGTTCCCCACCCATATTCGCAGGTGTGCCCCAAGGATCAGTCCTCGGTCCCATCCTATTCTCATTATTCATCAATGATCTTCCCACTGTTTGCTCAAGGTCCCGCACATACTGTACATGTATGTGGATGGCACCATCCTCTTCACCTCCAGGCCAGTTTTAGATAATGTCCAATTCCAGCTTCAACAGGATTTACATAATATGCAGTCCTGGTTCCCAGCAAATCAGCTCAAAATCAACACCTCCAAAACAGTATCAATGATTTTGGGACTGTGCAAAATCTAGCCAGAGTTCCTCTACCCCCCTGCCATCACCTTCCAGTATGGGACCCCACTAGACTCTGTTACATCTTACAAATATCTAGGCACATGGCTGGACCACCACGTAAACTTCTCGACCCACATAGAAGCCATCACTTTGAAGCTCCGCCTCAAGTTTGGTATGCTTTACCACAACAGAGACTCCCTCCCACTGCCAGTGAGGTGTGAAATAGTAACAAAAATGATCACACCTATTTTTGACTTCTCTGATGTAGTATACAGCACAGCTTCTGCCTCATCTTTATCCAGACTAGACTCTCTTCTAAATGCCTTCTGCTGATTTGCCACAAACTCCCCCCCAGAACCTACCATTGCTCTCTTTACTTCACTCTCAGTATTGCACCCCTATCCCACCGATGCTACATCCACTCACTTTCCCTAATATCCAAATTCTGATTCAATCTGCTACCTCCCAACTGCACGGAGAGGTTATCCCCAGTGAACTCATCCCCTTACATCCTAAGATCAAGGGGCACCCACTCTTTCTCACTGTCCAACCCATTCTCATATGCTGGAAAATCCATTTTCTCCTACAGGCTCCCATTTTTATGGAACCAACTGTCTCCTCTCCTAAGAAACTCTCCCTCTCATAACTCTATCAGACAGCAACTTAGCTTGCTACCATCCCCACCTTCTCCTGCTTCTCATCTCCTCCAGCCTTGCCTACTGGTCATCCAAGCATCCCTGCAAAATGTTAAAATATGCAATATTCCTGGCTATTTCTTCCCAGAAGTAGTTAATCTCTTATTTATCTACGCATGTCCTATCAGTATACACTATACAAAATGCTGCTGCTGTATCAGTTCAGTATAATATGTATTACCCTGTCTAGCCAAACTAATTGTGGCTCTTATATGTATCCATATGTATATATGTATCTGTCTCATTTGTACAAAATTTGTTACCCCCTTCCCCAGGTCACACCTGGAAACAAGCCTCGGCCCAGTGTGCCTTTCCCAGTTACCAAATGTTTAAATAAAAATAAAAAAATAAGGTGCATTCCAAATGAAAATGAAGGGGCCCCTATCGGCCAGTATTGGGCAATACTGATTCCCTTAGGTTCTATGTCTTAGAAGTTGTTAAGAATCATCCAAAAGATGATGATCATTTGCAGAAATTACTGCAGAAGGAATCACAAAGGATCTGGTGGCTAAACAGTTTAAAGCTGGAGGACCTGAATGAAATAATAGACTTAAGACTTTCCTTTAACAAAGGCAGACATGAGTTTGCAGCAACTGTAAAGGCTGGTTGGATTCACAATAACATCAAGATGCTCATACTCCAGGTTTCTCTATAGTAACAATGTTATTTTTTTAACAATATGTATTTTTCTGTTGTTTGGATGATCCCATCATGTACCTATGAACTAGGTTTTTAATATTGTGAATTGTCATATACTGTTTGGCACTTGTTTTGATTTCATAACCTGTCTCTGTGAGTTTGGGAGATATAATATGATGTGCATGTCTCTACTAAGAGAAATTCTAAATATGAGATATTTCTTTTGATGTATTTATTGGCCAGGATATTTAAAGCAGTTGCGCTGGTGCAAGTGCGGACCTGCGACAAGGAGCGATATTCAGCAGGAGTCAATGCGCAGTGTAAATCCAATTGCACCAATATGCAACTATAATGAATGCAGGCACAAGTGCAGGGGGCATACCCATGAATATCTGGCACAGTGCGATATTCAACCGTGGAACCATGGCGCAAGTGCATAGGTGCCGGAACAGGGGGGCCACTAGGACCATGGCCCTACAAAACTTTCATAAGTGGACCTATCACTTTTTGCTACCATGGCAATATATTTAATAGGGGAAAATGTACCCCTTATGTCCTTGACCCTACCACTTTTCAAACTGTTCTGACACCACTGCTCAAGAGCGGAGCAAAACCGAGATGTGCCAAGCAGACTTGAGCCTATAAATACAGGGCGCAAGCACACAGACAGCACTTACACCAGGCGAGAGGGAGAGAGTGACAGAACAAATGAAAGAGGGAGGGACAGACAGAGAGAAAGACAGACTGAGAGAGACAGAGCGAGTGAAAGACAGACAGACAGAGGAAACCACAGAAGGAGAGGGACAGAGGTAGCAGTGGAGAGAGAGACAGGGGCAGAGAGAGTGAGAGGGATAGGCAGGCACAGTGCCAGGTAGTGCACCAGGGTGCACACAGCCAGCAGCAGCTGACCACCCAGGGGGTTACAGGACATCAGGGGTCATGGATAGTGCACCCTTCTTGATGGAGGCCATAATGAGGGGTGTGAGGGGGCAGGAGGAACAGCGACATGGCAGAGGAAGGGCCCGTCGGCAGTATGCCCAGAACAGGTGGTACCGTGCCCGCACTACCTTTGAGAACTACTCCAACATGGAGATTGAGGGCAGGTATCACCTGAACAGGGCCATTCTGAGGCAGCTGTGTGAGCTGCACAGTGAGGAGATGCAGGCATCCACAAGATGGAGCCAAGCAATGTCTGTGGAGACCAAAGTGACAGCTGTCATGTGCCTGCTCACCACAGGCACCTTTCAGAGATCAGCAGGGGACACCACAGGCATAACCCAGTCAGCTGCGTCACACCTTCTCACACAGTTCCTCAATGCTGTGCTGCCATGTGCTTCAGAATACATCCATTTCCCCAGCACAATGGCGGAGCATACAGCAACCATGCAGGACTTCCACAGGGTAGCATGTATGCTTGGCATGCTTGGGGCCATTGACTGCACCCACATGGGCATCTGCACACCACCTGACCCTACATCAATAGGAAGGGGTTCCCGAGCATCAACTGCCAGATGGTGTGCGATGCCATGGGGTGCATCATCAGTGTCTGTGCCACACACCCTGGAAGTGCACATGATGCATTCACCTGGCACAGCTCTGCACTGTGCCACAGGTTCAAGTGTGGGGACATCACCAAGGGCCACCTAGTGGGTGAATATGGGATGGCCAAGGAGTGACGGGCAGCA
This sequence comes from Neoceratodus forsteri, assembly GCA_016271365.2. Lineage (NCBI taxonomy): Eukaryota > Metazoa > Chordata > Ceratodontiformes > Ceratodontidae > Neoceratodus > Neoceratodus forsteri. The sequence goes on from CM057450.1 coordinate 1,784,931,229, forward strand.
CAGACCATGTGAAGGGAGAGGGCAGGGTGGGCATGGTGGTGAGGGTGCCAGGGACAGGCAAGGGGCACAACAAAGGATGTCAGAGGGCTAACCATGTCATTATCCACACAGGAGATAGTGCCTATCCACTGAGGCCCTGGCTGCTCACCCCCCTATCAGCGCCCGGCATCCCCAGCAGAGAAACGCTACAACGAGGCACACGCCAGCACATGAAACATCATTGAGCATGTATTCAGCATGTTGAAGGCATGTTTCCATTGCCTAGACAGGTCTGGTGGTGCTCTACAGTACAGCCCCTCAAACACCTGTGGCCTATTCCTGGCCTGCTGCATACTACACAACATGGCCATTGACAGTGGGATAGCTGTCGAGGTTGATGAGGGTGACAGTAGTGGAGACAATGGAGGCAATCGGCCAGAGGGTGGTGGACAGCCCCCCTTGGTGGAGGGATCCCCCGGCTGCAGTGGATGGCATGCCAGCATCGTGACACCATTGCACAGGAGCACTATGGTGCTTGCAGGTAGGTGGCACAAAACCCATGCAAGAATCATACACACAGGTACAGCACACAGGCAGGGGCATGCATGGCAATTGGCATGCACACACAGAGGTGTGGTGCAGGGGTGGGGGAGTCAGTTGCACGCAGCCACACATAACTGCACATAGCACCACACAGCAACACACACAAGCACCCATGCACCCACACACCCAGGCACTGGCATGTGCCTAGGATCAGATGCATTGCACCAGGGCACAGGCACAACTGGTACTGAACTGCCCTCATCACACCCACGCCACATGGTATAGCATCTGGGCACACAAGTACACAGGCAGCATGCGGCATGACACACAGGCACCACAACAGTGGTATGCAAACACATACACGCTGCCCATGCGTGCACAGGGCAGTGGCTGCAGACTGCGGTCAGGGTGGCACACATATCAGGGCTGCTGCATGGAACCATGGCCTCTGCGGCCATGGCAGGGTCGATCGGCAGCCACAGGCTGCTCATCAGCCACAGGGAGTGTTTGTATCAGCCCCACAGGGGTTGAACTGTGGGACTGTGACCAGGTCTGTGCAGGGGTGCATAGGCACCCAAACAGGCCTGCCCCAGGTGTGCCTGGGATGCCAACACCAGAGCCTGGCATCGACAGTGATGGTGTCACCCAACGCTGGGATCATGGGGTGGACAGTGCACTGCATGGGGTCCATGGTTGCAGGCCACACCCAGTGGCAGCCAGCAGTGCAAGGCCATCCATGATCGCAATGGCAATGTGATCCTGGGATGCAGTCGTGGCCTCCTGCATGTGCTGTATCACTGCCAGGAGCTGCACAACTCCCTTCTCGCACTTCTTGGCCACCTGGTGCACCTCTGTGTGCAGTGCATGCACCCCAGAGGCAAGCAGCACCCATTGATCCACGGATGCCGGCAGGAACCGGGTGTGTACTGCCAACGGGTCGGCATTCTGGGGTTCCTAGGTGGGACGCCGACCCTCCTGTCATGACCAGCCATGCTGCACAGCCCCACTCTCAGGTGGACGCTGCACAGTGGGGTCCTCATGGGTTATGTACCTAGCTGGTGCCCCAGCAGCGGACCCTGCGTTCAGCTGCCCTGTAGCACCTGCAGCCTGCTGCCATTGCCCGTCCACCTGCTGAACACTGCCCAGCGCCTGGACATTCACACCACCACCACCACATGATGCAGCTGTTCCCCTGCTGTCAGGTCGCTGGGCGTGCTGCCTGTGTTGTGTCTGGTATCGGCGTCTCCCCCGCAGCACCGCCCATGCTGTCCAGGATTAGGGTGAGGTCATCATCGGTGTCGGACCCTGCCCTGATCTGTATCTCCATGCAGAGGATACTGAGCCTGGCATCCTGTAGAAACACATCCAAGGCCTCATCTGACCCCATGCCCTGGATATCCGGCTAAACAGTGGTGGTGTGCTGCAGCCTATCAGGCCCCCAGATGCCTATGGAGGTGGATGGCTGGTCCTCTGGGGCTGGTCCTGCCTCCACGGCTGCTTCAGGTGCCCCATTCTCTGCACGCAGGTGTGCCGGTGCTGAAAGAGAAAACAGGTGTGTCAGTGATGCAATGCCCACAATTGCCCCACCCAAACACAGCCACTGCATGCTGTGCATGGCCGACATACATACCATGTAGTGATGGGCTGCCACCTGTCTGGAATCTTCCTCCAGGCACACCCTCCACGGTGCTGCAGCACAGGAGGAGTTGGTGGCAGCCACCATGCTGTGGCGCATCAGCAGGCCCCCCTCCAGTGGCATTCTGGGCTGCACGGTTGGCAGCCACCTTCTCCTTAATGCACCTCTTGTCTGTGCCCACCTTCTTGAGGCACTCCTGCACAGACTGCTGGTGGCTGTCCTGCTGGTTCGCACATGCCACCACCTCCTCCCAGGCCCCAGCCCTGGCCTGTGGTGTGCCCGTGGCACCACTCAACAGTGGCTCCCTGTTAAGGTAGGCCTCAAACAGGGCCTCTGCTTTAGCCTTCATGAAGCTGGGCCTGCGCTTGCGAGCAGGCCCACGTTCCTCACCCTCCTCATGTTCCAACATGTCACTTCCTGTGGATATGGACAGCATAGTGTTTCGGTGGAAGCAGAACCCTATTCCATCCCCCCCTGCTATGCTGGCTGGGATCAGTGTGCTCCAGCAGCATGTGCAACTTACCTCAAAAGCATGCAATACTGGTCCATGGCCTGTGCTGATCTGTGGCGCTTTGATAGCGCATCGCATGCAAATGAGCTTTGGCACAACAGTAATGACATACTAATTCCCCCAGTGCACCACGCATTGGTTGATGAGCTCATTTGCATGTGGTGGCTGAATATCACTAATTTGCTCCGTGTGCAATCAGATTGCTCCGGAGCAAGCCACGGCTCAATGCGCATGCATGAGCGGTGTGCAGGACCTCAGTGCGCATGCGCCGGATGGTGTACTGTCACCTATTGTGCACTGTGCACCCACTGCACAATAGGGGCCATGGCGCATGGTGCGCCATGCTTGCTATTGCGCATGTGCGCACTGTGTGGTGGCTGACCTCTGACCCCTGCTGTGACCTCTGTCCTTGGGAGATCCCTGCATCCATGACCCCGACTAACCACACCCATGCCGCGCATCTCCGAGACTGTGTGATGGGTGGACATAGTGCATGTTCCCTCAGCCCACACATCTGGCGCATGCAGTGGCCACGTGCACCTACCGCTGCCATTTTGCTCCGTGGCTCAACCCTGAAACATGGCGCAGCAGTGATCGGGATGTGTGGCCAACTGGATGCAGGTCAAGCTTGTCAACCTCGTGGCCTGTGTCCAGTCCCATGCACCCCAACTTTTTGGGCAGGCACCATTGCAGCAGCCCTGGGTGGCTGTGTGGCAGGCCATTGCTGCCTCACTGCGGCAGCGCACAGAGGTGGCCAGGACGGTGGAGCAGTGTCGCCACCACTACTGGGACCTGGCTCGGAGGGATCCAGAGTGCCTCAGGAGGCTGGAGGCGCATGTTAGGCATGGGGCTGTGCCACAGCCAGGTGAGTAGGCCCATCATGCATGTGTGCCCTGGTGCTGTACTGTGGTGTCGGCTAGGCTGCCTGGCATGTCCTGCAGGTTGGTGCACTACCATCGTGCACATTGCGGGGTGGCTTCACCCTCCACCACTTGTGTTGTGATGCCACTGTGTGGGACATTTTGGGCAGGGGCTCATCCTGTGCACAGGGGCGGGGGTGGTGGGCAGCTGCTGTTGTTGGTTACTGATGTGTACCTGTATTTGTTCCATTCCCAGGACCTGAAGACCAAATATGGGAGGCACTGGCAGGACACCAGGCTGCAACGGCCCAAGGTGGAAGAGCAGCTCTGGCACCAGTGAGGCCACAGAGGGCAGGTAGGCACTGACATTGTCCTGTGCACCATCATTGGGGGGTGGCAAGGGCGTGGGTGCCAGCATGGCCACCTGTGCCATGTGCTGTGGCAGCCGTGTGTGTCACACTGTGCGTGATGCCCGCCACTGTGGCGCATCCATTGGACACGTGTGCCAGCTGCTGGTGGGTTGGGTGGCCACCACTGATGTTGCTGTGATGCTGCCAGAGCACTGTGCCATGTGACTGCCATGGTGCAGTCGGATGGCCACTATGCAGTGTGGACCACCACTGTGTGCTGATGTGGTGTGCCGTGTTGCTGATGGGCATTGGCCGAAACCCCTGTGGGTGGCTTGTACGGGTCCTCCGAGGGTGTGTGTTCCTGCTGCTCAGTATGCGCTGTGGATGGGCATGGTTCCTTGGAACATTGCACTGATCACCTGTCCTGTCCCCTTGTCCTAGGTGTCTGGCAGCAGCACAGGAGGCCCCTCTACCACAGGCTCCTGAGGCAGCTGATCCTCATTACCTCAACTACAATGGAGGAGGTGATGCAGATCCGGAGAATGATCTTGGCAGACAGGAGGCAGCAATGTCAGCAGGGGACGGCAGGCCGTGGCCGCCGCTAGTGGGGCCCCGGTTTCCCCTGTTTCCCCAGCCATACCTGCCCCTCCAGTCCCTCTTCCCACTGTACACTCCCTGTTACTTACCCTCACCCCTCGCTTTCCTACCGTCCCCCACACCCTTCTCTTGTATGTAGTTATTTTGCAAAATATATTACTTTGGACTTACCTGTCTGTGTCTGCTTTGCAGGTGATGTGTGGAGCCATGCTGCAGTGACCCCGTGCCTGTCCGTGTAGTGTGCATGTGTTGGGGCGTGTGTCGTGCTTCTGTGGATCACTGCTGTGTGCTGCAGTGTGTCCCACAGTGGTGGTGTCTCTCCCCTTGGTCGATGGCTGTGCCTTGGGGTGCCCTTGAGGCAGCTGTCAGGGGTGTATGGTGGGTGTGCATGCTTGGCTGCGTGGTCCTGGGTGTGGCCTGCCCTGGTCTGGTTGTGCAGGGGGGTCACTGCCTGCAGCCTACAGGGGACCCCTTTTGGCCCACCATCCACCATTGGCACCCCCTGTTGCCTACTGTCTGTGCCACTGTTGTGTTCTGGGGTTGGGATCTGGGTGCCTGTGTGTGCCCTGCTGTGCCCAGCTGGTGGTGACCTCCTGTGGTCTGTCACTATGCTTCCCTGGCTCTGTCCCTGGGTCTCCTCTCTGTACTGTGCCCCCCTCTGTTTCTCTGCTGCTCTGCTCCCACGGTTGCCCTGGGGCTTCTCTGTCTGCCCATGACACACCTCTGGTTGTGCCATGGTGCACCTCTGGTTGTGCCATGGCACATCCACAGTTGTGCCATGGCGCAACTGTGCCATATTCAGCCAGATTGTGCTGGCACAGTTCGTCCAGTGCTACCTCTGAATATGGCTCCTGTTGTGCCTCGGTGCATCGGATTTGTGCTGTGCCAGACTTGCGCCGGCCTTTGGCGCATTTCTGAATATCTGGGCCACTGTGTTTGTTACTCTGGACTTATAGGAGAGAGACCACTACTAACATCGGCATGCAACATATATTGATTTGTGCCACTGATTTCGGTACAAGAATAACTGTTGTGGTCTACATGCCACTGTGTCAAGTTCCTACATCACTGGAGAAACTGGCCATTCTGAAGATTGGGATTATCAGTAGAAAATCATTTAATATATTCTGTATAGTGATCTGTATTGTATTCTGGTATAGTCACTCAATTTTGTCTATCACCTCTATCCACAATTTTAGTGAGCTTTTTTCTTCATTTGGGGTTCTCCATTGTTCATTTCTTTTTTTTTTTCTCCACCTTATCATATTTTTGTGAATTATTGCATAACTGGGCCCATGAAATTAGTTTCAGTATTCAAGCATATTTTTTTGCTACACTTTGGTTCCTGTTAGCACTCCTTTATTTAGGATGCACTCCTGTATTTAACAGTTGGAACCACGTCAAAGTAAAGTGTGGTCAGTTGCTTGTATTCCCCTTCACATTATGTGGGTTTTGGCTAACTACAGATAGACATCACATTTTATCCAGTTGTATGCACTAACTCTAATTAGTGAATTTTAAAATAAGAGAAAAAACATTTCTTGAAGGGTATGTGCCTTGAATTTTTCAAAGTGGGACTTTTTCAACAGTATTATTCAATGATGACAGTTCTTTGCAATTGTTTCTACTATAGTTTATTGTGCAAACCTTGTGTTGCTCATTTATTGCATACGCAATAATGATCAGCTTATTTTGCCTCTTTTTCCTGTTCCCCTTCCCTGTTCTTCTCTATACCATTCCACCATCCTACTGTTTATTGGAAACTAAGGTGTCTCATGTTAATTGATTCTGGAAATTCACGAGTCTGTCTTTATCTTTTTTTTCTGTATGTCTTTTCTTGGCAATTACTTTCTGTCATGTGGTCCAAGACCCTATGCCATGTTGTAGTTGTTCTGCCTATATATGGCATGAGTTGTGGGGGTCTCATAATGACAGAAGTCTGTGGCGCAAAGAAACTGACTCTCATTAGTACCCTTTTGGCACTGTCTCTGATGCCATGACCATATGGGCATGCTGCCTGAATGACCTCACTCTCTGCAATCTTTACATTGTAGGGGTAAGGGTCCCTTCATGTGCACGAGGGACTTCCACACTGCCCAATCACAATACAAACTTTGCACAAAAGACACTAAAAAGTACCATTGATTTTGGCAGGACCAAAGTCTAATCTAACTATAATCTTACTAATTTTATTGTACCCCAATGGCATTGCCCCTTTAAATTTCTAAATGTTGGCTAAGATCACTGGGGTACAATAAAATGAATATGGTTATAGTTAGATGGAGGCTCCACTTTAGAACTTCTTAAAGAAATCGAGGTAGAATCACAATTCAAAGTTCTTCTATGCACACAACATACAGACATTTGCTTTTGAACTCTTAAAAGCATTTTTGAGTGCTTCACTCCCCACTAGACAAATTGTTTCTTTATTTCTTTTTTTGTTTGTTTATTTATTTATTTTTGCGGTTTTTTTTTAAGTAGGAATCCTTGATGTTCCAGTGTCATTCAGCATACATTCAATATTTTAGAGATTTGTTATATAGTGTGTGTGTGTGTGTGTGTGTGTGTGTGTGTGTGTTTTGACTTGTTTAAATATAAAATATATTTAGATTGCACATTTTATTTATTTATTTATTCATTTTCAGATTACAATACCTTTGAGCACATAACAGCTGTTTTACAAAGGTTCCACGTTGGTGGGAAGGGTGACAGACATACAACGGATGGTATTACATAAAATATTCACAATAAAGTATTTAAAATGACAATATGACAATAATATTGCAACTAAAATTAAAACTATGAATTGGCAGGAAATCAAAAATAGCCTAATTAAAGGAGGCAGCCCAAGGTGTTTTGTCAAGTAGGTATAGTTAGATTTGGGTGAACAAAAGTTCAGGTAAGTGAAGATAAACAGCGGAAAGAAGGTGGAAGGTGAGAGAGGTGAGGTGAAAGAAGGATCAGGAAGGGAGGCAGGAAATAATGCAGAGCCATTAGGGCTCTATTTTATATTATATTATATTATATTATATTATATTATATTATATTATATTATATTATATTATATTATATTATGTATGTCTGAACATTGGAACTTACCCAGTGGAAGTGAGTATATAGTGTAACAGAAAAGCACAATAGAGATCTGACACAATTATGTGAACATGCAGTCATGGCAGTGAGGGGCAAGGCCACACTGAGGGCAGACCAATATTGTTATGTGTACTGCAGATACGCAATCAAAATGCATCTTTCATTCATAGGCACCAGATGGTGTACCCGATGTACACAGCAACCTGTGAAGCACAACACTGCAGCGCAGATGGGTGTGCACATACATATTGATAGTTGATAGTGGTACTTCCATTGCACAGCCCATGGTCACAGCACAGACAAGCTGTGTGAACAGTCTGCATGGCAGTACACACAGGAGATGTAGCTTGCAAACAGAACTGGCAGAGAGCAGGCCACCCAGTGCACAGTAGGACATGTATGGCAGCAGCACACATACCACCATATGCACACAGTAAAAGAACCAGTGGTAATATGAGCAGCCATGCCTCCAGACCCTCCAAATCATCTACAAGGGTCCATCAACTCTGTGGCAGATAGACAGCAATAGTGGCAGTGCATACCCTTGGCAGCAGAAGCACAGCTGCATGCAGGCAGAGAAGTGCTTGAGGCCTAGTCTCTTACACTGGTGCCTATCTTGCGGCCCCTACCATAATAGGTTCCACAGGTGAACACTGTGCAGGCTCCAGGATGGCAGCCTGGTACATGAGGGCGTGCTGTCCACTCCCTACCATCCAGAAGGTGTCAGTGAAGTGAGGGGTAGGTTCCTGGGTTTTGTCATGTTACATGTTAAATAACTTTCCCAATCCCCATCTCCAACCAGAAAAAAAAAAAACATGAAGAGATTTTTACAAGGGCTATGATTGCTTAAAAAAGAAATCAGACAAGGCCAATTTCTGCAGGAGAATTTGAAGTGTGTGGCTTTCTGAAGCCCCAGCTTACAGGTTTGTGTTTGGTGCAAATAAACGCCTTAGTGCAGAATTTTTTTAACTGCTTTCCCCTGAGGTTTAAAAAAAGGCTGTATGCATTATTTCTAGGCAGATAGTGTTGTTCTTGCCCCTTAATGAGAGGTTGTTTCATGTTTCGTCCCATGCCTCTCTGTCTGTTCTTTTTTAGCATGATGAACGTTCTTAGCACATTATTACCAGGCTGGATACATCACATGCCTTTGTCCAGCAAGTAGGCATGTGTCTTAGAACTTCTATGTTTGGATTTTACAATTTCTAAATCCCGGGTACCCCAGCTGAGATGTAGGATCACTCCTTCTGTGGGGTCTGGCTCGGAAGCCATTTTATAGCTAGGTAGACTAAACGACAGGAAGCTCTAAGAGGCTTTGCTTGGATTTGAACTTGGGATGGACAGATCTGTTTGGATTCTGATATGGACCATATCCACCTCTGCCAGAGGCAGACTAATTTGGATTTTCTTCAATCATCAGAGTCCATTTCTTATAGATCTGTGCTGGTTTCTGAGCCAGATTACCGAGTGTGTTGCCTAAACCCTAACATTGGGGTTCTGATTCAGATCTGGACCCCTACTCCATGGGTGGGGGCCTCAGATTAGCATGGATCATCCAGATCTGGTTTCTAGACAGCATGTTCAGAAGCCATCAAGTTAAAGGGACTTACCAATGTTTGCCATAACAAATGGGAATAGTAACCTGTAGGTGTTGTAAATTAGTCTCTTACCATTCAAACTGCCAAATATTGCTGTTTTCCATGAAACTAATCCTTTATTTTGGTGTTCTGCTTCACTTGCATAACCTGACCTTTTTTCTTCAGTGCTGCAACTCCCAACTCTGACATCATACCAGGGAAACAAAGTTATTAAAGGGACAGTGTCACCTTTTAGTTTTAGATAGACAAATCAGCTATGTACTGTACCCACAATGCCTAACTATGTTCATTAGTATACAGACTATTATATTTCTGTCCTCACTGCAGAAATAGGAGACTACATCTCTCAGTATAGAAGTCTTGTAGGTAGATACGGTGTGCACAATGCATTGCTGTGAAAATAAACATACAAAAGCTTACATTGTTGACACCAGTACAGTAATATGAGATAGCATCTCACATTAAGGAAATTGGAAAACAAGTTCTTATTTTACCCACAATGCCTTGCTATGTACATTTGCATATAAGGGCTCACCACTATCTACATATGGGACTGTATTTCTGAGCAATGCACAAGTAAGTCAATGGTATAACTTACCCAGAATTCCTTGTTGCTGAATGTAAAACATTCACAATTCCCTGGTATTACATAATTCTGGGGGTGTGGCCACACACAGAAAACTGGAGGACAAAATGCTGATAAAACATAAAAAAATTACTATGATTATTACAAAACAAATTGTAGCTGCAACATCTGAAGCATGGCTGGCAATGGCATACTATGTGAAAAAGGCATTTGGGGAACCTTACTAGATCACTTTAATTTGCTGAATGGGTCACCTTTTTTAAAAAAACTTTTGTTTAAAGATTCTGTATATGCGTAATAGAGTACAGTAAAAGGATGAAAAGATCCAACTAATAATATTTGGATGGTTACAGAAAGATAATTAAATGTCATTATTAATATGTGTAAGAAAAATAAAGCCACTTGAGTGGCTGTGACCTCCAAGGTGTGTAGTTATTTTACAATAATAGTAACGACCATCTCTGATTTGATTCAAACATTTCCTTGCTCCCTCCAAAATTGCACATATGATGATTTCATCAATATCATGCTGGAGTATTCATACCAATTTGCAATGTCAGTATTTACAAAAATATGAAAGCTGACCCCTGCCTGGTCTACTGCCTACTTCTGATCACCTCCACCCCCTCCTTTAGTCTTTGACTAAAGGAGGGGGAGTGGGATAAGCAGAGCAGTGTAACTACATTTGATTAGAAGATGCCAAGTGCATCTGTATTCTCCCAGAGCCATAGCATAATGTCAGTGGTGGTGGTGGTGGGGGCACAGTGTGTGTGCAGCTGGGAAGTGCTCAAAAATGTGGACTAAGAGCTGCTGACAACAGTGTCACATTCAAGGTTAAATGCCAAATGCCATGATGAAGGCAAATTTTGAGGTAGAAGAGTGACAACTGGAGCAGCTGAGCAGAGGCATAAGACATAGAAACAAAGAAACATAGAAATTGTCAGCAGATAAGAACTGCTAGGTCCATCCAGTCTACTCGTAAGCCCTATCCTTGTTTTATTGCTGATAAAAATCATCCCTGAGGCTCTGCATACTGAGGTACTTCTAGTGGGAAAAGAGCCCCTAGGGGCATGTGGCGGGAGCCACAAAAAGTAATAGAAAAATATATTTCATACAAAGAAAAGTCACATTGCCTCAGATATTTCAGTAGTTACAGTACCTGTCTCCTGTTCAAATGGACTGAATCCCATTTTCATTTGCATTTTATTTTTTACTCAAATTTCCATGGCAAAAAACAAATATATTTCTTTGATTTTGATATAAGGAAAAACAAAATACTACTAAAGAGTTCCCATCACAAAAAAAGGATCCTTTTTCATGACTCACAATATGAAAAAGAACCTTTTTGGTATCATGAGTCACGAAAAAGATTTATAATCTGAAAAAAAAATTCAAGGGCATTTCTTCAACAGATAAGTACAGACTCCAGCTGAGGCTGTCCCAATAAGCATGTTACATGTGTTGGTTTCTATTCAACACATAACTGTTTTAAGTTATTTGAATTTGTTTCCCTAGCTAACTGTAAAACAAAATGGCGGCAGTACAAAAATATATCCCATTTGCGACACATGATCACCCATTTGTGAAAAAGGATTACCCATTTGTGACAAAGGATCCTTTTTCAAGTGGGACATCTAACTTCTCCCATTGAAAATAATGGGAAATTATAAAATTTAATAACTTTGGAATGGAATCATATTTTTTCACCAAACCTTCAAAAGCAACATCTGTGACTCATGACCTTTCTACCAAAATCCCAAGCCATTTTTCCACAGCAGCATGACAAAGAAGTTGACAAAACATGATACTTTTCTAATTTTTGACACTCCGTATCTCCGCATCCATACTTCCAACCAGAAAAAAATTGTCACATCAAGAGACCTTTGTTCCCTGACAATTCATGCAAAATTTCATGAGAATTGCTTGAACAGTTGCAAATTATTAAAGTACAACATATTAAGTTTAACATAACCATTGAACCCTAACTATAGGGGTGCTACCTCACCCTTATAATACATAGATAGATAGATAGATAGATAGATAGATAGATAGATAGATAGATAGATAGATAGGTAATACATGGTTTGGCGCTTTTCCACATTGAAAAAGATGTAATTTATTTCCCCATATAATGGTTGCTAAGTAGGATATTATGACCTTAACTAGATGCATTGTGGGATTTATTACCCTAGCTAACTACCTGTTAGGATTTATGACCTCAACATGCTACTAATTAGGATTATGACCTCAATGAGCTACCAATTAGGGTATTATGACTTAAATTGGCTGCCAGTTAGGGTATCATGATCCCAAGTAGCTAATCGCATTGAATTAAAGTATCATGAACACCTAAAGAACACATTAGCACCCAATACACACTTACCATGCAATGCTGTAGCTCAGAACTATCACTGACACGTTCCACCACACTATGGAAATAAAGGACACAGCGAAAAGTGTCCAACCTTATATATTATATAAAATAAAAGATGGCAAAGTCCTATGTGAGGAAATACTTTCATCTTGGGGTTGAACAAGCTCATTAAGGCCATTTGCCCTTCGGGCTCATGGCTTTATGGCTTGTTCAACCTCACAATGGTATTATTTCCTCATATACAACACTTTGCCATCATTTATTCTCTCTCTGTCTCTCTCTCTCTCTCTGTATATATATATATATATATATATATAGATGTATAGATAGATAATAGTATATACACACCTCAAAGTTTAAGCTGGGTGCATTCTCACCTCTCTGTCAGCAATTCCAGCTTCTCCAGGAGGGAGCCATATAGTGTACATTCAGAGTGAGACTTGAGGTAACAAAGGGTAGAGCAGACAGTAAGGTAAGAAGACCATGCAACTGTTAGGGAATATAGAAGCAGCAACCTGCACAAGAGTCCAGGCTTTCTGTTGTAATCCTGTATGTGTACTGCCATTTACCTGTGTGTAGATAGAGTAAATAACTGAATGTTATTGCTGTATTTGGACAGCCAGTATTTAGTAATGAATCAGTTATTTTTATAAAGACTGGAGTATCTCTGGTTGTTTGACTGTTTCTATGAGTGAAGGGTGCCTTGATAAAGGGGTGCATAGCAAAAGGTCTCTGAGAGAGAGTACAGTGTTTCTTACCCAGAGCAAACACCCACACTACAGGGAGTCTAAATAGTAGAATGTTGCAGAAAAGGGTTGTCAGAGCACCAGGGTCCACAATCTTGCTAAAAATGGAACCTTATAAGCAGAGACACTGATCCAGATGGTATCAATGGTAGACAGAAAGAGGCCAACTGGGGACTGTGGGGTGCTTTCACAATCATATATGGTGGCAGTGGTGAAGATGAAAAAGTGAGACTTACTTGCAAAAAACACAGCTTGGATATTCAGCACCTAAGGGGGAAGTCACAAAATTTGATCAGTAATAATAGGTATACAACAGTAAACACTATAATTCTGTCTGTCTTCTCTCACTTCTAACTTTTTTATTTTATTGTTCTATCCAGGTTTGCAAATGTTTAGGGACAAAATGCCTGACAGGTATGATGAGATGAGGTTGACAGAACTCCAGCAGCTGTGTGAGGAGATACATCACATAGAAACATAGAAAAATGATGGCAGAAGGAGTGAATGCTTAAACAGGGCCAAGCTGATTCAAGATCTGAAAGTAGCTGACTAAGAGGTCCTGGTGACTCCAGTGGCTTAAGTGAGAATTCTGAGATAGCCTTGAATGCTGAGCTGGAATTATCTCACATTGCTGAAAGGCATAAGAACAGGGAGATAGAACTTGACAGGTTGAAAATTAAAGCAGCTAAGCTTGATGCAGAGGAGAGAGAGAGAGAGAGGGAGAAATAGAAAGACAGTGAGAGGTGGACAGAGTCTAGGAGAGGTTCAAGCAAGAAGCAAATTAGGCGAAAGCCAGGGTGGAAGCAGAAGAAATAATGCAGACATCAGCTTAAGATGGGAGACCACCAACTCTGGATGGCAACACTTTGGCAGAGGCAGACGCCAGACCATATGAGTAATGGGGTAGATGGAGGTTGCCATGGCTCAAAAAGTGGGTCCAAATTGCTACCAAAATTAACAGAGGATATGGATAAGGAAATTGATGATTTTCTTAATTCCTTTGAGAAATTGTGTTTACAATATCAATATCAGAAATTGTGTTTGCAATATGACTTGGTGTAGGAGCACTAACCAACTCATCTGACTCGATTATTATGGGGAAAGAATGGCAAGCTTTTTCATGCTTGGACCCTAAAGGCATAATGGACTATGCAAAAATCAAGGCTGTTATTTTAAAACATTATGAGTCAACCCCTGAGGCTCACAGACTCAAATTTAGACAGATAAGAAAGAAGCTGAGACAAAATTATAACAGACAGAATGTGCAGTTGAGTATTTTGCTGGGGAGATGGTTAAATCAGAAGAAAGCTGTAACTGCTGATGATATTTGCAAAGTGATGCATATTGAACAGTTTTTAAAATGTGTGCACGCTGACCATAAAATATGGCTGACAAGAATAAAAGTACTGTGGCAGAAGTTACTGAATGGGCTTACCAGTATGTAGCCAGACACCCTGATACATACAATAAGGTACATAGAGCAGGGGATTCTCTTAACAGAGGTGGATGTGACATAAGGGAGCCCTAAAACACAGCATACCTTTTTTACCTAAAGGAATACCCCAACAGAGCATAAGGAGCATAAGAATCATAAGGTAGAAAGCTGAATGTGTTTTGAGTATAAAAACATTTGTTTATTAATTGCCCATGGACAACAGGGACTAAACCACAGCAAGAGAAGGCCATTGTCCCACTATGTAATCAAATGTGGTCAATCTCATGCTTGCTATGGTGGGTGAGAACCATGCCTACACAGATAAGCAGCATGTGGTAAACTGTGTCTCAAGTGTTATTCCAAGATATTCTCAGAAACACTTGAGGCCAGTCTTTGTAAATGACACCTTGACACAAGGATTGAGGGGCACTGGGGTGAGAATTACAGTCATTAACCAGGATCTGGTACAGTCAGACCACATCCTGTTTGAGATGGGTGCCTCAGTTAAATGTGGTCCTTATCCCTGGTTTGAAGTTAAAAAGACTAGTGTACTCATAAGGTGAGAGGAGGGTGAAAGGTGACAGGAAAGTTCTCATTGTTTCTGGATTACAGTAGTCACAGATTTTGTGCTAGGTCATGACTGGGATGAAGGAGAGCCAGATATGGTGTATTCTGACTCATAGTCAGACTCGACAACTGGGACAGGCAGTGGTAAATGGGAAACAGACACTAAGACCACACTCACTGGGGCAATAATAGTGGGAAGTCCAAAGGCCAGATTATTCCTGAAATGGGAGAGGGCCCATACTGTATACCTTATGTGAAATCCCACTAGCATACAGCCTAATTAATGATAGTTTAAAGTACAGTAAATGCTCTCCACTTAGCCCCTTTATGAATTATAAATCTTTTTTGTATATATTCTTGATACTAATTTTACCTTTTGCTGTTAAATCAAAGAAAATAGTTCTCACAAGAAATTACTACTCATCTCACTTTATAACTTTTTCAATTCTTTACTTAAAGTAAAATGTTGAAGGTTCCCATAGCAAATGGGAGTAGTAACCTGTAGGTATTGTGAATCAGTCTCCTACCATTCAAACTGCCAAATAGTGCTGTTTTCCATGAGAAAAATCCTTTTATTTTGGTGCTCTGCTTCATTTGCATAACCCACCCCATTTTTTTCAGTGCAGCAACCCCCAACTGTAACATCATACCAGGGAAACAAGTTAATTTATTTATTTGTTTTTGTAGCTTCTATTTTTGCTCCCATTGAAGCCCAGGCATCCTTCCAGGGTGCTTGCTTGACAAGGCTACTACTCCCTGCCTGAACCCCTCATCTCCAGATAGACCCCCTGACCACCCAGTCAGGCTCAGCCCCCTGGATCACCCCCCAGGGTGGGTCTGTCCCTGGATCACCCCGTAGAGTGGGTCTGCTGTCCCTTGGCAGTCTATCTGTAATTAGAGAGGTCTTTCCTGGGTGATGGGTCAGCCATGGAATCCTCCAGAATGACGGGCCAGTGGTAGGATGTGAGCCTGTCCCTGGTGCCCCCTTCATCTCTGCGGTGATTCAGCAGGGTTTTTTTCATGTTTTGCGTGTCCCCTGAAGTGCAGCAGTGCAATGACATCATTCCACCAATGTTCGCCACACTCCTCCCTGTACTTTGGCCCTAAGCATGAGTAGTGCCTCTGGTCTCCACCGGGTGCTGCTACTATGCTGGGCATGCCTTGGATCCCTTCCCAGAGAGAGGAGATCAGTCCATCAAACACTCGATCCTCTCTCTCCCCTGCCAACCTCTGGTGTCTGAGCTCATTCCCAAACTTGGGTCGCCGGCATGACGGGAGGTAAGATGACCAGCGCCTCAGCCCTCAGCACCACAGGGCCAGTCAGAAAAAAGTTATTAAAAGGGACACTGTCAGTTTTTAATTTTAGATAGACAAATCAGCTATGTACTGTACCCACAATGCCTCACTATGTAAATTAGCATACTGGGTATTATATTTCTATGCTCACTGCAGAAATAGGAGACTACATCTCTCAGTATAAAAGTCTTGTAGCTAGATATGGTATGCACAATGCATTGTTCTGAAAATAAACATACAAAAGCTTACATTCTTGACACCACTACAGAAATATCGGGACAACATCTCTCAGTAAGCAAATTGGAAAACAGGTTCTTATTTTATCCAGAATGCCTTGCAGTGCACATTTACATATTAGTGCTCACCACTACCAACATCAGGGTCTGTACTTCTGAGAAGGGCGCATTTAGGTCAATGTTATAAATTACTCGTAATTCCTTGTTGCTGTATGTAAAACTTTGACAGCTTCCTGGTATGACATCTTTCTGGAAAAGTAGCCACACACAGAAAACTGGAGAACAAAATGCTGATAAAACATTAAAAAAAAGAGTGACAAATTTTTTTTACAAAACAAATTGCAGTTTCAACACCTGCAGCATGTCTGGCAATGGCATACCATGTGTAAAAGGCATTTGGGGAACCTTCAACATTTACTTTAAATATATCTCTCAGAACTTTAATCCTCCAGTCAACTTTTAAGTCCTATTAATGTCCTAGTTCCCCAAGGATTATCATTGTTTCCTAAAAGGGTCATGTGAAGTACATAACTAAAAATGTGTGCTTGTGGTTTTGCCTTTGTGAGTATCTGTATCTATTTTTGTTTAATAAAACCATTTCACAACTAAAATATCTGTTTAATGTTTGGGTGAATAGAGTATGGGGTTAGAAGTGCTTATGTAACTGTAGTTTACTTTGGCTTTTCTCTATTCCTGCCCTTGGTAGGTAAGCTGCGTAGTGAGTAGGGAATAGAAAGCCCAGCACCAAGGGTGAGTAGAGTGCCAGAGAAGGATGTGGTAGGGGTGGATGGTGGGTGTTTCAAAACATGCTAAGCTGAGAATCGTCATGGGAGGCTGGCCTTTGTAGGAAATGTGGGAGGAGATATTCCCCCACATTGGACCTTGTGCTGTAGCCATCCCAATCAATGTCTGTGTGAACAGAGTATGGAGTTAGATGTTTTTATGTAACTGTAGTTTACTTTGACTTTTCTCTATTCCCGCCCTTGGTAGGTAAGCTGGGTAGTGAGTAGGGAAGAGAAAGCCCAAAAAGAATTACCAATGAATGTTCAAGAGAGTATAATTACCTCCTCCAACTCATGGAGAGTATGACCTGGGCAATTAAGAGGAAATGAACCTAGGTTCTAGCAACCGTAAGATAATTTTGGGAGAAAGGTGAACTGCTTGGAGAGATGACGGCCCATCTTTGAATCCTTGGATGATGCATTCTGGAAGGATGATTCTAAGGTTGAAGAGGTAGGTCTATTCTGAAGGAGCATCTGAATCCTGAGAGTTGAGTAGGTCCAGTCGAAAAGGGGTGAATATAGTTCAGGTTTCCAAGGTGATGATGGATGATGTCCAGAGGGATTACCGAGGCTAATGAGCAGGAATGAGCATGATGTAATAAATATGCTACCAGACTTTGAACAGTAGGAATATGATGGTTATGAAGTCATAAGGTAAACAATCTAACTTTGTAGATGGTTTGACATTCAAGTTAGAGTCTGGTGGTAAGGAGTTAAGCAGTGAGTGAAAAGTTGCCATGAAGTTGCCATGAAGCAGAAGAAGGAGTCGGACAGAGTCTTTATGTACCTAGTAGGAGTAGTGATGTAAATGATTTTAGACTAATGAAGGAAGATTGGTATATGCAGTAGAGATGGTAACTGAATGTATATGGAATAATTGGAAGTTCAGTACAAGGAATTTGAGGGTTGGTTTAAGTAGTGATGTCATAATGATACTTGTATAGGCTCTTGCTGGTCCGTCAGTAGAAAAGTAGATATGGGTATTTCTGTGGTGCAATTGCTGTGACATGTGCTGAGGCAGCCATGATTATTTTACCTTACAGGCAGTAAAATGTCTAAGTACTGTGGGAAGCCTGGAAGTGGGTATATGAAAGAGTCTATAGACTGATACAGCAATGGGGAGTCAGGAGCAGTGTAGAATGCCAGGGGTGCATAGCACTGTAGTCGAATATAGATCTGTTGAGAGGCAAGACTGGGATAGTGAGACAGCCAGATCAGTTACAGATGCTCAGACTGAGAATCAATGGAAGTCTGCTCTTGGTGAAAGTCTGCACTTGAGGGAGTGTGGGAGGTGAATCATTAGGGATGAGCTAGAAGGACTGCTGGATTGGCAGCTGACTTGATTGATGATAATATGATGAAGGAATGTAGATGATTATATTAAGTGTGGTGAAATCTGGGTGCTAGATGACAGTGGTTTGGATAGAATGCCTTTAGTAAGGTAGCTAGGCACCAGAGATCCAATGATGGGAATTCTGGGAAGGTATCTGTGAAGGTCTTAGGACGTCCAATGACTATCAAGGACATAGGGGACAGGTAACATGATCAACAGAGTCGATGCTCATAGGAGAAACTATGGAAAGGTAAAATGGATGATGTCGTACTGCTATAAGGTATCTTGCAGTTACCATTATCTGTAACAGCAATGATGATTACAGAGTCATTGCATGATGGAAGAGATTAGATCACTTTTCCATGTAAAAGATATCCTATGAGACATGGTTGACAGGAAAGCCATAGTGTTTGAATTGAGAGAATGCGTAGGGAATATCCAGTTGAGTCAGATGAGGAATGAGATCTTGCTATAGTCCAGTCGATTGAGATTCCAGAACTGATCCTGGGAAGATGATTGGGAAGTATAGATAACTCTATGGCAATGTGAGTCTATGAGGCAAGTTGTCCAAGGGATATTTGCTAGAAGTAGTTTTCCTCGGGTGAATTGAATAAGTGCTTTGTCAAGTAGTGGATGGGAGCTGTTGGAATGGCCAGGGTAGGAGTATGAATAGATAATTGGGAGGTGTAGTTGACCTGGTAGGAATACTGGCCAGAGATGGGCTTTAGCTGCCCAAAAAAGCCACAGCAAACATGAAGGCGCCCCGAGCCATCAGGGCAGTGAAGAGAAGGCAACTGTCCAAGGATGAAAGGGGCAGTCCAGAGCAGATGTCCACGGACTGGAGGAAGGAGTCCGAGGAGAAGACTGTAGAGATCAAGTGTGCAGACTTCAAAAGGTGCAGGCAGGAACAGAACCAGGGTCAGTGGCACAGCAATTGAATAAGAATGGAGGAAAACTGCTGTAGGCCATGAGGTGGATCCATGGAAGATAAACAAGCGAATCCAGGAATCAAGAGCCACAACGTTGAGAAACTAGAGTCCCATGTCTGGAGATCCAAAAACTCCTCAAACGTGTGCTCATAAAACCCCTGTGCAGAGCAAGGGGTTGCTGGCCACAAACGACAATAGACCAAAATCCAAGAATGCTCTGCACTCGAGTGCCAGTAGAACTCCAAATAAACACCAACCTCTCTTTTTCAATTGAACAACATCTGACAACAACCACACACATGGTCGAATCACTAGGACTTAGTGTTTGTTGTCAGATGCACTTAAAATTGACTGTATTTTAGAAACTGAAGGAGTAGCAATTGTGAATTATGAATCCAGGCACCATGCATCAATAAAACCTATTGTTCAATTGAAAAAGAGAGGTTGGTGTTTACTTGGAGTTCTACTGGCACTTGAGTGCAGAGCGTTCTTGGATTTTGGTTCCATGTCTGGAGGTGAAGGCAAACAACAAGTGCAGGGGACAGAAGGCGCTGTGGTGATTAAGCATGAGGATCTCACTTCTGAAGGAAAAAGAGAACTCGCAAGGGGAGGGATGACCAGCAGCAATGAAGTCCAGGAGGCAGGTGAACGGACTGGAGGCAGAGACAGAACAAGCTGGCGGTGTCCAAATCCAGAGCATGAGGAGGTCAAGGTGGGGACGAGGACAATGAGTCCATAGAAGTGCAGGATGTAGACTGGCGAAGTAGCATGTGGAAGGCAAACAAATACAGACACAGACTCCTGGCCCCAGCAGTGGAGGTGAGTTGACCATTACTCAGTGCCACCAGGCAGAGGTAGGATGGTGAAGGCAAAGGGATAAAGAGACCCCATTCCTGAAGAGAAGTGGCAACTGGATAGTCTAGTAGAGAGTGCATAAGGGTGAAACAGGGGAGTGCACATACAGGTTTCCATCCCAGTAGTCAATGCAAGACAACCTGCAGTCGATGCCGGTAGGCAGAGGTAGGATGTTGAATGCAAATGGGATATAGTGGTCCCCTACCTGAAGGAAAGCAGTAACCGGGTACCAGGTAGAGGATGCATAAGGTTGAAACCGTCGAATGTAGATTCAGGTTCCCTTCCCTGGTAGTCAAGGTGAGAGGACTGGCACTCGATGCCACCAGGCAAAAGTATGATGATAAAGGTAATTGGGGTGAATGATCCCATTCCTGAAGGGAAGTGGCAACTGGGAATCAAGTAGAGAATGCAGAAGTTTGAAACAGCTGATTGAAGACACAGGCGCCCATTCCTGGTGGTCGAGGTGAGACGATCTTCGCTCAAGGCCACTAGGCAGAGGTAGGATGTTGAAGGCAAATGGGGTAAAGTGGTTCCATTCCTGAAGGGAAGCAGCAACCAGGTATCAGGTAGAGAATGCATAAGGAGTACACAGTCATTTGCAGATGCAGGCTTCCATCCCAGATATGTGAGGTGAGAAGACCTTTACTCGATGCCACCAGGCAATGTAGGATACTGAAGGCAGAATAGGTAAAGTGGTCCCATTCCTGAAGGAAAGCGGTAACCAGATAGTCTGGTGGAGAATGCATGTGTTTGAAACTGTGCATTGCAGGTAAGGGTTCCATCCCTGGTAATCGGTGCGAGACGACCTGCAGTCAATGCCACCAGGCAGAGGTAGAATGTTGAATGCAAATGGGGCATAGTGGTCCCACTCCCGAACGGAAGTGGCAACTGGTATCAGGTATAGAGAATGCAGTAGTATGATGTCATAGATTGCAGACATGCCTTCCATCCCTTGTAGTCTGTGTGAGCTAACCTTCACTCAGTGCCGCCAGGCAGAGTTGGAGATGGAGGATGTCAGGTTTCTAAGTAGTAGCTAACAGTGAGAGCACTGGAATCCCATCCCCGGTAGACAGGGCAAGCCTACCTTCGCTCAGTACCTCAGAAGGTATGCGTTAGGGATGGAGTCCAGAAAAACTGCTGGTATGGGCTGAGCAAGGAAAAGGCAGCTGGCTGCGTAGACTTAGGTAGGTAAAGTGTGATACAGTATACAGGGGAAGGAAGCAAGTCAGAGTAGGAGAACATGAGAAGGAGTCATGAGGCATGCCAGTAAAAGGGGGGGTTTAGAATAATCCAGGAAGGAGCATGCTGGTAGCAGTAGAATGCAATGAATGACTGAGGCAGAGTAGGCCATAAGGGTAATAATCCAAGCGAAGGTAGCAGAAGCCAGGTAGGCAGGAGAGCAGGGTATAATATATGGCCGACACGAAGTAGGTTCTTCAGACACCAAATGGGAAGTAGCAGGGTAGAGGTGCCAGGAGTGAAAATGTCAGGGGTTGCAGGCTTCAGACTAGGGGTACATAGATACATAGACAGTGTCAGCAGATAAGGGCCTACAGCCCACCCAGTCTGCCCATTTGAGCTTGTAAGTTCACTCTGTGTTTTCCTAGAAGTATGTTGCCCCTTACCCCTGACCTCCATAATTCCTTAATGTCTTTCCCATGCATTCTTAAATCCTGTGATTGTTTCAGCCCCCACCACTTCCTCTGGCAGGGTGCTCCACTTGTCCACCACCCGTTCTGTGAAGAAATTCTTCCTCATGTTTCCTCTGAATCATCCTCCCTCCAACTTCATCCCATGCCCTCTAGTCCCGAAACATCTTTTTTGCTTAAAAATAGTGTATTCCTGCACCCTATTCCTTCCTGTAAGATACTTCTATGTCTCTATCATATCCCCTCTCTCCCTCCTCTCCTCCAGGGAGTACATATTCAAGTCCTTTAACCTGTCCTCATAGGACTTGTGATGCAATCCATGTACCATCTTTGTTGCCCTCCTCTGAACCTTCTCTACCCTGTCTATGTCCTTACGTAAGTAAGGTCTCCAGGACTGTACACTGTACTCCAGGTGGGGCCTTACTAGTGTCTTGTATAGTGGAATTATGACCTCCTTTTTCCTGCTAGTGATGCCCCTGCCTATGCATCCCAGCATCCTCTTTGATTTACCTGCTGCCTTATTGCACTGTTTCCCTACCTTGAGGTCATCAGAGATGATAACCCCATGATCCCTTTCCTGCTTGGTGCATGCTATATCCTCACCCCCCAACTGATATATTGTGCCAGGGTTTTTGTGCCCCATATGCATTATCTAGCACTTCTTTGCATCGAATTTCAGCTGCCAAACCCCTGACAGTTCTTCAAGTTTCTGCAGGTCCCTTCTCATTCTGTCTACACCCTCTGGTGTGTCTATTCTGTTACAAAGCTTTGTGTCATCAGCGAACAGGGAAATTCTGCCTTCTATGTCCTGCGCAATGTCACTGATGAAGATGTTGAATAGGACTGGTCCCAGCACTGATCCCTGTGGTACCCCTCTGGTCACTCTTCCCTCTGTGGAGTGACAGCCATTTACCACCACCCTCTGTATCCTGCCACCCAGCCAGTTACCTACCCACCACATTACTGTCCTACCCACACCCATATTTCCCAGTTTGTGTAATAGTCTTCTATGTGGCACAGTGTCAAAGGCCTTGCTGAAGTCCAGATAAGCCATGTCCACTGCCCTCCTCTGATCCACCTCCCTAGTCACCCAGTCAAAACATTAAATGAGGTTCATCTGACACAACCTCCCCCCTGGTGAAACCATGCTGCCTTGGGTCCTGTAGTCCATTGACAACCAAAAGTTCCACCAATGCAGAGGTAGCTTGAGTCAGGACAAGAGAAAGGGCATGAATGGGGATGTAATGCTGGGATGAAGAGCGAAAGGCCCAAAAGGAAAACCAGGAGAGCATGGGACAGGAACAGGGGATGGGGGGAAGCAGAAGGAAAAAAGGGGGGGAGGGGCCCAGGAAGAAATAGCAGTAATTTATTTTATTTATTTAGTTTTTGTTTACCGGGTAAGTGCGCTAACCATAGAGATGACTATTTTCAGGCATGACCCGGGAGGTTACAGGGTAAACATTACAGATATACAACAAAAGGTGGTTACAGCAAGGTATTAATAAATAGTGTTACACAGCAGGTTTAGCAGCAGAAATTAAGATTCAAGGTGTTGAGAACCAGGTACAGGACATATTTTACAGTTATAGCATGGTGTTGAGACACATTTGCAGTGGAGTAATACAGTGTGGGTCATAAAAAGAAAGAAAGAAATCTAGGTCAGAGTATACAGTGAGGCAAAAAATACAAAACATAGACAAGGCAGTAGATATGACCTTGAAAGAAGACATTTAAACAGACAAGTAGGATAAGGGAAACAGAGCTGAATAAGTGCTAAGAGGGTAGATGTAGGAGATGGGCAACTGGGGTATGCATATTTGGAGTCAAGAAAGCTTCAGAGATATCAGCCAAGGCAAGTAGAGGGTGATCGGGACAGGTGGAGAGTGGATATATCTCGCAAAGGTAGATAGGCAAGATTGTACTGATTCAGAGAAGATGGGCACAGAGGGGATACGTGCAAAGGGGGATTGATGCAGAGGACAGGCTAGCTGAAGGTTGGTGAGGTTTGAAAAATGCAGGCCTGACGAAAAGGGGTCACAGGGGGAGGAGCATAGGGAAAGGGACGTAAAGTGTTATTATAGCAGAAACAAGTTAAGAACTGCTGCCAGGGAGGAGGGCAGGGTGCTAAGGAGGTTTAAAGCAGGAGCATTGGTCAGATGAGATGAAGTGGTGATGGAGCGATTTTTTAAAGGAGTCATGAGTGGGTGCTAGGCGGACCTCAAGAAGGAAGGAGTTCCATAGCCGAGAGCATGGTGGGCAAAAGCACTAGCATCTTTGATGGTTGTGTATTTCGGCACACATAAGAAGGATTTATCAGTTGAGCACAGAACATAGTTGGAGGTCTGTGGAGTGAGCAGTTCAGCCACAGATTTTGGGGTTTGGGACCTCATAATACTGTCTATAGTAGAGCCAGAGGAATAGATCCTGGTGGCATTTGGAGATAGCCAGTTTAGATCGGAATAGAGGAGGCAGTGGAGTTTTCTCCTATGGGATGAGGCAGCATACCGGTATATATTATTATAAGCAACGTCCCACCTGTATAGATTTGTTTTAGGTATGTTGGCAAATAAGGATAATCCATAGGTTAGGGTCGGCAGGAGTATGCCTTGGGCAATAGCTAATCTTGCTGAGGGGGTTAGAACATAGCTAGTGCAGTAAGCTACTCCTAGCTTGGAGTTAACAGACTTGCATATGTTTGTTATATGATGATCAAAGTTTAGGGATGGATCCAATGTGATTCCAAGGTACTTAAAAGAGGTAGCTTCATCAATGGGTGAGCCATCTATGCAGGAAACCCTGAAATTATTTTGGTAAGATTTGAGTTTAGAGGGGGGAGCAAAATAGCATGGACTGTGTTTTGCTCTCATTAAGAACAAGTTTCTTGTCCGAGAGCCAGGCTTGAATGCGTTGGAAATCAACAGAGAGCCGTAGATTGATGTCAGTTACATTTTTCGCACTGGTATAGAGGACAATGTCGTCTGCATAGAGTAAGGAGGAGGAGGCTGAGAGATTGGAGGTAATGTCATTAATAAATATAGAAAAAGGCAGTGGTCCCAGGATAGAGCCTTGGGGTACACCAATATTCACTGTAGCATTGTCAGAAAATGATGAGTAGAACTTTACAACTTGGACCTGGTTTGACAGGTAGCTCTGGAACCAGCTTAGATGCAAAGCCCATAGATTGTAGGGTGGCAAGGAGGAGGAAGTGGTTCACCAGGTCAAAAGCCTTCATCATATCAATGAAGATGGCTCCTGTTAGAAGACCCGAGTCCATAGCAGTGAAAGTGTCAGTGGTAAATTTAAGCAGAGCAGTAGTGGTGCTGTGGTCTTTGCGAAAGCCATGTTGGGCGGTTGTTAGTAGGTCATGTTTGGTGAGAAATTCTATGGTTTGGGTGGCAACTAGTTTTTCTAGGATTTTGCTTAGCACCGACAAGGTGGCTATAGGCCTATAGCTCGAGGGGTCACTGGGGTCACCCTTTTTAAAGACAGGAGTGACTCTCACTATCTTCCAAATGTCAGGAACACTACTTTGACACAGGGAGAGGGTAAAAATTTTGGCCAGAGGAGCTGCTATAAGAGGTGCAGCTATTTTTAGCAGCCTGGGCTCAATTCTATCTGAGCCAGTGGCTGCATTGTCTGGGATCGACCTAAGAATTTGTGTCACCTCCTTAGGGGTAATGGCTCTAAAGTGAAAAGGTGGGGGTACAGGTGTACTGCTAGAGGAAACTGTAGATGCTGGCTTTGAGGTTGGGAAGGAGGATATGAATTTGGTCAGGTCTGAGAACTGTTTATTAAGGAAATTAGCAATGGTCTGAGGATTGTTGCAGTGAGATCCGTTAAGGACCATATCTTTGGGAGTAGATGCGTGAGTGAATCCCAGGAAAGTTTTGATGTTGAACCAGAACCTCTTGGGGTCATTTGAGGCATTGGTTAGAAGGTTTTTGCAGTAAGAGCTTTTTGCAGGTATTTCTTAACCTCCTATAGGTATTATAGTCCTCTGGAAGTCCAGAGGACTTGAAGCTGCTCCAACTCCTATCTATTTCTTTTATTTTGGCTAGTAGATCTTTTTTGAGCCATCTAGTATGTTTTCCCTAAACACGGCGGGTTATAAGAGGGGAGTGATTGTCTTGTAGAGCTGAGAAATTGGTGATGAAACTGTCTAATGCAGGCTGGACATCTTGAGCACTGTACAGATCAGACCAATCAATGTTGGCTACATCTTGAAGAAAATTGAGATGATTCAGATTTGCACAATTTTGAAATGTGATGAGTAGTGGCTTTACAGGGAGGGGGGGATGACAAACCCCAGATGCATAAAATTGGGGAGTGGTCAGAAATGGCGTCTGCAAGTGTACCAGCTGACTGGAAGTGCTCGGGGCGGTTTGCTAACATCCAGTTTATAAGGGTACAGGAGTTAGAGTGAGTGGCACACCTTGTGGGTTCTGTGATAAGTTGATGTAGGTTATGGCTCTGGATTGTGGTGAGCAAGTTGGGCTGGCATTTCCCTAGCCAGTTTAGGTTGATATCTCCAAGTAAGATTGTTTCATTATTGCCGCAGAGTAGGGACGTCTGGTTTAACAGCTCATCCAAGCCAGTGAGGCTACTTTTAGGGGGGTTGTAGGTGCATATGATATGGAGTTTTTTATCCCCAAGAGTAAGGAGAGCATGTAGCGCCTCACAGTGAGTCAGAGGATCTGTAGTGAGGGTAGTGAGACTAAGGTAATTTTTGAAATAGATGGCGATGCCACCCCCCCTTTTGGAGGATGGTCTGTCTTTCCAGAGGAGGTTATAGGATGGTATTGCAGTACAAGAGTTGGATATAGAGGATTTTAGCCAAGTTTCAGATAGGCATAGTATGTCTGGCTTGTAAATGGAGACCCATTCTTCAAGCTCAGTGAAGTTAGCTCTAGGCTTCTGATATTGTGGTGGGCTATAAGGAGACTTTTGGAGGTCCTTTGTAGCACATCTGCATGGGAGAGCTGGCCTAGAGGGCCTGGGTTTGTCTCAATATCCTCAGATAGCAGGATAGCCAGGAGCAGGAGGAACCATAGCTTCCGCTGGGTACATGAGGAGCAGATTAGGCAACGGAGGAAGCATTTTTTCAGATTAAATAAGGTTTGGTAGATTATTCACCTATTTACCAGGAGCGGGGTAGGATCCCGAGGTAAGTCCTGGAGGAGGAGGAGGAGGTTAGAGAAATGGAAGTTGTCTAGAGACTGGGTGATGGCAGAGTGGGCCATATTAGCATTATAGCCATCCGAGGATGCTAAGTAAAGCAGTGATAGAACCACGGCAGCGGTGACTAAGAACTTTGGGTGACCCATGATTATGGGGTATTTTCTGTGCCACGTGGGAACCTATGTCACATGGTTACCTGTGATAGAGGAAAGGCAGAAAGGCCGCTGAGGATCACAGCCTAGTAGTTGCTACGACAATAGAGAGGTAAAGGTAGAGAGAGTGCGACCTATGAATCAGGCTAGTAAATAGTAGGTGTGGAGGTGCTAACTTACGGCTTGAGCAAAGTATGTGAGAGTAATTACAACTTGGGCTAGGGGACAGTTAACTTAAAATAAGGGTGTAGGCTTTTGAGTGCGATTAATGAAAAATTTGAGGACAAGGAGGGGGGAGGATGGGGGAGTAGGGGCACTGGTGGAGAGACAGAGTAGGTAAGTTTGTTAAGTTAGTGCCAAAAGTTTAGATTGCAGTGAACTACACTGGTGTAGTAATAGGTATTAACAGCAGGACAGAGGGTTGTGTGTCTCACAAGATCAGAGAGAGAGAGAGAAAGAGAAAGAGAGAGAGAGAGAGAGAGATGCTGCTGCTTGTCAGAGCAAGTGTCAGTCAGAAACTAAGGGGGAAAGTTTGAACCAATAAAGATTTTTAGACAAGAAAATGGAAGGGGCAAGAGTATATTTAATAGAGTCCGAGGCCGGGGTCGGGGCGGGCGGTGTGGGAAGAAATGAAATTCAGACAAGAGGCAGGGGAGTGGAGAGTAAGTCAAAGACAATCAGAGCACCTTTCACAGTTTAAAAAATAAATCTGGGTAATTTTTAGAATACAGCAGAATATCAGTTAAGGCAACAGCTTTGTAGCAGTAGCTGGCTACCAAATTAATTATAAGCAAATAGGCTTTACTTCAACTTGGAGTGTGATATTTAGCTTAGCTACAATTTAGCTTGCACAGGAAGGTAGTCGTACATAGCTGTGGCTAGAGTATTATCCAAAAGTACAAACAGTACACTACAGTTCTAGAATCTAAATGTTGTAATTATACAGCAGATCGATGAAAATTCTACCACTAATCTAGCATCTCAGAGAGGAGCTAGGGACTTTTGAAAATAGCCGCGCTCAGACCAAAGCTGCCACAGCCAATAGCGAGCCAGGAACAAAGCCCAGGTAGCCAATGGCAGAGCAGGCAAGGCTGCAGGGATCAATCCAGTTAGGGATATCCAAAACTCGGAGGAGGTGTACCTGTGCACTGGGCGATTTGGCGGCTGGAGAGAGGAGGGCGGGCGGTCGATGGAGCTCCGTGCCGCTGCCCCCTGCAGTGGTGTGTTTCTCTTGGGGATTCGATCCTGGAAGAAGGAAGATGGCCATCCTGGTAGGAAACAGCAGACCAAGCATTAGAACATCCAAAGAACAGGCTGAACAGAGCACATGGCAAGGACGGAAACAGGGCAAAAAAATATATAGATACATACCGTAGTAGGAAAGCAAAGGAAGGGGAAGGAGGCCAGGACTGGATGCAGTGAAAGTCAACTGGTAGTTGGGGATTGACAAGCTTAGCAGTAGGTGAGGTAACATCACTGGGTAGTCAGCAGAGATGGGTAAGGGAGTGCAACAGGGAACAGACATCAAGGGAGGGCAGTAATAAAAAAAATGTAACAAGAACGGAAACCTGAGCAATAACAAACCTGACATGGGCAACACAGGAGAGGCTGATGGCTGTTGTGTGGCAGGAGGTGAAACCTGTTGGGAAGGCAGTATCAGGATGTAGAATGTTGGGCAGGCAACAGTTTGGATGTCAGACAACTCCCGGTGCTGCAGGAAACCGACAGAGAGCAAAGGGGCAAATTGGAGCATTCCATTCACAGCATGGGGCAAAAGTCAAAGCAGAGATAGGGTTGAGCATGAGCCATGCAGGGACAGTGAGGGTACAGGACTAGGTGGCTGCATGTAGAGCAGGGCACTGAGCGCTAATACAATGAAGAGGAACAGAACCAAAAAAAAGCAAGCCAGGGAAAGGGACACAGGGTAGAATAATAGGATCAGGTGGTCACTTTCTTGCTAGGAGCAGCATGTCTCAGTGAGACAGAGAAGAAAATAAATTAGTCAACAGTGCATACCCAGGCATCCGACAGAAAAAGGAAGTGAGGACTCCAGGACACTAGGTGCCGGGACGTGGAGACAGCCACAGGTGGCCCACAATCGATGCTCACAACAGGGAGCAAGAAACAGGAGAGGAGCAAATGAGCAGGGCAGGGCCACATGCCAGCCAAGATGCAGTACAGAAGCACGACTCACAGAGGAGGTGAACAACATCGCTGTCTCTCAGGAGGCCAGAGAGGTAGCAACATGGGGAGGAAAGGCAATGTCAAGAGTTGCAGGGGGATGACATTGCACCACAGGGGAAGGAAACTTGGAGCAGCTGTCTTGGAACACAGAAGAAGCAGCAATGGAGGTACGGGGAGGGGAACAAGGGAAAATGGAGGTAAACATGAGTGAATGGATACAGATGGGAGGAGGCTAGAATGGGGGGAGGAAAAAATGGGACGGAGCAGTGGAAAGCAAACAGGGTACAGAATGAAAAGGGGAGGAGGAGGGGCTCAGCCCACAAGACACACAGGAGCCCAGGTGCTACGTGGTTCACAACACAGTAAGCAGAGAATCGTAATGGGATGCTGGCCTTTGTAGGAGATGTGGGAGGAGCTATTCCCCCACATTGAATCTTGGGCTGTAACCCTCCCATTATGCAGAACAAGGCAATCACAAATAAACAGCAGTGAAAGGTTCTCTTTGCACATACCCCTCTACTTCTACAACTTAACCTTTTCCCAGAATGAGTTTCAGAGGTAGGGTAATGGGGGTCAATCTAGTGGAGTAAAGAGAAGCCAGTCATCTTCATACAAATAGTTATACTACTCAAAAATCAACTCCAACTCAAAGTAGTATACATCATCACTAAAAACAGTGCTTTAAAGCAATAAACAAAATCTGGTCAAAGCTGCTATGGTGGCAAATGTATTAACTTGTTAAAGATGTTTCATGGGCTTAAACTTAAAGATGAATTGCCATAGTCAGCTCTGAGCGTATAGTAAATTTCATTTTTGGTAGATCATTTTTCTGGTTGATCCTGTGTTTCACATATTTTTAAAATGTAAGCAGCAAGTGCCTCTTATAATATGTGGGGAAGGAGAGGGAGCTCCACACCAAGGCCTTCAAGTTATGGTAGAAGAAATGGTGTAGAGAGGAGAAGTATGGCTACAATGGGGACTGAAGGCCAACCTTAAAGGATAAGACCCTATACTGAGGTGATGGCCAGCATCCATTAAGGAAGGAACCATAGTCCTCAGTGGATGGTTTAAATGTTACTTTGATGGACATTTAAAGTAGTCATGGGAGGTGATAGAAGAAATGAGGGTGGCAGAAAGTGGGCCACCACAGGCTGAGATAGAGAGAAGGGCAATCCCAATGGTAGAGAGTCATACCAGAATACAAGTTATTCAAGGAAGCAGGGGGTTAGCAAAGGAAGAAGGGGAAAAAGGAGCAGTTAAAGGAGAAAGGTGAGGAAGGAGGAACAATTGGAAAAAGGTGAAAGTGACAAGAAGAGAGATGATGGATGTCAAAATGGTGCAAGGTCTGCATCAGAAGCCCTATGGGAGAAGACTGAAAGAGTTCAATATGTACACACTGGAGAACAGGAGGAAGAGTTGGGATATGATGGAGCCCTTTACCTCAAGGGGTTTAGTAAGGTACAGGAGGGAGATATGTTTCAGAGAAAAACGTGCTATAGAATAAGAGGTCATGATATAAAGCTGGAAGGAGGTAGATTCAGGAGAGATGTGAGGAAGTACTTCTTCACAGAAAGGGTGGTGGATTCCTGGAACAACCTTCCATGGGAGGCAGTGAGGGTAAAACCAGTGGTTGGTTTCAAAAATGCCTCAGATAGGCACAAAGGAATCCTAGGAGGGAGGAAGGAAGGGGGTGGAAGAGACAGTGCTGTAAATCAAGTTGGGTCTGCAGTAAAACTGATCATAATTAAAAATGGGCAGACTAGATTGGCCCAACAGTCATTATCTGCCATCAGTTTCTATGTTTCTATGTATGACAGGTTATGCGATTCAAATAGATACAGCGTAAAATTATTAAAATGCACACCATCAATACTGTAAACTGTGGCACACAATTCATGTTGTGTTATGCTACACAGACAATAATCAAATAGGTAATAATATATGCATTGAGCACAGGAGAGAAAATCAAGGGGAACACGTGAAGCAATATACCACTCATAGAGTGATGAACTATAATAGGTACATATTGTATGAAGTTACTGTATTATTATCACCCTCCTCCTTTCCCTTTCCCTTCCCCAAAGTTTCACCTTATTGTTCTTTTTTCATCTACAAGACTATTTTTTTTTTTTTTATTTTATAAACTGTTATCTTTGCTTATGATTGTCTCAATTGTACCAATGATGTGGTACCTTTGTAAAAGAGCCTCGGCTCAAAGGTATTTGTAATCCTAGAACAAATAAATAAATAAATTAAAAAATAAATATGGAACCCAGCAGTATACCAATGTTGAGTTAGCTGCAATATGGGATTTTATTTATTTTTGTTTTATTTTTAATATTCCAGGCATTGTCTACACAGTAATGACACATAGTCAATGATGCTGCTTACAGTTTGTGACCTTGTTGTTGTTTTTTTTTTAACCACTTTATTCATTTTTGGGAAATCACTTGTAACATGGCTGCAGTTCTGTTCGGCCAATTAACTTTTGGTTTACCTATGCAATACCTTTTACAAGAGAGTACTGTGGCCCACATTTTCAAAGGAGATGTGCAGCACAAAGTAAAGATGTGCCTCCCATCTCAAATAATGTGCCAAAGAGCGATATTCAAAAGGGGGAGATGCCTCACACATCTCCAGATGCACCATTGCACAGAGATAATGTATGTGGCGCAAATAAAGTGGGCGTTCCCATGAACATGTTGTGCATACCTATATTCAGCCAAAATGTGCAGTGCACCTGCTGCACATCTCGGAAATGCACTGCCAAAAGTTAGGCATGGAAAAAGCATGCCTAAATCATCCAGCCACCCACAGGCAGGCTGCAGTACTGCAGACAGGCTATCCAGAGATGGCACTCGGAGGTGCACATGAACATGACACAGGCACCCACGCACAGCAGCCATGCCAGGATGGAGGAACCCTGAGCCACAGATGCTGTGTCACCACTGGCACTGTCGAGAGAGCAACACCCCAAACCACACCCTGGACATAGACACACAGCAGCCACATACCAGTGCTGTTGTGTGCCCCTCAGGTGCACCAGTGGGGAGAGATCCACACTGCAGCACATGTATCAGAGGTCATGGCCAGCACCCATGCAACCTGCAGCATGCCACCCAGTGGTGGCATGCACCAAGGGTGGCATCTGTGGCAATGGTGCCCATGTTGCCTGGAGGTACTAGTAGTCACAAG
Source organism: Neoceratodus forsteri (assembly GCA_016271365.2). Taxonomy (NCBI): domain Eukaryota; kingdom Metazoa; phylum Chordata; order Ceratodontiformes; family Ceratodontidae; genus Neoceratodus; species Neoceratodus forsteri. Next base: position 1,784,963,890 of record CM057450.1, read on the forward strand.
GCATGGGCCAGGGACTGACGAGTGGCACACACCCATGGTGGCACACCTGGGTGCACACAGGTGGGACCCACCCACCCAGGTACCTGGTCACTGTCTGCACACTGCTATCCCTTGCAGTGGCCACCAGGTATCTCCCATACTGGGGTGTGTGGGGCACTGCAGGTAATTGTATGCAGCATATGGAGCTGGTGTATTACATGCATGTGGTAGCCCAAGCAACCTGTGTCACCCTGTGCCCACCTCTGTTGCATGCCCAGGTGGCCCCTGTGGCCACTTTCCAGGTGGGCCCCCTGTACCCCTGTCCAACCACGTTACATGGCTATGGGGTGTAGCACTGTGCCCAGGTCAATGCAGTCCACCCACACACACAATAACATCTCTGCACACCTGCCTGCTAGGCTGCAGTTCCTCCTGTTCACCTTTGTGGGGTGGTGGGGCAGCCCTGCGAAGCTAGAACTGAGCATGCCCAGGATATGAAAATGGCATGAATACATTCCAGTAATGAGCTGTGCATGTGGAAGATGGGCTTGGAATGTGCAGTGAGATCATTTGCATATCCTGGCTGAACATTGCAATTTTGCACACTGTGCAAGTGGCTTTGCATCATGCATTTCTCCATGCTCCACAAAGGGCTCAGGTCACCTGGGGTGCCACACATCTCCCACTGCACAATCATGCATGTTCAGGATATTCAGGGAGACATGCATGATCGCATCTCCCCACGCATCTTCTGAATATGTCATTATTTTGGGCCGGTGCATCTCAGATGCGTGGCACAGGCACTTGTGTGATTTCAGGGAACTTTTGAATATGAAGGCCTGTATGTATTAATGCCAGTGCATAATGTTACCCTTAGAACAGACTGTGACGTGCATTTGAAATTGTGACACTGCACTGTAAATCAAATAAAAATGGTACCCCTGATTTTGAGCATTTTTCCCTGATTTTAATGGGCAGTGCCCCTCATTTTGGTCCTGGTTGGGTGAGAGGTATGCATTTTGGTGTAGCCATGTGTTACAGTTGACACCACTATGATTTATTTGCAATGCCCTATGATGCCCCTTGCAACCCCTGGAAACCCCTAAAACATTAGTTTCTTAGCATCTACCCCTCCTACATATATAAAGCCATGAGAGTTCCAATGCCACTAAGAATGAGATAGGTCATGAAAGGGTTAACATAAATCATCTCTTTAAAGAAGGTAAATCATTGCCACACACACATTTGGGAGAGACTGAGAATGTAATATGAAACTCCTCTGGGGCTATTTCCTCTAAAAGCTTGCTGTGTCCTCAGTTGGAAGTTCATAGGTTCATAGGATTAACGCCAGTTCAGTAGGTATTACTGCCTTTTATGAACTTGCCACCAAATCAAGGGTGGAATCTAAACTATAAATCGCCCATATAATTACCTAAATTAAGTTTAAATGATGTCAAGGAAGTACTAAATACCACGTTTTCTGGAAGTTTATTCCATGTGTTTATTACCCTTTGTGTATACCAGTTATTTCTTTTTGAAGTATTATTTTGAGTACCTTTAAGTTTAAGTGAATGGGATCTATTATTGACAGTATTCATATTTTTTTGTAGTCCAATTGTTTCTATATTACATCACTCTGTATAGCTTTATATGTCAAGCATAGATCCCCTCGAAGTCTTCTATAGTCCATAGAATATAGACCTCCTTTTTTCAATCTAGTTTCATAATCAAGATCTTGGAAAGATGTTATTTTTTTGTGGTTCTTCGTTGAATATTTTCAATTAATTTCTTATTTTTAATCAAATAAGGAGCAGTTACTGAGGAGCAGTATTCCAAATGAGGTCTAACCAGACCGGTATACAAGGGAATCAAAACTTTAATGTCTCTACTTTTGATATTCCTTAAAATGCTATTTAAAATTCTATTCCCTTTTTAACAGCATTAATTGTATGCATATTAAATGTAAAATCTTTAGAAAGTGTTACCCCTAAATCCTTTTCATGATCTGTTGCTTCCAAACTTATATTATTCATGGTATATGTAAAGCAGGGATTGTTTTTACCTAAGTGCATGACCTTACATTTGGAATCATTAAACAAAAGTCCCTTTTTTAGATCAATCAACAAGGTAAGTAAGATTATTCTGCATCTCCCTAGCAGAATCTACACTATTGATGATGCTTGGTATTTTACAATCATCGGCAAATTTAACAAGCCAGCAAGTGTTGGTTAATAGACTCATAGATGAAATCAATATATTAAAAAGAGTTGGGCCCAGCATAGAGCCCTGAGGCACACCACTAGTAACTGGACCCACGCTGACAAATGACCTTTTACTGAAACCTGTTGTGACCTATTAGATAGCCATGCATGTATCCAGCTAACAATAACAGGGTGGATATTTAACTTCTCAAGCTCAGAAATAAGTATTTGATGAGAAACAGAATCTAATGCTTTGGAAAAGTCTAAAAAAATTATATCCACTGATAAGCCATTGTCCAGGGCTTCACTAACTGGCTCAAGGAAATGCAAGAGATTCGTTTGACATGATCTATTCTTCACAAAACCATGTTGGTAAACATCAACAAAATGTATATCCTCCAAATAATTGGTTATTCTGTTTTTTATTATCCTTTCAAGCAGTTTGCAAGTTACGTTGGTTAAACTTATAGGCTATAATTGTGTTCAAGGCATTTAATACCACCTTTATGAAGTGGAATAATTACGACTATATTCCATGATGTAACAGTATTCCGTTTTCATTGATAAGTTAAATAGCAATGTTAAGGGACCCACCAATAATTCCTTTACATTTATTAAAAATATTGGAGGAATACCATCAGGGCCAGAAGACTCACTATTTTTCAAAACATTTATTGTTTCTAGTACTTCATATTCAGATATGGGAATGAAAAAAGTTTACACCGGTTTATTAGGTACATAATCCAGGCATTTAGGTTTGAAAACATTTATAAAATAATTATTCAAGTTGTTTGCAATTTCTGTTTCATCAGTTATAATACCATCGGAGATTGTATTGGTCTTATAGAAGGACTGTTTTGTTTTAATGAACCAATATAATTGAAAAAATATTTTTTATTATCCTTAACAGTATTAGTAAGTTTTTCTTCAAGATTCCTTTTTTGTTTAATTATCATATTCTTACTTTTATTTGCAATCATTTTATACCGTTTCCAATTGAGAGGAGTTTTTGTTTTTTAATTTCTTATATAACCGTTGCTTCTTAGCCAAAATTTTCCTGATATTATTATTCCACCATAAGGGAGATCTTCGTTTGTTACTGTATTTCCTTCTACTAGGAACCCATAAATTAATACTGGCTTGTAATTTAGAGTCAAATTTGTTACAAACTGCAGTTAGATCATTCCCGATAAGATCAGAGGTCCAGTTCCAATTCCCTAGATATTCTTTTATTTTTGGATAATTTGCATTTTTAAAGTCTCTTATTACAGTACAGCCAGAGGTTTCAGAAAAATATAAAAGATTAATTGTTGTGAGAATCATATTATGATCACTGTTAGCTAGCGGATGTTTAATGGTAACCTTTGACTTTGTATTTTCTATGTTAGAAAAGACCAAATCAAGTATATTGTTTGCTCTAGTAGGGGATTTGACTAACTGGTCCAAATTGTTTATGGTCATAAGATCTAAAAAAGCAGTCAAATGATGAGCTGCCTCTATGGTTACTCCAATCGATATTTGGGAGGTTAAAATTACCAATAAGTATACAATCTTTATCAAACAGGTTGTCTTCTATATTAGCTAGAAATAGATCATTTTCTACTTTGCTTAAATTTGGAGCTCTATATCCTAATCCGACAGTGATAGTATGGTCTACAGTAAGTTTAATTTTAATCCAAATTACTTCACTTGTACATTCCTTATGTGAATTGTTTACTAAAGAAATTTTCAGTTTATTATTTATATATAATACTATTCCCCCTCCTCTAGAGTTCAAGCAATTTTTCTCGAATTTGGTATAGCCTACTATCTCAGTCGCCCAATCTTCGTTTTTAAACCAGATTTCAGTCACACCACATATATCAATATTATTAATTTGTAGAAAATAGGATAATTCATCCATTTTATTCAAAGGCTTCTTGCATTGAGAAGTAAGATATTAAATTTATTGGATACAAGATTATCTCCATTTAGGCTATTTGAATTATTAACTGTCACAAAGTTGGTGTCATTTAAAGTAAATACATTGCCCAATATTTTTTTTACTAGAAACCTGTGTGGTATTAAGAGAATCCAAGAAAATGGAATTCTCCCCCCATAACTTAGTTTAAAGAATTATGAATATGTGACAATATGTGTTTCCCTAACAAAGCATTGCCCCTTCTACTTGGATGTAGTCCATTCCTTGGAAATTTCTACTTTTAAAAAGAAGTCCTCCCAATAAGTCATGCATCCTATTTGTTGTTTTAAACACCATCTTCTCAACCAGCTGTTTAATGCTTTGATTTTATTTAGATTAAACTAAGAAGCTTTAGGTATAGGTAGTACTTCAGAAAAAGTGATATCACAGTTTAGTTCAACTAATTTATGCCAGTAAATTATTTAGGCTTCAAAGACTAGCAAATAACATTTCAATTATAAATAAAATTAGCAATCCAGCAAGTGAACATACTAAATCCTGTGTTAAAATAAGTCAAATAGACGTCTAATGTTTTCTTTTTACAAATGCTTGGTACTGTACATCTCTGGCAACAAACTGAAGAGCTCTCTCCCAGTCTCTCTCTCTCTCTCTCTCTCTCTCTCATATCGAGAGATAAGAAGCTGACTAGTCAAGCAAGGCTTTTTTGACACTAGTATGCAAAAACATGTCTAATTGTACTGTTGCAGACAGTTTAACTGCTTCAAAGAAGTGATGTAAGTAACTTGCCGTTATGTCTATTTGGAGAGGTCACTTAATGCAGGCATGATGAGAGAGACAAACAACTTGAAAAAATAGTGCTGAAACTGGCCTACTGAACAGAGAGGACAGTGCTTCATTCAACTAGTGTAGTGAATTGGCATTGTGGAATCATGTACTGCAACTTCAGATTTGTGCTTTCGTTATCCCATTTTAACAGCTACAGCATGATGGGTGCAGGCACTGCCTACTGCAGCCATAAAAACAGGGACTGTATCGGGCAAGAACCAACAGAAACTTGGTTCCACCACCTCTTACAAAATTGCATGCCAGTTCCTGCACCTCCATCTGCTTTTTCCACTCAATACTATAGAAGAGTTGCACAACCTAAAGATGGTATTCCCCCCACCAGAATTCAAAGTGTGAGATTCCCCCACTAACCATATCCACTTAACCACTGGTAAAACATGAATGCCACTAGAACATCTGTTTATTGTGCCCTGAATTATCATATGTTAAAATCAATTCCCCCCAAAGAATCACATTATTTCTTCCCTAATCGTTGAATTTTTAAATATTTCCTCCCACTATTTACTGAAAAATCCTGTGGCCACCACATTGTAAAATGATAAATAATAACCCCATGCACACCACAAAGCTGCTGAAAATGCATCCTTGAGGGACCCACCGCTTTGTGGAAAGTTTTAAACAGAAGTCTTTGCCTCAAGCAATCCAGTGCCAAAATGTCATCAAATTACCCACCACTTTGTCAGCATTTTTAAACAACTCCTCCATATTCAGCTTCTGAAACACCAATCTGAAATTTCAATAACTTGCCCCACAGACATTACCACTGTTGCTGTTCCACTCAGTCAAATGCACTCCAGCTCCCTCTGATGTTCTAGACATTTACAAGTGCTGCTAGGGAGAGCATTTACAGTTCTGAAACATCCAGAACAATAAAAGGCCTTCCTAGCAACTCTTGTGAATCAAAGATATTGTGTAGCTGAGCAGGCCACTTAATCTGTCTGGGTTTCATTCCCTCACAGCTGTAGTACTGGATATACACTGCACCCAACTGGAAAAGAGCTGTTGCACCTCTGGTGGGCTGTCTTGGACAAATGATGTACTAATACATGATGCATGTTTCCAGTGAGCTGTGATGGCTTTCTAATGAAAATACCTTATATTAAAGTGATTTTCTAAAGTTTGCCATAGCAAATGGGAGTAGTAACCTGTAGGAGTTGTGAATCAGTCTCCTACCACTCAAACAACCAAAAAGTGCTGTTTTCCATGAAAAAAAATGCTTTTATTTCTATGCTCTGCTTCATTTGCATAACCCTCCCTCTTTTTTTCTCAGTCCTGCAACCCCCAACCGTGACATCATGCAAAGGAAACAAAGTTTTTAAAGGGATACTGTCAGTTTTTAGCCGACTCTTTACATTGTTTGCAAGTAGCAGTATCGAATATTATAACATGAGTAGAAAAATTCTAGTGATTTGATTGGCTGAAAGCAGCTTAGAGCCATGTAATCACTTGACCCATAATTACACTCCTGAAACATAAACATAGAAAAGTATTATCATGCTCCCACATTCTGACAGGAACTGTCATTTCAGACCTGCCACTTCACCAGCAGGTAGTAAAAGTGAAATAACATCTACACACAATGGCAAATTATCTTTTTGACCTACCTGCATCACAAAACATTTTCCAGAAACTTTTCTACAGACTGTACCACTGTAAACACTATCAAAATAGGAGATTGCACTTTGATTAGGGAGACAGAAAAATCAGCTATTTACTGTACCCATAATGCCTTCCTATGTAAATTAGTATACTGGCTATTATATTTCCGTGGTCAGTACAGAAATAGGAGACAAGGAGACTACATCTCTCAGTAAAAAAATATTGTCTGCTAGATGCCTTGGTTTGAAAGTAAATATATGAGAGCTGTTATTGTCGAAGCCACTACAAAAATGAGACTGCACCTCACAGTACGGAAATAGATAAAAAACTTATTATACCTACAATGCCTTGCTATGTACATCTACATATTTGGTGCTATACTGCAGTCCCCATCAAAATAAGGGACTGCACCTCTGTGTAATGAACATGTACTGTAAGTCAACTCTATAATTTACCCAGGTGTTCTTGTTGCTGTATGTAAAACATTGACAGTACACAGAAAACTGGAGGGTAGACAGAAACACAGTGCTGATAAAACATAACAAATGACTATGACAGATTTTTTTACAAAACAAATTGCAGCTTCAACATCTTAAGCTTGGGTGGTAATGGCATACTATGTGAAAAGGCATTTGTGGAACTTCCATAAATCACTTTAAGTGATTATTTTTTCTGTCTTCCCACAAAGTTCCTCAAGTACTAGACTGAAGGGCACTATCTGTCTGTGAACATTACCCATATGTATGCAGTCATGACAGATTTGTCACAATGATTCAGATTCCTTTATATTTTCTTGTATGACCAGAAAGTGGCATACATGACAGATGATAAAAAGTCATGCACTATTTTCATTTCTTGTAAACATGGAAATTCTTACTATGGAGAAATTGTGGGGACCTCCACCCCAAAATACTCAGTGGTTAGAAATAACCAACAGAAACCCTAGCCAAAGAGTATAGATAGACTAGGTAAAGCAAAACTAGGCCAAACCCAACCATTTTCAGGCCTGGCCCACATAAGCTGGTGTCAATGAAAAACGTATACAATTTTAATATGAACAATACAAAGCAATACCAAGCAATAGAGATTCAGTTTGCATAAGCATTTCCAAAGTAATAACATCTGAGAGGAAGGTAAGCATATAAAATACAAACTAAATAGTGCCTACTCATTATATTTTTACAAATTGTCCCTGTACTGTCAAATGATCTTTTGTCTGTTTTTTGCTTTTAAATCTTCTGACTTGTTTTACTTATCTCACACTGCTGCATCTGCATCCCCTATGAGAGTGCCTGCCTTCTTGTCCTACCCCTTTATTTATAGAATATTCCATGTATCATTTGCATGCTGCCTAAGACAAAACAAGTGCACAATGGTTATCGCTCAAACACTGCTACCAGTGAGCAATGTGCTGCCATGATGCCAGTTCAGGTTCACAGCTGGACTTAGGAACTTAACAGAATGACTGTAGTGGCTGGGGGCATGCCCCAGTTCTAATTAACTCCACCAGCAGCCTTCCATCTTCCAGCAAATTATGGATATGGTAAATAAGATGATGATGGTGATAGACTTTTTTTGTTCACTGTGCACACAAGCAAACAAGTTGGCATGACAGTGCCCTTTCAGGGGTGTGACACTGTCCACCCAATGCAGAGCAGTGTTGCAGGAGCATGACAGTGGCACACCAATCAGCACCCAGGATGACAATGATGGAGTTTCTGGCTTGCTGGGCGGGGACAGAACCAACTTCAAAATAAGTTGCCACCTCTTTGATCTGCGCCATCCAGCAAGCCAGGCTGATCTATCATGGTCAGCCTGGAAAGTGTGCCTGAACAAAGAAAACAGTCCATTGATGGTCGCCAGCATGGAGCGAGGTGTGGTGTCCAGCACATCAACCCTCAGCGCCACCGGGCTGGCTATGCTTCAATGTACTTCAATGGGGTTTTCAACTTAGTGGCATAACTTGGCTGATTTTTAATATTTTTTACCCAAATTTTCAACATACCTTTTTGGGACCCCATCTCAGGAACAATGCAAGTGATGTTAGGTAAATCTGTCCTGGAAGGTGAAGTTGTGGTCGCTGCACAAAATCACATTTCAGGCAGGAGCTGAAAATTTTCTCCATAAGGAGGGGTCATAAGAAGGCTATGTTGAAAATTTGGTGTAAAAATATTTAAAAAAAAAAGAATCAAAGTTATGAGTCTGCTTTGAAATTTGCAAACACAGGCTCATAACTTGGGCAATTTTCAATATTTTGACTCTAAATTTCTAATACAGCCATTTCTTCACAGCACCTCATGAATGTGACAGCTGTCATTTTTCAGATCCTGGCCAAAATGTTTTTTTGCATCCCGAATGGTGATTTTGCAGTCGCTGCATGAAATCATTTTTTGGGCAATAGCTGAAATTTTTCTCTGCTTTTGTTCATGAGGTGGGATCATAAGAAGGCTATGTTGAAAATTTGGTATAAAAGTATTAAAAATAATGAAGTTATGAGCCTGCATTGAAATTTGTAAATGCAGGCTTATAACTTTGGCAATTTTCAATATTTTGTGTTGTAACTTTTTATTTTTCAAAATAAAAGGAACATACATCATTGAGGCCGGAGCCTTCATGTAAAAAAAATGATGTACAGGTACTTAAAGCATGGAGGGGGGTAGGGAAAAAGGAGGGGAGAGGGGAAACAACCAGAAAGGAGTAAGAGAAGAGGTATACATAACCTTAAAAAAAAAAAAGCAACTTCATTTATAACTGTGTACATGTGAACTCTAAGAAGTGGTGGCACATACATTTCTGCCGAAGTGGGAGAGATACAGGTTCAATAAAAAAAAATATCTACTATATACTGGAGACAATATAACAGTTGCAGTAAGGTATGTGCCAAAATATGGTACTTACCAGGGGGAAGGCTTCTATCAGTAAGGCATTGCTGGACATAAGCACACCAATCATAATTTCTGTCTCTAGTTAAATCCCTCTTCTAGGTTTTTAAGAGAAGAGCTGAGTTGATAGTGTGTATATGTTCTGCAAGATCCAGCTTTAGTCTAGAACCTAAACATACATATCCCAAAGAATCTAATTCTTGGCCTAAGTAACAAATGTAATACAGTAATAAAAACAGATACAACAAGGAAAGCAGCAGGTAGATACAATAGAAGATGTAAAATCTGAATCCTAAGAGGAGCCTATTAACTGGAGTCTATTAAAGTAAGGCCAAGTTCAGGGGACACTAAGAATCATCTTTAGTCCTGATCTGCCAAAATTGGCAGTGGTTTATAGGGCTAGGCCCTGTAGGGAGTATGATCCACACTCAGAGCAACAAGAATGTAACCTTACTGCAACCAGTAGGGTATAGGGGTATTTAGCCTATGCCTGCCTGGGGGTTAACGTAACTCAGATGAGGGGCCCAGCAGAGTTGGAATTTGGAGATTTGATATGTCTGGAGGTGTGTGAGATCCTATCCAGTTTGGCAAGGACTGAGAGAGATGCAGAATCTCTGCCAATGTGGGGACCAGTGAAGTTTTCCATTTACAGAGCAAGGCTCTATTGGTTTGAAGGGTCAGGAGGGCAAGCCACCTATACTTGGAAGGGGACAGTTTTGGAAGGTCATTTCAGATTCCCAGGAGGTAGAAAAAGGGACTAAGGGGGATCTGTTTACAGAGCACAGTGGATGCTAGACCTTGTATGTCTTGCCAGAGGGATTGTATCCATGGACAGGACCAGAGTATATGTAGCAGATCTCCTCTTACTCCTTGGCATCTCCAGCAGTTATCTGATTCCAGAAGATTGGCTTTAGTGAGCACAGCAGGAGTGTTGTACCAGGAGTGAGCTACTTTGTTCTGAATTAGCCTTTATCTGGCATTCCTCAGCCAGGCGTGTGTATCTTTCCAAGCCTGTTCCCTGGCCATAGAGGGAATAGGGTGCTGGAGCATTTTTTCCCATTTGTGCTTTGCCTCTTCTGATTGAGTGGGGAGAGTATCTCTCAGCTTAGCATAATTGCATCCTGCAAGACCCTTGGATGTTGTATTCATGTGTGCAGGTCTGACGGAGTGAATTGGAGTGAGGGTGGCCACAGGGAGTGGCAGAGTGCAGCTGTGAGTTGGAGGTATCTCCAGAATTCTGTCTGGGGAAGACCCCATATCTGCCAGAGGGATTGAAACATGTGGAGAACTTTGAGATTCCGGTCCACTAGGTCACCCAGTTTGTAGAGGCTCAGGTTTGCCCAGTGTTTCCAACATACCCAGTCCTCCCCTATAGTGATAGAGAGGTTTTGCCAAAGAGGAATGTGGAAAGGTGGGAGAGAGTTTATCTTCAGTTTTACATGTGTGGAAAACCAGTTAATTCTGTACACCTCTACTGTAGGTGAGGCTTGAACTGGGTTAGACCTGTGAGAATGTTTGGATTTGTTGCCCTTATGTGAGAAGAGAATAGAAGAAGGGTGTATTGTCTCAGTGGTATCTAGCTCGATTTGGATCCATTGCAGGGAGCGGGGTAAAAGGGGGTGCATCCATTTTACAGTTTGGGCTAGGAGGAAGGCCCGATGGTAGCCTTCTATCTATGGGAGGTTCGAGCCCCTTGGTCCCAGTGTGCTCTAAGTTTGGAGCAGCTAAACCAGGGTTTGGAGCCTTTCCATAAGAAATCCCCAATTAATCTATCTATGGCCATGTGCCACTGTTTAGGAAGGGGAATAGGGATATGCATTAGGAGATAAAAGAGTTTGGGGGCTGAGACCATTTTTATGGTTGCAGTTTTCCCTGCAAAGGTGAGTTTAAGAAGTTTCCATATATCAAACTCTAGCTTGATAGAGGAGAGGAAAGGTTGTGTGTTAGCATGCCAAAGCGCATCAAGGGATGGGGTGAGGATAATTCCTAGGTAAGTAATTCCTTTAGGAGCCCAAGGAAGACCAGCAGACTCTGTCATCTGCTTGGTGCAGTGTCCGTTCAGGTGAAGTAGTTCGGTCTTGGTATGATTCAGTTTCAACCCTGAGTATTCTAGAAAGTATTTTAGAAAGCATCTAAAAGGTGTAGCAAGGGGGATATTGAGCAGTAGGCATCAGCCAGAGGAAGGAGAAGGTTGTCAGCATACATAAGGGTTGTGTATTCTGTTTTTCCCACTGTGATGCCAGTAATATCAGGATGGCTTTGTATGCCACTGGCCAATGGCTCCACAGCCAGGACAAACAGAAGGGGAGACAGGGGGCAACCTTGTCTTGTCCCTCGTTCCAGCAGGAATGGGGGGGAGAGTATGGTGTTTGTGTTGACTCTGGCTAAGGGTAGTGTGTAACTAGCTTGTATCCTGCAGAGAAATTTTTCACCCATTCCAAGGTGTGTGAGGACTAGGTACAGGTAGTTCCATTCGATTGAATCAAATGCTTTCTTGAGATCCACTGAAATAGCAGCAGTTGGTGTGGGAAGGGATCTGGAGAGGTGTAAGAGATTCATAAGGGTTCTAAGGTGATTAGAGCAGTGTTGGCCAGGGATAAAGCCCACTTGTGAAGGGTGTTTAAGTCCAGGGAGTAAAGAACTTAGCCTGGATGCCAGGATTTTGACATATAGCTTGCTGTAGAGGTTAATAAGAGAGACTGGGTTATAGCTACCAGGGTTTGTAGGGTCTTTGCCCTGTTTTGGGATGACTGCAAGGGCAGCCTCCCTTAGGAAGGGTGGAAGGATACGTTTAAGTTCTATCTCTTTTTAATAACTCAGTTAGGAGAGGAGTAATAGCTGGGGCTAAGGCATGGTAGAAGTCTGCTGTGTATCCGTCGTTGCCAGGGGATTTCCCCAGCTTTAGACTCCGGATGGCTGAGCTCACCTCTTCTGTGGAGATAGGGAGATCAAGCAGTTGTACCTGATGTGCAGTTAGCTTAGATAGATGGACAGCATCCAGAAATGGTTGGGTCTCTATTTGTATCTGTGTGCATGGAGGAGTATAGTGATCTGTAGAAGGAGGCCATGATATTATTTATCATCTCTGGGGCAGTGGCCAGTACCCTTTGCTTATCTTTCAAGCCAGAGATATATCCACTGGCTTGCTGCCTGCGGAGCTGGTAGGGGAGTACTTTGCCTCACTTGTCACCTCCTTCTTAGAAGGTTCATCAAAGATGGAGGCTGGCCACTTCAGCTTTTCTATTTAGGAGCTGGTTGATTTCAAATCGGAGGCTTAGAATGGTTCTACCTGTTATGGAGTGGGAGGACATGGCCTTAAAGATAGCTTCAGCTCCGGTTAGTTTCTGTTCCAGTGCGGCCAGATGGTGTTCCCTTTTCCATCGTTTGGCTGCAGAAACCCCCATAATACTACTACCCTGTATTGTGGCCTTAAATGCCTCCCAGGTGTTACCTGCCGAGGTGTCTGAGGTAGGATTGTCAGCTAGGAAGAGAGAGGCTTCATTTTGGGCCCAGGGGATAAAATCTGGGTCTCTCATTAGGAGAGGGTTTACTCTCCAGTTTTGAGGTGGTGGAGCTACTGAGTCCCACTGAATAAGAAGCTGGACCAGGGCATGGTTGGAAATTACCTGTGGGAGAATTATAACATCAAGGGCTTTTGCTGTTAGAGTTTACCACCTGAGCCAGAAGTCTAATCTGCTTTGTAGGGCACTGGGTTCCTAGTGGAAAGTATAGTCCCTTGTTCTGGGATGAAAAAGTCTCCAGATAACCGTGAGACCCTGATCTGAGATCAATTGAAGCAATGCTTTCCCTTTTCTAATGTGTGACTCCTTGCCCCTATCATTCCTATCTAGTGAGCTGATAAGGGTAAGATTAAAGTCTCCTCCCATAAGTAGGGGGCAGAAGGGGAGGAGTGAACTCTGTTATTACCTCTGCAAGATTATGGAAAAACTGTAGAGTATCCTCAGTATGGGCTTACAGGTTGCAAAGAGAAATCAGGCTTGAAGGGGTGTCATATGTTACTATTACCAACCTATCTTCAGAGCTTGACAATGTTTTGATAAGGGTCCAGGGAAGGGATTTATGCAGAAGAATGAGGACTCCATGTTTCCTTGTGGGGGCATTCAAATGTACCTGCTGGCCCACCCAGTCTTTGGTCATATGAATATTATCTTCTCCTGTTAGTTTAGTCTCTTGTAGAAACATCACTTTAGAGTGCAGGCATTTCAGGTGGGCAAGAACTTTCTTGCGTTTCACTGGGGAGTTTAACCTCCAGACATTCTAGGTGTGGAATACAAGGTCAGATATTTTTGTCTGGGGGTGAGTATAGGGCAGGAGGGGAGTTACAGACACTAAGGTGATCCCAGGAGGAAGGGTAATGACGATCTCCTCAGAAAAAATAGAGAGGTATGGTAGCTGGGTGCTATTCCGGAATATGGTGTTACTGCCTTCATGGCAAGGGAGGGGAAGGGTCAGTCACTGGGATAATTAGTTAAATCAGCACCAACACAAGAGGATTTAAAATCTGCACAGAGCGATATACAGATAAGTTTTAACAGTAGTAGGCAGTACCTACACCTGTACACTTGAAATTGTAACAATAAAACGTGCTGTTTTAAACAAAACAGTAGAGAGAAGTACAAAGTCAATGGTATGCCCAATCATGTCTGCAAAGCATGGGAGAGGTGAATCGGTAGTGAAGGGGGATCTATGTCCCAAAACACACCAATTTAGATGTACAGTGCACTATCTATCTTGAAGGGGTTGTCACAGGAAGTAAATTAGGCAGTCTATAAGCCAGTGCCCAGAGCCTATCAGATAGAGTCCATCTTGTGAGCCCCCAGAACTGGGGAGGGAGAGAGGTCCATTGGGCGGTCAGTTATAATGCCTTATAGATGGGACATGTGGACCTTTAGGAAGTTGAGGATCCATGTTGGGGGGTGGGGTCATTGATTAATAGCGATGGAGCAGGCAAGGGGGGAGGGAGGTAGTGTGGCAGCAAGGGGAATGGACCTATGTGTGAAAGCTTCACAAATTTTTGGTGTTGGCACTCACCCATCATCTGTCCATCCCTGCGCAGTGCTTGGGGAGACTGGGAAGTCTGCTAAAGAGAGTGGTGGAAGTGGGTGGGGGATTGCCATTTCAGCTCACAAGAAACATTTTCAAACAGTCAACAAACAAGCAACATTTAAAACATTACTATTTCTATGTTAAACTAGATGAATATGCCACGATGGCATAGTCACAAAACACAATATTTGTACCTCCGAGGTAGGGTGTCTCATGGGGGGGGCATCTAAAGGTTCAGACTGTCTTATATGCTGTTATTTGAATCATGAATGAGGGGAAAGGGCCCTGCCAGTGGCTGCTTACATGGTAAACAGAGGGCCATTCAGATCCCCATTTGGCCATTCCCCCAGATATCCCCTTGTGAACCCTCCCATTTACCTCCCCCAGACACAAAATCTTAGGTACTTATCTGATTATAAAGAAGATCGATCAGTCTGGTTGATCCTCTTGGGTGGATTTTTTTGTTTCTGGAGAGCTGGTCTCTGGGTTATGGCCTAGCGAGGAACAGGAAGCTATGTTGTATGAGGCTGAGTCCTGTAGCAGCAGGGCAGCATCCGTGGCAGTGGCCCAGGAACTTTCTATGTCATTGGGTTCTGTTCTCTCGAGGGCTATGGAATTAGTGTCCATATCTTCACTGGAGTCTTTATCAGGATGATCGCGGAGCAAAGAATATCTATTTTAAGAGAAGTAGGGACTTGTGTATTGAGGCTCCTCCAATTCTGCCATGTGAGAGTTCTAGTCATATTTATCATCAGAGTGTCTTCGGTCCTGTGGATGTTCATATTGGGAGTGGGGTGGTATTGGGGGCCTCTTTAGAACTTTAGAGCTTTGGGGTTCCAGCTCTTTCCTTGGGGCTTGATGCAATGCTGGCAGTAAGCCATTAAAAATTTCCCTTTTCGTTGGAGCCCATCAGTCTGAGTGAGGACTGGAGTGATCAGCTACTGAGTCAGGGTCAAGTTATGCGACAGATCAGGGCCTAAAGGCCACATTTCTAAAATTTAGGCCATGGTGGCATCTGGAGTGGCAAATTGATGTGAAGTACCATTGAAGGTTATTTTTAGGGTCACAGGGTAACAGACAGCGAATGGAACCTGCAGGTCATGTAAACACCTGTGAACAACTGTCAAGGCTTTCCGTTTTGATGCTAAGTCCCTGGAATAGTCTTGGAAGACCATAATTTGATGTCCCCTCCACTGGCTCTGGTTTAAATGGCTTCCTTCTTGGGGAAATTTAAAATCTGAGCAATGTCTGTCGCCCTGCATGGGTTTGGGTTGGAGGGAGTGGTGTGCCCATTCTATAGTAATTCTGGTGGTAGGTGGGAGCTTAAGGAGTTCTGGGAGAGCTTGCTGTAAAAAGGATAGAGTTTTACCTTCTTTGCATCCCTCTAGGAAGCCTAGGAGCCATAGGTTATCGTGGTGGCTCCTATTTTCTAAGTCATCCAATTTGTCCTGTAGATTGATCTGAACAGCCTGCTCCCACATAGTAGCACAGTCGCCATATAGGATGTCGTCGTGGGTGAATGATTTTTGTTCAGCCCAGTCGAGTCTCACATCAAGTTACTGAACAGAAGCTACTGTAGTATTAGATGCTAAAATTAAGGCGTCTATGCTAGTGATAATAGATGCAAACATTTCTCAAATAGAGGGTTCCTCACCCCCTTTAGAGGAGTGCACCATGTGGCCTTGTATGTGAGGATCACCCAGAGTGAAAGAGATGATAACTTAGTAGTCCTGCATCAAATTCTCCTCAATATCAGCCTGGTAAGAGATGTAGACTTCCGATTACTGATAGTACTAAGTTTCTCAGTTGGGGTTCAACAATAGGCAGATTTTTGTTAGGTTCTGTGCTCTGGGTATGCAGCACTAGAAACTTATGTCACCATCTTGTTTGCCGGTTGGCCTCGCCCCCAATTTTCAATATCTTGACACCAAATTTTCAGCATAGCCATTTCTTCACGGCCCCTCATTAATGTGACAGCTGTCATTTTTCAGATCCTGGCCAAAATGTTTTTATACATCCTGAAAGGTGATTTTGCTGTTGCTGTGCAAAATCACCTTTCAGGCAGGAGTTGAAAATTTTCTCTGCACTTTTTCATGAGGTGGATCATTAGAAGGGTATGTTGAAAATTTGGGGCAAAAATATTAAAAGACAATACAGTTACACTGCCCAACATCATCACCACTACTTTGCATTCTTAACTGTTAATAAAATGATTATTTCAATGAAGCAATTTTTAATGTCACTTTCAATGGTATCAGCACCACACAGACCCTGTGACACCAGTGCATTCAGCGAACACTCAACATTGATAAATGCTTGTTTTAATACAGGTTAATACACTTAGACCCTAATTTTCACAGCCGGGCAATAATGCTGTACAGCCAGTAGCACTACAGAGGAAACAGAGCATAGCCAGCCCTGTGCAATATTCAGACAGTTAGCATGTTCCAATGTAGGTCACTTACTGCCTGAATGTAGGCCATATCAGTACAGTTCATAGTGACTATGCAGTGTGTTGACACAGCATAAGGCTGAATATGGCCCACGGGGGGGGGCACTGGAGGCAGCGCTGCCCGAAAGGGATAGCATTAGGGTTCCTGTGGACCATATTCAGCCCTAGCATGCAAATGAGTCCATTGGGCATGCAAGGTGCTATGGGCCATTTACAGGCCCATTATGGGTTCATTAGCATGCCACACAGCCCCTTCGTATCAATGCTGGCCATGTGGAAAGGTAGAAAAGTATTCCCCAGTGTCTAGTGGTCCCCAACCTCCCAGTCACCCATGCTGAGTTGCTGTATTTGTTAATCCATGGTGCCTATTGGTCCTCCCCCAAATGATTACCACCCCACCTGACCCAGCCACTTAGGACCACACCCCCTCACCCCAGACACTGGTTCTACCACAAACCATGACTGGTACAGCCCTCCACTCACTTCCCTGGTGGGTTGTTGTCTGACTGTCAGTGAGGAGTCATGAGTGCGTTGTACTCAGGATCACACACTAACAATCAGATGATGACTGGCCGAGGAGTTGAGCAGAGGGCTGAACTGGTGTCCAGGGTGTTGGGGGTGCTGGTTGGAGGTGCTCAGTGGATGGGTCAGGTGGGTAATTAACAATTGTTTGGGGGTGGGGGACAACTAGGCAGTAATTAACAAATACAGCAGCCTAGCATGGTCAGTCAGGATTGGGAGGACTATATGGCATCAGGGAATGAACCAATTTAGAACAGCATGGTGATCGGGGTGGGAGGAACCACTGCTCACCAGGGAAAGAAATGTAATAGAACAGCATGCTGATAAAGGGTGGGGGGATCACTGTGTACCAGGGAATGAAACAACATAGAACAGCAAAGTGAGTGGGAGGTGTGGCACTAGGCAACAGGTAATGAAAAGTAATAGAACAACATAGTGATTGGGGTTGGGAGGACCACTAGGTACCACAGAATGAAAAAACATACAACAGCATGGATGATTGAGACGTGGGGGACCACTAGGTACCAGGAAATGACATGTAATGGAACAGCATGGTAATAGGAGGTGGGGGACCACTAGGCTCCAGGGAATTACATGTAATGGAACATCATGGTAATAGGAGGTGGGGGACCACTAGGTACCAGGGAATGAAACATAATAGAACAGCATGGTGATCGGTGGTGAGGGGACCACTAGGCACAAGGGAATGAAAAGAAATGCAACAGCATTGGAGATCAGTGGTTAATCAATAGGTACCAGGGAATAAAATGTAATAGAACAGCATGGTGATCAGGCTTGGGGGGACCACGAGGTACCAGGAAATTTAAAAGGCATACAAGGGCATGGGGGATCAGGTGTGAGGTGACCAGTAGGTACCAGGGAATGAAATGACATAGAACAGCATCAGTGATCAGGGATGGGGAACAGTCATTACATCCTGTTAAGGGTAGGGTTTTGGCAGTGTAAACAGTGATGCAATGGTGAGTGTTTAGTGCTGCTGAAACTATGGAATATACTCATGTGTTTTATATGCATGAGTGATCCCTTGCTTGTGTAGGTGCAGCGGAATATTCTGTGTGGTCATGAAGTTGGGAAAACGTGACACACAAGGGCCTCTGAGCAAGGCCCTGACCTCTGGTGCTATTCATAGCATGGCACTAACAGGGTTAGTGCTGCCCTAATAATTTGAATATGGGGGCCTTAGAGCCTTAATTCTATTTTCAAGAACATTCCAACGTAAGCATAGTAAAGGTTGCTTATATAACCACATGAAAAACAGAATATCTAAGTTAACATACAAGTCCATTAAGTGTCAAAACTATAATACAGTATGTACATTGAGTATCCATATGGCCAGAGGAAAAAAAATATCCTCCTAATAGTTTCACACAGTGGACTCTTTTACCTTTCCTGTTTTAATGATTCCAGAAGAGAAAGTCTAAAACAGCTGTCCCATTTAATTTATGAAGCTATAGAGTATTAAAAACTGCTGCATGTGCTTTTTGTAAGTCAGTGTTTTCATTTCTGGCAGCATACTGATGGTTACACTCTGTAAGGTGGAAAATATTTACATATTACCAGGATACTTGAAGTTAAAAATGTTGCTGAGCTACCTACAGTGGGTACAAGCAATTATAGTTTTGATGTACATGAGCCTTTCAACAATTGCAAGCACAGCTAAACAGATGCTTGTATTTGTATAATTTGCCAGAAAATTATTATTGAAAGTTATAATGTTTTTCTAAGAATCTGTTCATTGTTCATACAGGGGATTAAACTTGTACAGTAAGAGGTAGTAAAATGAAATGATCCACTTAATGTAGCTTTTGTTTACTGTTGTGTGACTAGCTGCCCTACTGTGTGAACTCTTTAAACTTCTTTGCTAGACTATAAGAATGTAATTCATTTAAAAGTAAAGCAGTCTGAAATACGTTCCCTGTATATTACTGATCATTTATTTTTATAACATGGGGTCTGTCCAGTTCTGCCTCCACAGGGGTCAAAACCCCATCAGATAGCTTTAACCCCATCAGATAGATTTAAATGCTTCATTGGCAAGCTTTTAAACTAGTCAAGGGGGGAGGCACTGATAAGCAGCAGGAAAATCCCAGCCTCTCCCTACAAAACAGGGTACTAAATGAGAAAAAGACCAAGTTAGAAAGGTCAGTGGGGGATGCTGCAACAGAAGGTAAAGCCATCAAAAAATGGAGAGCAATGAGTATCAATGCCCGTAGTCTGAGTAACAAGCTTCCTGAATTAGTGGCCTTGATGGAGGAGGAACATCTGGACATTGTGGCAGTCACAGAAACATGGTACACACAAAACCATGACTGGGATGTAAACATACCAGGATACACTATCTACAGGAGGGACAGGGAGGGTAAAAGAGGAGGAGGAGGAGTAGCTCTTTACATAAGGGAAGGAATCAAAGCAACAGAACAAAAGGGTAAAGAGGGAGGAGAAGAAGCACTGTGGGTAAATTTGGAGACCGGCAATGGCACCACAAGCTGCACAGGGGTTGTATACAGACCCCCTTCTCAGGGGGAGGAAATGGACAAGGAAATGATAGAAAGTATACTTAGAATGGCAGAAAAAGGGGAGATATTGCTGATGGGTGATCTGAATATGCCAGATGTTAACTGGAGTGCAGTTGCAGCAGCCACTTCTAAGAGTGGGGTTATTCTAGATGCACTACAGGGGGCATGCCTTAGACAACTAGTATTGGAGTCCACTCGAGAGGGAGCAATCTTAGACCTGGTTCTCTCAAATGGAGATGAAGAGAGGATCACAGATGTAGAAGTGGGTAGCCATCTGGGAACTAACGACCATCCAACAGTATGGTTCACAATAAACACAGCAATAGAGTCAAGCCATACAAAGACAAAGGTACTGGATTTTAGGAGGGCTGACTTTGTCAAAATGGGTGAGTGTCTAAGGAATGCACTAGCAAATGGGCAGGAAGGGTGGAAGAACAATGGGGAATAATAAAACTGCCATCACAGAGGTAACAAGCCTTAGTGTAAAGCAAATAAACAAATGAAACAAGGTAAGAAACCACTATGGTTCTCAAAGGAAGTGGCAGTGAAGGTTCAAGAGAAAAAGAAAGCATTCAGGAAGTACAAGGAATCACAGAAGGAACAGGACAGAGAACTGTATCAGTTAAAGCAAAAGGAAGCTGGGAAGGCAGTCAGAACAGCAAAGGCCCTAACCGAGGAAAAGATAGCCAACTCAGTTAAGAAGGGGGATAAAACCTTTTATAGGTACATCAGGGAGCAAAGGAAGACCAAGGGAGGGATAGTGAGGCTTAATAAAGGGGAGGGAGGGTGGGCAGAGGGTGACTGTGAAAAGGCAGAGATACTAAACAAATATTTTTGCTCAGTATTTACAAAGGAAGAGGGGGAGGTACCTAAAACAAACAGTAGAAACACTCTGGATACAGAAGTTGATACCAGCCCATTTACAGAAGAAAGGGTTCTGAAAGAATTCTTAAAACTGAAGGTGGACAAGCAATGGGGCCTGATGGGATTCATCCCAGAATTCTAAAAGAACTAAGGGTAGAACTAGTGACACCATTGACTACCCTCTTTAACAAATCATGGGAGGATGGGGTGGTACCCGAGGACTGGAGGAGGGCAGATGTGATTCCCCTTCACAAAAGTGGGAGCAAGGCAGAATCAGAAAACTACAGACCTGTTAGTTTAACCTCAGTGGTAGGGAAAATGATGGAATCACTTCTGAAGGAAAGAATTGTTGAGTATCTAGAGGCCAGAGGGGCACAGGACCCAAGGCAGCATGGATTCACAGCGGGAAGGTCATGCCAGACAAATCTGATAGATTTCTTTGACTGGGTGACCAAAGTAGTTGATCAGGGAGGGGCTGTGGACATGGCCTACCTAGACTTCAGCAAGGCATTTGACACAGTCCCACACAAAAGATTAATATACAAGTTAGCTAGCCTGGGAGTGGGTCCCAAGATGACAGCCTGGGTAAAGAATTGGCTGGGTAATAGGACACAGAGAGTAATAGTAAATGGAGTCCACTCTGAAAAAAGAGGGGGGTTAGTAGTGGGGTACCGCAGGGTTCAGTATTAGGACCGGTCCTCTTCAATGTCTTTATAAGAGACATTGCAGAGGGACTGGAAGGAAAAGTATGTCTCTTTGCAGATGACACAAAGATCTGCAACAGAGTTGATGCACAAGGTGGAGTGGAAAGGATGAGAAGGGACTTGGCAAGGTTACAGGAATGGTCAAATGTATGGCAGCTTAGATTCAATGCTAAGAAGTGCAAGGTAATGCACCTGGGAAACAAAAACCCAGGGGAAGAGTACACAATGGGGGGGTGAGATACTAACAACAACAAAAATGGAAAGGGACCTGGGGGTAGTCACATCAGATGACCTAAAGGTGGGCAAGCAATGTGAGAGGGCAGCAAGGAGGGCTGGGGGATACTGGGATGCATAGGGAGAGGCATCACCAGTAGAAAACAGGAAGTTATTATCCCTCTGTACAGACAGCTGGTGAGACCCCATCTGGAGTACTGTGTGCAGTTCTGGAGACCCAGTCTCCACAAAGACATAGACAGGATGGAAGCTGTCCAGAGGAGGCTAACTAAAATGGTGCAGGGTCTGCACCGGAAGACATATGAAGAGAGACTTAAGGAGCTTAATATGTATAGCCTCGAGGAAAGGAGGGAGAGTGGGGACATGATAGAAACTTTCAAGTACCTCAAGGGAATCAACAAAGTCCAAGATGGTAGCATCTTTCAAAAAAAGAGGCATTCAAGAACAAGGGGGCACAATTTGAAGATAGAAGGGGGGCGGCTCAGAGGTTATTTAAGGAAGTATTTTTTCACAGAGAGGGTTGTGGATGTATGGAGCGGCCTTCCAGAGAAGGCTGTGGAGTCAAAAACAGTGGTGGAATTCAAGCATGCATGGGACAGTCATAAGGCAATTCTAGGGGGTGGGGGTAGGAAGAAGTATGCTGCTGGTTAACTAGGATCTGCAGCTTATCCATCAGGTAGGGAAATGGGCAGACTGGGTGGGCCAAGCGGTCCTTATCTGCCATCAAATTCTATGTTTCTATGTTTCTATGTTATTCACTGACACAGCACAACCTCCATTTAAGGGTACACTAACATGAGAACAGCCTGTTAGAGTCACACAATGAACATTAAAATCACAGAACCACACAACCTGACACTACACTAATCAAACATCCACATGACACAAACTACCATACAACTACCTCCATGTCATAATTAAATAACAACATGGCAAAAATGATCATAGATCCCTTCCCACTGCACAGACAAAATTATTCCAGATGCATGCACTGGAAACCCAACCATTCAAAGAAAACACAACACCTAACAAAGGAAACTAAGGGCCCAATATTCAAAAGCATCAGGCTACATCATGCATGTGCCTGTTCCGCGCATCTCAACTGAGCTTGCGCAAAAAAATGATATATTCAGAAGGTGCACCATAAAATGCAGTCACGCATATGTAGCTGTATATGCCAAACTTGCACAATCACACAGTGGGAGATGCTCAGTGCGGCAGGTGCCCAGAGCCCAGTGTGGAGCATATGGAAGTGCACAAAGTAAAGCCACTTGCGTGGTGTGCAGATTTACAATATTCAGCCAGGATATGCAAATGGCCCCATTGCACAATCAGCGCCCACACAGCATATTTGCATCTCATTACTGGAATGTATTCAGTCCATTTGCATACCATTGTCATGCGCAGTTCCAGCATTATAGGGCAGCACTACCACTCCACAAAGGTGATCAGGAGGTACTGCAGCCTAGCAGGTAGATGGGAATACATGGTTGTGTGTTGGTGGACTGTAGCGACCTTAGTACAGTGCTACATACCCCCCAACAAATTAGAACCCAAATCTTTGTCAAGGTGTGTGGCAACTGGTCAGATTGTATGGCACAGCATAACACATGACATTGCAAGCTTGGAAGACTATGGAAATAAGTGCACGCATATTGCTAATGTATGCTGATAACCAAGCATCCCACAGTATCATACAATGCTGCATAACAGTCTCAGTGGTCATCATCACATCAAAAACCACAGGTGGGGGCTGGAGAGTAGAAGTGTGTGAACTATGAGTCAGCGTATCAGGAGTTGGACAAGTCAGCTGGATCTGGGCTGGGGAAAGGGACTACTGCGCTCAGTACAGCAGGCCAGTGGATGGTAAATAATCAATAAAACAATAAATAGCGGAAAAGAAAGAAAGAAAGACAGACTAAAAGCATACCATTAGGGGGACACAAAGAATCCTCTGTAAGTGAGGAAAGACCCACATTAACAGCACAGCAGTTCCACCAACACAGCAGTTCCAACTACTTGCCCAAACAGCACTATGAGTAGACTTGCCCATCAAAAAATGGCAAACATCTTTTTTAATTGTATTTTTTATTATTGTTTTCCTTTTTACATAACAGCCATTGTATAATCCCAATAATGCCCTCCAGGGTGTGTCTCAAGCTGGAAATAATGTCACTTCTCTGATTTTGTATGCACTCGGCCTGTAGCCGCATGCCCGACCACCCAAGGTGTGATGTTATTCCAGCACAACTTATACTCTGTCATGCATTATTGCTTGATCAATACACAGTTATGATAGCTGTACTGATACAGTCACATTACTATGACAATTTCATAGGTTCACCATGAAAATAAAATTTACTTTGTTTTGATGAAAGAACATTTTTCCCAATTTTTTTTAAATGGAGCAATTTTATTGAAGAGTAAACTATGTTACTAAAAATGAAAAGAATGAGGTAGGGGTCCAAGTCAAAAAAGAATAAATTATAATATTATTTTAGATGATTTGTAAATCAACCAAAACAGGCAAAATAATTACTTGAGCAAGCACAAGCAAACATTTAATAACCCATAAAGAAAAGAAAATATAAAAATAGCTACCAAACCAGGTTGTTGTATAAAATAAACTAATTATTCTTTAAGCTTTCAGAGAGCGGTACCTCTGCTGTTCCCTCCATGAGGAAAAGTATCAATCATTATTAAATTCTGCATGAATCTTCAAAATAATTACATAGAAGCCTTTCATCCACGAGTTAAGGCCCTCTTTCCTTACTGTACCTCTGGTTATTCTTCAAAATAGTCACATTTCTTTGTATCCTGCAGTTTCATTTTGTGGGCCATATGCAAAGCAGGTACTGTACATCAATGGGCACAGTCCCAGATCTGTAGCTTACTTTGGGTATGGCTATATGGCCCTATGCATAGCAAGTGCTTTGTTGAGCACAGCCTGACCTGTAGCTTGCTTTCAGCATGGCCCTGTGCACCATGCACAAAGCAGCTGAACCATCAGGTATGGCCCCCAGCCAGTAGCTTACTTTGCACATGGCGCTATGGGTCATATATAAAGCCGCTGACCCATGGGGCATTTACTTGAGCCTGCAACTTGCTTTGGTCACACTTTATTTTAAGTGTCAGTTTCAATGCAACTGTGGGGAAGATTCATGCATTACATGCAAAAGGGAGAATTATACTATAGAGAACAGTGAAGAAGGGCTAGCACCACTCACTAAGCCAAAATAGTGAATACATATATCACAAGGTAAAAGTGCAAATATATTTTATTGACTTACAAATATGAGATAAAATAGAACTGGGAATGCAGCTAAAAGTTCCAGCTTCTGCTAATAAATACCCAATGGCATTTCATGCCCTTCACTGGCACTTTATCAAGGGTAACTAGATTACTAATTTTTGCTGTTTAAGTATGCTTATACATCATGATGCCATTACAGATATTATGCTTTAAAGCAATTAAAGACCCTCAAACCACATATAATTTTAAGTACTTGTTTGGGGCAGCATTCTGAGGTGACCCTTCCATTTGTTTTAATTAATTACACTATTGTTACATGTTTGTTGCATGTAACTGCATTGCAGTTGCAATGCAGTTACAGTATACTGTAGTTACACTGTAACTACAGTGTAGTTAAGGAAACTTAAAGTATCTTAAACTTAAAGTAAAGTGTTACCTTTGCTTCAAGTATGGCCCTAAAAAGCCATCTGTATTTTCCCAATTTTTGAGATCATAGTTTCATGGAAGTTATATCTTGCAAAATGGATTGAGAGTTTTTAAAACAGAATCTATTTTCATCACATCCCACCTTTAAGATGGGGAGAGGGGACTGTGTTGGTGGAGAGAAATGGGCATGGATGACTTCCAGAACTTGGAGGGGGTGATTAAAGAGATGTATGCAAGTTTCCCAAATGCCTTTTTCACATAGTATACTATTACCAGTCATGCTTCAGATGTTGAAGAAGCAGCAATTGGTTTTGTGAAAAAAAAATCAGTCATAACCATTTTATTTGTTTTATTAGAGCTTTGTGGCTGACCTTTCTGTTTTCTCTGTGCAGCCACACCACCAGAATAATGTAATTCAAGGGAGCTGTCAATGTTTTATATACAGCAACAAGGAAATCTGGGTAAATTATAAAGTTGACTTAAATGTTCCTTACTCAGAGGTGCAGTTTATTATTTTGATAGTGGGGACTGCATTATGGCACCTTATATGTAAATGTACATAGCAAGGCATTGTGAGTACAATTAGAAGTTATTTTCCAATTTCCTTACTGTGAAGTGCAGTCTCCTACTTCTGTCGTGGCTTCAACAATATAAGCTCACATGTGTTTATTTTCAAAACAAGGCATTGTTCATACAGTATCTAGCTGACAAGATTTCTTTACTGAGAGATGTAGTTTCCTATTTCTGTAATTTAGTGAACAAAGAAATATAATTCTCTGTATACTAATTTATATAGTAATGGAACTGTGGGTATAGTAATTAGGTGATTTTTCTATCTCCCTAATCAAAGTGCTGTCTCCTATTCCGTTAGTGTTTATAGCAGTACCATCTGTAGAAAATCTTCTGGAAGAATGTTTTTGTGATGCAGGTAGACCAAAAAAGATAATTTGCCATTCTGTGTAGATGTTGTTTCACTTTTACGTCCTGCTGGTGAAGTGACAGGTCTGAAGTGACAGCTCCTGTCAGAATGTGGGAGTGTGATGATACCTTTCTATGTTTATGTTTTAAGGCTTGCATGGCTGTAAGTAGCTCAGGAGTGTAATTATGGGTCAGTGGTTACATGGGTCTGAGCTGCTTTCAGAAAAACAAATCACTCGAATGCTTCTACATGTTTAAATGTTAGATACAGCTACAGTAAATTTTGGTTGTGTGTACATAGTTGGGGAAAGGAATTTATGTGCACACAACCAAAAATGCACTTAACCGAAATGCGGTAAATGCTTTTCTAACTCACATACACTCACATAATTACTCATATGCTTGTATGTTCATAAAAAGAAGATTTATTAAGCTAAAGGCAATTAAAATGCAGAAAGTGCTTGTGTGCTATCATAAACATTACATTCTATTGCACAGTACTAACAAGCGAGTTAAAGTAATGTAATTTTAAAAGTCACTTAAATCAGTAATCTGACTTTGCAGGGTGTTTGTTTTTGCCAGTCTCTAAAGATTTCTTTCAAAGCAATAAAACCAATTAAAATCAGTTTGCTCCTTAGTTTCAATATAGCGCCGTACCTTACGCATCATCGCCCTTAGTTTCAATATAGCGCCGTACCTTACGCATCATCGCCCATATCTCTGTAGTACTCGAGGGGGTCGTCTTCCTCCTTATCCTCCTCACAGTCTGCTGCTATGTCTTGTGATCCTATAACAGAAGTGCAGATTTTAGCATCTGTTAGCTTGCCCGAGGTTGGTTCTTCTGAATTGATAGCCAGACAAGCTTCAAAGTCCTCAGCCAGCATACTGGGTGGGGGTGCAATTTATCCAGGTCCATGGGGTCCGTGGCATTGTGTGGTTCCTGTACCTGTTTAGTCTGCTCACTTAGTCCAGCCTTCCAGAAGCAGTTGTGGATGGTGTCTGATGAAACGTCTGCCCATGATTGGCTAACCAGGTGTATGGCATCTAAGATGTTTAACGCATTTGCCTTAGCATTGAATGCTGCAGTTTCTGTGTCGATGTCATGCACAATTTTGGACAAGATTCTATGGTGATAGTGCTGTTTTAAACTGTAGATCACACCTTGATCCATTGGCTGGATTATCGAGATCACACCTTGATCCATTGGCTGGATTACCGAAGTGCAATTCGGGGGTAATAGCAGGGAGCAACACAGATCAGCATGCAAGGAAGGTAGGAGCCAAATGTTAATGGGAAGGTTGGTAACTCACAGTGCTAATATGTTCCACTAGTAATACTGAATGGAACCACATTAGTACAATCAACTGTTAATGAGTTGTTAATTGTTTGTGGTCAAAAAATAGCACTCTCAACTAGGTGTCAAGTCACTATTGTGGTACTCAGGCTGATTAGAAAAAAGGCACACAACCAAATTGTTTAAAACAGATCTTATAGTAATTGAATCATGACCATGGGATATTGTGCACACATCCAAAAAGTGCACACAGCTGAAAGGCACACAAGTAGAATAGACTGTATTTGCAACGAATGTAAAGAGTCAGTTAAAAACTGACAGTGTCCCTTTAAAAATGTTGTTCCTCTTGCATGATGTCATGGTTAGGGGCAGCGTCACAGAGAAAAAAAGGGGGCAGGGTTATGAAAATGAAACAGAGCATGGAAATAAAAGGATTTTGTCATGGAAGACAGCACTTTTTAGCAGTTTGAATGGTAGGAGACTGATTCACAACACCTACAGGTTTCTACTCCCATTTGTCATGGCACACTTGCATAAATTACTTCAAACAACGTAGTCAATGAACACACTTGGACCAAATTCAAGTTTCAACTCTTAGTCTTTTTGAGCAATTGATGAGCAAAAAGAAAAAAGTCTTAACTATATTTTTTCATGTTTCCAAACCTCAAGAACTTTGAAACCCTCAAACTGTGTCATCAAATTTTCTGTATCCACAGATTCAGGACAGAAACGTGGTGAAGTTATGATTTGTTCTGATTGGTTCTAATTTGTTCTGATTTATTGAAAAATATTTGACAAAATGCAAAAAAATGCATAAAAGTGTCCAAAGTCGGTAACATTTGACACAAAGGCCCAAAGGAAATAATTTAATGGATTATTTATATAAAAATGAATGTAAAACTGATAAAAAAGCAATCACTTGCTACTAGTCCCTTCATGACTGGCCTGTACTGGTAGCATATCCTGCTCGGGTCAGAGACATGAGCGTGCTGGGAGAGGCAGAGAGAGATGGAGAGAGAGAGACAGATGCATGCAAATACTTATATCATAGCATCACCAAGTACTGCAGGCACTGCCAGGCAGCTAAGATTTTTTTTATTAATGATGCTGTGTGGGTATTATTTTGATGGATGTTCCAGTCAGAGCTGAACAGGACAAAGAAATGGATATAAATGATCAAATGAGCAGCACTAAGGGATCCCACCATCCCACCCTGCCTACCCATGTGAATTATGCAACTGCTTTGCATTCCCCGGTGCACTGTGGTATATGGTACACTACCTGGTCCAAGAGGTGGTAATGTTTTCTAGTACTGCAACTATGTCTCCTGAATCTGATCAATACGCTGAATCCTTAAAGAAGAAAAACAAAAGACATAGTGATCACCACCACCCAGGCAGGCAGCCAGTCACACATCGGATCGGTCAAGTGTAGAGTAGTCATAAAAATGTTTGCCACTGCTACCTGAAGACCTGATGACAAACACACAACATAATGACATCCTTCCTAGTTCCACATTTGCTGCCAGACACTGCCAAGTAATTTAAGAATCAAAAATAAAATACAGTAATATAATAATCTCAGACAAGTTACTATAAGTGAAATGTAACCAGCCTAATATACCACTCACACACAAACAATAAAGAAATTATACGAATTTTCAATGTAGTGGCATTTATTTCAGTGAAGTAATCACAGCCAACTATCGGGGATGTGAGAAATATACAAATACTCAGTTTCTGGTTTTCAGGCATCTGCTAAGCCATTCACTGTACAAAAATTAAAACAGTACAGTCAGGATCAGTTGCTGAGGGCACAAAAGTGACATGTAGTTGTAGTAAGGACTGGAGTAAGGACAAAAAGTGATAAGTAGTAGTCATGACTCATGAGGATAAAAAGTGCTAGTAGTAGTAGACAACAGTACCCTACCTTCAAGATCAGATAGTGGTACCAGGTAACGCCAAGTAAGTTTGTGCATGAAATGCAGTTGCGTGCTGTATTTCGACTCTGAATCTACTGATGTTATTATATTTTTTTCTATTCTGTGCTGCTTATGTGATCATTCAAGTAATAGTGGCCTGGTCTAGTCAACCCTGACCTGATTCGTTGCAATTAATTGCTACCTCATGTAGTAGACCCTTTTCACAAAAGATTTTCACCCCAGGCACACATTCATATAAGTGTTTTGTGGATAGGGCCTGCTCAGAACAGTTAGTGTATGTTTTATTAAGGCATCATATTTGATATTAAAGTTGGGAATGTTGGCTTTGAGAAATGTGAGGTGCTCAGCATTTTCAGGGTGTCAAACAGGATTGTGTGTCAGTAATAGCGTTACCAGCTGAACTAAACAATCATTCTGAACAGACACTAGTCAAAGGGCAATTCATGTACTGTACTTCACTGCATTGTTTACTAAAGCTGGCCATATATTTTGTTTGGATTTCCAGTATTGCAAAGGATCAGCATTCCAGCTTATATTGGACTCTGCCAGGTACATTTCAACAATGGTCTGTGTTAAGGCTGTGTTACAAAAGGCAGGTGAAGAAGATGTTACAATTACATCTTCTTAGTAACTCCAGAGACATGAAGCTGAACCAAGTGACTGTGAGACAGTGCTATGCTTGGCTGGTGGTGAAGAAGAAGATTCAGCTGCAGTGGCAGAGGAGGAAGAGGAAGAAAATGCAGCAACAGTAGAGAATGGGGCCACCTTATGCTGTGTTGTGTCATGAAGAAGATTCTGAATGTGGTGCTGCTGTTGTACTCTGTTCCACGACAGCACACACCTCATCAAATTGTTCTTATTTGTTATCTCGAAACAAGTGTCATCATCACTCAATAGTTGCTTCGATTTGTATTGTGGGTCCACGATTGTTGCTTTAATGTAGTACTCAGAATGAAGCATTTTACATAGTTTGTCATCTTCAACTTTTTTGATCATACGTCTCATTAGATCTTGTTGTACTCAGGGCACAATCTGTATGTGTCAGCAGCACCACTGGCAGCCTGTGTGATCATGGAACTGTCTTGCTTCTCTAACTTTCCCCTAATCAGATTAAATCTGAATTTTAAAATGTTTACTAGGGTTATCACCTGGCTGACAGTTGTTGTGTTTGCACTAATCTCCCTGGTGATTTCCTCAAATGGCTGGAGCAGGAAAATTAGAAACTCCAGCATTGCCCACTGTGGTGCAGTATGTCTGCATCACCAATTTTATTTTCCAAGGTGTATTGCCTGACAGCTTTCTTTTGTTCCAGCAACCTTTGTAACATATATTGTAAAAGGTCGAATTCCACCGAGTAGAAATGTTTTTGATCAGTCTGTGCAAAGGTAAACTTAGCTCCTGCTGTATTTTTTCAGACAGGTGATGGACTTTGCTTGAGTGACTGAAATGAGTGCAAGTTCAAGTTCAAGCTTATTGCAGGAAAGACTCCGTTGAGCAAGCTCATTCACAAAGAGGTCCTGAGGCACATACACATACAGTTCGCAATTACATAGACAGGAGATATAAAATGTAGAAAAGGAAAAAATGTATAATGCAAGAGGTATACACAATAGAAGTCCTTATGCTACATATGCTGTACAGTCCAGCTTTAACCTTGCCCTAAATTATGCAACATATTTCAGCTTAATAAGTAGAGGGCCAGTTGGTACCTAGGATGTTGACTTGGCGTTGGGGGCCTAGAAGCACCTACGTATGTCTTTTAATTTAGAGATAGCTAGTGTTTTGTAGGAGTTAATTGATACAATGCTGGTTAGCTTCAGCATGGCTTGTAGTTGGTTCCAAATGTTTGGGAGGGCATATGAGACAGCTTTTTGGCCAGCTGTGGTACGTGTTCTGGGAACATCTAGTAGGATAAGGTCGGATTTCCTTAGGGAGTAGGCGCTATGCGAGATGTGTATGAGAGATGTTAAATAGACAGGCAGTCTGTGGAGTAGTAATTTGAGGGTCCAAATGCCAGCATGCAGGAGGCATCTGGTGGCAAGAGAGGTTCACCCAACTGCTACATAAAGATCACAGTGGTGGGTCCTGTATGCAGAGTTAGTAATAAAGCGAAGAGCATGGTGACAGAGTATGTCCAGTTTAGATAGGCTCAAGGTTGGGGAGGAGGTAAAGATAATGTCTCAGTAGTCAAGCAAGGGAAGGAATGTTGCTTGGACAAGTCTTTTGCTGATCGTGAGACAAAAGAGGGTCCTATTTCTAAAGAAGAAACCCAAGTGTGCCTTAAGCCTCTTTGATGGATCCTCGCTGTGGTCATTGAAGGAAAGCTTGTTGTCTATCCGCATACCTAGATATTTAAATTTAGGTGCGACTTACAAGGGTTCACCTAGGGAGGTAACTATGAAGATTTTAGGTGGGGTAGGTTGGGCACCAGACAAGGCAAGTCTCGAGAAAATCATTGTCTTAGTTTTTTTGGCATTTAAGAGAAGCTTGGCATTGATAAGGTTGCTTTCAAATGGATAAAGTCAACTAGTGCTTCCTGACTTCAGTTAAGAACGAGCCTGATGCTTACAAAACGTATCATCCATAAAAGAAATGTATGGTAGAGTTCTTTTCACGGAGTCAAGGTTGTTGATGTACAGGAAAAAAGTTGGTCCTAGGATGGAGCCTTGAGGGACTACTCTGGCAATTGGAAGGGGGGCAGATAGTAGGCCATCAGCTTTGACTTTTTGTATACTTCCTGTGAGATAACTGTTAAACCACTGTAAGGCAAGTGGAGTGGCACCTATGTAGGCAAGACAGGTGATTAGGAGGTGATGGTCTAGAAAGACTGCACCAGTAACCTTCTTGGTGTCCATAGCATGGATCCAGTCATTAGAGACTTTAGCCAAGGCTGAGATGGTACTGTTCTTTGACCTGAAGCCAGATTGGGCCGGGTTTAGGAGTGAGTGCGCTTCAAGGTGATTTTTTAGTTGGTTGTATGTAAGTTTTTCCAGCACTTTGGAGAGAATGGGTAAGATAGAGATAGGATGGTAGTTGCTTAAGTCACAAGGATCTCCTGATTTGAAGAGAGAAAGAACATGGGCAGATTTCCAGCAGGACGGAACATTGGCTGTGGTAATAGAGAGGTTGAAGATGTGAAGGATGGGGGGCTGTGAGCTGGGCATAGCCTAACCACAAGAAAAATGATTCAAGGCCATCGTCCAAGCACTTTTCTTGGTGTCAAGGCTAAGAATTATGTCTTCGACTTCTTTGTAGCTAAACAGGCACAACTGGAGGAGATGAGGTGGAGTAGCATGTGTAGAATCTGGGCTAGTGTTGCTATTCACTGGACTAGCGTATGGGGAGGAGTTGAATGCCAACCTGAGTGCATATTCTTTTAGTAGTGCTAACGAGAGCCTTAATCTCCCTGTTGTCATCTAGAAAACCTCAAACTATTATATTTAAACAATGCACAAAGCAGCGGATGTGAGCAAAGCCCCGTCCTCCAAGGTCTTCCTGATGTTGGATCCATTATCTGCAACTATAAAGCCAACTGACAGTGCCTGTGAAGTGAGCCATAGCTGTTTTGGTTTTTGGAGTTGTTCATTGATGTTGTATGAGGTATGTTCAGATGGAAAATAAAACATTCTTAGAACAGCAAACTGATGCTTCACTGTCCCCAGTCCCACATGAATTATCAAAACATGCCCAATGTGCCATGACAAACATGAAGGGTTCAGGCTGACAGCTTGTCCAGATATCTGTTTTGAGATACACCACACTCTCAACAGCATTGTACAAGATGCATCTTAATTTTTTACATATGACATTGTAAAGTTCTTGAATCCCTGTTGTCAAGAAGTATTTTCATGATGGTATACTATACCATCCACCTCCACCTGGGAGGGGAGGCGCTGGAGGCCTCAATAGGGGAAAAAGACCTAGGGGTCATGGTGGATACATGTATGAATAATTCTGAGCAGTGCAGGAGAGCAGCAAGCAAGGCAAACAGGATGCTGGGATGCATCGTAAGGGGGATCACCTCTAGGAGCAAGGAAGTGATTCTGCCGCTGTACAATGGACTGGTTAGACCACACCTTGAGTACTGTGTACAGTACTGGAGACCACACTTGAAGAGGGACATACAGCTCCTGGAGAGGGTACAGAGGAGGGCAACAAAGATGATGCGAGGGCTAGGGGATTTGACTTATGAGGACAGACTTGAGGAGCTCTGCCTCAAGGGAATAAATAGGGTAAACATAGAGGGGATCTTTAGACTAAAGCAGGGAGGTATCACCAGAGGGCATGGTTTGAAGTTGGAAGGTGGAAGGGTGAGGGGGGAAAGAGGAGGAGGTTTTTCACCGAGAGAGTGGTGAACCCTTGGAATGCACTGCCTGGTGAGCTGGTTCAGAGATCCACAGTGGAGGGCTTCAAGAGAGGGTGGGACAGACACAGAAAGTGGATGTATCAGATGATGGCCTGTCCCGGGGGGGTGGGGATGGATGATTGGGGTTTCTGGAGAACAAGGGATGGGAGGGTCTCGGCATCCAACTAAGGATCTAGGTTCGAGCAGACTTGATAGACCGTAAGGCCTAATCTGCTGGCAAATAGTATGTTAGTATATCGAGCCGCCTGAATTCTATATGTTCAACCACATTATATAGTAGTAAATCAATAGCTGTCATTTCTGAATTTTTTTTTGGTTATTGTAACAGCAACAGGGTGAGTTGAGGCATAGTTGGCTTTACACTCATATATATATTTGAGATGGTAAGCTGTCTCCTTAAAGGAGGAGAGCTTTTGAACACATGGTCACTTTCAGTATCAGTAACAATAGGAGGAGTTCTTCAAATGGGAGAAAGTGGTGGTGCCCTGGCCATGATGTGTCCTGCTGTGTGGCCATCCCATGGCACATACGTGTCACTGCCCATGACGTTGGCGACATCATCATCGGTGACGGACTCAGCACCGGCCCCAGGCACAGCATGCTAGCATCCGTAGACGCCGGCATGCTGGGACACAGGCGGGGCTTCCTCCGCACCTGTTACAACAACATCAGTGTGGACAGCCAGGCAGCCCCACTGTCGCACTGAGCCACGTATACCTGTGGAGGTGGATGGGCCCTCCTCCATCTCCAGCTAACTGTCCTCAGTGGACAGGTCCACCACCGCTGACCCATGCAGATGCTCAGGATCTGTAAGGGAAAGCAAAGTTGCATTACTGCATGTGACCTACCCTGCCCCCCCATAGACAGACCATGACTTACCATGCAGTGATGGGCCACCACCCATCTGGAAGCCACCACCCGGAACACCCTCAATGGCACTACGCTGCATGCTTCCAGCAATCCTCTCCTCCTGTGGGGTCAGGTGTATCACCTCCAGCTGTCCCCCATCCATTGCAGCTCGTGCTGCCCTGATGGCAGCCATCTTCTCCTTTATCCTCCTCCTGTCCATGCCCATCTTTTTCTTGCACTCCTGCACGGAGTGCTGGTGGCTGCCATGCAGGTTCACAGCATGTGCCACCTCCTCCCTTGCAGCAGCATGGGCTTGAGGTGTTCCCTGCCGTCCGCTGAAAAGCGGCTCCTGATCCAGGTAGGCTTCAAACAGGGCTTGGTCTCGGCCTTGGTAAAGTTAGGCCTCCTCCTCCTCCCACCACTGTGTTCCTCCTCTCCCACAACTTGCTCAGTCATTATTTAGCCTGTAAGAATGGCAGTTGTTACCTGTGACTGTGCAGTCCCATACATGTCCCTAAATCCACAGTCCACACTCCCAAACAGCATGCAACTCACCAATAGACTGCAGTAACTGACTATGGCCACTGCAGCCCAATGTCACACTTTTATAGTGCAACCCATGCAAATGAGGTGAGGCGCCACTTTAAGTGGATGCAAATTGCAGTGCTGCCCCATTGAATGGCTGATTAGATGATTTGCATATGACGGCTGAATATCGCACTTTTGCGCTTTGCGCAATTGTGTTGAACGTGCTGAGCCAATGGCGCAGTTCTGTGACATGCGCAGTACACACCTCACTGTGCATGCCCAGGTTGCTGATGCAGGGGTCTGCCGCACTGCTGATGTGCTGTGTATGGTAAGCATTGCAGGGCATGGCCACCATTGTGCCAGTGGCGCTATAGCGATGTTCACCTACATGGCGCTGTGGCACTGGGCCATCATAGGTGCACTGGGGCAACTGCGCGGTAGGCCGCTACTGGCGGTAGCACACAGGCAGCCAATCGCGTTACATGCATTGGGTTCCAATAGTGCTGTGGGTGTCCGTGCGCCAGAGACCCTTGACCCTGTTCCCGACCTTTGCCCCCTAGGTGCCAGGCGTCAGGCATGGGTGCACCTCTATCATGCTGTTCAGTGACAGCACGATAGGGAATGGCAGTGCTGTACTGCGCAGCATCTGCACGTGGGGAGCCACACTGCAGAGTGCCATATTTGCAGATAGAGCAGACAGCATGGTGTGCAGGAGGGCTGCTCGGTGGTCGCAAATAGAGCTGGCCAACCTAGTGGCCATTATGGAGCCACACCATGGGTCACTGTTCGGGGAGGCACCCCTGGACAGGTCCAGGACCCAGGTGTGGGAGGAGGTGGCCACTGCATTCGAGGAGGCCACAGGATGGGGGAGAAGTGCAGAGCAGTGCCGCCATAGGTATGGGGACCTGCGGCGGAGGGAGCCGGAGCTGCTAGCCCACCTGCGGGCATGTGCCAGGAGGGGCACAGTGCCACGGCCAGGTAGGTGTTACGTTAACACACTTTTATCTTCCATATGGGTATTACAGTAGTATGTGTCCAGCACATAGGGGACGGACCATCTGGGGTTGGCTGTGGTGGTGTTATCAGGGTGTGGGGTGGGTGGGTCTGGCTGGGTGGGAGGGCACACACCTGGGGGCAGGGGCTTTGCTATGGGATTGTACTGATGTTCCTCTCTCCATGTTTGCACCACAGGCCTGGAGGGATATGCTTGCCCATGATCTTGCGGCAGGAGGAACAGAGGAAGCCAGGTGGGCGAGAGCCCACACGCCCAATGGACGGCCCGATGATGGTGAGTACCATAACTCCATGATTACTATTGCATGCTGTGTAACAGGGTGGGCAGCGGGGCATGGCCACCATCCATCGACACCACTGCCATGCATGCACCTTGTTACAGTCAACACTGTCCAGTGGCAATGCATGTCTGGGAGTGCATCAGTGGTGGTCCATGTGTGCACCGGGTACATGGCTGTGCCACTGCCTTTGCACCACATAGCCATGTCACTAAACAGCCATGGTGGTACTGTGCATGACTTGGCCGGTGGGTGTGTGCAGTGTTTCGCATGGCTGTATGCACCTGGGTGGGCAGGTCATGTGGACATGATCACTGTGGGTGGTCACACACCATCACAGAGTATGTCCCATGGCCGTATGCCATGCACAGTGGGTGGGCTGTATGGGGCTGTGCATTCACACTTATTGACTGTGCTCCCTTGTCCTAGGTACACGCCATCCACGAGAAATCAGGGAGGTGCTTCAGGAGATCCTGCAGGTGGCAAGGCGTCACTGGACATCCTCCACAGGATTGATGATACCGGGGTCCTGTGGAGGCACCGACAGAGACGGAGCCAGAGTGGGGAGCAGCGCTCCCGCTAGGAGTCCCTCAGCCCCTGAAATCCCCTACCCCCCTTGGACCCACCCTCACACTCCTCCTTTCCTGTCCCATTTGTCCACCCTGCCCTTACCCACCCCACCGTGTTTGTGACCCTCAACCCCACCTTGTATATATTTTGTAAATTGTTTTGTAAATCGTTAACTTTTATATGTTTTTTCAATACAGTTATTTTGATATGAATACTGTGGTGGTCTCTGATTTGCAGCAGGCTATAGGTACTCAGCTGCAGTGGTGTGCATAGCGTCAGGGGTGGTGTGGTCATGGATATGTGTGTGTGTGTCCATGTGGAGGTGACTATGGTGTGGGGGTAGCTATCAGTCTGTGTCTGTGGTGTGTGTGTTGTTCCCTGTGCACTGGATGACTGTGTGCAGTGGTCCATGGTGCATGCTCTGTGTCCATGGCGCCCCTATCAGCCCGTCCATGGCCTGTGCAGCTGACACACATGCATGTCTGTGACCTGCATGGTCCGCTGGCATGTCAGTGGTGGCAGTCCCTGCGGGGCAGCCACTGTACCCGTCACACTGCAGGGTTGCCTCCTGTCACTGGTGTGGTGTATGTCTGCCTTGGGTGACACTGTGGCCTCCACAGTTGTTGTCCCACCTCCATGCTGTGCCTTGTGTGTGTTGCAGGGGATGTGCACCACTGTCTGTGACTTGTGCTTCGGGAAATGCTGGTGGTGTATGAGTCCACAGTGCCTGCACAGGGTGGCTGGCACTCCAGTGCTATGGAGGACTGTGGGTTGTGTGTACACAGTTTACATGGGCCCATGCTGGGGGCTTGGTTGCCCTGCCACTGCGACCCTGTGTTGTTGTGCACTTGGGTATGGGTGGGTGTCTGTCCATGCACTGTGTGGCATCCGGTGTGGTGCATGCTTCCACGCACCACTGTGGGTGTCTGTGCTGGCTGTTGTGGCCAGTGCTGGGTCGGGATGTGTCATTGGGATACTGTGCAGGGTGCTATACCACTGGTGGCAGTGTCCAGGGCATGCCCTGTCCCATGTGGGGTACCTCATGTGCCGACCCATGGTTGGTCTCTCAGCAGTACCTCGGGGGGACTGTGCATGGTGGCACTGTGTATGCTGTTGTTGCATTACTGTGTGCTGCCACCCGTTGATGGGTGCTTGTGGTGGGGCTGCCTTGCATGGTTCTGTGGTGCACAGGGTTGCAGTCTCACAGTGGGGGTGGTGGCATGCATGGGGTTTCCTGCAGTGGTGGTCGCTGCTCCTGGACAGGGTGTCTAGGGGTCATGGTGCAGGGTGTGCTCTGCATTGGGGGATGGTGTGGCATGGGGTGGTCAGCCCTCCTTGTGTGCCAGTCACAGCTTGCCGGGGGTGTGTGTGTGATGGTGCACCATGGGCCAGCTGTGGGTTGTTTGTTTGTCTCCATGGGCTGGTGGTTATTCCAGCCCTCCCCCAGTTGTGCAGTGCATGGGATGTGGGGGGACGATGTCTGTTCTGCTGTGTGTTCCTGTGCCCATCTGTGGCATAGGTGGTGGGCCCCTACCTCCCTGGTTGTGCAGTTGCATTGCTCTGCTGCTAGGGGGCGTCCCTGGTTGTGCTATGGTGCCTCTGGACTGCTCAGCTGCACATCCCTTGTTGTGCTATGGTGCATCAGATCTGCTCTGCTTCCCCTCCCTAGCTGCACTATGGCGCAGGTGGTGTGATATTCAGTCGTCGGCTGTAGGAGCAGTTTGGCCTGTTCCGTGTTTGAATATCACGCCTCTTGCACCTGGGTGCAATGGACTTGTGCTTGCTCCTGCTATTGCTCACTTTTTGGGCGCAGTTTGAATATCTGGGCCCATGAGTGCATCATGTAACCATCTGTTGCCTGAGTGGATGCTGCCAGCCTCCTGTACATGGAGCGAGTGTGCCAATGGCATCCCCATGGCAGTAAAACACACAATGGAACAAATGGCACTTCCATGGACCTGTAACTGGACTTCTGTGGTGAAGTTCATATTTATCTGGGTCTGTGGTTTGCAGGTTTGATCAGGGGGTCCAGATCTTCAACGGAACGGTCCACCCAGCCCTAGTGTGTATTCCAAATTTCTGGTTATTCTGTATAATGATGGCTATGGCATTAAGGTGCAGAAAATGGAGTTTCACAGAGAAGCACCGTCTCAAACATAATGATAGTGATGCCATCACACCACAATAATCAATTAAATGCCTAAAAGATTACTTATAACTGCTGAGAAATATATAAGTATGAAAGATACAGTAGTGACTATGTAAACCAACCAAATACAATGTAACCTGTTAGACAGCATGCAAAGGGAACCTTGCAGCAGGTGACCTTTGTCCATGGCTACATCCCCTGACATCAGCACAGATCAGGTAGCCAAGGGAGATGGAAAAGGGGATGAACTGAGGGAAGTGTTTAGATAAGAGTGAGGTCTGCCATGAGGTGGGAGAAATCAATGGCTGGAGGCAATAATACAGGAGGGGTATGTGGAGGCCAGCCTCCTGTAGCCCAACCTTTTTGGTTCCTGATCTCTGGACATGAATCTTCATTCAACCAGCAGCAGAACCCAGTGAGCAACAGGAACAGTAGGGCAACAGTGCTGGTAAGGCAATTGAGAGTTTAAGTAATTGCAATACATGGTTTAGCAAATTCATGCTTCAGGTGCTTGCTTCTGTGGGGGAGTTACTATGTGGTCTCAAGATGCAGCTGCCATAGGTGATAAGTAATCAGCATAACAGGTAGTGCAGGAGTAGTTTAGAAAAAAATGCAAAAGATCAGCGAGTTTAAGTTCGAGCGAGGTAAAAGCTGTTGGTATCCACCATGGGCGAGAGTATAAGGAGCTGCTAAGCAGCCAATTATGATCATGATTTTTTCTTGTGCAGTACCAGCAACAAACAGTTAAATGAAAGCAAGTGTAAAAAAGAGGAGACAGCTACAATTCAACAGCATGGTTGCTGGCAGCACTCCCACTTCGCAAAGGAGCAGGAAGCGCTCCCTGGCTGTACAGTGCTAGGTAACATGACACTGCTAGGCAACACTGGTTTTATGTATACATATATACAATGTATATATATATATATATATATACTGTATATATTTTTTTTTGGGGTTTGCAGACCAGTCAGATACCTGTATGAAGTCCAGCAGAGGAATGGGTAGAGGAATCACCTGCCCATGCTGTACAGCCAGGAGCAGTCAATAGGAGTTGCTGGGGGATAGTACAGTGGATCGAGCTCTACCTCATGAGCAGAGCGTGTGTGGTTCAAGGCCAGTAAAAGTAGAGTAGTTATGTCCTTTTGCCTGCTGAGAAATTTGTTAATAAGGTTTTCTGCTCTTTTGGTTATCCTACCTGCTGAGAAATGTGTTCTTTGCTTTTAGGGAACAGTGCAGGCAGGAGAGGTAAGGCACGAAAGAATGCATGGTATGATAGTGGAATGAAGTTGGCCTGTTGCAGATGACGGGACCAGTGTTTTCATAAAAATGACTGCAGCAGTCTTAATCAGGCAGGCTGGTTTTGTGTGGGAGCGAGTCGAGGGATGGAGCAGCAAGGTGGTTGCAGTGCTGCTCCGCTCCCTGCTGCCGCAGGTTCAAACTGTGTTTGGGTTACCTTTGGTTCGCATTTTGTATGTGGCATAGTATTTAGATGTTTACCTGAGTGAGTGGCTTTGCTTCTGTTTACTGATATTAAGATGTGTGTTAGAATTTTACTGAAAAGAGAAGTTGCTTTGAGCATTAAGCATATATGGTCCTGGAGTTAAACTTTCTCAGTCAAAGCCACTGTAGGAGGGACACTCTTTCCCAGCCTCTAGGAAATCCCGGAAAGAGCACAGTGAAAGAATAGTGGAAGCAGAATTGCATTAGATGTGCTGAGGGACTCTTTTTAATTTTATAAAAGGTATGCCACTGTTACCTGTGTCGGGGTCTTTGTTGAACTCAGTATTTGATTTTACTATGCATAGTGGAGCGACTGTTTCTGTTTAGTTCTTAGGTGACCACTGTGGAAAGAGCTGAGAACTCAGGAATGGAGATGGAAGTCAAGGAACTTAACAGTTGTAGACCCTGCTTGGCGAGAACACACCAAGTACTACCAGAAAAATGGGAATCAAATGCGCCCTGTGCCCTTTGTCACAGACTCCTGGAGATGGAGAATGGGGTAACTCAAACACATTTTTGGCTGTCGCCATTTAAGCCTCCAAGGTGCACAATTTTAGCTTTCAATATGGGCTGTGAAGCAACTCTTTTTTGAGGTAAATGTTTTATTTACATTGTTTGGGTTCAGTAAGGTGTGGTCTCCTGTACTGCCTGTTATGCTTATAGAGTCAAATGCTGGAACTGCAAGGCTTTGGAAACAATCTACTCATTCACATAAATGGGGATTTTAAGAGCATTTTTAAATATGATGTGCTGATCTGTACTTAAACTTTCAATATTCTTTAACGTCTTATGATATAACCTGATTGTCAGCATCAAATTAACTTAATATACAGACAACCGATGCAGGATAGCTCTAATAATTGAAACCCTGTTTTAAAAAATGCATTTGGCTTTTTTGTTTGCATTAAAGCTGTTATGGCTACTCACTTTTATATTTAAAACTAAAAAATATATGCCAAGCAATGTTCAGTGGAGCTTTCTGATTTTGGTATCACCTGCAATTCACTATGAAAACTGTGGATGTTGTTGAATGTGAGATGATTGGAGGCAAACTTTTTTGTTCTCTCATGTCTGTGTGATCTTCTGGGACCATAACTTTATTTTGGACCCTTACCTGAACATTTTTTGTGCTCTTACCCTTACCCAAATCTTTTGCTTCTTATTGTTGATTTCACTTGGTAGCAGGTTGCTTTTTGGCTTCTTTTGGAAAGGTACCAGCTTGGTGTTTTTTGATTGTGCAACTGATTGTTTCGGGGGGGGGGGGGTTGCTGGTGTAGCTGATTGTTTCTGGTGGTCTGGAGGGACAAATGACCTGGCAGGTGAGGGGACAGACATAAGAAAAGTGCAGGAGGAATTTAGGGAACTGGGGCACTGTCTTGGGCAAATGGCACACTCTGTTACCTTTTGGAGGTTCTACCTGTCCAATGCAAGGGAGAGGGTTGAGACATCCACATCATGGAATTCAACACATGGCTGAAGAAATGGTGCAGAGAGAAAGAGTATGGCTTCACTGGGGACTGGGATCTCACCTGGAGGGATGAAGGACTGTATTCACCAGATGACCTACATCTATCCGAGAGTCAAAGGTATCCTCACTGAAAAGTTCAAATGCTTCCTCCATGAGCATTTAAACTAGCCAAGGCAGGAGACAATATCATCAGGTGGATAAAGGTAGCCTTCCCCTACATAACATATCTGAAATAAGGGAGAATCCAATTAGTACAAGGGCGCTATCAAACTAGATACAGTACATAAATTAGATACAATTGTGGGGAGGACAGAAGATGGAACCCAAAAATGTCACAGGGCCTAAAAAAGGGAATAGAATGGTGGGTGCACAAGCTGGAAAGGAATGTGCAAAATGCCCATCGACTGGGCAACAAAATCCCAGGCCTAATTGCATTAATGGAAGATGCAAACCTGAACATAGTAGCTATTACAGAAACATGGTACACAGGGAACCATGACTGGGATATAGCCATACCAAGATACAGTATCCAGTGAACATGGTGACCACAATTGAGCACTTACAAAAATGATGACTCAGTTATGGTGCCTGTGTTCAAGGCTACCAGGCAGGATAGCAATTGGATACCTGGGTGGGCGAGGTAGAGTGACGGGAAGCGTACTTGTGTATACACATGCGCACATGTGGGGGGGAGGAAGGGAAGGGAAGGTACTGTATGTGGGAGGGGGTGTGGTGGTCAGCTGCTGAGCTGGTCCTCTAGCGTGGTGGGGTGGGTGATCAGTTGGGAGGTGCAGGGTTCTGGACTGGCACGGTTTTCCTTTTGCTGGCAGGTGGCTTGTTTTTTTTAAGTATTTCACCCCCACAACATGTACCTCCCTGGAGTTGAGAATCCTTTAGTAGGGGGTGCGGGGGGCACAGACCCCCACATTAAAAACAAACCTGTAGATCTCAGGTGCCCTCTTGCTGTTTATGCGAGTGTGCATTGCCAAAATTCATTTTTGGTGATGTACACTGCCCAAACAGTGACACTATTCCATGAGCACCATTATCACATAGAACCCTCTGATACACACTTTTTAGGAAGAATAGGGAAGGAAGAAGGAGAGGGGGTTGCTTTGTATGTAAAGAAAGGATTAAAGCAATAGAGGCTCAAGGGTTACAAGAAAAAGCAGAGGCACTGTGGGTTACCTTGGAGCTGGGAAAAAAGAAAGCCATTCACACTGGAGTGATTTACAGGCCTCCAGCAGAGGGGGAGGAATCAGATGAAGCTCTTGTACAAACCATTCTCTAAATGGCAGCCAAAGGGGAACTGCTTCTAATGGGTGACTTAAACCTGCTTGAGGTAGA
The DNA here is from genome assembly GCA_016271365.2 of Neoceratodus forsteri. Classification (NCBI taxonomy): domain Eukaryota; kingdom Metazoa; phylum Chordata; order Ceratodontiformes; family Ceratodontidae; genus Neoceratodus; species Neoceratodus forsteri. Next base: position 1,785,007,600 of record CM057450.1, read on the forward strand.
TTGGAGCACTCAGACTGTGAGGACAAGAAGGGGCAGGAACTTCATGATTGCCCTAACTGGGAAAAACTTAAGACAGCTTATAGCAGAACCAACCTGCGAGGAGGCTATACTAGATTTGGTCCTAACCAACAGGGATAGGATCACAGATGTGGAGGTGGGCAGTCCCCTTGGTACCAGTGACCACAGGATAGTATGGTTTAAGGTAACCACAATGGAGGAGGCAAGCTATACAAGGATAAAGGTCCTAGATTTCAGGAAGGTGAACTTTAAGGAGATGGATAGAAATCTCAAAAGAGCCCAAGCAGTGGAAGGTACAGGGGGAGATGTGGAAAAATAGTGGTCTAGGCTCAAGAGAGTCATAACAGAAGTAACAGGTCACTGTGTCAAAATGCGTAGCAAGAGCAAAAGAAAGAAAAGGCCATTATGGTTCTCAAAGGTAGTGGCCGGGAAAGTAAGGGAAAAGAAAAGAGCTTCAGAAGATACAAGGAAACACAAATGGATAAGGACAGAAAGCAATGAACAGAGAACTATGTAACAATATCTGGAGACGCAGAGGGAATCTGGGAAAATAATGAGGAGGGCTAAAGCACAGAGAGAGCAAGGTATAGCCCAGGCTATTAAGAAAGGTGACAAGACCTTCTTCAGATACAATAGTGAGAGGAAGGAGGAGAAAGGGTGAAGGACAACCTAGAAATGGCTGAGATACTGAACAAGTACTTTTGCTCAGTTTTCACCAGGGAAGGGGAGGGTGAGGGACCAAGACTCATTAAAAGAGATATTCAGGGGAGGGAGATAGGCACCAGCCCATTCACAGTGGAAAGAGTCCTAGAAGAACTCAGGGAAAATAAAAGCAGATAAGGCAATGGGGACAGATGGGATCCACCCCAGAGTACTAAAGAAACTCAGGAAATTGCTGGCAGAACCACTGGCTGCCCTTTTCAATGCATCAGTAGAGACAGGGGAAGTACCTGAGGACTGAAGGAAGGCAGATGCAGTCCCTCTCCACAAGAGTGGAAGCAGAGAGGAGGCAGGCAATTACAGGCCTGTAAGCCTGACCTTAGTAGTAGGGAAACTAATGGAGTTCTTTCTTAACAAGAGGATTGTGAAGTTTCTGGAGGATAGCAGGGCACAGGATCTGGGGCACAGGATCCAAGGCAGCATGGATTCTCAGTGGGAAGGTCCTGTCAGATGAATCTTGTAGATTTCTTTGACTGGGTAACCAGGGTGGTAGATCAGGGAGGGGCAGTGGATGTGGCCTACCTAGATTTTAGCAAGGTCTTGGACACTGTCCCACACAGGAGATTGCTAAATAAATTGGAAAGCCTGGGAATGGGTCCTATAGTGGTAAAGTGGGTTGGGAACTGGCTAAGGGACTGGATTCAGAGGGTGGTGGTACATGGAATGATATCTGAGGAGAGGGAGTTGACCAGCATGGTGCCACAGGGTTTGGTGATGGGGCCAGTCCTATTCAATGTCTCCATTAGTGACATTGCAGAGCATCTGGAGGGAAAGGTGTGCCTCTTCACAGATGGCACCAAGATCTGCAACAGATTGGACACACCAGAGGGGATGGAAAAAATGAGAAAGGACCTAAGCCTATTAGAGGAGTTGTCGGGTGTCTAACAGGTGAGTTTAAATGCTAAAAAGTACAAGATCATGTACCTGGGTCACAGGAATCCAAGGGAGGAGCACTCGATGGTGGGGAAATTCTGACCACCACAAGGCAGGAGAGAGAACTGGGGGTTATCATATGTGATGACCTGAAGGTGACCAAACAGTGTGAAAAGGCAGTGGGGAGAGCAAATAGAATGTTGGGGTGCATAGAGAGGGGCATAAAAAGCAGAAGGAAAGAGTGGTGATGCCACTGTATGGATCACTGGTGAGGCCTCAGCTGGAGTACTGTGTCCAGTTCTGGAGACCAAATCTTCAAAAGTGCATTGACAAAATAGAGGCAGTCCCGAGAAGGGCAACAAAGATGGTACATGGACTGCACCAGAAGCCGTACAAGGAAAGACTTATGGACCTTAATATCTATTCACTGAAGTGAAAAAGAAGGGAGAGGGGAGATATGGACTTTTGAGTACCTTAGTGGAATAAGCAGGGTACAGGTGGAAAGTATAGTTCAGTCAAAACTCTGCACAAGAACAGGGGGGCATGATATGAGGCTGAAGGATGGAAGGCTCAGGGGTAATGTTAGGAATTACTTTTTCAATGAAAGGGTTGTGGAGCTGTGGAACAGCCTTCCAGCAGAAGTGGTGGGGGTGAAAACAATATGGGGGTTCAAGAGTGCATGAGATAGACTTAAGGGTACCCTGGACATGTGCAGAGCAGGAGAGCCACAGATCAAATAGGATCTGAGGCTGCAGCAGTGAGTAGGGAAATGGGCATACTAGGTGGGCAGTATGATCCTTGTCTGCTGACAGATTTTATGTTTGTATGATTCCATTTCTGCTCCAATTAGTTGCTTGCTAATAAAAATGCAATAGAATGGACTGGTTATCAATTAAGCGAAATGGATTGAAAAATCTAAAGGTGTTGCAACAGGTGTGGGCAAGCTTGTCCATGATTGAGTTTTTGGGAAAAAGATCTTATCAATACGGCTTTCCCAAGTCATTATTACACATGCTGTTTTTGACAAAATATGCTAGTTTCTTAATGACACTTTGTTTGGAATCTCTGCTGCATCTAACAAATTACTTTATTAAGGGAAATATAAATTGTATATCTCTTTTAGGTCAGCATATGGTGTTTAGCTACGGGACTTCTCATATGGAGCCTAATTCATATCTGATAAAAAATTGTTATGTCTACAAATAGTATTATATTTTCACACTCACTGCTTCAAATTGTTCCCAAAAAACATGGACAAAGTTATGCATTTGCCTGGTGCATGTCTAGAAACTGATTAGAAGCACCATGTGGATTGACTCAGTGAACATTCTGACGAGTTTATACAGATGGATTCTTTATTATTAAGAACACTGTTGTTGCTTCTGCTGCCTCATTAATCTCCTCATATATTAACCTAGAGTCGACAGTATAATTACATGTGTCCAGGATAGCTTAACAGTTGCACTCCCTTACACAAAAAATGGTACTGCAGATTTTGTTTAAACATAGCTGTGTTTCACAGTGAAGTGCATAAAGAAAAGAGATGCTGTTATTACAATTTCATAGGTAACCCATAATTATGCATAAAGGAGCTTGCATTTCGTGTATCGGCTGTACATATTACTACTACTCTTGGTAAATAATTTAATTTTATCGATGGTCGTTCATGTCCTCCAGCTGTTAAATTTGTCTGATTAATGTTAATCTTTATGCCATTTGGTTTGTTAGTAGTTTTGTTACTTTGGTTTTCATTATCCTGTATTAAGTTTATATTACCAGACAATGTAATTTGTGGAGTATATGAATTTTTGCTAATTTTTGCAATTTTTATAACTTTTAAGTATAAACCCACTAAGGTCCTCGAATTGCAGCAGGATTGATGAATCCAGAAATTTAAGAATCAAACAAGGTAAGAATTATAAGTATAAGTGATGGGAACTGGGAATTTAACGAACATTATTACACAAGAATCATTAAATGGTATATCAAGTTTTCCCTATCAGGTATAAAATATGTTGTATAAACTAAGATATTATATAAATGTTCATGATGCTCTGCATCAATAGGATTTTTGTTATATATATATAAATTATAACCATAACTATGGTGAACAAATATGTGGACATGGGTGTTGTAGGAGAATGTTTTAATACTTTCTAGGACAATAATTAATTCTGTTGTATCTTAGCTAGACTGATGGGAATAAACCAGTGGTATTGTAGTGAGAAACTAATTAATAATTAGCTTATGTCAAGCTTATTTGACATGGCATGATTAATACTTCTTACATGAATGTTTTGGAGGTATGCATATTTGGTTGCTGTTTGATGTTTATTGCTGCAGCAGGTGTACAATATGTATTTAAATGCATACATTTTACTGTATATTTTAGATGTTTTCCTCCTGTTAAATTGTAAAGACCTAAATGGCCGATCAATAAACTTTCATTCATTCATTCATAATCATGTAGGCTGAGGGCAGTGTGGTGGCATCACATTGAGCATACAAGCTGCACTTATGAAGTAGGTGAGCACCATCATGCGCATTGCAAAGAACTGCATATGCACAGTGTATGGTGCCTTCTTGGGCTTGGTAGCTGCCATGTGACCAGCAAGGAACTGCATATGTATGGTGAGCTAGCACAATCTTGGGAAAGGTGGTGGCCATGCGCCCATCAAACAAGCAGCTGTCACATGTGAGCAGCCTGTGCATGTGTATGGTCAGTGCATGTGCACTATTATCTCTGCCATTTTGAAGATGGCATTGCCGTGTGTTGGCAATCTTAGAGAGGTCAGCACTTTTGATGTCAAAACAAAATGGTCCATATTGCTAGGAACAAGATTAAGTCAGGCTACCAGAGATAACAGGACAGAGGCCTGGAAGCAGCCCCTTCCCTTTTGTTGGGGGGACTGTATTATAAGGGCAAGATAGTGCCCCTACAGTTAGGGTTGAGTAGGCTGTTTAATACTAAACCCCAATTTTTGCATCTTAATAACTTTGGCATCATTTGACAAAATAGCCCCACATTTGGCATCTACAGTCAAGCTGCCAGAGTCTCAAGACATGAAAAGTTTTGTAACAGCATCCTGTTCAGTTATTGAGATACAGAGCGCCAATAAATGAAAAAAAAAATCCTTGGTTTCCCTATACTTAACCTTAGGTATTTTTTGCTCTCACCTATAGCATAGATGGTGTGGAATTTTTTCATACATTTTCAGGGTTGAAGGGGCCCATACCAAGGGTCTACCTATAGAAGGTTTCATGAAAAAATATTATATGGTTCCAGAGTTATAACAATTTTAGAGTTAATGTCCAGACATGAATGGCAAAAAAAAAAAATCACGACTGCTTATTGTCATGATTTACCTATCATGCTAAGAAAAATACTGATCATGTCAGCCATCATTCTGTTTCTCATTTTAAAGTCACAAACACTAAAAATGCAAAAAAAATTATCTTTTTTAAAAAACAAATACCTGAACCTAGCTAAACAGGTTCTGTTTAGACTAGATTCTGCCGTTTTTTTGTTTTTTTTTAAACTTGACAGAAATACCTTTTCTGGGCATTGCAAAGTCCATGGTGCTCTGCTTAATGAGAATAGCCATTGACCCATGTTCTTGGTATTTGAATAGTGGGACTTTCTTGAGTTCTGCAGCTGAGCTGGAACTCGTGCTGAGGTCTGCACTGAAAGTAGTGAGCAACCAATCCCATGTGATTGATTGAAGTGCTGTCAGAGAAAGACTATCCATTTCTTTCTTTCTTTCTTTCTTTCTTTCTTTCTTTCTTTCTTTCTTTCTTTCTTTCTTTCTTTCTTTCTTTCTCCTACATATTTATTTCTTAAGTGGATCAAACTGCCCACTCCTGTACTGCTTCTTTGTTCCCCTTCCCCTCCAGGTCACCCACCCACCTACCCTAATGTTCTAAAACATTAACAAACATAGAAACATAGAATCTGATGGCAGATAAGGACCGCTTGGTCCACTTAGTCTACCCATTTCCCTACCTATTGGATAAGCTGCAGATCCTAGTTAACCAACAGCCTACTTCCTCCTACCCCCCACTAGAATTGCCTTATGTCTGTCCCATGCATTCTTGAATCCCCCCACAGTTTTTGACTCTATGCTCTCCTCAGGAAGGCTGTTCCATGTATCTACAACCCCCTCTGTGAAGAAATACTTCCTCACATTACCTTTCAGCCATCCCCCCTCTATCTTCAAATTGTGCCCCCTTGTTCTTGCTCATCCATTTTTCTGAAAGATGCTACCCTCTTGGACTTTGATGATTCTCTTGAGGTATCTGAAAGTTTCTATCATGTCCCCCCCCTCTCCTTTCCTCGAGGCTATACATCTCAAGCTCCTTTAGTTTTTCTTCATATGTCTTCTGGTGCAGACCCTGCAGCATTTTGGTTGCCCTCCTCTGGACAGCCTCCACCATGTCTATGCTGTTGCAGAGATGGAGTCTCCAGAATTGTGTTTTACAAGTGGACCTGGCTGCCCACTCCCTGTAGCACTTATCATGACCCCCTCATCCCTCCAGGTCACCTGCCCCAGTCCCATTTTCTGAATTGTGGCATTGGGGTGTCCACCCCTGGTGCTGCTGGACAGTCGTCTGACACTAGGTGCCCAAACCCCAGTGTTGGAATGTCAGTATACCCTTCAAAGAAGAAAACTGCCGCTTGTTTTTTTTCTTTTCCTAAAAAAAAGGTCCCTTACTGATCTGACCCCCCACCCTGACATCCCACTCAGCACCCACCACCCCACACACACCTTCACTTACCTGAACATGTCCCATGTCAAAGATCCACTCTCTGACTGAAGACACATCTTGCTGCTGGAACCACTGACTGCAATATGAGACACTAAGGAAAGTGTGGTGTTTTGAATTTTGATGCATGATGTTGTCATTTTTCTGCATTTTGACCCCAGATTTTCACCATGAACATTTTGGGACCCCACCTCATAACCAATGGTGGTAGAATTATGCAAATCAGGCTCAAAAGGCAAATTCATGGTTGCCTGGCAAAATCACCTTTTGGTTGGGAACTGAAAATTTTCACTGCCCTTTTTCATAAGGTGGGGTCATAAGAAGGCTATGTTGAAAATGTGGGTCAAAATATGTAAAAAATATCTAAGGTTTGCATGTACATTGACATTTTTCTATGCTCCCTCATAACTTTGGTAATTTTAAATATTTTGATCCTAAATTTTTAACATGGCCATTTTTTGAAGCCACCTCCCAAATGTGACAGCTGTCATTTTTTTAAATCCTGGTCAAACTGAGTTTTCACACCTTTGGCACGGAATGACATTTCAGTGGTGCAGAATGTCATCTTAGCGGGGTTTGAAAATGTTCACATAATGGGTTCATAAGGTGGGGTAATAAGAAGGTTGTGCTGAAAATTTGGTCTACATATACAGTTAATTGCCCAGGTTAAGAGTAAACATTTCAGTATTTCAATGATCACTCATAACATCACTAATTTTTAATATTTTGACTCCCTACTTTCAACACAGCCATTTTCCACACCACCTCAATATAACATGTCATTTTTTAAGTCCTAGACGAGATGTGTTTTCACACTTCTAGTGTGAAAGGACATTTCAGCCAATATCCTGTAAATGGCACATCATGTTTATAAGGCAAAGCATGAAATGTGTATCTTGAACATTTGGGGTCAAAATAAAAAAAAAGTATAACTGTTAAAAACTTTGTGTGTAGTGCCAGTTTTAACCCCAATGGGTATGTTTTGTGGTAATGTGCCAGTAACCTGAGTTTGAGGCAGAGCTCAGTGACCAAGCTGGATAGGGTGTGGGTGGGGGGATGGTAATGTTATATGAAACCCCCCAGCCAAGGAATGAATGGTGCAGGGTTGTCTACATGGGCCTGGGTACCACACAGTGAAGAAGATTGTCCTGCTGGCAGAGGGTCCTGCAGCTCTCCCCCCATGGGAGGCAGAAGTCCCTATACACTTACAGATACATTTTGTGCCCTGTGCATCTGTGTCTGCAGCCACATGAAAGCATAGGGACCACAGGGCCTTGCACTTCAACAGCCCACCACTCAGCCCCATGAATTCTTCATATCTGTAACTGCATGCAGATGAAGTCTTCCCTTGGTGCAAGGCATCTGCATCTGTTCATGTAGGTCCCAAAGGGACCTATATAAATGATGATGCATTCCACTACCTCAAAAGGAAAGGAAATTCTTGCACAAAACTTTGTTATGCACCAGTTAGGATAACTTAACACCACAAAGGTAGAGAAATGTGGCAGTAGGGTTACCAACCCTAACTCCCAACCCCACACCCAAGCGGCAAAAGGAAAATGAATTAGGGTTTAGGGTCTCCAGAGTCTTAATGAATCAGTGATGGGGTCTTTCTTGGGATAGTCAGCATTAATGTCCACCCAGTTCCTTGAGCAAACAACATCACACAACTGCATTAACAAGAAGTGGTGAGATGCTTCTCAAGCTTTGAAGAGTTTATCACTATGAGACACTGGCTTGGTGCTTGTGCTTTGGACAACAGGCTATGGACTGGGAGCAGGAGTGAGCATTAGGGCTGATAACTCCAAGGAAGATCCCACCACTGATTTGCCAAGACTCCAGAAACCCCAAACCCTAATGTTTTTTTCCTTTTGCAGCTTGGGGTGGGGATAGGGAGTTATGATTGAAAATCCTAATGCCACATTTGTCTACTTTTGTGGTGTTAAGCTACCCTAACTGCTGCATTAACAAAGCTTTTTGGAAGTAAGATATATTATACTGGTGTAGTAGCACCATATAGTTATAGTTGACCAACAGGTTCTATGTTAATTTTGCATCATAATAGTTTTAGTAGTGTTTGACAAAATTAGCTGATATTTTGCATGCATTGTCTACTAGGTAATGTCTAAATATGTGGAATATTTCATGATAGCAGCTTGTTCAGTTTCTGAGAGCCACATATATCATTTTACTGTATCTCTTTTTTTTCCTATACTTAACAAAGATTTTTGATTTTGCGCTCACCTACAGTCTACACGGAAAGGAATTTTTTTCCAGAACTTCCAAGGTAGAAGTGTGCTGTGCCAAGGAAGTGCTTTGGAAGGTTTCATGAAAAAAGTATTAAACAGACAGAGTTGTAAGGACACAAAGTTTTGTTGTTTTTTTTGTTTGTTTGTTCAATGTTGCTGTTCTGAGCATGCTCAGTAGAGTATTTGGGGTAACGTTCTGATACAACTTGAAAAATTCCATGTCTCAAGGCCATTTTTGTTTTCTCACCACATGCTTCTGACAGCATCAAAACACATTTTTGTGATGTGACAACTGCCATGTTATCCTCCCCAAACTACAAAAACATGGAAAAATACATATAAATTGGTGTACTTTTAAAAAACAAGCATCTGAACCTAGCTAAACAGGACCCGTTTAACTAGATTCTGGTGTTTGTTTTTTAAAAATTACCAGAAATACCTTTTCTGGGTACCCCAAAATCCAGGGTGCCCAGCTTAGTGAGGGGAGCCACTCACCCTGTTCGTTGTATGAAAATAGCATAACTTTGTTGAATGCTGAAGCCACAGTTGGAGTTGTGCTGTTGGCTCCAGTTAAAGCAGTGAGACGGTGATCCCCTGTTCCCTACGACTCTGTCTGTCTGTCTGTCTATCTATCTATCTATCTATCTATCTATCTATCCATCTATCAAATTTAAATATATCTCAAGTGGACCAGGGTGTCCAACCCCAGATCTGATTATTTCTCCCCCCTCCCCTTCAGGTCATCTGCCCCCCTCAGTGTTACCTATTTTATTTATAATATGAGAGAACTGAGATGCACCATACTGGTACCACTTCTCTTGACCCCTCATATCTCCAGGTAGCCCACCCCCACTCTAACTATGTACCTGGCAGCACCTAGGTGCCCACCTCCAGTACTGCTAAACAGTAGCCCGACACTAGGGTGCCTGATACCCAGTATCATAAATGTCCCCTGAAATAAAGAAAACTGTGCCTTGCTGAATTTTCTAATATGTAAAAAAGAAAATTATCCCTTACCAATTTGCCCCTCCACACACCCCACCCCAGCATCCCACTCAGTACCCACCACCCCACAATCCCCACACCCTCATTCACCTGAACATGTACACCCATTTCTTCTGTATGAGAAAAGCAGGAGTTTCTTGAATGCTGAAGCGGCAGCAGGAATTGAAGAAGTGAGCTGGTGATCCCCTGTTGCCTATGTCTCTGTCTCTTGTACGTCTCTGTCTGCCTGTCTGGCTTTCTGTCTAACTGTCTATCTATCTATCTATCTATCTATCTATCTATCTATCTATCTATCTATCTATCTATTTTTTTGTAGCACCATATTAATGTTTTTATTGTTAAGTGTAAAACCCTGCCTTGTAACCTCCTGGGTCATGCCTGAAAATAGGCAAGTATCTGCATAGTACACCTTAACAACAAAAGCTAAATCTATCTGTATCTGTCTGTCTGTCTGTCTGTCTGTCTGTCTATCTATCTATCTATCTATCTATCTATCTATCTATCTATCTATCTACCTATCTATCTATCCATCTATCTAATTTACATCTTAAGTGGACTGGTATGCATCCCGGGTTCCACTCTCTGTACCCCCTATCCTCCAGGTTGCCCATCACCATTCAAATAATGTACCTGGTGGCACCAGGGTGCTCAGCCCTGGTGCTGCCAAACAGTAGCCCAACACTGGGGTGCCCAATCTTCAGTGATGAGAACGTCCCCTGAAATAAACAAAAATATCCCTAATTGAATTATTTTAACATTTAAAACACAAAACAATCACTTGCTGATCTGACTCCCACATACCCCACCTCAATCCCCCACTCAGCACTCATCACCCTACACTCCCCACACCCTACACCCAACACACACCCTCACTTACCTGAACATGTCCCATAGCATAGATCCATTCTTGAGTTGAAGACACATCTTGCTGCTGGAACCAGGCACTGCAATATGAGAAAATAAGGTAAGTGTGGTTTAATGTATTTAAATGGGGTTTGTACTTTTTTCACTACACTTGTTCATGAGGTGGGGCCATAAGAAGGCTATGTTGAGAATTTGGGGTCAACATATTTAAAAATAACAAAGATATGAGCTTACATAGAAATATTTCTATGCTCACACATAGCTTTGGTGATTTTCAATATTCTAACTCCAAATTTTCAACACAGCCAACTTTTTATACCACCACATGAATGTGACAGCTCTTTCTTTTTTTTTTTCAAACCCTGGCCGAAATGTGTTTTCATACTTGTGGTACAGAATGACGTTTTGCAAGGATTTGAAAATTTTTACATACAGGGTTCATGGGGTGGGGTGATAAGGAGGCTATGTTGAAATGTTGCTGTGCAAATACAGTAAAATGCCCAGGTTATGCATGAACATTGCAATATTGTAACATTCACTCATAAGTTTGCTCATTTTAAATATTTTAACTTCAAAGTTTTATCATAACCATTTTCCACACCACCTCATCAATGTGGCATGTGTCATTTTTTTATTCTGGATGAGAAATGTTTTAGCACTTGTGGTGTGAAATGATGTTTCAGACAATACACTATAAATGCCACATGCCATGTTTATAAGGGGAGTCATACAATGACTATTTTGAAAATTTTGGGTCAAAATAAAAAAACATTATAATTATTAAAAAACTTTCTGTGTATTGTCAGTCTTCACCCCAAAGGGTATACTTAGTGATCCCATGCCGATGAACTGAGTTTGGGAGTGAACTCAGTGACCTAGCTACATGGGGTGAGGATAGAGGCAGGATATGAAAGCTGTAGGGTTGCCTGCATGTACCTGGGTACCATATAGTGAAGAAAACTCTTCTTTCAGCATAGGGCCTTGCACTTCCACACCTACGGGTGACAGAGAGCCCTGTGCATTGGTTGACAGATGAAATCTTTGCCCTGTGTATCTGGATGTATAGCCACATGGAAGCAGAGAGACCAGAGGGCCCTTCACTTCTGCTGCCCACCAGGCAGCCTCATGAATTCCTAACATCTGTTGCTGCTTAGAAGTGCAGGACCCACAACAACCCTGCACTTATGTAGGTGGATGGAGTCTTCCCTTGGCACAGGGTTCAAAGGGCCCTGCACATCTGCATCAATTCATGCAGGTAATGAAGGGACCTTCATGAATGAGGATACAAATCTACTATCTCAAAAAGAAATTAAATTCTTTGCACAAAAAACTTTGCTATTGCACCAGTTAGGGTTCACATTAATACTACAAAAGTAGTGAAATATGGTATTAGTGTTTCTAACGCTAACTCTCCACCCCCACAGCAACAAAAGGAAAAAACATTAGGGGTTTGGGTCTCCCAAGTCTTGGTGAATCAGTGTTGGGATCTTCCTTGGTGTTGTCAGCCATAATGCCTACCCTGTTCCTTGAGCAAACAATACCAGAAATCATGTCCTTTATTCACTGAGGGCCCACAGGGCCCAGTTTGAAGAAAGCTACAACAGATTGTGTTAGCAAAATGTGGTGACATACTTCTGTACTTTTGTATCACTATGAGGCACTGCATTTGAACTGCAGCTTGTGCTTCAGACAGAAGGCTACAGGCTGTTGGGGTGAACATCAGGGTTGACAACCCCAAGGAAGACCCCACCACTGATTCACCAAGACTCTGGAGACACCACAAAACTCTAATGTATTTTGCTTGGGAGGTGGGGGTGGGGACTTAGGGTTGAAACCCTAACACCATATTTCCCTACCTTTTTGGCATTAACTTGAACCCTAAGTGGTGCATTAATGATTTTTGTTTGCAAAGAATATATTATAGAGGCACAGGAGCACCACTATAGTTAGGGCTGAGTAGGCAGTTTAATGTTAAACCTCAAAATTTGCACTTTAATAACTTTGCAACCTATCAATGAATTTGCATAACATTTGGTATGCGCTGTCCCATAGGGTAGATCCCTAGATGAACCCAGTTTCATTTCAATCAGATTTGAGAATTTCATGCTGCGCATCGTGAAAAAACTGTAAAAGTCACTTTTTTTGCCTGTTTTGGCTGTTTTTCCCTTATCGTGCAGTGACCACACTATTTGGAATTGTGGTCTGAAATTTTCAGCATACAAAGAGCTTGTCCCAAAGAACAAGCCAGCATTGGTTTGTTGAACAAATATTAATCCATTCCAAAATTATTCAGTTTTGAAACTTTGGGATCTGAGAATGCTCAGTTTAGTCTTTTGGATAGCTGCATGGTGCAAAAAGGGATTTAGGGTGCATGAAAAGGAATTTTGACACCTCACAAAAAGGAATTCATTAGATTCCCCCTTTGTGAGAAAAAATTCCCTTTTCACGAGCCACCATCTTGTTTTCATTTTTCCAGCCCAAACAAAATGTTATAACTTTACCCAGGGATGTCTTCTGGAGACATCAAAGTATGTATTTTGCTCATGTGGACATCTTTCACAGTTCTTTGCCTTTGGTTTACTTTACTGTGGCCCCAGAATGTTTTTGATTTTTAAAATCCCTTTTAGCAACTCGCTTCTGATCCCTTGTCATGATGCGAAAAGGGATTTTGACACCTCACAAAAAGGGATTTTGACAGCTCATGAAAAAGGACTGGGTTGTCAGACCAGATGGCCATGTGGGTAATCCCTTTTTGCAATGTGAAAAGGGATTTGGCACCTCGTAAAAAGGGGTTGATTTTTCAAATCCCTTTTCATGAGCTATCAAAATTCCTTTTCACATCACCAAAAGGGATTACCCGCAGGGCCATCTGGTCTGACAACTCAAATACCTTTTCATGAGCTGTCAAAATCTCTTTTCACGAGCTGATTCCCTTTTCGCGAGGTGTCAAAATCCCTTTTTGCATTATTCAAAGGGATTTGGATTTGTGGGACCAGATGGCCCCACTAGAAATCCCTTTCGTGAAAAGGGATTTTGACACCTTGCAAAAAGGGATTTGGCTCACAAAAAGGGATTTTGACAGCTCACAAAAATTTCCAAAATTTACTGTTTGTTTGCCACTTCATTGCAAAACAACGGTTTGGAATTTCGAGCTGAAATTTTCAGGGTAGAAAGGGCTTGCCCTATAGATGTTATGCTTGCTAGTTTAATGGTAAAATTTACATTGGTTCCATACTTATAACATTTTGAAATTTGAAAATTTCCCATAAGATAACATTGTGGTGGATGCAGTACCTTTCCATGTCTATATCACGAAAACAGCTTGAGATATGGATTTTTCACTAAATGCAACTGTACTAACAATGCGTGCAGGATGCTAGGCCATAGTTACAACTGCAGTGAAATTTTTTCCAGTGTTACTATGGTTACTGAGATATTCCACCATTTGCATCACAAGAGTTACTTGGAATATCTCTAGGTTTATGCTATGTCTCTACACTTATGGCAAGGTGGGAGCACAGGACCCAAAGAGCCTTGTGCTACCATATATGGATACCATCTTGCAGTAATGGCAGTGAAGGGCCCTCCATTATGCAGTACTGGGAGTGCAGGGAGATCACATTTCATTACAATGCCTCTACACTTATGGATAGATGGACACGCAGGGCCCATAGAGCCCTGCACTCCCACAAATGGATACCATTGTGGAGTGATGGGAGCATGATGGAAGTGCAGGGCTCAGAGGGCCCTGCAATCTTACAGGGAGCTATAACCACAACACACTATAGACTGATGAGATTGCAAGGTCAGAAGGGCCCTGCTGTCCCACAAACATATAATGGTAAGATCACACTTTCTCAAAAAGTAAGGAAATTCATTAGAAAAACTTTGCTAATGCATCAGTTAGGGTTGAAGCAACAAAAGTAGGGAACTGAGATGTGAGGGTTTTGAACTCTAACATCCCCCACCCCTACCACCCAGCCCCCACACTCCACACACCATCAGGCATCACGGTGTGGCCTTGGGGTTGTTGGGCCTAACTCTCACCCTATTCTTCTATACTGTACCATCTCAGCTTCCTTACACATGGAATGAGGTGACAGATAGGGCCAGTGACCCCAAGAAACACCCCAACGCCTGTCAGTGCGTGGGGATGGGGGTGGTGTGGGGTGGTAGGGGTGGGGGATGTTAGGGTTTTATCGTTCAAAGGAAAAAGGATCCTTTCATATGGAAAAAGATGTTAGATTTAGTATTTTTGTGATTCTTTTTTCATTTGAAGGGGTGCTTTTTCATTTCATACAAAAAAGCATTCCTAGAAACAAACAAAAAAGGATTTTGCAGTTATTTTTTTTAGCTTTATTTTGCTGTCCCCATATTTTGCAATGTTTCACTGGTGTCTAGTGACATTCCCCATCTTCTGGTTGCTGTCCCCATAATTTGTAATGTTTCTCTGGTGTCTAGTGGCACCACCCACCCTCCAGTCACCAGCCTCATATTAATTTAAGGTTTCCCTGGAGTGTAGTGGCACCCCATACCCTCCAGTCACCAGTCCCATATTCATCTAATGTTTCCCTGGTGTTTAGTGGCACTCCCATGCTCTGATCATCAGTCCCATATTATTTTAATGTTTCTCTGGTGTCTAGGGGCACCTCCCCACCCTCTGATCACCAGCTCTGTAGTAATTTAATGTTTCCCTGGTGTCTAGTGGTACCTCCCATCCTCTGATCACTGGCCCTGTATTCATTTTAATTATTCCCTGGTGTCTAGTGTCACCCTCTCATCAGACTCATATTAACTTAAGGCTTCCCGGGTGTCTAGTAGTCTAGTAGCACCCCCACCCTCCAATCACTGGTCTCTTATTGATTTTTACATTTTCCTGGTGTCTAGTGGCATCCCAAGCCTCTGATTACTGGACCCAATTATATATAAATGTTTCCCTAGTATCTAGTGGTACACCCCACACTCCGATTTGCAGACCTGCATTCCTTTAATGTATCCCTGGTGTCTAGTTGCACCTCCCCACCCTCTGCTCATTGAGCACATATTATTTCAATGTTTCTCTGATGTCTAGTGGCACCCCACCCTCTGATTGCTGGCCCCCTATTAGTTTAAGTTTGCCCTTTTGTCTGATGGCACCCATCACCCTCCATTTCCCATCCCTGTTCCCTTTATGTCTTTCTCAGGTGTCTAGTGGCACCCTGCACCCTCCAATCACTGTCCCGGTCTGAAATAATGAAAACCATCCCTTAATGTTTTTCTTTATTTTTAACCTGTGGAGAAAAAAATGGTCCCTCACCAATGTCACCATGCCCCCACCCCCATTTCTCACTCAGCACTCACCTGCCCACATCTACAAGTACACTCCCACACACCCTCACTCACCTGAACAGGTGACAGGAAAAGATCCAGTCTCCCATCAAAGACACACTCTGTTTTTGGAACAGCCTACTGCAATATGAGAAATTAAGATAAGTGTGGCTCAGTGTATACAGTAGGGTTTTCAACTTTGATGCATAACTTTGCTATTGTTGCATATTTTGAGCCAAAATTTTCAACATGCTATTTTTGGGACCTTGCCTCATGAACAATTGTGGGAGAATTATGCAAATCCAGCCTGAAAGGTGATTTTACATTCACTTGGTGAAATCATCTTTCAGGTGGGATTTCAAAATTTTCACCACACTTGTTCATGAGGTGGGGTCATAAGCAGGCTATGTTGAAAATGTGTGGTTAAAATATGTAAACATTGCAAAGTTATGAGCATACATTGTAATTTTACTATGCTCACTTGTAACTTTTGCAATTTTAAATATTTTGACCCCAGATTTTCAACATACCTATTTTTACACCACCTCATGAATATGACAGCTGTCATTTTTCAAATCCTGGCAAAACTGTATTTTTGCACCTGTGGCATGCAATGATGCTGCAGTGGTGCAGAATCATGTTTTGGCAGGGATTCAAACATTTTCAGTATTGAGTTCATGAGGTGGAATAAAAAGAAGGCTATGCTGACAATTTTGTTGCTGTTTTGCTACAAATGCAAGCGCAGGGCCCTCTTGGCCCTATGCTTCCACAGGAACATACATGTAAACATCTATGTAGGGATGGGAGTGCAGGGTCCAGAGGGCCCTGTGTTTCCACAGGCAAATGAGAATATGATTGTACTACCTCAAAAAATAAGGAAATTCTTTCCAAAAAAAAACTGTGTTAATGCAATATTTAGGGTTCAGGCTAAAGTGGAAAAGGTAGGGAAACATAATTTTAGGGTTTCCAATGCTAAAACTCAACCCATCCCCTAAAGCAGATCAGGGGTGCAGTCTTCCTTGTGGTTGTCAGCCCTAAAGCTCACTCCATTGTGGCAGCAAGAGCCCTTAGAAGTGATGGATGTATACATGGTTCCATGTCAGAATCGTGAACATGAAACCGCGACTGTGAAAACAGTGATGGCTTGAAGGTCAACCAGAAAGACCGCGACAGTTGCCCCCTGAACCCTCCTTTCTAAATATACTAACTCTGAGGTTGTAGCACCTTGTGGAGGGGGGAATGTAACTGTTACCATCATTCCAGTTGCCATTAAGCCATTGCTGTTTTCACAGTCATGGTTTTTGCATCACTGTCATTAAGAGCTACCCGTATACAATGAGGTGAGCTTTAGGGCTGATGACTCCATGGAAGACTGCACCCCTGATTTGCTTCAGGATTGGGGATTGAGTGACATGGTTGGAAACCCTAAAACCACATTCCTCTACTTTTTTCACTTTAGACTGAACTCTAAATGTTGCATTAATGCATTTTTTTTGCAAAGAATACATTCTGGGGCACCCCTATAGTTAGGATCTAGTAGGGTGCTCAATGTTAAACTCCTAACTTTGCAGTTGAATAACTTTGGTGGGGTTTGTTGGAATAACCAACAAATTTGCATTTTCCATTGATGTGCCATATGGTGAAAACATGGAGAGTTTCATGGCAGCACCTTGTGAGGTTTCCAAGATCTGGATACCCCTTATTTTGTAAAAGTTTCAATTTTTTCCCTATGCTTAACGTGGGTTTTTTGCATATTTGTTTTGCTCTCAGGTACAGGCTACACTGTACTGAATTTTGCACAAAACTTTCAGGGTGCGTGTGGTCTGTGCTGAGGTAGTGCCTCTTGAAGGTTTTGGTGCAAAAACTGTGAAAAGGTTCCTGAGTTATAAGGATTTAAAAAATAAATGTTCCAAATGAACCAGAAATTTCTGGTTGTTGAGAGTGTTTTTTTGATTTGCAAATCTGATGTATCACAAACCAAAAATGGGTTTCATGAACCACTTTTTTTTTTTTTTGGTTCGTGACAGCCACCATCTTGTTTCTTTATTTCTGTTGCTACTGAAGTTAGGTAGGTTAAGTTTATTGATTGATCATCATAAAGAGCATTACAAGTAGTAAAAAATGAATAAAATACCATAGTTTATATTTTGCTAGAAACATATAGAAATTTTTTAAAGTAAAACATTTTGAAATACATAAATTAGTGGTATTAAAATATCTAAATAATGCAATTCAGCCCATATCTGCTATGTACATTCACTGTTTTTTAACCATTCTCTTTCTTACTTTATTGATAGTCACTACTGTAAGTACTGAGCAACTCTATTGATGATATAATCATCCTCCACTGTAATAAAATGTTTAAGACAGTGTTCTCATCTGTAGCATTAAGTAAATCAAATATAGGACTTAGCCAGAATGTCCTAGCTTTGTTATACCATTTGCAGTATAACATTACATGTTGCAAATCCTCCCAAGAGCTATTGTCACATTTGCAAAAGTCATCAGCCTGTTTAGGAGATTTACTAAATCTGGCACAGAGCATGTTTGAATCAAACATGGCCATTCTATGTTTTGCATAGATTCTCCTCTGATCAGGGCCCTCAAAAATGTCCAAATAGTACCCGAAAATATGTCAGCCATCATTTTCGCTGTACCATTTTGCACATCTGGACTGCTTTATGGCAGTATTATCATTACTCCTGTGGATCTCCTTAATTTTCCTAAGACATACTGTAGGGTTTATATTGATTACAGTACTTATGGCAATGTCCTTATTTACATATCTTTCCAAGTAGTCACATCTGATGGAGTACAAAAGTTTAATGACATGACCCATCTAGAAGGAAGACATAAGGCTCAAGTCTTTCTATCAAACCTTCTCATTTAGACATTTCTTTACAAGCCTATCCTCTGATAGCCTACTGATATTTATCCAATACCTAATTATTCTGCTATCAGCAAGTGCTTATATGTCAATTAAACCCAGCTCTGCCCTAACAAAAGGGCTTGAGGTAGATTTATTAAATCCCAGTGCTTCATGTAGAATTTGTATAATAGTTTTTTCCAGTATCTCAATGGGATATGTAATCTACACCTCAGCACCATTGAGAACTTGTGAATTATATTTTCCTTGAATGGCCTCAACCAATGGCCGAACAGAGCAGCCACCTTAAAGATAATTACATTTTTATTGTCCAGGACAGGTATTTTTGCTTACAGCAGGACATAATCTAGATGACTTTTCCAGAAGAGATTCCAGGAAATTAATTTATTGAAGCATAAAAACATGTTGTAAAGGCTCTGCCCACCTGACACAAGTTGGATGCATTCTCATCCTTTTTCAAAGGCTAAATGAATTCAGAATTCAGTGGCAGTTAAATACCCACTTCCAAATACATCATAGGAGACGCCATACCCTCATTACAGCATATAATGGGTTGTAATAAATATTTCAAAATACATCTAATACAATGAAGAAAAATATACCCAACCCCTCACTTTATATTAAAGTCAATAATCACGAAGTGAGAACACCTTTCAATGGGTGTGTGTGTGTGGGGGGTGATGAGTAATCAGAAGAGGTGATATAAATATCAAACTATAAATAGCAGTTTACAAAATCATACACCTCCTATATAAAACCACCAATATAGTGACTGACTTTGGTTTTAATGGGATGGCTAGAATTTTAAATTTGTGTTGAGCTGCTGCTTATATGTATGTTGTTATTAATTGTTTTGTACAGTGCCCAGAGTCTATGGAAATGGGTGCTTTATAAATAAAATATCTATCTATCTCTCTCGATCTATCTATCTATCTATCTATCTATCTATCTATCTATCTATCTATCTATCTATCTATCTATCTATCTTTCTATCTATCTATCTATCTACAGTGAATTTTAAATAATTCCCAGATAAAGCACAGTTTAATTTTATCAGACATTTAGGCATTTAGGCATGCATACGCTTGGGTGTCAGAGTTCATTACAAATCATGATAGGTGCAAAACAGCAATAGCAAAAGTGAAGTTAAGTTCAATGCCATTCATGTATTACATTTTTGCCATTTTTTTTAAATATTTTTCATAAACCATTGCAGCATAATTGTGAATGGTAAACTTTAAAATACTCATATCTCACTCAGCTAGTTTCCTACATTGTGGGTGTTCCCTGTGGTGAACTTATGAAATTCACATCATTCATAAACATTCTTTTTGCTGCTAAATCACATTCTACCTATACCTGAATGCACTAGTACAATACAGGTTACAAAATGGAGACACTGTGAAATACTAGAGCTATCCAGACATTGAATGGATAAAACTATGTTCAATGTCAATACAATATTTTAATTTTTTAAAAAGGACTTAGAATGGCAAATGTAAAAATGCTAATGTCTCACATTGCTCATCATAAGCATAGCAGATGTTTCCTATGGCAAGATTGTGGATTTCTCTGCTTACTTGATGCTCACGTGGCTGCTAACTCACAATACCTACGTAACTGTCTGTAATAATGCATATCAGGTTCACAGCCTGGGCGATGTCACAGTAAAACTGCTAATTCACAATACCTATGTAACTGACTGTAATAATGCATATCAGGTTCACAACCTGGGTGATGTCACAGTAAAACTGCTAATTCACAATACCTACGTAACTGACTGTAATAATGCATATCAGGTTCACAACCTGGGCGATGTCACAGTAAAACTGCTAATTCACAATACCTACGTAACTGACTGTAATAATACATATCAGGTTCACAGCCTGGGCGATGTCACAGTAAAACTGCTAATTCACAATACCTACGTAACTGACTGTAATAATACATATCAGGTTCACAGCCTGGGCGATGTCACAGTAAAACTGCTAATTCACAATACCTACGTAACTGACTGTAATAATGCATATCAGGTTCACAGCCTGGGCGATGTCACAGTAAAACTGCAAATTCACAATACCTATGTAACTGACTGTAATAATGCATATCAGGTTCTCAGCCTGGGTGATGTCACAGTAAAACTGCTAATTCACAATACCTATGTAACTGACTGTAATAATGCATATCAGGTTCACAGCCTGGGCGATGTCACAGTAAAACTGCTAACTCACAATACCTACGTAACTGACTGTAATAATGCATATCAGGTTCACAACCTGGGTGATGTCACAGTAAAACTGCTAATTCACAATACCTACGTAACTGACTGTAATAATGCATATCAGGTTCAAAGCCTGGGCGATGTCACAGTAAAACTGCTAATTCACAATACCTACGTAACTGACTGTAATAATGCATATCAGGTTCACAGCCTGGGCGATGTCACAGTAAAACTGCTAATTCACAATACCTACGTAACTGACTGTAATAATGCATATCAGGTTCTCAGCCTGGGCGATGTCACAGTAAAACTGCTAATTCACAATACCTATGTAACTGACTGTAATAATGCATATCAGGTTCTCAGCCTGGGCGATGTCACAGTAAAACTGCTAACTCACAATACCTACGTAACTGACTGTAATAATGCATATCAGGTTCATAGCCTGGGCGATGTCACAGTAAAACTGCTAACTCACAATACCTACGTAACTGACTGTAATAATGCATATCAGGTTCACAACCTGGGTGATGCCACAGTAAAACTGCTAACTCACAATACCTTCGTAACTGACTGTAATAATGCATATCAGGTTCTCAACCTGGGCGATGTCACAGTAAAACTGCTAACTCACAATACCTGTGTAACTGACTGTAATAATGCATATCAGGTTCACAGCCTGGGCGATGTCACAGTAAAACTGTTAACTCACAATACCTGTGTAACTGACTGTAATAATGCATATCAGGTTCACAGCCTGGGCGATGTCACAGTAAAACTGTTAACTCACAATACCTACGTAACTGACTGTAATAATGCATATCAGGTTCACAGCCTGGGCGATGTCACAGTAAAACTGCTAACTCACAATACCTATGTAACTGACTGTAATAATGCACATCAGGTTCACAACCTGGGTGATGTCACAGTAAAACTGCTAACTCACAATACCTACGTAACTGACTGTAATAATGCATATCAGGTTCACAGCCTGGGCGATGTCACAGTAAAACTGCTAACTCACAATACCTACGTAACTGACTGTAATAATGCATATCAGGTTCACAGCCTGGGCGATGTCACAGTAAAACTGCTAATTCACAATACCTACGTAACTGACTGTAATAATGCATATCAGGTTCACAGCCTGGGCGATGTCACAGTAAAACTGCTAACTCACAATACCTATGTAACTGACTGTAATAATGCATATCAGGTTCACAGCCTGGGCGATGTCACAGTAAAACTGCTAACTCACAATACCTACGTAACTGACTGTAATAATGCATATCAGGTTCACAGCCTGGGCGATGTCACAGTAAAACTGCTAATTCACAATACCTATGTAACTGACTGTAATAATGCATATCAGGTTCACAGCCTGGGCGATGTCACAGTAAAACTGCTAACTCACAATACCTACGTAACTGACTGTAATAATGCATATCAGGTTCACAACCTGGGCGATGTCACAGTAAAACTGCTAATTCACAATACCTACGTAACTGACTGTAATAATGCATATCAGGTTCACAGCCTGGGCGATGTCACAGTAAAACTGCTAACTCACAATACCTACGTAACTGACTGTAATAATGCATATCAGGTTCACAACCTGGGCGATGTCACAGTAAAACTGCTAACTCACAATACCTACGTAACTGACTGTAATAATGCATATCAGGTTCTCAGCCTGGGCGATGTCACAGTAAAACTGCTAACTCACAATACCTACGTAACTGACTGTAATAATGCATATCAGGTTCACAACCTGGGCGATGTCACAGTAAAACTGCTAACTCACAATACCTACGTAACTGACTGTAATAATGCATATCAGGTTCTCAGCCTGGGCGATGTCACAGTAAAACTGCTAACTCACAATACCTACGTAACTGACTGTAATAATGCATATCAGGTTCTCAGCCTGGGCGATGTCACATAAAACTGCTAACTCACAATACCTACTAACTGACTGTAATAATGCATATCAGGTTCTCAACCTGGGCGGCGTCACTGATAAAACTGCTAATTCACAATACCTACGTAACTGACTGTAATAATGCATATCAGGTTCTCAGCCTGGGCGATGTCACAGTAAAACTGCTAACTCACAATACCTACGTAACTGACTGTAATAATGCATATCAGGTTCTCAGCCTGGGCGATGTCACAGTAAAACTGCTAACTCACAATACCTACATAACTGACTGTAATAATGCATATCAGGTTCTCAACCTGGGCGACGTCACAGTAAAACTGCTAATTCACAATACCTATGTAACTGACTGTAATAATGCATATCAGGTTCACAGCCTGGGTGATGTCACAGTAAAACTGCTAATTCACAATACCTGCGTAACTGACTGTAATAATGCATATCAGGTTCACAGCCTGGGCGATGTCACAGTAAAACTGCTAACTCACAATACCTATGTAACTGACTGTAATAATGCATATCAGGTTCTCAGCCTGGGTGACGTCACAGTAAAACTGCTAATTCACAATACCTATGTAACTGACTGTAATAATGCATATCAGGTTCTCAGCCTGGGCGATGTCACAGTAAAACTGCTAATTCACAATACCTACGTAACTGACTGTAATAATGCATATCAGGTTCACAGCCTGGGTGACGTCACAGTAAAACTGCTAACTCACAATACCTACGTAACTGACTGTAATAATGCATATCAGGTTCACAACCTGGGCGATGTCACAGTAAAACATTGTTGTGTTCCAGTCAACATTACTACTTTTTCAGGAATGGTTTACGCTCAATGCCAAAATTTAACTCTGGTCTTTTACCTTAAAACGATGTTATTCCTTGTTCTGCATTTTGGCTATGTGTGTTGCTGTTGCTTATGTCTGATCTCCTTTCTCATCCTATTCAGCTCATGACAGGGAGGTGGAAAAAATAATAAAAAAATCAGTTTATTATCCCTGGAATGTCTGGGAAAATGACTGGCTTCAGAGAAGATCCAACTGAGAATAGTTACATGAGATAAACCATCAAATACCCCAATTCTTGAGTTTAGATCACCAGCTTGGGTTCTATGTGATGCTGGCAAAAATAAAATAGCACCAACAAAAATTGTGAACACACAAGAGCAAAACTAAAAACCGCAAGGAGCACTATAACCTATCCCTAAAACAGTGACCAGCTGCCATGACTTTTCTATGGGGTGCTTTGACCCCCGCACCTCCCTTTACTAAATAAAACTACCACTGGGGGGGACACAAGTCAAGGAAAGGGACACCATGAGGATGGGGGGGATACTCCCCAGGGAAACAGAGGATGGGGAGGAGGAGAAAGTTGGGTCAGTACTGACACTATACTCAAGGACGGAGACACAGGTAGGGGGGGCAAATGGCAGAGGGCACCAAAGCTGGGACTACAGGAGGACCATCCAGAAAGAAAATAAAAACACACCATGCTACCAGTCAAGAAAGAAAAAAATACAGTGCAGCCTGTCTCGAACCCAGGCCAACCAGCTACTAAAGCTGCAAATGTACCACTATGCTACATGGTCAGCCTGGATTTAGCATTGCAAGAAACTTCTTGCCTATTGCACACAGAAACTCCCATAACTCCTGACTGCCAAAAGTAAATCGCTGATCTTAACATGTGCTCTTATGTCACGGTCACTAACTTCACATTCTCTTTTTTGTGCTTGCCCAAATTAACTCGCTCAAATCAAGTCATACTTTTCAGAGGACACCCCAGCTAGTAGGATATAGGCATCCGATTGTGTTGTTTGTACATCCATAATTGAGAACTGTAGACTCTCCCACAGTTTATCTGTGTAAAGGTTTGAAGTACTAGGAGGGATGTAGATGTTAAATAAAAACATGGTTTTCTCATTGAACTTTATCCAAAAAGCCAATAAGTGGGCATGTTCAGTTATGGCTTCATTACTATTGATGGCCTCCACTTTAAAATAAACAATCGTGCCTCCAGACCATCTCTTCACTTTTGCCTCGTTTTCCCTGATTTTTGAGAAGTTGATAAGCCTTAAGTTCAAATATTTGGTAGTGATTGTGCCATGTTTCCTGTATGTAAATTATGTCAAATTCCCTCATTAGGGCAACCCAATCCTTATCCATGAATTTAGTACTTATTTCCAAGATATTCCATGATATCATAAATCTCTTTGTTATCTGCTGTTCCACTGAAATAGTACTGTGATTTGAATTGGAAGCAGTATTTAATAATGGAGGTTCAATTTCTGCTTCATCCTTTAATCAGTTTCCATACCTGGCTAGTATATGGAATCTGTTTCGTTGGAATTTGGAATGCATTATTATTAATGTTTAGCATTTCATTTCCAGAAGCCAACATCCCTGAATGGTCTTCCGTTCTTATGCTCCCTCTTTAATTACAGACATCCTCATCACCAAAATAAAGACCCATATTGTCAAGAGTGCCTACTTTCTCCATGACCATATTTGCAGCTTCATTGTTTTTAAAGACCATGTCGACCTGACTTTCCCCACAGAAGCCTTCCTATAGGCTTAAACAATTCTATTTTTACCTAATCAGATCTAGAGGAAATGACTTAGGGAACTGCATAGGGTGAGAGTACGTTGTGACCATTCTCCATGTGCATTTTCCCCAATAATGCAGGATGAGAACAACTGGTTTGGTGACCATACTAGCATAGTGTGGAACTCTACAGCAATTATTTTTTACCTTCATTAAGTTCTACCTTTATGTTACACCATTCCAACAAGTTACTATTAATCCACAGTAGTTGGCAACCCTTGGGGTAATACAGTGGGTGTTTACAAAATCTATTCCATCAACATTTGTATTTCTAGTGACAACATGTATATCCTCTTTGGCTATTTATAGATCAAGATTTGATTTAAATAACTCCACAACCTTCCCCTTGAGGATCTGGGCGGTCTCATCTACTTCTTTGTTAGAACCATACACTCTAACACTGGGAGATGTAATGTAATTATTTCCTTTCATTTCAATAGAGTTAACAAAATCCTGACACTTTAAGGTGGTTCTAGATTCTTCTAGGGGAGTCTCCTGGGATAATGGTGTATATGAGTCATTCTCTCCTTTGGACATTTTCATATTTAAGTCTCTATTTGTATTTTGTTTACTGCCCCTCCAGTCAGTTGATTTTAGCAGTTTTCCCTTTTCTGACTTTTTATTCTTCTATTGCACTTCATCCCATGGATCAGTTACCTTCTCACTATCTATCTTGACCATCTTACTACCCTCATTTGCTACAATATCCTCTTTATCAGTTTCTGACAGGAGGCCATGCTCCAGAACAGTAACATTTGTTTGAAACTCTATATTAGAATATTCTATTAAGGATGAACTTTTTTGGGGGTGGATTACCTTTAACAGCCCCAGGGAATCCTCCAGTCTAGTCCTGTTAATGGCAATATCTTCTATTAGTGTATGAATATCATTTCTTATAATCACTTAACTGCTCCATTAATATAGGGTTAGCTGCATACTGATTTTTCATGACACAGATAATGTCAGCACTTCAATATGAGGGGAAAAAGATCAATGAGCTGTTAAAGATCTTGTCGTCACTCTTGTACGCTTGAATTAATTAACTGCTCACTTCAAATGAGGGCTGGCTATCTGGGTGATCTGCAAGATAGAGTACTTGTAGCCTCTTTTCTGTGCGCTGTAGTTTTTCTTTGTTATATTCACCTAGATCTTTTAAGCCTAAGATAGTATGGTGCAGCTCAGAAAGTATTTCCTTTAGATCTACTTTTTGTTTTACCTCATCTTTGTTTAGGCTGATGCATTCAACCTTGGCCTGAGACTCAGTAATGCGGGGACTTGTTGTGGGCAACAAAATTAAACTCTGACACAAGTCTATCTCAGATTTGTCCACTATTCCAAAGTTACCATTACCACAAGCA
This sequence comes from Neoceratodus forsteri, assembly GCA_016271365.2. Classification (NCBI taxonomy): domain Eukaryota; kingdom Metazoa; phylum Chordata; order Ceratodontiformes; family Ceratodontidae; genus Neoceratodus; species Neoceratodus forsteri. Next base: position 1,785,034,412 of record CM057450.1, read on the forward strand.
TCCACTGACCCCCACTGGAGTTTCATCCATAGACCCATATATATCTGCAGGCAGTAATATACTATCATCTTCTGAGCCCTCCTGATTATTATCTGCCATAAGCACTTTCATCTTAGTAGATGATGGTAAATTTTGTGATCTGGGGTTCACATTCTGGTTAATAAGTTTACTACAAAGTCTGAAAGGTTTTTTTTTCTTTTGAGGGCCGTTCTCAGTCAGACTCACCTCAGCCAGATCAAAATGTGTGTGAGTTATCATACTAGTAAGTTTTAATTGATTCTTATCCATTTTGTTTCTTTTCTTGTTTTTTTTTTTGTTTTTTTTAAATATATTTTATTTGAGCATAAGCACATACATCATCAACATGCTGCATTAGTACATGAATGAATATCATCTGCTCATTCTTTTCATCTCTATTAAAACTTAACTCACCCGCTCCCCCCCTCCTTAACTAGCCCTCCCATCCCCCTGCCAAGTACAGATTCCAATAATATTAACCAAGTGCTGATTCCTATTAGTCAAAGGAGAGAAAAGGAGGCATTTGGTTAAACAGACTGAGGAGCCTACAGCCTCTTAGGGTTTCCAGATTGCCAATGACATCCAGCGGTCCCCATAAAGTAACATAATCCTCGCTTCTGTGCCTCATGTAAGCAATATGCTTTTCTAACTGTAATGACAATAGCATTTCTCTATGCCATTCTGTCATTAAAGGGTGTTAGCCATCCTTCCAGTGTCTAAAATTATCAATTTAACGTTAGCTGCCACTATAGCGATATAGGCCTTTTGCCGCAATGTAGTATTGGATGGAAACAGGTGTATTAAACAAGCTTCTGGGGTAAAACAAAGACTGCAGATCAAGAAGAGGATCTAACCCTCTCCTCACACTGCGCCAGAGAGGACCTGACTTTGGGGGACCATAACATGTGGAACAAAGTGCCTTTCTCCACATGGCACCTTCCACACAAAGGTGTAGGGACAAGTCCACATTTATGCAATCTTACTGGTGTATAATATATGTTATGCATTATGTTAAATTGCATCATCAAGACCTATCCTGCTTGATGAATCTGTAACAGTTTCAGCCATACTTTCCTCCATGTTTTTGTATCCTGTGCCAGATCTAGCTCCTCGCCCAAGTATATACTCCTTAGGTAGTTTTGGATCTAGTGCTTGTAGTTTTTATAAATCCCAGAGACAGAGTGGGGTTCGGATGCTACTTGGATTAACTCTTGCACTACTGGATCTACTACCATTTGGTCAGCTACATATCTAGCAAAAACGAGGATTGCTTGTTTGACTTGGGTAAATTTAAATACATGCATGTCCGGCACTTTGTAACGGGATCGAAAATGAGAGAATTCAACTACTTTCCCTTGGTGGAAAAAATCTACAAGCCGGAGCTCCTTTAATGGCGCCCAGAAAGAGGATTGTTTTTTTTATATTAGGTGAATCAGTCTGTTGGCCCTGGAAACCCTCTGATAATGGGGAATTCACCAGCTTTAACTGATTTTTTGAATTTATTATACTCACTATTATGAGGAAAATCCCCTGTAAATAACCTCCCAGCCTTAATGTTAATGGTTATATTAAGATGAGTATGAAGATGACCCCACACTGTTTAATAAGAAGCTCAGGAGAAGTCTAACAATCTGGGATCATAAAATGTAACTTTATGTAGGAGATTTGCCACTCACTGCTTAACGGCACCTATCTTGTAACACGGAGACCCCACCCCAGTGAGTTAAATTTACACCAGAAGGTTTATCAAACATTTCCACTTAAAACCATACCACCTAGAATAAGTATATAACAAGCTACTTCACATTGTTTTCCCTGTACATTACATGCTGAGTTTTAGGAATACTAAGGAGGATTAATGATTTCCTTCAGATGAAAGTTCAACAACAGTGCTGCCAGATTCAAACTTTGTGTGAATTTCAAAGATTCTGCACCATTGATACAGGCTGCTTTTTTGGCACTGAACTGGGTAATCAGCATTTCAGCTTTGTCTTTCAGGGAGACTGCTCACATTCCTCTTGAGAAGTTAAAAGAAGAATCCACTCAGTCTGTTAAAAAAGAAGCTACGTGTCTGCATTTTCCTTATAATCTTTTCAGCAAGTTTTGGATCCAGATATATCCTGCCAGATCATATTTATAGCTCATTGACTTGAGAGAGATGTCTCTAATTGATAAAAGGAGATTGTCAGTGGGGACAAAGTATAATTAATTTTCTACAACATTTCCAGTAAAACTGCAAGCTATGAGAAACAAAACTAGAGCGATGGAATAATACTCGTCCAATACTAAAAACTCATAACAGCTCCTCATGCAACACACAAGAGAAAAGGGACAGCTCAGGAGGTTGCAAAAACTCAAAGTATCAAACAGCTTAACCTTGGCCATGGGTGACGGAGTCTTAGACACTTAATGCACAGTGCACAGTACCAGCACCTGCGCTCCAAATGTCCTATACACCTGACGTCACGTAGTTTATTACAGCATGAAAGGGCAAGGGCAAAGTTAAGCTCTCCTTTATTAAAATAATCTATTCTACACTCAATTAAAACTAGTTTGTCATATGCACATGTGGAACAGAAAAGCTGCCAGTACAATCCTGAGTGTGTAAACAAGACAAAATGGCTCTTACAGCTAACACTGCATTAGTTTCTTAATGAGAGTTTCCCTAATGTGAACACTTTCATAAAAATGGCATGCAGTTCAAATACTTGTTATAAAAATAAAAAACTTGAAAGACCTGACTTAACTTAGATAAAACAAATTGGGTGTAACTAAGGGAGATACCACTCCAAAAGTCTTCTGCCTTTCACTTTTCTCTTTTCACTTTCTTTAGCCTTTACCCCAACCTTTAGAGCTATTGATGATAAACATTCCAGATGGACTGTGGCTTGGGCTTTGACTTTGTCTTTTGCTGGTCTCACCTTAGACCTTAAGCATGAACCATGAAGCACCTCAGGCCACCTTCTGTCCTTATCTGATCACACAGTTAAAAATTTGCTTGTTGCATGTTTCTGTGTGGCACCACTTCCAGTGTTTACATCCTCCCAAAGGGCTCCTCTGTCAGCTCCACTGGTCCAGCTTTCAGAACCATCTTACAGCCCTCCTCCTAATGGGAAACAGAGCACACCACAAGCAAAACCAACAACTGAGACTGGCTGCACAAGAAAATCTGAAAAGGTCAGTAAATTTTAACAAGGAAATGGCAGTATACATGTTATAGCTAAAAAGCAATCCTTTGCATCACTGAGGTTGGAACACATTTATAAAGGGATAGTTTTAGCAAAACTAAAACATCCCTGAAGTAAAATGTTTTCAATAAGCAAGATTTCATAGTCTTTTTATGGGGAGAGTTGTCAAAATTTGACATTTCACACATTCGGGATCTCTCCCGAGCGATTTCTAGTTTGAACCACTTTGTTTGTTTCAAACTAAAAATTGTCTGGCTCAGAAATTAGGACAAGTGGTTCAGACTACCAATTCTAGTAGATGAATCAGAAAAAGTGGTTCTGACTTACAAATATTGGCCCCTCTTTCATTTCATTTCATAAAACTGTATTTTTATATAGGAAGCATTTGTTAGGGAATAACCCCCATTTACAAAAAGACCAGTGTTCCATACATAACACTTTCAGAATTCGATAATACAAACTAACATACAACATTGACACAGACATTAAAATTAATTAAAATGTACATTTTAAGCTAAGGTGTGTAAACAATAACTTTTTAAAAATAATGGAATTCTGCACATTCCTCAATTCTATGGTATCTATTCACATGGTATCTCATTCCAATATTTGGATACACTGTTTTGTAGTGTGAGACTTCCTGTTCTATTATAAATTCTTTCACTTGTAATTGTTAACTTATTTCTCCTAAATCTTTCTATTTTAAATTCAGGGAGTGTGATTGTTATCAAATGTGTTTCAATGGATGATCATTTTTATGAAATATAAATTTTTGACACAACAGTAACCATAAGTATTTTCTTTTTGATTCAGGTTGCAACCAATTCAGTTTTCCAAATAAAATAAAATGATGTATTCCTTGTTTACTTTTCGTTATAAATTTCCCTAATCTATAATAGGTATGCCCTATACTCTGCAACGCTGGCTGAGTGGAGAATATACATAAAAAGGATTCATATTCCAAAATGGGAAAAATCATTTGGGCCACAAGTTTCTCTCTGGCTTCTATACTGAGACACCATGCTACTCTTCTTAAGACTCCAAATGCTGGTTTACTTTTTTAACCTGTTGAAAGATATGTTCTTTATAGGCTAATTTTGAGTCTATCAAAACTCCCAAATACTTATATTGTCTTGTGTTCGTGATTAATCCACTGTTTGCCAACCTTAATTGTAAGTCTATTATCATCTTTTGTTTTTCTCCCAGCTCAAATATCATGCTCTGTGTTTTTTGGCATTCAACACCAAACCCATCTTTCTAAACCATTTCTCTAATGGTAACAGGTCATACTGCAGCATTTCTTTAAGTTGTTCTTCAGTATCAGCTGATGGGACTAACACGGTATCATCCACATAAAGTCTCACCTCTCTGTATAAGATTGCAGATGGTAGGTCGTTCATGAACACATTAAACAATAATGGGCCCAACACTGATCTCTGAGGAACACCTCTTTCTATTTGTGTCAGATCTGAAAAAAGATTTTCATTTGAAACATATCTGTGGTGCATAGCCACTCTGCACCCATTGTGCTCCTCGTGTGGCCTGCTGTGGTATTCATCTATGGGGCACACAGCCTCCTCCACCAGACCACATGGAGGGCAATGTGGCTGGGGCAGGTAGGGGATGTGCCTACACTCCATGACATTCACAGAGTCATGGAGCGCTGGTCACAGGAGGTGCATAGTATGCAGGGGAAACCCCTGCCATAAGGTCTGCATGCCCCCTCGAGGTGCCAACCCCCCAGTCCCTGAATGCCAGACAGGGCATGCCTTCCCCCACACCATGCTGCCACAGACCATGGACAATGACTGGAGGTCTGGGAATGACCAACCAAACAGCAGCCCACTTCTTGGTTGCCATGCATAGCAGCTGCCATTTCTATGCACCCCTAAGTGCAACGGATTCATGGGCAGACCGGGCCAATGCTCGCCCGGTCTGCTTATCTGTCTTCTGCACTCCTGCACACCAGGGGGGCAGGGCCATGGACAGGTGTGCACTGGTAGTGCATATCCTGGGTGCACACCTGTCCACTGGTGTGGCCCTTTGTGGGCTGGATACGTGCCTCCAGCATGTACTTTCCGCCCCATGTGTATATGCCGACAATTTGGTTCTCATGTTGAGGACCCTTCCACTTTGATCCCCACAGCCTTGGATGAAATACTTGTAAAGGGTTTTGCCTCCCTGTTGGAGTATAAACTAAATATAGAAAAACTAAAGTTCTCCCCTTCATAGCTCTGTTAATAAGCAGGACGTCCTGGATCTAGGTTTCACGTGGGAGCTTAAAATCTTACTCCATTTGGGCATCCATCTCACCAGTGGTCCTTCTTCTTTATTTAAAGAAAATATTATCCCTCTCTTACAAATCCTTAAATCCGACCTGCAGAGCTGGGCAGCCCTGCCTCTTTCCTTTCGGGGTAGAATTAGTATGATTAAAATTAATAATTTGCCTCATTTGCTATACCCCCTTGGTATGCTTGGCCTACACATTCCTAAGTATTGGTTTACCCAGTTACTACACATTTTCAATAACTTCCTATGTAAGGGGGGGATGCAGTCTGAAGGGCATACTTCATACTCTCATTTCCGAGAGATCAAGGGGGCTTGTGTCTACCTAATCTTTTCTATATTTTGTGTCTTACACACCAGCAAATTTTTCCTTTGGGATCATCCAGATCTCTTTAGAGATGAAAATAGATACATCCCCTTATGGTTGAATATAGAGCAGGAGATCTGTCAGAGGGCTGGCATCAGATTAAGCAATTTGTTATATGTTAACCAATCCTGCCTACCCACCATCATAAAATCCACACCCTTAATGTGGCCCTTTTAGGCTCTTTGGTAGATGCATAGCTTTGGAGTCAGGATTGGTTCAGACTACTTATCAACTGGTATTAGCTAACCCTAATTCCAGGTTTGACTGTAGCCCCATACCTTTGAAGCTGTGTTCACAATTCAGAGATGTCAAGTGCGATTCTTTGTCATTCAATGGTAATTTTCTTCCCTTCCCTGCCATTAAAGATAATTTTTTGCATCCCTCCTTCTCAGAGTTTAAATACCTCCAGATGAAGTGGGCAATTATGGCTCACCTTGGTAAGAATCTTAGAACGCTGAATTCCAGGTATGTTTTTCTATTGCTGTACAGCCCCACCCAACATCTCATTTTTTTAAATTTTTTTCAGAAGTTTGACCCAAAGCGCCTCTCAGGAATATGCTATTATCAGCAACAAGCTTTGTCTCTATCTGATGATTCTGGGGTCTGGAGGCTTATTTGGTGTTCCTTATACAAATATATCAAGCAGGACCACTATCGCCTCCTTCAATTTAAAGTTTTGCATAATTTGTACTACACCCCCATGCAATTTCACCAGATGGGCAGGCTCCCTTCTCCTTTATGTAACAGATGTGGGAAGGCTGGTCATCTCAAGCATGTTTTATGGGATTTAATAAAATCACTCCATTCTGGGAGGCTCTACGGATGTCCCTTGATCCATTCTTGGGCCTGGAGGCTTATTTTACACCAGAGGTCTGGCTAGTGGGCCTTTACTCTTCTGATCTTTTTGAGCCATAAAAAGCCAACATGACTATGATTTCCATAACTGCCAAGTTGTTTATTGCCCATCACTGGCTTGATGATACTGCACCTTCATTTCATGAGTGGTATCAAGACATCCTTCAGGCCTTAGCAATGGAAAAGTAAACTGCCTCCATACATCACCAATTTGAGTATTTCTGAGCTAGATGGAAGTCATTATATGCCCAACTGACCCAACCGGAGTAGTCATTGGGGATGCACCTTATTAAGTTTTTGTATGGTTCCTGAATCCCTTGCTCTCTGTTGGTGTTTTGATAATGGGTTTTAGTTTTCTTTGGCTGTGCCCCAGGGTAGGGGATGTGATGGGATGGGATGGGAGGGGAGGGGTGGGCTTTGTGAACTTTGTTATTAAATGTTATCTTTTATTGTATTGTTTAGTATTTGCAGTTATGTTACTGTATGTAGGTCATAGTTATTCTTTTGTCCTTCAGTAAAGTGCATTGAATGAGAAAAAAGGAAACAGTCTAGTGATTTGATTGGCTGAAAGCAGCTCAGAGCCATGTAATTATTGACCCATAATTACACTCCTGAACTACTTACAGCCATTCAGGCCCTATAACATAAACCTAGAAAAGTATCATTACACTCCCACTTTCTAACAGGAGCTGTCACTTCAGACCTGCCACTTCACCTGCAGGCAGTAAAAGTGAAACAACATCTACACAGAATGACAAATTATCTTTTTGGCCTACTTGCATCACAAAAACATTTTTCTAGAACCTTTTTTTACAGGTTGTACTGCTGTAAACACTACCAAACTAGGAGACTGCACTTTGATTAGGGAGATAGAAAAATCTCTGTACAGACAGTTGGTAAGACCACATCTGGAGTATTGTGTACAGTTCTGGAGACCTCATCTCCACAAAGATATAGACACAGTGGAGGCTGTCCAGAGGAGGGCAACCAAAATGATGCAGGGTCTGCATCAGAAGACATATGAAGAAAGACTAAAAGGAACCAAAGATGTATAGCCTCAAGGAAAGGAGGGAGAGGGAGACATGAAATAAACTTTCAAATACCTCAAGGGAATCAACAAAGTCCTATAGGGTAGCATCTTTCAGAAAAAGAGATGTGCAAAAACAAGGGCACAATTTGAAGATAGAGTGGGGAGCGGCTTAGAGGTAATGTGAGGAAGTATTTCTTCACAGAGAGGGTTGTGGATACATGGAACAGCCTTCCTGAGGAGGTCATAGAGTCAAAAACAGTGGGGTAATTCAAGAATGCATGGGACAGAGATAAGGCAATTCTAGTGGGTTGTAGGAGGAAGTAGGCTGTTGGTTAACTAGGATCTGCAGCTTATCCATTAGGTAGGGAAATGGGCAGACTAGCTGGGCCAAGCAGCCCTTATCTGCCATCAAATTCTGTTTCTATCAGCTAGTTTCTGTACCCACAATGCCTCACTATCTAAATTAGTATACATGTTGTACTGTAAGTCTGTGCTCACTACAGAAAGAGACTACGTCTCTCAATAAAGAAATCTTGTCATGTAGATACTGTGTGCACAATGCCCTTTTTTTTGAAAATAAACATATGAGAGCTTAAAGGGATTTTCTGATGTTTTGCATATGCATTTTTCACATAATATGACATTGCCATCCATGCTTCAGATGTTGAAGATGCAATTTGTTTCGTAAAAAAATTTGTCATATTCATTTTATTATGTTTTATCAGGGCTTTATTTCTGACTGCCTTCTAGTTTCTCTTTGCAGCCACCCCCCCCCCCGAGTGATGTCATACCAGAGAGCTATCAATGTTTTACATACAGCAACAAGGAATTGAGGGTAATTTATAACATTGACTTATATGTGCCTTACTCGGAAGTACAGTTCCATATGTTGGTAGTGGTGAGCACCTAATATCTAAATGTCCATAACAAGGCATTGTGGGTAAAATAAGAAACTAATTTCCATTTTCCTTAGTGTCAGATGCAGTCTCATATTTCTGTATTGGTGTCAATGATATAAGCTCTTGTATGTTTATTTTCAAAACAAGGCATTGTGCATACAGTATCTAGCTACAAGACTTATATACTGAGAGATGTAGTCTCCTATTTCTGCAGTGAGCACAGAAATATAATAGCCTGTATACTAATTTGCATAGTGAGGCATTGTGGATACAGTAAATAGCTGATTTTTCTATCTTTAACTACAAACTGACAGTGTCCCTTTAATAACTTCATTTCCCTGGTATGATGTCACAGTTGGGTCAGCACTGAGAAAAATGGGGCGGGTTATGCAAATGAAACAGAGCACAGAAATAATAGCATTTTTATTCCATGGAAAACAGCACTTTCTGGCTGTTTGAATGGTAAGAGACTGATTCACAACTTCAGGTTACTATTACCATTTGTTATGGCAAACATCATAAAATAACTTTACATTGTTGAAACCACTGCTGAAAGAGAAAACTACACCTCACAGTAATGAAACTGGAAAACAACTTCAATTGTACCTACAATGCCTTACTATGGACATCTACATATTAGGGACTATTCTGCAGTCACCATTATTAAAAAAAGAGGCTGTACTTCTGAATAAGGAACATTTAAGTCAATGTTATAATTTACCCAGAATTCCTTGTTACAGAATGTAAAACATTGACAGCTCCCTTGCATAACATAATTCTGGGGGTGTGGCTGCACAAAGAAAACTGGAGGGCAGCCAGAAAAAAAGTGCTGATAAAATACAAAAAAATGACAATGGCAGATTTTGTTCACAAACAAATTGTAGCTTCAACATCTGAAGCATGGCTAGCAATGGCATACTATGTGAAAAAGGCATTTAGGAAACTTGCATCAATCACTTTAAAATGCATGTTGCCAACCCAGCACGGAATCAACTGCTTTTAGCCTGCATACAGTACAATGAATATACTGCAATCAATGGTGACAAATATTTCCAAATCCACTTCATCAAGGATGAAAAATGAGGCGATTTATAGATAACTACACCATCTAGCAGAGAGTTATGAATGGCATGTGTCCTACCATTCTAAGCCATTGTAACTGCTATGAGACCTCTGGTGGTGGTTGTCGAGATTACAAGATATAAAAGTCAAAGAAGCACTTTAACTCCTAGTTAGGGGGAATATCCCTTTAATTCAATTGTTAAGGCAGGTGGTTTTTTTTTTTTTTTTACAATTAAGTATTCTTTATTTTCATTTTCAAACTTACAAACAGCAGAACAGAAGTCAGTACCTTTTACAATGAAGGAATGTGAAGACCCCCAGAGGGACTTGCCCTCTAATAACTTTAATAACAAGCATAGGCAAAAGGCACTGAAACAGATAACACATCAATAAAGAGGAAGGAAGCGAAGGAATTTCCCCACCCTCCCTCTCCCCACCCTAACCAATCAGAGAAAACAAAAACAATCACCAAATAAATCTTAACACAAGGAATGACAGAAGATAAAAGAATAAAAATGCAGATCAACTACCCCTGCCTTGCATGCACCCCCCTGACACCTATGGCGGAATCTAAAGTGTGGTCAGATTTCAGAGACCTCTACACCCGTAGAACAATTACCTGTTATACAGCTGTTTACACCCTGGAGGGCTAGCTGTTAGCTGTTGGATGACTATTAGTATCTAAATTTGTCTTTTAACTCATTAAATAGCACTTTCCATGCTGCCAGAAATCTGTTCCAAGAGTCAGTAGCATTCGCCACACTCCTCTCTGTGTTTAAAGTGGTAAGGGAATCCAACCACCACTTCATAATGGATAGAGTCCAAGGATCCTTCCAATGCCTTAGAATTAACAGTTTAGTGACTATACACACCATAGCGATCTGAGTTCTGAGTGTAGGCAGTGGAAGCTTTGAGTAATTCCCCACTATGCAAATTTCCTCTGTAAAGTAAGCAGAGAGGGGAGAAAGTATTCTGAAATGTAGTCTTTGACCAGACTCCAGAACCTCTGAATCTTAGAACACGACCATAGCTTATGGTGTAGAGAGGCCAGAGAAGTACTACATTCCGAACATTCTGGTGAAGGTAATTTCCCCCATCCTATGTAATTTAGAGGTGGTATAGTAAAGGTTATGTAAAATATCAAATAGGATATTATGCAATCTATCCTGTTTAATCAACTTCACATTGTTTAACCATATAGATTGCCATTGGTCAATAATCAGCTGAGATTGTAAGGTATTTTTCCAATAGTAGGCTACGGGAGCACTATTCTGCCATAGGTCATTAACTAAAGCTTTGTATAGTTTTCAGACAGGTTTGGCTTTTGTAACTAAATCTAAATAGGGCCTTATAAAAGGCTTTAGTCGATTTGTCCATGGAGTCTTCCCCAGGAAGCTTCTCATGCAGTGTTGCACCTGAACAGCATAGAACAAATGTTTGAAAGATAAGCTCCACTTCATATTTGGGTAGGATGGGGAGGCCAAAACAGGGTTTGTTAGAAACCGTCCAATGGAAATCAAAGATGGTAATGGTAAGGCACTATATTTAATCATCTGGTTGCCAATCTTTAAATTGGGATAATTAAAGAGCGGCTGGGAGGTGTCTTTCCTAATACTTAATTGAAAACGGTTACATAATTGGTGAAAGGCCCTGATGCTCCACCCAGTCAGGGATTCCTGTAAGGGGAGAAGGACCATCCTCCAAGGACAAAATAGTAAGCTTCGCAGAGACACCTGTTCTTTTTTAGCCTGTTCATGCTCTAATTGCAACCAAATAGGATTACTAAAGGCCACATATAAAGAGGGGAACCATCTTAAAAACCTGGATGCATGTATTGCTAGGTAGTCTAAAATGAAATCCGGTAGTTAGAGCCCACCCTTTCTTATTGGGTCTGTAAGCCTCCAGTAGGCCCTATGAGGGGGTCTCCCATCCCAGATGAAATCTGAGCAAAGCCTAGGGGTCAATTTAAAAGTACCATGAGGGAGAAAGATGCCCAGGTTGTGCAGAGGATAGAAAATCTTGGGTAAAATCGTCATATTTAATACATTGGATCTACCCCAGAAAGACAAGAGGAGCTTTCTCCATCTTATCAAATCTTCTTTGATCATTTTTAATAAGGGGTCTAGATTTAAAATCCTTTAATTTACTGAGTTCTAAAGATAACTTCATCCCTAAGAAAGTTATCGCCTGCTTTTTCCATTGCAGGCCCAAAGCCACTATTTTATTTTTTGCATATCAGAGCTGACAAAGGGTAAACCAAAGTTTTATTCTTGTTTAATTTGCACCTCAATATCTCCCCAAACTCAGAGATGATCTGAAGATCAAGGAGAGACAGCGAACTCCATTGGTTAAATGTAGCAGCATATGGTCTGCAAAAAGCGAAAGCTTACATTCTAAAGGGCCCACTCTAAATCCCTCAATCAGAATCTCCTGCTTAATTACTCTGACCAAAGGTCCTATATACAAATTAAATAATAGGGGAGATAAAGGGCATCCTTGTCGAGTACCATTTCTGAGCGGAAATGGATCCGACAAATGGTTATTACATAATAGCCTAGCTGAGGGGCACTGGTAGAGAATACCAACTTTCCTAATAAAACACACAGGGAGACCATAATGGGGGGCACTGTGAAAAGGTAGGGCCAAGCCACCCAGTCAAAGGCTTTTTCTGCATCCAGGGACACCAAAACTGCTTGAAGCTGGGGATCCCTGGATGCAGAAATCAAATGACCTAGTGTCCAAAAATGGTCAGCAGAGGACCTACCACATACAAATCCCACCTGTTCCAACCCAGCCAAGGATGACCACACTCTACCCAACCAAGAGGTTTAAGATTTTAGCATAAATTTTAACATTGACATTAATTAAAGATATAGGTCTATAATTGCCTATCTGTGTAGGATCCTTTCCTGGCTTTAGGAGTAGCACTATTCTAGCCTCAAATAGGGAAGGGTCTGACACTAAGCATGAGTCCCAATATCCATACAAGAGATGAAGCAAGGGAATCAACTGAACTTTGAAAGTCTTATAAAATGATCCTGTATACCCATCAGGGCCAGGAGCTTTATCAGTTTTCAGGGAGTCTATAGCCTCCACAATTTCTTTTAGGGAAATTGGTTCCATCAGTGATTGTTGAGCCTCGCCAGATAACTTGGGGAGTTGCGCCTTCTGAAAGAAAGTTGAGGTCATATGGGATTGGGGTCCTTAACTGGAGGTAGTGAATAAAGTTGTTGGTAATATTCTTTGAATAAGGAAAGCATCTTCAGAGTGTCAGATACCAATAATTCCATATTTGGCTGCTTCATAGCTGTTATCCATTTGGCAGACACCCGCTGTTTCAGCTGCCATGCAAGATACTTACTCGCCTTACTACCCTGTCCTATTTACATCACCTTCACCTGAGAGGTTATCCTGTCTGTTTTATCTTGGAGAAATCTAGAGTATTGTGCTGTCAGGAGATTTAACTCCAATACTTTGTCCGTAGATAAAGCCTCGATCCCCTTATACTCTAAGGTACGGATTTTATCTAAACATTGAGTACTATAGGAATGTTTTTTTCTTTTGTTTATCATGGCTATTCTAATAAGTTTGCCCTGCCATGTGGCTTTAAGAGCCACCCAAACTTTGTCAACTGTAGGGATAGAGTTAATATTGTCTCTAATTGTATTAGAGAGAAATGAACAAAAACACAAAACAATCTGTTCATCTCTCTAAAGTGTATCATTCAGGGTCCATGAGTAAGGTCTGAGAGAAGGACCTGGGATGTTAATATGTACTGATATTGGGGCATGATCTGAAATAACCCTGGCATGAATTTGGGAGTCTATAATTCCTGAGCTTAAGTGCTGACTAATTAAAAAAACATCTATACTGGAGTAACTTTTGTGTATGGGTGAATAAAAGGAAAAATCTTTAGTAGAAGGATGTAGAAGCCTCCATGGATCTATTAGTCCTAAAGTTGATTTAAGCTCTTGCAATGTCCGTTGAGCTGGGGAAAAACCACAACCTGAAAGGTGAGTTCTGTCTAAGTCATTTACCTGTGCTAAATTCCAATCACCTCCTAACAAAAGATGTACATACCCATATGAAGCCAGAATTGAAGCTAATCCAGTAAAGAAGGTAGGGGATTCTAGGTTAGGACCATATATTGATCCCAAAAGGACTTCGGTGTTACCCAATCTGCCATGCATGAAGATACATCTACCTTCAGGATCACTAACAGTCTGTATGAGTATGAAAAGAATCCCTTTGGCTTTTAATACAGCTATGCCCCTTTTACGAGAATTATAGCCTACCCCAAAAACCCGACCCACCCAATTCTTCTTTAAAGAATTGTGCCTGATCTGTTGTTAAATGGGTCTCTTGTAAGAATACAATCGACGGGTTAAATCTACTCATATGATTCAAAATAATATATTTCATAGTATTGTCTCTGCCCCTCTCTTGATGTTCCATGAACATATTTTAAGCGTATTCACCATTATTAATATAATATACTCCATCTACATCTTGGTCCCTTGTCTTGGAGTACATGCATGCAATCCCCCTCTCCCCCTCCCCCAAAGCAATAACACCAATCTGACCCCTTTAAATATTGTCCACAGCAACACAAACCTAACTATGTACAACTCACTACCCCAGGCCCTGGGCCTTCTCCTCTCTTTCTGGTCCACAATGCCCCAGAGAGGAGGTGAGCCATGTCCTTTCACCATGAGACGATGTCAATGATTCTTATTACTAGGACATGCCAGCCCCAACGTTGTTTTTGCAAGTAATGATATACAATAACAGTCTGCCTAAAAGAGAAAGAAAAAACATTTTTCTTTTCACCCCTATCTCTCACTTTTGCACCCACACACAAAATAATATAAACACACATCTTAGAATGATAAATTTCACACATCATCTATAGCCCCTTCTATAAGCCTACTGGCTTGATATTGTTCTCTTGTTCTCCTCATTTCATATTTGAAAAAAAGTTCCAACTATCCCTTGTTAGGTTGCTCTCTGATTAATAAACTACCTTGTACGAACCACTGAGTCAGCTGAAGCATTCAGCTATGTTGTAAACTGAGGAGAGACAGGAAAGAAAATGTTAATTGCAAGAAAGAACGAACAGAAAAAGTACTCAGAGTCCTTAATTTCAGTGTTCAATTATGTATAGAAAACTGCAGTTTGAAGCGCCATCTAGTGGCACAACCTCACAATTATATCGCTGATATAGAAGGGGAAAATCCTTGTTGCAAGGGAATTCACACAGTCAGTGCAAATGTGAGAAAGTAGGATTCATAGCCTGTCATATCTAAGATCCTTGCCATAACGTAACAATGTCCCCAGTAGCATAACAAACTCCAGAACCGAAGCCTCACTATTGTAATTAAGCCTTACAAGTGACAACACTCCAAGTCGTATTCACTTCGGGAACAGATCTGGTTACACCTTCCTCAAAGTTTTAAGTGCCTCTTCCATTGAATCATACCTCTTAGCTCCGTCTGGGAGTGTAACTTCCAACCTGGCTGGATATAGCATTCTATGCCTGATCCCTGCCTCTCATAATTTAGAAGTGATTGTACGAAAAGCTGCCCTCATTTGCCTTGTTTTGTATGTCAAGTCCTGTACTACCTTCAGCTTTTTACCCTCCCACAGGATTGCCGCCAGTTTCCTAGCTTCGTTGATTATGAACTCCCTATCCAAGAAGTTCAATAACCTGAAAATGATCGGCCGTGGGGGGTCTGATGGATTAGGCTTCAGGCAAAGGGAACGGTGCGCATGCTTTATGACATACTCTGGTCCATTGGGAGATTGCCCCAGCATTTTTTTCAACATCAGTTGAAGAAAAGCTATAGTATTTGGGCCCAAGGCAGGTGTTTTAGGATGGACAGATGCTGATGCAAAGGATAGATCTGCTCCTATCAAAGTCTGTCTGAAAGCACCAATACAAAGGAGCCTTATTTTCAAGGGCTCCCAAGTTTTTCAACTGTTTCCATGATTTGTGTAGGCACACACAAGCCAAAACAATCATTCAGGTTCATTTTCTTAAGCAAAGCTCTGAGTTTGTTTGTCCAGTTTTCCGCAACTACTTCCAATCATCAAAACTGTTGTCTACTAACATTCACACTATGGACACAGTTGTACAAAATATGCTTAAAGCAGGGCAGATGTCATTAAGAATCCTGCCCTCTTCATTTTAGGCTCAGAATCCCAGGTTTGACTTGAAGAAAGGGCTGGGGGTGTGGCTGTACAACTGAAGGGGACAAACATTGCAGTATCATTATTTATTTGTAATTTTTGACCAGGAAAGGTTGCTTCAACAGCAGTACCCAATTATCCCTCACACAGACTGTCTTAAAGGAAAGTTGCAAGATTCCCCAAATGCCTTTCAACATAGTATGCCATTGCCAGACATGCTTCAGATGATGAAGCTGAAATTTGTTTTGTAAAAAAAACTGTCATTTTTTTTAATGTTTTATCAGGATTTTGTTCTCCAGTTTTCTGTGTGTGGCTACACCCACAAAATGATGTCATGCCAGGGAGTTGTCAATGATTTACATACAGCAACAAGAAATCCTGGGTAATTTAAAATGTTGCTTTAAATGTGCCTTACTCAGACATACAGTCCCTTCTGTTGCTGTTTGTGAGCAATAATATGTAAATAACTGTAGCAAGGCAGGGTGGGTAAAATACAAACCTGTTTCACAGTTTCCTTACTCTGACATGCTGTTCCATATTAGTGTAGTGGTGTCAACAATATAAGCTTTTGTATGTTTATTTTCACAGCAATACATTGTACATACCATATATAATTACAAGACTTCTATACTGAGAGATGTAGTCTTCTATTTCTGCAGTGAGTACAGAAATATAATACCTTGTATATTAATTTACATTGTGAGGCATTGTGGGTACAGTACATAGCTGATTTGTCTATATAAAACTAAAAAGTGACACTGTTCCTTTAATAACTTTGTTTCCTTGGCGTGATGTCATAGTTGGGTGATGCAGCACTGAGGAAAAAGGGGTGGGTTATGCAAATGAAGCAGAGCACTGAAATAAAAGGCTTTTTTTCAAGGAAAATAGCATTATTTGGCAGTTTGAATGATAGGAGACTGATTCACAACTCCTACAGGTTACTACTCCCATTTGCTCTGGCAGACTTGCACATTTCCTTTAACGTGGCCCGCCAATCGTGATCCCAGTCTGTGAAACCAGGAAACCTGCCGAAATCCCATAGGGACATTACAGAGAGGGCTTCTGGCTCCCCAGTGGCAGGTCTTTAAAGAATTTAGAATACAGAGGGGTTCTTGTACACAGACCAGACTGAGCACAGGAAAGAGCTGGGGAACCACAATAGTAGGGGTATATTTTGGTTAAAAAAAGTGTGTAAAGTGAAAAGCTGGATACATGAAATACAAAATTCAATAAAAGTTTCACATATAGCATAACAAGTAAAACCATGATCAAGTGCATATTACATCATCTCAATAACAAACACAGAAAATTCAGAGAACAAAGTCCTCTGCAAATACAAATATAATTTCACTAACACTGTTTCATAATTAATTTCCATACAGATCATACAGATTTTACCAGGGAATGCAGTTAAGAAATCTCTGAGTTATTAAATGGCAGTGATAAATTCTTATTCTTATTGAAGCAACTTAATGATATGTTGCTTTATCCATTTATCTCTCGACACTTGACAGAATCCATAATCCAAAAGTAAATTGCTCATTGAAAAAGGCACCCACAGCTCAAGGTACCCCCAGTACTGTTTGTGCTGTCAGAGGGACTCCCTCCCAATATCCAACTGAGCATCCCCAAAAGGCTCTGTGTTGAAGTAATTTAAACATGTCAGATTTGTTTGATACCATAAAAAGTCAGTGCAGCAGAGAAATGCAGTTCAGCTGGGGTCACGTGATGGCTGCTTAACTGTAGGTTGCATCCTCTCCTCGCTCCCCGAAAGAATTTGCAATATCGCTTTTTTATTGTTGTTCCAGCTAACAATTTTGAAAGCATTGTGAAAAAGAAGCTTTCCGAAGGTGATAGGAGGAAGATACGAATGAATACAGAAATGCGGAAAATTCCTCCATGACACACGCCTCCACCTTCCCCCGAGAAAGATAAGGCCGCGAAGAGGCCTAAAGCACAGGCGGCCACAGCTGCATCTTCCGCCGTGGCTCCCACGGCATTGTCCGAAGACAAAGTCATGGAGATCATGCTGCCTTTGAAGGAGTCCATCGCGGCAATCTCCAGTGATGTGCAGCAAATCAGGGCCAACCTAAACTCACTTACTACTCAAGTCGGGGATATAGATGTACGTCTGATATTAGTGGAGAAGTGGAGGGATAAGTCTGAACTGGATTCTTCCATGTTTAGGCAGAAGATATGGAAATTTGAAAATAAGTTGGAAGATCTTGAAGGGCGCAGTCAGCGTAATAACCTAATTATCTTCGGACTCCCAGAGAAGCAGGAGGGTACCTATCCTGTGCTGTTTGTGCAAACATTTTGTGAGAAAATAGCCGGTCTCTCCCCGAATAATGGTGCATATGTTGTCGAGAGAGCACACCGCTCCCTGCGCCCCCCCTCCCCATCACCAGAAGCACCACCTAGACCGTTGGTCTTCAGGCTGCTGAATTATTTGGACAAGGTACACATTTTAAATAAAGTCAAGGAAGCCAAGAGATTCAATGGGGTGGGAGGGGAGTAAACTAAGAGTGTCCCAAGACCTACCCCATTCAGTGTGGCTCAAAAGGCAGAGTTTTCATCCTCTAGTATCTTGTTTGATTGCCGCCGGAGTGCCCTATCGGATGAAATATCCTGCAACTCTGCACGTCAAATCCAAGGATAAATGGGTAGTGTTTGAGTCATTTAAGCAAGCCACGGAAGAGCTACATACACTTTTTCCAGACCTTTTTAAGTGAAGCAGTCATCTGAGGGATGGATGGATTGGTCTGTACCATCTGGCATAAGAGAACTAGCAACTGCTGATCCCTGAGGCGACATCTCGTTACTTGGTGACTGTAAAGACCGATGTATCAGAATAATTGAAGGACAGTAATTCCTGGATTGGGGAGGGAAGGAGGCCTGATGGTCTGAGGATTTATGCGACTTTATTGTTATAATAGTTTGAGAGGTTAAATCGGATTGGACAATAGTGTTCTGAAATTGAGAATCCTATTCTACATAGCTGGAACATGTACTGTTTTGTTGATTATTCCTTCTTTCAAGGTTACGTGTTTCTTTTGTTTTACAGCCCGACGCCCTGTGTCTGTTGAAGAGAGGCGTCTATTAAAAGCTCTTTACAGGGCATGGAGGGCAGAAAGTGAACTGTTAGTGAGTTTTGCATCGTAGATTAGGGGCGGGAGGAGGGGAGTTACTTGGGGTTGGGTAGTGAGATTAGATAATCGCGTGCAGCGTTGTGTATTGGGAGATCAGTTTTGCTAGAGTCGGGGGTAGTTTATGGTTATGTATAGTATTGGGAGTGGGGGTTGTTTGTTACCTTTTTTCTGAGGGGGTGGCAATCTCTTCACTATTACAGTATCACAAAAATGGTAGGGGGGTGGGGGGGAATTAAGGAAACTCTGCACATCCAGATGATAGGGAGGTATTTTGCACTAAGTTATCTAAATCCTGGACCTTCTCAGTCTATCCATTGTTTTATCAAAGTTTATGAGGGGCCTTATAAATTAGTGAGTTGGAATATAAAAGGGGCTCAGAGTAAACAGAAGAGGGATATGGTTATTAATCATCTCGCCCAATTAAGAGCGGACATTGCCTGTCTGCAGGAGACACACATGCCCAGAGATAATATTTCTTTTTTTAAACGAAGTTGGGAGGGGCAAGTGTATGGCTAGGGTAAGTCCACTAAATGGGCTAGCACTATTATTCTGATAGCCATACATGTCCCATTTAATAAATCACAAGAGTGGTTTGATCCAGAGGGGCGTTATAGCATTATACAGGGCACATTGGCCTTAGTCCCAGTGTTAATAGGGTCAATTTATGGACCAAACATAGATTTTCCCTCTTTCTTCATCCAGTTGTTAACAAGGGTGGTATCCAACCTGCCTATTTTAACTTTTCTGGGTGGAGATTGGAATCTGGTCCTGAGAGCGGACATTGATCGCTCAGATAGTAGAAAATGTGGGCTCTCACCAGCACAGTGCGCTTTCAGGGAGCTCCAGATGGGAGCTGGGGGAATAGATGTGTGGTGAACTCTGCATCCAGATGAAAAACACTTCACGTATTACTCCCCGATGCAAGGTACCTATTCTACAATAGATTATTGGCTGGTAAGCTCCTTTTCCCTGCCTAGTATTATCAATGCATCCATTTATTCGAGGGTACTTTCTGACCACTCCCCAGTTGGTATATCCTTCATTTTGGGGTCCAGGACAAGTAGGTGCTCCTTGTGGTGCCTTAATACGCAATTGCTTAAGAATCCTGAAATTTTAACTTCCACACAGACCTTTATTAAGGGATTTATGGACGCGAATCTGGGGACGGTAGATAGGATTGTTGTAGTGTGGGCTGCCCTCAAATGTGCCTTCAGGGGTAACTTTATACGAATAGCACCCACAAGAGCTCAGGAAAATAGATTGAAACTGGATTCTATATTAGAAGGAATACAGCAGTTGGAACATAATTTTAGTAAGTCATCACCACCAGGAGATTGGGTCAGGTTACATTGCCTTCAAGCATCCTATTATGATATGATGGCGCAGAAGGCAGAATTGGCCATTCATAATACTGATACTTGATACTGATACTGATACTGATACTGAGATACTTGGAGTCAGGGGAACGGGCAGGGAAGCTTCTGGCAAGCAGATTAAGGCAAGTTGAAATGGCTAAATCCATTTTGAGTTTGAGATCTCCACAGGATGGTCGTATTATCTCCCACCCTCAAGAGATAGCATCTATATTTGGGAATTGCTATTAAAGTCTCTACTCAGCCGATGATCCTCTGCAAGTAACCGATAGTGAAACTGAGGATTATCTCCGCTTAGCCAATCTTCCCCTTATACCGCCAGCAATGGTAGATCAGCTTGGCGCTTTAGTCACATCAATGGAAGTGGAAACTGCTATTGCTCAGCTTCCCTTAGACAAGGCCCCCATGCCTAGATGGCCTGTCCAATAATTTGTACAAGGCCTGTCTTCCACTACTCTCCCCATTGCTGAGAGATGTGTATAACTTGTGGTTCCAAAAAGGAATAAAAGATCCTAGCTTTCTAGAGGCAATCATTACAGTCATTCCTAAACCTAATAGAGATCCATTGTGCCCTGGGAGTTACAGACCGATTTCGTTGCTAAATTCGGATGTTAAAATATTGGCAAAAATCCTTGCTAACCGACTTGCCCCTATCCTAGGGAGTATTATTGGCTGTGACCAAGTGGGATTTATGGCGGGGCATTTAGCTGGAGACCATATGCGTAAACTCATGCACCTGATGCAGAGGGCCAAGAAACCAGGAATCCCATCAGTGCTTGTTTCCCTTGATGCTGAAAAAGTGTTTGACAGGGTTTCCTGGTGCTTTCTGTTTGCTACTTTTAAGTAGTTTGGTATGCCCGCCTCCTTCCTCATTTGGGTTAAAATTCTATATACTGTTCCAACAGTGAGGGTGTGGTGTAACTGGTACCTATCTCAAGCCTTTCCGCTGGAGAAGGGCACTCGACAGGGATGTCCCTTATCTCCTGTCTTGTTTAATTGTTACCTGGAGCCACTAACTCGGATGCTTGCATCTAATACAGCATTAAAAGGAATTCAATTATATGGGGTGAGATTTGTTTTATTGGCATATGCAGGTGATATACTGCTATGCCTGGAGGAACCAGAAACCTCATTGTCAGCCTTTTTGGAGGAAATCAACAGATTCGCTAAAGTTTCAGCTTATAAGCTTTATTTATCCAAGACTAAGGTGTTTCCACTGAATTGTAGAGTTACTAAAACCACTATCTTGGAATCGGGCCTTTCCTGGGAGTATCGAACCCTCACCTATTTGGGGATAAAGATTTCCCGAGGAATCTCCTCTATGTTTAAGGACAATGTGGCTGCACTAGTACAAACCTTGCAAGCAGACCTGAATAGGTGGAGTGAGCTCCCTATGACGTTATTGGGGTGCAGTAATATACTGAAAATGAATGTTTTACCAAGGCTTTTATATCCACTAGGAATGATGGGTCTTTATATTCCCAGGAAATGGTTTACGAACTTGCAGAGAATGTTTAGTAACTTTCTCTGGAAGAATAAACCTCCCAAGCGAGCGTTTCACAAATTAACTGCTCCTAAGTTGCAGGGAGGACTAGCTCTCCCTTCTCTGTTCACTTATTATGGGGCACAACACCTTAGCAAAATAGCCCTGTGGTGCCAGGCAGATTCGTTCGTCGATAGTGGCAGGTATTCCCCGGTATGGTTAAATATTGAAGGTAAGGCAGCGAGGAGTGTTAATAGTTCCCTGGCTGCTCTCGTGTATGTTAAATTTTCTAAGCTTGATAGGTCACTTAGATCCACTCCCATAGACTGGTCTCTTAAAGCATTGCATCAAATTCTGCAGCATTACTCGATAAATTGGCATGGGTCTCCCCATCAACCTTTAGTTTGTAATCCACAGGTTTTAATTGACAAGCGCCCCATTCCACCCTTTTTTCTTCCACAGCTTAAACACTGCACATTGGCTAATCTTCTACAAAATAATATGGTGGCCCCCTTTCAAACTTGGCAGACGCGTTTCCACCTAAGCCCTGGAGACTTTTTTAAGTATCTGCAAGTCAAAAGTGCATTAGCAGAATTTAATAATAATAAGGGAAGTTGGTCTGATCAATCGACTGAGGGACTGCAACAAATCCTCCAGAGTACAGAAACTACCCATGCAGTCTCAAGGATTTACAAGCAGCTCCAAGTGTTGGATCATAATCTTCTCACTGGAGTTTGTTATTATTGGGTGCATGAGCTTTCTTTGCCGACTGAGGTAGAGTTTTGGAAGAAAATTTGGTGCACGAATTATAAACATATCAAACAAGATAGATTACGCCTTGTGCAATTTCAAATTATGTATGATGTGTATTTTACACCACTAAAATTGTATAACGCAGGTCTCACAGTCTCCCCTGCCTGTTTCAGATGTAAGCGAACTCAGGGCTCTCTTTATCATATGTTATGGGAATGCCCCAGTACACAGGCTTTCTGGAGATCTATCCAACAAAAGTTGGATCCTGTACTAGGTTTGGATACCTTATTCACTCCTGAAGCCTGTATTTTAGCGATATTTCCGCCGGGAACCCCGGTGATACGGCAGGCTCATATCACACTAATTGTGGCCATAGCTAAATTAGCAATGCTGAGGCACTGGAAGGAGGATACTCTTCCTGCAATCTTGGAGTGGTATCGAGAGACCCTTCTTGCCATCCAAGTAGAAAAGCATATTGCCACTGTAAGACAGAGAGCACAATATTACCAGACTACCTGGGGGCCCCTTATGACTTTACTTTCCCTATAGAATTTAGGATAGTTTGCTATGATTATCCCACTACACTGCTGTGGTGTATGGGAGTCAAGTAGTCCTCACCTTTATGTGACTTGGTACTAAATTTCTTTAGTGGCTTACCCCCGCCCTTTTTTCCCTCCCTATGGTTTGCTGTTCATATGCAGGCTTTCCTTAGTTGTGCAGAGTGGAGCTTGGGGATGGGTGAGGGGAGTATAGAAGGGATGGTGAGGAAGGGGTTTTGTTAGAGAGAAGAATGGTTTTATATTGAATCACTTAATAAGGGATACAGTTGAAACACCGGATAGATTATGTCTGACTATCCTTTATTGTATTCCTGTACTGTTGTTATTATGATGTCATATGATGGAAACTAATAAAGTATACTGAATTAAAAAAAGAAATGCAGTTCAGCTGAAATACAAGGTGGGGGGACTAGACCTCCCTCCAGACAGAGTTTACATGCCAAGGACACTTTTTTCCACAAAGGCTTTTATACTTCTCTAGTGGACTTGGATGGCTTATCAGCCCTGTATACACATTCCACAGTTGTCTCTGCCTCCCTCTGATCAGGGAGCTCAGTTCCCCATGGATTCCTCCTGCAGCAAGGCCAGAGGAAGGAAGGAAGGTTGCCTCCCCCCAGCACACACATCCAGATTCACTCTGGGACCAGAGTGGCACAGCAGGTCATGGAGATGTGAACAGGGCTTCACAAACCCATGGTCCTAAGTTATTCTGCTTTTTCTGCCCCTTCCCCTGCTGTGACACCAAGACGTGCGTAGAGGTGCCATATTCTACACTGCTGCAGCCTCGCACATTCAAGTTGCTTTACCATGCTATTAGCTGACCTCTACTTATGTGGGTGTAGAACCCATTGGGGCTGACCTTCAGCTCCATATCCATAGCTCTTATCCACCTGCAGCTGACTCCTCTCTTTACTTCCCACCTCTGAGACTGCAGTGGGTGACCAGAGAGTTTCACCAGGCATCATCATCAGTTTATAGCTCCCTGCCACAAGTGGCAAGGAATCAGCCTTGGCCCACATAGTTCAAGGCTCATCAAAGAGGCCACCAGTCTGGAATGAAGTGGAGCACATGATGCACTCTCAGATGCTTGTCCTGACTCCCACTCCTCGGAACAGGCAGTGGGGACTGGGAGCAACAACAGATGGTCAGAGGACCCAACCGGGGAACAGAATTTTTTATAACAATTAATGGATGCCCATGCAGTGGTACTCACCCTCATTAAAATGAGCCCCTAATTATGATAGTCATGCAGATATACAGTGTTGTTTAGCAGAGAATATGTAATTTATTGCAAACAAAAAAACACACAAAACAAGGTGCAGTAGTGTAGAGTGTGGCAAACACTCACACAAACAGTCCAACGTTTGGCCCCCGTACTTAGGGCTTTTTCCAAAAAGTAAAGGACTGCACAATATAAAGAAAACAGACACTGACTGGATGACATTAAATTGCTTTTTCTGAAAAAGGGCTACAAGTACAAAATACAAATCCCGAGTCAGTGTCAGCATAACAATGGCCAGTCAAACATTCTCAGACTTGTTTGTAAGCTCATCGGGGATGTTTCCCTGGAAAAAGCACCAAGTGCAGGCACAAAACATTGGGCTGTTTGCTGCGAACATTTGCTAGGCTCAATGCTACTGCACCTTGTTTTGTTGTGCTGCTAATTATTTTTAATAAAGGACATTTTTCTCCTAAACAATGACTGTATAACTGCTTAGCTATGTATTTAAGGACTATTTTTGACAGTAGGGTGAGTGCCACTGCTTTTCTGTGTTTGCCATGGAGCATGGGGTCCTTGAATGCTGGCACCATCATTCTAGCAGCCACCATTTGCCATCCAGATTGCCCCTGATATTTGATTTTCTCACTCCCACTCCAGTGAAACCACACAGCATATGAACCGTATTAGCATGCAGCCAACCATCATGTGGAAGAGACAATTCTCCAGGCCACTGCATGGAGTCACTGTAGTGGAAGAACATGGTGCCATCTATCCCCAGCTGGGACACATGCCCTCAGTAATGTTCTCCAAGCTAGCCAGAAAATTTCTGGCTAAACTTCAGTCCACTCTTGTCTTTATGTCCCTGGATAGTGTTCCTCTGGTGAAACTCACTTCCTTTAAATGCTTGGGAGTCTGACTGGAAAATCGCCTTAACTTCTCCTGCCACATTGGATGATAGCCAGAAAAAAGTCCTCCCTAAACATAATGCACTATACCCAAACAATTTTTGTGTTGCCTTCCTTGCCCCACTGTGAGACCACTGTGAAAATTATCTTCTGGGCATTTGATTACAGTGATGTATAGTGCTGCTCCCAAGTATATCCTGACCAGACTGGTCTCTCTTTGCCACACCTTCTGTCGCTTCACTCTTGACTGTCCACCCGGTACCCACCATCACTGCTCTCTACACCTCCCTCTCTTCATTGCTTCTACTGATGCACTTCCCTCATTGACACATTCTGGTTTGATTCACTTCCTGTTCCTCTCACCTGCTTCCTACCTTTCTCCTACATCTTTAGAAGACATGAGTGTTGCTCCTTCTTCATCCCTCCTCCAAAAACCTCTGCTGGATAAGTTGCTTTCTCATACAGACTACCATGGCACTGGTTTAACTTTAAACCTTTGTTTGTTTATCCTGATTTCTAACTGCCCTGAAAGTTTTACTGTGTGACCAGGTTACTCAATACATTTCTTTTTTTTTTAAACTTCTTTATTCTGGCTGGCCTGGTGGCACTGAGGGCTGAGGCACTGGATGCCTTACCTCATGCTACACCAGCGAACCATGTTCAGGAATGAGCATGGGCTGCGGGGGGTCGGCAGGGGAGGAGAAGGATTGAGCATCCTATGGGCTGCCCTCCTTCTCCGGGAAGGGGGATTCTCAGTGGTCAATGCTTGCCTCCTCCCTAGCGGAGGCTAGGGGACAGGGTGCCTTGCTGCAAAAGGGGGAGGAGTTGGGGCAGATGCTTGGAGGTAGCACATGCAGATGCATGCATGCTCCTCTCTGCGGGCATCATTGCATGCCCCAGCTCCTGGGGAGAAACCATGAAAAAGGAAGAAGCTGTGGCACAATGGTGGAAGGGGGCTTCACAGGCTCCACTCCTAGCCAGCTATGGCGCTGGACCACTGAGTCCACTCTCCAGTGGAGATTGGGGAACCCAGCCGCCCCTGCAAGGGGGGCAAGCCCTGGGAGTAGGAGTCAGCACCAGATGGTGGATGCCGGGGGATGGGGCTGGGTGTGCCCTCCAGAGGGACAGCTGGCTCAAGAGGAAAAATATATATATATATATATATATATATATAAAAAATCATCTTTATTCAAATGGTCATTTCCACATTACCAACAGAGCAGGATAAGTATCACATCACCATTAACACTAATTGGTTAAAACCATAGTTTCATTATCATATATTTGCTCCTTTACAATCAGATACCAATAACAGTAAAATAGAAGCTATAGTGTTGTCTTCTGATGTGTATAAGTAGTTCTACTCCAGTAAAGATACTCAACATAAACAAACTGTCCTATGTCTTTCTCTAAAAGACATCTAGAACATGCCTATATGACCTATTACAAAGGTACTCTCTATGATGTTTAATGTATGCCTTATACCATAACTATAATTTCTGAAGTTAATCCCCCCCTTGTGGTTGGACAGCAATGCACCTGGCAAGTGCCTTTTATTGAGCTCCTTTTGAGCTACAGCTATCATTTTTGTAAGTCAGCCTTGCCTGTTCCCCTTCTCACTGACTATTGTAGTAGTAACTTTCAACTTTGTGTATGTAATTCATAGTTATTTTAGTTCTGCTAACTTTATCTATTTTGTTAAAATAACTGGCGACCACCTATAATGGCTGTAAAAACATTCCTAATAAAACTCAATAATATCACACAGATATCTGTAATATATAGAATAAAGAATGGGTCTGGGTGTGTAACGAGAATTTACATACACCCGAGGGGTTTTGTGCAGCATCAAACCCGAGGGTGTGTGTAATTGAGTTTTACCAGACCCATTTTATTTATATAATGTTGAGTTTCTTTTTCCCCTCAGTAATTATATAAAATAAAAAAGGATGCTGTGCTGCCACAGACCGATCACGTCATGGCATGCAGTCAGCTTTCACTTTTATTTTAAACATTTTTCCGAATATTGTGAGGGTGGTGGAGCCAGTAAAAATGAGGTACATCAAAGTTTATTTGAAATTTTACTCACTGCTGAGTGTCCATGGCAGTTTCTTTCCATGTTGGGTCTGCGGTTGGGAAGGAGACGGCGATCGAGAATTGAGGAGCGTGAGGAGGTGCATGCGCAGAAGTGGAAAGCGATGCGCATGTTGCCATTATAAACACTCCCTTATAATGGCAAATTATGCCACAGTTTCCCTATGGGAAAAATAGGAAGTCATTAATTATAACTCAATAGCTGGTTATCATGGTGTTTTCCTCTTCACGTTCTCACTTCACTATATTTGTGTGAGTATGGCAGCTGTACAGGGACATGCTCGCTTGCCCAAATACAGCTTAGTTTTTCTCTCCGTTGAAGCCTTGTGCCAGTTATAAAAAATAATGCCTGTGCAAAGTTTGTTTTATGAGGATTTTTCACACATCCTCAGAGTGAGGTAATCTCATAAACCCCTCAAGCTTAGCTCTCAGAGTTTAAGGATTATCACACACCTTGGGTGTGTGAAAATCCTCAAAAAACACAACTTCTCAGGCATTATTCTCTGTCTTTATTCTTTTTATATTCCGCTACCTTTGTGCTGCACCTGGAAATAAGCCTAGGCTTAGCTTGCCTTTCCTGGTCAAAAAAATTCTAATAACCAACTAAGTAACTAAGCATGCTTCTGAATCTAGATAATCAGCATGGTAGTGCAACATGTCTCAGTTGGCCTGATGGGAGGCCTTTTTAAATAGCTGTTCAGACCACAGCATCAAAGAACATTACAATCTTTGCAGGCAATTTGTCCATTTCTGGCTTGGCATTTTTCAATGATAATGACATAAGTTTTTTTTTTGTTTTCAGTGCAGAAATGGTCCAGAGCCCTGTTAAAGATGTCTAAGCTGTTGCTTTCAATGATGGTTCTTGGAAGATCATTCCACATGGATACCACTCTTTGATTAATTCACCTCCCTGTTCTCTATGTTTTATACAGTGATCACCTTTTAATTGACACCATGGGCTTGATTTTCAAAGAGTGAAGCAGCGCTTGCATCAAGGTCTGCATCGCACCCATTTTTTTGTGCAACTGCACCAAATTCCTTTGATGCAACTGCAACCAATTTTAGTACATCGGGCATAGCTGCGACAGTTTCCTCATTTTATAGCAGCTTGTGCTAAAGATTTGGCACGGGCTCCGTAAAAAGGATCCCCCAAATGACACTAGTTAGACTTGGGAAAAGCTGGTCTAACTTGCGGCATTTGGCTCTCAGGACTGAAAATCCTGATCACCAGCTGTAGGCAAATGGTCAGTGCACCCGGGGCTTAATTTCAGATTCGGACAATTCCATAGATCTTTATCCTGAAATGATCTAAAGGTCTGTTCAGGCCCTTTGTACAGTAGGTCTGTTTGTTTTTCCATTGTCTTTGTTGAGTACCACCTGGCAATAGGTCCTTTTATATGTCTGAAAGTACACATATTAAAGGAAAATACTTACGGTACCAAAACCAATGTAACAGGACATTCTTTGTTACCTACTGCACTTTTAATTTCCTTTTGTCTGGATTATCCTGTGAACCTCTGCCTGTCATGTTATTTCAGACTGTATCCCGGTGACCTACATGACTGAGCCTCTGATGATTTGAGTTAGGGATAGCTGAGGGGTAAGGGAGCAGGAATAAGTCTGAGGGGTAAGGGAGCAGGAATCAGGGAGGAAGATAGGTACCAGCAGGGACAGTACTAAATGGCACTATGCAAACATAATGTATACTGTATACAGTATGTTAAAACATACATGGAGGCTCTTACAATACTGCCCTTGGCTATCCATTGATTTCATCATCAGATACTCAGCTGCAGGGGTCCCTAAGAAGCAATTTGTACTGGCATGGTGGGCAGTGGTTCACAGGATCAACCAGATATAAAATGAAAGAAAAGCGTAAACTGTAACAAAAAGTTATTTTTCCAGTTGAGTTTTCATAAGAGGGACCTTCTGATCCCATTACTTTAGTTTTAGCTATCCAGAAATATCATGGGGGTCATGCATTGTAAAGGGGTTCTACTGGTGTGCTTCCTCCAGAACATTTAGTGAAAACTTCTAACTGTATATGTTATTATGCTGTACATTAGTTCTTCGTTGCAAGTTCTGTCATATCATCACTTGTCAGCCATTAACTTTCAGTATCTCCAGGTAACAACAGTTAATTTCAAAAACCAGAAACAAAGCAGGCGGCTAAAGCAAAAAATGGAACCAAATGCAAGGGTGTGCTCACTCAGAGCAGCTGGCAGCATGGCTTCACCATCACTGAAGGGCTTCAGTAAATTGTTGTGATGCAAGCAGGATAAAAGTCCAAGAAAACTTTATTCCATTATAGACGCCAGCACCCTGATGTGAGTGCCCCTCCCCAAACAAGCAGCTGAACATTTTAGCACTAACACCGCACTTTCTTGAGGCTTGAGAAAGTGCGGGGTTAGCGCAAAAACATTTCCCCTACTCTTCTTAGCATTTTAGGAGATTTTCCTCCACAGTATTGGGGGTACAATAAGAGTGCACTGATTCTGATTTTGCCTGCCTAAAATTCCATGTGTCGCAGGCAAGATGGCAATACATGTTACAGCAAATACAAGCCATCTACTATACCTCTCTGTTGTCAGAATGATTGAATCTACCTTAATGGATATTCACCAATCAGAACAACCGTTTTATTCATGTGAATTTTTTATTTCCTACTGGAAACTAATATTCTGGATTTTAACTATTTTTCTGAATGCTGAATTTTCTTTTGTGCTTTACATTGTCTCTTTTCTATCTAATTATACTATATATATTGCAAAATGGGATGGGATGGGCTTTTTAAGGTATTGGTTTTATTTTTCTCTTGCCTTTTTTTTTTGCAATTAAGTACGTTTTATTAGAAAAAGAAACTACAACACGAAACTGATAAGTACAACAATAAACAACAAAACATACAGTTACAACATGCAGTAGTCCCCCCACCCAGCCTCCCCCTCCTTTCAATGTGCCACCAACCCCACTAAAGAACAGAGAACTCACTTCTACCATGGAAAAGAACATGGCACAAGTGAATAACGAATACCAATACATCACACCAGAAGGGGGCTAAAGGTTAAACCTTAAAGTGATTATGTGAGCTTTCGCAGATGCCTTTTTCACACAGTATACCATTGCCCCCCATGCTGAAGCTGCAATTTGTTTTATAAAAAAAAAATCTGTCAGTCATTTTTATTTGTGTTTTATTAGCACTGTGTCCTCCAGTTTCCTGTGTGCAGTCACACCCCCAGAACGATGTCATGCAAGGGAACTGTCAAATGTTTTACAAACAGCACCAAGGCATCCTGGTAAAATTATCATGTTGATGTAAATGTTAGTTACTCAGAGGTGCAGTCCCTTATTTTGGTGGTTGTGACAGCATCCAGTATGTAGATGTACATGGCAAAGCATTGTGGGTACAATAAGACATTGTTTTCCAATTCCCTTACTGTAAGGTGCAGTCCTAAATCTCTGTAGTGGCTTCAACAATAAAAGCTCTCCAATTTTATTTTCCAAACAAGGCACTGTGCATATAGTATCTAGCTGACAGGATTTCTATACTGAGAGATGCAACTCTCTGCAATACCAAGACTGACCAACAGAGGTCTCTGTTTCAAAACAGTGCTTATTAACTTTGTTTCCCTTGCATGATGTCACACGTGGGGATTGTAGCACTGAGAAAAAAAGGGTGGGTTATGCAAATGAAGCAGTGCACAGAAATAAAAGCATTTATTTCATGAAAGCGGCACTTTTTGGCAGTCTAAATGGTAGCAGATTGAATCACAACTTCTGCAGGTTACTGCAGGTTATTAATCCCATTTTCTATGGAAAAATTCACAAAGTTACTCTAATAACCAAAGTGTTATCTAATTTGGGAATAAAGAGAGGGCCAACAGTCCTGATATCTCTTCCATACATGCTTTGCAAGGGCAACTGCACGTTCAGCATTTAAAGCAGTGAGGAATTCTGTCCACCACTCAGTACATGGAGGTGACCAGTCTCCTTTCCACTGATGCAGAATAATCAACTTTGTGACTAGGGAAATAGTCACCATTTGCATTTCTTATAAAGTGCAGGAATGGAGGAGTAATGCCCCAGCAGACAAACCTCTCTTCTGAAAAAAGAGGATAACCCCAGAAAAGACAAAATGTTTTCCCTGATGGTATCCCAGAATTTTAGGATTTTTGGACATGTCCATAACTTATGGTATAGGGAACCTTCATCTACACCACAATTATCACAATGGGAGAAGGGCACTTGCCCATCTTAAATAATTTGGTGGGTGTTAGATATATATTATGGAGCATGTTAAATTGGACCTGTCTAAGGCCGTCTTGTTTGGTGAAACAATAGATGTCTTACCAAATTCCCTGCCAAGAGGCATCAGAAATTTGAAGTGATAAACATTGCTTCCAATAAAACATTGTCAGAGGAGCTTTGTCCCATAGTTGATGCCCTATTTCTTGGCATAATTTAGACACTGGTTTGGGGCCTTTGAACAGTACAGACAGGGATAACAGTAGTGTACCTGTTGTGCTTGACTAGGGTGCTGGGCCTAGAAAGGTTAGGAAAGACAGTTTTGAATCTGAAACAACTATATTAAATTTCTCCTGAAGAACAGAAAGGAGCAATAATTGCCCTTTGCATAAGAAATCACCAAAGGAAGGCTCAGGGGCTGGCCACCAGCTGTCTGGGAGAATTGGGGCTTTGTCAATGGTCAAGTTGGGGTTGCAAAACAGTGGTTGAGATAAGTCTTTATGAACCCGTATGTTGAGCCAGAGACAAAGCTGATGGTGAGCCTGGATATCCCAGCCTGTAAGTGTCTCCCACAGATTTTTGAGAACCTTGGCCCATGGCCCAAACAGCAGAGCTTCCAAAGACAATTTCCACTTGGACATCAACTCCTCTTCCAACAAATGCCAAGCTGTTAGGGGAGTGGTAAGGTCATCCAAAGAGAGCTACTGTAAGTATATAGCAACATGAATAGCTAAATAATATAGATAATAGTCTGGCAACTGTAGCCCTCCAGCATTTTTGGGCCTGGTGAGCTTCAAGTATGCCCAACAAGGTGTCTTCCCTCCCCATAAAAAGTCCAAACGCAATTGTTGCAGGCTAGAAAAAAAGTTTTAGGCAGGTAAATATTCAAATAGTTCAAAGGGTAAACATTTTTTGGAAGAATTGCCATCGTGATCACACTGGCCCACCCCCAGAAGGTTAAGGAAGTGATCGCCACCATCTCAGATCTTCTGCAATTTGCTTTATGAGAGGAGCAAGGTTGAGAGACCGTAACTCCCCCAGATTCCTATAAAGTTTGATCCCCAAATAAGTTAAAGCATGCGGTCCAGGGAATTCACTGAAGTTGGAAATAAGCAGCAGTGCTCTCAGCAATGATGCTTCCCAATCCTATAAATCTAGGAGAAGATCATCTGCAAAGATAGATAGTTTAAATTCCAACCTCCTCAAGTGGAGTCCCTGAATCTCCGTGTCCCTGTGAAGGACCCTGGCTAAGGGCTCAATCTAATAGATTGAACAGAAAAAGTGACAATGGACATCCTTGACGCATCCCGTTTGCCAGCCAGAATATCTCAGAGAGTTCATTATT
Source organism: Neoceratodus forsteri (assembly GCA_016271365.2). NCBI lineage: Eukaryota > Metazoa > Chordata > Ceratodontiformes > Ceratodontidae > Neoceratodus > Neoceratodus forsteri. Next base: position 1,785,067,435 of record CM057450.1, read on the forward strand.
ACCCAAGATTCTAGCTGAAGGACAATGGTATAACACTTGAACTCTGCAGATGAATTTGGCAGGTATCCCATGCCGACTAAGGGCATGAAACAAGTATGTCCATGTGACCCTTTCAAAGGCCTTTTCTGCATCCAGGGAAACCAACACTGCTCCCAGTGCTGGATCCCTGGATGCAGAAATAAATGAAATAACTTACAAAAATGTTCACTGGCATTGCAGCCTGCCACAAAACCTGCCTGCTCCAGTTCTACTATGTGCTGCCATACTTTAGCCAAATGAGAGGCCAAACCTTTTGCATAAAGTTTGATATCTACATTTAAAAGTGAAATGGGTGTATAATTCTCGACCTGCTGGGGATCCTTCCCCAGTTTTGGCAAAAGCACTATCTTCATTTCAAAGTGTGCTTTAGCAGTCACCGGGGAGGACTCCTAAGAGTTAAATAATGAAGTCAAAAGAGGGATTACCTCATCTTTATGGGTTTTATAGAACAAGTCAGTGAATCCATCTGGCCCTGGCACCTTGTCTGAGGGTAGTGAGTCAATGGCCTGTTATACATTGATTAGAGTAATAGGACCCAAAAGAAGTTCCTGTTGAGTGATTGTCAGCTGGGCAGTTCTGCAAGGTCCAAGAATGCCTCCATTTGAGCTTCTTGTTGGGATGACAGAGTGGAAGAAGAATAGATTCTGGTAAAAAGTACAGAAGATATCCATCATACCCTTGGCCTCGATGACCAGGGCACCAGAGCTTGGATGAAGGATAGCCAGAATCCATTTTGAGGCAGCTTGCTGTTTTAGGAGAAGAGCCAACAGTTTCCCTGGCTTATTGCCCTGGCTGATATGCAATGCCTTTATGTTGGACGCAGCTCTATCTGCCTTTTTGAGGAGGTGAGAATCACACTCTGTCCTGAGGTGAGCTATCATTCATTGCTCCTCCTCTGACAACGCCATCAAACCTCAACTATCCAAAGCCATATCCCTTCCAATCAGGTGGACGTTTGTGCCATCTGTTTCTTTTTGCATACTGACGCAAGGTGAATTAACTCACCATGCCAGGTTGCTTTTAAAGCTGACCAGAGTGTATCACAGGCTGTGACTGAGCCCTGATTTAAGTGACTAAACTCCCGAAGAAAGAGCTTAAAGTGGGACACCAAACACATATCTTTTAGAAGTAAATTGTTAAGGGCCCAAGTATGTGGTCTAACAGTAAGAGGTGGTAAATCCATGGCCAAAGATCCGGCGAGTGATCCAATATGACCCTGACTGGGAGGTGACAGCCCAGAATACAGGGGATGAGCTGATGGCTTAGGAGAAAATAATCCAAATGGGAATATACTCCATGTACTGGAGAATAAAAGGAGAAGTCTTTCAATTGAGGGTAGAGGAGCCACCAGGAGTTGATTAACCCCAAATGGGTAGTAAACTCCCCTCAAGGCCTTTTGAGCAGGGGAGAGGCCATCTCTGGTTCTGTATGTTCTATCAATATTGTTAGCGAAAAACAAATTCCAGTCTCCCCCGAGGAGAATTGGACAGTGACTAAAGGGCACCAAGGCCATAGCCAGTTCTGGAAAAAAGGAGGGCGTATCTGAATTGGGACCATAAATGGAACCCAACAACAACTCAGTACCTCCCAATTTCCCTTGAAGGAATATAAATATACCCCGTGGATCTCCCACAGAGTCCAATACAGTAAAGGGGTATGATTTCTCAATTAAAATAGCCACACCCCTGCATCAGGGACTAAACCCTGCCCCAAAGACCTGCCCCACCCACTTCTTGCGAAAATGCCACAGCTGATCAGGCATCAGATGGGTTTCTTGAGGGAAAACAACCTTTGGAGAAAATCTGGCCAAATGGTTTAAGACAACATACTTCTTGGAATTATCCCCCCCTTCATTGTTCCACATAATAATCTGAAACATATTAGTCATACTGTATCAAACACCAAAGAAAGGACTGAAAATTGGTGGCAGAAATAGTGCATCAAATGCTTCCTTCCCCCCAACAACCCCTCTTAACCAGAATGAATCCCAACTAAGCAAAGATAAAACACAATAATAAACACAATCCCCATGAAACAACAAACGTATAAACTACTCCTCCCCAGGCCCGAAGCCCACTCCAATAGCAACGGACCATAATACTTACCAGAGGGAGCTGACCGTAACTCTCCTAAAATGTCAAGGCCAAGTGGCTAAGGAGCCTTACCGGCTATATAAACAGTAGAGTAAAAAATCCCACAATACACCTCTTATTTCTATGTATTCACTGATCCCTTCCCAAAAGGATGGCCTGTCCTAGAGTACCATAGAGCACGAAGCTATTGAAAAAAAAAATGCAAGTCCACTATCTAAAGGTTGTAACAATAAAACATAATGTAGAAACTGTGACCCATAAACTATCTTATTCTAAATGTAGTAATTGAACATTTCAGAACAGCATAAAGAGCTTATCTATTCAATGCAAAGCAACAGAGCCTTCTTAACATAATATATTATAATACAAGAGTGTAGAAATAGATCTAGGGCCATTCAATTTAGGTAAGGCCCCTTCAATCTAAATAAAAATAATGAAATGAAAGACAGTTAATCATGGCTTGAGGCCAGCTAAGCAGTTTGTGAGTCTCAGAATTCCATGACTTTAAGGTGAATGATACTTTGTGATGGAACATGCGTCAGAATTAAAAAACTGGTCCACTGCTAGAAAAAAGAAAAGGGCACCTAGGTTTTCCAAGCCTTAAATCAATCCTGGAAGTACTTTTCCAGTAATTTAAACAGCATAAAACAAGCTGAACATGAAAGCACAAAGCAATGTACAGGAAGAATGGTTATCCCAGTCCTCTATCCAGTCATCAAATTCAAAAACTGGGATGCCAAAAGGTAGTGGACAGTGCTCTCGATGACATAAACCTATGTCCTAAGGGTCTCGATGGATGCCATGACAGCCAAGATCTTCCGCAGTTTGTGATCAAAGGTCACATCATTAATATCAGTGCACAGCCGGCACTCTCTAAAAAGGGGTTCCAAATCTTTGAACAAAATTGTGTTGGTAAGCTGGGGACCAAGCCAAACAAGTCCCTCTATAATGTTGCAGCTCCGAGCGATAGCCAAGGGAGGTACCACAAGGTAGGATTCCAAAAGTAGGAGGATCTTTCCCAGAGCAACAGAGGCAATTAGAAACAAACAGTAAACATGAAATGGGTCTCCCAACATTGATTTCTGTACATAGAGATCCTTGGGAGGCACCCTTCACCTCCCAAACAGGTCCGGAAAGAGCTTTCTCAATTCTTTCAAGGCTGTTTTGGCCAATTCAAATCTCTGTGGACCCACAGAGGTGGTCACTTCTAATTTAGCAAGGTAGAGCATTCTACGTTGAATTTTGGCTGCCCGTAATTTTGATGTGATGAGGTGAAAAGTTGTCCTAGCTTGCCAAACCTTCAGAGTTAAATCCAGCACAATGAGTAACTGCTTGCCCTCCCATAGTATTGCTGATAATTTACGGGCCTCTTTTAATATGAATTTGCAGTCCAAGAAGTTCAATAGTTTGAAGATAATAGGCTGTGGTGGTTCAGAGGGGGATGGTTTAGCCCTTAAGGAGTGATGGGCCCTTTCTATAATATAGTGTGGCCCATTGGGACAAGGCCCCACTGTCTTTACTAAAATTGTCTGCAGGAACCCAAGGGTGTTTGCTCCTTTCTCTCCTTCAGGAAGCCCCATTAATACCAGGTTAGACTGCCTATTTTGCCCCTCAAGATCTTCTATGTGGTCTTTCAACTTGGTCACCTTTTGCCTTAGGGAGACAACTTTGGGTTCAATTTTCTCTTGCCAGGCTTCCACAGAGATAACCCGAGCCTCAGTATCTGTCACTCGGGTGGTAAACTCCTTCAGGGTGGGCTTAATCTCTGTAATCTCTTCAATCAGTTGAAAAAGAGCCTCTTTATTTGTGAATAATTCCAAGTAAACTTGTGCAGGAGAAAGTTCACTGGGCTACTGATGCTCTGTCTAGGCCATCAATGAACTAAGGCAGGGGCGCTTGGCCTCCATCTCTGGCAGGGCTTCTTCCTCTGTCGACGAGAGTTCTGATGCTGGGGCAAAGGAAGTACTGTGTCACAACCTGAAAGCACCAGTAAATAAAAATGATAGTTAACACTCCCAGCGGACCAAATTATAACACAAAAGCCGGTATTTAAATGACCTATTGGGTCATAATGTCGTAAGCTTAATAGCGAATGACATTATAGCTAACCCGAAAGAGCGCTGTCCAGGACAGCGAATGGTGCAATACCGTATATACTGCTGTATGTGGTATTGCACAATTCACACACTCCCAGGCAGAGGATAAGACCTCTGCTGGAAGTGGGTTCTGCCGAGCAGCTGCCGTGACTCTCTGGACAGAGTCACAGAAGCAGGAACCCAGGTACTGCGTCTGGGACTGGGTTTGATTCCTGGTCCCAGACATTTCATTCATTTTCACTATTTGTGCACTCCCTGAGTTGGCCCCTTCCCCCCAGAGTTGAGAATCTTTAGTGGGGGGTCCAGGGGATGTTGGTGGCGGAGCCCACCACAGAAAAAAGAATTATGCCACATGGCAATATCACACTGTATTGGCAGCGCGATTTTGCCATGCGGCATAATGTCTTGTGACATTATGACCACGTGCCTTTAAATGAATAAAACCAGAGAGTTAACGGAGCTCTGCAGAGCACGTCTCACCTTTAGCAAAGGTATCACGTGACTCCTTTCTCTTGCTTTGTGATCTGTTATTATTTGCTGTGAATGCTTACATACAAACATACGAAATTGCTGGCAGAAAAAGGCTCACTGGTCTATCAAGTCTGCCCAATTGTGCAGCTCTCAGTTTAATACCACTGCAGCTGCCCCCTCAATCCCCTCCCTCCATCCCTTCTCCCAGTCCTTCCCCCCATTATGTTCTTGACTGTGCTAACCCTGCCTCTGACTCTATCCCAACCCTGCTTAAAGCTATACACTATCCTCAGTTTGATTAACTCTTCTGGCAGTGCTTTCCATCCTGCCACCACTCTCTATGTGAAGTAGTACCTCTTCATTTCCCTCCTGAACCTTCCTTCTTCCAACTTTAATCTATGTCCCCAGTGGCCCTACTGTCTTTAAGTGGAACAATCCTCCCTCTCTGACTTTGTTTATGCCTTTCAAGTACGTAAATCTCTCTATCGTGTCCCTCCTCTACCTTCTCTCCTCCAGTGAGTACATGCTGAGCTCCCTCAATCTTTCCTTATAAGGCAACTCCCCTAGTCCCATGATCATTTTTGTAGCCCTACACTGCACACTCTCCAGTAATCTCACATCATTCTTGAGGTATGGGCACCAGTACTGTACACAGTACTCTTATGTGTGGCCTCACCAGTGATCTATACAAGGGCAGGATGACCTCCTTCTTTCTAGAGGTGATCCTTCTGGCAATGCACCCCAGCATCCGATTTGCCCTTGCTGCCATCCTCCTACGCTGTGATGATGCCTTCACATCCCCTGTGACTATTAGTCCCAGGTCCCTTTCCTCCTTTGAAGCTGCTCCCCACACTCCCACAGCCAGTAGCTGGTCCTGGGATTTCTGGCTCCAAGCTGCATCACCTTGCACTTCTTAGCATTAAACCCCCAACTGTCACGCCTTAGACCAGTGTTCAAGTTTAGCTAGATCCTCCCTGAATACCTGCCTCCCTCTCCCTTTTTCACTGTCCACTTCTGAACAAATCTTAGCATCATCGGTGAACAGCTTGATCTTACTCTTGACCCCCTCTGCAATGTCACCAATGAAGACATTAAATGAAACAGGGCCCAGCACTGAACCCTGTGGTGCCCCACTAGTTACTGGCCTTGGCTGGGATGTCTCCCCCCTTACAACTACCTTCTGTTGTCTGCCCTACCACCAGCTCTCAACCCACCCCACCAGTTTCTCCCCTGCCACCATATCACTCAGCTTGCTTAGTAACCACCTATGTGGCACCGAGTCAAAAGCCTTGCTGAAGTCCAGATACAGGACATCCACAACATGGCCCTCATCAACCACCCTGGTGACCCAGTCATAGAAGTGGAATAGGTTAGTTTGGCATGATCTTCCCAAGACAAACCCATGCTGTCTTTTATCCTGTAGACCATTACTATCAAGTAAGGTTATCAACCCCACCTTCAGAATGGTCTCCATCAACTTCCCCACTATAGAAGTCAGGCTCACCGGTCTGTAATTGCCCAGTTTGTCCCTGGGTTCACTCTTGTGGAGGGGCACCACGTGAGCCATCCTCCAGTCTCTGGGTACATTCCCCATCTCCAAGTAGGTGTTGATCAGGTCTGTCAGGGGGCCTGCCAGCACCTCTGCCAGTTCCTTCAGGACCCTTGGCTGTACCCTGTCCGGCCCCGGTGCCTTGTCCACCAGCAAGGCTTTAAGGCCCTTCAAAACTCTATCTTCTTGGATGACACCATCTGTTATCTCTGCCCCCCTTCCAACCGTGCAACCTTTCCCAAGTGGTATTGGGCCATCCCTTTCTTTCATGAACACCAAGCAGAAGTACTCATTGAGTGCCTCTGCCTGGTCTTCCCCTTTTTATGCCCATCTCCCCTCCATTTTGAGTCTAGCAATGTCATCCCTACAACTCCTCTTCTCCCTTATGTATTTGAGTAAGCCCTTCTCCCCATCTCTGATCCTTTGAGCCAATTTCAGCTCCTTTGCTACCTTGGCTGCCCTGCTCACCTCCCTAGATGCCTTTGTGAACACCTCTCTGTCATCCTCACGCCCTGATTTTTTGAACTTAATGAAGGCCAGTCTTTTTTCCCTCACCTTCCCCCCCACTTCCCTGCTGAGCCAGCAAGTTTTCTTTTTTACCTGGACTGCTTACTCTGAGACTTGGCACACGTGTTCATGGCCTCATTCAGTCCCTTCCTAATGATTGCCCACTTCTGTTCAGCATCCATCCTTGGGATAATTCAAGCTAAATACCCCTCTAGTACGCTGCCCATTCTGGCAAAATCTGCCTTCCTGAAGTCTAACACTCTTGTGCTGGTCTTAGCTGACTCCCTCTTGTGTTGAGGATGAACCACACTGAGCAGTGATCACTTCCTGCTAGAGGGTCCTGTACCACCACATCCTGGACTTGGTCACCATTTGTTAGCACAATGTCCAGTATGTTCCCCTTCCTGGTAGACTCTGTCACTCCCTGCACTAGGTAGCTGTCTTGGATAGCCTCCAGCAGAACCTGTTCCTTGGTGCTTGTTGTAGTTAACGTCCACCAGTCAACACCAGGTAGGTTGAAGTCCCCCACTATAACTGTACTGCCTTTGCCACTGACCTTCCTGATTTGCTCTTCCATCTCCCTATCCACCTCCTTGCTTTGTGAGGGTGGTCTGTACACCACCCTAATCCTGAGCTTCTTCCCTTTGAGGCTCTGGAGCAATACCCATATGGCTTCTGGACTCCCCTCTACTCCCTCCTCCATAGTACACCTTATCCCTTTCCAAACATAAATAGCCACCCTTCCCCCTCTTCCCACCCCCCGTCCCTGCAGTACACCCTATATCCTGAGATCATGAGATCCCAGTCATGGTATTGGGTGGCCCAGGTTTCTGAGATGGCGGCAATATCTACCTCCGCTTTCGCCATCAATGCCTGGAACTCCTCCACTTGTTTGCCAAGTTCCTTGCAATCAATGATGCAACAGCCAAACTTGTGTCCTGCCCCTCCTCTCCCAATCCCTCCCCCTACACTTTCACCTTGGTAACTTTCTCTCATTCTCTCCCTCTCTCTCTCTTTGGGGGGGTGATGCCTTCCAATCTTGCCTCGAAGGTGACTCCCCCTTGCTGTCTGACTCAGCCCCCCTCTTCAGTTTAATCTATTTTGTTCTTAATGTAATTCTCCAGCCCCTGTTTCAATGTCCTTGTCCCCTTAATGTTGAGATGCAGCCTATCCTTGGCATAAAGGCCCTTATTATTCCAAGTCTTGCCCCTCTCCCCTACAGTCCTGTACCCCATTTCTGCACACCACCCCTTCAGCCACCTATTAAACTACTGTATTCTTAGCTTCCTAGCAGTGCTTGCTGTAGGTACCGGGAGTACTTCAGAGAATGTCACTGAACTTCCCATCCAGTTGCAGATACTCCCTACCTCCCTGAACCTCTCCTGCACTTCATTCACTGTACTGCCCTCTAGGTTGTTTGTTCCTAGATGCACCAGCTATATGAGGCTTCCCTCCCACCTTCTTCACATATTTCTGAATGAACTGACCCTACTCTGTCCGTTGTCATACCTGGCATACACTCCACCCAGGTTTGGTTCTTCCTTGACCTCTTACCTCCCCATCTCACCCCCTTGAGCATAGAATCCCCTTGTACAAATACTTGATCCCCCATCTCCTGCACTTCCCCCATGGTTTGCACTCTTACCAGCCCCTTTATCTCAGTGTCCTCTCCTCTCCTCTACTACCCTGTCTAATCCCTCCTCCCTCCCCAATGATTGCACCTCCATCTGCTCTCTTCCTCATCCGTCTTTTCTGTGCTCCTTCCCATGCCCAACAACCCCCCCCTCCACTATTTGTATGTCCTCTCACCACCCCCATCATTGTGCCTCCCTCTCCCCCCTGCACATGTTTTGGCCTCATCCCTCCTTTAGTTAGTGTGCTTGTGCCAACTCCACCTTTGTGCCACTGCAGTCTCCCCCTGTTGCTCCTGTGTCCCTTGCTGACTTGCTCCTTATTCAGTGTTGTGTGGTCCAGGGTGTTTTTGCACATCCTGGTTGTGTTGAGGCATCAGAGGTTGCACCATGGCTCTTCAGTGGTATTCACAGTGGGGATGCGCATAGTACACCTTGCAGCGCATCCTTCTGTGAATACCACTGTTTGGGGATGGCACATCTCATTTGCGCCAAGTGCATCTGCTTTGTGAATCTGGCCCATTATTCTTATTTTTATTTTAAAGCAATATTAATTTTACCTGTATTCCAAAGATATACAGACTAAATAATACTTTATTTACATTTCCATAGTAAAATGTCCACTTCTTTCTCTTTCCAATTTTATTTTTAAAGACTGCTGTGAATGTTAAGCATATAAACATAAACCATTCACACCACCTCATTTGTTTTTCTTATAAATATATAAACTGAAGTAATGTGTTTCAAAAAAATCTATAACTCAGTATTATTTAGAAATCTCTCTTAGTGTTCATATTTTACTCTTTTCCAAGCTTGCAAATCACACTGCTCGGTTCATTTCCTAAAGACTGTACTAGGATTACATAGTAAAGCCCTTGGTCTTAAACAGATGCCACCCAGGTTTTTCTTTCTTTCTTCTCCACACAGGGGGGGGGGCTATTCTTGCCCACAAATACATATGAATAATTATATCTTGATTTAATATTTGTGATCGCGTAATGTTCTAACACTTGGACAATTGAACTGGGAGTAAAAGTGAACAGACATTTGTTGCCAGTGTCAGTATGATAGAACTTTTTTCACATTCATACGAACATACAAATTTGCCAGCAGATAAAGGCCTTATGGTCTATCGCATCTGCTTCAGTGTGCAGCTAGCAACCCTTATACTGCATCTGCCCCTCCCTTCCCTCCCCTGACTCTCCCTCTTACCCTATCCCATCCCCTTTTGAAGCAGTCTACTGTTCTACAGGATACCACTTCCGCAGGAAACGTGTTCCACTCAGATATGACTCTCTCCATAAAAAAATATCTTCTTATTTCCCTACTGAACCTTCCCCCTCCAATCTGAGATCATGACCTTGAGTGTCCCTACTACCCCTTAACTTGACTAGTCCTTCCATGCCTGTCTTGTTTATTCCCTTCATGTACTTGAAGGTTTCAATCATATCCCCTCTGTCTCTCCTCTCCTCCAGTGAATACATGTTCAACTCCCTCAGCTTGCTCACATAGGGTATATCCCCTAGTCCCTGGATCATCTTTGTTGCCCTGCGCTGTACCCCATCCAGTAACTTAATGTCATTCTTCAGGTATGGGTGCCAGTACTACATGCAGTACTCCAGATGTGGTCGAACCAGTCACCTATACAATGGCAGGATCACCTCACCTCTCCGTGAAGATATACCCCTGGCAATACAACCCAACATTTTGTTGGCCTTTGCAGCTGCCTTCCTGCATTGTGCTGAGTTTTTCATTGAGCCTGTTATAATCACCCCCAGATCCTTCTCCTCTGTCACGGCTAGCCAAATCCTTCCCCCCCCCCAGCTGGTAGCTCCTTCTTGTTTTTTTTTGCCCTGAAATGTAGCACCTTGTAATTTTTGGCATTGAACCCCAACTGCCAGGTGTCTGACTAGGTCTCCAATTTTGACAGATCATTCTGCAACCCATGCCACCCTCCTAGGTCATCCACTACTGCTCCCATCTTGGTGTCAACTGCAAACAAACTGATCTTGCTCTTGATGCCCATTGAGATGTCTGATATGAACAACCCAAACACCAGTCCCAGCACTAAGTCCTGTGGTACTCCACTTGTCACTGCCCTTGGAGATGAGAGCTCCCCTCCTGCCGCAACCACCCTCCACTGCCTTCCCTGTAACCAGTTTACTACCCATCCCACCATTCTCACCCCTGCACCCGTACCTGCCAGCTTACTACCCAGACTCCCACATGGCACTGAGTTGAATGCCTTACTGAAGTCCAGAAACAGGACATCCACTACATGGTCCTTGTCCAACTGTCTAGTTACCCAGTCATAGTAATCCACCAGGTTGGTCTGATAGGATCTGCTCATGACAGACCCATGCTGCGTAATGTCCTGCAGCCCACTGGTCACCAGAAGGGACACCAGGCTCTCCTTCAGGATTATCTCTATCAGTTTTCCCACAATGGATATGAGGCTTACCAGCCTGTAGTTTTCCAGTTTTTCTTTGGGACCGCTCTTATAGAGGGGTACCATGTGAGACATTCTTCAGTCCTGAGGTACACCTCCTGAGACCAGGAAGGCATTGAACAAGTCTGCCAAGGGCCCCACCAGGATTTCTGTCAACTCTCTCAGTACCCTGGGTGAATGCCATCCATCCCTGGTACCTTGTCCACGCTTTAGTGCTCTGCCCTGTGTAATTCCCGCATCTGTCACCTCCTCCCTCCCCCCGAGCCTGACCTCCCCCTCTTGGTAGTGCCCCTCCTGTCTCCTTAGTAAGCACCAAGCAAAAGTATTCATTAAGTACTTTTGCCTTCGGGGTGGAGCCTAGCAACCAACATAGTGGCATCATAATTCTTACCAAAGAGACCTGAATTACCCCTGCGAACCCATCCAAGCGTCCGAAATTGTATATCAAAAAAGCGGAACTGTTGAACTCGAGTACCAGAACTCTAGCACTATAAATCAAGCCATTTTTTGAGAGTGTCGAGCCAAGCGTCAGGCACCAGCACCATGTACAACCAGACGGGGACTCCCGCGCAGTGCCCACGCTTCAGACCGCAGCAGCTCCGGTGCCTAGTCCTTACTATACCCAGCAAGAGACATGCGAGCAGAGCAACACTTTCAAGCAAGCTTGAGGGGGCAATGGCTGCACAAAACTCCTCCATGAACCTGGCACAGGACATCACGAATATGACGGTGATGCTAAGCAAAGTGCTACAAGACACAGCAGAACTAAAACTCTCCTCCGCTAAGATTACTGAGGATCTACAGTTATTAGCTCTCAGGGAGGAGGGTACAGAGAAAGTGACTAAGTTACAGGCGGACCAGCTATCCCAGCATGATGGTTATCTGAGGGAGCATCACGGTCAAATTCAGTATGTGCTATCAAAGGTGGATGACTTGGAGAACAGGGCTAGGAGGCAGAATATCCAGATTGTGGGCATCTCAGAGGGCATGGAGGGCAATGATATGATTTTGTTCCTTGAAAATGCTCTGCCAGCTATGCTAAAACTCGAACATGAGCCTGCTCCAAAACTCCAGAGGGCCCACCGCTCCTTAACTCCAAAACCTAAACAAGGAGAGCGCCCTCATCCTATTCTTTGTAAATGTCTAAGATACCCTGTAAAAGAGTGTTATCTGAGGCTGGCAAGGGAAATGAAGTAAGTGGTATGGCAGGGCTGCTCGATCCAGCTATATCAGGATTACTCCCAAGATCTGGCAAGGAGGAGGAGAAGGGCTTATGCGGGAGTGAAACAGCAGCTCTACAGCATGGGCATATCAACTTCTCTAAGATATCCCCCCTTGCTGAGGGTACAGCACAATGGGGCCTACCATATGTTTAATTCTCCAGGAGAAGTGGAGCAATTTTTGCAGTCCATTCAATTGGAAGGGTGAGAACCACGGCAATCTCCACCATGCCCATGTGGCGTAGACTGGCAGAATATGGAGGCCTCCTCAGCGCCTATGGAAACTTCCCCTGGCACCCAGAAAAGCACACAGGAACAGGAGTCCAGAGGGGCAGATCAAGGAAACCTGGCAGGGTCACCTCCAACAAGAAGCCCACTCCTAAAAGGAACCGCTCCAGAAGTCGCCAGAGATTACAGATCCTATCGGATGATAACACAATCTCCCCTGTCACAACCCCTGTTAAAATCTCTAACAGATCTGAATCTTTGGGGGACCTTATTCCAACTGCACTGGGGCTGGGGAGTAACTCAGATTCAGTGGAGCCTGACGGCCTCGCGGACCACAGCCTGCTAGCAGACTGGGCCCCCCTCTGCAAGGACTTGGCAGAGTGCAGAGGGGAGCTGCAGGATGAAAATCCACCACCAACTTGAACTGTGGACTGCAGCAGCTTGGATCAAATACTTTTAGTTTACTCCCTGCACGGTTAGCAGGGTAACTCTCTATCTCTGGAAGCATATAAATTGTGTTGGAGTGTTCTGTTGGGGCCCAACCGGGCTTCAACGTCACCCAGAGATTTTCTATTATGGCTCCAATTCAAGGAGCCCGAGTGAGTTGTAACGCCTGCTAGGTCCACGTCCGATGGGTTCGGCAGCATGTTACGGCTGGTGTTGTTCTGTTAATTGCTTTGCACTTCATAGCAACATGTTATGAGTTTAAAAGGAGTAGCTTACAAGTTGTTTTCCCCTCGCTCAAGCAGAACCCCCCCCCACATGCATAAAGCGAGTTGGCTTAAAGCTCGGCAGCCACCGCCCATTTGAGCAGTGTGATGATGGGATATGGGATTAAGGCACCTTGCCCTGATACCTAAAGGCACTTTTTGCCACTATATTATAAAATTAGTTGGTATCCTGGAAGTAGGTAGCCCATTAATAGCTTGGGGAGGAAGTCGGGTTAGATAACAACAGGCTTCTTTTCAGGGGCTGCAACCTTGATGTAATAAACAGCATTGCGTAAGGGGGGCTAGATCGCGGCTACTGCGCAAATGCACTGTTCTGCTCACAAAAGTAGCACCCCAACCCAGGAAACTAAAGGGGACCATGACTATAATAAGGCATTTTGTATCACATCAGGGGAAGTTTTATTTGCTGTACTGTAAGGTGCTAGTTAATGTTCCACAGTTATACAGTTAAAGTTTATACCAATTGACTAAGCAATTCATACAGGGGCTCACAGGTGCCCGAAGGTGTTTAAGGTGTTTAAGCTATTGGAGTTTTAACCCCTCTCTTAGTAGAAGGGCTGAGTAACACCTACAAGATGACACGCTCCACTCACAGGAGTGGACTCCCTGACCATGGGCTACCTTGGGTATGGGTGGCCGGGTTGCCATGGGAGTTCCGCTTAGACCAGGGTATGGTAAAGGTGTTAGATGATGGGAAAGTAGGCAAAAAAGCAGTTATGGAGGCCTTTAGGCCTATGGAAGAGACTGTACATGTAACAAGCAGGGTTGGATCTGAGGGGAGAGAAGGTGGACAAGACTGGTATTGCAGAACGAAGGGGAATGGCAGTTATCCTATTACCAAAGCAAGCTGTATAGAGTTCTGGATGGGTGGGGAAATATTCTTTAATAAATATAACAGATGGCAGGTAGAGATATGATCACAGCTACATCCTGGAATGTGAGGGGTTTGAACTCGCCCATTAAAAGGAAAAAGATCCTAACTTGGCTAAAATCCTTAAAATCGCATATAGCCTTCCTTCAAGAAACAAAACTGAATCATAGAAGCTAAGAAATTAGTGAGTGACTGGATGGGCTGGGAAGTTCACAGTGCAGCAAGTAAGACCAAAAGAGGGGTCTCTATTCTATTCACAAAAACCTGAGATGGCAGCTGCTGAACACCGTGCAGACAAAGAGGTGAGATGGGTAATTGCTAGGGTTAATACCGCCATGGGGGAAGCTCTCTTAGCAAACCTATATGCCCCGAATGAAGACTCTCCGGAATTCTTTCATAAGATTTCGCAGGAACTATTGGAGATGATGACAGGGGAAATGGACATTATATTAGGAGGGGATTTCAATCTGGCATTGGATGCCCTTATGGACAGATTCAACTCGAAGCCTTACTGTCACCCAAGGGCCATCGAAGCTCTGAAAGACCTACTCGGCATGCATAAATTACAGGATATGTGGAGGATTGCCCATCCTACCATGAGGGATTATACTCACTTCTCAGAGGCCAAACAGGTTGCCAGTAGGTTAGATTACTGGTTTATTTCCCAAGATATCTCAGGTAAGACTCTGGATATAAATATAGCTCCCCTATATTTATCTGATCATGCTCCACTGACGCTCTCGATAACCCCACCCACCTCTTGCCCCAAATCAGTGACCTGGAGGCTCGACCCTTTATTGTTGCAGGAGAGCAACTTTAGGGAACGGCTCCAGAAAGAGGTGAAGAGATACTTTTTGGACAACCCTCAGGGGTCATCCTCGGCTGCTGCGATATGGGAAACTTTCAAAGTAACTATAAGAGGCTGAATTATAAGTTATGCCTCTTACCGTAGAAAACAGAGATAAAAGGAAACTAAGGAACTGGAAAAAGATTTGGGAGATAAAGAAATGCAATATAAGAAAGATCCAAACAAAATGCAGGACCCAGAGTTCTTACGAGAGCTTTTGGCACTGAGAGTGAAGCTGAATGCGTTAGCCTCCCGTAAGGCAGAACTCCAGATTTTAAGAATGAAATGTAAGTACTAGGCAGGGGGTGAAAAAGCTGGGAAGCTCTTGGCGTACAGATTGGAAAAACAACAAGCCGATGGGCATATAGCACACCTGCAGGACACCAAGGGGGTCATATATAGCAATCCGGACTCTATAAACAAAATTATGCACTCATTCTATGACTCCTTATACAGCTCTCACACCACCTGGGGCAAGACCAAATTTTATAAGTTTATGGAGGGCACGAAACTACCTAAACTCACAATAGCCCAATGTGAACAATTAGAGGGGCCCATAGAAGAGAAAGAAATTAGGGATGCAATTAATAAAATGGCAGTACGAAAGGCACCAGGGGGCAATGGCTACTCAATAGATTTTTATAAGATCATGCAAGAAACAACCACTCTCCCCATGAGGGATATGTTACAGGAAGCCCTGGCAAAAAAGTCACTTTTATCTACACTTAGAGAGGCTATTATTACAGTCCTTCCAAAGGTAGGAAAAGATCCAAAACTCCCAGAAAGCTATAGGCCCATTTTGCTTATAAATGCAGACACCAAGATCCTGGCAAAGGTCTTCTCATCATGGCTAGAAACAGTCCTCCCTAGTTTAATTCATACCTCTCAGGTGGGCTTTGTGAAGGGCCAGGCTAGCTCAGATCACCTTAGGTCATTAATATCCCTCATTCAAAGGGCAGAGCAAATCCGCACCCCTGCAGCAGTCATCTCAGTGGACTTCGAGAAGGCTTTTGACTCGATCGAGTAGAACTTCCTGCATGCCATTCTACAAAACTATAATTTTGGCAGGATCTTTAGAAGCTGGGTGAAAACTCTTTATACAGCCCCCAAGGCAAGATTGCTGACAAATAATATTCTCTCTGAACCAATCGAAGTACACAGGGGAACCAGACAGGGGTGTCGGCTGTCTCCAATGTTATTTGTACTAGCCATAGAAGCTTTAGCCAGTGCAATCAGGGAACACCCGAAGATCACAGGTATATGCAAGGGGACTATATCCCATTATGCCCTGTTATATGCTGATGATTGTCTCCTTCTAACTGAGGACTTCCACACATGTGCACCGTACATAGTTGAATTATTGCAAGTATTCGCAGGTATTTCAGGCCCAAAAGTTAACCAGGATAAAACAGAGGTTCTCCCCCTAAACACCAAGCTCTCCCCGAGAGACATCTCTAGCGTATGTTTGATTCCTGCCAAGGGAGGAATTAACTATTTGGGAATCAGGAAACTGGCATCTGTTTCCACCCTTCCAGAAGCCAACCTTGCTCCATTGGTTAATAGTTTAAAAGAAGAAACCCTGAGGTGGAAGCAGTTGAATCTGTAATTACCAGGCAAAAGGTGGCGACAATTAAGATGATGTTGGCACCTAGGGCGTACTATGTTCTTTCCCATCTTCCAATCATAATTCCAAATATATGGTTCTAAAAATTAGACAATATAATAAATGTATTCCTGTGGGAGAATAAAACCCCTCGATACAGTAGAGCCAAGCTTCAAGCTCCATGGAAAAAGGGGGGGGCTGGTGCCTTCCTCATTTTCAAAAATATGTCTATGCCTTTTCAGTGGCTAATATGGTTAAACTGTTTTGGGAACCTCTTGAGACCATGCCAGCCTGGGCAGCAATCGAAACTGGGGCCCTCTTGGGAAATCACCTGTTGGGGTACTTGGGCAATCGCCCCCCTCTTCAGTCATTGGCTGACCATTAAGGCTGCACACTGGGCATGGAAACAAGTAGGGGTCATTACCAGGTCATGTCTAAACCCAGGGAAATATCTTCCCTTCTGGAACAATCCAAGTTGGATCATTAACCAGAGACCTTTTGTGTGAGAAAACTGGAGGGAAAACCAGATAAACCAGTTAAGTGACATCCTAATGGAAAATGGGTGTACATTGGATAGCTTTGCTTCTTTACAAAAAAGATATAAATTAGAGAAATCAGAATTTTGGAGATGCCTACAGCTTAGACATAGGGTGATCTTGTATAATATGTCACTCCAAGAACAGTGTCCTGGGTAAAAGATTGCCCTTATCAAGATAGGTTCAAGAGAAGACAGGCTTAGCCAGCCAGATATTTAGATTCATGAGAGATGATCTTCCAAACTCCTCACAGCCAGCTAAGATAAGATGGCAGAGGCTGCTGGGTTCTGATATACCACAAAGAGAATGGAGCAGTAGTTGGATTCGGTTAAATGAGCATGTATAGATCCCAGAAGCTTTCTAACCCAAAATAAAGTATGGCACCTTTGGTACCGCACCCCGGCAGTGTTGCACAAAATGGGCCTAATAAAGGAGGATGTTTGCTGGTGATGTGAGACACAAGGGGCAGAGCTACTCCACATACTAGGGCAGTGTGACCCAATCCTTCCCTTTTGGTCTGTAGTTGCTCACTGCTGTTCCAGTATTCTTGCATGCCGGATTCCTACTTGCCCACTACTCTGGGTCCTGGGGATCCCACCCCCAGGTGGCAGAGTAACCGGCACATGCCTTGCATGGCTCTTGCAGGCGTCTGTAGAAGCGAAATGCCTGATACTTTATAAATGGAGGACTAAAGAGGTCCCTTCCCTCATGGACTGGCTGATAGCTATGGTTAAGCTGGTTAACTATGCCAGGGCTATACATATATCTAGTGACACTCTGCATACTTACCTGGATAATTGGTCACCATTTATGCACTATATTCAAGGCACTTCCTCCCTCATAACTAACACTGCTGGCAAAGCTCTGCTAAAGCCCCCTTGACGGGCCCCCCCTCCCCCAATTTACATTCAGCCATTGACAATGCCGGGTAATGTGGGAAGTCCCCCCCCCCCAATCACATTTCTGCATGATACTAGTTACTTGCTGTCCTCCACTGTATTGGTTCAGTGAGTGGCATAACCAGTCTGTAGGAGTAGAACCTGTTGTAAAACATGAAGTCCTTTGTGTGAAACTTAATGTACTTGGAATACAGTAAGTGAATTGTTGTTTGCATTTCTGTCTTATGTGAAATGTAATTGTTGTTATATCTCCATAACTCAATAAAAATTTAAACTGCAAAAAAAAGCGCTTCTGCCTTCTCTGCCCCTGTTTCCACCCACCCCAGCCCTCTTTATCCTTACTATTTTGTCCCTCAGTTCCTTTTCTCTCTGATGTATCTTCAGAATTCCTCCCCCTTCTTGATGCCTTGTGCCAGCCTGAGAGCCTTAGATGCCTTGGCTGCCCTTACTGACTTCATCACCTCCTTCAATTCCTTCAGGTAATCCTCTCTGTCCTCCTCTCTCCCTGTTTTTTTGAACCTCTTAAAGGCAGCTCTTTTATTTCTAACTTTCTCCATGACCCCCTTACTCAACCAGCTGGGTTTCTTGGCGATAGCTCTGTTAATCTGGACCCTGATGCAGGTTTTGGTTGCTTCCTCAATCCCCAGTTTTATGACTTCCCACATCTGGGTAGTGTCCATATTAGTTTGGATTCTAGCTAGATACCCTTTAACTACCTCCCCCATCCTCCCGAAGTTGGCCTTCCTGAAGTCTAGCACTCTTGTACCTGTTTCTACTCCCTCCTTACCTATTTTCACCATGAACCACACTCAAGTTAGAGTAGTAATTGTTTTGTTTGTATTAAGGAAAATGAAGGAAACCTAATATCATATTTCATCACTCTGGATGTTTTATAAAATGCTTACATCAGCTATTTAAACAATCAATACCATCACTAAACAGTTAAAGTTTACCACTCCTCTTAGTAGGTTGAATTCAGTGACTGTTTCAGGAATCATGCTTTGGATTAAAAAGTAAAGAAGGAGCTTAATTCAGCTGACAGACCTCCATGCAAATCATGTTTTCCATCTGTTTTCTTGCTTTCCTACCCTGTTCAATATGTAGGCCCCCAAAAGTCTACCGACTCAGATCAGTACAGAGTTGGGGAAGGAGGGAGAATTGGGGACAAAGATCAAGATTTTGAAGCAACATGAGATGTCAGGGGTCAATGACTTAAATAAAAAATAATAAAAACTATTCAAACATCACTATTTTACTGAATTTGTTTATTTTTATTGTTTGGTAAACAAGTAAGGTACATTGGGCACAAGTCCTGTTTACAGGAGTGACATGGGAGCACAGGAAGATTAAGTAACTTGTTTGGGACAAGGCAAGGCAAATTTTATTTAAAAAAGATGCCCATGCTCTGGGCGCCGAACATGTTAAAATTTCATACAAAACACAAAATCATTATGAATACATAAATAACACACTATTAAACATAAATATAGAATATTACAGCAATTAAAGTATTTTTTTTTTATAGATACTACCCTTATCAGTAACTGCTAAACTCAGAAATAGCCAAGGGTTAATTTAAACATAAAGTTCTGGAATCAGGATAGGGCTATAAAGCACACTGTGTACAGTTCTGGAGACCCCATCTCCGCAAAGACATAGACAGGGTGGAGGCTGTCCAGAGGAGTGCAACCAAAATGGTGCAGGGTCTGCAACAGAAGCCATACGAAGAGAGACTAAAGGAAACATAGAAATATAGAAATATAGAAGTTGACGGCAGATAAGGACCACAGCACCCATCCAGTCTGCCCATTTCTTTTTCTACCTTATGAATGTGCCATCGGCCTTTGCTCTGTCAATGGCCTATCTATTCATACTCATCTGTATTGCTCCCTTATGCCTATCCCATGTCTGTTTGAAGCCTTGCACTGTATTCATATCCACCACTTCCTGAGGTAGGCCATTCCATGCATCCACCGCCCTTTCTGTGAAAAAGAACTTACTCACATTACCCCTTAATCGGCCTCCCTCTAATCTCATGCTGTGTTCTGTTGTCCTGCTAGTTTTCTTATATTGAAACATGTTAGACTCTTTCACCTTGTTAATGCCCGTAAGGTGTTTGAATGTTTCGATCATATAACCTCTCTCCCTCCTTTGCTCTAGGGTATACATATTGAACTCCATTAATCTGTCCTCATATGTTTTCTGATGCAGTCCCTGCACCATTTTGGTTGCCTTTCTCTGGACTGCCTCAATTTGGTTGATGTCCTTGTGAAGGTGTGGTCTCCAGTACTGCACGCAGTACTCCAGATGGGGCCTAACCAGTGTCTTGTAATGAGGGATTATTACTTCCCTCTTCCGACTTGTGATATTGCTACTAATACACCCCAACATCCCCCTAGCCTTACCTACTGCTTTTGTGATCTGCTTGGATGATTTCAGGTCATCGGTGATGATGATGCCTAAGTCTCTTTCTTCCCTTGTGACTGCCAGCAACTCCCCTCCCAGCCTATAGGTGGCTTCAGGGTTTCTCTTCCCTATGTGCGTGATCTTGCACTTCTTTACGTTAAACCCCAATTGCCACTCTTTTGACCATTTTGCTCATTTATCCAGATCTCTTCTCATTCTGCCCACCCCATCTAGATCATTGTAGCTGATTGGCCTGCCCTGCAGTGAATCTGTCTGCTGATTGGAGTGCCTTTTCGGCTTCCAAACTCCTGTTTTAGGTGTCTTTCAGCATGGCGGTTGTTAATATTCGGCAGATCCAAACCTTTGGGACTGTAGTTTCTCCCGCCCCACCCCACCCAGGCTCCCGTTAAATACACTTTAGCCCCTCCTCCTCAACACACTTCTCTTTCCATTGGCCCTTTTCTGCTGCCCAATATAATCACTCCCCAAAGTAAATTCCATTGCTTCTCATAGTTCTTACTCCACTTTTAGCTGTGCTGTTTCTTTCTCCATTTTTGTATTGAATCCCCTTAACATAATCAATCTTGCTCAGTTTTAATCTACTGCTGGTCTCCTCACCTTTCTCCTTGTTCTTACCTGGCCTACCTCTTTAACCACTCTAAAACTGACAACCTTTGGTGTCCCAGGTCCACTTTGAGCTACAGCCCCTTGGCGTTACCCCTGTGCCATAGCAGTAGCCACACTTATCAAGGTACCTCCACCCACCTTATACCCCAGACATCTCTCAACCATGGAAAAACAGTCCCTCATGCTCAGTCTCCTCACAATCACCTTCCTCTTTTAATCTCGACCCTACTCAGCCATACATACTCCCACCCTATACCCCACTCCCCCTCCTCCCCACCCCATCTCCCCACACACACTGGACCACCAGATCACCCCACTGCATCCCCCACCAATCCCTTCTCCCACCCCCCAACCACCGGTTAAACTGGACTCAGCCCATCCTGGCCATACCTGCCCTCATCTCCCTGCCTGTCCCCTGTACTCTCTCCACCAGATCCCCACACCAGCTCCAATGCAGCCGCTCTGGCCATTGCAGCCCACTACTCAGACTAAGCACCCTACTTCTTCTGCTCTCTGGGAACGTTCACCCCAACCCTGGCCATGGGTCATCTACCCCCCCTCCCTCTGCTGGATGTGGCCTACGCATTGCGTCAATGAACATCTGCAGTCTTCCAAAGAAAACTGCCGCACTCCAGTGCTGGGTTGTGCAACACAGGCCCGATATCATTGCCATAGTGGAGACCTGGCTTTCTGCATCAATCCCTGACTCAGCTGTCTCCTTCCCTGGTTTCACCATCTTCAGAGAAGACAGAGTTGGCAAGTGTGGTGGCAGATATGCAGTCTACTTCTGCGACTCTATCCTTAGCTATGCTCTCCCTACCCCCAAGCTCAATAATGGGGCCCAAGCTATCACCATAAAAATCTCCCCTGACCCGGGCAGGGGCCCTCTCTATCTCACTACTTCATAGATAGCCCTGCGTAACCAGGGACCAGCAGTTCACTCCCTCACTGACTGCCTATCCACCCTACCTCACAAAGCTGAGCAGCTCATCCTCGGTGACCTTCATGTCAACTGGCTTAGCTCCACCACTGTACATATAAAGGACACCTTTACCGCCCTTGACCTCTCTCAATTAGTCACACTTCTAACCAGACTCAGTCAGTCAAGTGGCACCAACTCCCTCCTTGATATAATCCTCTCCAACTGTCCCCACAAAATAAAGGATGTTAATATCTTAGCTAACTCACTCAGCGACCACTCCCCCATCCTCTGTCACTGGCCTTCATCCACACAAAAACCCGTGCCCCAAGTCACCTCCCACAGCCGCTTTTGCCCAGGGGGTCTTGGTAAATTGAGGCAGCACCTATCCCAAACAGACTAGACCCCAATCTCTCTCACAACCGATATACACAATGCACTGGCCTACCTCATTAGTGCTTTCTGCAAGACCTGTGACCTCTTTGTCCCTTTTACCAGCACCCTCCACAGATGACAGAATGCCCCGTGGATCTTCCCCACTCTCATTAAACAACTGAGACAGAGAGACAACCTATGGCATATCGCGGTGGAGTTGGGCAGGCCTGTGGATAGAGCGGCCTATAACGCTGCTCGTAACAATTGCACCTGGGCCATACGGCAAGCAAAAGCCAAACACTACCAAACCACCCTGGCCTCCTCCTGGGGCCCTGCACGCACTTTCTGGGACAATATTAAGGAGCTCAATGGAAAAACATGCCCCCCCATCCCAGATAGCGATCAATGGCAGTATCACCACTGACTCCCTACATATTGCTGAATGCCTCAACATGACCTTCTCAGATCTCAGCTCAGTCCTATCTACCCACTTCTTTGACCCCTTCACTTCTTTAACCCCCCCCACCATGGATCACCCCCATTTCTCTTCCGCACCATATCCCCGCATGAAGCCATTCCTCTCCTACTAAAAGCCCTCTCCAGCCACAATCCCAAATGCGACCCAATCGACTCCAGGGTTCTCCGGCTAACTCTAGATGTCATGCTAACCCCTCTCACTGACCTGCTAAACCAGTCCCTTTGTCTTGGTCAGTTCCCAAGCAACTGAAAATCAACTGAAATCACCCCAATTCATAAGAATGGAGATCGCACAATACCAAATAACTACAGGCCAATATCCATCCTCCCCCTCTCTCTAAAGCCCTGGAAAAAATAGTCTCCACCCAACTCATGGAACACCTCACCAAATACAACATACTGTGTCCAGAGCAGCATGGCTTCCACCCTGGAAACAGCACTATGTCGGCCCTACTGGAGTTCTCACAACACATACATTCTCCACTTGGCTCGGGTGACGTTACCGGGGCAGTGTTCATAAACCTATCTAAGGCCTTCGACACTGTGTGTCACCCCCTCCTGCTCGACTTCCTCCACAATTTGGGTTTCTCATCTGGCCCCCTTGCCTGGTTCTCTAGTTACCTCCATGACAGATCCCAACGGGTCAAGATAAATGGTACCCTATCATCCGCGCTACCTGATTGCTCCGGTGTCCCCCAGGGGTCCATCCTGGGCCTTACTCTGTTTAGTCTCTTTCTCAACATCCTTCCCAGCACCTGCTCAGGCAAAATGCTCCTATACGCCGAGGACGTGGTCCTCGTTGCCCCCCACCCTGACCCTACCACCATCCAGGACTCCCTTCAGATCGTTTTCAGCCAAGCTGAAAAATGGTTCCTCGACCACCATCTGGTCTTGAACCTCAAGAAAACTAAATCCATGCTGTTCGCCCACCTTCAGAGCAACACCAGTAATGCCCCCCCTCCTCATCCTTCCCAGTACCAAGCACACCATTGAACAGGTAACAGCATACAAATACCTGAGCATCACCTTTGACACAGCACTCACCTTCCACGCCCACCTTAAAACCCTGTCCACTGCAGTAAACACCCGGATTAGTCTCCTATACTGCCACAGAGACTGTCTCCCTCAGACTGCCCTCCGGCTGGCTATCACCTCCTCTATCCTGTCTTTGGTTGACTACAGGCTTCCTATCTATGCTGCAGCCGACACCACTGCCCTCACCAAAGTCCAGATCTCAATAAACAAGGCCTGTAGGCTCCTGACAGGTGCCCATAGCAGAACTCGCACATGCCAACTCTACTCCTCCTCTAATCTACTCACCTTTGATGAGCACCTGCATGACCACACCTGTATACTGGCCAAAAAATCACTACTTGGGCTCTCCCCTCCTGGGGTTACCTCATCCCTAAAACCAGCCTCCCAGACGGTAGCCACCTGAAGCGCAGTCAAGGCCACCTTCCAGGTTCCGAGAGCTAGGACCTCACTCACCCAAAGGTCTTTCTATTACAGAGCACCCTCCTGGTTTATCTCTCTCCCCTCTCATATCACTAGTATCCCCAAAATAGGCCCTTTTAAAATTGCCCTCCAGAAACACCTCATGGACACTCAGATCTGTAGGTGCCCCTGACTGCCCTAGAGCCTGCACTGTTCTGGCTCTCTGTATCTGACATCCTCTCGGACTGCCTCCCCCCCCAAGACCACTGTCCTCACTCTCTCCAGGTACTTGCTCCATAGATACACTAGAGCAGGCCTATTATACTGTTTTGAGAATGTTTGGTCGAATCTGTAATTAATTACAAACCTCTGATTATCTTCTTCTATGTTTTATCTGGAACTGTTGTGTATATTCCCCTTGCTGTACCACACCTGTATCGTTCTCCATTGTTTTATTTCACTGTCTCATGTTGTCTACCCTCCCTGCAATGAGGTGCCTTTGTAAATGAGTCTCTGACTCAAAGGTTGTAAATCCGATTTATAAATAAATAAAAATAAAATAAATAAATAAATCATCTACTCTGTTGCAGATCTTGGTGTCATTTGCAAACAGACAAACCTTACCCTCCAGTCCATCTGCAATGTCACTGATGAAGATATTGAAGAGGACTGGCCCCAGGACTGATCCCTGAGGAGCTTAAGATGTATAGCCTCAAGGAAAGGAGGGAGAGGGGTACATGATAGAAACTTTCAAATACCTCAAGGGAATTAACAGTCCAAGAGGGTAGCATCTTTCAGAAAAAGAGATGTGCAAGAACAAGGGGGCACAATTTGAAGTTAGAGGGAGGATGGCTCAGAGGTAATGTGAGGAAGTATTTCTTCACAGAGAGGGTTGTAGATGCATGTAACAGCCTTCCTAAGGAGGTTGTAGAGTCAAAAACAGTAGGGGAATTCAAGAATGCATGGGACAGACATAAGACAATTCTAGTGGAGGGTAGGAGGAAGTAGGCTGTTGGTTAACTAGAATCTGCAGCTTATCCATTTGGTAGGGAAATGGGCAGACTAGGTGGGCCAAGCAGTCCTTATCTGCCATCAGATTCTATGTTTCTATGTTTCACAGTACGGGAAGGCCTAATTATACAGGAAGGCCTTGAGGTGAGCTTTGAATACCTTAACAGAAGGGGCCTCCCTAACAGCTGGAGAAAGTGAATTCCACAGGATGGGGTGGAGACACTAAATGCTCTGTCGCCTGCTGTTTTTAGCCTTGTCCTGGGAATCGCGTGGAGGCCCCTTGAGGAGGAGCGGAGGGAGTGGACCGAGACAGCAGGTGTAAGGAGGTCCTACAGGTAACCAGGGCCCAGACCATGTAGGGCCTTAAATGTGAGCAAACCCACCTTAAAGAGGACCCTCCACCTAACCAGCAGGCAGTGGAGTTGACGCAGCAGTGGAGTGATGTGACAATACTTAGGCTGTCCTGTCAACAGCCTAGCTACCTTGTTCTGCACCAGCTGCAGTCAGTGCAGGGTACTCCCAGAGACCATGAGATAGAGCACATTACAGTAGTCAAGCCTGGATGTCATGAAGGCATGCACCAAGGTGGGGAGGTCTAGCGGCAGAACTAGGGGCTTTATCCTGGTGATATTCCTCAGATGATAAAAACTGGTACAGACAACAGACACCACCTGAAACTCAAATGTCAATCCACTGTCAAGAATAACACCCAGATCATGCACCCTAGAGGAGGTCTTCAATGGTATAGAGCCAAGGAAAAAGCCCTGTCTCTGCAACAGAGGCCAACCTATCATGCCCTCTGTTCGACTCCACCACCAGTACCTCCGACTTATCAGGGTTCAGTTGCAACCAGCTGGAGGCCATCCAGTCATTGATCTCTGCGAGGCAGCTCTCAAGCACTTCCACTGTGCAAAATATTCCTGGGGAAAAGGAGAGCTACAGCTGGGTATCATCATCATAACGATGAATACCCAGACTGTACTTCCTAATAAGCTCCCCAAGGGGCAGCATGTACACAGCGAACAACATCGGCAACAAGACCAAACCCTGGGGAACTCCACATGACAGGAGGCTAGGGGGGAGAAGGAGAAATTCCCCATCACTACCCTCTGCCTCCTGTTTGATAGAAAAGACTCAAACCAGTAAATAACAGTGCCGGTGAGTCAGCAGAATTCCCTTAGGCAGTCAAGTAACACTCGATGGTCCACCATGTCAAATGCTGAAGATAGATCGAGGAGAACAAGAATTGTCCCTTCCCCTCGATCTTTAGCCCTAAGGAGGTCATTATGCACCTGAACTAACACAGTTTCTGTGCTATGCCTTGCACAAAACCCAGACTACAGCTGCTTATGTAGATCATGGGCCATGAGATGCTCCTCAAGCTGAAGCACCACCACCACCTTCTCCACAATCTTACCCAAAAATGGAAGACTGGAGATGGGATGGTAATTTGCCTTGACGTCAGGATTCAATGATTTTTTTTTAGAAGCGGTCTCACCAATGCCTCCTTCAAGACACCAGGGAAGATCCCCTCTGACAGGCAGCCCCAGACAATCAAGGCAAACACCGGGCCAATGGAATCGACACATCCCATTAAGAAAAGAGTTGACACCGGGTCCAGTTCACAAAAGGTGTGCCGAAGCTTGGAAGCAATCTCAGTGACCTCAGCCACCTCCAGTTTAAATTCACCCCAACCAGGTGGAGTGCTCTCCAGTCAGCCATGGCAACCACTGTCGGCCAAATTCTGGCCCACTGGCAGAACCCCCTGCCTGATGGCAGACACCCTGTCCAAGAAGAACTGAGCAAACTCCTTGCACAATACATTCAAAAAGGCTACCTTCAGCTGTAGACAGGAAGGATGGAGAAGCCTGTCCACAGTCCGAAAGAGCACAGATGGTCAGTTACTCCCAGCAGCAATCTCCTTGGACAGAAATTCTGCCTTCTTACTGTTGATTGCCCCCTGGTGTGCACCGTAGTGCACACGTAGGGCCAGTTTGTCTACCTCCAGGCCAGACTTCCTCCAGAAGGGCTCTAATCTCTGACCCAAAGTCTTCATCACCTTGAGCATCCCCATCATACCAAGGGGACCTCAAGTGAGAAGACCTGTGTCATACACGGACTGGTGCGAGGGAGTTGAGTGCACCAGACAGTGCCTTATTATAGGCATCAAATGCCATGCACCCCCCAACACATGCACTGTTCGCACTAGATAGATCAGCCACTGCCAAAAAAACCTCAAGGTTCAACCCCCTCAAAGGGTGGTAGCTGACCATCTCTGCAGGGGGAGGGCTCTCAGGGGGGCCCTGAACAAGAACTTCACTGTGTAATGAATGTACCAAACGACCCGATCAGTCCTGAGACTATTAATCCCAAGCCCCAGCAAGAACACCAGGTCCAACATGTGGCCACCCTGATGTGTCGCGGAAGAAACTCCTTGCACCAGGCTCAGAGAGACATCATCTGGAGGGTCACACAGTATGCAAGGGGAGAGTGTGAGAATCAAACCCAGGTCTGCTGGATGTGCCAAGCTCATTCACAGCTTGTTGCTTTAACCTCTAGGCTATACTATTAGCTCTGTATTAATATGTGTCAATTCATGTAGTTCCAGTGGCCAGTTCCCAATTAGCATCACAAGACACCAGCCTGCTGAAGTAAAAGGCCTGTCACACAGTTAAAGAAACAGCCAAAGTTTTCAGAAGAGTGCTGTGCAGTTCAGTTATAGGTGAGAACCACTAAACTATATGAGCACGGTTCAACACTGTGCAGGCAAAACAGCATTGGGAAACAGCATCGGGAAATAAAAGCAAAGAAAAACTAAGCGCTTATTCCATCATAGTACCTATGTCACAATCTATGCGGGGGGGGGCTACGCCCCCTGCATCCCCCCCAATACTGGGGGGCAAACTTGGGAGAGGGGAGAGAATGTGGGGATTGGGTGGATTTTCTATTTCACACAAAAGTTGGTGGTGGACAAGCAAGGGATGGGTGCAAATTTTCTATTTTGCGCAAAAGTTGGTGGGGGACAAGTAAAAAAAAAGAAATATGCAGATATACAACAATGAAAAAAATATACATGCTCACACTGCAGGGCTTGAACTAGAACCCCTGTCATCTTGACAGTGCACTGCCTCTCAGCATCTATGACTCTAACCGCTGAGCCATGAGGGCAGTGCAGCTCACCATCCAACAGTCCAACAGCTGTGGACTTAGAGTGGTTGGCAAGACCGAACAAAGCTACAGGTACAGCACTGTAATGTCCAGCACTATACTTTCCCTGTATCTGTATTCGCTCACGCTCTTTTCTCTGCATTCTTTTTACCGTGATGATATTGATTCATACTTTTGACTGGCTACAATGCAGTTCAAGCCTCACAGGAATACTTCATCTTTAAAGAGGGGTAAAATTCTTTGAATCCTTTGTTATTTTCTTCAGGCAAAACTCAGGGGTATTTTAAGTATTACTAGGTATTATTAGATATTACTAGGTCAGTAAGATAATACTAGGCGCAAGGCTCATAGAAACTGTCTCCTACTCCTAGTGGGTGTATTGTTCCCATATTTGCTTATTTGTAAGGTATTTATCTAATTCCCTTTTAAATCTATTGAACTCTGGAATATCAATCAGGCTCTGAGGAAGTGAATCCCATACCCTAATGGCCTTAACTATGAAGAAATGTTCTCTCTTGGTGGTGTTAGCCCTTGGGATTATTAGTTGTTTATTATGTGATCTCAAATTCACAAATCTGTTGTTATTGTTTATATTGCATTGGGCTTAAAGTTCTTGGGTTTTAAGTAACTTATACAAGAATAATATATCTCCCCTAGTTCATCTGTCCTCTAGTCTATATAGGTTCAGTTGATCAAGCTTTTCTGCATATGTTAGCCTAGAGGGCGTAGGTATTAATTAAGTTGCTCGCCTTTGTATACTTTCAACCAGTTTGATATCCTTTTTATGACTGGGGCCGGAGCCTACAGGAGTTTTGCATGTACAAAAGGAGTGATGTCATGTTTTCTGTCCGTGGAACTGACTGAAGGTATAAATAGTCTCCTCCACCTTATCCTCCTCCAAGAAATGTTTTCCGCCCTCAAATAAATACGCTTTCATGTTACTCAATGGTTGCAGGGTACTACTTTCTTTCTTAAATGGGTGGTACAAGAACTGGAACCTGAGTAGTAGGAGGTAGCATTGTTTTTTGTGGGGAAGTAAGATCCAACCCCCTTCCACCCAAGAAGCTCCTAAAGATCCAGCCCACCTTTTTTTATTCATGTGGGAGGGGTATGAGGTGGATGTTGAAATAAGATTCACTAGTTTGGGAGCTGGACCTAGGAGCACAAGAAATCTGTGGAATCCCTGCATTTTTTTAAGGAGTATGAGAACAGAAAATACTTAATGCCTTCAAACTGAATTAAAAACCCTTGGAACAAATGATTATCAGAGTCACCTGGTGTCTCAAAGGGAAAGACTAAGTGTCTGAAACTACTAAGGATTCACCGTCTATGGAAAATAGACAGCTTTCAGGTGTTTCTTAAACATTTATATACTAAAATGGGAACAGTACTTGGTAAATACAGTCTGTGATGAAGTGTATTTTTCTTTTTAAGTTTGAGAAGTGGAGTTGACTTGCACATGTTAAAAATACCAGTTGCAATTAGCAACTCATTTTAGAAACAACATTCTGTTTTTTTCTTGTCCTATTTACTTTTTTCCTAGCTCAGTTTATAGTGGAGTTGACTTTCTAACATTCCTCTTGAGTTAGTTACTCTTTGGAACCTGTAATTCCAGTTTTTACAACTGTGTCCCTGGAACTTTCTACATGACAAGTTCCCATAGGCACCTCACATCACCTCATTAAGCCATTTGACAACACCATATTTGCTGGACACTGCATAATAAGAGACCCAGCCTTGCATTTTTCCAAATAATATACCAACTTCATTCTCAGGCAGGCAGTTCGGGGGGGGGACACTGGACTTCAGTTGTTTGTTTGATATTGGTCACAACAAGGAGCCCCTCTAAAAATAATTAAATAAATTTATAAAGCCAGGGTTGAGCAGATCACACATTGATTTGGTTTATGATTAAGGGAAAGCTGTGATCACTTTCCTAGTGATTTGCTCCCAGCCACACCTAGCAGACTGCACTTTATAAATGTGAGACAAGGAAGCTGGAGTATTGTCTTTGCAAACAGAGAATGAAACAACTGGACTCTAACTCAGATCAGCAAGGTACTTTTAACATTATTTAAAGTACAGGACCAACCCGATTGGGGCCACTTTGACGTAGTGGTTTGGCATGTTCACATTTTGGCCAAAGTTTGATAACTAAGAGCCCCTATTTGGTGCATGAAAGATAGAAAAATCCTCCATTACAGGCCTGTTTGGGCAGTTTGGGAGGGGCACACTGGACTTCAGTTGTTTGTTTGATATTGGTCACAACCAGGAGCCCCTCTAAAAATAATTAAGTACATTTATAAAGCCAGGGTTGAGCAGATCACACATTGAATTGGTCACAGCAGCAGAAGAAGCATGTTGGCATTAAAAGTTTAGTGGTGTGGATATAGAGGCACCAGTATTTAAGCATGACTTTTGGTAGATGATTAATTGTGACTGGGGAGTGAGGGAAGGAATGAGTCTTGATATTTTTTGCATAATGGTTTTCTGAAACTTCAGCCTTCAATGGCTTAGACTTTGTAGCCATCTGTACAGTATACCACTAAGCTACATGCAGTGGGGTATGGGTAAAGCCCACATCACCAGACCCAGGCCAGAGCTGTAAAATCTGGACTGGACATAGCTTGTGCAAATATTGCTGATCCAGTGGAGCAGCAATACAAGATAAACTATGCAATACCATCAATAACACACCTACCCCAGTTTACATTTACCTGATGCCCATTTTTAGGCCTCATATAGTAATATCTTCCTTCAACAGAACAGCTTGTAATGAAATGTGTTGAATTTACATTGACATTTGGGCATATGCACTTTTATATTATATGAATTTTGTGTGTGAACTGTATATCAGTTTCTAAAAAAAACCCAATGAAGCACATCAAATGTCTTCAAAAACTTGTCTCAACATTGTGTTTATCTTCTACCTTGTCCCAACATACAGTTGTCTCCACACTGTTTTCAGTTAGGGTACAGTACCTTCATGTATATGATGGCCTGGTTCTGTTGAGTTGATTGCTATAACAGTGCATAGAATAAAATGCAAAACATAAAGGTAACTGTAATACAGATGGTGGCATTATTTTTAATTATACAATGGCAAGGAAAAATGTAAGAAGCTGGCTGCTGACCCACTGAAACAGTGATGTTATTACAAAATAACATCACCGTAGCTTTGGATTTGGATCATTCCTTGCATTTTCTCTTTAAGAAATATTTTTCCACACTAACAAAAACATCCTTTAAAATGTATTTTTCATTATGTATGTAACAACAAGCCATTGCATAATTGCAATAAGGCACTCCAGGGTGTGTTATCTAGCAATATTGTCACTCCTGGAGTGATGGAAGCACTCGGCTTTGCCTCATGCTTCAACCCACCCCAGGAGTGACATTATTACATGATACACACCATGTCATGCTTTATTGCTTAAATGTGCCCTTTCTAACTGTACTGTACTTTGATTCAGTTAGTATATATGCAACAGCCTTCATGTGAACACTCTGGGCTTCTCTTTGACTCCTGATGTCTATTTGCTTTAGCTATAGTATATTGTTTGAACTGCTTTGGTCTTCTTGATGTGGTGAACGTGTGCCTAAACTATGCAATCTGTTCATCTACTGCTACCCATGCATCTCCAGTTGTTATAACAGTCTGCTCTCCGAGCCACTGTTTTTTGACTTGTTAACTGTGTTATCTTTGTATTAGTTTCAACGAGGCGCCTTTGCAACTGACTCTCTGATACAAAAGTTTGCAAATCTGATTTTTTTTAAATAAATAAATGTTTATGTTTAAGCCCATGAAACACCCTTATCTAGTTAATGCATTCACAGACATAGTGGCTCTGCCAGAGCTTGTTTAAATATGGTGACCAAAATGGTGACCCATAATCCAAGATCGGCCTAACATAAGTTCTGCAAAGTGGGATCAGGCATTGTTCATTTACATAGAAACAAAGAAACATAGACTTTGACGGCAGAGAAGGACCGCTTGGCCTACCTAGTCTGCTCATTTCCCTACCTACAGGATAAGCTGCAGATCCTAGTTAACCAACAGCCTATTTCTTCCGACCTCCCACAAGAATTGCCTTATGTCTGTCCCAGGCATTCTTGAATTCTCCCACAGTTTTAGACCCCACAACCTCCTCAGGAAGGCCATTCCATGCATCCACCACCCTCTGTGAAAAATACTTCTCACATTGCCCTTGAACCATCCTCCTCTATCTTCAAATTGTGTCCCTTGTTCTTGCACATCTCTTTTCTGAAAGATGCTACCCTCTTGGACTTTTTGATTCCACTGGGGTGCTTAAAAGTTTCTATCATGTCCCCCTCTCCCTGCTTTCCTCAAGGTATACATATTAAGCTTCTTT
This sequence comes from Neoceratodus forsteri, assembly GCA_016271365.2. Classification (NCBI taxonomy): domain Eukaryota; kingdom Metazoa; phylum Chordata; order Ceratodontiformes; family Ceratodontidae; genus Neoceratodus; species Neoceratodus forsteri. The sequence goes on from CM057450.1 coordinate 1,785,099,995, forward strand.
AGTCTCTCCTCGTATGGCTTCTCTTGCAGACCCTGCATCATTTTAGTTGCCCTCCTCTGGACTGCCTCCATCCTGTCTATGTCCATGCAGAGATGGGGTCTCCAGAAATGGACGCAGTATTCCAGATGGGGTCTCACCAACTGTCTGTACAAAGGGATAACAACTTCCTGTTTTCTGCTGGTGATGCATCTCCCTATTCTTCCCAGTATTCCCCCAGCCCGCCCTACTGCCTTCTCACATTGCTTGTTAACCTTAAGGTCAACTGATATGATTACCCCCAGGTCCCTTTCTATTTTTGTTGGTGTCACTACCTCCCCCATTGTGTAATCTTACCTGGGTTTTTGTTTCCCAGGTGCATTATTTTGCACTTCTTTGCATTGAATCCAAGCTGCCATGCTTCTGACCATTACTCCAACCTTGCCAAGTCCCTTCTCATCCTTTCAACTCCTCCTTGTGTGTCAACCCTGTTGCAGATCTTTGTGTCATCTGCAAAGAGGCATACTTTTCCTTCCAGTCCCTCAGCAATGTCACTTACAAAGACATTAAAAAAGGACTGGACCCAGTACTGAACCCTGCATTACCCCACTAGTAACCCCTCTTTCTTCAGAATGGACTCCATTTACAGTCACCTTCTGTATCCTGTTGTCCAGCCAGTGTTTTACCCATGCTACCACCCTGGGGCCCACTCCCAGGCTGGTTAATTTGATTATTAATCTTTTGTGCAGGACTGTGTCAAATGCCTTGCTAAAGTCTAGGTAGGCCATGTCCACAGCCCCTCCCTGGTCTACTACTTTGGTCACCCAGTCAAAGAAATCAGATTCATCTGACATGACCTTCCCACTGTGAACCCATGCTGCCTTGGGTCCTTTACCCCACTGGCATCTAGGTACTCAACAATTCTTTCCTTCAGAAGTGATTCCATCACTTTCCCTACCACAGAGGTCAAACTTACAGGTCTGTAGTTTCCTGCCTCTGTCTTGCTCCCACTTTTGTGAAGGGGAATCACATCCGCCTTCCTCCAGTCCTCAGGTACCATACCATCCTCTCATGATTTGTTAAAAAGGATAGTCAGTGGAGTCACTAGTTCCCCCCCAAATTCTTTTAGAATTCTGGGGTAAATTCCGTCAGGCCCCATCGCTTTGTCCACATTCAGTTTAAGGAGTTCTTTCAGAACCTTTTCTTCTGTGAAAGGACTGGGATTGACCCCCTATCCAGAATGCTTCTGTTAATTGGATTAGACACCTCCCCCTCCTCCTCTTTTGTGAAAACTGAGCAGAAGTATTCATTCAGTATCCCTGCTTTTTCACTGTCCCTCTCTGCCCACCCACCATCCATTCTATTCAGCCTCACTATCCCTCCCTTTGTCTTACTACGCATCCTGATGTGCCTATAAAAGGTTTTATCCCCCTTCTTAACTGAGTTGGCTATCTTTTCAACAGTTTGGGCCTTTGCTATTCTGACTTCCCTCCCTTCTTCCTTCTGCCTTAACTGGTACAGTTCTCTGTCCTGCTCCTTCTGTGTTTCCTTATACTTCCTAAATGCTATCTTTTTCTCCCTAACCTTCCCCGCCACCCCTTTTGAGAACCATAGTGGCTTTTTTTATGTCATTTTGATTTGTTTATTTGCTTCACACAAAGGCTTGTTGCCTCTGTGATGGCAGCTTTGATGTTTCTCCATTGTTGCTTCACCCCTCCTTCTAGCCTGTTTGCTAGTGCTTTTCTAAGGCACTCTCCCATCTTGCCAAAGTCAGCCCTCCTGAAGTCCAGTACCCTCACTTTTGTATGGTTTGACTCTGTAGCTGAGTTTATTGTGAACCACATTGTTTGGTGGTCACTTGTTCCCAGATGGCTACCCACTTCTAGATCTGAGATCCTCTCACTGTCTCCATTTGAGAGTATGAAGCCTAAGATTGCTCCTTCATGAGTGGGTTCCAAAACTAGCTGTCTGAGGCATGCCACCTGTAGGGCATCGAGAATGGCCCTGCTCTTGGATGTGGCTGCAGCAAAGGTGCTCAAGTTAACATCTGGCATATTCAAGTCCCCATCAACAGTATCTCCCCTTTCTCTGACATCCTAAGGAAGCCTTCTATCATATCCTTGTCCATCCCCCCCCAACATGGGGGTCTGAATACAACCCCTGTGCAGATTGTGGTGCCATTTCCAGTCTCTAAAGTGACCCACAGTGCCTCCTCTCCTCCCTGTTTACTCTTTTGTTCCATTGCTTTTATCCCTTCCCTTACATAGAGAGCTACTCCTCCTCCTCTTTTACCCTCCCTGTCTCTCCGGTAGGTTATGTACCCTGGTACGTTAACATCCCAGTCATGGTTCTCTGTGTACCATGTTTCTGTGACTGCTACAATATCCAGGCATCCCTCTTCCATCAAGGCCACCAGTTCAGGGAGCTTGTTTCCCAGACTTCAGGCATTGGTAATCATTACCCTCCATTTCTTGATGGCCTTACCCCTTTCTGCCCCATCCCTGTCCTTATAGCCTTTGTCATTTTCTCCATTTACTCCTGCCCTTCTCCCTATCGACATCTCTATCTTGGTGTTTACCTTACTTACTACCCTGATTTTTTTGGGGGGGGGCTAGGATTTCCCTGCTCCTTTCCAGTGCCTCCCCCCTTGACTAGATTAAATGCTTGCCAATGAAGCATTTAAACCTATCACCTAGGATCCTGGTTCCCCTCCTGGACAGATGCAGACCATCATGCCAGTATAGGTCTGCATCACTCCAGGTGGACCCCCAGTCCCCAGTGAAGCCAAATACCTGAGCTTTGCACCAGTTTTTCAACCACTGATTGAATCCCATGGTGTGGAGCACCCTAGTCTCACCCATGCCATAGACAGGCAGCACCTCTGAGAAGGTTACCATGTGTGCTACTTGTCTAAGGCCCCTCCCCAACTCCACAAACTCTTCCTGCACTGCTATGATCCCTTTCTCAGCCAGGTCATTTGTCCCTAGGTGGACATATATAAAACTCTCTTTTATACACCTCAATAACTTATCGCTTTTTTGGGTGATTAGCCTACAGATAGATGGTGACAGTTTATTATTAATCAAGATTCCTAAGTCTTCTTCTGTTTGCACTGTAGTGAGTGTATTGTTGTTCAGTTTGTATGAATTCATGGGATTGTTCTTACCCAAGTGTATGAGCATGCACTTTCCTATATTAAATCTAATTTTATTTATTTTGGCTCAGGATTCTATTTATTCCAAATCTCTCGCCATGGTCTGGTATTTATTTGTAGTATCCATTTCTGCAAATAATTTTGTGTTTTCTGCAAGTTTAATAATTGTATTATGCAGTACACATTGCATGTCCCTGATGTATAGACTGAACAGTACTGATCTGAGCACTGACCCTTGGGGAACCCCACTAGAGACCGGCCTCTCACTTGATAATCTCACACCCACCCTTACTTGTTGTACTCTGTTGAGCAGCCATTCTTCTATTCCTCTAACAAGGACTGGGTCTATTCCTATGTTTTTTTTTTAACTTGGACACTAGTTCATAGTGAGGTACTGTGTCAAAAGCTTTCTGGAAGTCCAAAATGATGACATCCACGGGGATACCTTTGTCTAAGATAGAGCTGACCCCCTTTGTAAAAGATTTATGAGGTTTGTTGTGCATGACATTCCATGCTTGGATCTGTGTTGTCTGGGTCCTGTTTCCTTAATTCAAGTATATGTTTTTAATGCGTTCCTTTAACAACCTTTCCATAACTTTGCAAGGAACAGAGGTAAGGCTTATCAGCCTGTAGTTACCCACAATCTCCTTGCTTCTCTTTTTATGACTGTGGGCAGAGCCTACAGCCATTTTGCTATCTGTAGCTTGAAAATAGAGTTTCATGGAACACATTTTTTGGACATTTCAATGTATCATTCCACATCTATAAATCACTATGACAACTAAAACAAAATAATCCCTTCTTTCTGTTTAGAATGTTGGAGACATAACTGAGCTCCAAGCTGCTTATCTGATGGCCATTATGAAACTGAAACAACTTGTTAAATATTGGTTGCCTATTAAACTGGAGATTTGTTTACCCCCTTCGAAATGCAACAGTTTGCACATTTAAATGATTAGCATTTAAATATTGTTTGCTACTGACTTCAGTTGGGGATAAATATATTTCAAGAAAGAGTCATGCTTCATAAATGTTACCCCTTCCCAGCAAACTTTGTAAAGATTTACACTGTTTGTAACCTCTCAAGACCTATCTGATAAAATGCCAGGCCTTCAGTGAACTACCCAGACCAAATGCATACATTTATTTTTGATAGAAAGGGCTGCGTCCTGCTTCTCAAACATAACAGATAAGAGCTACTGAGATCTCTTATAGTAAGAATGTGTGTGTGTGTGTGTGTTGTTTTGGGGAGGGATGGAGAAACAGTCAAACTTTGGCAAGAGAGATCTCATCTAATGAATTAACTGCTGACAAACCATGAGCAATACAGAAGCAAATGATTGATACCTTTTATTGTACCAACAAAGATGTAACAAAAAGAACTTATACCATTTATAAAATTCCTGATCAAACAACTGCAAACAGAAGACTGTTTTTTTATTTTATAATATGATATACTGAGTGTGTATTTACTGAGTTGCTGGATCAGGGCCTTGATAAAATAATAACATTTACTTAACTCATTCACGATTCCATCAGGTGGAAAGAAAAAGGTCTACAAGATTTTGTCTGAAAAATAACAACTATAAGATGCAAAAATAGCATTTGTGTGTGTGTGTATGTGTGTGTGTGTATATATGTGTCTCTATTTGCAATACATTTGTTTACAGGCATTACTAGTATCTTTTGAAAGATTGTCTGACTTGTGATTACTAATTCTGAGTATAGTTCATGAAATAATTAGCTCGATATGTGTTATTTCATCTAGTCCCCTGTTGTGCCTTATGCCTAGCATATAAATCCAAATAATTGTAAGGCCATCGTGGCATATAATATTAATACTGAGCAGCAAATCAGAGCTCTTTTCCTAATAAAAGGCTGCTGATATAATAAATAAAGAGCACAGTCATAAATAAGGAACCAGTGGCTTATGAAAGAATCTGCAGGGATTTATACAGGGATTTGATTCTGCCTTTGTGGGAAAAACACAGGGAAAATGAGGCTTTCTTACAGAGTAATAGTTATTTGGATTTGGGAGCACTGAATATTTCTTATCCTATATTTTATATCCTGGATAAGGCAGGGGAGATGCTACATCTCATTGTCACAGGGATGTTCATTTGCACATTTTTGCACTGTATTTACTCAGGCTGTCCCAGATTAGATGCAATATCTTGTTTTCAGTAAGGTCATGATTTTACCATTTTTATAATGTATTTATTCAGGCCACCTAGTCTGGGGCCCCTGTATTCAAAAGTGATATGCAGTGCATCCCAGTGGAAAAAGGAGATGTACCACATAACTCCAACAATGCACAGCAGTGCAATATTCAACTGTGCTGGATGTGCCAGCCACAAGTGAATGGGCCAGGGCACACACAAATGGTATGCCATTCAAGTTGAGGGAACAATCCTATGCATACACTGTGTTGCAGCATATTCAGTGGGAATGTACCCCTCATAGTCCAGAGCATCACAGCCCACAGTTAGGCCATGAATAGCTGACCTAACCCAGCCAGCTACCCACAGGCAGGCTGCAGATGTGCACCCAGGTGCACAGCAGCCTGGCAGCCCTGGTGGACTAGAGATACCCCCTTTCCATCCCCATTCTAGCCAACTCCATCCTTGAAGAGCTCTATAGTGTAGCCCCCCCAGACCTGATTACACCAGAGGAAACCATGGTCCACATCCATAGTCTAGAGGACTCCCATCCACCACCCCTGTACGCAGACACCCTTACTCCCTCCATACCCAACTTGTTGCAAAGACTGGCACTGCCCTCCACACCCTACCACAGCCAGCCATTGACTGCACTGAACCTGGGCTGGGGACCTGCACTCTAGAATGAGCCAACTGGCTGTATCATGCATTGGGGCACCATGCCATCTGTGGATCCACCAGTGTATGCAGCTGTGTGTACATCCCTGGCAAACTGAAGAGGGAATTTACATTCATCCAATGCATGTCTTGCTAGTACTGTATCTTCCTGCTGTCATACACCACTGCAAGTCCACACTCTTCCCTGTGTCCCTGTGTAACATGCCACCCTCTGAACTGCTGAAGTATCCTGGGTGCCATGGGGTGCAATGTCCTGTAATGCTATTTGCAGTGTACACTTTGGGCTATAGATAGTTCATCCACAGTTCCCCAATTGTACAAACAAATGGGAGGTCAGCTGTAAGATGCCTGTTTTGGGACCTGTGTGAGTCAGTAGAGCATCAGCCATCACCCACACTGAGCAGTGCAATGGCACTGGGATGATGGATCTGCATGCCAGTTATCACCCACACACAGCTCGTGCCTTTGTACAGCACATTTCAGCATCCTACTGTGAGTTTTCCACCACCCACTGATAGATCAGTACGATCCCATTACAGAGTCAGTTGTCACAATGGATAGGCTGGGGGAGCAAGAAGGGGGGGTGTCTGTACACCATTGAGGGGGAGCAGGGGCCACTACACTATGGACTTGGACTGAAGGTGTATTTTGGTGCAATTACGGATGGCATTGGGGTTCCTACAATATGGAACCAATAGAGCCTGGACTCTGGTACAATCAGGGCTGGTGGAACGGGTGTGGGGGGGTGACACTATACCACCAGAGACTTCAGGGTCTGCCCCACATAGAAGCAATTGGGATCAGGGCTTGGGGGTGAGAGCTGCTCCTGCACATTCATCCCCATGCCAACATGCAAATGTGTTGGTAATGAGCATGCATAAGGCCCCTTTGTACCCTGCATGCTTAATTAGTTCATTTACATTCCTGGGCTGAATATCACCCATGGGGGCTGCGGTGCATACTGGTATGTGCCATGCATTCCCCCTGGAAGGTATTCCTTTGGGATCACACTGGGTGCACCTGACTTGATGGCTGCCTGCACTGCAACTCACATTCAGGGTCACATTGTCAACAGGAATGATAAAGCCTGCCAGGATGAAGTGTAGTGTCACAGGTTTGCTGCATGACAAAAGGGATCAACTACCTTTGAAACTGCATTGTTTGCTGCAGTAACTCTACTGCAGAATTCTGCAGTGCTGCACTTCATCCTGGTGGACTTCACTGTATGCACACCCTGTACCAGTGGCACATTCTCTTTGAATATTGCATCAGTGCTGAACGGCACACCCTCTTTGTGCAATGCATCTTTCTGCTTGTACATCGATCCAGCATTTAATATATCCCTCCAGATGTAAAATATTGTTTTTGGTACATTCTGATTTTACGCAATGCAGCATAATATTGTGTAGATGTAGAGCCCCACTGAAAATAAGATGCCATTTCTTCTGTGAACTATCCAAGCTAACTATATAGCAATCAGCAGGCATATTCCAGGTGAACACATAAAAATGTGTAAAAGGAAGACCACACTGAAACTGCCTCTTTGCAGATCTGCATTGTGACATTCTTTAGAAATAATGGGTAAAAGTGTCCCAAAAGCTTTTCACAACCATATCGGCTCTGACCAGAGTTTGTTCTAGATTGGCATAACAATGGCCCTCTTCCAACCATCAGGTATTTGTCCATATTCGATGGATTTATAAAATAGTATTGTAAAATGGATGATAAATTGTTCAGCCAATTCCCTTAGGAAACCTAAATGCATACTGTCTGGCCCTGGAGATGATTTTGTTTCTAGTCCCCGTAATACTGATATTACCTCATCTCTAGTGAACATATTTTCTTTGTACGTGGAATGGATCCTATATCAGCTTTTCTGGATTTTATTTATGGAATACAGTACTGAAGAACTCAATTAAACAATCTGCTGAGTTTACTGGGTACTGTATTTTCTCATTATTTATTACAAGTGGTCCAATTGTTCTATTTCCAACTCTGGTATTGTTTATGTAGGAGTATAATGCTTTCTGCTTGTCTTTTGTATGCGAGATCTTAAATTCTACTTTTCTTCTTTAATTTCTAATTATTTAGGTTTTTTTAGTTTGTTCTTATATCTTTGTTTAGAGTGGTCTATGTGGTTGTTTTTTAATGACTTGTATCCAGGCTCTATCTTTTGGATTTGTCTCTTTATTTTATTAGTTCGCCAAACTGGAACTTTACCCTTAAGATTGTATTTGTCTTTAGATGGGACAAACTTCTCTTCCATTTCATTAACTTTTGTTTTTAATATTTGCCAGCAATCTTCAACTGACTTGTTCTTCATCAGTGATACCTAGTCTGTGCAATCTAACACCTTCCTTATTTCTGAATAGTTAGCCTTACTATAATTCTTTATTAATTATGCATGATTATCTGAACTTTTATTTTCACTCAGGGAAAAGTATACCATGTTGTGATCAATAGATACCAATGGTTCTTTTATCTCTATGTTCCCTACTTCTGAATGTAGGTCTGTTAAAATCAGATCTAGGGTATTTTGTTCCCTGGTGGGTTCGCTGACTTTTTGCTCACGTGCCTGATTGTAGAACTCTATCTAAAGAATCATCTTCAAAGTTATTAGCACCAGTGAGTTTGTCTCATGATATGCCTGCACAGCACTATCCACAGAACCAGAAAAAGTAGGTATCTCAGGGAAGGCATGCGGTAGTGGAGATACACTCAAAGGCAGTCCATCAGTCACTGGGTAATTTTCCTGCTTCCTTTCGGTAGACATACTGTACTATTATGTGCCTGCAAGAAATTTGCTGGCTATACAAAACAACCTTAAAAAATACAAAAACAAGTTCTGTGGAAAACTATGAAAACTGGAATTGTGCTATTTTTTGGAGGACTTTCACATCAGTTGCTGAAATATTGCATTTTCTGCAGTTTTGCAAGTAGTAGCTGAAAAGACCCATTATGAAATTTGACAGAATTCACAGAGAATACCTTCATCTTCAGCATGCTATCTGGAACATTTTTTTTACCATTGTAGATCTTAAGGAACACTGAGGTTGCCTGGAGTTTTGCTCATTTAAAATGTTCAGTATACAGGGGCTCTTTAAAGAACAATACTGACACTGCTGAACTCATTTCCAACTCCATGTGTGATAGAAAATGATTTTTGCATAATTAACTGGTCTCCCATTTTTATTTCCATGCCAGTTAAGTATTTTGATTTACTTTGACAGTTTTTGATAAATAAATAATCTAGTTTGGGGTGCCCACAAATTTCCACAGAGTTACACTTTCCTCACTAGCTACTGGTGTATGCATATGCTACTAGTCACTTTACACTTTACTGGATGTAATGAACTTTATCTTTTTGGTCATGATAAGTTGCAGCTGATGTTGAATAAATCTAATCTACAGCTTTATCTGAAGACAGGAAAAGAGGCAGAGAGCTACTCTACTCCAAGATCTTAGCACCTCTTATCAGTGGATTTACAGCACAGTTGACTAGGACTGCTGCATAATCTTTGTTGTTGAATACTGTACAGTTGTTATCCTCCTTTCTCTGTAAGCAATCTTTCTACATTGTATCCTTTATATGGAACTTTTTCCACTTTACAGATTGTTTAAGAGGCTAGCAGTGTAGCCCAGAGGTTAGAGTAACAACCTGTGAATGAGCTTGGTACATTTATTTATTTTTATTTAAAAACTGGTAACCAGGAAAGGCACACTGAGCTGAGGCTCATTTCCAGGTGTGATGCATGGCAGGGAAGTGCAGAGGGAACAGAGTTACAAAACATGAGAAAGTGGTTACATAGACAGTGTTATAGATGAGGTTTCCTTGCGGTGGTCAGATGTATTAACAGTATGGAACTATGCAATGATATGTGATACATAGATACATAGATACATAGACAGTGTTGGCAGATAAGGGCCTATGGCCCACCCAGTCTGCCCATTTGAGCTTGTAAGTTCAGTTTGTTTTCCTAGAAGTCTGTTGCCCCTTACCCCTGACCTCCAGAATTCCTTTATGTCTATCCCATGCATTCTTAAATCCCGTGATTGTTTCAGCCCCCACCACTTCCTCGGGCAGGGTGTTCCACTTGTCCACCACCCGTTCTGTGAAGAAATTCTTTCTCATGTTTCCTCTGAATCGTCCTCCCTCCAACTTCATCCCATGCCCTCTTGTCCTGGAACATCTTTTTCACTTAAAAATAGTGTTTTCCTGCACCCTGTTCCTCCCTGTAAGATACTTGTATGTCTCTATCATATCTCCTCTCTCCTCCTCTCCTCCAGGGAGTACATGTTCAGTTCCTTCAACCTGTCTTCATAGGACTTGTGATGCAATCCATGCACCATCTTTGTTGCCCTCCTCTGAACCTTCTCTACCCTGTCTATGTCCTTACGTAGGTATGGTCTCCAGAACTGTACACTGTACTCCAGGTGGGGCCTCACTAGTGTCTTGTATAGTGGAATTATGACCTCCCTTTTCCTGCTGGTGATGCCCCTGCCTATACAACCCAGCATCCTATTTGCAGTGGATAACCATGAGAGAATACAATACGCTGCAGTGTCTGTAGAGGTAGTTGACGGTGCTAGTGGGATACAGATCACACCTTGGGCCTCTCCACAAAAAAATGCTTCCTAACATCCCTCCGAAACCTCCACCCCATCATCCTTAAGCTATGCTCCCTTGTGGTTCTATTGTCACTCATTTTAAAGAGACCTTCTCTGTCCACTCTGTAATTCCCCTTTAAGTATTTGACAGTCTCTATCATGTCACCCATCTCTTTCCTCTCCTCCATGGAGTACATCCCTAGTGCTCCCAGCCTTTCCTCGTAAGATGCATTCTGTTGACCCTGGATCATCTTGGTTGCTCTCCTTTGGACTCTCTCCAGCACACTGGTGTCCTTCTTAAGGTATGGATGCCAATAAGCCACCCCATATTCCAAATGTGGTCTTACCAATGACCTGTACAATGGCAAAATTACCTTGCTCCTCCTACTACTGAATCTTCTGGCTATACACTCCAGCATCCTGTTAGCCTTTGCTGCTGCCTTTTTGCATTATGTGGTGTGTTTTAGGTCTCTAGTAATCACCACCTCCAGATCCTTTCGTTCCTCTGAAGACATTACCTGAGCACCGCCCCCAGGTAATACTCCATCCTAGGATTCCTGGCCACAATGTTCATCTCTTTGCACTTTTTGGCATTGAAGCTGAGTTCATTTATTTATTGTAATGTTTCTCCAGGAAGGCACACTGAACAACAGGCTGCTTGTCTCCCTGTGCGACCTGGGGGAAGGGGTTCAATAGGAATGAGTCATTTTGCATTCATGCTACAAAGATCAACATAGCATACAATTAATTAAAGCAGTTTTTACAAACAGTGGTACATACATATGTGATTTGTGAGAACAATTAATAAGTGCAGTGGTAATAAGTGAACAAGTGGTAGCATGAAATAAGGAGTGAAGGAGAGAGAGGATGAGATGACAGATAGTGTGGAGTCATGTCTCAGAGAGCCCCCTTCAGGATGCAGGAAATCCTGAAAGGAGAAAGAGGACTGGAGTAGAGATTAGAGAGAGAGAGAGAGAGAGAGAGAGAGAGAGAGAGAGAGGGAGGAAGGGAGGGGGAGATAGAGAGAGAGAGAGAATGAGAATAAGTGTGATTAACACCTAGGAGGGGAAATAAGGCATGACCCAAACAGAGAACCCTTCAGGATGTGATGAACCCTGAAAGGGGGCAGGGAAATTCAGGTGATTGTAAACCCCCTGCGGTTAGGTGTTGTAATTATAGAGGGCTAGTGAGAGGGAGGGAATGAGAAATAACACCTGGGAAGGGATGAGGCCTGATCCAAGGAACCCTTCAGGATGCTGAGGACCCTGCAAGGGGACCTGGAAGGCCAAGGATAGGTAGATGGGGAAGGAAAGGTGTTAAGCCTAGACACTATGGGACCCCTTCTGGCAGCTGAGAACCCTGCAAGGGGAGTGTGAAGGCTAGAGGAAAAAGGGAGAGAGAATAGGGGAAGGGAGAAATGTATGAGAACTAGCACCTAGATGGGGCTAGGGACAGTAGAGGCAATATAATCAGTAAAGGCATTGGGTAAATTCTGAAGAGGGATGAACTGTAAGGAGCAAGATGAAGGAAATTAAGGCGGGTCATGACAGGAACAGTTAGGTGCAAGATAGTTGAAGAGGGCAGTGTTGATGGAATAGAGGGAGGAGGAGTGTTGGATTTGGGGAGGTAGAGAGTTCCATATTTTAGGGAAACGGTGAGAGTACCCAGACTAGCTGGAGAGGGTGTAGCAGCATGGGACAGTTAGCGTGCAAGTGTCGGCAGATCTGAGGAAGTGGGAAGGAGGAGGAGGGGGTGTTATAAATGAGGGGGAGAGGTAGGAAGGTAGTTCACCCAGTCAGTATTTAGTGGTGAATTTCACACAGTGTGAGAGGCATCTATTTGTAAGGAAGGGGAAGGGAAGGGAAGGGAAGGAAAGGGCTTGATAGAGGTCACAGTGGTGGGTGCGAGAGGGAGCATCAAGGGCAAAGCGGCAGAGGGAGTTGAAGAGAGTGTCAAATCTGGTCAGGGAGAACTTAGGAGCAGCTCCATAGACTATATCACAGTAATCAAAAATGGGGAGAATCATCTTCTGGACAAGCTCACGTCTAGCCACAGGAGGGATGCAACCGTGGTTCCTGAACAAGGCACCAAGCTTGCGGCACAGTTTTTTCTGGATGGTGTCAATGTGTCCAGAGAATTGAGGTGTTGGTCTAACCAAACCCCAATGTATCTGAAGGAAGAGGTGCCCTCAAGTAAAGTCCCATCAAGAGTGCAGAAAGTAGGCAGGTAAAGAAGCCTAGAGAGTCTCTGCCTTGTGCCAAAGGTCATGGAGACTATCTTTTTGGCGTTGAAGAATAATTAATGGTTTGCAAACCAGAGCTGGACCTTGTTGAAGTCATGTTACAAGCTGGATGTAAACTCAGTTGGGCATGAGCCAGATGCATACAGGACAGTATCATCAGCATACTTGTGTATGGTAGAGGAGGGGAGCAGACAGATGGTAGGTCATTAAGGAAGATGGAGAATAGAAGGTTACCAAGCATGGAGCCCTGAGGGACATCAGTGTCGATCAGGAGGGGCGACGAGATGGCATCTGCAATCCTAACTGACTGGTTTCTACCAGTAAGGTAGACCTTAAATCAGTTAATGGCAGAAGGGGTAAGACCAGCAGATGAGAGGGAATCAAGGAGAAGGGAGTGGGAAACAGTGTCAAAAGCCTTGGCAAGGTCAACAAATATGGCTGAGGTGATTTGGCCATTGTCTATCCTGGAGAGGATGGAGTCAGTGAGCCAAAGTAGGAAGGGAGGGGGTGGTAGAGTGTTTTTTCCTGAAACCAGATTGGAACAGAGTTGGCAGATTCCAGACCATCTCTCAAGTTTACCAATGTCCTCCCGCAGGTCCTGTATACTTTCCTTTATGTTCACCCTCCCACAGAGTTTGGTGTAGTCCACAAACAGGCACATCTTGCCTTTAATGCCTTTCTCAATGTCACTTATGAAGACATTGAACAACACTAGCCTCAGCACTGATCTCTGCAGGATCCTGCTTGTGACCTCCTCAGTGCTGGATAACTTTCCTCCCACCAGTACTCTCTGGGTTCTGCCCCTCAGCCAGTTGTCTACCCACCTTACCAGTTTCTCCCCACTCCCCAGATCTGTCAGTTTCCTGATCAGCTTTTTGTGTGGAACAGAATCGAAGGCCTTGTTGACGTCCAGGTATATGACCTCCATCGCCTGGCTGCTGTCCACGGTCCTTGTGAACCAATCAAAGAATTCAGTCAAGTTTGTTTGACATGATCTGCCTTCCGCAAACCCATGCTGTTTCTCGTCCTGTAGACCATTATCTTCAATGTATCTCACCAGCCTCTCCTTAAGAATTGTCTCCATAAGTTTGCATACTACTGAGGTCAGACTGACTAGCCTATAGTTCCCCGGTTCATCCCTGGTTCCACTCTTGTGGAGGGGCACCACATGTGCCATTCTCCAGTCCCAAGACATGACACCTGACTCTAGGGATCCATTGAAGAGAACAACCAGTGGTCCCACCAACTCCTCTGCTGGCTCCTTCAGCACCCTGGGGTGTATGCTGTCTTGCCCTGGGGATTTGTCTACTTTCAGAGACAGCAGCCTCTCCCTCACTCTTTCCACCTCTATTACTGCATTAACCCCCCATCCCTACCTTCCTTTCCCCCATGTGGCACTGGCTTGTCCTTTTCCTAGTTAAGACAGAGCAGAAGTATTCATTTAATACTTCCTCTTTGCTCACTTCTTCATCTATCCATCCATCCCCTTTCCTTAGCCTAACTAGTCCATCCTTTCTGTCCCTTTTTTCACTTATGTAGCAAAATAAGGCCTTCCTCCCCCTTTATCCCTTCAGCTATTTGAAGCTCTTTCTGCACCTTAGCATGCTGCACATCCCTTCTTGTCACTCTAGCCAACCTCAGAGATATTGCTGCTCATCTTCTTCCTTTGCGGTTCTCCTGAATCTTCTGTAGGCTGCCCTCTTTTCCCTCACCACTCTGGCTACTTCATCGCTAAACCAGATGGCTGATCTGGCCCCTGATTTCTTCCCTCTAAGCTGATAAAATATGATGTGGCTGCTAGAATCACTTCCCTGATGATGTCCCATGTTTGATCCACCCCATGTCCTCCTCAATGCCCACTAGGTTTTCTCTTAGAACCTCTCCCATCTTCTTAAAATTTGCCGTCTTGAAATCCAGCATTTTGGTCTTGTTGGGGAGTCATCCCTGTACATGTCCAAACTGCACCATGCTATACTGTGTTCACTACCACCCAGAGTTTCCCTGACTTCTACATTCTGCATGTGCTCTCCATTACTGAGCACAAGGTCAAGGATTGCCCCCTCCCTAGTGGGATCAGTAACACCCTGGGTCATGAATCCTTCCTGCATTGCATTTAGGATCTCTTGACTCCAGGTGCAGGATGTGGCAAGTATAGCCCAGTCCACCATGGGCAGATTAAAGTCCCCCACTACTACCACCTCCCCTTTTCCTGCTTCATTCAGCATCTGTGCACATAGCTGTCAGTCCTTTTCTTCATCCTGGTTAGGTGGTCCATAGACCACCCCCATCCTGATCTTCCTCCCCCTGTTAGTCTGTAGTTGGAGCCATAGTGTTTCTACCTTCCCCTGTTCATTCTCTTCCCTCATACATATTATTCCCTCTTTGATGTATGCAGCCACCCCCCCACCCCTTTGCCCATCTCTCTGTCCATCATGTAGAGTTTGTATCTTGGGATTGAGAGATCACAGTCATAATGTGCTGTAGCCCAGGTCTTGGTAACTGCTGCTGTGTCTACCTTCCCTTCTGCTAAGAGGGCCTGCAAATCTGCCATCTTGTTGCTGAGATTGTGGGCATTAAGAGACACCACCCTTCCCCTCAACTCTGTACCATCCTTCCGCTTTTGTGTGCTAGCTTTGTCATGCCCATTCCCAATACTCTCCTCTTCACCCACTATCCTTGGTTGCCCCTCTCTCCCCCCTTCTACCTGATTGCCACTGCCTCTGTGAGGAGAGGGGAAGGTCCACTGACCTCCACATTTCGAAGTGTTTGGGTTCCCTGGTCCCCCCACCCTTAGCAGTTTAAACCTAGATCATTTCTCATATATTCCCCTAGCGTGCCCCTTAGTATTTTCAAACCCTCTCAATTAAGGTGCAATCATATCTCAGTCTTACCTCATTAGTGGTCAAAATTATGGAGGCACTGCTTAAGAAAAGGATAGTGCAACATCTGAAATCCATTGGAGCACAGGATCCAAGACAGCATCGGTCTACAACAGGAAGGTCCTGTCGAACTAATCTCATAGATTTCTTTGACTGGATAACCAGAGTTGTGGACCAAGGGGGTGCAGTTGATGTTACCTACCTTGACTTCAGCAAAGCTTTCAATACTGTTCCACATAGAAGATTGATTAATAAGCTGGGTAGGCTCGGGGTGGGTTAGAAGTTGGTCAACTGTGTGGCAAACTGGTTGGCGGGCAGAAAACAGAGAGTGGTGGCAAACAGTATACAGTCAGAAGAGATGCAAGTCACAGTTGGGGTACCTAAGGGATCAGTCCTAGGGCCAGTCCTCTTCAGTATCTTCATCAGTGACATTGCAGATGGACTGGAGGGTAAGGTTTGTCTGTTTGCAAATGACACCAAGCTCTGCAACAGAGTAGATGATCCAGATGGGGTGGGCAGAATGAAAAGAGATCTGAATAAACTGGCAAAATGGTCAAAAGAGTGGCAACTGGGTTTAATGCAAAGAAGTGCAAGATCATGCACACAGGGAAGAGAAACCCTGAAGCCACCTATAGGTTAGGATGGGAGTTGCTGGCAATCACAAGGGAAGAAAGAGAGTTGGGCATCATCATCACAGATGACCTGAAATCATCCAAGCAGACCACTAAAGCTGTAGGTAAGGCTAGAGGGATGTTGGGGTGTTTTAATAGGGGTATCACAAGTTGTACGAGGGAGGTAATAATCCCTCTTTACAAGACACTGGTTAGGCCCCTTCTGGAGTATTGCATGCAGTACTGGAGGCTGCGCCTACACAAGGACATTAACAACATGGTGGCAGTCCAGAGAAGGGCAGCCAAAATTGCACAGGGACTGCAACAGAAAACATATGAGGACAGATTAACAGAGTTCAAAATGTATACCTTAGACTAGAGCAAAGGAGGGAGAGAGGTGATATGATCGAAACATTCAAACATCTTAAGGGCATTAACAAGGTGAAAGTGTCTAACATCTTTCAATACAAGAAAAATAGCAGGACAAGAGGACACAGCATGCGATTAGAGGGAAGCCGATTAAGGGATAATGTGAGGAAGTTCTTTTTCACAGAAAGGGTGGTGGATGCATGGAACAGCCTACCTCGGGAAGTGATGAATATGAATACAGTGCAGGGCTTCAAACAGGCATGGGAAATGCATAAGGGAGCTATACAGATGAGTATGAATAGATAGGCCACTGACAGAGCAAAGGTCTATGGCACATTCATAAGACAGAAAAAATGGGCCGACTTGATGGGCTTTGCGGTCCTTATCTGCCATCAACTTCTATGTTTCTATGTACTCTATCTGGGCAATATAGTCCCTTGTTACATCACGTATCTCCCCAGCCCCCAGTATGATTGCACCCATCGGCCTTCCACCAGTTTCCAACCAATCATTAAATTCTGCTATTCTCCTCTTTCTGGCTGTGCTGGCACTGGGGACTGGAATTACCTCCAAAAAGGCTCTCAAGCTAATGGATAGCTTGCATGATCTCACCAACTGTCTGAATCTGTTCAGTGAATAAGTACAAGTGAGCATCAGTGCTATGGAGAGCAGAGCAGATCCCTGCCTCACTTCATTAATAGAATCACGTAGTACATTTGGCAGCCTTTTTAGGGAGCTGACAGGGTGGGTTTTTGATAAGGAAAGGCCATAGTTTACGTTTTTCAAATGCTATGAAACTGCATTTATGTGATTAATATACAGTTATCATCCTTGGAAACAGTAGCCATTCCTTTAGGTCTGCATGAAGATGGATTTTTAAATGTTTGTTTTATTGGGTTGTTAAAATTGCTTGTTAATGGGTACTTTACTTGCCCCCCCATAATATGAAATCATAATATATTATAATATGGTGGAGTTGTCCATTAATATCACTGTTATAAACTGGAAAGCTGCAGCTACTTGCTAGAAAACATCTTTAATATAATTTCACTTGTCATAGTAAGCTGTTTGTTAATTGTTTCCAAAGCCAGAAATATGCTGTCCCTCATGTTTGAAAAATGTCCATTACTGTATTGTAAACCAATAAAAACCAGCTTACTTGACCCCCCCCATGCTACTTGTGTATTTCTCTCTGTTGTGCTGCAGTGCTGTAAATGAGTAGGATGATTCCCTCAGTATGTGTTTTAAATGCTATTTATGCTGTTTAAAACTACCTCTGCCATTTTTTATCTATTCCCTACCATTTTTGCTACTTTTCGCTCAGCTTCTTATTTTCATTCCTTGTATTGTTTTGAATTGTAAACCACTTTAGTTACAAAATGTGTATTAAATGGCAAGAAAATGTGTTAAGAAAATGGCAGTGTTAGTCTTAAATAGTAATATTGCTTAAAAAACTTACTGAGGATATATTCAATCCTACTTATTTTCAGCACATCAGTGCAAGACAAAAAAAATACACAAGTAGTACAGGAGGTCCAGTGAGCTGGTGTACCATATAAGGTAATGGACATTTTTCAAACACTAGGCACAGCATATTTCTAGCTTTGGAAATAATTAACACCAGCTTACTATGACAAGTTAACTGACATAAAAACAATTTTGAAAAAAGTAGTCAGAAATTTCCAGCTTATACTAATATTAAGTTACAGCCCCAAGTAAATGTTAACACTGGAACATATTGCTTGATGCTTGCTTATGCATGGCAACATGAATTAAGCAAATACTGATTGGGAGTGTCACACTTACAAGCATGCAATAGGCTTGATTTTCAATGGCTGACACAGAGCTTGAATAAAGTCCTGTAGAAGCTTTTTTTTGGTGCAGCTGTGCCAAACTGCTTTGCCACAACTGCACCTAATTTTGTATCATAAAAGGGGACATTATTTCATGTGCTTCATATAAGAAAAAACAATAAAATTATAAATTTTATAGACTACAGTACAAGATGAACTTGCCTTTTTTCAGTTGCTGTATGTCCCTGGTGACTGTGATGTCCAAGCTAAAATCCAGAACCTTAAACAAGAGATCCAAGCCACAAAGACTCAGCAAGCCTTAGATTATTTACAACAGGCCCATCACGGGGGTTGGGGGGGTGAGGTTTTTAGCCAGAATTATTTGTACGCATTGACAAGCAGCATGTGTCACACCGATAAAACATTCACATACAGGTACTAGGACTCATGTGCGACCAGAGATTATCACGGTATTCAGGGATTATTACCAACAATTGTATTCTGATCCTACCCTATCTAGTCTTGATAATATTCAACAATATTTATCCTCTTTGCCTATTCTAAACTTACTGATCAGCAGAAAACTCATTTTGAAGCTCCCACAAGTTAAGAGGAAATAGAGTTTGCTGTTTTTGGAGTTAAAGCTTGTAAATGCCCAGGACTAGATGGATAACCAGTAGAATGGCTTAAAGTTTTTTCAGAACAGCTTCTTCCAACTTTACTTAATACATATCGGGAGGTCACAGATGGAGGCCCATCTTCACCAACCTGGAATTATATTACTTTAGTAGTGATATTAGAACCAGGAAAGGATTCAATTACCCCTGTTTCATACTGACTGATTTCCATACTTAATGTATATCATAAAATGTTTGTGTCCATATAGGCACATAGGTTAGAGGTGATATTGCTACAATAATTCATCCCAATCAATTGGGCTTTATTAGAAATAGACATACCATAGATAATACTCGACATACATTTCTTATACTGCAATATGTTAGAGACAGACAGATCCCAATGGCCCTAGTAAGCCTAAATGTGGAAAAGGCCTTCAATAAGATATTATGGAATTTTTTTATGGGGTATGCTGGAGGTATTTAATTTTCCAGAAACATTTCAGATGTGGCGTCAGCAAATTTATAGTTCCCCCCAGGTGTATATCCAGATCAATGGTTCTTATTCAGCCCCCATTTGTTTCCAATGTGGCACTCAACAAGCATGTCCACTTTCACACCTTCTCTCTGCATTATACACAGAGCCACTGGCCATAGTTTTTTCAGAATAATGCTACTGTGGAGGGGTTACCACTAGGAGGCATGGAATATTAAATTACACTGTATTCTGGTGACATGCTCCTTTCCTCACTTATCCCAGAAATATATATTCCTGTGGCGTGGTCAGTCATATAAAGTTATGGTGAATTAGCGGGTTTCTGTCTCAATTAAAGAAAAACAGATGTACTCTTATTCTATTTTACGCCTTGTCCTACACTATGCATCCTTCTCCCTTTTAAATGGCAGAGGACAAAACTCAAATATCTAGGGATAATTATGCTAAAAGATCTGGGAAACTTAGAATTGGTGAACTATGAACCTCTTACAAGTCAAATAACAGAAGATCTGAGTAAACAGATCCAGCTTTCCCTTTCTTTCTTTTCCCAAGTTGAATTCATTTGGATGAACACTCTTCCCAGATTGTTAGACCTCTTTCACATCCTGCCACTATACTTATCTCTCTTTTATTTTTCCTCCTGGAATAAAGTGATTTCTAGGTTCATACGGGGAGGCTCTCAACTCTGTATATGCTATTCTTTACCACATTTGTCCTTACGGAAAGGGGGCATAAATCTCCCAGACTTGGAGAACTATGCTAGGGTCTGTCATTTGGGTCTAATTTGGACATGGCTTCTGCTACAAGCTTAACCGATATGGAAGCAGATACAGTTTATGCTCTATAGCATGCATGATCTAAGCCCCATGTTGTTCTCTAAGGGAGCTGGGGCTCCCCCTTTGTCAGACTTTAAGCTCTTTACAGCCACCTCTCTAAAGGCATATACACTTTTAGCTAATCACCCAAAATTGGCCTGGGTTTTCTATTTTGTACGCGTTCTTTCAGATGAGCCTGAGTTTTTTCCAGCTCAAATCGATCAAACACTTGCTCACTGGAGACATTTGGATCTCATCTATATATATCAATTTGTGGACCTTAATGGGGTTATTCCCTTCTCTTTGCAGCAACAATAAAGTTTAACAGGCTAGGAGCACTTTAGATACTTACAGGTAGGTACATTCCTTCTATATAAACAACAGCAGTGTACAAAATTACCAAATCCTACTCCTTTTCTTCTTACCATGCTTTTAGATGCTCTCCAAGACACTGCATTGTCACATCTAATCAGTAACTTTTACCATAGGTTGCAGGAAAACCTTGGAGATAATTCCCAGACAAATGTGGATGTGTGGAATAAAGATTTAAATATGAACATTTCTTTTGACATATGGTCAAATTATATATTACAGGCAGTTAAAGTAACATCTTCAGTTTGCTGGAGAGAATTTGCATGGAAATGTAGGAGTAGGTGTTTTCATACTCCTGCAGTTCGCTTAAAATACCTCACCCCCATTATGGGTTATGTTGGAGACAATGTGGATGCAGTATACCTACACACTCCCATGTGTTCTGGACCTGCTTGGTATTACTGGACTACTGGGCAAATTTGTCTGCCCAAATTGAGGAGTTGTCTATTTCTGTGGAATGGATTAACCCAGTCTCAATGTTAATGTCCATCCCTCCTAGGGGTTACTATTACTCAAGGGGATCACAAGTACTAATATACTTAATTAGCAGCAAAAATAGACCTTACTAAATACTGGATGTCCCCTGTCCCTCTGACAGTCAGACTATAATGGAAAATTGTCAACGAAATATACTACATGGAAAAACTAACAGCCTCAATACATAATCGATTACCATGCTTCTTAAGTAAATAGCAGCACTGGATATTATATTATTTGCAGATAGACCCAGACTTCACTCTGTAAACAGATGAGTAGAGAATGCCTGCCAAGCAGCTGATATTTGTAGGGTGACTGTTGGTATTTGGGAGAGAGGATATATTTAAACAGTAGACACATAATCCTATCAGTGCAGAGACTACTTTTCCATGGGGGACGTGCAGTGAGGGGGTAGAGAGACAAATTGCCAGCCTCACTGCATTTCTTTCTAATTCACATCATTCAGTGATTTATTCTCTTTTCACTGGCTAATAATGGAGGCTACTGAGTATAGTATTATTGAGATGGAATATAGAATGATACCACATGTATATTTTTATTTATTTATTTAGTTTTTATTTACTGGGTAAGTGCACTAGCCAGAGAGACTATTTTCAGGCATGACCCGGGAGAGTACAAAGACAAAACTTTCATGTAAACACTAATTAATACAAAACACAAGTTACAGGCAGATATTACAGTATAACAGTGATAATTGTGACAAGGAATTTTAGGTAGCAAAGTGAAAATGCACTAGGATACAATATTTAGGTAACATAAGGCAATACAATCAGGCAAAATTAAAGTAACCAGACACCGTATAAAGTGGGATAAAGTGCTATGACAGCGATACCAGTTTGGCAGAAATAGGTGAAGGGGAAGTGCGAGAGAGGTGAGAGGAGTAGAGAGGCAGCAGTACCACAGGGATAGGCGATTAGAGATTTGAGTGAAGGGAGTAGCTATGTTTATGCTGGAAAGGGGAAAACAGAGGATGATAAAGTAAGAGATAAGGGAATGAAACTGAGAGGAAGTGCATCAAAAATGTGGGGTAGATTCCAATCCCCAAAGGTAACAACTGAGAGGGGGGTGGCGTGGGAGAGGGTTAGAACTAGGGTGGTTGAAAACAGGAGCATGTATGGGAGGAGATGAGATAGTGCTTAAGTTCTCTCTTAAAAGAGATGTGGGAAGCAGATTGACAAAGTGTTGGAGGGAGAGAATTCCAGAAATGGGGTCCATGACAGGCAAAGGCACGACTACCTTTTAAGGTACGGTATCTCGGGATAAGGACAGGGGCATTTTCTTTTTTATCATAGAAGATTTTATTAAGATTTTCAGGTTTTACATCACACTTGCATACACATTTCTCTCATGAAGTCCAGACAGATGCATAAAGATATCCTTGTAGATGAACTTACAATTCTCAGCATGTCACAAAAATCTAAGCAAACATAGACAATATATAGACATTAGTACATACTACCTATCCTAATCATCAGCTCCTCATTTGCCAGCAGGATAGATTAAATATTCTAACAAACCCGTCTAGGATCCAAAAGAGGGGGTTGAACAAAGAGGGAGGGGTTTTACACAATGGTGAATTAAGGTAAGCATCCCATTTCTTATGGAAGTAGCCCAGTTGACCTCGGTGGGTATAAGTTAACCATTCTAATGGGCTAACTTAGCTAGAGCTGCATGCCACAGGCTTATACCTGGGTTGTTAATCTGCCACCAATGAATTAAGAGGAGCCTCTTGGCCTCCAACAGGGCTAGCATAATCCATTCTTGAAGGGCCCTTGGTAGGAAAGTAAGCCCAGACAAGTCCCCCAGTAAAAATTTAGAGTCTAGCTGGAAATCTCTAGAACCCAGGACTACACAGCATTCCCATCCAATTGCAGACCAAAAAGAAGAAACACATGGACAGGCCCACAGTATATGAAACAAATGAGCATCAGGTTGCCGACAGCTCCAGCAGTTGGAATGCAGCAATAGTCCTGCAGAACACAAGGCAGTCAGAGTTCTGTACTACTGTAACAAAATTTTTAGCTGTATTAACTGGCTTTTAGAATCTTTATGCAGTTTGTGTGAGTTTTGAAGGCAGCTGGCCCAGGTAGTTTCAGATATAGCCACACCCATATCAGCCTCCCATCGAGTTCTGCAATGTTCAGTGGAGTCAGGTTGGGAGTCTCTGCATATAGCATAAAATTTACCTATTCAATCTCCCGTGTAGGTTTCTTTGTGTAGAGTAGCAAGCCATTTCCAGTTGTTATCTGGCTGGGTTTAAGAAGAGAGGGCATTTATAAGGCTGTGTATTTGAAGGAACCACCAGAAGTCAGTGTTGGGGAGATTAAATTTGTCCTTTAATTGGGTAAAGGATAATAGGGAGTTTGAACCAGGCAGCATGAGGTCCTTCACATAGCACATGCCCCTGAGCTCCCAGGAGGGCCAATTAAGAGGTTGTCCCTCTAGGGTAATAAAGGTGTTATTCGAAAGAGCTGCATATCTCAAAGGTGGGGCCCAAGGATCTTCAGGACTGTGAGAGACAGTCATAATATGTCACCAGGCATAGCGAGAGTGACACACTACCAGAGAGAAGCCCTTATCTGTGGGGCCACCCTGACCCAACAAGGACCTAAGTGGAGTTGGGGCCACTATGTCCACTTCAAGACAGACCCACAGTGGAGGAGATGTATTAGATGGCACGAACCACTTTGTAAGTTGGGCAGCCACCCTTGCTAAGGGATGACACTGAAACCAAGGGGCCCCTAGGCCTCCTTTAGACCAATGTGCCCTCAGTTGCACTTTCCCCATCTACGTGTTTTCCTTCCCATACTAAAGAGGATACCATCTTCTCAAGGAAGGAGAAGAGTTTGGGAGAGAGTCACATTGGGAGATTATTAAATAAGTATAGGACCCTCGGGAGTAAAAGCATTCATACCTCAGCTACTCTGCCCATCAGGGATAGGCACAATTCACACCAGCACTCTAGCTCTGCACCTAATTGGTTTAAAAGAGGGGTAAAGTTAACTGATTCAAAATTTGCCCAGTTAGTAGGTATGTAGACCCCAAGTTAGGAAAAACCTTGTTCAGCCCAACTGAGTTACGTGCCCTGAAGGCATTCCTGTGTACAGAGTGAATTCAGGGGGGCTAAAATGGTTTTCTGTTGATTGACCTGAAGGCCTGATATTGAAGCAAAGTTTTTAAGGACCGTGAGGGCTACTGGTAATGATTCCCTGGGGTGAGATAAGGTAAGTAACATATCATCTGCGTAAGCTGCCACAGTATAAGATTTGCTGTGTGCTAATATGCGTGTAAGTCCCTCAGTAGTACCAAGAGCTCGAAGTAGTGGGTCAAGGACAACTATAAATAGATGGGGAGACAGGGGAAAACCTTGATGGGTATCCCTATACAGTGGGAAGGCGGAAGAGATGTTGGAATTAGTGAGAATTCTGGCCTTCGGAGAGTTGTAAAGGGTCGAGACCCACAGATGGAATTGGGGTCCAAAGCCATATATGCGAAGGATCTCATGGAGATAATTCCACTCCATAGAATCAAACGCCTTTGCAAAATCCATGGCTAGGGCAACCATGGGAGTCTTAGCTCTATTCACTATTCACTTCAAATTCAGCAACAATCTGGTATTGTCTGATCCCACCTTTCCAGACATGAACCCTACCTGGGATGGATGAATTATAGAGGCAAGGGTGTTTCACAATCTGGTGGCCAGGATTTTAGCTAGGATCTTCATGTCCACTAGTAGTAATGATATGGGGCAGAAATTACAGCAATTAAGGGGGTCATCCGACTTTTTAGGTATCACTGTAATCAGATCCTCATTCATTGTGGTGGGGAGAGAACCTGAGGAATGAGCACTCTGTAGAGCAAGTAACAAGGGGGACACAATTTCTTGATCCAGAGCTTGGTACAGTTTGTCGGTCATTCCGTCTGGCCCCGGGGCTTTCCCTTTAGCCATGTGGAATAAGGCCTGTCGCAGCTCAGTAGCTGTGATAGGACTATCTAAGAAATCAGCTTGCTCCTGAGACAATGAGGGTGTTGTGAATCTCTGAAAGAACTGATTCAGATTTAGGGACAGCTGTTCCCGCATGTATGTGGATTTAGATTGGTATAAGGACTGATAATAAAGTTTCATGGTCTCATTAATGCCCTTAGGGTCACTAACAATGGGACCAGTGGATGTACAAAGGACATGAATTTTGGAAGATGCTTGCTGCTTCCACAGTTGGTAAGCAAGAAGTTCCCCCCCTTATCTCCCCCTTCCCAGTATTGATGCTTGGTTCTGAGCAGGGTCCATTCTGCCTTTTGATGTAACAGTGTATTTATTTGATACTTAAGTGCCACAATTCAGCATGCCAGGGAGTGGTCTCCAGCAGCAGTAGCCTGGGAAGCCTTAAAACACCTCTCTAGATCAGTAAGTTCTGAATGTAACATCCCTAATTATTTTTTGGGGGTTTTATTCTGGTTTGCAGTGAAGGCAATAATATGACCTCTTATGGTGGCCTTAATAGCGTCCCATACTGTGCTAGCAGGGACTTCCTCATCCAAATTGAAAGTAAAGTATTCCTGGGTCGCTTTCCACATGGTTTATTGAAATTTGGGATCCTTAACCAATAGGGGGTTACACCTCCATCTTGTGCCAGTATTGCGGCATTCAGAAGTGGAATAAGTGAGTATCACCGGGGCATGGTCCAAAATAATAATATTGTCTATAGAGCTGTTCGAGATTGCACTTAATGCTGGATGGTTAGCAAGCCAATAGTCAATATGACTATAAACTTCTTGCAGGGGGGAATAGCATAAGTAATCTCGACCTGAGGGATGGTTGCGCCTCCAGACATCCACTAGGCCCCATTCTGCTATCATTTCTTGTAAAGCAGTGTGTGCCTTCGGGTGAGTTTGTGGTGTAGGACGAGATTTATCTAGAAATATATCTGGTGCTAAATTAAAATATCCTCCTACTAGTAAGGGAGTATTAGGTTCCGACTGTAGTAGCCCAGAGGTAACTTGACTCAGACCCGGAAAAAATTCTGCTTGGTCCATGTTCGGGGCATAGAGATTACACACTATCAGCTTGCTCATGGATGATTTTAATTTGACCATTACCCGCCTCCCTTGCTTATCAGAGTGAGACTCTTCAACAGTCCATGTGCTCGATCTCCATACAAGGATAGCTACCCCCTTTGATTTACAGGGAGCCAAACTGGCATGTATGGCCCCTACCCATGATTTCCTGAACCATAGGATGGACTTATTGAGGAGGTGTGTTTCCTGCAATAGGGCCACGTCTGTGTGCAGGGAATGCAAATGCTGAAGCACCTTAGTACATTTTATGGGGTGATTAGGACCCTTAACATTCCATGGCACCAGACGTAGACCCTGTACTTTAGATGAGGACATGGTAATAGAGGAGCCAGAAATAATGCTGGACTTACCCAGTGGCGGCTAAGTGGAATACAAACAGCACTAGCAGTATATTCAAAAGTTACAGCCTATCAGACTTTCTGTAGCCTGCTGGCAAATATCGAGGAGGTACTACACACTGGGATAAGAGAGAGAGAGAGTATCAGTTAACAATGGTATTTTCAGGAAGTGTATTCAGCAACAGTTAAGACTAGCACAAACTAGATGAATAAACCAACAAACACAAATAACTACCCTATCTAACAAAGCCTAGTTAGGCAAGGGTAATACAAAAAATCCAGAAAGTGATTAAATGCAAAGAGCTACAGATGCCTCAGCGAAAGAGGATATAACAAAGACGGTATCCTCAGCTACGCTGGCGTCTATGCTCAAGGATTGGAAAGGAGAGAGACAACCTAGAGCAAACTCACTAGTCCTCATCCGGGGAACAATTCCCGAGGAGAAAGCATAATCCCGGGGGGGGGGTGAGTGAAGCAGGAAGGGGGTGAGGAAGGAAAGAGGGTGAGGGGGAATTGGAAAACTTCCCCAATCGAAAAACATGAGGGCCAGACTATCTATAATCACATCTTTGCCCTTTTTATCCATCAAGATCCTAATGCAGGGTCCTCGCTGTTGCAGACTACAAGCTAAGAGGGCCTAGCAGCACACATATAGTAGACCCAGCTAGACTGACAGGCTAAAAGGGTAATGGGGTAGGGATGAGATCACCCATCCCTTAGGTCATGGGGAAGGGGTCCATCCCCATTAAGACAACTTAGCCCAAGGAGTTCCTGTGATAGAGGAGAGATCCCCTTCTATGTCCCTAAACTTCTGGTAAAAAACAAATAAAATACACCCATTCAATCGAGACATTTCACAGTACAGTCAGTAAAGTCTGAAGATCAGCCGGGGACTCTATGTCTTGGTTCAGTGTCTGTTGAGTGCCACAATCAGGACCAAGAACTTCTCTAGAAGCAACCGCAGCAGCATAAGATTTATTTCCTGGTTTGAGCTGTCTGAAAATGTCCACTGCTTCTAAGAGGGAGGATTCTGGAATATCAGCCCAGTCCATACAGCTTTCTTGACTGGTGGAAGAAAACTCCAGTGTGTTCAAAGGGCATTCTCATCAGGTCATGGAAGATTCATCCCTGGATATCTTTGCAGGTGGAGCTGCTCTTCGTTGCTCAGGAGATAGGTGCAGGCCACTTCTGGATCACTGCCATTGATTTGTAGTTGAGCTGGTGCTTCTGGGAGGGAGAAGTGTTTGCCCTGAGCAGGCAGATGGCTTAAACGTAGGCATATGTCCTATAGAAGGGGTCCTCGGTCTGGGGAACTCATTTAAGCAGGGACCTGGGCCGGTTACATAACGACCCCCTGGATTCTGTGTCTGAGAGTCTCGGTTCCTACTGCTTGTATCGGAGGGGTCCCAGAGCCTTCTGGGATATGTAGTTTGAAGAGGTAAATTAGGACAGAACTTGGATGCCCATCATTCGATTTCCTCGGGAGTGTCTGCTAGCAGCTGCCTCCCCCTTTGGACACCAACAACTTGGTAAAACCTTTAAATCTATAGTGAAAGTTATGGGCAGCCAGTTTTTTTTTGAGGGGGCCATAGGCTCTGCGCCTACTTGCTGTCTCTTGTGCAACGTCCCTGTATATAGAGATCACCGCCCCTTGCCACCGGATTTCACCTAGGTCCCAAGCAGCTCTTAGTATGCTCTCCTTGGTAGAATATCACAAGAAATATGCCAAAATTGGTCTTGGAACTAGTGTCTCTCTATCCTTTCTCCCCACAATTTGATGGGCTCTTTCTATTTTGAGTGGGCCTCTCCACCTCTCCCCTAACATCTTAGGGAGTGCATCATTGAGAAATCTCTACATGGACGCACCTTCAGAGACCTCGGGGATGCCAATGATATGGAGGTTATTATGACGGCCCCTGATTTCTTGATCTTTTACTCTAGTTATAAGTGTTTCAATTTTTAGATCTTGCATCCGCACTCCCTGTTCTAGTATAGCTTGCTGCATCTCAAAGGTTTCCACCCGTTGTTCCACCACATTTAGGCGGTCTTGTAGTTGGTGTACATCTGAAGTAGTACCTGTCAAGGTTGTACTGATATCATCGACTCATAACAGGACCATCTCTAGCATACAGGTGATGTAATTTAGTGATTCTCCCACAGAGGATAGCTGCATGGTAGCACATTGTGTTGGAGACACTGCAGGTAAAGAAGCCCCTGCCACCACAACATTCTGGGGTAATTGAGCTGGTAGGGGTGCTGGTGTAGGCTCGGTTGTTAGGCTGAGTGGAACCAATATGCCAGGATTTCTGAGAACTAGGCCTGAGGCCTCCATGGCCTAGCTGAACGGAGCAACTCAAGAGTAACCGGCTTGCAAAAGGTATGTTATACTATGGTACTGCCAGAAAAAGTAGCACCGGATGATTGGGTATAGTTTCCTGAGCTAGATTTTGTGAGGAGAGGGAGTTCACATCCTGGGATTAGGCAGATCCACTATGGATTGTCCCCAGATAGGGATGAGCTCAAGAAGTATGCTGCCATTTTCTAGGTGGCCAAGCTATGCCCCCCGGACAGGGGCATTTTCAGCAGAGCGTAATGCATATTTGGATTTCTTGTAGGGAAGGAGACAGGCCAGAGGTTTGGGTGTTTTGGATCTGATAATGCTATCAGTGATTGATCCAAGAGCATAGGATCTTAGTTCTTTAGGCAGGAGCCATCCAAGATCTGAGTAGAGAAGGCAGTGATGTTTAAGTTGCAGGGAGCTGGAGGCAAAATGACAGATGTTATTGTAAGTAACATCCCACTTTCAAAGACTCGAATTGCTGGTTGTCGCATAGGTAGCAACCCCATAGGTGAGAGAGGGAAGTGATATACAATGGGCAATTGCAAGTCTAGCGGCAGGAGTGAGAGCATAGCTTGTCTGGTAGGCAGTCCCAAGCTTAGAGTTAACTTGCTTGCAAGTAGATTAAAGACGGAGGACAAAACTCAGGGATGGGTCAAGAGTGACCACCAGATATTTGAAAGAGGTTACCACCCAACAGATGAACCATCAAAGGAGGAGACTTTATATTGAGTTTGGGAGTGTTTGAGTTTGATACTGGAGCCAAATAGCATAACTTGTGTCTTTGATTTATTTAGAACAAGTTTGTGATTGGTTTGCCATAGTTGGATAAGATGATAATCGCGAGAGGTTTGAGTTTATATTCTCCATACTATTTGAGCTGTAATACAGAACGATGTCATCTGCATAGAGTAAGGAGGAAGTACTAAGGAGATTAGTAGTAATGCTATTGATAAAGATGGAAAAAAGTAGAGGACCCAAGATAGACCCTTGAGGTACATCAATGTTGATGGAGACCTTGTCTGAGTAAGTGGAGTTAAATTTCACGTATTGAGACCTATCCGTCAGATAGCTGGCGAACCATTTTACTGCATTTGGTGTGAAATGTAGAGATCTAAGGGTAGCAGCTAGAATGGAATGGTCTACTTAACCGAATGCTTTGGTCATGTCAATAAAGACAGCCTCAGTTAGTCTACCAGGGTCCATAGCCACTAGGATGTCAGATGATAGTTTGAGCAGGGCAGTTGTGGTACTATGGCCCTTGCGGAAACCATATTGAGTGTCAGTTAGTAGGTCATGTTTCAAGAGAAAGGTAGTAGTTTGGGTGGCAACAAGTTTCTCAAGAATTTTACTGAGAACAGATAGGATGGCAATGGGTCTGTAGTTAGATGGATCAAGCGGTTCTCCTTTTTTTAAACACGGGGTAATTTGAGCAGATTTTCAGATATCCGGTACTATGCAGTGACACAGGGAGAGGGTAAAAATCTTAGCAAGGGGAGCCGCTTTATTAGGGCAGCCAACTTTAGCAGCTTGGGTTCCAAGTTATCAGACTCAACTGCTGCATGCTCTGAGATGTTACTAAGGAGTTGGAGAACATCATTTTCGGAGATAGCCTTGAAATGGAGAGCAGGTCCCGTGGTATTCCCTGGAGAGACACAGGGTATGATGGGGTAGTGAAGGTGGAAGTGTAATGGATAGGATCAGCAAATTGCCTATTAAAGAAATTTGCAATTGTGAGCGGATTGTTGCAGTGGATGCCATTGAGAAACATGTTACTTGGAGTGGAGGACTGGCAGGATCCCAGGAAGAATTTAATATGGGACCAACATTTTTTAGGGGCCCCCTGGGAGTCAGTTAGGAGGTCTCTGCAGTATGAGTTTTTGCTTGTCTGATCTCTTCTTACAGGTATTTCTCAAGGATCTGTAAGAATTAAAGTCAGCAGGAGAACCAGATTTCTTGTAATGGAGCCATGCTTTGTCCCTCTGCCATAATTTAGATAATAGGTCGGATTTTAACCAACGAGTCTGCCTATTCCTAACCTGCCTGGTAACAAGTTTACAGTGGAATTCTTGTAATGCTAGGAATTTGGACAAGAAAATATTTAGAGCAGTTTGAACGTCTGATGAGCTATAGAGAGAGAACCAGTAGATGCAAACGACGTCAGACAAGAAGGACTCCTGGTCAAAGTTAGCATAATCATGAAAAGTAATGAAGCGTGGCTTCATTGGAGCCTGCCACCCTTTACCCCAGATACAGAAAGTAGGGGAGTGGTCTGAGATGGCATCTACTAGGACTCCAGAGTCAACAATGTTTTCAGGGAGGTTTGTCATAATCCAATCTAGCAGGGTGCTGGTGTTGGAATGAGGCACAGTCCGAGTGGGTACAGAGATGAGCTGATGAAGGTTGAAACTCTGTAGTTTGGTCAGGGCTGTCATTTGTGTATTCCCCAGCCTGTTTATATTAATGTCCCCTAATATAAGAACTTTGTTATTTCCAGAGTGAATAGCAGATTCTTTAAGTAGTTCATTTAGTTCTTTCAGGCCAAACGTAGGGGGATCATATTCACAAATAATACTCAGTTTCTTGGAGCCAAGGGTGAGGTGGACATGGAGTGCCTCATAGTGGTTTAGGGAGGAGGAGGAGCTAATCACTGAGAGCTGTGGGTGTGATTTGAAGTAAATGGCTGTACCTCCCCCCCCTTTTTGGGACAGGTGTATAATTCCTCAAGAGACTGTAAGATGGCAGGGAGTACCGGGAGTCAGACATGGATGGCTTCAGCCAAGTTTCTGTAATGCACAGTATATCTGGTTTGTAGAGTGTGGTCCAGGATTCAAGTTCCAAGAAGTTGCGGTCCAGGATCCTGATATTATGGTGGTTAAAAAGTACACCTTTAGCATTAGAAATATGAGCTGGATTAGGAGTCAAGGGCCCTGGGTTAGGCTGAACATCCCCAGGTAGCAGTATGGCCAGTAGGAGGAGGAGGTACCAGAGCTTACGATACAGGAAGGGTGATATGGTGTGAATTCGCAGGGAGCAACCTTTGAGGGCATGAGCAACCAGATAAGTTCACATTTTGCTTAGGAGTAAAGGAGTGGGATCATACCAGGCTGCAGGAGCCACTAGTAGATTAGAGAAAGTAAAATCCTGTTCTAGGGTAGGTGAAAGAGCAGAATCATCATAGGGGATTCCTGGAGTAGATAGGTGTAGAAGAGGCAGGGAGGATAGGAGAAACAGTAGCAGCAGCTGCAGTTTATACATTTTAATAAGCCCTGGGAGTATTGATTCAGTCAGGAAATAGAAAGGGTATGCAACAGCAAGGGGGAGAAAGGTAAGAGACAGAGAACAGTAAGAATTAAAATATGGTGGTAATATACGAGCTTTGGGTGTCTGCGAGGGGAGGCGGCATGAAAAATCGGGCAGTAGTAGGGGGAAAAAAGGACCAGATTGTCAAATTTTAGATAGGTAGGACAGAGCTGTGAGATAGGACGGAGCTATGAGATAATCAGGACAGAGCTATGTGGATACTCAAGCAGTATACGGTATCAGTATAAGAATATGCAAATTGAAAGAGGCTGTTTGAAACTGGACAAACTGATAAGGAGAGGTAGCCAATAAATAAGTTCCATGAAATGTAAAATCTACAATCCATGTCCGTAATGAATGTACACTGTGTCACTTCTGCCTCAATAAAATGTAAATGCAAAAAAATTTATAGAAATGATTAGTGCTACA
Organism: Neoceratodus forsteri; assembly: GCA_016271365.2. Classification (NCBI taxonomy): domain Eukaryota; kingdom Metazoa; phylum Chordata; order Ceratodontiformes; family Ceratodontidae; genus Neoceratodus; species Neoceratodus forsteri. The sequence goes on from CM057450.1 coordinate 1,785,132,746, forward strand.
TTTGTTTTCAGTGTTTGTAATGTCTTGGAATTTTGTCATTAAAGACATTTTATAGTCCTGGTTTATCATGGATGGCATTTTATATATGTATATATATATATATATATATATTATAGTGTCACGGTGGTACCACTATAGTTAGGGTTGAGGAGCCATTTACATGTTAAACCCAAAATATTGCACCTTAATAACTGCAACCGTTCAACGGATTTGCCTGAAATGTGGAATACACAATCAAGATCCATACGCCTTGGGATCTGTCAAGTTTCGTACCGGTCGGATATATGGCTGCGGAGTTATTAAGTGTGATCTGCACATGCGTTTACAGCTTTTTTGGAATTCTATGGTCACGCCTGGTCTGAAATCTTCAGGGAACATGTGGCTGGGGTCCTCCGATGTGCCTTTTGAAGATTTCATGAAACAATATTAAACGGTTCAAAAGTTATTCAAAAAACAAGTTCCCATTATAAGTCAATGGGAAAAGTTAACAAAAAGTTCGACAGTGTCACAAATGCAGTTTTTACTTTCGCAAATGGCCCTTTTACTGTCACAAATCCGCCATTTTGTTTTCAGTTAGCGATCAGAAAAATGCCTGGCATTTAAATTTGGGACCATCTAGCAACCTAATTCTTTTTGTATTCACCTAGTCGGAACCTGAGGATGCTAGCCATGTCTTTATTTTGGAGTAATACACCCCAGAAATATGTTTTTCAAATTTCTGGAAAAAATACTTTCACAAAGTATTGTCGCACTTGCGACACTGTCGAATGAATTTGCAAAAGCTTTCTCAAACTGTGACAGTACTTTTCTAGGCTGTGGGAAGATGACAGCAGTTCTTTGGCACCCTGCTGCAAAAGAACGGTTTGGTGTTTTGGCCTGAAATTTGAAGGGAACACAGTGAACATCTCACAGATGTGCCTTTCAGTGTTTTGTTGAAAAATATTACATGGCAGCAAAGTTACGGCACTCCAAAGTTGATGCTTATTCTCATAGGATAACATTACGGCATCCGACGCATTACAGGAATCCTTTTGTACCCTGCTGCAAAATAATGGTTTGGTCTTTTGGGCTGAAATTTGAAGGGAACACAGCCAACATCACACTGATGTGCCTTTTTGTGGTTTGGTGAAAAAATATTACAGGGAGCCAAAGTTATGGCACTCCGAACTTCTCTTATTTTCCCATAGATAACATTACGGCATTCGCCAGACTTTCAGGGCCCGTGACCGAAACGCGAGATAATGGACTTTCGTCAGAAAATACTTAGCCCCAGCATGAAACTAGCCAGGAAAGTCATAAATCATATGATTTTTAAATTTTTTTCTACATCCTACGGTTCCTGAGATATAAGCAATTTAGTATTCCAAGTCCTCATTTTCTGCTCCGAGAAACATTATTATGCATACATTCTTTGTACTCACTGTCTTTCTTTATGCAGATTTTGGGGAAAACCAGCCTGTGTGCTTACATTACTGTTACTATTACCATTTTCGCTTGCGGTTCCGTTCCCGTTTCACTTACCGTTCACGTCAACGCCACCATGTGCATTACCCTTTGCATTTTCATTTGTGCTTGCTTTTGTGTTGTTTTTAACATTTCTGTCTACACTGCTGTTTCTCTTTCTGTTTTGCTTTGCATCACCATGCACATTACTATTTGCATTTGAGGGCACAATGTTACTATGTGACAAGACATTATGTAGCAGGCTGGGCCCTGGGCCCCGCCTCCCCACCGCATTACATTCACTATTTCTCATTATCATTCTCAAAGAAGAAATCAGAGGCAAAAACTCCATTTAATGCATTAGATTAGGGCTGTTCCACACCGACAAAAGCGAGAATTGATTATTAGGGTTAAGCCCCCATCAGCCCCCCTGCCCACACCCCAACTGGCATCAGGGTGCGCATTAGGGTTGTCGGTCTAACTCTCACCCCATTCTCCTACACCTCTGTTTCTTTACACATGTGATGGGGTGAGAGTTATGGCCGACAACCCTAATCTTGCATTCCTGATGCCGAGTAATGGGTGAGCAGGTGGACAAGAGGGACTTTCAACCCTAACACCGAATTTCCTCACTTTTGTCGGTGTGGAACAACCCTAACTAATGCATTAATTTTTTTCCCTCTAATATATATATGTGTGTGTGTACACACACACACACACATATCTCTCGCTCTCTCTCTCTCTCTCTCTCTCTATATATATATATATATATATATATATATACACACACACACACACACCAAGTGATTGTGCTTTTACATATGTTAATTATAGACCATATCACCAATGTGAGAAAGTGAAAAAGCCAAGAAGTGTCATACAATGGTGGAAGATAAAAGCAAAGTGGTTAGTTGTCAGGAGTTGAACCTTCATTACTTTAAATTTCTGTCAACGTTTTCCTGCATTGGAATGTTCCTCCACAATAATAATTTTCTAAGGTGTTATTAAGACATGGGCATCCCAGTTCTTTTCTGTATGGTGCTGTAATCTTTGACAGGTATAATATAGTATTGGAAAGATGATAATAGTATACAATGCCTATAGTAAGGCTAATAGTATGCAGAAGTCTGTCAGAAGGGATACTGACAAAATGATTGAAAGGAGGTGACTTATTACCCCTCTCAGTCATTGTGGAGACTGTATTCGACCTTGAATACTATGCTTAGTTCTGAAATCCTCAGCTAAGGAAGGACAGTGACAAGCTGGAGATGGCGAAATGAAGGATGATCATGATGATTTAACAGGACAGATCTTACAAAGATCATCTAAAAGCAGAGTACATGCACTCACTAGAGACCACATGAGAAAGGGTGATACGATGTTGAGATCTTCAAGTTACTGAAGACAATAAAGAATAAGAACTGGCAGTGGCTGGAAATATTTGTAGCATGAGTGATTTAAAAAGTCAAGAACTGCAGGACATGAGTGGTAGCTGTTGGGGGTAAGATTTAAGAGGGATGTTGGGTACTGCAAAAACAAGGAAAGGGTGGTAGTGCCATTGGTCAGTATCAGTATGCATTTAGAGGTTTTTATGTCTTACTTTTACTAACAGTGTTTGAAATAGTCCTCAGCAATATCCTCCTCTTGAGGGGTATCCACCACGACACTGTCATCATCATCCTCCATCTCCAACTGTGACAGTTAGCTTGATTCTCCCTCTCCCTTCTCATGGTACCTCGATCTGACACTCATTTTGTAACAAGGAGGGATGTGTTCTCTATTCATTTTAATGAATGTAAGCATTTCCACTGTCTTACTCAAAAGTCATTTTCTCTTGTATGTAATGATTGCACCTGCAGTACTGAACACTCTTTTAGAGCTTACAGTGGCTACTGGGCAGGTTAGGTACTCAGCAGCAACTTTTGCAAGTGCAGACCACACTGTTAATTTACCATACCACTGCAGCAGTGGTTTGTCATCTGGCCCCAGCTGTTCTGGGTCAAACATCTATGCCTGAACAAGTGAGGCAGCAGATATCTGGTTCTCTCGCGTAAGTGCTGCAACCTTTTTGCTGGACACACCCACCTGAAACGGAACTGCCCATACAGGATTTAGACCACTGCTACTGCTTGGATGAGGCTCCTTTTGAGTTCTTATTGAACTTGTAGAAGATGAGGATGAGGATGATGATAACTTTGTGCTGGTGGTTGTAGCAGATGAGGATGATGGTCTGAACAAGGAATGTCTGGAAGTTGCAGCATGTTGCAGCTGCAGCTTGTTGACATTGCTGTCTTTACCTTGCTGGTGGATTATCATGCGTTTCTGAACAAGGCCCATCAGTACTTCAGTTTTATTATCTAAATCTCCCTTCTCAAGTAGATCCCTGATGCTATGCTTATAATGTTGATCTAATAAGGTCACCACTCCATAAACATTGGACTCCAACATGCTGCACAATGATGGTCACTGCACACATATTCTTTTAGCCTCTCTACAACTTTACTTCCCATGCTATCAACATTACAGTCAAATTGCTCCCTGAAGTTTATTTATGCTTACCGTAGCACACAAATCAGTGGTATTGCTTGGCTGATACAGGCATTTGCAGCACTAACGGCTTGTGTAGCATGTTCAAACGGCTGTAGAATTTGAATAGCAGTGTCCATTAGGCACCACTGATCCATACTGCGGGAGAGGGAGCATATGGCATGATCTCTGTGCAGCATGGTGAAGTTTGTTAAGGCCTTGTATTGCTCAAACAGCCATTCAAACATATATAAAGTGAAATTCCACCGTGTGGCCACCTCCTGATTTGCTGGTGCTGTGGAAATGCCATTTTGTTATCTGCAGCTTTGTAAGATCATTTCTGGCTTTTGTGGAATGGCTAAAACGTTCAAACAGTGGTGGGCAGAGGTAAGCATGGCAGTGATCTCATTATTATTCTTTATGTAGTGCTGTACAGTTAAATTAAGGCAGTGTGCAAAGCAAGGCAAATGTGTATATGACCCATCCTCAGTGGCTTTAACTACATTCCTGCTGCTGTCACTGGAAATAAACCCTGCTTTCATTGCCTTCGAAACCAGACACTCATCTATTTGACTTTGAATCTCACTCAGTATATTGGTGGCAGTGTGCTGTACAGTATCCATACAAGGCATGCTGACTGTGGTCTGCTAATGCATACCAGCAAGGGAAGGGTAGTTTAAGCAGAAAGGAGACTGACAAGATTTTGCAGAAAAGATAGGGAAACGAGCCCAGTGGGCCATAATACACATATATGAGAAGGCAGCCCCAGGCCCACGGCTCCAGATATCTACAGTAAGGTGCACAGTTTCTATGGCTGAATGGTTAATGGAATGTGACACAAAGAATTTCGCATCAGTATACAGTTTGGGAACAGCCTTTGTGGAAAAAATATGTTCGGGATGGAATATTCCACTTTGGAACTGCCCGATTCATTAGATTCCCAAAACCAGTATTTTTGACAAAAGAGTAAGGCAACATATCAACTGCCAGCCTTTGAACCAAACAGGCATTGCATTCATTTGTGACTGGGTGGTTACGGTGATATTTATTTATTTTGGACAGTACCTCAGATATTTTAGGTTGCACAAGTGGTTGGGGTGCAGATGGGGTACCGGGTGTGACAGATAACTGGGATAGATTACTAATACCCGGGGATGGTCTCATACTTTTCCCATTTGTGAAATAGCCTGAGATAGAGGTAGGCTGTTTTGGTACTTTAGTGGCAGGAGTGCTGGTCTGAGGACTCAATATGGGGTTGGTAATGCTACTACTGCTGCTTTTTATGTCCATTACCATGGATTCATCATCATCACCTGTGCCCCCTCATCCAGAAACAGGTCACCTCTATCCCATTTTAGCTTCCCTCTCATGCTGTTGCCACTTAACTAAATGTTTTTTTTTCTTTTTCATGTGGCTATGCTGCCCTGTAGTCCATAGCTGTGAGCCAGCTTTGCCATGACTGACTCAAGTTTTGCAGATCTGGCAAATTGCAAAGCTCTCATCTGGGGGATCTGTGGTAAAAAAAAATCCCTGACTAGGGGATCATGGTTTAGCCTTAGACTGTAATGGCAGCTTAGGTGCTCTGCTCCCTGCCTGTGGGACAGCATCCTTTTTCATCCGGCCTAAGGGGACCTTTTTCACCTGCTTCTGGCACTGAAACTGGAAGAGGGACTTACCCTCAATGCTCTCAAGTCCTTATTTTCTTCATACCAGGGTTGGTCAGCTGCAAGTTTGAAGACTTTTCTAATCTTGGGGCTTACATTATGACGTCCTCCACCTCGTCTGTTACAGAAACTTCAAAAACAGAACAAATATTCAACAAATTGCTAGCCCAGATGGCACAAATGACTCTTGCTCTCAACAGCAATACACAAACATTACAAGTAATCGAAACATGCATGTTCCACACAGAATGGCATCTTAAAGCCCATGATGCAGCCCACCAGGAGTTAACTGCTACTAATAGGGAGCAGGCCTGACTCATACATCTGCTCCAAGACAAAGGCTTGGAAAACTGTAGCCACTGCAATAATCTGCAGTTCATCAGCTTCCCTGAAGGAATGGAGCAACAAGATATCATTGGCTTACTACAAACTGCTTTGCCTCAGATCCTTGGCCTACCATCTGGTACCACCCTTCATACTGAACAGGTTCACTGCTCGCTTGCTCCACCACCCAAACCCGGAGAACGTCAATGGCCAATTTTGGCCCGATTTCTAGATTTCCGACAAAAGGAGCAAGTTACTAAAGCGGCCAGAACTAAGGGCTCTCTCTCCTGGAACGAAAACTGGATCCAGGACTATTGCAAAGAGCTCTCCGAAAGGCTGAAAGCACAGATTGCCGCAGGATCCTGGATGCACATCAAGTCCCCTTCTCTCTGCACTATCCAGCGACAATGAAAGTTAACATCAATGGATCTCCTACTTTCTTTGCTTCCCCCAAAAGTCTCATGGATTTTCTTTGGAGGGAATACCCTAAAGACTTCCAGGACCCAGCACTATTTAATAAGGTGGAGGACCCAGTGAATGACTTACATCGCACAACAGCATCTCCGGCTTCACCGACACAGACAGTGAGACCACCTGTCCAGCACTTTGAGGCCTCTCGTCCTCCTAGGAGTAGGAAGCGGATGCCCTCGCAACGCCATGAGAAGAGACAGCTCGCGATGGAGCAGCAGCAAGAAAATGTCAGCTCAGATGGTGAGGAGGACACCCTAAGTTGTTTCCATTCCCCCAAAAAGGTTTGCCATCCTGACAACTCTAATGAACACTGCCCCCTAGGATGACACCCAGCAGCCTGCTCACTTAGGGAAGAGCCAAAGTCATGGGTCACTGTAGCGACAACGGAACCACAGCAACCCTCCATGACCAGGTCTTCACCGGAGGCCCCTGATGTCCTAAAATGCCCCGCTGTACTCAGTTGCCCCCCCGGGGATAGAAGTGCCGCCCCCCTGATTTGGAGAAAGAGTAAGACCTCTCTGTTATAACAATATTTACTCAGCGGGGCTAGTAAAGGGGGGCTAACATTGAAGACTATGTGCCTCTCACTTTGCTGACTTTCTATCCTCTCTTATGTACTGTTTCTCACCTGGAGGCCTTGCTAATCACACTTAAGCATCAGTTAGGACTTTGGGGCACAGGCACGTCTTCTTGCCCATGATGCTGGACTATTTAGGGTGCCAATGTTTAGACTCCTTTTTATTTGTTATTCTACCCTTGCTACTGTTTTGATGTCTTTTAAATTACAAGGTTGACAATGTACTCTACGATGTTGTCTCTCCAAACTGGGAAGGATTGGGGTTCCCTGATGCTTGTGAGGTATGCACATATTTAGTCCATTGTGCTACCCCCACTGTATCTCCTAATTTTTGAGGGGTCAGGCTGTTTTTCCCATGTAGGGGCGAACAGCCTCCCCCTCCCCCGTGGCTGGATTGTGCTCTCACTGCCCTCCCTGCTGGTCTGTGGGCCACCTTACATTCTGGGATGAGGGATTCCAGCATGAGACTGAGCATCATCCGCTAGACCCCAGGTCTACTGCTGGGATCTGCTCTCTAGATCATAAGTCCAGTTCCACTTATACAAGTACCCCCTCGGCTATCAGAGGCACCTCCCCTCTCTCCAGAACACTGAGCACCCCCCCCCCATGAGATGATATTGATGTTTCAGTTTTTTTCACCCTACCATCTCTCCCCGCAGTCTTAAATCCCACATAGGACAGGGCCCTATTAGACAGCCTATGATAAGCGACAGGCAATGCCTTGGATACTTGGCGTGTCCTGCTTTTTTCAAATCCCCACCCCGCAAGAAGGACATAGATGGCCTTGTCAGTTGTCTGCTGGCATGACTATCTCCTTTCGTGCAAGAGCTCTCAACTGGCTTTCAAGTGGTTTGTAAATAGTTTTACTGTTTGTTGTGCCATTTGCCCGTGTTTTGTTATTATTTAAGTATGTGACTGGGAACTGTTTTGCTACATTGCTGTGCAGGATTTTCACTGGAATGCCTATTTTGATTGGCATGGGCTCGGTGGGCCTTTCCTGCGGATGAGAGTGGCCACTATGTCAGCCTCAGTTCAGTGTATCTATGCTGTATCCTTCAGTACTTTTCATGCTTCACGCGATGATGGGTGACCTCCATTGATACACCTGGAATGTACCGGGCTTGAACACCTGGTAAAGTGAAAACAGGTGTTATCCCATCTTAAACGGCTGAGGACCATGGTTGCCTTTCTGCAGGAAACAAAATTAACAATGCAGGACCATGTTAAACTGGCAAGAGACTGGGTTGGGAAAGTCTTTTCTTCCTCCTTCTCCCTCTCCAGGAAAAGAGGGGTGGCTATACTCCTCCACAAATCACTTACCTGGTCCCCCACTTTGGTGCAGACAGATCCTCACAGTAGGTGGGTGCTCACTTGACTAAACACTCCCAAGAGCCCCTTGGTTCTGGGTTGCATTTATGCTCCGAATGAGGATGCTCCCTCCTTCTTTTATGAAGTGGTCCAGGAACTTAGCTCCCTTACTCCCGCATGTACCCCAATTATTCTGGGGGGAAATTTTATTCTAGCCTTGGCACCTCAGCTTGATCGTAGCAACCTGACCTTTGCTTAGCATCTCAAGGCCCGGCTAGCTTTACAACAGATGATGGCCAAATTGGACCTTACAGACATTTGGAGAAAATTGCATCCCAAGTCGAGGGACTACTCCTATATGTCCCTGGTGCATGGTACACACAGCCGCCTGGACTTTTGGCTGGTCTCTGTGGATATCTGCAAAAATGCAGTCAGCCCCAGGTTATATCTGATCATGCCCTGGTCCACTTGCACACTCTCTGGGGCACACGCCCTTTCAAATCTCCCTCTAGAAAACTGGACCCTCTTATCCTTAAGGACCCAGACTTTGTGCGATGGGTATCTTCCGAAACCACCCTCTTTCTAGCAGAAAACTCCCCCCAGGATACCTCCAGGGTACTACCTGGGAAGCCCTCAAAGTTACTCTCTGAGGGGCAATAATTGCATATGCTTCCAAATGACACAAGCAGCGAGAACATCTTTTGAAGTCCATAGAATCACATCAAAAAACACTGGAGACATTAGTTAATCAGACCCCTAATATGCAGCCGAGCTCTCCTGTGGGAAAAAAGCTGCTTAGAACTCATATTGAGATTAACAAACTGCTTTTCCAGAAGGCAGAGCCTGCCATACTCAGATTGTGTCATTGTTACTGGGACAGTGGGGAAAAGGCCAGTAAGCTCTTAGTCTATAGACTATGCAAACAGCAGGCTGAGTGCCATATTTCTGATCACTCTTGTGCAACCCAAACAGACTCCGAGGTGAATCAATATAATTATGAAACAGTTTTATTCAGATCTATACACCTCCACCAAGGGGCAGGATTTGAGGGCTGCAGAGGACTTCCTTTCCTCTCTTCAGCTCCCTACTGTTCAGCCCTCCCAGGCAGCAGATCTAAATATGCCCATTTCTCCCTCCAAAGTAGCGGCTGTCTTAAAAACCTTGCACACCGGTAAAACCCCGGGAGGGGATGGTTTTCCAGTGGAGTTCTGGCAAGTCCTCTCCCCTCAAATCACCCCTCTTCTATCTTCAGTGTTCAATGAGGTCTTAGATAGAGGTATCTTTCCCCCTACCTAATGAGAGGCAGTTGTTACTGTTTTCCCTAAGAAAAATAAAGATCACACTCTGCCTGCAAGCTACCAGCCAATCTCACTTATTAATGTGGATAGCAAACTATTTGCCAAAGTTCTGGCCACTAGACTAAATCCTCGTCTTCCTTCTCTTACCCACCCTTCACAAGTGGGGTTTCTCCCGGGTCACTTCAGCAGAGACCATATAAGATCCCTAATTAACCTTATGTGGCAAGCACGAACTCGTCCCACTCCAGTGGTGGCAGTGGCTATAGGCTTCAAAAAAGCCTTTGATTCTCTGAAGTGGGACTATCTTGGGCTGGTGTTATAATGGTTTGGGTCTGGGCCATGTTTCCAGAAGTGGATACGAGCGCTTTACCATCAACCGGTGGCCAGAGTACGGACCAGTGCATTGGTCTCTGAACATTTTCAGCTTGGGAGAGATACCCGGCAAGGCTGCCCCCTATCCCCCCTTCTTTTTGTTCTCACGGTCGAGCCAATTGCTGCTGCTATTAGGCAGCACCCTATTATCCAGGGAATCTCTGTAGGGTCCCAAGCACACTCTACCCTCATGTATGCGGACGACCTGCCGGTCCCATTAGAAGATATTTCTACTTCCCTCTCGGCTCTCACCTCTCTTTTGACAGACTTTGCGGGTATATCAGGCCTCAAAATTAATAAATCTAAAACTGAAGTGCTCCCTCTTAACCCCGTCTGTACCTCAGACATAGTGGTCCCTCTGGGCCTTAAATGGGCCCCAGGATCCCTGCTATACCTCGGTATTCATGTTCCCTATGATCTTTCTAAAATGTGGGATCTTAATAAGCAACCACTGGTTGCAGACCTCAAAACAGAGCTGAATAGATGGAAAACACTTCATCTTACCCCGGCAGGCAAAATATCAGCCCTTAAAATGATCTCAGCTCCCAAGCTCCTATATCCCCTGTCTCATATTCCACTGGCCCCACCTACCAAATGGCTCTGTACTCTAGACACAGTAATTGGGAACTTCCTTTGGGATAGCAAAAACCCCCGGTACAGCAGAAGCAAATTGCGCTCCCACTGGAAGGCAGAAGGCTGGTGTTTGCCGTGGCTGAAAGGCTACACATGGGCCTATTCGGTAGCGCAGTCCCTAAAGTGGTTTAGTACACTCTCCCCAGATTCAACACAATGGCTGCACATGGAAAAGGAAACTGCTAAGGTCCATTCTTTTTCTGTCCTGATTTTTAACCCCCTATCTAAGTCTGTGCAGGCCCATCCCACAATAGCCCCAGCGGTTCAACTATGGAACAAGGTTCACATGCGGATCAAAGCCAACCTTCGGCCTCTGTCCTTTACTCCCATACATCATAACAAACACATCCTGGTAGACAACGTGCCCATTTACTGGCCTCAGTGGGAGATTAAGGGTATCAGAGTACTGTCGGATGTTCTTGACATGACAGAGTGAAGGATTCAATCCTTTCAGGACCTCGCCAGTACAAAAGACTTGGAGATAGGTGATTTTTGGAGATATTTATAGTTGTGTAACTCCCTCTCAGATTATTTGAAGTGTCACCCATCTGTGGGGGAACGGACCTCAGAAGGTCTCTGAATGGCTGCAGCTTCCCAAGGGCCAAGCCAGTTCTATTTACGCTAGCATATGAGACAGTATCCCCTCACAATCTAGGGAGTCACAGCAAAATTGGGAAAAAGCTCTGAACACTAAGCTAGAAGATGCTTGCTGGGCCCGCTGCTGGAAACTGGCACGTGCGCACTATCCAGATTTCCACAGCAGACTAATTCAAAATAAAATATTACATCATTGGTGTAGAACACTGGTAGTTCTCCATAAAATAATGCTTTTGGACAATAATCTCTACTGCAGATGTTTGGCTCAGCCCAGGAGACCTGCTTCATATCCTATGGCAGTGCCCTTTATTACCTTCCTTTTGGTCACAAGTTGCCCAGCTTGCTACCCAAGTGTTACAGTTGGCTGCACTATACACTTAGACCCTTTGGTCTGGATCTTAGGTCTCCAACCCCAAGGAGCTCTCCTAAAACTTCAGCAACTACGCTGGCTCGCCTTATTAGGCATGTCAGCTAAATGTCTGATTTTATCTCGCTGGAGATCCACAGAAGTCCCAACCTTTTCTGAGCTCCATCAAGCACTTATACTCATGGCCTCACTTGACCACAGGTCACATACCTTAGTTAATAAGTACAAGGCTTACCTTGCTTGCTGGGCTCCCTTCCTTGCTTATTTAAAACCGCGGACAGGAATAGGGTGAGGTTCAGGCATGGTCTCTGCCGACATATACTCCTATGTACCCCTGGATTTCCCATGCACCAGTTATAGTGCTTCCATGCAACTTGACAATGGAGTGTTGTATCATGAATACATATTCATCATATACAGTTACCCGGTCTTAGCTGTAGTGGTTATTTTGTTACTGAGCGGAGAAAATACCCCACGTTTCATGACACAGCAGCGAACTATTTCTGGAGACATGTTTCACTTTCATTTATTGTTGTGGCTATTCAAGGTAGTGCTTCCCTCTCTGTAGCCATGTTTGCATAATGCTGTCCTTGAACTCGATGTAACCTTCCTTTTATGGGCAGACTCTTGGACTATGCTTGCTCTGTATTCCTTCTCTGCTCTTATATGCATGTAAAATGTGATTTGTAGCTGCATGTATGTTTGAAAACTAATAAAAATTATTAACTGAAATTAAAAAAATCCCTGACTAAAGAGGTCAGCGAGGTGAAGAAGGAAGCGGGGAAGGCAGTCAGAATAGCAAAGGCCCAAAACGAAGGAAAGATAGCCAACTCAGTTAAGAAGGGGGATAAAACCTTTTATAGGTACATTAGTGAGTGAAGAAAAATCAAGGAAGGAAGGGATAATGAGGCTTAATAAAGGGGGGTGGTGGTCAGAGGGTGACAGTGAAAAGCCAGAGATACTGACTGAATATTTTTGTTCAGTATTTACAAAAGAATACGTGCCCCCTGCTTCAACTGCTGAAACGCAGGGACAAACTTTGGTCTGTGTGGAAGGTCTCTCATCTACGCACTGACTTTGAAGCCTATAGAGCTTTGCAGAACAACTGCAAAAAAGAAATACGCCTGGCTAAAAGCACCTACTATAGGAACCTCCTAAAGTCCTCTTCCGACAACCCTCAAACGTACTGGGTCCAAATCAAGGAAATTCTTGGCAATAACAAGCCTCAGACACCAACGGATATGAATATACAGGGCGTTCACAGTAACAACCCAGTCACCATTGCCAATGCTTTTAATTCTCTCTTTTCCTCGCTACCGGCTGAAGCACCAGCTGGGACCCCAGCTGATTGGCCTTCTGCTCCATCAATGACCCCCACTCCACCCACCTTTGCGCTGGCTCCGACCACGTACCGTAAAGTACGTAAACTTCTCAATACCCTACCAGCCCGTGGGGGCCTGGGCCCTGATGGCATCCATCCTGGTATACTCAGGCAGTTTGCATCCTGGCTGGCCAAGCCGGTCACCAGGCTTTTCAATCTTTCTATCAGTACCTCCACTGTCCCATCTGCCTGAAAAACGGCCAGAACTATCCCAATTCTCAAAAAGGGCGATGTCAAACTTATGACCAACTATCGACCAATTTCCCTCCTCCCCACTCTCAGTAAACTTCTTGAGAAAGTAGTCCATCGTCAGCTCTCAGAACACCTCGCCAAGTTTGATCTTCAGACCCCCTGACAACATGGCTTTAGGCCTGAACACAGTACCACCACGGCTCTGACCCAACTCACCAGCGATATAAAAAGCAATATGGATAATGGCCTACTCATCAGTGCCATTTTCATTGACCTGTCCAAAGCTTTTGACATGGTTCATCACCCACTCATGCTGTTGAAGCTCCAATCCTTTGGTGCCTCTGACCCCACTCTATCATGGTTCCTTAGCTACCTGGACAATCGCACTCAGGCTATAGCTTTCCACAAGGCTCTATCCTCCCCCATAAGGATCACCTGTGGCGTTCCACAGGGTTCCACTCTTGGTCCTCTTCTTTTCTCCCTTTTCCTAAATGACATTTTCAACCCTTCCCGTCACAGCTGCACTCTCATGTACGCCGACGACCTGGTTCTCTACTCGGCATCTAAATTGATGGAGGACATCGACCTCACTCTCTCAAATGACTTTCAGGTCCTTCAACAATGGCTCTTGAACAGCCATCAATATGTTAACCTGGACAAAACATGGGCCGTGCTATTTGGTTCTTCAAAAAAACTACCCTCCACGGCCCCTAAGCTTCTGGTTCACTGCCGGGATGGTTCCTCTATCATCAACATGTCCTCCTAAAATACCTAGGAGTCACACTAGATCCCTCCCTTGACTTTTCTATACATGTCAACGTGGTTTGTAATGCTGATAACGCAAAAATTGGTGGTGCCTACTGAGTGCGCCACTCCCTCATACCATGTGCCAGATTATCTGTAGCAAGGGGGGTGCTTCCAAGTTCTCCCTCAGCTCCAATATGCACTACCCCTTCTTTACTCTGCCAACTCCAGTGTGCTCAGCAAATGGGACACTTCCTATAATAATATCTGCAGATTCGCCTTAACTGCCCCCCCCCCCCGCCTTACTCATCACTGCCTCCTCTACTCCGGGTTAAACTGGCTGTCACCCAAGGATCTCCAGGCCTACTCCCTGGGATGCTTTATTGGCTCCCTAACTAGACCTCCTAGACCAGACTCCCTGGCCTACTTGCTGACCCCCGTTTCCCAAACCCGTACACTCAGGTTCTCCTCTGTCCCTTTGCTCTCAAGTAGACCTTGCGCCACAACAATGGGAGAACAGGCTTTCTCTTACTTTGCCCCTAAGTTCTGGAACTCACTCCCCCTACAGGTTCAAAATTCTACCTCTCACCGGGTCTTTAAAAACTCGCTGTTTTCTCACCTACACACCCTTGGTCACTGCAGATGCTCATAATATAACTTCACTTGACTGCCGGCATGTGGCCCGGACCTACTCCAATTTCTTGCAACATTAATGCTTTTAATGTGTTTGTATCCTGGCATACCAATCTTGTTGTTCTTATCCACTGTGTATGCTGTTAAATTATTGCTTGCTACCTTATGTTTTCTTTGAATGTAAGATGCACTACTGTAATATGTGTACCTTTGTCCTGTGCTCTCCCGGGTCGTGCCTGAAAATAGGCAGGATTGTTGCCTAGTGCACTTACCCGGTTACCAAAAGCTAATAAATAAATAAATAAATAAATAAATAAGAGGAGGAGACATACCTAAACCAAACAATAGAAGCACTCTAGATAGGGGAGTAAGACCAGTCCATTCACAGAAGACAGGGTCCTGAAAGAACTCCTAAAACTCAAGGTGGACAAGGCAAGGGGGCCTGACGGCATTCACTCCAGAATTCTAAAAGAGTTAAAGGGAGAACTAGTGACACCACTGACTACCCTTTTTAACAAATCATGGGAGGAGAGCATGGTACCTGAGGACTGGAGGAGAGCAGATGTGATTCCCCTTCATAAAAGTGTGAGCAAGGCAGAGGCAGGAAACTGCAGGCCTGTTAGTTTGACCTCAGTGGTAGGGAAAATAATAGAATCACTTCTGAAAGAAAGAATAGTTGAGTACCTAGAGGACAGCAGGGCACAGGACCCAAGGCAGCATGCATTCACAGTAGGAAGGTCATGTCAGATGAATCTAATAGATTTCTTTGACTGGGTGACCAAAGAAGTAGAACAGGGAGGGGCTGTGGACGTGGCCTACCTGGACTTTAACAAGGCATTTGACACAGTCCCACACAAAAGATTAATAAACAAGTTAGCCAGCCTGGGAGTGGGTCCCAGGGTGGTAGCCTTGTTAACAAATTGGTTAGACAACAGGACACAGAGGGTAATAGTAAACAGAATCCACTCCAGAAAAGGTGGGTTACTAGCAGGGTACCGCAGGGTTCAGTAATGGAGCTGGTCCTCTTTAATGTCTTTATAAGTGACATTGCAGAGGGCCTAGAAGGAAAAGTATGCCTCTTTGCAGATGACACAAAGATCTGCAACAGGATTGATACAAGGGGTGGGGGGTGGGGTGGAAAGGATAAGAAGGGACTTGGCAAGGTTGGAGGAATGGTCAAAAGTATGAAAGCTTAGATTCAATGCAAAGAAGTGCAAAGTAATGCACCTGGGAAACAAAAACCCAGGGAAAGAGTACACAATTGGTGGGAGGTACTAACAACAGCAAAAATGGAAAGGGACCTGGAGGTGGTCATCTCAGATGACCTAAAAGTAGCCAGGCAATGTGAGAAGGCAGTAAGGAGGGCTGGGGGAATACTGGGATGCATAGGGAGAGGCAGTTGGTGAGACCCCATCTGGAGTACTGCGTGCAGTTCTGGAGACCCCATCTCCACAAGAACATAGACAGGATGGAGGCAGTCCAGAGGAGGGCAACTAAAATGGTGCATGGTCTGCACCAGAAACCATACGAAGAGAGACTGAAGATGCTTAATATGTATACCCTTGAGGAAAGAGGAAGAGGGGGACATGATAGAAACTTTCAAGTACCTCAAGGGAATCAACAAAGTCCAAGAGGGTAGCATCTTTCAGAAAAAGAGATGTACAAGAACAAGGTGGCACAATTTGAAGATAGAAACATAGAATCTGATGGCAGATAAGGACCACTTGGCCTACCTAGTCTGCCCATTTCCCTACCTAACCGATAAGCTGCAGATCCTAGTTAGCCAGCAGCCTACTTCCTCCTAAAGGAGGGGGGACAGCTCAGGGGCAACATGGGGAAGTTTTTTTTCACAGAGATGGTGGTGGACGCATGGAATGGCCTCCCTGAGAAGGTCTTTGGGTCAAAAACAGTGGGGGAATTCAAGAATGCATGGGACAGACTTAGTGGGGGTAGGAGGAAGTAGGCTGTGGGTTAACTAGGATCTGCAGCTTATTCAATAGGTAGGGAAATGGGCAAACTGGGTGGGCCAAGTGGTCCTTATCTGCCATCAAAGTCTATGTTTTTATGTTTCTATGAGGTGGTGTGCGCCACTGGCTGCTGCTTCATAACACATGGCATTTCAATACGGTGAGTGGAAGTAACTTGGCCTTCACCTCTGACTTTATCACCAATCACACCTTCAATTCTATCTCCCGCAACACTGTCCACTTGTTGACGCTTATCATGACCATGATGCTCACTAACTGATTTTTTAAGCTTGGTTCTGCCTCCTTGTGCTCCCAGGTTGCACCTGGAAATAACCTTTGACTTAATGTGCATCTCCTGCTTAAACAATTTTCTCTTTCCCTTTTGTTATCTGACTTCTTACCCACTACATTAACCACCTCACACTCCTCACCTTCAAGATTCCTTTTCATTTACCAAAAGAAATCTTGGGGGCCTCTCTCTCTCTCTCTCTCTCTCTCTCTCTGGCTCCCAGTCTATATCCAGGATGGATCATCTAGATCTGAACATAAATCACTGCTAGCAAGATCCATATCCTGGAGTACTTCACTGTCTTCCTTATTTGGGTCATTCAATTGATCATCTACCTCCACTACTGCCTACAATGCCTGATCCTACTTCTCTTCTAAAAGCTCATGGTAAAAAAAATCTAAAATGATTTCTGACTGAGTCTCAGACTCCACAGTGGCCTGACTCTAACTCTAAGACTCATCCCCTCTCTGTGATTGTGACATATGAAGGACTGCTGCTACTTCAACCACTGATTGTTTTGTACTGTATCTCTGCTGCAGTCGCACCACTACTTTTGTCTACACTTCCTCTCTCAACAGATGGCACATCAGCAGCAATTTGCCTTACTTGAACTGTGTCCATCATCCGCATAACAGAGGGCTATGAAGCCTGCATACTGGATGCTGTTGCTGCTCTGCTACTGGCCCCCACACATGCAGCTCTTTCCTTCCCTTTCCTCTCCCAGCCTGTGCAGTACCATGTCCTGAACCACTCTTCTTCACAGTAACAATTCACTGTTGTTTTTCACAGTCACCCCAAAAAATTCCTTCTTTAACAGGAAAAATGCTGCTTATGAAAAAAATGTTTTATTTCAAACAGAAAATCTGTTTAAAATGTCAGTATTTCTGTGGTGGAATAACAACAGCTGTTAATGTATTATTATTTGACTGTATACCGTAGTATACAGTATATGTCAGACACACAGCAGTTTATGACAGACTCAGACTCTGACTAAAAAGAAATCAAATTTCTCTCCCTGACTTTCACTTTCTCTCTCTATCTCTCTTGCTCTCTTTCTCTCTCTCTCTCTCTCTTTATCTCTCCCTGACTTTTTCTCTCTGACTTCCTCTCTCTCCCTTCTCCTTCCCTGATTTTTCTCTCTCTCCCTCTGTCCCTTCTCACTCCCTGATTTTTCTCTTGCTCTCTCTCTATCCCTTATCTCTCCCCCCCGATTTTCTCCCTCTCTTTCCACCTCTCCACCTCTCTCTCTCTCTCTCTCTCTCTCTGCAGCTAGTGATCAAAGCCCCTCCCTGGATGACCTTGAGAGAAGTACAGGCTTTACACAGCTTCAACAGAAAAAAAACATACTGTACTACAATTGTTGACAAACAAAATAATTCAGAGAACACTATCACTACACTACAACTTTTACTACAAAACAATAGTAAAAGCAAATGACCAAAGCAATTTTTGGAGATTTTTAGACAGTTTCTGTTGTATCAGCATAGCAAAGCAGCTCCTTCTCTCTCTGACACTTGTAAGGTCTGCACTGAGCTCAGGGAGTCACATGGGTACACTGGATGTGGAATGCAGCCCACATGACTCGTTATACGTGGAACTGTATTCTGCACATACAGTATATATTTCCTCAGAATACTATTCAGTGGATGACTAAGCACTTTTGGTGAGTAGAGTTAGCAGAAAATAAATTTAAACTCATAAAGGACACAATTCATGATCATGTTACTCATCCTCAAGCCTGAAACATTTAAATTAATGTATTTTTATAATATTTGACAAGTGTGTGACATGTAACACGATAAAATGGTTGTGGAATTTTTTCCACAGAATATACAGGTGTCTTGGAAATATTATTCAGAAGCTATAGATTTAATCACGTTAAAATGGTTATGGAATTTTTTCCACAGATTACAGGTATCTGTGGACTATTATTCTGCAGCTATAGATTATTTCCACCATGGAATTTTGTACTTCCACATTTGACTAAATTCTGTGGAATGTAAGTGGAAATCACAGAAATTCTGCAGAATTCTGTTCTACTAGAATTTTAAAATCCTGCACAGCACTATCATTAAGGCTAACACTATCTGACTTGTAAAAATCCTGTGAACCGTATGAATCCTATTGCTCCTTCTTTTCATATTTCTAAGACATTCCATGACATTAGTTAACCAATACTATTGATCTGAATTACCTGGAATGGGGTTACCGATCTCATAGAATGTTTAAGCAGTGTGGCGAGAGCAGCAACTGCTGAAGATAGAGGAATTCAGGGTAGTTACAAAGGCAAACAAATTAGATTTGTTAATTTAAGTGATTTTCCAATATTTGCCATAACAATTGGGAATAGTAACCTGTAAGAGTTTTGAATCAGTCTCCTACCATTCAAACAGCCAAAAAAGTGCTGTTTTCCTTGAAAAAAATGCCTTTATTTATGTGCTCTGCTTTATTTGCATAACTCGACCCTTTTTTTCCTCAGTGCTGCAAGTCCCAATTATGACATTATACCAGGGAAACTAAGTTATTGAAGGAACACTGTCAGTTTGTAGTTTTAGATAGAAAAATCAGATATGTAATGTACCCACAATGCCTCACTATGTAAATTAGTTTACAGGCTATTATATTTCTGTGCTCACTGCAGAAATAGGAGACTACATCTCTCAATATGGAAGTTTTGTAGCTAGATACTGTATGCACAATGTTTTGTTTTGAAAATAAATACACAAGAGCATGTATCGTTGACACCACTACAGAAATATGAGACTGCATCTCACGTAAGGTAAGTGGAAAACAGCATCATATTTTAGCCACAATGGCTTGCTATGTACATTTACATATTTGGTGCTCACCACCACCAACATATGGGACTGTACTTCTGAGTAAGGCACATTTAAGTCAACGTTATAAATTACCCAGAATTTCTTGTTGCTGTATGTAAAACATTGACAGCTTCCTTGTAAGACATCACTCTGGGGGTGTGGCTGCACAGAGAAACTGGAAGGCAGCTAGAAACAAAGTTCTGATAAAACATAACAATAAAATGACTATGACACATTTTTTTTTTCAAAACAAATTGCAGCTTCAACATCTGAAGCAATGGCATACTATGTGAAAAAGGCATCTGCGACACATCAGAAAATCCCTTTAACAAAAACATCATAATATGTCAGAATATTGGTTAGACTCTGAAGACAAGAAGGTATCTAGAGGTGTAAAAAACTGTTTTCTATTACCTTTAAATAGCTGTCACACCTCAATAGGGTTAACCCAAATGGCCTACCTCTCATCACTGGCCATGTCAGTGACTTCTAGGCAGGAATACCAGTGTCCCCACATTACACTTACTGTTTGGGTTCCCTTCTTGAGCTGTGTGTACCTGCTTCTTGCTCTCTTTGATTGGTGGGGTCCTTTTTTCTTTATCATGCTTGCCCCACACATAGCTTGGAAATGTTACATTTTCCATGCTTCTGACAAGCTTCATTCCTGAAATGGCATGGATTTGTTGTGTGCAACCCTCTGTGCCACAGTGGTAGCATTTATTTGCATCTCTGGACATATAGTAGTCTATGATTTGCTGTGAAGTACAGTTTTTTTTTACTGGCACTCACCCCCCCCCCTTCCAGTTTTGACACAGAGCACAAAGATGTCATTCCGCAGTTTCCATGGACACTGCTATTTCTAATGCTTTTTGTAATATTTTACATCATTTCAATTAATTTCCATTAGAAGTTTTTTTTTCTTTGTATAACCTCAATTCCTAAGCCACAGATTAAGTGGTCTCCTAAGTCATCTCGTGAGCCATGTCCAGTCAGGCAGTGTTCTGACAGTTGTTTTGTTCTACTACATAGGCAGCAAATAGATTTACCTTTTCATTCATTTAGCATGTGAAAATGGAATAACTATGTAATTACTTGTGTTATCAGTTCTCAGTTCACTTTTACAGACTTCATTTTCAGTTTTGTCTTGCCTTGAATACAGAAATACATGCAGATACTATAAGGATAGCATACATATCTGGAAAAGTTTCATCATTTTAAAATACTCATCATTATGCTTACACAGACATTTATTAAGATAGTGCTATTTAGACATTATAGCAGATACAATAGACATCCTCTTCCCATAATGACAGATCAAAGAAATTTAGGCAGATAGTTATAAAGCAGCCTAGCTTTTTTAAACCAATCAGTGTTAAGAATAGAAATACCTCTTATGCAGCATATAGAAGGTGTCTCATGCTGACAGCTCAGCTGATCCTCACATCACTGACTCCCGCAGTCATCTGTGACAGGCTGTCACTCACCTCTTGTCACAAAGCACCACTCCTACACTCTGCCACTCACCTGACTACAAATAAACATGGTTCTTAGGACTCTTAAATATTCCAGTTCTGAAAACAAACACAAACTACCTATGTTTTCTCCTGCAACCACAATTATGAGTGCATTGTATTTATTTATTAAACTTTGGTGACCGGGTAAGCCCACTGAGCCCCAGAGGTTCCTTTTTCAGGGGCAACCCAGGATTACATAGCGCAAGAGAATAAAACAGTGTTAGCATTAATTCAGGTTACAGGTATCACAACAACACAGTTATGATGGCAATACAGGAACATAACAGTACATATGGAATAAATAGGTTGATCAACAGTGATAAAATAGTATGCATCAAAGGCATTTATTTTTTTTATCATGAAAGATTTTTTATTGACTTTTTTTGATTTTACAAACAATAAAATAAGAGCAAACAACAGTTTGTTAACCCTGATAAACTTCAGAAATAGTTACAAAAACATCACTATACTACCTATTGGTCAAGGCTATATAAGCTAAGCATCTGATACTGTTCCACAATGTAATAGGAGAAACTGTACAACTGTGTAATGTTAACTTCTTAGGACTTATAATCTTGTTGTACTGTGTAAAACCTATCAAAACATTCTGTATGACAGTAAAGATTAGGAATATTAGGGTAACTTCACATTCTACACCGGGTATTCCTCCCACAAATCATCTCAAGCAGAGAGCATGGAATTACTCATAAGGATGGGGGGTAGACTAAGTGATGGTTGTCTGGTGTTAAAAACGTTCAAAGAGGCGGGTTGCCAGGTGGTTGAGGGGGAACTGAGCAAAGATGTTAGTGCAGATAGGCTTCCCATTTCATGATGTATTTATGCATTTGGTTAGAGCTGGCATAAGAGAGCCATTCAAAAATGGGTAGTCTGGCCACTGCAGCATGCCATGTCAGAAGTGATGGAGGGTGTGGCTCTCTCCACTTCATTAAGATGGCTCTCTTGGCCTTGAGAAACACTGCCGTCATCCATTTCTTCATAGGTCCAGGAAGCGAACCCAAGTGTGAAGTGTCCCCAAGCAGTACGGTCGAAGGGAAGGGGAGAATTGGGTGGCATGCCACTTTAGAACAGTCCTCCAGCACAGCAGACCAGTATGAGGACAGTGTAGGACATTGCCACAGAATGTGCAGCAGGTTGGCCTGTTGGTTATGACATCTCCAGCATTTAGAGGAGTGAAGGATACCCATAGCTTGTAG
The DNA here is from genome assembly GCA_016271365.2 of Neoceratodus forsteri. Classification (NCBI taxonomy): domain Eukaryota; kingdom Metazoa; phylum Chordata; order Ceratodontiformes; family Ceratodontidae; genus Neoceratodus; species Neoceratodus forsteri. The sequence goes on from CM057450.1 coordinate 1,785,155,079, forward strand.
GGCTGCCGGTGTGCGGTGCCAACATTGGAGTATCATCAGCTGCATTAGCTGATTCCTAGTATCCCTGTATGCAAGGTGGCATTATGAAAACAACGAGACCTGGTGTCTTGTGATATGCTGATTTGCAGGTCTTGCTCCCACCTAGTCCTGCACTTTCGATCTTTCCTAACAGGCAGGTCTCAGAGGGTGGTCATCGGAATTTATTCCTCTGATGCCCTCCCCTGTCCTGTGGGGTACCACAGGGCTCCATATTGGCTCCCATGTTGTTTGCAGAGTATATGCTGCCCTTAGGCGATATCATTAGGCAATACGGCTTGAGTTTTCACTGCTATGCAGATGATACTCAGCAGTATATGTCCTTTGTGCCCGGACAGGTTGATGCAGTTTCCATGCTAAATAGCTGCCTTTCTGAGATCAAAGACTGGACGAGCTCAAGTTGGCTGAGATTGAATCCGGATAAGACTGAGGTGCTGGTTGTGGAACCAGGCCACCCGGGGGCGGGTTTTGGTGCTGGGCACATGTCGGGCCTTTGGTTTGATGGTGTCCAGCTTAGTACCTCAGATCGGGTGCGTAACCTGGGTGTTGTTTTTGATGATGGCTTGACCTTGAAGTGTCAGGTGTCAGCTGTGGTCAAATCCTCATTTTACCATCTGAGGAACATTGCCCGGGTGAAACACTTGATTCCCCCGGATGACCTTCCAACACTGGTCCACATCTTCATTACTACCCATCTAGAATACTGCAATGCCCTCTACCTAGGGCTGTCTGGGGTTGTTATCTACCACTTGCAGTGGGTGCAGAACACTGCAGCCAGATTACTGACTGGTACTCTCAGGTCCAGTCATATTACTCCTGTTCTGCGTGAACTGCACTGGCTGCCGGTTCAGTGGCGGATCATCTATAAGGTAGGCTTGCTTACCTTTAAATCCCTAAACAAACTGGGACCCGACTACCTTAAAGATCTCCTGATTCCCTACTCCCCTAATCACCCTCTCCAATCCTCCAATGAGGGATTGCTAGAGATTCCAAGGGTTCATCTTAAAACATCTGACGCACGTGTTTTTTCATTTGCAGCACCGACCCTGTGGAATTCTCTACCTCGTCAGTTAAGAGAATGCCTGACCATCACAAATTTTAAATCAATGTTGAAAACATATTTGTTTTCATTAGCCTTCCCTGATTAATTGAATTGGACTGTGTTGATTTTAATACATGTATATTCTGTTTTAATGTATTTATAATCTGTGAAGTGCCTTGGTTTTGAAAGGCACTATAAAAATAAAGACTGATTTGATTTGATTTGTCCCTGTTATCTGGCTGTGCTTCCTGGAGCAGATGATAGATCCTGCCAGCCATATCCTTCCCCTCTCTTACAAATAGGTGACTCTCCCACTGTGCTAAATTCACCTCCAAGCACTGGTTGGGTGAGCTCCCTTCCTACCTCACCTCTTCCTTTATAACAACCCCCCCATCCTCCCATTCCCTTAGATCAACCGACTCCCACACCCTGGTAGTCCCCTGCAGATCCACCCTAATCGGCCAATCTGCTTACTCTCACAGCCATCCAAAAATTTGGAATTCACGCCTCCATCAAATCCAACACTCATTCTCTGCCTTCTCCATCAGCTCTGCCCTCAGTAATTACCTTGCTCCTAGCTGCTCCTACCATGTCCCTCATAATTCCCTCCTCTAAGCCCTGGAAAAAACCTACCCCTCTACCGTCACCTTCATTTTACCCTGTGCATCCCCTCCCCCCAAATTTCTAGGTCCCTTCCCCTTCTCCTCAAGTTGCTCCCCCTTACTGGCCTCCCTTGATCTCTCACAGGATGTGAGAGACCCCAAATGTTCTCCATGGGTACCTCTCCTACCCCCCCAAGAGCTTGTATCCCTCATCTACTCCCTTTCCCCCACCATCCCACCACCTCACCCCTCCGTCTACTTCCCCCTTTTCTTTCACATAAGTACTTGTTTACTTATTAGCCCAGCACTTATTATTGTTCACTCTTTCTACATGTTATGCGCAATGCTGTTTTAACACTGTTTGTAACACCTGCCTTACAACTGTATGTTAATGTTGATCTTGTAACTTGAATGTAACTTGAACATGACTCTTCCCCCTCTCCCCCACTTAACCCTTCCCTCTCCTTTCCCCCTTTTCTTTCATGTAAGCACTTATTTACTTATTGACCCTACTCTTATTATTGTCCACTGTTTCTGCTTATGATATGCAATGCTGTTGTAACACTGCTTGTAACAGCTGTCTTACAACTGTATGTTAATGTTGATCTTGTAACTTGAATGTCTGATGTTTCACTCCTATTGTACCCCATCCCCCCAGGTCACACTGGGAGACAAGCGACTTGCCACTTAGTGTGCCTTCCTGGTGAAACATGTCAAAATACATTCCCTTGGTCTTCCCGGCTTGTGCAACATTTCCAGCAATTGTCAATCTGGTGTCATCTGGTGTCATAAGTCTGGTCACCTTAAACTTCCAGATAGTATCCCAAATCTCTAGGTATCACCAGAATTCCTTCTTAGAGAGATGATATCTCTCCTAAAGTTGTTGGAAGGATTGCAGTACCTCAGTTCCCAGTAGCAGGAGATCTGCAATGGTTTGGATTCCCCTACTTTGCCAGGAGTGCCATGTCATAATTTCCCCCTGGATGTGGGGGTTACCCCATATTTGGGTATATCTGAATGGTGGTGCCCAGACAGTCCTAGGAGTGTGCATCAAAACCATACAGGAGTGCCATGTTTTCCTTGTCTCCCATAGGATTGGGGATGTTGCCTCCTTGGGGTGCCTGTCCGGGTATAGAAGTGTCCCCAGCCATGCAGTGCCTGCAATGTCTGTTTCCAGGGTAACCCATATCTCATATTGGTGAGACAGTTGATAAGGGAGTAAACCACCTTGTGGCTTGGGCTGCTCCATAGGCCAGGTAGTATCCCTGGAACCAAGGGGGGCCCAGTTTTCCCCTCATCCAGGGTGCACATAGCCTGGCCTTACTGAATCGAGGAGGTTTCCCCTCCCATAGAAAGGTGGCCACTAGTTTGTCCAGCGTCTGCAGCAATTCTGAGGGTAGTCTGACAGGCAAATTGTGAAATAGATAGGTGACTTTAGGGAGAGTAACCTCTGCAGCGATTCTACTTCACCCTTTAAAGACAGTTTTAGTTTTAGCCAATGCTGGATCTCCACCATTAGGTTAGTGATGAGAGGGCCATAATTAGCTTCTGCTAGGTTCCTCCAGTGGGCAGGTACTGTTATTCCTAGGTAAGAAAACCCTTGTGGGGCTCAAATCTGTGGGCTACCTTGCAGGCAGGCCTTTTCTGCAGGCTAGATTGAGTGGGGATAGGGTAGTCTTCTTCATTTTCTCCATAAGTCCTGAAAATTGGGCAAAGTCTTGGAGGATTCTAAGTACCGGGGGAGAGATTTTGCCAGATTGGATAGTGTTAGGAGGAGATCGTCGGTATAAGAGTTTACCAAATATTGTTTCCCCTGCACTTCAATACCCTGCACTTCCTGTGTCACCAAGAGCTTTCTGCCCAGTGGGTCCAGTGCCAAGAGGAACAATAATGATGAGAGCGGGCAGTCCTGATGGGGATCTCTCTTCAGCACAAAGGGGGGGATGTTACAGTTGGTGAGAATTTTGGCCATAGGAGAATTGTACCCGTTAGTTATCCTTTTCCAGAAGTAGGGGCCAAAGCAATAGGTTTTAAGTGCACAGTGGAGGTACCCCCACTCTACCGAGTTGAAGATTTTTCTGAAATTGACTGCCAGGGTGGCCATCAAAGTGGTGGAGTACAGGGTGAGCCAGTTTAGGTTTAGGATGGTTAGGATGTTGTCTGTCCCTGTCCTTCCCTTACTAACGCCTGCTTGCAAGTGATATATCAGGGATGGGAGTACTGATTCGAGCCTGTTAGCTAATACTTTCGTCATGATCTTTAAGGAAAGGATAGTGCAACACCTGGAATCCATAGGGGCACAGGATCCAAGACAGCATGGGTTTACAAAAGGAAGGTCCTGTCAAACTAATCTCATAGATTTCTTTGACTGGGTAACCAGAGTGGTGGACCAAGGGGAGCAGTTGATGTTGCCTACCTTGATTTCAGCAAAGCTTTTGACACTGTTCCACATAGAAGATTGATAAATAAGCTGGGTAGGCTCAGGGTGGGTCAGGATTGGTCAACTGGGTGGCAAACTGGTTGAGCAGAAAACAGAGAGTGGTGGTAAATGGTATACAGTCAAAAGAGATGCAAGTCACAAGTAGGGTACCTCAGGATCAGTCCTGGGGCCAGTCCTCTTCAACATCTTCATTAGTGACCTTGCAGATGGACTAGAGGGTAAGGCTTGTCTGTTTGCAGATGACACCAAGATCTGCAACAGAGTAGATGATCCAGATGGGGTGGCAGAATGAGAAGAGATCTGGATAAACTAGCAAATGGTCAGAAGAGTGGCAACTGGGATTTAATGCAAAGAAGTGCAAAATCATGCACATAGGGAAGAGAAACCTGAAGCCACCTATAGGCTGGGAGGAGTTGCTAGCAGTCACAAAGGAAGAAAGAGACTTGGGCATCATCATCACTGATGACCTGAAATCATCAAGCAGACCTCTAAAGCGGTAGGTAAGGCTAGGGAGGTGTTAGGAGTGTATTAGTAGGGGTATCACAAGTCGTAAGAGGTAATAATCCTCTTTACAAGATACTGTTAGGGCCTCACCTGGAGTACTGCGTGCAGTATTGGAGGCCACACCTTCACAAGGACATTAACCAAATTGAGGCAGTCCAGAGAAGGGCAACCAAAATGGTGCAGGGACTGCATCAGAAGACATATGAGGACAGATTAACAGAGCTCAATATGTATACCCTTGAGCAAAGGAGGGAGAGAGGTGATATGATCGAGGCATTCAAATACCTTAAGGGCATTAACAAGGTGAAAGAGTTTAACATGTTTAAATATAAGAAAAATAGCAGGACAAGAGGACACAGCATGAGATTAGAGGAGGGCCGATTAAGGGGGAATGTGAGGAAATTTTTTTTCACAGAAAGAGTGCTGGATGCATGGAATGGCTTACCACAAGAAGTGGTGGCTATGAATACAGTGCAGGGCTTCAAGCAGGTATGGGATAGGCATAAGGGAGCAATACAGATGACTATGAATAGATAGGCCACTGGCAGAGCATAGGCCGATGGCGCATTTATAAGGGAGAAAAAGAAATGGGCCGACTGTATGGGCCTTGCGGTCCTTATCTGCCGTCAACTTCTATGTCTCTATGTTTCTATCTTGGTACTGTATTCACAGAGATTAGGGAAATAGGCTGAAAGTTGGCACAATCCAGAGAGTCAGATGATTGCTTAGCTATTAGAGTAATGATCACCTCTTTGAGCATCAGGGGAAGTACACTTGATGTGTGTGCCTCCTGAAGTGCTGCCAGAAGTGGGGGGAGGGGGATCTCTTCCAAGAGAGTTTGATACAGTTCTGCTGTCATGCCATCAGCTCCTGGGGCTTTCCCCTTCAGCAGTTGTTTAAGAGCTTCCCTGAGTTCTTGGAGGGAAAGTGGTTCCTTCAGTTTCTATACCTCCTCAGGGCTTAAGTGGGGAAGTGAGATAGAGTTAAGGAAGCCTACCATGTTATGGGAAGGACTGGGACCCGCGTTGGGGATCTTGGAGGAGTTGAGAGCTTGATAAAATTGCCTCATAGTTTCATTGACCTCCAGGGATTTTGTAACTGTTTGTCCAGATTGTGAATGGAGCACATGGATCTGGGAATTGGCTTTTTGTTTCCTCAAGTGGAATGCTAGCAGCTTACTGCCCTTGTCATCTGATCCCCAGAATTTGTGTTTCATCCACATAAGTTGCCATTCAGCCTTATGCTGCGAGAGGATGTTTATTCTGTATTTTAGGCCAGTGATCACTGAGATTAAGCTACCGGAGAGAATAGGTGTACCCTTATATTGCCCTTCTAGGGTGCAGAGTTCTTGTTGCAGTTCACACAACTCTTCTCTCCATTTTTTGTTCTGGGAGGCATTATGAAATATGATGCAACCCTATAGGATGGCCTTCAACACCTCCCAGACCGTGCCCGCTTTAACTCCTCCAGTGGAATTGATTTGGAAAAAGGATTGGGCCTCTGCCTGGAGCCATTTACAGAATTCTTTATCCTTTAGGAGAAGGGGATTACATTGCCATCTAGGAGATGAAGGTTGGATCCCCGCTGGGAGATACGGCAGGGCAGTAGGGGTATGATCAGATATAACCATATTCTCTATAGTGACATTGTAGATGCCCTGAGCTGCCCTGACCTATCCATCAGCCAGTAATCGATATGGCTATGTGAGCTGTGGACTGCTGAGAAGAAGGTATAGTCCCTTCCTGTAGGACTGTCCCTGCACCGTGGGTCTAGCATGCCCCATTCTTTTTTCAGGGCATTCGAGGTGACTTTGGCTCTTGGGTGTATGTCATGGGTGGGCCGAGATTTATCAAGAAATGTATCAGACACCATATTAAAGTCTCCTCCCATAAATGTGGGAATGCTCTCATCTTCCGTTTTTGCCTCAGCCAATGCCAGACTGACTTGGGGGAAAGAAGTCCTGTTCATCAAGATTGGGTTCGTATATGTTCCCCAGCACTACTTTGCTTCCAGGAAATGAGAAACGGGCCACTACCTGTCTCACCTATCTGTCCATTTTCACCCACTCCTCCACCCTCAGGCAGGACCTATGTATCAGGATAGCTACCCCTTTTGACTTGGAAGATGCAGAGCTGTGTACAGTTTTCCCAGCCCAGCTCTTCCGTAACCAAAGGATCATCCTGGCAGTGAGGTGTGTCTCATGGAGCAGAACTGGCTGCACAACAGGACACAGAAGGTAATAGTGAATGGAACACATTCCGAATTAAGGGGGGTCACTAGTGGAGTACCTCAGGGCTCGGTACTGGGTCCAGTCCTCTTTAACATCTTTATAGGTGACATTGTAGAGGGTCTGGAGGGAAAGGTATGCCTCTCTGCAAATGACACAAAGATCTGTAACAGAGTTGATACAGAAGGGGGGGTAGAAAGGATAAGAAGGAACTTGGCAAGGTTGGAGAAATGGTTAGACATATGGCAACTTAGATTCAATGAAAAGAAGTGCAAAGTAATGCACCTGGGAAACAAAAACCCAGGAGAAGAGTACACAATAGCAGGGGAGGTATTAACAACAACAAAAATGGAAAGGGACCTGGGGGTAGTCATATCAGATGATCTAAAGGTTGGTAAGCAATGTAAGAAGTCAGTAAGGAGAGCCAGGGGGATACTGGGATGCATAGGAAGGGGCATCTGAAGTAGAAAAGGAAGTGGTTATCCTCTGTACAGACAGTTGGTGAGACCCCATCTGGAGTACTGTGTGCAGTTTGGAGACCTCATCTACGCAAGGACATAGACAGGATGGAAGCAGTCCAGGAGGGCAACTAAAATGGTGCAGAGTCTGCATCAGAAACCATATGAAGAGAGACTGATAGAGCTTAATATGTATACCCTTGATGAAAGGAGGGACGGGGGACATGATAGAAACGTTCAAGTACCTCAAGGGAATCAACAAAGTCCAGGAGGGTAGCATCTTTCAGAAAAAGAGATGTGTAAGAACAAGGGGGCACAATTTAAAGATAGAGGGGGGACAGCTCAGGGGTAATGTGAGGAATTTTTTTTTCACGGAGAGAGTGGTGGATGCATGGAACCACCTTCCTGGGGAGGTTGTTGGGTCTAAAACAGTGGGGGAATTCAAACATGCATGGGACAGACATAAGGCAATTGTAGTGGGGGGTGGCAGGAAGTAGGCTGTTGGTTAACTAGAATCTGCAGCTTATCCAGTAGGTAGGGAAATGGGCAGACTGGGTGGGCCCAGTGGTCCTTATCTACCGTCAAAGTCTATGTTTCTATTTTTCTATGTTAACTAAATCTGCCTTCAGAAATTTTAGATGTTGTAACACCTTGGATCTCTTAACTGGGTGGTTGAGGTCTTTCACATTCCATGAGACACATTTCCACCCCTGCTGTATGTTGTTGGACATTCTATCTGACTGTTAACACCTAGATCCACTTACCTCCCATGGGTGCTAACCTCTGTACTTGCCTCTAGTGCAGGTTGAGAAGAAAACCTTCAGCTGGAAGGGAGAGGGAGCAGAGTGACATGTAACAGCGACTGGTCGCAGATCGATTTAGGGTGGTGTCCTGAGTTCCTGTAAACAGTGCAAGAGCAAGAAACAGTATGAACCACTAATAGATGAGAACTATACACCAAACTATAATATACTGAATGCAGTAGTGTCAAACTTGGTCTACTTGAACCAGATGCAGTAAAAAACAATAACAATAAACACAGTTTATAACAACTTGAACCTGTATTTCAAGGGATTCTCTCAGTGGCATGCCCCCTTGCAACAAGGGAAAGGGGGGGTCAACCCACTGCTGTGAGTGCTACACCACCTTGGCAGTGCAGTATAGCATTGATTTAATGTGATTACACTGAGACCACTAGAGGTGATGCACAAAGGAGTAAGGGGTTCAAAAAGACCTACTCTGGCTGTGTCACCCTAGTGCCAACTGTGGAGGTTAAGTACTTCCTGAAAAGAAAATACCCATCCTTCCCCTGACCTTATTCTTCAGGTTGTAAGGTGTCATGTGGAGGGGTGAAGCCTGTTGTGAGCCATTTGAGGAGAGTTTAGATCAAATAATACATACACTACCAACCCTTGCAGCTGCTGAAGAAATTTCTCACCATGAAGTGGAGTGCATCATGTAGCGTGTATCTGGAAATTCAAGTAACAAAGGATCCTGCAAAACTCTTTGAAGCTATTTTTACTATGTTAACAATGAAGGAGCAACATGATTTAAAAATGTGGTCTCTGATACATTACTTGCTATTTTACGGAATTGAATGTCTCACTATGAATGTACTACTCAGTTACTTTATTTATTCCAGTGTGTACCAGTGATGATCTCCAGGTGGCAGTTTCTAGTGTGACAGAAATCCTTTTTGTGACATATCAGGGTAGGTTAATTCCACAGGATAATCTCCAAACTATTGCAACAGGGGAAGTCTGGTGGCATAAGTGATATTCCAGATCAGGAACTATACTTCTATGCCTCACATATCCAAACAGTGTTGCTGTGGTCTGTGCCTTCATATAGGGCTAAGTGGAAACTGACAGAACAGGTGGAATATGTTTATCCCCCCCCCGGGAGCTAGGGCAATTGGATTGGGGTACAGGATGGTGACTTAGAACATATCACTAATAGCAGTCAGGACCACATTGGAGGTGGGCTACAGCACGTGGGATAGATTGTCTATATGGGTCCACATTTATGGTCCCACAGGTGGCTGTCCTGGGACACTGCCTTACCACCGGTAGCCATAGATGTGAGGCCAAGGCAATGAGTACAATGAGGATTTATGCAGTCCATGTCACTTTCTCTAACAGGGGGCAGCATTGGAGCTACATACACATAAACAGGCCCTAAATTTAAATAACTCAGATTTTTTCAGATATCTTCTGGTGAGTACACACATTTAACTGCAGAAAAGGACATTGCAGCCCTCAACATAGGTGGGCCATTTACTTACATAGATACTAACGGCAGATAGGGGCATTTGGCCAACCTAGTCTGCCCAATTGCACATGTAATTTTGCCTCTTCAAGCTTCTCTTGAACTGGGTTGTCCTCTTCCCCCAGCTGCCAGGATTCCTGATATCTATCCCATGCATTCTTGAATCTCATAATTGTTTCAGCCCCCACCACCTCCTCTGGCAGGGCATTCCACTTGTCCATCACCTTTCCATGAAGAAATACTTCCTCATGTTACCTCTGAACCTCCTTCCCTCCCTCCAATTTCATCCCATGACCTCTAGTCCTTTAACATCTCTTCCCCTGAAAAATAGTGTTTTCCTGCACCTTGTTCCTCCCTGTGAGGTACTTGTATGTCTCTATCATATCCCCCCCACCAAGGAGTGCATATTTAAGTCCTTCAGCTTGTACTTGTAGAACTTGTGATGCAAACCCTGTGTCATCTTGGTTGCCCTCTTCTGAACTGTCTCCACCCTGTCTATATCCTTACGTAGGTAAGGCCTCCAGAACTGGACACGGTACTTCAGGTGTGGCCTCACTAATGTCTTGTACAGTGAAATTATGACCTCAGTTTTCCTGCTGGTGATGCCCCTGCCTATGCATCCCAGCATCCTATTTGCATTACCCGCTGCCTTGTTACACTGACTCCCAGCCCTTAGGTCATCAGAGATGATAACCCTAAGTCCCTTTCCTGCTTAGAGCATGCTATACCACCCCCAGCGGTTCCAGAGATTTTATGCCCCATGTGCATTATTCTGCACTTTTTTGCATTAGATTTCAACTGCCACATCCTTGACCATTCCTCAAGCTTCTGCAGGTGTCTCCTCATTCTATCCACTCCCTCTGGTGTGTCCACTCTGTTACAGAGCTTTGTGTCATCAGCAAACAGAGAAATTCTCCCTTCTCTGTTACCCGTAATGTCACTGATAAAGATGTGGAAGAGGACCAGACCCAGTGCTGATCCCTGTGGCACTCCACTGGTCACCCTTCCCTCTGTGGAGTGACAGCAATTTACTGCCACCGTCTGTGTCCTGCCATCCAGCCAATTCCCCACCCACCACACTACTGTCCTACCCATACCAATATTGCCCAGCTTGTTTAATAGCCTCCTATGGGGCACAGTGTCAAAGGCCTTACTGAAGTTCAGATAAGCAACATCCACTGCCTCACCAATTGCTCTCCCTTGTCATGCAGTCAAAACATTCAATGAAGTTAGTCTAGCATGACCTCACCCCAGTAAAACCTTACTGCCTTGAGTCCTGTAGACCATTGGCCACAAGGTGTTCCATTAACCTCTCCTTCAGTAGTGCTTCCATAATCTTCCTCACTACTGAGGTGAGGCTGACTGGTCTATAGTTTCCCACTTTCCTTCTGTTCCTGCTCTTGTATAAGAGGACAACACCAGCTGTTCTCCAGTCTTTGGGAACCTCACCTGTTTCCAGTGATTAGCTAAACAGGATCGCCAAAGGTTCAGTCTCCACTTCTCCAAACTCCCTCAGCACTCAAAGGTGCCCCCCATCTGGGCCCTCCAGGTGGATCCCCAGTCACCAATGACTCTGAAACCTTCCTCGCTGCAACAGTTCATCAACCATGTGTTAACGTTTCTGGTGTGGGCACCCCTGCACTTGCCCATGCCTCTCACAGGTAATACTTCTGGAAAAGTAATGGAAGTAGCTACTTGCTTGAGACCCCTCCCCAATCTTCTAAACTCCTCTTGAACTGCTTTAAATTCCCCATTTGCCAGGTCATTAGTTCCTAGATGGATAATGACATACAGCTTTCCCTCCCATCCTACCTTCCTGGCGATCTCCAGGATCCTCATCCCATCCTTCCATGCCATGGCACCTGGTAGGCACCTCACCTCCCTGTACTACCCCGCTCCTGTTCCTAGCTAAATCCCCTTCACAATAGAGTCTCCACTAGGATTTGCTTCCTCCTCCTCTGGGGTCCACTGCTCTCCCCTCTGAAATCACCTTCCTGGTTGACCTCCACATCTGTCCTTTCCACAACTGTGGGTGCCTTGGACTGGCTGCCCCATTTGCCAGTGTGGCATATGAGTTATGTAGTGGAATAGGTATTGGGATGCATTTCTGCCCAACAGTTCTAACCCTTCCTGAGCCCACTGTCATCCTGGTGCTCTTCTTACTTGGCATCCTTTGAGGCAGAAGCTTTGGACTAGGTGGTCTATGGATGGGGTTGAAGATACACGTGAACCAGTTTACCTCTGCTCTGAGTCTGGCAACCTCTTCCTTCAGTACAGAGAGGTGCCTGCAGATAGGGCAGCACTTCAGCATTCCGAAGGTCTGCCCGAATATGGCTGCCCTGCACCCATTGCATTGCACCACTCCCCACATGATGCTACACTAACTGTGCTATTTATCTAGCTGTCTGCTTCTCTACCTCTCCTCCTAGGTCCCTTTTGTTTGTTGCCTAGCAGTTTTCTAGCTAGATCCCTTTTCTAAGTTATTTAGTAGTCCCCCTTTTAAATTTGTTTATTGTTACTGTTGTCTGTACTGCTCCCCTTGCTCCTTACTGTTGTCTGTACTGCTCTGCTTGCTCTGCTTCTATGTCCCTATAGTTTATTGCCTAGTAGTTTTGTAACTTGACCCTTTTTCTAAGTCATTTAGTAGTCCCCCTTTTAAATTTGTTTATTGTTACTGTTGTCTGCACTGCTCCTCTTGCTCTCCTTACTGTGCCTTGACCCCTTTTATTCAGTTATTTATTTGACACCCCTTTTAAAAAAAATGTTCTTTTTCTTTTTTTTGTTCCCATATTGTGGCTTTAGTTTATGTGTTACTGGGACACTGCCCCCTACCTGGAATAGGCAGGAAGTGATTGCTGTGCAGTACCTGTAAGAGATATCAGACCCATGCCCTATATAAGGAGGATGAGTCCTGGGGTGGGTGTGTTGAGGGGTGGGTGGGTGGGATTACCCTGGATTGGAGAAAACAATCAGCCAAGGACCACTCACTCTTCCTGAGTCTAGATTACCTCCCTGGCAAATAAATGTTTCACTAAGTAAAGAACAATCTCAAAAACAGTGAACCAATGCACTTACTTCTACCTACTTCTACAGGCCCCTGAATTATGAACTGCATTCAATGTACTCAAGTAAATCAACTCCTTGCTTAAGGCAATTGGTAGCTGTTCTCCCGCTCAGCTCCTGCAGACAAACCCACAGTTAACTCCTGTTATTAATCCCCAGTCCCCTCAAGCCTCCTTCAGCTCCTCCCCTTATCAGACACCTATTTCACAAAGTTTAAGTAACAGCTCTAGTCACAAATGACTGCAAATATTCTCCCAGTTAGATTGCCTCCTTTAGCAAATGATAGTTTCACTAAGTAAAGAACAAACTCAAAAACAGTGAACCAAAACACTTACTACTAACTACTTCCACAGGCCCCTGAATTATGAACTGAATTCAGTGTACTCAAGTAAATCAACTCCTTGCTTTAAGGCAGCTGGTAGCTGTTCTTCCTCTCAGCTCCACTTGGTATGCACACTACAAGACATCTTAGAGGATAAGGTTACCATGGGACAGACATTTGCCCTCTATAAGGGATTCAGTGAGTTACCCCAAAGGCAGGCAAACATGATAAAGCAGGCTCAAGAGCAGGAGAATGGTCTGTCTTTGATGGAACAGGAGTTATCCTTGAATTTCCACTTCTCTTGTCAGGTCGCATATTTCCCACTGTGGGAAGGGCACAGCTGGAATGTGAAATCTCACTTCTTTCATACACTGGTGATGCAGGGTAAATGGAGGACTAGGATTACTCAGTGGTGCTGGGAGGCAGTGTGCAGAAAATAGGTCCCATCACTCACACACATTCTGGTCATGCCCCAAAACTATCCACATTCTAGGAAGAAGAGTGTGGGGCTCTGAAAAAAAAAGACATATTTGGGTATGATACCCTACCCTCTATATAGAACAGGCAGCCCTGGGGTAGTCCCAGAGGAACTAAGAGGGAAAGAGTCAATTTACTTGTGGCAAGTGCTACTGATAGTTTTCCAGAAAGCCATAACCCATAGATGGCTCTTGAAAGAGACCCCCTTCTTGCAAAACTGGATATAAGTGGTAGGGGAAATTCAAAAAATTGAACGCATGATGATACTTGTGAATCAATGATCTCATAGCTTTTTTTCTAAATGGCTGACATGAGTGCTTTACATGGGGGAAGTAACCCAAAGTTTAACCATGAGATGCCAGGAGACAGAAGGCGGGGGTGGGGGGTAAGATATGTGTGGACCATATGCCATGAAATAAACTTGGAATTGGCACCCAAGTGCTTTAAGCACAGTGCTGTGATAGACATATGACACAGAATCTGAGGGGCTCCTATAATAAAAACTTGTTGATTGATACCTGTTTATAATTTCTTTTAATGCATGTACTCCACTACAAGGATGTCTAATGTAATTCTGGATGTCAGTGATTGTTTGTTATGTACCAATACCTGCACAATGGGTTAATAAAGATGAATAAAAAGACAACAGGGGTGGAGCTAAAATACAGCTATGAGCCACTGTATTAGAATTTTGTCAGTTAATTCCTAAAAAATCTACTCTAACCTATAGTCATGTACTGTACCAGTAGGATATTAGTTCCTTAGTATAGCAGCAAGAAGGGGTCTGTCTGACAAAAAACTGAAACCAATTCTGGGCTGCATGGTAAAAATAATTTATTGTACTTACATAAACGGCACACTCTACTCTCAAGTCAAAGTCTCACACATTGCTCTATGTGCCTTTTCAAGGCATGACAGTACAAGAACAAGCACTCCATGAAATATCCCATACTGAGATCAAAGTGCAAATTACAGTTTGTTGGATCATAGTTGGAGCACTTTTTTGTGAAGGGGAACAACCATATTTTATATCCATAAATTTAGGAATTGTTTAAAAATAAAAATAATAGTAAAACATGTTTGTTAGTATTAGAATCCAAAAAGTTGTATTGGAAAGATTATTCCCTGCATTAATCTTATTGATTTTAAGTGCTTTAGACTGTTGCATTAAATACCTGATCTTCAGCGATGTGAGACCATTCAGAGATAATGATGCACTTCTTCTTTTGTTAAATGGCAGGAGGGTTTTTTTTGTTAGTTGGTAATAAAAGTGGCATAAGGACCTTAAGAAAGATTTAGTGTTCAGCATCTAGCATGCAGACAAGGAGAAAGAGAGAGAGAGTTTTTCTCTGAACAGTGCTGTAAGCAATAAATTCCATAATGTAGGTGTATGGCACCATCTGTATACCTTTTAGAAATCTTGCGTCAGCAAAAACATTTATCACAGCTGGTTAATGAATTAATGCAATAAAACAGCATATTTCCCAAAATAGGAAATATTAAGAGTTCAATTTAATTCATCTTCTCAGGCAAACAAACAGGAATGCCAGCTCTGAGGATCCTCCTGGCTACTTCAGTTTTTTCGGCTGACTGCTGGATCTACTAAGCAGCAGGCTCTTCTTCATCACTTCTTCACTTCTCAAACAGCTTACTAACCCAGAAGTGGGTGACTGAGCACACAGCATCAAACAAGAAGCTCAGAAATACAAAAGCTAAGATGGCATGCTGTTTGTAAAAAAAAATTGAAAAGCTTAATCTTCGAGCCTTTTCTGACATGATCCCCACAGCATAATTTGCTTACAATTGTCAGGCAAAGCTGCCAGTGGTGATCTGCCTCAAGAAGTAGTAGATTCAGTATCTGTGCACCACACATTCTTTTAGTAGTGGCAATGGCAAAGAAAAAATATTTCTGAAATATGCCATCTAGCAGTGAAAATGTCTTATCTGCAGGCTTATCTGGAGCAGTCAAATTATAAAATGATTTGTATGCCCCACCAATATTAGACATAACAAGATGGGTATCTTTTTGATTTCATTAACTTTGTTCATGGGGAAATATTGCTCCAGCCTCTCCTCATAGGAAAGCCAGTCCTCTACTGCATTGTCAAATGCATCCATGTTCCAGTGTAATCTATCATCCTGATAATTTGGCCTCAGAAAGTTATCTGTGGTGCACAGTGCCTTTAAACAGTAATGCAATTAAAAATGTTTTTCTAACAAACTAGTTCCTGCTACAAGCAATAAAGTGAACCATATTTATTTCTTCTCTTGCTGCTTTTTACTCTGAATATGTTATGCATCTCAATCACCTAATGTATGTAATCAATTACTGTGTACTTGTACACTACGTATATTATTTGATTTGTGTCTGTAAATCGTGTATATTTCTCTCCTACTGCCTGTAACTAATTCTGGGTCTCCCCTGAAAAAGGGACTGTCTTGTCTCAGTGGGCCCATCTGGTCATCAAAATTTAAATAAATAAATAAATAAATAAATAAGTTAAGCATGCCTGTCAAAATCTACTTTTCTGGAGGTTTTTTTTTAACCCTATCCCTTGCCAGGTCTACAATGTTTTTTCTAAGCCAAATGTGCCAGCCTTCTTTTCTCTTGAGAAAAAAACTAAACCAACACATTTATAAATAAACTCCAGTTTGGTGGAACTAGAACATTGTATTGCTAAATAAAACAGAAGGATCCATGGAACCTTTTATAGTGAAAAAGGTAGGGTGAAATACTTTGCCCAATTTCATTGCACAGTTGCTTTAAATTTCCCTGGAATGTGCTCAGTTGCCCTACTGATTTGGTGATCCAGCTGCTATTTAGCCTATAGGGACTACATGGTGCTGTTGCCCTGCCAATTTTGGTATTTCATCTGCTATTTTACTACCCAGTGACTATAAGATTCTGCAGTGTTATGTGACACTCTAGCCTATCTAGCCCTCTAAAGACAATATTACAGTTCAGTACAGCTTCCCACAATGGTTCATGCAACTGTTATCTCTAGCTTCCCATTCTGTTATTGCTAGAGTCAGCAGTTTTAGAGGAGAATTTTCTTTAGCAGTAATTAAGTTACTTATACAGTAATTTATTTCTTTATTTGATTTTTGTTGATCAGGAAAGGAGGACTAGGATATTTTGTCTATTTTCAACCTTGTCCCTGGGGAAGGGGGATACAGGTGGAAGCCAACTGACATTGAACCATATTTAGATGGTGGTATTTGTTTAGTGAATGGGGAAAATTTGGCTGGGACACTGAGGAAATTCCCCTACTCTTTTCAAGAAATGCCATGGGATCTTTAACATCCACCTGAATAACCATCAGAACAACCATCAGAACAGGCATATAGGACCTCAGTTTAATGTCTCATCTGCAAGATGGTACCTCAAGAGTGCAGCACCCCCCCCATGCCGCATTACAGTGTTAGTACTGGGATTAAGCCCAAAGTCCTGGTGTGTGGATGGAACCCACATCCTTCTGATCTTCCAGCCTCATAGGCAAGTGTGCACCCTGTTGAGCCACTGAAACTGCTGTAGCTCTCTGAGGGTAGTACTACAGAACTTTTACATTTATTTTGCATTTTTCTCTAGGTGACTATGTCATGCCTTGTAGTACTTCATTTATTAGAGGTGTTGCATGTATCAGGATCATACACTGAGCTGTTTGTATTTATAGACAGATCCTGACCAATTCCTGGTACACTTGTGTTTCTACTAAAGGTAACTTAGTTGATACCATCATGTAACAAATGGCAGGATGTTCTATTAGAACCAGATTGCACATACATGGTAAATCATATTTAACACATTCGAAAGCAGGCATCAACTTCTATAGATATTGCTTGTCATAAGGTTTTGTTTCTTTGTCAAGTATATTGGTTTTTGTGACAGACATACCCGTTTGTTTGAATAGCATACTGTTTTTTTTTTATAACTTTGTGTATGATATACAGTATATATATTTGTGCTGGAAATGTATTGGGTTGAATTAAAATTTTATTGGGTTCCATATGCAATATAATTATTTACACAAAATTTATGCTGGTTCTTGTACAGTAAATCATATTGGTTTGTATTTCAACAACATTGTTTTTGAAGCAAGTACTGTATAATGATTCTTGTGTGAGCTGCATTGCTCTAACTGGTTTGTTTGCAAACTATCTGTTTGACCTGTGTGAAACATATTGACTTGTGTATCAATATATATTGGTGTGTGTAATAAGTACTGTATATTAGCATGGCTTAAAGTGTGCTGGGTTTGGCAGGGTCTCAGACATGGCAAAACAATTTTGAGGGTATAAGGGGGGTCTCACAGGGTCTCAAAGCACAACCTTTACACCATATTTGTTTCCCCTTACCAGGACTTCAAGAGTGCAGCATGACCCTTAGTTCTGTTGTCCCTCAATTTCCTACAGTATCTTCATGTTTGTGCCTGCCTTTTGACTTATTACTGAAAAATAGATAATAATGAAATGGTAGTTCCACACTATGAAAAAAGGGCTTCCACAGTAGTAGTCCATCCATCTTTTTATAATTATGACCCTTATAGATCCAACAGTTTTTCTTGAACACTTTTCACTCTGCATATGGGTTTGCATTAAGACAAACTTGGTCTGGCTTGCATGAGTCATGTTGGTTTGTACATAAACTATATTGGTCTGTGTATGAAATATATGAGTATATAAACTGGAGTATATTGACTTGTTTGAGAATACAATTGGTTCGTTGTGTGTGTGGCATATTGGATTGTATGTGTCTGAGTTATGTATGAAATAAACCATGCCAGGGTATGTAATTGTGGGTCAATAATTATATACCTCAAGTGTGTCTTTAAACACACAAGACAAAAGTGCAATTACTGACAGTAATTACACATCCCAGAAGCATCTTATTACCCTAATAACATGGGTTTAATGACATTTTTTTTCATTTTTAATAAGAACATCTTTTTTTTCTCTATGAAATATGAACAGAAGGTAAAAGAATAGTTCCAGTTGAGTTGTACTGACAATGTAGCTAAACTTATGCACAGGCAAAACAAGAACAGTAGTGTAATTACTGCATTCCCTGATTATTGCACTTGTCTACTTGTATTTTAGTTACTCAGGTGACATGAATCATATTAAGAATCATACTAAGAAAAGTGAGAACCAGAGAAGGCACTTGGCCCATCTTTCGATCTTGCTCACCAAATTATCCCATAGATAGTTCCATTAATAAGAATTTACCAAGGGTGTTTCTAAATTCATCATTATTCCTGCTTATAATGACTTGTTCTGGTAGTCTATTCCATTATCGAATAACTACTTGTGTGAAAAAAACACCATCTAACTGCAGTTTTGAATGTCTTTTCTTCCAATTGCAGTGGGTGTCCAGGGGTATTAATGGTAGAGTATTTAAAACTTAAATTTAATTCAGACATCAAATTAGGGTCTTGTATAGTATCATAGAACATTAGTAAATCTCCTCTTAATCTTCTAGTTTATAGGGGCCTTAAATTCAATGAATAAAGTTGAGACTGATAAGACTGATTATGAAGTCCTTTGATAAATTTTGTAGCTTTCTGTTGCACTTTTTCTATTTTCTGATTATATCTTTCAGCAGAAGGATTCCAAAGTTGACTTACATAGTCTAGGTGCAGTTGTACATACTGTAGGCTCAATCGATTGGTAAGAATATTTCAGGTTCCCTACTTGTGATATTTTCTTAATCGGCCATAGGATATTGTTTGATTTAGAAATTACTTGATCAGAAAAAGACAGGCAGGGTTTTAAGATCAAACTTAAATTTCTTGCTGTCATTCCCAAGATTTCTACATCAATAGGAGAGCAGTCTTTCCCAGTATACACTCCTAAATGTTGGAATAACTTGCCACTTACATGGCACAATACAGAAAGTCATATGGTTTTTAAATTACATTTAAAATCATATTCGTTAGAACAGTCACAATATATCTTATTTTAATCATCCATAACTGTTGTCAACTTTTATTGATATATATATATATACTTTGTATAAATGCGCATTTTCTTTGTTATTTGTATGATGTAATATATGTTGGTAATTTGTATAATCTAAGCTGCAATTTTTGCTGCTCTGTGTCATTCCTGAAAAAAGGGATATTCCTCAGTGTACTTACCTGGTGAACAAAGTAAATAAAGTCTCAATTAAAGTGTACTACAGAAGCATAAAATACATTTGACTTAAGATTTAGTCTTACAAATTTCATGAACAATAATCCTCTAAAATGTCTTGAAAACAGTATAATGCATTACAGGAATAGTTAGTTAGTTAGCTAGTTAGTTAGTTTTTGTCTACCAGAAAAGAAGGGCTAAGCACCCTCTCAACTGCTTTAGTGTCCTTTTAGTATTGAGGGTCTCCAAACTTTCTGCAGAACTCCAAGTAGGGTATGATCCTTCAGAAAGCATCCATTCTTTTTTAGCAGAAAATGTTGGATGATTGTCAGATTGATCACTCTGCTGTCTTTCCTTTTTAGGGCAACAGTGGGCAAAACCCAGCAGACCTTTTGCTTTGAGAAAAAAGGACTCTGCATTCTTTCCAAATGAACAACATGTTGGACTTGCATCCTACTGGGTCATAATGTTGTATGCTTAATAACGTCCGGCATTATGAACGAACCCCGGACCTGTGCGCTCTCCATGTTGGACCCTTCCAGAGTTAGAATCCTAAGTGGGGTCTGGGGTACAGCCTCCATAATAGGTGTGTGGAGCTCCACAGATCAATAAAAATAAATAAATTCATAACGTGGTTGTCGCACGGCATTCTGCCATGCAACATTTTGACCCCGTACCAACTTGCATCACAGTCACCTCTGTGTCTGTGAAGCATCCACCCATGTTGTCCCTATTGGCACATCACTGCACTATTTCAGAGTGCCAGCTGTCATGGCATAACACCGCACACTCTGTCATGTCCAAGATGGCCACTGTACTCTACTACACATGTGCTAGCAGTTGTGCATGTGCAATGGCACGCGGCGGCCATCTTGGTCATGGCAGAGTGGGCCGTGTTCTGCAGTGACTGCCTATTGTATTTATTTATTTATTTTTTTATATTATAAAAATACCCCCCACCTGACCCTCCCTGTCAGCATCCACCACCCCACACCCCCCAGAAACATAACTGTGACACTGAGGTTCCCAATCCTCCATTGTCATGATCAGAGACCATCAGTCTTTTTTGTGACACTAGGGTGCCCAATCCCACAGTGTTGCAATCATGTATCGTTGGTCTTTTTGTTGTGTTTTTTTTTACCTGTAAAAAAAACAGTCTATCAATGTCTTCCCCCACAAAAATGTGACACTGGGGGATCATGGGTCTCTTTTTTTTTTCCACCTGTAAAAAAAATGCTCCACCCATGTCTTTTGCGGCAACTCCTTAACCCACACCCAACCATCCCCCTCATTGTCCACCACCCCACACCTCCCAAAGCCCTTACTTACCCATTGGGGGTCCAATGCCATAATCCTTTCTGGACCATAGACATGTCTTAACTCTTCAAAGTTGATCTGCAAACTGAAGACATAGGTATGCAGTTCAATGAATTTCAATGGGGTTTTAAACTTAGTGCAATAACTTTGGCATTTTTACATATTTGTGTCCCAGATTTTCAACATGCCTTCTTTGGGACCCCACCTTATGAACAATGTCACTGTTATTAGGCAGACCTGTCCCAAATGGTGATTTTGTGATCCCTGAGAGAAATCACCTTTCAGGCAGGAGTTGAACATTTTCTCTGTCTTGGTCAT
Organism: Neoceratodus forsteri; assembly: GCA_016271365.2. Classification (NCBI taxonomy): domain Eukaryota; kingdom Metazoa; phylum Chordata; order Ceratodontiformes; family Ceratodontidae; genus Neoceratodus; species Neoceratodus forsteri. Next base: position 1,785,176,285 of record CM057450.1, read on the forward strand.
GAGGTGGGGTTGTAAGAAGTCTATGTTGAAAATTTGGTGTGCAAATATTGAAAAACAACAAAGTTTTACAATGAATTTTGCAAATGCAAGCTCATAACTTTGGTACTTTTCAATATTTTTACCTCAAATTTACAACATAGCCATATCTTTACAGCACCTCATGACTGTGATAGCTGTCATTTTCCTAATCCTGTTCAAAATGTGTTTTTTTACAACCTGAAAGGTGATTTTACAGTCCCTGTGCAAAATCACCTCTTGGACACCAGTTGAAAATATTCTCTGCCGTTGTTCATGAGGTGGGGTCATAAGAAGGCTATGTTGAAAATTTGGTGCAAAAATATTTAAAAAACAACCAGGTTATGAGCCCACATAGAATTTTGTGAACATAGACTCATAACTTTCAATATTTATTACCCCAAATTTACAACATACAGTAGCTATATCTTTACAGCACCAAATGAATACTCCCCAGCTGTCATTTTTCAAATTCAGGCCACTATGTTTTTTACATCCTAAAGGGTGATTTCATAGTCCCTGCATGAAATCATCTTTTGGCCAGGAATTGAATATTTTCTCTGTACTTTTTCATGAGGTGGGGTCATAAGAAGGCTATGTTGGAAATTGGGTGTAAAAACATTAAAAAACAAAAAAAATATTATGAGCCTATGTTAATTTTTGTGAATGCAGGCTTGTAAGTTCCATAATAGTCAATATTTTTACCAAAAATTTTCAACACAACCATTTCTTTTCAGCACCTTATGAATGTGACAGCTTTCATTTTTCAACTCCTTACCAAAATGTGTTTTTGCATACCGAAAGTTGATTTCACAGTCCCTGCACAAAATACCATTAAGCCAGGAGTTGAACATTTTGTCTTGCTGTCTTCATGAGGCAGGATCACAACAAGGCTATGTTGAAATGTTGGTGTAAAAATATTACAAAACAACATATCTATGAGCCTATGTTACAGTTTGCAAATGCATGCTTGTAACTTTAATAATTTACAATATTATTAACCCGAATTCCTCAGCTGTAGCCCTATCGGCTCTGACCAGAATTTGTTATTGTTTATTAAAGCATTTTGCACCTTCAGTATCCACTACGTGGTCTCCATTTGGGATTTTACATCACGCATGGCTTTTTTTATTTTACATGTCTTTGGCAGCTGTTTGTACCACAGCGTTACATTGAGCAGCTGTTTGCACATGAGGCTTGACCTGGGCCTTTTAAAGTTACAAGATAATATCACCTGCTCTGCTGGTAACCCACTTTTAAAGTGATTTTGTGATCTTTTACAGATGCCTTTTTCACATAGTATCTCATCGCCACCCATGCTTCAGGTGCTGAAGCTGCAATTTGCTATATAAAAAATCTGTTATAGACATTTTTATTTATGTTTTATCAGCACTGTGTTCTCCAATTTTCTGTGTGCAGTCACACCCCCAGAATGATGTCATGCAAGGGAACTGTCAATGTTTTACATACAGCACCAAGGAATTCTGGGTAAATTATCATGTTGATATAAATATTAGTTACTCTGAGGCGTAGTCACTTATTTTGGTGGTGGTGACTGCACCTGATATGTAGATGTCCATAGCAAGGAATTGTGGGTACAATCAGACATTGTTTTCCATTTCCCTTACTGTGAGGTGCAGTCTCAAATCTCGTAGTGACTTCAACAATAAAAACTCACATATGTTTATTTTCCAAACAAGGCATTGTGCATATAGTATCTAGCTGACAGGATTTCTATACTGAGAGATGCAGTCTCCTATGCCAGTAGTGTAAATGTCTGCAGTACCAAGACTGACCAACAGAGGCCTCTGTTTCAAAACAGTGCTTATAAACGTTGTTTCCCTTGCATGATGTCATGCATGGGGGTTGCAGCACTGAGAAAAAAAAAGGGGCGGGCTATGTAAATGAAGCAGAGCACAGAAATGAAATCATTTCATGGAACACAGCACTTTTTGGCAGTTTGAATGGTAGCAGATTGAATCACAACTCCTACAGGTTACTACAGGTTATTAATCCCATTTTCTATGGCAAAGTTCACAAGATCACTTTAATGCACCCCAGCAATCTGACAGTCCTCTTGATGGTGGCCACACACTGCTTGTCATGCTATTGCTCCATGTCTATTGTTTCCCCAGGTTATTTTTTTCCTGCTTTGTAGTCCTACCCCTGTTTATTTTTTCCTCCAAATGTCACTTATTGTTGCTTAATGCATGAAGGAGCTAAAAAGACTGAAGCCCAAATAGAGCTCCCTTAGATCAGGTTATAATATCTCATGTTTCCTCCTTCAGCTATATATCTATCCTAATTGTTTTTTAAACTTTCTCTATTGTCAATTATTATTATGTGTTGAGGGAGTCTGTTCCATAAATTGGCAACTCTTTGTATGTAGAAGTGTTTTTTTTGTTAGTTTTGAAATTTCTAACTCTGACTTGTAATGGCTGTCCCCTTGTAACAGAGTTTATGTTCTTATACTCTATATTTAGTTCATTTATCATGAGTGGATCATTCATAATTTCATAATGTATGAGAAGTTCTCCTTGCTTCCTTCTTGTTTCCAAACTGTGTAACCCAAAATGCTCCAACCTAGTTAAATATGTTTCAGTATGAATATTTTTTATGGATTTCATGTATCTGCACTGTACCCTTTCCAATCTGCCCACTTCCCTCCTCATGTACAGTATGGACACCAGACCTGACTACAATAATCCAATTGCAGTCTGACATAAGATAAATACAGTGGCATCACTGCATCCTCTGTCCTACTTTTTATATTTCTTTTTATAGCCCCAGTTGTTTTATTTGCCTTTGCAACCACAGTGGCAAAATGGTCCCTAAAATCCAGCTCACTATCAGTACACCCAGGTCTTTTTCTGTTCTTTTCGTTTGTAGGTTACAATTGTTTAAGACATATTTATTTTCTGGTTTCTGCCTCCCCACCTGTAGTACACAACATTTATCAGTGTTTAATGACATTCCCCAGTTTTGTGCCCAATTTACTATAGGGAATAGATCATCCTGTATGAGTGCACATTGAACTGTTGTTTTACATGTGCTACCTAATTTAACATCATCAGCATACTTGCCGATGTAGTTGTGTATGTTTTCATCCATGTCTGCTGTAAATAGCTGGAATATTACCAGACCCAACTCTGACACCTGGGGCACACTGCTGGTCACCCTATCCTCTGCTGTTAGGTACCCCTTTATCATGACCTTTTGTGATCTTCCATGTGTTCAGTTTTTTATCCATATGACAATATGTTTGTTGATACCATATCCCAACAGTTTCTCACTCACTGCCCAGTGGGGTACAGAATCAAATGCTTTACTGAAATGCAATAATATTACATCTTATGGGTCCTCTTTGTCCAGCTATTTACTCACATGTTCATAGAAACAAACCAAGTTCATTGTACATGAACGTCCTCATCTAAAGCCATGTTTATTTACATCAACCATTGGACTGTTTGCAATATGATTTGGTATATTATCTTTAATAATGGATTCTAGTATCATGCATGATACGGGGTTAAGCTTATAGGTCTGTAATTTAATATATTTTGTTTGTAACCCTTTTTGTGAATTGGTGTTATTTTAGCTAACTTCCAGTCACTGGGCACTTCTGTATTTAATGATTTCTCAAACATCATTTTAAAGAATGTAGAAATACTATTTTTCATTAGTTGTAACATTACCAATGTGATATTGTCTAGGCATGATGCACTATATGGTTTTAAATTTGTGATTTTTTGAATGATATCTTTGGTTGTGATTTCAAGCTTTCCTTGTTCGATATTTTTTTCATCATCCCAATGGTGTAACTGGGGCTATTATAAATTGAACAGAAGTATGTGTTAAAAATATTGGCCATGTCTACCGAGTCTGTGATCAAGGTGTTATTTTCTTATAATAACTGGCTTGTATTTTTTTACATAGACAAAGCTGGTTATAATTCTAGTGTTATAACCAGCTGGTTATAATGACATTCTCATAGAAACATAGAAACATAGAATTTGACGGCAGATAAGGACCGCTTGGTCCACCCAGTCTGCTCATTTCCCTACCTGATGGATAAGTTGCAGATCCTAGTTAACCAGCAGCCTACTTCTTCCTACCCCAACCCCCTAGAATTGCCTTATGACTGTCCCATGCATGCTTGAATTCCACCACTGTTTTTGACTCCACAACCTCCTCTGGAAGGCCGTTCCATACATCCACAACCCTCTCTGTCCACAGCAGCACACAATAAAATTAATCAGCAAGAGCCACATACCTAAGTAAAAAGCTTCTCGCTTAAACACAAGTCGCCAGCTCACACTACCACTTCTGTGTTGCTGACATGATGACAAACGTCCTGTTAAAAAAAAAAAAAAAAACCACAACTGAATCCCAGAAAGGTAAAACTAAACGATAATTGCTATATAAACATGGAAGCTAGTTTTCAACTATTTGACACTTCAGTAAGACAACAGTTTATTGATGAGCAGCAAAATCGAAACACTTTCCATAAAACAGAAAGTGATTTATGACTTTTCAAGGCATACCTTCAAGAAACAGGGGCAAACATTGAATTTTTAACCCTTACCCCACAAGACCTGGACACAACAATAGCTAATTTCATATTTTGTCTTAAAAGACAAAACGGCTCTGACTATGAGCCAGGAACAATCCATGGAATTGCAGCAAGCATTGACCGCCACCTAGTCGCAAACAAGTACCCCCACAGCATATTCAAAGGAACAGCAACAGAGTTCGTTGAAACAAGAAAAAACATTTTGGCCAAACTAAAGCAGCTAAAGAAATTAGGAAAAGGCAACAGACCACTAAAAGATGCCCCATTAACAGAACAAGACATAGAGCTATTGTACACATCTCAAACTTTGACTCTAGAGAACCCCAGTGGCCTGCTCAACCTCTTGTTCTTTAACACAGGCCTACAGTTCATACTCAGAACTAAAGAACAATATGACTTAACATGGGGAGACATAAAAGAAGGCTCAGATACACAGGGCAAAACCTATATAGAGTATAATGAAAGAAAAACAAAGACAAGAACAGGGGATAACCCCTGAGATGTTCATCCAATAAAGCCAAAAATCTACCAAGACAAATCCAGGCCAGACAGAGATGCAATAACAGCATATCAAATCTACAAAAAAAAAAAAATAGACCACCACAAATGTTGCACAAAGATGTGCCATTCTATCTTACTCTGAATATAAACAAAAAGGTAGATTCTCTGTGGTACAGAAACATGCCTATAGGTCTCGACAAACTCTGCAGCATGATGCAAAAAATGAAGTTAGAAGCAGGAATCTCAGAAAGCAAAAGGATTACAAACCATTCCACACATAAAACTACCATCCAAAGATTGGTTGACTACAGTGTACCCCCTACTGAAGTGCAGCAAATCTCAGGCCACAAAAATATCCAATCGATTAACAACTACTCAGTACTTTCTGAGAATAAACAATGAAAACTAACTGAACTTCTCAGTCTTAATGCACCAGATAATGAACAACCATTGTCCTCTACTTCAGCTTCCAAAGCACAGCTCTCCGAAAAAGACACGGCGATCCCCAACAACCAGCATGATCAAGCCTCATCAAACACTATGAAATCTGTGTTCGGGCCAAGCTGCATATTTCAACAGGGAGTATCTGTAAAAATCTACAACTATCAACCTCCACAAAAAAGATTCAGACCCCTGGTCCTTGAAGACAGTGAAGACAACAACTAAGGTACATTTTCCTCTACATACAGAAATAGCCAATGATCCCTAAATCATCCTAACATCACATTCTCTCCTCAGATACCACAAGAGCTCAGAAAAACAGGAGTATCACAATGAAAACAAGAAAACCAGCAAGCAACAGAAGAAAAGAGTTAATTTTAATATAAACATGTTAATATTAAGTAAATGTTATGAAACATAGAACGTTTTAAATGTTTCACTAACAAAGTTCTTATTTTTCTCATTCACAGAGATCAATCCTCAGCTGCACAAAGTGACCTGCAATGTGAGTAACATATTTCAATAAACTAAAAACAGTTTACAAAGTTATATATAAAATCTGTTACATTTGTTCCTAACTTTATTTGCAAAACTTCTAGAACTGACATTGTTACAAATGGTTAAATAAAAATGTTATCATTGAAATACTGTATCCTCTTTTCTATGTTAAATTCAACTTGCACTGGTAAAAAAATACAAGCCACTAATTATACAAAATAAAAGATGGGTAGGTAGCCAGTAATAAAACTCGAATTTTATACACACCTGAGAGGTGGGATGCCATAATAAACCCCTTGAGCTTCGCTCTCGGGGTTTATGTGGCATCCAACCCCTCAGGGGTGTATAAAATCCTCGTTATAACTGGCTACCCATCCATTATTCTCTATTTATTGCATTTAGTTCTGTATCTGTCTTTTTAAGTGAATTTATGTACCCATAAAACTGTTTGTTGTTGTTTATTTGCAGTTGCTGTGAGTTTTTTTCTCATAATTTTGTTTTGCTTTATTTTCTTTTTACAGTTTTTTGGAAGTGTTTTGAATCTTTCCCAGCTGTCATCAATATTTTGTTTTGCGGCTATACTGTATGTCTTATTGTTTCTTTTTATTGATTTCATTATACCCTTGTGGAGCCACATTGGTTTTATTCCTCTATTATTGTATTTCTTATCCCACCTTACATATTTATTTGTTATAGAGAGTATGTTTTTTTTTATAAAAAACAGCTTTCCTCCATAGTTTTGTCACATATGGTTGCACTCCAATTAATTTCCATTATCTCAGCATTTATTCTTTCAACATTGGCTTTTTTGTATTGGTTTATTTCTGTGCATCCTTTTTGATAGGAGTGATTATTTTCTACAGAGAAGGTTACACATACATGGCCACTATTACCTAAAGGAGTTTTTACTTTACATTCTATAGTATATATTATTTCTGTACTGACTACTAAATATAGCAGGTTTTCGACTCTCATTGGAACATTAACATGTTGTATCAGGTTATTATCAGGACAGATCTCTAAAAAGGCTATACTTTGTTTTGATATGACTTTCTTGTTTTTCCAATTTATATCTGGGTAATTAAAATCCCTAGCCAGTATGATATCTCCACTTTCCATGGCCTTTATTATTTCATCTAAGATTTCGTTATTTTGCTCTTCATAAGTTTCTGGTAGTCTGTACCATAGTCCTAGGATACAATCCTTAGCGGTGCCATTTTTTATTTGCAACCATAGCATCTCTGTGGTAGATGACTATTTTTTTATTTTTTATGAAATATCTATTGTTTGTATTGTTTTTGAAGCATAAATTGCAATACCGCCCCCTTTCTTACTCTTTCTACCTAACCTTATTATACAGTAACCCAGGATGTTTTTATTCCAGTCATCATTTTCAGTCCACCAGGTCTCTGTTAGCATAGCTATATCTATATCTTCTGAATAGAATATAGTCTTTAATTCTGCCATTTTGTTGTTAAGGTTCCTAGTATTGCTAAGTAAACACTTGATGAGTTTGTTCCTACAAGTTTTCACATTTGTTTTGTTAGGCATTTTACTAATGGTCTCTTCACCCAATTCCCCCTTCTGTATCAATTTAAATGGATGAACATAGAAACATAGAAACATAGACTTTGACGGCAGATAAGGACCGCTTGGCCCATCTAGTCTGCCCATTTCCCTACCCACAGGATAGGCCGTAGATCCTAGTTAACCAACAGCCTATTTCTTCCTACCCCCCACAAGAATTGCCTTATGTCTGTCCCATGCATTCTTGAATTCTCCCACAGTTTTAGACCCCACAACCTCCTCAGGAAGGCTGTTCCATGCATCAACTACCTCTCTGTAATCATACTTCCTCACATTGCCCCTGAACTGCCCTCCTTCTATCTTTAAATTGTGTCCCTTGTTCTTGCAAGTCTCTTTTCTGAAAGATGCTACCCTCTTGGACTTTGTTGATTCCACTGAGGTACTTAAAAGTTTCTATCATATCCCCCCTCTCCCTTCTTTCCTCAAGGGTATACATATTAAGCTACTTTAGTCTCTCCTCATACGGCTTCTCTTGCAGACCCTGCACCATTTTAGTTGCCCTCGTCTGGACTACCTTTATCCTGTCTATGTCCTTGAGGAGATGGGTCTCCAGAACTGGACACAGTACTCCAGATGGGGTCTCACCAACTGTCAGTACAGAGGGATAACAACTTCCTGTTTTCTGCTGCTGATGCCTCTCCCTATACATCCCAGTATACCCCCAGCCCTCCCTACTGCCTTCTCACATTGCTTGCTAACCTTAAGGTCATTTGATATGATTACTCCCAGGTTCCTTTCCTTTTTTGTTATTGTTACTACCTCCCCACCCATTGTGTATTCTTCCCCTGGGTTCTTGTTTCCCAGGTGCATTATTTTGCACTTCTTTGCATTGAATCCTAGCTGCCATACTTCTGACCATTCCTCCAACCTTGCCAAGTCCCTTTTCATCCTTTCCACGCCTCCTTGTGTATCAACCCTGTTGCAGATCTTTGTGTCATCTGCAAAAAGGCATACTTTTCCTTCCAGTCCCTCTGCAATGTCACTGATGAAGACATTAAAAAGGACTGGACCCAATCTGAACCCTGCGGTACCCCACTAGTAACCTCTCTTTCTTCAGAGTGGACTCCATTTACAATTACCTTCTGTGTCCTGTTGTGCAGCCAATGTTTTACCCAGGCTACCACCCTGGAACCCACTCCAGGCTGGTTAATTTGACTATTAATCTTTTGTGTGGGACTGTGTCAAATGCCTTGCTAAAAGTCTAGGTAGGCCATGTCCACAGCACCTCCCTGGTCTACTACTTTGGTCACCCAGTCAAAGAAATCTATTAGATTCATCTGACATGACCTTCCCGCTGTGAATCCATGCTGCCTTGGGTCCTGTGCTCCACTGGCCTCTAGGTACTCAACTATTCTTTCCTTCTGAAGTGACTCCATCACTTTCCCTACCACAGAGGTCAGACTGACAGGTCTGTAGTTTCCTGCCTCTGTCTTGGTCCCACTTTTGTGAAGGGGAATCACATCCGCCTTCCTCCAGTCCTCGGGCACACCATCCTCCCATGATTTATTAAAAAGAGTAGCCAGTGGTTTCACTAGTTCCTCCCTTAATTCTTTTAGAATTCTGGGGTGAATTCCATCAGGACCCATTGCTTTGTCCACCTTCAGTTTTAGGAGTTCTTGCAGAACCCTTTCTTCTGTGAAAGGACTGGGATCGACCCCTATCAAGAGTGCTTCTGTTAATTGGTTAGGCACTTCCTCCTCCTCTTTTGTAGTACTGAGCAGAAATATTCATTCAGTATCCCTGCTTTTTCACTGTCCCCCTCTGCCCATCCACCGTTCATTCTATTCAGTCTCACTATCCCTCCCTTTGTCTTTCTACGCTCGCTGATGTACCTATAAAATGTTTTATCCCCCTTCTTAACTGAGTTGGCTATCTTTTCCTCAGTTTGGGCCTTTGCTATTCTGACTTCCCTCCCTGCTTCCTTCTGCCTTAACTGGTTCAGACTCTCTGTCCTGCTCCTTCTGTGTTTCCTTATACTTCCGGAATGCTATCTTTTTCTTCCTGACTTTCACAGCCACCTCTTTTGAGAACCATAGTGGCTTTTTCTTTTGTTTTGATTTGTTTATTTGCTTCACACAAAGGCTTGTTGCCACTGAGATGGCAGTTTTGATGATTCCCCATTGTTGCTCCACTCCTCCTTCTAGCCTGTTTGCTAGTGCTTTTCTGAGGCACTCTCCCATCTTGCCAAAGCCAGCTCTCCTAAAGTCCAGTACCCTCACTTTTGTATGGCTTGACTCTGTAGCTGAGATTAATGTGAACCACACTGTTTGATGGTCACTTGTCCCCAGATGGCAACCCACTTCTAGATCTGAGATCCTCTCACTGCCCCCATTTGAGAGTACGAGGTCTAAGATTGCTCCCTCACGAGTGGGTTCTGAAACTAGCTGTCTAATGCCTGCCACCTGTAGGGCATCAAGAATGGCCCTGCTCTTGGATGTGGCTGCAGCAAATGTGCTCCAGTTAACATCTGGCATATTCAGGTCTCCCATCAATAGTATCTCCCCTTTCTCTGCCATTCTAAGAATGCCTTCTATCATAGCCTTGTACATTCCCTCCCCCTGACATGGGGGTCTGTACACAACCCCTGTGCAGATTGTGGTGCCCTTTCCAGTCTCCAAGGTGACCCACAGTGCCTCCTCTCCTCCCTGTTTACTCTTTAGTTCAGTTGCTTTTATCACTTCCTTTACATAGAGAGCTACGCCTCCCCCTCTTCTCCCCTGCCTGTCTCTCCTGTAGGTTATGTACCCTGGTATGTTAACATCCCAGTCATGGTTCTCTGTGTACCATATTTCTGTGACTGCTATGATATCCAGGCATCCCTCTTCCATCAAGGCCACCAGCTCAGGGAGCTTGTTGCCCAGACTCACGGGCATTGGTACTCATTACCCTCCATTTCCTGATGGCCTTACCCTTTGCCCCATCCCTGTCCTTCTTGCCTTTGTCACTTTCTTCATTTACCCTGCCCTTCTCCCTATCGACACCTCTATGTTGGTGTTTGCCGCACTTACTACCATGATTATTTGGGGGCTAGGATTTCCTGCTCCTTTCCAGTGCCTCCCCTTGGCTGGTTTAAGAGTTTGCCAATGAAGCATTTAAACCTATCACCTCAGGATCCTGGTTCCCTCCCCGGACAGATGCAGCCCATCATGCCAGTATAGGCTTGCATCACTCCAGGTGGACCCCAGTCCCCAATGAGCCAAATCCCTGAGCTCCACACCAGTTTTCAACCACTGATTGAATCCCATGGTGCAGAACACCCTAGCCTCTCCTATGCCATAGATGGGCAGCACCTCCGAGAAGGTTACCGTGCTTGCTACTTGACTAAGGCCCTTCCCCAATTCCACAAACTCTTCCTGCACTTTTCTAATCCCTTTCTTAGCCAGGTCATTTGTCCCTAGGTGGACAATGACATCCAGCTCCCTCCCCTGTGCAGCTGCTCTGGCAATCCTGAGGATTCGCTCCTTGTCCCTCCAAGCCATGGTGCCAGGCAGGCACCTTACCTCCCTCACCCCTTCCTCCCCCAGTTCTACCTTCCTAACAATGGAGTCCCCCACCAGGAGTTGTTTCCTTCCCCTGCAGGGTCCCATGCCACCCTCCTGTGGGTCTCCTTTGTGGAGGTTCCCAGCATCCTCCTTGGTCTCCACTGTGGGTGCCTCCATAGAGGAACCACACTTTGCCAGAATGGCATAGGAATTGTGGAGGGTACAACTGGAGGGATGCACCTCTGTTCCACCACCCTCACCCTCCCTGAGCCCACTGTGGTCCAACCGCTCCTCTTTCTTGGCAACCTCTGAGGCAACGGCAGTGGCACTGGTGGTCCCTGAATGGAAGAGGAGGTCCCACAAATCCTGGTCAACTCAGCCTGGAGATGAGCAACCTCCTCCCTCAGCCCAGAGAGGTGCCTGCAGATGGGACAACACCACATCCTCCAGAACATCTCCCGGAAGACTGCTGCTCCACAGCCACTGCACTGCACCACTCCAATCATGTCTTATTTCTGGCCCCTTAACTGTTTTCAATCCTTACTCTTTCCTCTGTTTTTTTTTCTCTCTCTCTCCTTACTTTCTTCCTGTGTGCCCTTTATGCTCCTGATTGTCCTGTTCTGAGACAAGAATATCCTATATTTCTCAGTGGACCACTTACTTGCTCAGAGGCAGACCTCCAGCAGCTAGAGGGGGCTGGAGAGCTACTCCTACCCTTCTAGGATGGTGGGTCTTTGGTGGTTCTGTGATCACTCACTTCCTGCTCCCAAACAGGATGTTCCTGTTGTCAGTCAAATTCTGTGCCTATAAAAATAGAACTAGCTTTGGGTGGGGAGGTGGAGGGAAGGGAAGGAGGGCAATATAGTCCCAGCAGAGAAGTCCAGTCACACAGCAGTCCTTTCTCCTGGTGTCTTCTGCCAAGATATTAGCAGAATCTTTCTAAGGCAGTCTTTAAATGTAGCTTCCTTCTAGCTGCCACTCCCCTACTTACTAGATCTTTCTACCAGTAATTTAAACCTCACAGCAGTTAAGTCCTTTCAATCACCTGATATTTATACCTATAACTGTTCAGATACCCATTCAGTTCAGTTAACCCAGACAGACACACACACACTTTTTTTTTTGTTTTGTATGTTATTTTTTTTTTACCCTAAATTAAAGGTCCAAGTACAAAAGTTCTTCTACTTTAGTCCCAGCAGAGAAGTCCAGTCACACAGCAGTCCTTTCCATATGTGTTTTAAGTTCCCCAATATATGTGCTCCTTTGTTATTTACATGTAGACTATCTTTGCTATATAAGGTATGTTTTTTTGGAAATTACCCCAGGAGTCAATGAAATGCAAACCCTCCCTGTTGCACCTATTGCTTAATCTCACATTTATTCTCGGTATAGCGTTGTTTTTCTCACTAACTGCTTTTTGTACCAGAAGAAGGACTGAGATTAGCACATGTGCTTCCTTATTTTTCATATCTTTTGCAAGTTTGATTAGTTCTAAACAGATGTCTTTCTCATGATTGTAACCTACATTGTTAATCCCAGCCTGGACAGTGACAACTATTTTTTTGTTTCCAGCATGTTTTAAGATCTTTGGTACAACTTTTTTAACATCTTCCACTTTAGCACCAAGAGAAAACAAAGGAGCATTTGCTTTTGTTTGTCTGGGTTACATACAGTATAGTTGCATCACATTTTCTAATGATTGAGTCTCCCAGGATGATTTTATTTATTTATTTGTTTACCGGGTCAGTGCACTGATCCAATGGACTATTTTCAGGCACAGCCCTGGCCATGAAGATGACACACAGGAAATACAATACAGTTACTTTAATTAAGAATAGTGCAGGTGATAAAAGAAACTAGAAATAAATTGAATGCTTTGAATAGTTCTATGTTTAAAGAGTTTTTATTTGAATCATTTGAGGAAGTGTCCATAAGAACTCGGTATCTGTTTTCAGTCTGTAAATTGAATGTTGAGATAGGTCTTCTTCCTTTTTTATTGCCCTCATCATGTTTTATTATACACCAGTCATTATCTTGTTTACTTGTTATCGCTTTGCTTTTTTATGACTATTTTACACATGCTTTGGAGGTCATTATCAGATGTGCCTGACTCTCTTATTCTTTTTTTTCCCAGCATATGATTTCATCAGATCTAAGTTTTCATATTCTGTTTCCTTTGTGGTACTGGCCTGTTCAATATTCATTACCTCATACAGGTTCCTTAACTCATTTAAAATGTTATATAGTTTATAACAGTCCATATCATGTTGCAGGCACCTATTACAATCCAGTAACCCCCAAACTGGAGCAGATTGTTTAGCATACATATTAAATTTACTACAGTCTATTAAAGTCCCCTCCTGGCACATTTGCTTTAATACACTGCTGATTGTATCCATTGTGTTAATTTGTGCTGAATCTAATATACATGTGTGTTTCAATCTCCCTATGTATTTAAATGTTAGGTAAAGTTATAAAGAGAACTCACAGAGGTTTGGGACTCCTTACCTCTGGATACACCAGACATGTGCCAGAATGCGTGTGTCTCAGCACGCATCTCCACATGCTATACAGCACGTGCCACACTCATGCTTGCCCTACTCACAGAAGGGCAAGATTTATATCTGTATGTGACCCAGAAATTGTCCCAAGGTCACATCAATCCACACAGAGGATTACTCAATTAAAATATATATAAATGGACTCCAACTCTTTCCACAGAGTATCAGTGTCCCCCAAAGGGCTTCGCTATGCCCAAAAGGTAGCACCTTGCTTGGGCTCCGTTGTATCTGAGACTCCAGGAGTCTGACTAGTAACTCTGCTTGTTCAGGTCCTTATGAAGATTGTTTGCATTATCAAAGAAGTCCACTACCTTGCCCAGGTTAGTGTGGGCAGCCTGCTGGAGACCCCAGCTTCCAGGCTGTTGATGAACATGTTGAATAGCAGTTTCTCCAACATTGACTCCTGAGGTATGGTGCTGAGAACCCCTCTCACCTTAGAGCAGAGCCTGTCCACCATAACCATCTGCTTCCTGCCCTCAAGCCAGATAGCCACCCACCTCGTGAATATTGTAGGGGTGTACTTTACCCAGAAGCTTGTCATGTATTACAGTGTCAAAGGTCTTGCTGAATTCCAAATAGACTACTTCTATTGCCCAGCCCCAGTCAGTCTCCCTCATCTCTCCTCAAATAAGGTGATCAGGTTGGTTTGAAACAATTATTTCTGCAATTTATTTTCTCTGCATTGCCAAGCTGAGATGCAAAATGTGGATCTAGTGGGATCCTCCTTCTACCTATTTCTGAAGTTGGATGGACTGGAGCACTAGAACACAAAATGACTTGCCCAGGGTCATACATTGAGCATTTGACTCTAGTGGGGTTTGCACTGAAGGTATGCAAAAGTGGGGAGGTTTTGGTTCTGGTGTCGATTTTGCCAGATCATTGTTTGTTTTGATTTTAGATCCATTGCCAAAATGCATCCAATATAAAATGTCCTCCATTTTTTATTTATTTTAAAATATAATAGAGAATAAACCAGATAAATCATGTTGGAAAAAAAACAAGTTGGTAATAAACATGGCAGCCAGCAAGCACTAGGGACTAGATAGTCAAATATGGGCATAAAAGGAGCACACAGGTTTGTGCTGCACTTGCCCTTGTGCCCGACCCAGAGGTTGCTATATTCAGTCAGATAGTGTACTAGCACTATCATACCAAATATACAGCCATATTGGTACAGCATTAAGTAGAGTAGCACTACCTGGCATTGATCCAGGCTGTAGGCAGCCCAAAGGGAATTGCAGGGAACTGCACCCCAGACCTGATAGCACCAGGAGCCATGGCACAATATTCAGCACACAACATGCAAATGAGCCTATCAGGCATGCAAGGTGCTAAGGGGCCATAGTCATGCCCATTATGGGCTCATTTGCATAGAAACTGGTGGCAGGTTTGTACCCTTCCTGTGGCTGGCAGCCATGTCACACATGATGGTGACTGCCCCTCGATTGCCTGTCCCTGTAATATTCACAATTACCTGGTGCACAGTGGCACCCCCGTCCTCCAATCACCTTTCCCCATTACTATATATCTACAGTGTTCCTGGTGTCTGGTGGCACTTCCCACCCCAATCATTCCTCCCCATAGTATCTACAGTGTCCCTTGTGTCCACTGGTACCCCCCAGTCCAATCACCTGTTGCTGTCATAGCAATGATTTTCCTCATGTTTAGTGGCACCCTCACCTCTGATCACCCATCATAATTATAGGAATAACTTCCTGGTGTCCAGTGGTACCCACCCACCCACCCACTGAGCACCTGTCCCTGTACTGCCATGCTGACCAGTGGCTAGTAGCCCCCTACACTGCCTGCATGAGCACACCATGCCACCTGACCTCCCCACCTATCTAGTTGGTGCCATGTGGGGATCCACCATGGCAACTGATACAGATCTCTTCTCACCACCTCAGATGGCTGCCATATGGAATGACAGGGATTGTGCACACCAGTTCAGAAAAATGCAGCTCACAGCAAATAAGTAGCCATTGCACAGTATATTTGTAATGTGTTTAAATAAAAAAAACACAATTACAGCCAGAAAGTTGCAAGAAAACAGTGCACCTCACAGTGAATTAATCCCTTTGCATTTCCTGTTATATGAAGCCATCATCATAGTCCAAGAAGTAGTATAAAGAACATATTTAGCAAACCAAGCACTGAGCCCAAAGACATAAAGTCAATAAAAATCTCCAGGGATTTTCTGTAAAGACCAGTATTAGGCAAAGAAAACAGCCAATAAGGTCAATATTTTGCCAGTTTCCTCATAATCTGTTCGAGTCTCTTCATCCAGTCCCTGGACCTGACAGTTTTCAACAGGGGATTCAGCTGTCTCTGCATCTGTAAACAGGTAGAGTGTACGAGGCACTACTACTCACAATCAAACTGGAAAAAACAAACAGACCCAATACCTTTGTTCAACCAAACATTTCTGGCTGGCCTACCAGTGCAGCAGTAGCAGTAGCACTACTGCCTGCAGCACTGATGATCTGTGTTCAGAAATGAGCACAGTGCATCAGAAGGTCAGCTGGGGGAGGTTGGATGGGTGTCCCATGGGTAGCTCTCCTCTTCCGGGGGGAAGGTTGTAGTTTTTTGTCATGCCAGTGACACCCAGTGGAGAAAAGGTGTGCAACAGCTGGGACCACCAAGCAATTACTGTTGCATCAGCAGACATCTGTGGGTCAGGTTTGGAAGCTCACTCAACCTAAGCTGACATCATTTCAGATCAGCACCTTCTGAGAGAAACCCAAGGAGAAAACCCCTGGGCACAGAGCACCATGATGTCCCCGGTCCACCTCTTGAATGATGCCCCAGGCATAAGCCTCATCTGGGGCCTCTGTGGAATCTTGGTCTCTCCCCTTGGGAGCTCCAACATTGGGGGCAAGCTATAGGCCACCCAGTCCAGGTGGCCTGGGGGGGATGCCAAGAGGTTAGGTCGAGGCACTGATGATAAGGTACATCCCCCACCCATCATCTGGGCATTAAAGAAAGCTGAAAAAAAGTTTCTGAACAGAAATAAGATCTGTCAGTTCTTATTGCCTTTCTGATATGTGTGGTAGAACTTGGTTATTGGGCATATTTGTTCTTTCCAGTTCAATTTAATGCCTGGTACACCCTACCTATTTTCATACACAGAGGCAGATGAATCCCTTGTTGAAAACTGTCAGGTCAAGAGACTGGATGAAGACACTCTAACAGAGCCTGAGGAAGCTGATGGAGTACTGATTTGATTGGCTGTTTTCTTTGCCTAGTACGGGATTGTGCAGCAAATCCCTGGAGATTTTCATTGACTTTGTGTCTTTGGGCTCACTGCTTGGGTTACTAAATATTGTCTTTATATGCCTTCTGGGACTATGAAGACGATGACTTCAGTGCAAGTGGATTGATTTCCAATGAGCTGAACTGTTTTCTTGCATTCTTCTGGCTGAAATTGTGTGTTTTTATTTAACAACATTACAAATATGCTGTGAAATGGCTACATATGAGATGTGAACTGCATTTGTCTGAACTGGTATGGATGCTTGTGGTCATTCCATACAGTGGTCTGCTGAGGTGGTGAGAGGAGAGCTGTGCTGCTTGCTGTGGTGGATCCCACATGCAGCCATAGCCAAATTGGTATGGGGATGGAATTGTGGTGTGATCAGTGTGGGCATTGTGGGAGGCCGCTGGCTACCATTGAGCAGGGTGGCACTGGGATGGGTGCGCGACAGATGGGGAGGTACAACTGACACAAGGGAAATCATTAATTTTTAGGTGATGGATGTTCAGAGGGTGGTTGGGTACCACTAGACTCCAAGGAAATCATTTCTAGTATGGCAGCGGGTGATCAGAAGTTTGGGGTTGCCACCGCACTCCAGGGAATATCCGACATGTATCGGGGTGGATGATTGGATGGTGGGAGTAGCACTGGACACCAGGGACCATACAACATGTACCAGGACAGGCGTTTGGATGGTGGGGTACTACTAGACATCAGAACATCCATTGCTTACATGGGCCAGGGTTCACAGGATGTGGGGAAGGACAGCTGCAGTACTCCTGCTCACCACCAGGTCTTGCACCCCATTCAGTTGGAGTTTGCAGAGGCAGTAACTTACATCCATTTGGGTGGCATTTACCACCTGTGCAAGTCTCTGAATTTCCTGCTGTACCCATATGTAGCAGTAGCAATTTCTTGTTCTTCCAGTACATTAGTAGTGGACAGTACAAATTTTAAATAGGATAAAAACCTGGTACAGTCTTGCAGAAAACATCACTGTTTAAATACATATACAATAAATTAACATACAGTGCTAGTCCAACCTAACAATATTCAAGCATTTATCAGGTTTATCAGTTTGATTTGTGCAAAACCAGCAGGTCTGAAAATTTAATATTAAGAAGCAAGAAATTGCTTTTTTTTTTAGCTTTATCACGTCAACATAAAATTTTGCTGCTGTTTCTGCATCATCTCTTGTCATGGGGTGGAGAAGAATGAATAGCGGATCATAGTCCAATTCTGCATACTTCACCAGAAAATGTTTTAAAATTTTATCATGTGAGGTCTTAAATCAAGGACATCGAATAGTAATATGATATAAAGTTTTGCAAAACTCCATATTACATCGACAATAGTCCTGTTGCACAGTTTCAGGATTTGACTTGCTAAAATAAATATATTTCGAGCATATAATACTGAATCTAGCCCACGCGATAGTTTTTCTAACATTGGAGGTTAGTGGGAAAGTTAAATAATCCTCAAGAACAGAATCAATCTTATTGGGGCTAAGCCAAATGGCTTGCTTCTGGGCTGTAACCTGATCCATTTGGTTTGACTGGGCTGCTGCAAAAAGTTTTGTTTTATAATATCTTTGAAAATTGGTGAGATCAAAATCCCCTTCTGAGAATCTGACCATAAGTGATTTAAAGAGACATTAGAAATTATAGATCTAAGAGCTTTTAACCAAGGAGATAAAAAGTCTGAAGCTGACCTTCAAATTTTCTCCTGCAAACAAGCTTTAGGGAGTACATTATCCTGGTTATTTAGAATTTTAAGACAATAGCGTGCTAGGCATAATTCAACTATCACAGTTAAAGGTAAACAAACAGAATCCAGTGCACATCTCCCCCCAAACATGGCACATATTAGAAATTAAACATTTTAACTGCCTGAATTGACTTTTCTTACTTTAAACTCCATGAAAAAAGGGGTCCTCTTAGTTATTAGATTAGAATTCCAATGTGAGCAAGCCAAATCACCAAATCATTAATGTGGAACCTACGGTTTGGTCCCTACACTAGCTTCCCAGCTCTGAAATGCCTGCAGTGGCTACTCTTAAATATAGAGTGCATTGCCTAATTGGCTTCTTTTAATAAAGTGCTTCCACCCAGGAAATTTCACAGGTGGTCAAAGGGAGCATGCTAAAAGGAGTACCACAACTCCCAAAACTCTAAACACATTCAAAAGTAGCATGCTCTAACCTTTGCATTGTTCACAAAATATAATTCACATTGCTACTGAGAGGTGCTACTGGTTTGTGGCATATAATAGACAAACAAACAGAATCCAGTGCACATCCTCCCCTCCCCCAAACAAGGCACTTATTAGAAGCAAGCCAAACCACCAAATCGCCAAGGTGGTATCCTGGGTTTGGTCCCTACACCTAGATGATTTGGTGGTTTGACTTGCCAATTCAAGCAGTTAAAATGTTTAATTTCTAACACTGGAATTCAAATCTGATAACTAAGAGGACCCCTTTTTTCATGGAGTTTAAAGTAAGAAAATCCAATTCAGGCAATTAAAATGTTTAATTTCTAATATGTGCCATGTTTTTTGGGGTGTGTGCACTGGAGCTTGTTTGTTTGTCTGTTATATGTCATAAACCAGTAGCACCCCTCAGTAGCAATGTGAATGATATTTTGTAAGCAATGCAAAGGTTACAGCATGCTAGTTTTGGATGTGTTCACAGTTAAAGGTAACCTGCTCAGTTCAGCTCTAACAACTGGGTTAGAAGTAGATCGTGAAAATTGTAACAACACTTTATAGTAAAAAGACAAAGGAGATTCAAAAGAAGAAGCATTTGAAGATCCCCAAACTTTTGCACCATACAATAAAATGGGGTTAATCTTAGCTTCACCAGCTATAAGAGCAGGTACAACTGTATGTCTACCATATTTATAATTGAAACATAACAATGCTTTAGCTGCTAGTTTAGCCTTTGAGAGCTGATCTTTCCAATGAGCCCTCCATTGATTATTTGAAATAAATTTTACACCTAAGTAAATGTAAGAGAAAACAACCTCAATTAAATCTCTAGCTAAATAGAGTTTAGGTAATACAGTGTTGAGATTACTCAGGCTCTGATGGGTTTTGTCCACACTATGGAGGGTTTCTGAATATAGACCCCAGCCATGAATTGGGCACAAAACCTGTTCAGCACAGGCAAACACCCCTTAGTGCTTGGGCTAAGTTTTGAATATCTGGCCCCCTCTGTTAGTATACTCAGAAGTCAGGAATTCATCTTGAACAGAATTTGAGAGCTACAGTATAGTGAGAGTATGAGCAGAAATTAGCTTGTAGTTTTGCTTTCTTGCTAGCTAGCTATCTGCTCACAAGGCTAATGTGATATACAGTACAGAATGACATGAGATGGAGCAAGGTGAGTGACAGGAGAGAGGATATCTTTAATCACAGGAAGTTGCCTGAGGCAATGTAACAGTTGTGTAGCATCTGACTTATATAGTCTTGTAAGCACATTATCTGCTGTAAACAGTGACTTGGTGGCTGAAGGGTAACAGGACACAGTGAACAAGTGATGGACTGATACAACATATTTGCAGTGTAGTAGTAAGCACATGGAGTACATTTTGGTCTTCCCACCCACCCTTTATGAATTGACGTAATTTGCTTTTGTGAGACACTTTCGTTGTTTGTGTTATCAGTTTGGGTCTCAACATTTTTGAATGTTTTCATAGGAAAAAAGCTATGTACTGGAAGTGTGGAGGTGCTTTGCTAAATCAGTAACCCAAAACTCACAGAACATAGCAGTACTCACCAGGAGTGAAATCCATCTGATTTTTTTTAAAACTTGAGAAATTATACCGATTCAGAATCTTTGCTTCCAGCAGCAATTTTATTGATGCAGAAAAATCTCTAAAATCAGTATTGAGCAGTTTATTATAAAATCTAGGACGTTCTTGAATAATGAAGCCTCTTGCCAGCCAGGACAAGCAATCTCCTTCTCTCGCCTTACAGTTTGCTCCACCCACTGGAGCTTCATCTGAGGTAAAGTAACCACTAGAGAAGTTGGCTTAAATCCCCAGTCACCATCTGATGTCACAGGATGTCACTGAATTGCACTTGACCATATACAAATTAAATAGTAATCCAAACATGAAATATAAAATCATTTGCAAAAGCTGCATTAATGCAGCAAATCAGAGGTGGAGTCTTCTTTGAGGTTGCCAGCCCTAAAGCACACCCCATTCTATACAGTCCTGAAACATACACACTTGTGTCCATCACATCTGAGCTTTCTTGCTACCACAATGGGGTGAGCTTAAGAGTTGACAACCCCAAGGAAGACTCCACCCCTGATTTGCTTAATGGTGGGGTCAGGGTTTTAGGGTTGGAAGCCCTAAAACCATATTTACCTACTTTTGTCAGTTAAGGCTTAACACTAAATGTTGCAATAATGCAGTTTTTTTGCAATGAATTTCCTTACTTTTTGAGATAGCACAATGGCTTACAGGGACAGAAAGCACTCAGCTCCATCTCGTGTCTTGGTACACCACTATAGCATAGTAAGGCACTCAGCTGCACCTCGTGCCTTAGCCCATATCCAGGGGCTGAAAGTGCTCAGCTCTGTCTCATGCCTTACTATGCCCCTGGGGATGCAGTAAGCCTCTCAGCTTCCCCTTATGTCTTACCTCACCCCCAGGGGGCTGAAGGCACTGGGCTGTACCTCATGCCTTACTACACCCAGCGCATAATAAGGAATGGCATACCCACTTAGGGGCTGAAGCAGATTTTCTGTATCCAGACCTAAAGATACTAGTTAGAATTACAGTTTCAGTGTCATGAACCAGATTACCAACTGAGAACCATTTTTTCTAGTTCAAGGGAAATGTATAAACAGCAATGACAATCCATACGGCAAGTGCTTATTGAGCATGCTCAGAAGCCACATTTATAAAGTTTAATAACTTTAGAATGGATTCATATTTTTTCAGCAAACCAGCCAAAGGCACACTGTGAACCAAACCCTTTCTACCCTGACAATTTCAAACCAAAATTACAAACCAGCTGAGCGCAATGTGATGACAAAAAAATCAAAAAACAATGATTTTTTTTAAATATTTTAATTATCTGCATCTCAGAATCTGCACATCTGACCAAAATGAAACTAGGCATATCAAAAGATTTACCCCACAAAACCACTCATGTAAAATTCTGTGTAAGTACGTTGAATGGTTGCAAAGATATTAAAGTGCAAAATTTGAGATTTAACATATAACACTGCTCAACCATCATGATTATTAATGTACTATGCTTACACTGACATTTTTGGAAATGTGAGGAACATAAGGAACTGTTCTTCTTGCAATGTAAACAGGTGAAACCAAATAGAAATTCTTGTAAACAGTGATCTTGAACATATCAAGCTTTCCAAAGAGGGGTAGTAGCTTGTAGTTTTCACCCAGTTTTTCTAATCTCCTCAATTTAAAATAATGGGTATGCAAATAAGCTCATGATTATTCATGAGCTATGAGTTGACTGTAGGCATCCATGCCACACCCCTTTATAGCTATTTTTGAAGTGCTTACTGAGCATGCTCAGAACCCAAATTTTGCTAAATTTAATCATATTTTTTTCACCAATTCAGTGAAAGGCACTTCTGCGGGCCAAGCTCTTTCTACCCTGAAATTTTCAGACCAAAATTCCAAATCGTCTGGGAGCTATGCGATGGCAAAACAATCCAGCAAAAAATAGTGATTTTCTGTGTTTTTTGCTATTCTTGTCTCAGAATCCACACATCCAACTGGAACAAGACCTGGAATTTCAAGAGATCTAGCCCACTTGACCAAGCATGCAGAATTTCATGAAAATCTGTTGAATAGTTGTGAATCCATTAAAGTTCAAAATTTGAGGTTCAACATTAAAATGCCTACTGAACCCTAAATATAGTGGCACTTCTGTGCCACTGTAATATATAAATGTGAAGAATGAAAATTAAAAACAACCCATCCATATATAGCTAGACATATTAAGCACCATTACATTTGCTAAGTAGTGCATAATGAATGCATATTAAAAACCCATCCTGCCAGCGCTTATGCGGTCAATGGAAAAATCATTAAAAACCAGCACTTCAAATGATGCACTGCTCAGTCTTCCTAAAAATAAATAAAGGGATGCAATTATAATCATTGTTTTCATGTCTATATGAAGTATAAAAATTACCAATGTATATGGTCCAAATTACTAAACAATCACAGTTCAATAGCTTCTCACCAGAACCTAAAAGGTAGGGGGGAGGGTGCGGGGTGCATTTATATAGAAAACATTCAGCTTGCATAGCAGACCTAAGCAATATTTTTAAAAGGTTATATAAATATCATGCAGCACCCATATCAAAACTAAAAAGTACTAGTACTTCAAAAAGGACTGTATTTCAAATTTATAATTAAGACCTGGTAGTCCCAATGCCCCCATATGTAATATTCAAAATGTTTCCATTTGTTAAGTAGGTTTTCAAAATCTCCTCCTCTAATTGGTGGTTGGACATGTTCTAATACAATTTTTTTTAACTTTGTGGGTGCTTGGTCCACCATTCTCATTAACATGTACGGTCATTGCATATTCTTGCTTATTACTTTGTAAGGCTGGTAGATGTTTCCCTAACCTATCTTTAAATTTTCTTTTACTTCTGCTTGATG
Organism: Neoceratodus forsteri; assembly: GCA_016271365.2. Classification (NCBI taxonomy): domain Eukaryota; kingdom Metazoa; phylum Chordata; order Ceratodontiformes; family Ceratodontidae; genus Neoceratodus; species Neoceratodus forsteri. The sequence goes on from CM057450.1 coordinate 1,785,199,855, forward strand.
TAAAAGACTGAACAGGAACACTCTAACATATATATGACCCCTTCAGTATTACAATACATTCTGTATCTAATTCGCTAACTTTTGCCTGTCTTAAGATTTACAGATGTCTGAATCCAACATACTATAGGGCACACTGTTCAAGTACCACATAGGGAACATAAGCCATTTAAGGTATGCCTAATTACATTGTCCACTGTCAATTGGCTATGTATAATTCATCTGTTATACGAACATATGAAATTTGCCAGCAGATAAAGGCCTAGCGGTCTATCAAGTCAGCTCGAATGTGCATCTAGCACCCCTTATTCTGCAGCTGCCCCTCCCTTCCACCCTTCCCCTTCATTAACCCTCCCCCTTGTCCTGTCCCATCCTCATTTGAAGCAGTCCACTGTCCTACTGCATGCCACTTCAGCAGGTAATGCATTCCACCCAGCCACCACCCTCTCTGTAAAAAGTGTCTCCTCATCTCCCTCCTGAACCTTCCTCGCTCCAGTCTCATATCATGGCCCCTGGTGGCCCTCCCTTCCCTTACTTTGAACAGCCCCTCTGTACCTGTCTTGTTTATTCCTTTCATGTATTTAAAGGTTTCAATCATGTCACCCCTGTCTCTCCTCTCCTCCAGTGAGTACATGTTCAACTCCTTCAACCTCCTCTTGTATGATAAGTCCCCCAGCCCCTTGATCATCTTTGTCACTCTGCGCTGCATCCTCTCCAGTAACTTAATGTCCCTTTTCAGATACGTATGCCAGTACTGCACGCAGTACTCCAGGTATGGTCTAACTAATGACCTATACAGTGACAGAATCACCTCTTCCCTCCTCGAGGATATACCCCTTGCAATACAACCCAGCATTTTGTTGGCCTTTGCAGCTGCCTTCCTACATTGTGCCGAGTTGTTCATTGACCCTGTAATGAGCACACCCAGATCCTTCTCCTCCTCTGTCTGGGCTAGCTGCACTCCCCCTAGCTGGTAACTCCTCCTTGGGTTCTTCATCCAAAATGCAGCACCTTGCACTTTTTGGCATTAAAGCCAAATTAAATTAAATTAAATTAAAGAAATTATATTTCTCTGCCTCCTAAATACAGTTCTCAATGGCAAACTAGCATGATCTCACAAAGCTGGAACTGTTCTCAGTGCATACATATTTTTCCTGACCACATTCGTCATTTATTTTGACCTGACCCCAAATGTAGTTGTAAAAGTTAGTCTTTTATCAAGTTCTTTCATTTTTACCATATCTTAAGTAGACTGATTCTATCCATGGTGTCTACTTCCTTTTTTGCTTTTTCAGCATCATTGAAATGGTACACCCTAGCAAAACAGTTTTCAGTTAACTCATCTGCCTGCGAGTTATACCACTCATTTTGTCCACAATTATGCTTTATCTGTATAAACTGGCCATTTGGAAGATTTTTAATCATGTCAAGGATGACAACTGTCAGATGGCAATATTGTGGTCAGGGAGTTTAGTAGTTGTTTTACCTCCAATGAAGCTTCGGTGGGTGGAGCAAAAGATTAGGTAAGAGAAGGAGACAGCTTATGAAATCTGGCTAGAGGCTTCATTGTTCAATTATGTCCAGTATTTTATGATTAACTGCACAGTACTGATTTTAGAAATGTTTCTGTATGAATAAAATTGCTTTTGGAGACAAAGATTTTAAGTCACTGCAATTTCTCAAGTTTTAAGAAATTCTTATGGATTTCAGTCCTGGTGAGATCTGCTATTTTTGAATGTCTTTTGTTTACTGTCATGAATGCACAAGCACACTACACTTTGTTTTTGTTTTGTTTTGTTTGTTTTGTATTTTTTCTTCCCTGCATGAAAGAATTAAGGGTCCTATACAAAAACTGATTTTTACTACAGGCACAGAATGGGGGGGTGCAGTTTTGTGGGTAGGACCCTAAGGATGAACACGCCGAGGTGGTATAGTACAGTAGCAGTGAAGCGCAACCTCTCACTCTATCCATTTATGTGAGTTTTCTTTCTGTTTTCCTTTTTTTTCCTTTTATTCATAAGTGTTATATTAAGCATAGCAAGTCAGACAGCAATGCAATGGAGTTACAGGAAAGAGGGTATCCAGGTGATGTTCAGCATGGGGTGCAAGTCATTATTGGAAGAGAGTCTAAGGTGAGTGTCATCAGTATTCAGTTATCAGTTATTTTGCTTATTACTACATAAATCCTCTGAAACCACAAATAGAGCATACAGTGAATTTGTATATGTTGGCTATAAAGTAGCAGTGGTGTCTTGACATCTGCAGTCGTGCTAGCCTGTTGCTTGCTTGCAAAAGTTATACGGTGACTGACTGGAGACAGGACATTATGAATGACTGGAGACAGGCAGAGGCAACATAGCAATAAACATGTCCCCACCAGTAATCTTCGATATCCCTGCCTATGGGCTCATCAGCACTAATGCCTGAGCATTGCTCTGGAAGTGCCCTGAGTTTCCAAGAAATACACCATAGTTATATTTAATACAATTTAGATCTTCAACATTTTCTGTGAACAACTTTCTCCAGCTATTAATGGCAATGTAGCCAGCAATGGCAAATATATTTCAGAACAGACTCTCATTGGTGGGCAACTTAAACACAAAAGTGACACTTTTTACAATGCTAGCCAGACTATGTTTTTCTCCTGTCAATAATAAAGAGGTCATCTCAAATGTTTATCTTTCAGGGATCCTCTAAGAAATCATCCACCATATTGCTGGTTGAGTAGCTTGTGATAGTGGGAACAAGGCATTGTCTTTCTCTGAGTCAAGTCCTGCCCAAATGTGTGTCCTTAGATTCACCAAATAAATTGCTCATATACATTTTTTTTTGTTTTAATGCAAGATGTTTCTTATAAGATTGTCTCTAACTCTTCTGGGATCTATTTCTTGGAAGGGAGCATGGTGTTTTTCATAATCAGCAGCTGCATCAGTGCTTTTTGAATCTGAGTCTGCATTTCAAGAGCAGCTTTATTATTGAGCAGTTCATCATATTAGTTGAGGTCTGTGGTACTGGGCATGGCAAGCTTGTTTTGAAATGTTTGAACATTGTTGTCAGAACATAATGCTCAGATTCCAATACCATTGAAATCCTGGGGTCTGTTTCGAAAGACAAAGACATTTATTTGTGCAAGCATGACACCAAAGCTCAATCTTTCTCTTCAAATATTGCCTGAACCTGAATGACTTGATTTATTGTGGTGCTGTCAGCACTCATTTTACATGTTGCTTCTTCAAATGGCTGTAGTAACTGACATATGTATGATATGGAATTCCACTGCCAATATGTGAGTGTGGCATCCCCCTATTTGGTGTTCCATTGTACAGTATACTAATTGCTTACTCTGCATTCTTCCTGAAGACTCTGCAGCATGTAAAAGATGAAGTTCCTCCTGGTGGCAACTTCATTTTTTTAAATGTATACATTTATTTATGTATTTATTAGATCTTGGATTAACACCTTTGTGCTAAAAACCCTTTTACATAGATTCCATGTCAAAAAGACAGGCATCGTACAAATATCACACAGTAATGATACAGGTAGCATTGAAAAGCCATAAAACAATATTGTAATATAATAACACAAATAGTAAATCCAGTGCATTGTACACTGTATGTCAGTCTAACAGTTAGTGAGACAGCCAAGTTAGTACAATTAAAATTTAAACAGCCAATGGGGCATTGTCAGTGTAGAGTAGGGAAGAAAATATTAGGTAGGTAGGGTAGGGAGAGGAGGGAGGACAGAGGAAAAAGAGCAAGTAGGAGAGGGGAGAGGGGAGGGAAAAGGGGGGAGGTGGGGAGTAGAGGGAAATGTAAAAGAGAGATAGGGAGTACTTGCGAGTGGAAGGTAAGAGCTTGTAAGGCTGGGCAGTACTTTAAGTGCTGGATAGAGAAAGTTAGAAAGTGGCTAAGGAGTTTAGTGGAAGCAAACACAGCTGATGTTGGCTACTAGGTGTTGCCAGAGCTTGTATTTGAAGGAGCCCATCATAGCAGCAGAAGAGACACCACTGGGTAGTGAGTAAAGCCAGAGTGGGGCTCTACAGGCAAAAGACTTTTGCCCATGGGTAGTCCAGCAGTGTGGGATCGGGAAGATCTGGTTGTCAGAGCCTCTAGTTTGACAGGGGTTACAGAAGGGGCTAAGGATTTTCTGGACCCCTGGGGGCACAAGACCAAGGCTTGCTTCTTTGCCAAACAGACAGGTGTGATATATGATTCTTCATTTAGTTGAAGCCTATTTGCCTGAGCATAAAGGTCACATGAATGCGTCAGGCATGTAGCTCCTGTGATGAGCCTTCAAGCCTTGTTAAGCATCATAGTGGTACGTCATAATGACATGTTGGAGGCAGAGCCATGGATAACCAACCCATAATCGATAACAGAGCTGTGAATTGCTAAATTTAGTGCATCTGATGTCATATTTTGCTTATGCCTATGCAGTAACCCAATACAAATGTTTACAGCTATGGCAATATTTTCTATATGATGAGCATAGGACATTGGGCTGTCTAAGGTGATCCCAAGGTATTTGAATTGTTCTACCAGCTCCAGGGGGGTTCCCACATTGCTACAGATTGCCAGTGGGTAAGATTTATGCTTGTAATGGGAGCTATTTAAAAGCATTATCTTTACATAGATACATAGATGTTGTCAGCAGGTAAGGGCCTTGTGGTCCATCCAGTCTGCCCAATCCCTCTTTCTAATGCTTACAGTAACCTAGATGCTACAAGGCCCCCCTTTTCACCCTAGCTTGATAATTCCCATGTGCCTATCCCAAGCATTCTTGAATCCCTGAACCGTGGCCACCCCCACCACTTCCTAGGAGAGACTGTTCCATCTTCACCACCCTTTCAGAGAAGTAGAATTTTCTCAAGTTCCTTCTAAGTTTTCCCTCTTTTAGTCTCATACTGTGCTCCCCTGTTCTCCTATTTCCCTTCATGTGAAAGGCGCTCCCCTCTGATACCCTGTTGATCATCTTTAAATATCTGAAGGTCTCTATCATGTCTCCACTCTTTCTTCTTTCCTTCAGGGAGTACATATTCAGAGCTCTGAGTCTCTCCTTATATGACTTATGCTGCATCCCCGACACCATTTTTGTTGCCCTCCTCTGTACCCTCTCCATCTTGTCTATGTCTTTTTGGAGATAGGGCCTCCAGAACTGAACACAGTACTCCAGATGAGGCCTTACTAGGGAGCTGTACAACTGTACCACCACTTTCCTCCTTCTACTTGTTATACCCTTCCCTATGCACCATAGCATTTTGTTAGCCCTTCCAACCACTTTGTCGCACTGTTTAGCCACTTTGAGGTTGTCTTCTATGACTACCTCTAGATCTCTTTCCTCAGTGGTGGCCTCCAGTGTTACCCCATCTAGTTGATTCTCAGCCCTATGATTTCCTCTCCCTAGGTGCTTAATATTTCACTTTTTTGCATTGAAACCCAAATGCCATTCCTTTGACCAGTTTTCTAACCTCTTCAGATCCCTCCTCATTTTTCCTATACTTTCCTGTGTATCTACCCTGTTACATAGCTTTGTATCATCCATGAACAGGCTAACCCTCCCTTCTAGACACTCTGCAATATTGCTTATGAAGACATAGAAGAGCACTGGTCCCAGCACTGATTCCTGGGGTGTGCCACTTTTTACCCATCCCTCCTTTGAGCAAACCCCATTTACCACCGATCTCTGTTTTCTGTTACTCAAGCAGTTTCTAACTCATGTGACCACCTCTGTCTTCACCCCCATATTTGCCAGCTTGTGGATTAGTCTTCTGTGTGGGACTGCATTGAAGGCCTTCCTGAAGTCCAGATAGGCACATCTACTGCTCTGCCCTGGTCTATTTCCTTTGTCACCCACTTGAAGAAATCAATCAAATTGGTCTGGCATGATCTTCCATGATTTCCAAGCCATGAATCTATATTGCCTTGGGGCCAGCATCCCTCATGTCTCTAGGTAGTCCACCAGCCTTTCCTTAAGTAGGGTTTCCATCATTTTACCTACTATTGAGGTCAAACTGACTGGCGGTAGTTTTCTACCTCCTCCTTGCTACCACTTTTGTTCAGGGTTACCACTTGTGCCCTTCTCCACTCCACTGGAACCACGCCTGTCTTTACTGACCGGGAGCTCCTATGGGATCCTCAGGTGTATCCTATCAGTCCTCATAGCTTTTTCCACCCTAAGCTGTTCTAGTGCTCTTTTTACTCTATCCTCTGAAAATGTCTAATGTCCACCCCTTCTTCCTGTTTGCCCTTCTACATTAATGGGGGACCATCCCCATTGATTTCTTCCATGAATACGGAGTAGAAGTATTTGTTGAGGACAGTTGCCTTGTCAATGTCTTTCTCCACTACCCTGCCTCCCTCTTCCCTAAGTTGCACAATCCTTCCCATCTTCCTCTTCTCGCTAATATGCCTAAAGAATGCCTTCCTTCCTTCCTTCCTTCACTGATTTAGCTAGCTTTTCCTTGGTTTCTGCCTTTGCTGCCCTTACTGCCTTGTTCACTTCCTTTCATTTTTCCAAGTATTCTTGCTTGTCCTCCTTGCTTTGTGTTGCCTTGTACCTCAGAAATCGCATCTTTTTTCCTCTTACTAACTCTGCTACTTCCCTCAAGAACCACAGTGGTTCACACTTTTTTTTGCTCTTGCTGCTTGCCTTCTTATAGTTTAATATAAGTTTGTGACACCTGAATCAGTTCTCCATGTTAGTGAAGCTGCATTGTAATTGATTCTCAAGATGCTTGGAGTGAGGATTACTTGTGTAGATAGCTGTGTCATTGACGTGAAGCAGGAGGATGTGATCCTGGCAAGAGCTAGGCAGCCTATTTAGGAATATGCTGAGCAAGAGTGGGCCCAGGATGGATCCTTGTGGAACCCCCAAGCTGACTGATTGTCTATGCGAGAGGATATCACCAATCTTCACCTGTTGGGATTGGTTGGCTAGGTAGCTTTTAAACCAGTCAGTGGTTTCCTTTGATAGCCCTGTGATGGATAGTAGATCCACCAGTAAGTTATGAATAGCCTTATCAAAGGCTTTTGTAAGATCTAAGAAGGCCACACCAACCAGCTGGCCATGGTTGAGAGATTTTTTTGATAAAGCAAGTGAATTTGATAAGAGCCATGGTGGTGCTATGCCCTTTCCTGAACCCATGTTGTTGGGGGGATTGTAGCTGATATTTTTCCAGATATGTAACCAATTGGTCTGCCACTATTTGCTCGAGGGCTTTGGAGAGCGGGGGAAGAATTGAGATAAGTCTTTAGTTCCCATGATTGGACCTATCACCACTTTTATGAACTGGAATAACTAAGGCAGATTTTCACATCTGAAGGAATTGTGACAGAGACAGTGATAAGTTAATTATCATAGTCACAGATGTCACTATTACATCCACAGTGAAGGTTTAAGATCTAGTGTGTCCCCACTAAATCTGGATTTCCCCAGCACCTTACTAATGTATTTTCTAGATTTGCTTTCAGTAAGTGTTTGAATCCAGTGTGATGACTGTGTCCCTTTTAAGAAGTTTGTATGTGCCTGAAACTTTTTCATCTTCTGTCTTGGTAAGTTTCAGGAGCACCACATCCCAGTGTGCACTTCTTTGGTAAATTACTCCATGTGAGGTCTGACCAGAGTTTTATATAACAGCATCACTACCTCAAGCCTTCTGCTGGTGATATCCCTTGCTATGCATCCCAGCATGCCACTGGCCCTCCCTGCTGCCTTCATACTCTGCTTTGACGTTTTCAGGTGATCTGAAGTAGTAACCTCCAGATCTCTTTCCCCTTTGTTGACTATCAGCAACTTCTCCCAATCCTGTAACTCTCCCCAGGGTTACTGTGTCCCAGGTACATAATTTTGCACTTTTTTGAATTTAACCACAGTTGCCACTCTGCAGACCATTTCTCAAGCTTCCCCATGTCCCTCCTCATTTTCTCCACCCCTTCAGGAGTATCTACCCTGTTACAGATCTTTGTGTCATCCGCAAACAGGCAGACCTTTCCTTCTAGCTCTTCTGCAATGTCACTGATGAAGACATTGAACAGAACTGGTCCAAGGACTGATCCCTGAGGTACTTCACTGGTCACCCTCCTCTCCCCAGGTTGTACTCCATTTACCACCACCCTCTGTCTCCTGTCCATTAGCCAGTTCCTAACCCCATTTTCCACCTTGTCTCCCATGCCAAGACTACCCATCATGTTAATCTGCCTCCTATGTGGGATGGTGTTGAAGGCTTTGTTGAAATCGAAGTAGGCTATGTCCATCATGCCCAACAATTTACTTCCTTTGTCACCCAGTTGAAGAAGTTATGATTTTAATGGCTCTAGGTGCCCATGGATTAGGACTGTACTTGTTATTGTTTTTGGAGGAAGAGGCTTAATAAATTTGTTTGACCAAATACAGGTGATGGGAGAATGGTCACTGACAGCATCAGGGAGGACAGATGTCTTAGACATGCATTCAGGATGGTTAGTGGGCACCCAATCAGTAGTGTACTTGTTCTGTCCTGTAATTCATTCTGGTAGGGGACTGAACTAGTTGGGTGAAATGAGCAGCAGTGATAGCATCCTAATATGAGTTTACTTCAGGGGAGAGCCAGTTAGTGTTGAAGTTCCCCAACATTATAACTTCTGAGTTATGAGGCAAGCAACGTAAGCAGTCTAGGACTGAGTTTAAGCCAGAGACACTCTACTTGGGTGGAATGTAGACCGAAATCATGGTGAGGGCTTTGTTATGTGCCCTGAGAAGTACCTTGGTGGCATGAACCTGAATATCCTTCCTGGTGGTGGGCAAAGGCAAGTAGAGTATTCTATTTTTGTTAATCTCAAAGAATATTACATGCTTTTTTAGAGCACCGGAAGTGTCTAAATATATTTTTTGTGCAGCATCCAGCATATTCGGCACACTCCTCTATTCAGTAAAGAAGCTATGCACAACTAGATTTCATGGTCTGGATTTTCAAAGGCCAGAGAATGACACAGGGTGTATGTGTCCAAAACAACTGACACATGGAGCAGAATGTGTCAAAACTTGCATCAGTTCTAATTTTCAAATGGTGCTTGCATCAAAAACAAGTCTGCATGCACCAGACTAGCTTGTGCCATGATTGTGCCCAAAAAATGGCTGTACCATGTTGGAAGGGATGCCTGAGTCATCGAAATGATGTACCATATCCTTATTTGATATTTTCAAGTAATGTGAGTCCTGTGCTTATGCCTAAGATGCATGTCACTGTTAGACCACCTAGAGCTGCTCCAATCTGCCCATTGGCCTGTGCACTATTAGTAGAGATGCAGTGAAGTATAACTTCACTAGTGTAGCAGAAGCAAAGTGACCCACTCCACCTCAACATATAGCTATGCAAAGTGCCCATTGAAATGCAGTACTTAGCCACTTCACGTCATAATGACTTTGTGTTATGTTGACTCTGCGTTACTTCTTTTTATTTTCTTTTAAAGGCAGAGTGAGTGAGCATTGTAACAGCCTACAGATGACATGGCTCACAGTCTGCAGGTCACATGCTTCAGGCAGGAAGTTAATCATGCAAGAGAGTGAAAGACTTTCACTTTCACCGTACCTAATGTGGGAGAAAGAGCTGTGTTTGAGAGGAGACAGAGAGATAGCAAAAAATATAAACAACACTTTGAGAGGAGACAGAGAGACAGCAAAAAATATAAACCCCACGTCCGAACTGGAGCACCTTCCAGGCTAATGGTCCCCTCCCTAAAACGGGAGGTAGTGGTGCCATGGAAGCACCACCTCCAGTGGTACCTACCAGCACTCCCTACCAGTGCCACCACCTGCCATGCCCCTGCCCCAGCAGTTCATCAGGAAGTGAGGTAGGAGCCACAGCAGCTGCTGGGTTCCCCAACTTCAGCCCCAACTCAGCACCAGCAGCAGCCGGCAACAACATCTGGAGGTCCCCTGCCTGTGCCCGGTCCTCTTTGCAGCTCATTAGTGTGGGAGTTCTTCATTTTACTACACTGCCAGAGGACACCAATGTAGTAAAATGCAATCTATGTGGTGAGGTGGAGCACTGTGGCCCCAAGGGAAGTCATCTGAGCACAGGTGTTCAGCACATCCACCTGTAAAACCACCGCCTTGCAGACTGGCAGTCCAAGCTTGCTGAACTGGGCAGGAATGCACCTGCTAGGTGACTGGTGGCAGCACGGCCTCCACCTGCACATGATGTCAAGTGAGGGTGAGCCATGGAACAAGCGGCTGCTCCACAACCTGCAGGTGATGGTGGCAACCTTGCATGAATACTTGCCACAGATGCTGATTTGGGCCTGATGTGGTGTGAGTTGGACCATGTGAACTACCAGATTGACAATGTGGAGCTGCGATTGGAGCGCATGGAGGTGCACCAACTCCAAATAATAGGCATGCCTCAACTGCTGCTCTCACATCATAGCATTGATCATTAGGTTTTGTTTGTCCTTGCACCCGCCACCCTCTCCATGATAAATTCATTCCTGACATTGCCCCTGATCTGTCCCCCTTCTATCTTCAAATGTTGCCCCCTTGTTTGTGCACATCTCTTTTTCTGAAAGATGCTACCCTCTTGTATGTCATTGATTCCCTTTCGGTATTTGATAGTTTCTATCATGCCCCCCCCCTTCTTTTTTGTGGTTATACATTATAAGCTTTAGACTCCACAATATTTGGGAAACCGGTTAACTTGTTGTCACAGGTTGAACTTGGGGCAATACTCATGCTGTCAGCAACTTCACTACCACCAGTGGGGACAACAGCATCTCCAGCCATGATTGAAGCTACTGATTATGCTGTGAAAAACATAGTCAGAGAAATCCCTTTACTGGCATCAACTATGTACTTCTGCTGCAAACTACCATGCCCACGACCACTCCTGCCACTGTCAGCAGTGCCATGACCAGTAGCATCTTCGCATGCATGTCTCTTTCCTTGCAGTTTTTAGGATTATACAGAAAATTCACAACAAATTTAGATTTCTGAAATTTGGGGTGGACGGAAAGCCAAAAAACAACTGTGGCTTACAGATGCAAACTGGGCACTAAACAGATGCAAATGCACAGATGCAGATTTCACACTATAAAGAGATGCAGCTGCACAGGCACAAAAATAACTTAACCAGTGGTCACACAAATCAAAAACAAGAAAAATAAATTATACCTTTTGCGGTTTGGGGGGGGGGGTGCTGCAGTAGCAGTCCACTAGCTAGACAGAAGGAAGCAGTAAAAATACCACAGATGGATAACCGATTCAGAGTGCCACGATTACTGTGTGGCACAATAAAATGTGTCTGACTTGATGGCACACACACACTCTCACACACTACAGGTAATGCGCTGAAACTTTAACATTGCAGTACACTATATAAACAAATCTTTTAAACAGAATGAAAATATGGACTGCTCTACAACAAACCGAAAATAATTATCAAACATTACTTCAGGTATTACTGTGTGTACATAAACACACAAATACTAACACACACTACTATTACAAGACTGCCTTTTTCATGTGAATCTCACTCCACCGCAGATACGCCCCTCCCCCGAAGCACACTTCAACAGTGTCTGTCAGTACACAGGCTGAATGTTCTAAATTATCATTCAAAATGAACACAAAAACAATCAACACTTAATGATCTCAGCACAGGAGGGTTTCTTACAGTCGATGTACTAAATTATGAGCAAAATAATAGGATCAAAAGTGAATTTTTAAAGCTTTTTTGATGGTTTGATTCTCAGAGTTCTGAAAGCAAGCTATCTTCAGCTTTCCACTACACACACTATGAAGAACTGAGGCTGTGCAAGACAATATAGAGCCCATGTGCCCTGCCATCCCATGAATCAATGCAAAATTCACCTCAAATAGCAATAAACAGGTGAAGCAAAGCGAAGTCCATTAAAATCAATGGCACTTCGTGTTAAAACTAAGGGGAAGGCTGTAATACAAGGTGAAGTAGCGTGAAGTCCATTGGAAGCAATACACTTCATGTTCAGATTTATAGGCAGAGTAATTCACTTTGTGCTGCTGAGCTCTATGTGGATTGGGGGAATAATACACGGAGTGCTCCGCTTAGCTAAGTGGGAGCACTTCACTTGCCTCTAACCATTAGTGTATCTGAATGCATTTTGCACTTTATGTATCATATCTGAGACTTATATTTGGTCTCTGTGTTTTGTGACTTATATTTCAGCCTATTGCCTGGCCTGTGACTATGTGTTTTTGACCTGTATGCTGGCCTTCTTTGACACCTTGTATTCTTATGTACAGTAGTTGTGCTTTATGTAATGACCCCTTGTTCTGTAATTTCCTGCACCTCAGTTTGAGGCCTGTGTTTACTGTTGTTCTCCACACCTGTATTACTTAATGTGCCATGCTGTGGCTCAGGTTGTGCCTTAAAATGGTCCTTTGGATCGGTGCACCCACCCGGCTATCATAAATTAAAAAAAATAAATATATAATATAGAGCTGGTCCAAGGGACACTAGAGCATACAGTATAAAGAGGACACTACAGCATACAGTATAAAGAGGACACTAGAGCATACAATATAAAGAGGCCCACAGCAGGTGGGCAGACCTGACCATGTTATTATTAAGTGCCAATATTCCCCTGCAGGACTAGTTTAGAACATTTTGGGGGGCTTAGTCTTGACCATTTCATCTGCTGTATTTTTTGACTCAGATTGAGTCATTCTCATCTCCTGCATCATTTTTGACTCAACTTGCACCATTTGTTTGATTCAATTTGCACAGTTACTGTAGTTTTTACTCAACTTGCATCATTTTCATTCCTTGAGTCAGTTTTTTGATTCAACTTGTGTCATTGTCATTTCTAGAGTAATTTGTTTTACTCAACTTGCACCATTTTTTGGTGCAGTTTGCGCCATTCTCATCCCTTGCATCATTTTGTTGATGCAGTGGACCTCTTGCATCAGTGTGGTGCACAGTATTTGATGCACCTGGATCTGATGCAAGGTGGTCATTTGATGCAGTTCATATCGCTCTAAGGACCCTTTGAAAATCTGACCCCATGTACGTACAATGCTTGGTGTATGCACACAACCACTATCCTGTAATGCTTTCAAAATATTGGCTCCCTGAACTGAAACTACAAATCGTGGGGAAAGGTCATTGGGGAAAGTCATTCTGTGAACTGTTTCTTTAGCTAATGTAATGTTCACACAGCTGTGATTTTCTTTCTCAAAGCTTGCAATATGAAAAAAAGACTGTTTAAGAGGATGCTGCGAGTCCCTAATGGTAATGGGTGATGTTGTAGAGGATGTACAGTAGATGAAACTTAGTGAGCAGTGAAAGTCCTAGTCTGTTGTTTGGCAGCATATCCACATATCTCTTATATGGACTTTTTAAATATCTAATGGCTGCAAGGCAATGTTCATCTGATGCAGTTACTTATAAAGGCTTGGCACAGCCTTGCTGGAAGAATATTTCCATGAGTAGCTGATACAAAGGTACAGCGCTTTTCATAACCTCTCTTAAACCAGAAGAATCTGCAATAGAGAATAGATGTTGCAGTACTGTCATTGCAGATAGTGCTTCATTTAAATGCTGACCAGCTGGGTGACTATGGTCATATTTGGTTGTCTCTTCAATAACCTGGTGTATTGTTAACTATTTTGGAAGTGTTGCAAGAGGCTGCAGAAGGAGAAGGAATATAATGTAGAAGAATTCTTTCTGTTTTCAACTTCGGAGCCATCTGTTTCTGATAAAGATGCAGCAGAAAGTGGGGATAACAAGATGGAGAAATTCCAACTCTACTTGGAATTTGGGGTGTTTTGCATTGGAGATTGAAGCATATTGTATACTTATTCCATACTATGTACCACTGTCTAGCTCTTCAACATCATCTACCATGCAACCTAGTGACTTGCAATTTCAAGTCCATTAAAATGCATGTAGTCACTGTGTCATATGGGTGAAGTACTGTGTTTGCCTACCTGTCTACTTCTATAGAATGAGACCTTTCACAAACAGCATATTGCACGCAGACAATGTTTCCAGTCAAGGTGGAAAAATCTTCAAACTGCAGAGCTTGACTATTTTTCCTTTGTCCCTGGCATTTTAACTTCCTAATCATCTGGCATGTTTGTATGTTACTCTTCTTCATCCTCAGTGGTTGACTGAGTGTGAGCAGACTCACCTTTGGCAGAGTGGGCAGAAATATCTTCCTTAGGACTGCTATGCCCCAATGACATTTTCTGTAATGACCTTTCCCCCTTGACTTTTAGCCTGGCCTCCAACAGTAAGTGGTTCCTATGAGTCATCATCAGAATCCTCATCATCCTGCTCAGCTTCTTTTGCAGGAATGTGCTCAATGTCACTGCTGTCCTCATGGTCTGAAGAGCTCTTAGAGGAGTAACATACTATTGAATCTTTAGAAATTGATACTTCATATGCACATGTGTTTATTCTTTCCTTTCCAAAATGTTCAGAGCCGACAACTGAGTTTGTTTTTCTAATAACTGTATATTTACCAAATCCGCTTGTTGTAATTGCTGGTTTATCAACAGAGCTTCACCTGCTGCCTTTTTATTTATCTGGGCTTCGTTGGGCATCAGCCTGAAGTATCAAGCAAACAATATGGCAGGTTTGACAATGAGGAAACATAGGCTGAAAATGTAATAGGGAAAGGGGATTCACCACCTGCAGTAGAAAAAGCACTTGAGTTTGTGACAGTTCTTTTTTCTTCTGAATTGCTGCCTTTGTCTTCTTTCTATAAATGCTGGCAGCTTGTTTCACAGTCGTACTCCTTTCCATCTTGATATATAGTAGTTTAATAAATTTAATCCAATTAACAGATGCTGATCAATTTAGCCAGATCCCCTCAAAAAAGCACCAGGTGCCCTTAGTCAGCCTGGGGTAAATATAGGTGGCAAGACTGAGTGCAAGACAAAATCAGATGACAACTGGCTAGTAAGACTATAAACTATGGGTTATTCAACTGCCAGAGAGCCACACAAGGCATATAGCATGTGATACGAGTCTGGTGCAATTTAATTTTGTATTAGTCTACAAAAGAAACAAAAATTCTGCTTGCACATATGTAACTGGCTAGTAAGATTTCACAATATGGGCTTCTCAACTGCACAAGCACTACACCATTCTAAATAAGGCTTTAACACTTCAACGAGGCCTACAGTACTGTACATCACGCCTGGTAAAATATATTTCACTTGTGCTATGAAAATAAAATTCCTGCTTGCAAGCAGGTAAATTGCTAGCTGGACAATAAGCAAGGGGATAGTGAAGTGAGAGAAGGAAACACTCTTCTGAAAAAAAGGCTTATTGGCCAGGATATTCATAGTTACAGATTAGGGTCCACTAAATGTATGATCCAGGATCAAATTAGTGCCTAGAGCAAACTAGTGGTATATTGAAAGTGCTAGGGCACTTTGCCAGTACTAAAGGCACGTTCAAATATACTAGTCAGGCACTATCCTGATTGAAATCACAATCCCCCAGCCCCCTACTGGCAACAGGACAGTATATGGCCAGTAGGGTAGGTACAATGGGGAATTGAAATCACAGTTGTGTTGTTAGGACTCACTAATGGCAACTATTCCTCTGGAGCAAGCTGCCTTATTAGTATCAGAAGATGCAAATGACCCCATAGCACTAGCAAGGTGCTATTGGGTCATTTGCATCTCATTAGGACCTCATTACAGGCCAAGAGCACACTCAATTTGTGGAAGAGCTTTCATCAGCTTAGTATGGCTGCCTTGGTATACAGTGTAATATAATACTAAGAATCAACATTTATATATTTATTTTCATACACATTGTAACCTAAAGCACTTTACAAGCAATGCTAGACTGGTAGTGAAGTGATGGAATGTGAAGTGGGAGTGATTTCGCACATCAACACCCACACTCAGCCTTTGACAGTTGCATGAACCAGTTTTATGGGAAAGAGAATGCTTGCTAGGACACTAGGGAAAACCCCCTGTTTGTGAAAATGCCTTAGGTTCTTTTACTTCCTCTTGAACACCCACCAGGACAGCACCAGAGATGGTTAGAAGGGACCTTGGTTTAACATCTCATCCAAAGAAGGGCACACCCCAACAGAATAGCACCCCCTAGTGCTGCACTAAGATGCCATCATTCAAGGTGTAAGCCCAATCCCAGTGTGGGACAAGAATCCACAACCCTATGGCCAAGAGGCAGATGTGCTACCAAATGAGTTACACTGACAACAAGCCAGAGGCTGCTGAAATGACTGAGGATACACCCTTCTGAAAAAAAGGCTTTTAGCTAGGATATTCACACTGTAGGTCCAAATTAGGGCCCACTTATATATACAGTGATACTGCAGTACCATGTCCCTGGTGTCCAGTTGACCCCATCACCCCCAAACACCACTCAATGTCACAAATGCTTTGGTGGCTAGTGGTTTTCCTGCCCCTTGAATGCCCCTTTTAATGTTATACAGGTAGACATATATTATATTAAGTATATAGAAATGCCTTGTTGGCTAGTGGTCCCCTCTGCTTCTGATCCCCATCATATATGTATATATAGGGAATATGATATGGTTTGGCTGATTTATCTTCATGAGAGGCCACTGAGGTATCTTAATATTAGTGGCCTTGAGTAAAGATAAATATGATATCATCAGTCAAACCATGTACTATTCGGTTTATACAACATATGTTTTTGTGCCAAAAAGAAAGGAGAAGAAAAGAAGACCGATCATAGAGGATTCATAGACATGCTATGAAATAAATAATTTTAAGTACCTTTGTCTCCTGTGTTTATTAATATTTCTGTTTATCTACTGTTTATCTATGGATTCTCTTTGTTTTTTAAAAATGTTCTCTGTCATGCAGATCACCCCCCAATCTGCTATTGACTAAAGCAAATTTGAACCACCCAGTCCTCAAGCCAACCAGCAAAAACACACACACACACACACTACCTGCTGCAGTTTATTGTGTTGTATTTCCCTCTTTTGGTTGACCATCTGCTAATAATTAAAAACAGAAACCATGTGGTCCTGCTGAGGCAGTGAGTGTGTCGATATGGCACATGCGCTAGTCTATGCGGTGGTTTGGGTAGGTGTTGTTAAAGAATGGGACAAAAGGGAAAGTAAAAGTCACTCGGAAAAGTCTTACTGTTGTGGATCACAGGATATGACACAACGGTTCCCTTTTGCCTGTTGGGTGACTGTAGGAATCACAAGTGCAACTTCATCCTAGCTGAGAGCCTTGCCTTGAAAGGAAAGTAGGAGTGTTAAATAATAAAAAAAAGAAGGTGAATTTAAAGAGGTGGCTGCAAGGTGCATGTAAGAGGGGCTGTGGGTCACACAGTGACAGCCATGTAGCACCTTGCAGTTGTCACAGCCATACAGTTCAAATACAAATACTTTCCCTTTCCTGCAAATATAATTGCTGGTTTCAGCAGGGAATCCCTTTTATTATTTAACATGCTTACTTTCCAACCAAGGTGAGGCTCTTGGCTATGAACTGCTGCATCATATCCTGTGAGCCACACCAGCAAGACTTTTCTATGCAAAAAAATATTTTTTCATTATAAAAAAAAAATATGATTACCCCATATGAAAAGGATTCTTTTTCATATGGACCAAATTTTTTTTTCATTCTAAGTATCTATCCAAAAGACAAGTCTGAGACTGCTCAGAACCGAATTTTCTGAATTTAATAACATTGGAACAGATTAATACTTTTTCACCAAACCAGAGAAAGACACCACTGTGGCTCAAATCTGTTCCACCCTGAAAATTTCAGACCAAAATTCTAAACCATCTGGGCACTAGGTGATGAAAAAAAAATGATTTTTTCACTTTTTTGCTATCCAGATCTTGGAATCTGTACATCTGACTGGAAAGAAATTTGGCATATCAAGAGATCTACCCCCTGAGACTGCACATGGAAAATGTTGTGCAAATCCATTAAAGTGCAAAGCCTGAGGCTTAACATAGAAACCCCTGCTCAACACTAACTATAAGGGTGCTACCATGCCACTATAATAACTATAAAGACAGATATGCTCTGGTGCTTAGTGGCCCCTCCTGCCCTCAGACACACTGTAATATATTATTGTAGCATGGTCGCAATGCTATAGTTAGAGTTGCATAGGCTGTTTAATGTTAAACCCCAATTTTTGCACTTTAATAACTTTGTACAAGAGATTTACATGAAAGTTTGCACGCACCATTGGAAATCCCAGGACTCATGATATGCCAAGTTTCATTCTGATTGGATGTGCAGATTCCAAAATACATACAGCACAAAATGTGTAAAAATTGTTTTTTTTTTTTTGCTATGTGTTTGTTGGCCACTAGCACCTAGAAGAAAGGGCTTGGCCCAGAGTAATGCCTTTCACTAGTTTGGTGAAAAATATTAACCCATTCCAAAGTTATAGAAATTTAAAAATGTTGCTTCAAAGCATGCTTAGTTGGCACTTTAGCATAGATATTTGAAATAAAAAAATAATTTGGCCACACAAAAAAGGATCCTTTTTCATAAGGAGCCAGTCCTTTTTCAAGAGGAAACATATTTTTTTCATATGGCTGCTATTTTCTTTTTACAGTTTAAACTTACAAACATTTAAAATACATAAAATAATGTATTTAAAAACAAACAAACACCGGAACCTTGCTAAACAAGACCCATTTAGCTAGATTTTGGTGTTTCTTTGTTAATTAAAGGTGGCACAAATATATTTTCTGGGCACCCAAAATCCAGGGTGCCCAACTTAGCAAGAAGAGCCATTCACCTGTGTTCTCTGTATGAGAACAGCAGAACTTTCTTGACTTCTGCAGCCACAGCTGGAACTCATGCTGCAGGCCACAGTGAGAGCAGTGAACTGCTGTTTCCCTGGTGTCTAGTTGCACCCCTCCATTGCCATCCCTTTATGTATGCAATGTTGCCCTAGTGTCTAGTGGTACCCACACACTGCAATTGCCATCTCTGTAATGCATCCCTGTAATGCATTTGTCTTTCCCTGATGTCTAGAGGAACTCCCCATCCTCTGACTGACATCCCCATGATGTATTTGTCTTTCATGGTGTCTAGTGGCACACCCACCCTCCAATACCCATCCAATTAATTATCTTTCCCTGGTGTCCAGTGGCACCCTCCCACCCTCCAGTCCCGGTCCCTATAAAGAATGTATCTTTCCTCTGTGCCTAGTGACCCCCCACCCTTTGATCATTGTCCCTATAATGAATGTATCCTTCCTTGGTGTCCAGTTGCACTCCCTACCCTCCAATCAACATGCTGGTCTGAAATAAAGAAAACATTCCCTTGATGTTTCTTTTTTTATTAAAACCTGCAAAAAAAGAAAATGGTCCCTAGCCAATATGACCCCCCACCCCCACCTCCCACTAAGCACCCACCACCCCACACCCCCAGTATACCCTCACACACCCCCACACACCCTCACTCAACTGAACAGGCCACCAGACAAAGATCCACCCTCTGATCAAAGACACGTCTTGCTGCTAGAACCATTGACTCCAATATAAGAAACTAAGGTAAGTGTGGTTCAATGTATTTCAGTGGAGTTTTAAACTTTGTCATTTTTGTATATTTTGATCCTAAATTTTCAACATGGCCATTTTGGGACCCCACCTCATGACTAATGGTGGAATTGTTCAAATCAAGCC
Source organism: Neoceratodus forsteri (assembly GCA_016271365.2). Lineage (NCBI taxonomy): Eukaryota > Metazoa > Chordata > Ceratodontiformes > Ceratodontidae > Neoceratodus > Neoceratodus forsteri. Next base: position 1,785,219,480 of record CM057450.1, read on the forward strand.
CAAAAGGTGACTTTGTGGTTGCTTGAGTAAATTATGTTTTGGGTGGGATTTGAAACTTTTCACCACTCTTGTGCATGAGGTTGGGTCATAAGAAGGCTATGATACAAAAATGGGATCAAAATATGTAAAAATGGCAAAGTTATGAGCACATGTTGAAATTTTACTATGCTCGCTCATAACTTTGGTAATTTTAAATATTTTGACACCAGATTTTCAGCAGAGCCATTTGTTTTACACCAACTCATGAACATGACAGCTGTCATTTTTCAAATCCTAGCCAAAATGTGTTTTTGAACCTGTGGTGCAGAATGATGTTTCGATGCCATGGAATGACATTTCAGCAGGGATTTGAACATTTTCACTACCTAGTTCATGAGGTGTAGTAATAAGAAGACTATGCTGACAATTTGGTGTACAAACATGGTAAAATGCCTAGGTTATGAATGAACTTTGCAATATTTGAATGTTCAATCATAACCACTAATTTTCACTATTTTGCCTCCAAACTTTCAGTATAGCCATTTTTCAACACCGCCTCAAAAAAATGAAGTATACTTTTGTAAATCCTGGAGTAGATGTGTTTTCTCACTTCTGTTGTGAAATGACCTTTTGGCCAGTATACTATAAATAGTACATGTCATGTTTATAAGGCAAATCATAAAAATGAATATACGTGAAAATTTTGGGGTCAAAATAAAAAGAAACTACCTGTATATAATAATTGTTAACAAACTTTGTGTGCAGTGACACTTTTGATCATAATGGGTATGCTTTGTGATCCCATGTTGGTGAGCTGAGTTAATTGCTGAGCTCAATGACCCAGCTGGATGCTGTTATGCAACACCCCCTAGCCGGGGAATGAAAGGTGCAGGTTTGTCCACATGGGTGTGGGTACCATATATTGAAGACAACTGTCATCTTGGCAGAGGATCCTATAGCTCTCTCCCCTTGTGTGGTAGAGGGTCCTGTGAATTGGCTGACAGATGCACTTTTTGCCCTGCATATCTGTAGCTGTGTCCACATAGATGTGCAGGGAGAACACGGCCCTGCACTTCCACAGCCCACCACACAGCCCCATGAATTCTTCACATCTGTTATTGCACAAAACTGCAGAGCCTCCAATTTGCATGCCCTGCACTTCTGTAGAAGTACAGAGTCTTCGCTTCATGCAGGGCACCTACATGAATGGGGGTACAATTTCACTATCTCAAAAAGAAAGGAAATTCTTTGCAAAAAAAAAAAAAAAACATTGTTAATGCACCAGTTAGGATAGTTTAACACCCCAAAAGTAGGAAAATGTAATGTTAGAGTTTACAACCCTAATGTCCCACCTACCACTCAAGCAGAAAAAGGAAAAAACATTATAATTTTGGGGCTCTGGAGTCTTGGTGACTTGGTGGTGGGGTCTTCCTTGGGGGTTGTCAACCCTAATACTCAATCTTATGGAACAAAAAGTGGCCACCAGAATGAACACCAGGCTCCACTCAAGGAAGTTTCAAAGAAGTGTAGCTAAGGAGACCATGCTAAGGCTACCACATAGGAGCAAAAACATTTTGGACTGTCTGATTCAAATGTATTTATTTAAAAAACAAATAAGTAAAAACAGTACACAGCAGACTAGCACCAAATGTTATCGAGCAACACTTGCCCTTTATCAAGGTGTGCAAGCGACAAGTGAACAGAAATGTTTTTCACATAAGAGGTTTGATTTGGTAATTAACATGTTGGAATGTACAGTACTCATGAAAATTCCAATGTGTAATTTGTCACTCAATGCATATACTATAATTATCACTCACAGAGTCAATCCAGTGCATAACATACATTCATGAATTAATAAGCAGCACCTGTTTTCTTTTGTAACACCTATGTTGGTCCAATGAAAGGTATCAAATCATTTCTTTTTTTTTTCTGAACCTTTTTTCACAAGGACCAATATGGCAACAAAACTAATTTTCTGAATAAACATGTGTCACTAGTTACTTGTTATGTAATTCATCCACATCCACATCTGCTCTCATTCACTTGATCACTTGAATACAAACAGACATAAATACAAACTTCAAATGTATACAATTGTTTTAAAAAAAAAATGTTTCCTTTTAAAAAGCCACAAATGAATTCAAGATATTCAAAAGATAACAAAGAATAATAATGAAGGTATGGAGTATAGTGGGAAAGGAAAATATGTGAAAGTTAAAACAATATATAAGCATTAATATAAAATAAACATGATACATAATGTGCAACTATACAAACTCTAACAAAGAAACCATGTAGAAAAAAAAATCATCATAAATAATTCATAAGTAAGTGTCAACTGAAAATGCTTATTACGATCCAAACCCTTCAATGCCCCTTAAGCGAACTGCCAGTAACTTTCTCTTTTAAGATGTAGTCTGTCAAATATGCCTCACGTAGGGAGGAGTGCTTCATAGTTGCCAGCTGACTAAGACTGGTTTCTTGCATCTAAACTTCAGTTATTTAAAAAAAGGCATTTAAAACAATGAAAATTCCTTCTTTTTTTATGTATGATTTGGGTGTTCATAGTATGTGATTTTACCAAACAACTGCCATAAGTTTCCAAGGAAGGACTTGGTTGGTCCACAAAATTAAGCACTGTTTTTTTTTTTGTTATATCTATGTTGGTCCAATAAAAGGTATCAAATCATTTGTTTTTGGATCTGTTCTTAGAAAGACCAATATTGCAACTAATTATTTCTGCGTGTCATCATGCAGGGAGGAAGATTTTTTCCAGATCCTGAAATGTGAATGTATGTGGGGGATCCCTTGCCATAACATGGGCTGCTAATGCATTGAAGTCATGATTTTCAATTGCACTGATGTGTTCCCCAATATGCAGATTTAGCTTGCATGTAGTTTTACCTACATAAAATGATCTACATGTTATCTAGCCATATAAACAACATTACAATTATTATGGCAATTTATAACACTGTTCACTTGTTAAACCACATTTCTCATTGGACTTTTAAATGTGTTCCCAAGTGCAATATGTTTACAGAAAATGCAGAAGCTACACTTAAAATTACCTATAGGAAGCGACTTCCTTTCCAAATGATGCTGTAAAAAAGGCTGTCATCTTATCTGCAATATTGCAGCCCCTTCTGTATGTCACTCTGGGAGGCTTGCTGATCCACTCCCCAAGTCATGGCTCTGCCTTAAGTACATGCCAGTGCTTCTTTATGATTTCAATCACTTTAAATGTTTGTGTTCCATATGTAGTAACAAAGTTTAACTGTTTCTCAGGATTATGTGTAGACTATGTTAATGGAACGTAACCTTTTACAAGGTCTTCTCTCTATAACCCACAGACCTTCCTCTTTGCTGTTTCCAGACATTTATCACTATATCCCTATTTTTAAGTAGTTTAAACATAGTACTTACCCCCCTGTCATAATCATGTGTTTCTGAACAATTCCATTTTAATCTTATAGACTGGCTCACTAGAATATTTTCAATCAGATGTCTTAGATGGCAATTAGTATACTGTAATGTTGAGTATCTGTCAGTTTACAGAAAAGGAAAGTGTGAACCCCATTTTCCTCTGTGCATCTTTAGTAATACGCAAGTCCAAGACATTTATCTCTAACAGGCTTGCTATAACTGTAAACCTAAGGTTACTATTGGTAGATTCTAAATAATTAACAAACTGATATAACTCTTCAAGTGAGCCTTTCCAAATTAATAGATGATCATCAATGTATTTTCTGTAAAGATCCAGCATTTCCAAAAATGGGTTGTTTTGTGAGTACACATATTTTTGTTCCCATTTTGCAGGTAAATAATGACATATGTTGGTACAAAGGTTGTACCCATTGCTGTGCCCTTAATTTGTAAAAATAACTGGTTTTCAGACATAAAACAATTATGCTCAAGGACCTTTTCAGTAAGATTCAAAATAAATACCACATGTGATGGGCTATAATCCATATTTTCATAAAGCATATCTCCCAATACTTGTAGCCCACCATCATGTGGAATGTTTGTTTATAAAGCTGTGACATCAAGTGTCACCAGCCACTATTCAGGTTCAACATATAAGTTTACTAGAGTTTACAAGACATGAGAGGTATCCCGCATATAACTAGGGGAAATTTGTGCCAAATATTTAATTGTTCATCTACAAATTTAGCAAGCTGTTCATGAGTGAACCAATGCTAGACAGAATCGGTATAGCCAGGGGGTTACCAAGGCTCTTATGTATTTCTGGAAGACCATAAAAAAACTGTTCTCATGGAATGTGGTAGAGTTAAAAACTCATATGTGTCTTTAGTAATCTGATCATTAACAAACATTTCATGCAACAAACAATCAATTTCAGTTTTAAACCTAATCAAAGGATCAAATGTTAAAGGGACATAGCATTTATCATTGCCTAGTTGTGTCTGCATTTTATGTTTGTATTTGCTGGAATCCATAACAACTATGGACCCCTTCCCCTTTGTCAGCCTCCTTGATAAGAATATCATAATTTGTGGCTAAACTGTCCAGGGCCTACTTTTTTCCCTTACTGTAGAACAATTGTGGAAGCATGGGCAGGGGAATTTGACATCAGAGTCTTAATTTCCTGAGCACATAGATTCTCAAATATTGCAACAGTGGGGAAGTAGAGTGGCATAAAGATGGATTTGTTCTTCAGTTTATTGATATTGCCACCAGTCTGTGTTTGAATCAAATTAGAGGAGTCACTCTCAGTTACTGGGGGGTCAAAGGTGGGCCCTTCTCTTTGGGGTTTGAAGACAAAAAAGTTTTAAGTTCAAATTTTGGCTCAGCCACTGCAGATTTACAGTCAAATCGAATTCAGAGGCATGATTGGTAGGGACAAAAGACAGCCTCTCTTCCAGCACAGTTTTTTTCAGTGAGTTCATACTGTGAAATGTTGTCCACAAGGGATTGTCTTACCTCTTCTCTCCCGGTAACTTCGGCTGTACCTAATGCCTCTGTTGAATCTGACTGTTCCTTTGATAGCTGCCTTCTCAATGAACATTTTCTCCTATTGCCCTTTTGGCCCCTTCTTGTCCTGGTTCTGTAAAGCAGGTTAACCTTGGCTTCTCCATAGGACTCTCTTGGTAAAGTATAGCTGTAGTGCATCCTGCTGGTTGTCACTGGTCAGGTGTTTTTCTGCTTCCTGATTGGGAAGAATCTCTCCTCTTGGCTTTACTCTAAAAAAATCATCATTTTGTCTGCTAGATACCTCTTTGTGTTCTGAATCGCTGGTACAGGCATCTCTTTCAGGCATGGAATATTTTTTTTAGAATTGGATCATGTTTCCATGTTTTTCTTGGACTAGTCAAATACATGCCCTTCTAAATAATCCAGCCAGTATCTTTTAAGTTTTCTTTCCTTGATTTTTCTAATGCATGCAATAGCTGTTTTTTAAATAGTCTGTTCAAGTTGCTCTCTGTAGCTTCTGAACTCTATATGGGAAGCACAACCAGCAGCTATTCATTTGTTTTCTATAAGTTTATTCTTCACCTCCTCATCTACACCTTCAGCATCCTTTAAAATACATCTAATCAGTCCAGCTGAGGAGTCCAACAAGTATGCCTGTGATCCTTTCAAAAACAAGTCCATTTCATTGCCAAAGGTCAGCTGCTTTGTGAGTATGAGTCCCCTGGGGACTCTATTAACTATAAGGTATGCTGTCAGGATGACCCTCTGCCAGTATAACCTTCATGTTTTGAGTGCTGTCCTTTCTAATTGCACAAAAGTCATTGCAATGTCAATTACCTGGTTTACAGGGGTATTACCTTCTATCACTGAATTAGCAAGTGGCTGTGTGCTAGTTCCATTGAGTAGTGGGTTCATGCCTCCCTCTCTGAAGAATAAAGAGTCCACAAAGACTTTGCTGTTATTGTGTGGATGACTTGTTTGCAAGGTGCCGGTTCAGGAGTCAAAACCTGATGCCATTCCTTGTAAGCTACTGGGAGTAGTCTGTTGTTCCATCCATGCCAGCCATGAAAAGTACTGTCTTACAGAACAAAAGATGGCAACCAGAATGAATGCCAAGCTCCAGTCATGGAAGTTTCAAACAAGTGTAGCTAAGGAGACTGTGCTAAGGCTACCAAACAGGAGCGAACACCATTCTGGTTTGTCTGATTCAAATGTATTTATTTAAAAACATATAAGGAAAAACAGCACACAGCAGATTTGTGGCAAATGTTTTCTGGCAACACTTGCTCTTTGTCAAGGCATAGAAGTGACTAGTGAACAGCAGTGTTTTAAATGTACAGTAAGCTGTTTGATTTGATAATTAGCATGTACTGTAGGAATGTAGGCATGAAAATTCCAACATGCAGTTTGTCACTGACTGCATCTAAGATAATTCTCACTCACAGAATTAATTCAATGCATAATAGGCATTAATGAATAAACATATATCACTAGTTACTTAGGGAGCCATCCAACCTCTCCCCCATCTGTCTCCCACCAGCCATCTGTATGCACTACCCCATCCCCCACAACACTGGCAGCCTCCCAGTAGGTCTCTAAGGATCACTTTGTGGTGTGATGCCTACAGTGCCCCTCCCCTGGTGCCCAGTATGCAGGCATCCACCTAACACCCTTGCATTACAGATGACCTCATACATCTGGTGGATCATGATGATGGATGTCTCTTGTGTTATCTGCAGAGAGTTGTATGTTATTTGTCTTACCTGATGATGGCTGTCTCTGTTGCTTTTTTTGCCTTGCCCCTTCTGCTGCTTGGGGGTGGGTGGGCGTGAATGCATATTACCCTAATTTTGTCACTTTAATCTGAACCCTGTTTCATTAACAAAGATTTTTGCAAAGAATTTCCTTTCTTATTGAGAAGATATATAAAACATACATCATTTTCTTCTATTTTGGTATACAGGTGAACAGTTAAAAGTAGTTATATATGGAGATAATTGTAGACTAACAGTCTCTTACTAGCAACAGAGTTAGTAATCTCACTTATTTTTTGCTCAAATTGTAAGATTATTACAGCTTCCTCTCTCTATGAAAAATACCACCACTGGATACATTTATCAAACATAGTCAAACATGTCTGTTTTCTCACTAGACACTATAATGAAGCAGACCCCATGCACAAATAGGATTTGTTAGGTATACTGTAAAACCATCAACTCATAAATCAGTGCTGAAGTGTAATTTACATTATAGGAAAGAAGACAAAGAATTCATGATAGAAGTTTCAAAAATAAAAAAAAATTATTAGAAAAAAAAACAAAGCAATTGAATTAAGGCCAGATTAGAATATGTTCCTGTAGTGGGTGAAAAACCAAGTACTGGGAAACAACAGGACAAAGAAATGACTAGTGGTATGTCAGTCAATCATCTAATGAAAGCTCAGCATAGATGACTCTCCGTGCATATATACAATATACCTTATGAGAGCTATGTACAACCATTCACAGCAGTGTACTTTGTAAATTCCACATTAGACTTCATAATAAAGGTGATCCTATGAAAAAGCAGGAACACCATTACAGCAAGTTAAAAGACAATGCTCACTAGCAGCCCCAACCAGTTCTGCACACACACTTCCTCAGGGAGGCCAGTAATGTACACCCACTACCAATTTTTATGGCAGCATGTGCAGAGCCACGCTGACATGTTGCCATGATGTAGGAGATAAAAATGATTGTTGTAGCACATGACAAGAATGTGAAGTATTGTTCTATGCTTGGTGTTTCGACTAGTGCTGAGGCACAAATCTCTGCCTCCTGTTTACAGCAGCAGTGCTGCATAAAAAAGTCAGTACCACATAGATGTCTTTCTTCTGATCTGTTGAGCATGGAGCTGTTTAAAATTCTGTTGTGCAGTGCAGCATTTGAGCCCAGTTTCTTCTTTCTTTTTGTTTACATTTGTATGCCTGCCGTGTTGTTCCCTGGACCTGTGCTGCCTACTACACACACACACAAAGACTTTCTGCTTTGTTTACAATTGGTTACAAATACTGTGTGTGTGGTGCATGCTTCCTTCTGTGCTGTGCTGGCCTGTCAATTCCTTCAAGTATGTCAGTGGTGAATGGGTTAATTTACAAAGGAATGTGGGGGGTGCTTACTTCAGTTCTCCCATGTCATAGTCATAGTCTCCTAGTATTTCCAGTCAGCAATTGTGGTTTAAGGAGTATTTGAAATGTAAAAAATGTACTTTGCACAAATAAAAGATGCTAGTACCACACATTGTGTGAGCGGTGTGGTAGGACTGTTTTAAGCCTTTGAAAACAACATAAAATACAAATAGGAAGCATTGAAACCATTATAGACAAGAAGACACTGAAAACCTTATGTTTTCAGAGCTTCTGAGTGATATCCAAGAATGAGTGGGGTTGTATTACAAATGTTTCATTTGCATATACGAGAATCTTGCTATGTGTTACAACAGAAAAATGACTGATCTGATATCTTATTGACATACTTGAAGTAACTTATGTAATGTATGAAAAATATGTCAGAAATATCCAGTTCACAAATAAACAGGAGTCTTCTCCTTTAAAACATCTGCTGCCAGCTACAGATAGGAAAGTGAAACACCAGCCTAAACATTAGTTTCATACATGCACTGTGTTAGGACTTAGAGACACAGTGTGTGTATGTGAGTGTGTGTGTGTAGACACACAACCACAAGAGGACTTACAATTAAACTGAAACTGTGCAACTTAATGGGAGGTGATAGAAAGTATTTTTTATTGAAAGTGTGGTATACTGCTTTGACATTTGATCAGACTTTGTTGGGGATCTAACAGTATCATACTGCAATCTACAATGTCAGGATTTTTTTTTATATGAAATCAGTATGTACGGGAATGCCAATTAGATACTGTTGCGAGATACTGTGTTACAGCATAAAATAATCTATGGGATCTAAATGTTCAAAGCCATGAGTTCTCTTCTAGGTTGCTGTGCCAAGGGGTTGATGAGGCATATTAATCAGGGTGGAGTGGTGGATGTGGCTTACCTGGAATTCAGTAAAGCCCACAATACCTTTCCACACAGCAGAATAGTAAAGAAGATGGGCGGCCTGGGAGTGTGTACTAAAATATTAAACTGGATAGAGAATTTGTCGGGCAGTTGGCATCAGTGGGTGGTTGGAAACATAATTCACCTGGTGTTGGGGGAATGACCAGTGGTGCACCACAGGGATCAGTACTTTGGGCCTGTACTCTTTATTGACATCACTGGCAAGGCCCCCTTCTGTGGCAGGGACTCTGAACTTCTGTGGCACCGTTAGGTCAAACTCTGTGCAAGGTTTAAGGTTCTGCAGCACATTTATATATAAATAATATAGAGCCAGCTTTACAGTTTTGGGGAACACCAGCAAGAATGACCTGTGAGAAGTTACATAATTTCCCTTAAACCTTCAGTTTTATACTTTTGCTTTTCAGAAGCTGTTCTAGCTCTCTATATTTATCTAAATCTATTTTGGGTTTAATGCAATGCATGCAAGATTAATGGCTGCTGGAAGGCACCCGTTCAACGTACTGGCAACAAAGCAAATAGCTGAATAGTTGTTCTCCAAGGGATAGCTTGAAGTACAGTAGCCTAGACATGGAGCATCCAAGACTACCATCTTCTGTGAACACCTACTAGTGGCCCCATACACAGTCGTAGTTGACGGTGGCAGGTTACTGGTGCATACAGAGACTCCCCATACTGCCACCCTGAAAACTGCCATATATAAAAAATATTAAACATTAACAGTGTCAGCATGATGATTTCTATCTTTTTCTCTGTTTCACTCTTTCCTTCTTTAGTTGTCACATTTTGAATTAATAATCTTTAGCTTTGTTGTCATCTTTCTTACATTGGCTTAATTTTTTTAAATTTTGTTTGATGTGCACCTCACTCCCCTAGCCTGAAAGCCCTGGCATCTGCAATGCCCTCTGACCATGTGCAGTCCTAGAACAGGTAATCTCAGGATTGCACCCAATCATAGGTTGCCCACATGGAAACTCAATGCACTGCTACAGAACTAGTAGGGTGGCTCAGCTAGCTTTGTGTATGTTCCTTCTTTTTGCCTCTGTAGTCTCATTGTCTATGTTTCTAATTCAGGTAAAGTTCCTATTCCCCCTGAGGAAAAAATGACAGTAGTACTCCCATCTCTACTTCAGATCAAAAGGCTACAAATGCACTCTGCTCTCTTCTTCTCTTCTCTCAAAAACATAATAAAAGAAAAGCTTTCTCCTCCCCACCTCCCACCTACCTAATGGCAGCAACGTTATCTCCTCCCCCAGTCTACATAATGGCAGCAATAATCCCTCCTCTCCTCTCTTCCCCAGACCTAATTGCAGCAATGTTCTCTTTCCTCCCCCTTCCCCATGTGATGGAAGTAATGCTCTCTGCAACCTACCCCCACCCTAGATTTAATGGCAGAAAGATATTTTATCCTCTATCTAACATGATCCTGCCCCCCAAAAGCCCTACCTGATCCCAGTTTTTAAAATCTATTGTAGACCACTTTTGCCCATCTTAGTGACACTGCCAACCCAGGAAGGAAAAGGATGGTGTTTGCAATGCTCTTCAAACAATTTTATCACAGAATGTTAACACACTGGGGGCTGGCTGTCAGATTAGGGAAGTAGAAGAGATAGGGCTGCCAGTTAAACAGCCAAAATTTGATTCATTCAAATTGGGGGTGGGCTACCCTGGATTTATTCTTTGGTAACCTTACCTGGTTACCAAAGAATATAAAAAAACCTGACTACTGTATTGAACGGTCAAGCTATTTGTGCTTTAAAAAAAACTTAGAAGCTGCACGGATGCTCTGAGTAAATCTACTTTTCCCTCGGTGGCATTTTTAATTGTGATGCAGTGAGCTTGAAATCTGTCTTGCCTACCCTTGCATATTGTACTGGAGCAACATATAAATGCTAAAAAAAAAAATTGTCTACAATGTCATTATGATTTTCCTCTATTTTCCCAATTTGTTTTTCTCTTCCCTTTTTTAGTTTCCACATGTTATGTAAATAATCTTTAGCTTTTCGCTTCTCTTACCTTGGTTTCATCTTTTTAATTTCTTCAACTTGTCAATATTTTAGAACAGGTAAAATCCACTACTGCCCATCTCAACCCCACCACTTACCTGGCAAGCCTTGAGAATGCCATTGAGTGGTCTTGTAGATTTAAATGTATGACATTATCTAGCCCAACACTGTGCAGTAATCCTCTGCCTCTTCCTGCCTTTAAAGTATTGTAAAGTCTCCTCTTGGACATTACTCTGCCCCTTCATCAAACAAGAAATACCAACCACATCCCCACATATCTAAGCCCCAAAAGTCATTCCACCCAGAGCATCATTGAGTCACTCTGTTTTTTATATTGGCACCCTTTTTTGGTCCAACAGTGTAGGACAATCCTCTGCCTCTTTCAATTACTGCTGGATCCAAATACTGGATTCATGCCCCAGTGTGGCTTTGTGTGGTATCTACAAAGCACCAATGGGATAACAAAAATAATTCTGACCCACTAGCAGTGATAATGGATCATTATGCAGCCTAGAAACAAAAATGGGGTACTAATATAAAAAATATAGAGTTACTCAAGGGGGGGCTCTCATGGCTGGGTGTGGATGGTTAGAGGGGGCTGAGATGGTTAAGGGTGAATTTTAGTTCTTATAAAGCTAGAAGCAGGCAGAGGAATTGCTTGAAATGAGTGTTGTCAGTCTCTGTCTAACTTACTGGAGCAATTTCTGTGCAATTTCTGCGGCTAACCCCAAATTCTGCAGCAGGTCATAATTTCTGTGGCAATCGCTGCATGCCACAGAACTTCAGAAAACAGGGGGCCTTGATCACTGGTGATAACAAAGAGGGGTTACAAGCTAAGATATGTTTTTTTCATGGTTGAGACAAAGATCAACCACAGGGTAGACACTACTGGGGGAAGGGGTAGAAAACTGAATGGAACAATGAAGACAAAACTACTTAAGCTTGAGGAGTGGTCTAGTGTGTGTTATTAAATAGAAAATAATGGTTGGGCAACTATCCACAACCAGTGTGTTCTGTCATGAATGGGTTCTGATTCCCTCTAACCCCAAAAGTGAAGCTTGAAATGTCAGTGGGAATCAGAACCCCGAGTTTGCAGAACACACTGGTTGTAAATAAAGTTGCTCATCCTGTATTTTGTTTAATGTATATAGCATTGAGTTAAATGTGCATGTGGCAGTTATGTTGCTTTCAGAATGAAATTCAGGTGTGCAGTCTCTCTAGCTTTAGCTTTCAGAATGATGTTTTAACACAAAAGGGTTCAATCACATTTCATGACCTTTGAACTATGGTACTACAGCATATTGAAAAGCATGGAATTCTACACAGAACAACACTCTACAATACATCATAAATTCATTGTGAATAAATGAGAAATCAAGTACTTGGTGCATAGAAACCATGGGGTGGAGCACATGAAGGGGGTACTGCAATGGTGAGCACAAAAGAGAAAAGAAAACTGGGGACTGTAATTTCTGATTACCTAAAAGAAGGCAAGCAGTGTGACAAAGCAGATGGGAGTGCCAGTGGGATAGTGCTGTACATAGGTATTACCAAAAAGAAGTATGAAGTGTTTATACCACTGTAAAATTAAGTAATTGATGAATTCTCAACTAGTGTACCATGTCCAGTTCTGGAGACCATATCTCTGAATGGACATGAACAGGTTACAGGTGGTCTAGAGGAGGGCAACTAAAATGGTGACAACAGTTGCAGGAAATAGCACCACAATCAACTCTCCCTTTAGACTGGTGCAGCAGCACAGGGGTGGCCAGCCCCAGACAAGCAAACAAACACACAACTGCTGCTGTACTCCAGACCAAATAGAGCAAGTGCAACCAGGAGGTTATAAGCAAGCAAATGATTTATTCCATAACCTGGTGTGTTCCACAGTGGCACACTACACAGCTCCCCAGTGCTTCGACTCCAAACGAGTCTTCCTCAGGGGGTCCTTGACTCATTTGGAGTTGAAGCACTGGGGAGTCTGGAGTGCAGCAGCAACTAAAATGGTGCAGTGGCACGCTGTCACCACTAAACTTGCCCTGCATGAGGGAATGCCTACAGGGCATGCCAGTGGTATGGGCACCCCAAGGTTTTACATATGTGGGGATGAACATCACCATACTATGGAGGAACTTGCTCAAGACAAACTACACACCCATCACAGCCTCCATCAGAGCAGAAACACAAAGATGGACTAAGCTACACCTATCCCTGAATGGAAGGGTAGATGCGGTATGCATGTTCATGCTGTCTAAGATAGCATACCTCATGGGCAACCTACCAATCCCTACACAACAAAACACACTTCTGAAAATCAACAAGGTGATAGCAGGGTTCATCAGGTAAAGCAAAGCCCCAAGAGTAGGAAAAACTAGCTTATGGGTGCAGTGGTCTGGGGGAATGGGTCTCTCCTGGCTTCAGGGATACTTACTAGCATATAGGGCTGTACAAGCACTCAGATGGATTCTCCCTAAAACCCCAGATACCCCTGTTCTTAATCTGCTTAATGTTTAATGCTTAATCTGGAAATGGACCAGAATCTGAATGGCTGGGAAAGCTGCTGAGCAAAGTGGGACACCCACATGGCCACCTTCCTCCTGTTATCTGAGAGACAAAAGAAGCCTGGCACACGTGCAAACATCTCACTCAATGTCCAACCCCCTTATGGGCACCACCTTCAAAGTACAGCCCCTTATGGGGCAACCCAGATGTGCTAGTGGGGGAACAAACCATCAACTGACACTCTTGGCAGCATGTGGGCATCTATATGATGGCAAATCTTTACGCACTGGACTCTGAAGCCATGATGTCCTTCCTGCAAATGCAGGCACAGTACCTACTACCCAAAACAGACTTTTGGAGATTTCTCCAGATCTGGGATGCATCCAAGACCCTCAGAGCCACAGTGCCTATGTGAGATGGGTGGAAATAGCTGACCACCATGCATAAACAAGACTAAGTAAAGGGCACCGCAGGCAAGAAGTATGGTATGCTTAGGGACTCTGTACCCTATACCATGATAACCTGTAAGGTGCAATGGGAGCAGAACCTACAAATAAAGATAATAGACACTGAAGGGTGGCAATACCTCAAGGATCCCAATCTGGTCTACAGAGACTCTAGGAGCCATCTTATACACTTTAAGGTACTGCTGAGATTGTACCTTACCCCGGACACATTCAAAAGATGGGACTCATCCCCCATTCTGCATGCTGAAGGTGTCAAGCCCCACAGGCCCACCTGCTACACATACTATGGCAGTGTCCCATACTGGTGCCCTTCTGGACAGGAGTAATGCAGGACTGCTCCAAGATCCTGCAAACACAAGTCCCTGCTATCCCAACCCTTAGCATCTTGGGCAACATCTTGAAGGTGTCAAACTGTTCCAACCAATCCAAAAAATTACTTCTTGTGGTATACTCAGAGCCAAAAGGGCTGTCCTAATGAGGTGTTGCCAGAATGTACCTCCTTCTCCTCTTACATATTATATGACAGTGGCTTAGTTAACACTTTTCAAATGGTAGACATACACCACCCGCCAACCACACATAGGTTTACAATGAGAAATGGGGCCTTTGTCTCAGATGACACCTATGCTCTACCCCCACCCCACCACCTGGCAATCCATCCTTCTGACCCAGACAAAACTCTTACTTCACTTTAAGCATCAACCCAAACTGGTTCACTTCAGTCCTTTTAGGCTGAAAGGTCTTAGCAAGGGGTCATTCTTTTTTTTTAAATATTTTTATTATTTATTGTCATAACATAGTATCACAGAAAAATGTGGAACAGAAACAAAAATGAATTAAGAAATAACATAGAATTTCTAAACCATGTTACACTTACTAGATCAAATGCTTCTGGGGAAAAGACCCACTTACATCTTATAAAGTATATATCAAAGGCATAGTTATGAAAGTATCACAAAAAGAAAGAATTAAGAAACGATATAAAGAAAAATGTTAAAGAGGAAGGAAGCACATCTTAACACACGGTGAAAGATTAAAAAATGATAAAAAAAATAGATCAATATATAGTGGTTGGGTATTTGTTGTATATTTCCTAGATCAGCAGTCACAAGGAAAAAGGAGACACAAAACATTAAATTGAAACAGTTGATATATATTTAGTTTAGAAAGGAAGCCATAGCTTTACCCAGAAAGGTCTTTTGGCATGGATATTATAGTGGATATGTTTGAATTTAGCATCAGATTGAGCCACTGAGTATATGTTGGGGGGGTTAATATGTTTCCAATTGGTCAAAATAAGCTTATTCGCTGTAATAATAACTAGATGTACAAAAATGTTTTTAGGCACTGGAAGGAAGCTATTGATGTATTTACCAAAGAATATAAATTCTGAATCTATCTGAGGTATGATTCTGGTTGTATTAGATATAACTGAAAATATTTCCTGCCAATAACTACATAGATTTGGACATTCTACAAACATGTGAGCAAGATTAGCAGGAGAATATTGGCATCTGGGACATTTATCTAATATTGACTTATTTTGTTTAATTTTGCAGGTGTATAGTAAGTGCAAAGAATAATATTACATTGTATTTGTCAAAATCTAGTTGAAATAAAATCTTTATAAGGGGGTTGCAATATTTCAGTCCATCTGTCTGATGAAATTGTTCTGTTCAAATCTTGGGATCATTTCTATTGGAGAACATTCAAGTCTTTTTCAATATATGGGAATATTTCAAAATAAAGTCAGGAAATTAATTTTTTCTCTGGAGTACCTGGCACCTAAAAATTTAAAATTGGAGAATTCTGAGGCATTGTTAATGTAGAATTTAATTTATGAACCATAGTTCTTGACTGGAGATAGCGAAAAAAATGGTGGTGAGGAATTTGATATTTGCTTGACCATGTTTCAAATTATATGAAATTGCCCTGTTCAAAACAGTCTGCTAATTGAACTATATCCAAAGACTGCCATTGTTCTAATTCTTGGGTATTGAAAATTAAAGCTAGATATTTATTCCCAAACAAAGGGGAGTCAAGTGCAAGTTTGTTTCCCATTTTATTATATTATGGACCTGATTCCATAAGAGCAAAGAAGTTCAGGCAGAAGGAAGTTAATTTGCTAAATAAATTGATGAAGTAAGTACAAATGATGCATGATAAATTTCTTTAAATGTTGTACAATTTTTCTCTATTGGAGTACCGGCTAATGCAGAGTTCTTGAACCAATATTTAATTGACTATGTTGACCTGAATAATAGTAAAGTGAAAAATCTGGAAGACTTAGTCCCCCTTTAAATTTGGGAAACTTTAGCTTATATAATGCAATCTGTGATTTCTTACTCTATCAAAGGAAATGAGTGATATGCTTATCTAAGTTACTAAAAAGTCTTTTGGTAATTGTATTAGTACCATTTGAAGCAAAACAAGTAATTTACTGTAGGTAACACCACCATTTTAATGGCATTAACTCTGCCTATTTGTGTTAAAGGAAGTGAATTCCACTTGTCCAGATCCTGTTTAATTTTGTTAATAATGGGAGTAAAGTTAAGTTGAAATAATTTTTGCGTATCTCTAGGTATTAATACACCCAAATATTTGATTTCATTGACAGGTTGTAAATTCTTAAAGAGTACAGAGTCAGTCCGGAGACTGGACCCTAATGATACAAATTGAGTTGTTTTCCAATTGATCTTATAGCCAGAGGCCTGTCCAAATTAGCAATTATATTGTATTTCTGAGATAAAGATTGCTCCGGATTAGAAATAAATAATAGAATATTGTCAGCATATAGGCTAATCTGAACACCTGGTATTTGTCTTAAAAGGTGAGCAAGGGGTTTAATAACAAGAATGAAAATTATTTATTTATTTATTTTATTTATTTGAGTTTTGGTGACCGGGTAAGTCCACTGAGACAAGTACAGTCCCTTTTTCAGAGTCGACCCGGGGGTAAAATAATTCTTACAGAGAGCAATTAAATATAGTTCAAAAACAATGTAGTAGCTAGATTTACATTCAGAGACACATGATATCTAACATACAGCAAGGGTAGGCACATATGAAATATGATATATAAACACTATGTACAGAATAAAGTAACAACCATGAAGGGAAGACTGTACAAAGGAAGTAGGCAGTAACTTTTTGCTACAAAGCACAGGCACATCAATATATGTATGTACATTATGTAAAGCAGACATAAAATATTACAAGACTGACAGACAGATGGAGGCAACAGGGGGAACAGGGGGAATCCCTGTCTAGTGCCTCTCTGAAGTAATAATTTGGGTGAAATGTCCTTATTTGTTTTGATGAATGCTGTAGGAGATTGGTATAATACTTCGATCCAGTGTCTAAAATTTTTACCGAAATGTAATTTTTCTAAGAGTGTATGTGTATAGTCCCACTCGACACGATCAAAAGCTTTTTCTGCATCGAGGGTAATGAGAATAGAATTGGTAAAAAGACCTGAATCTATGAAATGTATTGCTCTGCATAATTAATGAGCTAACAACCAGCCTTTGATTAAGCTAGATTGATCTGGATGAATAATTGCAGGAAGAAAAGATTCTAAACAAGTAGATATTAATTTAGCCAAAATCTTATAGTCTCAATTTAGGAATGAAATAGGTCTATACAATATACAAAGTTGAGGATCTTTGTCTTTTTTAAGGAAAAGGAGAATATTGGCTTCAGCAAAAGTCAGAGGTAATGCAGATGTAGAAAATGCATTATGAAAAGTGTCTAATAGATATGGGGCCAGATATTCAAAACTTTGCCCCGGGGCTAAATTAGTACTGCCTGGCAGGCAAACTTAGCCAGGAGCACAAAGCAAGCTATATTGAAAAGGAAATAGCCTGGTGCTAATCCTGCTGAATATAGCAGTCTTTTTTTTTTTTTTATTAAATTCACTTTATTGAAGCATCAATGTTACATGAATATTTGCGGTCTTTATCAGACCTTGGTACATATACACTAGGGAGTCCAATATTAGACTACAAGTAAAAAGAATTGATGAACAGTGAAGAGATAGTTATTAGCATAAGCAAGTAACATATTAACTTAATAGAACCTTTTATTCTAAACCCACCCCGCATAAACCACTTTCCCCCTAGCAGCATTTACTAGATTGCAGGAACCACTCAGACTCCTCCGCAAGGAGAGAAAAACAAACTGGGACTCTGGAGGCACCTCGGATGAGCAAGTGGCTTTATAAAATTAGAGGCTTACGTGTTCCAGGTAGTTAGGGCTGCATCTAGCAGACTCCATCTGGCATTATAGGATTACATTATATTGTTCATTCTAGCTATATGTAGTTCCACTTGTAAAGCCAGCATAATCTCCTTGTACCACTCAAGCACTGAAGGTGTTGTGTCATCTTTCAAATGCCTTAAAATGACCGCTTTAGCTGTGGCTGATACCATTGCCATATAATACTTACATTGTTTACCCATATCTGTAGGGAAGACATTCAGCAGACAAGTTTTGGGCGTGAAGTGAGATCCTAGGCCTGTTATGGGTGGTAAAGAAGTTTGGATTGCCCTCCAGTAAGGCTGGATCTTGGGACAGGCCCTGAATATAGCAGTCTAAGGAAGCCGGGCAAACTGGTCTGGGAGTGCAGGGCAAAAATAGCCTGGGAATAAGACAGCACTGAATATAGCAACAATGAAGTGCAAACTGCAGCTCATTAGACTCTGAAGCAAGCCAGTGTTGTAGAACAATGTGTGTGATTGCACAGAGATGTCCCACATCTACTACAAATGCACCTCTCAACTGCCTGCCTCATAAATCAGGGACAAGGCTTAAAATAGTCAGAGACAAAGGTTTAAAAGCAGGGACACATCTTACAAATTGGTGATATCCATAGAATAAGTGGTTTAGTGTAACATGCATTTTCGAAAAAAGAACACGTCTGTAACATTAATGTTTGACATTATTTAATGCTTACAACCCCCACTGTTTGGTCATGGAAACACAATGTTTAGTAGGGACAGAGTAAACCTTTGAGGTAACATCAGGGACATCCGTGAAAATCAGAGACAGTTGAGAGGTATGACCACAAACAACAATGTAGGCCACACACTGCAGAACTGTGCTATGCTGAAGTGAGGTTTGCCCGGGGCTAACCTGATTGCACAGTGCTAACACATTAGCCCAGTGCAAACTGGTTAGCCCGGGGCAAACGGGAGCTATATTCAAAGCTCCCATGCAAATGAGCCTACTTAGGAAATCCATGGGCAAACAGGCACATTTGCATCTCATTATATGCTGCTTAACATACATCACCATGCAGTTTGCTCAGTGCTACGGCATGGTGCACACAGCTCCACCTGTTGGTTGGAATGACAGTACAGGCTGGAAGCTGCAGGCCAAAGCATGCCCACAGCATCCCCTGCTGGTCAGAATGGAATCACAGGCATTAAGCAGCAGGAACTGGGTGCTGGCAGGTACTAGCAGTGCATACAACATACCTATGCAGCACTGCAAGCAGTACATAATGATATATATATATATATATATATATATATATATATATATATATATATATATATATATGTATATGTGTGTGTGTATATATATGTGTGAGTGTGTGTGTGTATAGATCTGCAACGATCTATAAATATAGATAGGTACAGAGACATACGCATATATATATATATTATGTATATATATATACAGTATATACACATATATATATATATATATATATATATATATATATAATATATGTAACACCCTGTTACCGGGGTTACTAGATTCCCAGTAAGACCTAGTGGTAGGCAGGAAGGCAGCTTGTGAAACTCCAGTTAAATGGATTTCACACTGTCTCACTCTGTTCTCAGTCTCAGCTGAGACTGAGGGATGACATCACCATAGAACTATCGCAGCTGCATGAGCCACATTGGAGTCTGCAGATGGGAGTTAGGTTAGAATGTTGGGAGTTTATGAACAGTACGCTGCAGGAATTGTGTGTGAGCAGTCTTGAAGAGAGGAGCACAGCAGTCTGTGCACAGGCTCTTGAAGCCTAAGCTCTGATATAGAGCTACTTTTAAGGAAAGGTGTGTGTTTCTGCCTAAAGAGGAACACAGTAAGCTGTTCTTGAAGTGGTGGAGACTGCTGATACTGGTCTCTGTGCCCCATCCCTGAGAGGATGGGGGTGGAGGTTTGCCTGTTATTCTAGGGGCAACCTCCTGGTTCCGGCTAGGGAAGAAGCTGCCTTATTTTTCTGAAATGTGTTGTGGCACCAGAAGCTGTCAAGATTTGCATGTGGGGCACCTGCAACCAAGGGTGAGTTCTGCTCTTGTCAAAGGGCCTATGTTTCACCTGAACTGTTGTTAAAGTGGGGATTGGACTGCTGAATTAGTGGGAGGCCTAGAGGAACAGGCTAAGCCAAAGTAAAAGTATGTTCAAGTCCAGCACAAGGGGAAAGTCAAGACATGTAGAGGAAGTGTGCTATACATTTACCCTTTAATCTACATTGCCAAGCTTTTCAGGAAGAGATGTTTAAGTTTGTTTGAGTTTAGTACAAGGGGAAAATCAAGACATGTAGAGGAAATGTGTTATACGTTTACCCTTTAATCTTCATTGCCAAGCTTTCAAAAAGAATTGTTTAATGTCCAGATAAATGGCCGGGTATGGATTGTGGGAGCTGGAGGTGGGAGACCCCCCATCTTTAGTAACCAGGTTCATCTCTATGGATTTGCTCTGTGGCCCTTTTACTTTGCCTCAGGCACTTGGCCAGTGCTGAGGGAAGTACCCAGACATGGGATTGAAAGGAAATTTCCCTTAAGGAGTCAAAGGCACTAAGGTGGTTTGAGGAGCCACCAACGGAAAATTTGTTCACTGCCATATGGACAGGGATCGGGTGTCCGGCAGTGGAGCTGGGCCAGAAAAAAACCAAATAGTGTACAAGTCAGGCTGTGTACCCAAAGCAGCATGCAAGTCCGGGCTGTGTGCCTGGTGGGTTCAGAGCCTGAGGGCTGAAGTGTTGAAGAAGTGTTCTGTTACTCTTATCTGCATTACCAGGAATGTAGCCCCGTGGGGTCCATCTATGCTTTGTTTGTTCAGCTTGGATGTGAATAAAAGCCACACTTTAGAATCCCATTCCTGGTATTGGACATCACAGTTATTGCTTTCTGTGTTCGGATTTACTTGGGTGCCTCTGTGCAGATTAGCCAAACCTAAGCCCCTGTGCCGAGTAACCTAGTCCTCCCTGAACTGAGTCCCCCACCTGGTACTGCTGTCAGCTTCAACAGCATACCACCTGTCATTTGCAAAAAAGGCAGGGGTGTAGGGGGTTACAAAATGGAGGCACCATTTTGGATTTTAATTTTGGGAGGAAAGGTGCTCGGGCAAGGGGCTAGCGTTTTGGTTATCTGGCAGAGGGTAGCCCAAAAAGCTGAAGCAAGCCAAAATAAAATACACCTGTAACTGTCATTAAGTCTCTTCCTTCCCCATGTGTGCCATATTTATCCACTGGTAAGGTATAATTGCTTTGTCATATTAACTGCTTTCCCTTCCCCTTCTACTCCTGGCTTTATCTATGCGTATGCTCCACTGCTACTCTATCAAATCACTCCTCCCCCCCATATCAGTTGTAGTCTGTTGTTTGTTCTAGCTGACAAAATATATGTATTGAACACACCAGTCATCATGTTTCATTTATCAGTATGCAACTTGTAAGTCGCTTCCTGTGTCATATTAATGTTTACCACCTTCGGTCACCCTATGTGGTACCCTTGTACGTATATCCAGCCTGTATCATGTAACGTGCATTTCATGTATATACTGTTATTACCTATCTATGTTTGTACTTTAAGTGTTTATGTCACAGGACCTCCTTGTGAATGAGCTTGCTCAATGGAGTTTTCCTGCAATAAACTTGAACTTGAAACTTGAAACTTGAACTTGAAGTTAACTAGTGTGTCGCTGTGTGCAGTAGTTCATATGCTGCTGTTAAAATGCCAACTGTTTACCAAGGAGCAGTAAAGCTGAAAGAGTATGCCCTTGTCCTGCATCAAATATTTACAGCGTTTTTGCCAGCTTTCTAAAAAACTGTGGGTGATAAAGAAAAGCGTGGAAGACTAGGGGTAGCAACAGGAAAATTGTGCCCTGGATGTTGGAAATGCTTTCTAGTAAACTGTGTGATAAAGAAATTGTGCAAGACTAGGGGTAGCAACAGGAAAATTGTGCCCTGGATGTTGGAAATGCTTTTTAAAGAACTGTTGTGATAAAGAAAAGTGTGGAAGACTAGGGGTAGCAACATGAAAATTGTGGCCTGGACATTGGAAATGCTTTTTAGTAAACTGAGAGACTTGCTGTGTGAATGGCTTGCTAAATGGCTGAAATGGGCTCCTGCCGTGGAGTCAGTTCGAAAAATTAAAAAGTGTTTTGCAGTTTAAATTTGCCTGCTCGATGATCGCCGTGAGGAGAAGAGCACTCACGAGGGAAAAAAGGCTCATTTGCATGGTGTCGTGTGATTGGTGAGGCTGCAATCAGTCCCGCCACCCCAGCCAGCTCTACAGTGACTGCCCAGCATTCGAGAGGGAGTGTGAGTGGAGTGTGTGTACTAGCTTAGTGTAGGAGTATCGCAGTGACTAAAAAGTGCTGTAAAAGTATTAAAAATAGACTTTTCTGTTTAAAATCGGGCTTGACCTGCATCTTGGTCGACTGGATTGTGAGTGTGGTGATCAGAGAGATGATCGGCAGGACTGCCCACCCGCCTCCTTTCTGACGCCTCCAAGACTGGCTGCAGGCCGTTTTCCATCACAACAAACAGCTACTGATAACAGTGAGTACCAACAGTAATAATTGCTCAAACAGTGATTTTCTGCCAAAAGCCAGCTGAATATGTGTGCAGCATTGTAGTCGCTTCTCAAATAAAGACTGTGTCAAGTTTTACCAGCTAAAGCAAGTCTGTTAAGCCATTGACTGTGAGCATAGTTATGGGTTCAGCATCAGCATAAAGTTTCAAAGCCAGTAGAGAGACTGTAGTTGTAGCAAAATGTGCAGCACCAGTTACAGGAAATCCTGTGCTTGAAATCCTGAGGCTTTAAGGGACTGTGAGCTAAAGAAATGTTTTCAGCAAGTGAAGAGTCCGTGGCAATTCATATAAATGTGTTAGAAAAAAGAACAGTGCAAGTTTGTGCAGTTTGAGCAAAAGTTATCAGTAGTGTGTGTAAATCGGATGCGCAGTGGCTTGACCCAATTTCTGAATGTTGATGCGCTGGAGTGCTGCTGCTGCCATTACTGGGTGGGGTACTAATGTAAACACAGCAGCAGGGGAGCCATTTTAAAAGTGAAAGAAAGTGTTCAGTGAAGTGGGACTTTTAGCAACAGTGAGCATTTGTTTGTTTTCCCTGCAGTTATGGCCTCAGGATCAGCCCACAACCTGGATCATGCCCGGGCTGCAGTAGTAGCAGAAGTAAATAAGTTAAGGGACATTGAAAGGTGTTGCTATGGAGGACAACTGCCTTCTCATGTGGTGATTCCTGGATATCCAGTGCAAGTGTATCTAATATGCTTAAATGCTGGAAGGGACGTCTTCGTGGTACTTCACTGTTCGGGGTGCTTAGAGAACTACGGCTTGTTTAAAGTGCCCAAGATTCATTTGGCTCCCACATGGACAAAAGTTTAGGAATTTGTGGTTGACAGCACACAGCACCAGGCAGAGCCTGTTGGAGAAAGCCCCTTGGGGGAGTGTGGCACAAAGCTAGAGGGTGCAGATTTAGAGACAGAACCATATGCTGATGTTTTGGATGCTGGATCACAGAGAGATAATTCAGACAGAGCATCAGTAGACTCCTGAAGAGGGGTGCCTAGCCCAAGTCTCATAGAAGAAGATGAGGGAGGCCTTTGAATGAGAGGTGTCTACCTCCGCGCCTAGTGATGCATGGATAGTCTCAGGAGTGAGGACGACTGATCACTCCTGGGCACAGATTCTCAGTGAGGAAGAAGAAGAGGGGGAACCTATGTGGCCTTGTGAAAAAGGAACGGGTACACAGCCTCAAGCTCTTGCCTCAGAAGAATGCATGGAAGACAGTGGTGATGCCACTGCCCTGGCTGTGCAAGAAGAAGTCAGGGATCCATTTTTCATGTCATTGAGAATGCATAGCTGGCAGAACCAGGACTGGCCACCTCCAAGCCAGGCCAACAGTCTCAGGTTGACCAAAGCTAGTAAAGAGGAGAGACTGGTTCGTAGGAAGGCAAATGAAATCTATAGGATGTCCTTTGCTACCTTTCCTCGGAGAGTCTGGGAGGAGATTGAGAACAGCAGGAAATCCTGGATTTGGGCCAAAGCAATGAAATGTGTGCATTCTGGTACAAACAAGCATGTCAGGAACAGACTGTTTCATGAAAAATACACCCAGTGGAAAAGAGGCAGGACACTGTTTATGGACAATGTTCGAATAGTGGATGGAGAGGGACGTGAAACCTTTCACAGTGTGAGTTATGTGCGCCCAGATGGGGTAATAATTCAAGCCCCTGACCCCCTGTACTATTGGCCTCAATGCAAGGACCACCCTGCAAATGTGCCCATGCCTACCAGATGGAAAGCAGAGCAGTGGTAGTCAATACTGCTACATCAGCCATTGCAGTGTCTTTGTTGATCCACCAGTATGGACATCCAGGACTCAGGTACCCCACATTCATCAGTTCTATAGTGTACTGGGCTTTCCAGAATCAATCAACTGGCCCACCTGATGACTTCAGATCCAGAGAGGACACCAGCCCAGCTGTATACTGCTTCATCGCCTGGTAATCGGATAATGTCAGACCAGCTGTTTTCCTTTTTTGTTCCTGTTCCAGGGTTCCATCTCCAGAAATGACATCATCCCAGCAGTTTCCAGATGTACCCTCCTGTAGTTCCCAGAAGATGTCCACCCAGCTGTATCGGAAGAATGCTGCCAGGGAGAGTATTCGACAGAGGAGCAGGTCGGTGTGAATTATTCCTTCTGCAATGGGGCTGGTAAGTCCAAACTTTTCTTTCCTTATGACATTGCAGTACACACCCTACACTAGCAGACTTCAAATGTGTGAACTGTCCTCAAAGACTATCCCCTTCGGGACTTTGGCCTGTTAGAACTGTGCTTCACTGGGCCCGGCCCAGGAAAGACTCTTTATTGGACTAGCCTTCGGGCACTGTGATCACTAGATGGGACTTTTAGGGCACTCCATCCCCCAAATGTGTATTGTAAATAATGTCATTGTTTTTCTACTGTTTTCTAGTGTATATACTGTTTTTCTACCTTTTCTAAAAAAAATATATATATTTTTGGGATTCTCCAGTGTTTGGATGGTAGGGGTTTAGATAGACTGTGTATACAGATTAGGAGTGTGTGTTGTCTTTTTTTTTTCTTGCAGGTGTTCTTGAAGAAGATAGAAGAGAAGACAAGAAGAGGAGGATGGGCTTATCGGAGTTCCTCACTAGTACTTTAGTATGTAATATTTAAAGTACTGTTGTTGTTGTTGTTGTTACTGTAGTAACCCTTTCCATTCACAGGTGTAGTTGTGGGGGAGTGAGCATGTAATGTAATAAATGGTAATAGTTTCCTAGTGTGTGGTTGCATGGTGCCCAAGGTCGGGGAGGTCCCCTGTTTGTTTTATTTTGGGGAGTTAAGTTAGAGGCAGACAGATTTTCCCTAGAGGGCTAGGGGGGATAGACAAGCTGTGGTCCTGAATGGCCATAGGGACTGCAGTGCTGAGCTATTAGGGCTATGCTTTGGACAGTTCTACCAGTGCCACTAGGCACCCATAGTTAGTGGGTAGAGTAGAGGCTGATATGTCAGCCACAGGCCTCTAGGCCCTTAGTGTTGCCTGATTGTGCTAGTACATGATAGGAGGAGGTCTGATCACCCCCCTCAACAAGTAGCACATAGGGTGGGATGGCCTAAGCCAGGTAAATAATGACTGAGGACAGTCATTTTCCTGGCCCAGGGCGAGTGTAACCCCCTGTTACCTGGGGTTACTAGAATCCCAGTAAGACCTAGTGGTAGACAGGAAAGGCAGCTTGTGAAACTCCAGTTAAATGGATTTCACACTGTCTCACTCTGTTCTCAGTCTCAGCTGAGACTGAGGGATGACATCACCATAGAACTATTGCAGCTGCATGAGCCACATTGGAATCTGCAGATGGGAGTTAGGTTAGAATGTTGGGAGTTTTTGAACAGTAAGCTGCAGGAGTTGTGTGTGAGCAGTCTTGAAGAGAGGAGCACAGCAGTCTGTGCACAGGCTCTTGAAGTCTAAACTCTGATATAGAGCTACTTTTAGGGAAAGGTGTGTGTTTCCGCCTAAAGAGGAACAAAGTAAGCTGTTCTTGAAGTGGTGCAGACCACTGATACTGGTCTCTGTGCCCCATCCCCGAGGGAATGGAGGTGGAAGGTTTGCCTGTTATTCTAGGGGCAACCTCCTGGTTCCGGCTAGGGAAGAAGCTGCCTTATTTTTCTGAAATGTGTTGTGGCACCAGAAGCTGTCAAGATTTGCCTGTGGGGCACCTGCAACCAAAGGGTGAGTTCTGCTCTTGTCAAAGGGCCTATGTTTCACCTGAACTGTTGTTAAAGTGGGGATTGGACTGCTGAATTAGTGGGAGGCCTAGAGGAATAGGCTAAGCCAAAGTAAAAGTATGTTCAAGTCCAGCACAAGGGGAAAGTCAAGACATGTACAGGAAGTGTGCTATACATTTACTCTTTAATCTACATTGCCAAGGTTTTCAGGAAGAGATGTTTAAGTATGTTTGAGTTTAGTACAAGGGGAAAGTCAAGACATGTAGAGGAAATTTGCTATGCGTTTACCCTTTAATCTTTAATGCCAAGCTTTCAAAAAGAGTTGTTTAATGTCCAGAGAAATGGCCGAGTATGGATTTTGGGAGCTTGAGGTGGGAGAATCCCCATCTTTAGTAACCAGGTTCACCTCTACAGATTTGCTCTGTGGCCCTTTTACTTTGCCTCAGGCACTTGGCCAGTGCTGAGGGAAGTACCCAGATGAGGGATTGAAAGGAAATTTCCCTTAAGGAGTCGAAGACTCTAAGGTGGTTTGGGGAGCCACCAACGGAAAATGTGTCCACTGCCATATGGACAGGGATCAGGTGGCCAGCAGGGGAGCTGGGCCAGGAAAAACCAAAATAGTGTACAAGTCGGGCTGTGTACCCAAAGCAGCGTGCAAGTCTGGGCTGTGTGCCTGGTGGGTTCAGAGCCTGAGGGCTGAAGTGTTGAAGAAGTGTTCTGTTACTCTTATCTGCATTACCAGGAATGTAGCCCCGTGGGGGTCTGTCTATGCTTTGTTTGTTCAGTTTGGATGTGAATAAAAGCCACACTTTAGAATCCCATTCCTGGTATTGGGCATTACAGTTATTGCTTCCTGTGTTCGGGATTTACTTGGGTGCCCCTGTGCAAAGTAGCCAAACCTAAGCCCCTGTGCCGAGTAACCTAGTCCTCCCCGAACCCAGTCCCCCACCTGGTACTGCTGTCAGCTTCAACAGCATACCACCTGTCATTTGCAAAAAAGGCCGGGGTGTAGGGCCTTACAGCTGTACACACACACACACACACACACACACACACACACATACACACACACATATTACCTTTGGCCACACGTGCTCTGGATGATGCCCCCACCCCCCACCAACAGAGCCGGCCCACAGCAGGTGTGGGTGGAACACAGTGGGGGGTATGGATGGGGCAGGCATAAGGCAAACCTGCTGGGGCTGGGAGGATGTCAGCTGTAGGGTCACTGGGCTGTGCAGTGCAGCCATCCAATATATAGGAACCTGGACAGGCAGGCTGGGGCAGGCAGCCCATCTCAGCCATCATGGTTCCTGTTCCCACTTGTGTTGGCTCCCTTCCCTGGTAGTCCAGTGGTCCCCACACCCCACAAACATGAATTCTGGCCCCAGCCCATGTAAAACACCTATTTGTCCCTGGTGTTCTAGTGGTCGCCCACCCCAAGCATGATCCTGACCCAGTAGCCGCAGTATTTTAGTGAATTTCCTGGTGTTATGGTATTTCACCCCCCAAGCATGATCCCTGATGCCCAGTAACTCTGAAAGAGAGCAATACCCTGGTGGTCTAGTGGTCCCCCGCCTCCATGAGTGTACCACCATCCTCCCGGACTCAGTCTAAATATGGCACTGGCGGCTAGCTCCAGCCCTCCTCTCACCACCCACGGCTGGCCGCTGGCTGTGATGCATGGCCAGCTACTAAAAGTAGCGCTATGCATACCGCAGTCGGCGGCCAGCCATGGTAGTGGTGAGAGGAGGGCTGAGCAGGTCACCGGCACCATATCTAGACTGTGTCCGGGAGGATGAGTGGTGCATTTCTGGAGGGGACCACTAGACCACTGGATATTGCTCTCTTTTTGGGACTACCGGGCATCAGGGATTGTGCTTGGGGGTTGGGGGGACCACTAGAACACCAGGGATATTCTATAAATACCATGGCTTCTGGGATCATGCTTGGAAGATGGGGGGACCACTAGAAAACCAGGGAATATCTATAAATACCACAGCTACTGGGTCGGGGATCATGCTGGGGGGGTGGAGGGACCACTAGAACACCAGGGATATTCTATAAATACCGCAGCTTCGGGGATTGTGCTTAGGGGGATCACTAGAACACCAGGGATATTCTTTAAATACCACAGCTTCAGGGATCATGCTTGGGGGTGGGGGGGCCACTAGAACACCAGTGAAATTCTCTACATACCCTGGCTATGGGGCTTGTCATGCTGGGGGGCACGGCTACATTACCGGCAGCTTTTTGTCAGTGGTATTTAGTGCCACGCTACAGGTCACGCTAATGCCTGTAGCGCAGCGCTATACATTTGAATATGCTGTGCAGCTGGCATTCATGGCCACTCCCCTCACTCCCACTCCAGCATGCATTTATTTTTAGCATTGGCGCTATCACACAACACCGGCGCTATTAGGGCTTCTGAATATTGCAGCCTCATGCTATTCCAGTGCTATTCCAGTTATATGGTTTTGTGCTGGGCGCAATTGTTTGAATATCAGGCCCATGGTGTTGTTATAGATTCAAATTTATGATAGAAATCCAGTGGGATGCCATCCGGCCCCAGAGCTTTAGCTGTAGGAAGTCGATGAATGGCCAATTTTGCTTCCTCAGAGGTAATTGGTCTGTCAAGAACATTATTAGGTTGGATATGTATAGGTGGAGTAAATTCTTGAAAGAATTCACTAAGAGTATTAGGGTATTTAATTATTTCAGAAAAGTGG
Organism: Neoceratodus forsteri; assembly: GCA_016271365.2. Classification (NCBI taxonomy): domain Eukaryota; kingdom Metazoa; phylum Chordata; order Ceratodontiformes; family Ceratodontidae; genus Neoceratodus; species Neoceratodus forsteri. Next base: position 1,785,248,682 of record CM057450.1, read on the forward strand.
AGATATTGATAGTACTGGCAGAATCTCAAAGTAATCTGTAGAGGATCATTCTGGATAGTACCATTGGGAAGCTTGATTATAGTAATATTGTTTAAGGCAGATTGATGTTTTAGTTGGTAAACCAAAAGTTGATAAGATTTATTACTAAAAGAGTAATATATGGATCTAATTTTAATTAGTAAATTTTCTATTTTATTAGTAATTAAATAGTTATATTTCCAGCATTTTTAATAAGTAATGTGTTTACTAATTGGGAAAAAGTTTGATTGAAGTTTGAGTTCTATGGTACGAATATCTGATTCTAACTGATTGAGATTTAAACTCAAATTTTTGTATTTGGTGTCAGCAAAAATTATACAGATACCTCTGCTGTATGCCTTAAAACAATTCCATAATACTGAAGCTGAAATAGAGTGAGCGGAATTTGTGTTGAAGTAAAATGGGATTTCAAAATTAAGTTTTTGAATTAGATTATTATTGTTCACTAATGCAGGGGGAAGACGCCAGGAGATATCATCTTTTTTTGAAAAAATTGAACTTAAAGATAGAATGTAAGGTGCATGATCAGATATCAAAATTGGAAAGAAATCTATTATTTTGATACGATGGATTGTTTGCGAAATGAGAAAGAAGGCAATTTTTGAATGACTTTGATGGGCTGCCGAAAAAAAGGAGAATACACGAACAATTGGGTTGCACGATCTCCAAATATCCACAGTGGCTAAATGTTTTATCCATTCTCTCAAAACTTTAAGATAGTGGTTCATCAGGTTTAGAACTATAAGGACTTATATCTAATAACCTATTGAATACTAAATTATAGTCTCCACCAATAATATATGGTGAGGAAAAAGTAACTATATTCAAAAATAAATCAGAAAAAAATTGAGGATCATCCTCATTAGGAGTGTAGAGGTTAATCAGTGTAAAGTTGTTACCAAAAACAGACATCTCCAAAATTACATAATGGCCAGAATTCTCCAATAATGACTGTCCTATCTTAACATACCAGTTTTTTTAATTAATACCTCCGCCCTCCTGGAGTTTCTTTTATAGCAAGAGCCCACTCCATACCCCCATTTTTTAATCATAAAATTAAGTTTTTGATTTTCCAGATATGTTTCTTGTAACATTAATATTAGTGTTTTTTTTTTCCTGTCAACATAATCTAACACTTTCCCCATTATAATACAACTACAAAAAACATTAACATTCCAACTAAGAATAGTGCAATTAGCGATTCAAATTATAGCAAAATACAGACAAAAGTCAACAGTATATGTACTCCCTATCCCAAATTTTAAAGTGGGTCATTCTTAATAATACAGATTCAGCCACCCCACCAGACGGGTCAGCAATGGCTGGTAATATTCAGCATTTTGCTCAGTTCCCTTCTGTAATGGTTCAACAAGATGAGCCCACACCGCTTCCAGGTTGAAGTATACCCAGGCATACTCCTTTATCAACTCAGGGCTAGATGGTATGGTTCACCATGCAATGATTGATGTTCTTACTTATTATGGTTAATATGGAGAGGGACTAATCATCCCAATGTAGAGTTCTACTTAGTGTTAAATTCCTTCATTGCATGCCTATTATTTGCAAACAGTGTATCCTATAAGCAAAAGTAAAGTATATACAATTGTTACCTACCACATTTGATGCCAAGTCATCTCTACTTCATGTATGTTTCATGGTTGAAAAATCATTATAAAATCTTTTAGATTAAAAAAATGGTGCAGTGACTGTAACTCATAGAATAATGGATGGGGAAGTTTGCGTTACGAGAATTTAATGGTCGTCCGAGGTGTGGGATGCTACAGCATCCCACACTGACAGCTACCATTGCATTCAAGTAGGATACTTCCTCATCTTTTATTCTTTATAATTGCTGATCAGCATTTTTTTTTGCCAAAGTGCATTTGGTATTGCTGTGTTTCACTCATGTCAGTCATACACACACGCTCACACATATACACTAACACACATACACCATCAATCTTTGTCTCCTTTGTTGTTTTTATTTCTTATAAAGCTTTTTTATTTAAATGGGCATTTATTTTTTCACTTGCAGACTTGCAGAGCTGGACATTTGGATCGCAGACACAATCGGACTTACCTCAGGCACTTTGGCCTCTAAACCGTTCCCGGGTCCCACTGGTAGTTGTTGTCCACTGTGGGTTCTGAATGACAGGATCAAGCAGATAGATTTTTATGTTTGCTTGCACGCATGTGCAAGAAACATAGTGCCATCATCCGAGTTTTCGGAGGTGTGTCACCCTCTCTTCCAATTCAGTCAGTGTGTTGGCAGGTCGGCCCTGTCTGCCATCGCATGCTGGAGCTGTCTATGACAAGCTCCAAATGCAGTGGCATACAGTTGAAAGGGGAGCTACGCTCAGTAAGCAGCGATAAGATATCGCCTGCCCATGCGCAGCTCCCCTACACACACACACACACACACACACACACACACACATTATACATGCTCTCACGCATACTGCATGCTACTGCCCCCCAAACCCCACACTGTCATGGCGGAGGTGCCCAATCCCGTCAGCTCCACACACCCAAAGCATCCAGGTGACATGCTGGGAGCCCACCCCAGCATGGCAAAATGATGTAATGGCCGATGGGGTGCCCAACTCATTGGCTCCACTGTCTCTCCCCACCCCCACCCCATGCTGTCACTGACAGGTGCCCAATCCCCCATTGGCTTCACTATCTTCCCCCCCAGTACAGGGTGCCATGCTTGGAGCCCACCCCAGCGTGGCAACAGATGCCATGGCCGACAGGGGTGCCCAATCCCCCATCGGCTCCAAGCCCGCCCAGCTATCCTTGTGCCATGCTGGGAGCCCACCCCAGCATGGCAAATGTCCCATGTCATCCGAATAAAAAAAAAAACACCTGTAAAGAAAAAATGGTCCCACGCAGTCTCCCTGAACCCCCCCAAAACCTGCACCCACCCACTGAGCACCCTGCCTCCCACACCCCCATACTTACCTCGGACCTCGGTGTGACAATCTTCGGTGGACTGGGAACACGTCTGCACTCTTCAAAGCTGACCGCGAACTGAGGAAATGCAGGTAAGCTGTATAATGGGATAGATGGGGGGGTGGTTCAACTTTATTGCATATCTCAGGCATTTTTTTGAATTTTTGCACCAAATTTTCAACATGGGGTTTTTGGGACCCCTCCTCATGAATTCTTGCACTGTCATAGCATTACTCAGGCCCGAAGGGTGATTTCACAGCCACTGCATGAAATCACCTTTCCGGAATGATTAATGAAACAACACTGCCAGTGTTCATAAGGTGGGCTCCCAAAAAGACTATTTTGAAAATTTGGTGAAAAAATTCTTAAAAATGACTGTTTTACAGTCGTGCATTGCACAGTTCCTACGCACACTCGTAAGTTCACGAATTTTCAATATTTTCACCCAGATTTTCAACATTGCCATTTTACCACACCTTCTTATGAACAGCACAGCTGTCATTTTTCACATCTCAACCAAAATGTGTTTCCGCCCATGTAGCACACAATGGCACAGTCGGTCAGCGAAATCTATGTACGGGACACATTAAGAAAATCACAGAGACACTGTTCATGAGCAGAGGTCATAAAATGGCTATGTTGAAAATTTGGTGAAAAAATTCTTAAAAATGACTGTTTTACGAGCGTGTGTTGAGCAGTTCCTATGCACGCTCGTAAGTTCGTGAATTTTCAATATTTTCACTCCAGATTTTCAACATTGCCATTTTACTACACCTCCTTATGAGCAGTACAGCTGTCATTTTTCACATCTTGACCAAAATGTGTTTCCGCCCATGTAGCGCACAATGGCACAGTCAATGTGCAAAATCAATGTATGGGACACATTAAGAAAATTACAGAGATACTGTTCATGAGCAGAGGCCTTAAAATGGCTATGTTGAAAATTTGGTGAAAAAATACCTAAAGTGACTGTTTTACAAGCGTGCATTGTGCAGTTCCTATGCATGCTCGTAAGTTTGCGAATTTAATATTTTCACTCCAGATTTTCAACACTGCCATTTTATTACACTTCCTTATGAACAGTACAGCTGCCATTTTTCATATGTCTCCCAAAGTGTGTTTTCGCACATGTAGCGTACAATGGTGCTGTTGGTGTGTGAAAGCAATGTTTGGGACAGATTAAGAAAATTACAGTTACACTGTTCATGAGCAGAGGTCTTAAAATGGCTATGTTGAAAATTTGGTGACAAAAGTCCATAAAATGACTGTGTTACTAGTAAGCATTGCACAGTTTCCACACACCCTTGTAAGTTCATGACTTTGTAATATTTTCAGTCCAGATTTTCACCAGTGGCATTTTTCCACACTTCCTTATGAACAGTACAGCTGTCATTTTTCACAACATGGCCGAAGTGTGTTTTCACACTTTCAGCGCAGAGATGCGTGGTCGCTGTGGGAAATCGTTGTTCGGGACAGACAGAGAAAATCACGGTGACACTGTTCATGATCGGAGGCACCAAAATGCCTGAGTTGACAATCTGCTGTAAAAAATTCCCAACCTAATTATATTACGGTGTGTCGTTGCACAGTTTCTATATATTCGTCACTTACCATTTTTTAATATTTTTACTGCAGATTTGCAACATTGCCATTTTACACCTCCTCATGAACAGTACAGCTGTCATTTTTTACATCCTGTTCGAATGTTTTGCACCTGTGGTGCTAAATGCCGTAGTCACTGTGCATAAGCAGCTCTCGGCTAACAAACTGATATTCCCCCTGTTCATGAGGTGGGGTCACAAAAAAAACATGTTGAAAATTTGGAGTGAAAATACCAATGAATGCCTGAGGTATTAGGGTTTCCAACCATAACGCCCAACCCTGTAGAGAATGACAGGCATCAGAGGTGTGACTTTGGATTCTTGCCTGTAATGCTTATACCTATTCCACACCCTGCAGCCAGTGAGAGGCATTGAGGTATGCCTTGGACACTTCGTCCCCAAAGTTCACCCCATTCTCCTAAATCGTGCCCATCTCACCGTATTTCCTAATGGAATGGGGTGCGCATAAGGGCCAAAGACCCCAAGGAACACCGTGGCACTTGTCAATGTCTGCAGGGTGGGGTGTGGTGAAAAGGCGTGGCCGTTATGCCTGACAACCCAAAGGCACACCCCACTGCCTGTCACTCTCTGCAGGGTGTTGATAGTGTTGGCGTCAGTTCAATATTTCACTGCCATTCCTATTACGCAGCTCTGTAACGTCTACACTACCACTGCCAATGCCAGCAAGCAAACATTTGGCATTGACAAATGCTTGTTTTTCTTTGTAGATGTTGAGCTGGTTTAAAAAAGAGAAACCAATGATGACTCTCAGTCTGGCAGCTCCTTGGTATGCGGGATAAGGAGCCACCATGTTTCTGAAACTGCTTACCCTGCCCAGTAGTAGAGCAACAGCCAATCAGGGAGAGGTTGTTTTTTGAGTGACTCAGCTTGTGCTCACCATTATAATCCATGGGTTATAATGGCTAATTATAACTCAGTCAGCCTATGTAGAAAAATTGCTGACCAGGTGTTATAAAATAATTATGACCAGAGACTAAAGTATCTCATTATATACACTCTGGAGGTAACTAGGGATATGGTATGATATGATATAATATAATAGGGACTTTCTAATACCTCACAGGTATGAATAAGGTTCTTGAGGGAAACATACTCAGATAAAAAGGTGTCCAAGAACAAGGGGTGATAATAAGAAGCTGAGAGAGGGCAGACCTAGCAAAATATGTGAAAGTCCTTCTTCTCTAATAGAGAGGTGAATGCACTGAACATCCTCAAAGCAGAGGTAGTAGGGTCAGAAATTACACTGGCATTCATGAATGCATAAGATATGCATAATGGAACATTGATGCAGTGGAAGTGGTGATAAAGCCGGCAAATAAGTAGGGTCTGTTGCATTACAGTAAGTAGGGGAAACAGGCTGTCTAGGTGGGAAAGACATCCTTATCTGCCAAGAACTGATATACAGTGTATAGCAGAGCATTGCTCTGCATAGAATTCCATCCCTTTCAAAATGTTGCTGTGCAACATTTCAAAGGTCATGGAATGTGATTGTTCCCTTCTGTGGTACCACTGCATTATGGAACCTCTAGAAACTGCATATGACAGTTTCATTCTGAAAGCCAAAGAACTGTTGCTTGCACATTTCACATAAATGTAACACTGCACATTTCACAGAACTGTAATGTGACCTATTGTTACAGGACATTGATATCTTGCTTGTATTTATGTATTTATATATGTTGTATAATGCCCACCTTGTTTGTTGTATCTTGCACTGTGTGCTTATTTTATTATTCGTCCACCTCTGTATGTTGCCTGACTGTACTGGATTTTTATAAGATAAGATAATTATGTGTGATTCACTGCTGTTGTTCACTGTGTTTTACCATTGATTGTGCTAGTCTCTGGCCCAGGCCATGCCTGAAAAAAGTCTTTGGACCAGTGCACCAACCAGGTTAACAAATGAATAAAAAAATAACATTATACCCTATAAAAATACAGGGTGAACAACTGCATTCACAAACAGTGTATTATGCCACCTAGTGATTCTGATTACCATAGATCTCTGAAGTCAATGCAGATATGCAAACTCCAGTGGACATCTTGGACATGACACACTTCCCTGCCATGAGCTCCATCTTCAAGGAGAATTTTATTGCAGGAACTGGGTTAGAAACTGGCTGCAGAGCAGGAATCAGATGGTGGTGGTTAATGTTATCCAACCCTAGAAAAGAGAGGTGACCAGTGGGGTACCTCAGTGATCAGTCATGGGGCTGGTCTTTTTCAATGTCTTCATTAGTGACATTGCAGAAAGGCTGAAAGGAAAGGGTCACCATTTAGCAGATGACACCAAGATCTGCAATAGGGTAGACAGTCCAGATGGGGTGAAGAAAATGAGAATGTACCTAGAAAAGCTGGAAAAATTATCCAAAGTGTAGCAACTGAGATTCAATGTGAAGAAGTGCAAAGTTATGTACCTGGAGTACAGAAACCCTGTAGAGAGCTACAGGATGGTGGGAGTGGGGTGAATTGCTGGCAGCCACTGGGAAAGAAAGATACTTGGGGATTATCATCTTGGATCACCTAACAGTGGCCAAACTATGCACAAAGGCTATAGGAAGAATCAGTGGCATGCTGGGGTGCACTGAAGGGTAGGAGCAGAAGAAGGGAGGTGGTGATACCACCGTACAGAATGCTGGTGAGGTCTCATCTGGAATACCTTGTGTAGTTCTGGAGCCACATCTTCATAAAGATGTAGACAGGGTGGATGTGGTTCAGAAAAGGAAAACTAAGATAAGACAGGGTTTTCCCACAAGACATATGAGGAGACATTGAGAACCTCAATATGTACTCGCTGGAGGAGTGAAGAAAAAGTGGAGATATGATAGAGACCTTCAAGTATCTTAAAGGCATACATAAGGTGCAAATGGGTGACATCTTTCAGCATAGAATGAGTACAAGAACAAGGGGGCACAATATGAGACTGGAGGGGGAAGATTAAGGGAAGTGTGAAGAAGTTGTTCTTCTTTACTGAAAGGGTGTTGGATACATGGAATGGCCTGCCCCAAGAGGTGGTGGAAGCAAGCACAGTAGAGGGATTCAAGCATGCTTGGGATAGACATAAAGGAACACTAGCAGTGGGAAGGAGAGGCTAAGCTGATGCCCAAATAGGGTCACCAGCCGCTGTTACATGTAATGAAAAAGGGAAGACTAGATGGGGCTAGTGGTCCTTATCTGCCTTCAATGTTCTATGTTTCTAACTTTCCCGCGTGAGCTCCATGCTCTCCATGAGCTGTGTGAATGGCTATATGCTGCCAAGTTGACTCTGACTAGACTTTGTTTACACTGCCACATACATAAGAAAGTATTTAACAGAACACAGATAACAATGACAAAGGCAATTAAGCATTTCATCAACAGCACTGCAGTCATAATTGCCACTCAGATAGTGTTATAGTAATTCACTTCAATACCCAGTATGCAAACCCCAATCAAATGCAAGATTGCATGACCGTGGAAAGCTCCTATAAATGGATTGCTACCAATCACATTTTCTCTTCACCCATCCCAATCTGGGTGATCATAGGGATAAAGGGAGTCATTTGTTTTATTTTCTAGCTCAATCAGTGATATGAGTGTTCATATTACCCCAACAGTAACATATCTACATATCCTGCAATGCAGCAATGTGTGCTTATTAGCAGTGTTAGAATTACCGGATCTACACTGTCCATAGGAGGGCAACTAAAATGGTGCAGGGTCTGCACCAGAAGACATATGCAGAGAGACTAAAGGAGCTTAATATTTATACCATCAAGGAAAGTGGGGGGACATGATAGAAACTTTCAAGTAACTCAAGGGAATCAACAAAGTCCAAGAGGGTAGCATCTTTCAGAAAAAGAGATGTGCAAGAACAAGGGGGCACAACTTGAAAATAGAGGAGGGGTGGCTCAGAGGTAATATGAAGAGGTATTTTTTTTCATGGATAGGGTTGTGGATGCACAGAATGACCTTCCTGAGGAGGTTGTGGAGTCAAAAACAATGAGGGAATTCAAGAATGCATGGGACAGACATAAGGCAATTCTAGTTGGGGGGGTAGGGGGAAGAAGGCTGTTGGTTAACTAGGATCTGCAGCTAATATTTTTCAAGTGAAACTACAGTACCTCTGGCTGGAAGCTGCAATACTGAACATAGGATCTGCAAGAAAGCAAGTTGTGCTCACAACAGAGAGAGGTGAACCTTACAATTGTCTTTGGTTTGTGGCAGATATTCTGCAGGTGGAGGCTACTTCTAGCAGAAAGGTGAAATAAGGAACTTAGAATTACCAGGAAAAGACAGTCTTTCAAGCAACAGAGGGAGGTGGATCTAGCTTTACTTTTGTTCCAATTCTTCAGATTTTCAGTGCAGGAAGAGTTTAAAACACATCTGACTTATTTTGGGGCTGACTGCTTTCAGAGCACAAACCACCAGGCTGTTTTGGGGCTGGGGAGGTTTACCTGTGTCTGACTTGGATGTCTGTATTTTTCTCTGTTTGATTAGCAGGGTATTTTCTCTGTCAAAATGTTGTGTAGGGCATGTTGCTGCCAGGAAGGCACTCATCGCAGCGGTGGGTCAGAACTTTTAGCTGATTGTTTTGTGAGGGCACAGTTTAGGCCCAACCCCTTCCCATCCCTCACCCCACCCACCCCTGGAAATAGTTCCTTTATACCTGGGGTTCTGACATTAGTTTCCTCAAGAGTGCAAGGCATATCACTGTCATCCTCTCTAGCACACTGCACTGACAATATAAGCATACACATTGTATAATATATATATTTCTATATAACAAACCAATCACACACACACACACACACAAAAACAGTAGATAAACATGTGGGGAGTGGTGCAATGTAATGGCTGTGGGGCAGCAGTCTTCCGGGAGTCTTTCTGGAGGCTGAGATGCTGCCCTATTTGCAGACAACTCTCTGCCCTGAGGGAGGAAGTTGCCCATCTTCAGGCCACACTGGACAGTAGTAAGGGAACCTTCCCCCAGGCCACACTGGACAGTAGGAAGGGAACCTCCCCATCCAGGAAGCACCAGAGCCACCACCACTACCTCAGAGGTTGCAAAAAGCACAGCAGTTGGACCACAGTGGGCTCAGGAGGGTGAGGATGGTGAAACAGAGGCACCCAGTCAGTTGTTCCTCCACAATCCATAACACCATTCTGGGGAGCATAGCTCCCCTATGGATGCACCCGCAGAGGAGACTAAGGAGGCTGAGGACAACTGTCACAAGGGAGGCCCACAGGAAGGAGGCAGAGGACACCACAAGGAAAGGAAGCAGCTCCTGGTGGGGGACTCAGTTATTAGGGGGCTAGAACTGGGGGGAGCAGGGAAAACTGAAGTAAGGTGCCTGCCTGGTGCCATGGCTTGGAGGGACAGGAAGCGCATCCTCAGGATCATGAGAACAGCTGCACGGGAGTCTGAGCTGGAAGTCATTGTCCACCTAGGGACAAATGACTTGGCTCATCATGAGATTAGAGCAGTGCAGAAGGACTTTGTAGAATTAGAGAGGGGCCTAAGACAAGTAGCACACACAGTATCCTTCTCAGAGGTGCTGCCTGTCAATGGCATGAGTGAGGCGAGGGTACTTTGCACTGTGCAGTTTAATGAATGGTTGAAAAAATGGTGTCGAGCACAGGGGTTTGGCTTCATTGGGGACTGGGGTTCCACCTGGAGGGACACCAGCCTATACTGGTAGGATGGTCTGCATCTGTCCAGGAAGGGAACAAGTCTTTTGAGCAATCAGTTTAAATGCTTCACTGGCAAGTTTTTAAACTAGTCAAGGAGGGGAGGCACTGATAAACAGCAGGAAAATCCCAGCCTCTCCCTACAAAACAGGGTACTAAATGGCAAAAAGACTGAGGTAGAAAGGTCAGTGGGGGATGCTGCAACAGAAGGTAGAGCCATCAAAAAATGGACAGCAATGAGTACCAATGCCCGTAGTCTGAGTAACAAGCTTCCTGAATTAGTGGCCTAGATGGTGGAGGAACATCTGGTTATCATGGCAGTCACAGAAACATGGTACACACAAAGCCATGACTGGGACATAAACATACCAGGATACACTATCTACAGAAGGGACAGGGAGGGTAAAAGAGGAGGAGGAGTAGCTCTTTACATAAGGGAAGGAATCAAGCAACAGAACAAAAGGGTAAACAGGGAGGAGAAGAAGCACTGTGGGTAAATTTGAGAGCCGGCAATGGCACCACAATCCGCACAGGGGTTGTATACAGATCCCTTCTCAGGAGAAAATGGAGAGGAAATGATAGAAAGTATACTTAGAATGGCAGAAAAGGGGAGATATTGCTGATGGGTGATCTGAATATGCCAGATGTTAACTGGAGTGCAGTTGCAGCAGCCACTTTGAAAAGTGGGGTTATTCTAGATGCCCTACAGGGGGCATGCCTTAGACAACTAGTATTGGAGCCCACTCGAGAGGGAGCAATCTTAGACCTGGTTCTCTCAAATGGGGATGAAGAGAGGATCACAGATGTAGAAGTGGGTAGCCATCTAGGAACTAGCGACCATTGAACAGTATGGTTCACAATAAACACAACAATAGAGTCAAGCCATACAAAGGCAAAAGTATTGGACTTTAGGAGGGCTGACTTTGCCAAAATGGCTGAGTGCCTAAGGAATGCACTAGCAAATGGGCAGGAAGGAGGGGTGGAAGAACAATGGGGAATAATAAAAACTGCCATCACAGAAGTAACAAGTCTTTGTGTGAAGCAAATAAACAAAATGAAATGATGTAAGAAACCACTATGGTTCTCAAAGGAAGTGGCAGTGAAGGTTCAAGAGAAGAAAGCATTCAGGAAGTACAAGGAATCACAGAAGGAGCAGGACAGAACTGTATCAGTTAAAGCAAAGGAAGCTGGGAAGGCAGTCAGAACAGCAAAGGCCCAAACTGAGGAAAAGATAGCCAACTCAGTTAAGAATGGGGATGAAACCTTTATAGGTACATCAGGGAGCAAAGGGAAGACCAAGGGAGGGATAGTGAGGCTTGATAAAGGGAAGGAGGGTGGGCAGAGGGTGACTGTGAAAGGCAGAGATACTAAACAATTATTTTGCTCAGTATTTACAAAGGAAGAGGGAGGTACCTAAAACAAGCAGTAGAAACACTCTGGATACAGAAGTTGATACCAGCCCATTTACAGAAGAAAGGGTTCTGAAAGAACTCTTAAAACTGAAGGTGGACAAAGCAATGGGGCCTGATGGGATTCATCCCAGAATTCTAAAAAGAATAAAGGGTAGAACTAGTGACACCATTGACTACCCTCTTTAACAAATCATGGGAGGATGGGGTGGTACCCGAGGACTGGAGGAGGGCAGATGTGATTCCCCTTCGCAAAAGCGGGAGAACAGCAGAAGCAGGAAACTATAGACCTGTTAGTTTAACCTCAGTGGTGGGCAAAATGATGGAATCACTTCTGAAAGAAAGAATTGTCGAGTATCTAGAGGCCAGAGGGCTCAGGACCCAAGGCAGCATGGATTCAGAGCGGGAAGGTCATGCCAGACAAATCTGATAGATTTCTTTGACTGGGTGACCAAAGTAGTAGATCAGGGAGGGCTGTGGACATGGCCTACCCTAGACTTTAGAAGGCATTTGACACAGTCCCACACAAAAGATTAATATACAAGTTAGCTAGCCTGGAAGTGGGTCCCAAGATGACAGCCTGGGTAAAGAATTGTCTGGAGAATAGGACACAGAGGATAATAGTAAATGGAGTCACTCTCAAGAAAGGGGGTTACTAGTAGGGGTGCCGCAGGGTTCAGTATTAGGACCAGTCCTCTTCAATGTCTTTATAAGCGACATTGCAGATGGACTGGAAGAAAAAGTATGTCTCTTTGCAGATGACACAAAGATCTGCAACAGAGTTGATGCACAAGGTGGGGTGGAAAAGATGAGAAGGGACTTGGCAAGGTTAGAGGAATGGTCAAATGTATGGCAGCTTAGATTCAATGCTAAGAAGTGCAGGTAATGCACCTGGGAAACAAAAACCAGGGAAAGGCACATTGGGGGTGAGATACTATCAACAACAAAATGGAAAGGGACCTGGGGTGAGTCATATCAGATGACCTAAAGGTGGGCAAGCAGTGTGAGAGGGCAGCAAGGAGGGCTGGGGGATACTGGGATGCATAGGAGAGGCATCACCAGTAGAAAACAATAGTTATTATCCCTCTGTACAGACAGCTGGTGAGACCCCATCTGGAGTACTGCGTGCAGTTCTGGAGACAAATCTCTGCAAAGACATAGACAGGATGGAAGCTGTCCAGAGGAGGGCAACTAAAATGGAGCAGGGTCTGCACCAGGAGACATATGAAGAGAGACTTAAGGAGCTTAATATGTATAGCCTTGAGGAAAGGAGGGAGAGGGGACATGATAGAAACTTTCAAGTACCTCAAGGGAATCAACAAAGTCCAAGAGGGTAGCATCTTTCAAAAAAAGAGGTGTGCAAGAACAAGGGGGCACAATTTGAAGATGGGGGGGTGGCTCAGAGGTAATTTAAGGAAGTATTTTTTCACAGAGAGGGTTGTGGATGCATGGAATGGCCTTCCGGAGGAGGTTGTGGAGTCAAAAACAGTGGTGGAATTCAAGCATGCATGGGACAGTCATAAGACAATTCTAGGGGGTGAGGGTAGGAAGAAATAGGCTGCTGGTTAACCAGGATCTGCAGCTTATCCATTAGGTAGGGAAATGGGCAGACTGGGTGGGCCAAGCGGTCCTTATCTGCCTTCAAATTCTATGTTTCTACATTTCTATGTTTATCCATTAGGTAGGGAAATGGGCAGATTAGGATGGACAAGCAGTCCTTATCTGCCATCAAATTCTATGTTTCCATATTTCAGGGGGCTTGCCAGAGCTCTGCCCCCCCAGCTCTGATGTGAGCCCCAGTAGCTCATGCATTAATGCCATTGACTTATAATGTGAAGGGGATCTCAATTTAAAGATGGGACCCTCATTGGTGCCTCCTAGCTCTCAAAGATCATAAAGTGTAATTCCAGCACTGCTTATTAGCCCAATCAAAATACCTTGTCAATTGCACATTTTACAAGTGGTTCTAGGAGGAGGATGGTATCATCACATGCTACACTTGCCTTATTTCTGTATATTTCTTGAGTCACCTCTTACGTCTGACACTACATAATTCATTCATATAAGCCACTCGATGATTTCTTCCCAGATTAAATAGATGGAAAAATGAGATCATCCATGTTTCACAATTACATAGTGCACGTTTTACAAACTCCCCTCCATACCACTTCTAAGTAGTATGCTGTATTGATAGTTGTTGCACAGTTAAATATCCTATCAAAGGAAGTCTCAGAGGTCAAGAGGGGACTCACGCTTATGCCATTTTTTAATTTAAATCAAATCTCAGTTAAATTTACTATTTCACAATATTAATAGCCCAGTAATGCACTCTATGTTGCATTACAGTCATCAAATGTAAGTTGAATTAGTTGCATCCACACATCTTATTACCCTGCAATGGGAAGTCACAGAGGTCACAAAAGAGGGGCTCATATGCTCATACTGTTTTCAAAAGATATTTTTAAACTAAAGCTGAAGTTTCATAATATCAATAGCTCCAGTAACTCATATAAGGCACTTGCTACTTTCTTCACCAAATTAAATAGATTGAAAATGATGATCAACCACTTTTTATTATCACTTAGTGCATGTTTCACTAACTCCCCTCCATGTCACTTCAAAGTGATATACTCTGTTGATGGTAGTCACATAACTTACAGTCATGGAAGTGAAGAGGGGACTCATATGTACAGTAATGCTCATGCCATTTTTTAAATAAACCTCAAAATTAATAGCCCCAATAACGCACACTGTGTTGACCACCAAACACAAAATTTAAACTGAATTAATTGCATCCATTTAATACCTAATAATACTTTGTAAAATAAAAAAAAATATATTATGAGTGGTCCATTTCTTCCACTTGTTCCAAGGCTAGTCTGGGCAAGAAGAGGAAAGTCAAATAATAAATAATGCTAGTCAGTGGAACCTGGTCCCCTTTCACATAGAGATCCTAATAGTACCGTTGCATTTTCTGTGTATTTCCTCAGTATGGTGATGTAGTGCGGAGGAGCCAGGATAGAGTCTTATAGTGCTGAAGGCGATGGCTGAATTTCATGCTTCTTGTGCCCCCCTTTGTAACAGCTATGCCTAGTATAAACAAGCATTTTTTAAATGCTCAGTGTTGGCTTCCTTGCATTTGTTGTGTAGTTGTTGGGCATAGATTGTGCAACTGGTAAAATTAAATTAATACCATGAGTTATAGAATAGTGAAATTGTTATGTTTGAGAAATGAAGAGGTTCACATGTAATCAGGAAAGTCAGGTGGGGCCAGAGTATACATGCATTTGAATATATTATTCCAAATGAAGCTATACTGCACATAGTAAAAGTCAAAGAATGGTATAGACTGCAGACTAAAAACTGCATGGTTATGATAGAAGCTGTATAGTAGACTATTTATAAAGACCTATTTATTCAATTATTTTTAGATGTAACACCACCTCCCTAAGCAAAGTGCTGTAGAATAAGACTAAAGTGAATCCACAGTAAAGATGCATTTGTAGGGAACAGTATACTAGAAAATAAACTTTATGCAGTATGAGGGAGGCCACAACATAAAGCAAATACAGTATATTTGGGGTACAGATTTGGCTGGTTGGAAGGGGGGTACTGTAGAGAGCTGGCAGGAGTTGGAAGGTGTTTCTTCTTCCTCTCCCCTGTCTGGTTGCAGGCAGCAGCAATCATTTTGCATGGCCACTGCAGGTCCTAGTGCAGTAGTTTAACAAGTTCTTGTCAGAGCCACTATGACTTGTAATGCATTAACTTAATAAGGGTGTTTCATGGGCTTAAATGTAAAAATAAATTGCTGTAGTCAGCTTTGTGTGTAAATTTCATTTTGGTAAAGTTAGATAATTTATCTGGTTGATCCTATGTTTCCCCTGTGTTAAAAATGTGTGCGGTGAGTGTATCTTATACTATGTCAGGAAGGAGAGGGGGTGCCACACCAAGGCCTTCAAGTTATGGTAGATGAAATGGTGCAGGGAGGAGAAGTATAGCTACAATGGGGACTTAGGGCCAACCTAGAACGATAAGAGCCTTTACTGAGGTGATGGCCAGCTTCCATTAAGGAGGGAACCATAGTTCTCAGTGTACAGTTGAAATGTTACTTTGATGGATATTTAAAGTAGCCGAGAGGGGGTGATGGAAGAAATTGGGGGAGGTAGAAGGTGGGCCACCACAGGCTGAGATAGAGAGTACAGATATCCCAAGCTGAGGATTAGCAAAGGAGGAAAGGGGAAAGTCGAGGGATGTCAAAATGGTGCAAGGCCTGCATCAGAAGCCCTATGAGAGGAAACTGAAAGAGTTCAATATGTACACCACGGAGGAGAGGAGGGAGAAGTGGGATATGATGGAGCTCTTTAAATACCTGACAGGTGTTAATGATGATATAAAGCTGGAAGGAGGTAGAGTCAGGAGAGATGTGAGGAAGTACATCTTCACAGAAAGGGTGTTGGATTCCTAGAACAACTTTCCATGGGAAGCAGTGGGGGTTAAACCAATGGTGGGTTTCAAAAATGCCTTCAATAGGCAAAAAAGAACCCTTGGTGGAAGGAAGGAAGGGGATGGAAGATAAAGTGCTGTAGATTAAGCTGGATCTCTAGTGAAACTGATCATAATTAACAATGGGCAGACTCGATGGGCCCAGAGGTCATTAACTACCTTCAGTTTCTATGTTTATATAAATGACAGATTATGCGATTCAAATATATATAGTGCAAAATTATTAATATGTACAATGTCGATACTGTAAACTGTGTGGTACAAACAATTCACGTTGTATTATGCTACACAGACATTATAATCAAATTAGTAATGATATAGTATATGCATTGAGCAAGGGAGAAAAAATCAAGTGGAACGTGTGAAGGAATATACTACTAATAGAGTGGTGACACCATGATAGGTACCTACTGTATGAATTTACTGTATTATGATGGTACCCAGCTGTATACCAATGTTGAATTAGCTACAATATGGGATTTTATTTATTTTTGTTTTATTTTTAATAATCTAGGTGATAGCCAGCTTCCATTAATGAGGGAACCACAGTATTCAGTGCATGGTTTAAATGTTACTTCAATGGACATTAAAGTAGCCAAAGAGGGTGATGGAAGATTTCATAGTAGAACTGAAATGCATGCTAATGGTGTTACTATACCCAGAGTTTTGTTTCAAATCCTTGACCTACTCTTACTGTATACTTCCTGAACTTTAGGAACACCCCCAAGCAATGCAGCCACTCATGATGCCATATTCTCCTCCCCTCCCACTGCATAATGATGTTTTATTTGGGGAGGGTCCCAAGTCCAGGAAAGATGCATTTTGAGTTGATTGAGGACCATAAAACATGTTTTGACAAACAAGAACCTGAGGTCATGAGTTGAAACTGGAGGGGTGAAGGTTTAAGAGGGATGTAAGGAAATTATATTTTATGGAAAGGGTGGTGAAGCTGTAGAACAGTCTGCCAGTGGAGGTGGTGGGCTCCAAGACCATAAATGCTTTCAGCCATGGCTGGGATGGAGTTAAGGGCTTGATGGTTGCTAAGGTCAGCAGCATTAAGGAGGGGATCAGGGGTGCTCTGTATGGACAATAGGTTCCAGGGCAGATAGGGAAGTCTAGGCAGACTAGATGGACCTTTGATCTTTTTCAGCTGTCATTGTCGATGTAATAATATATGCATTGAGCAAGAGAGAAACATCAAGGGAACATGTGTGAAACAATATACTACTCATTGAGTGCTGACAAGATGATAGAAACATACAATCTAATGGCAGATAAAGACTGTTGTCCCACCTAGTCTGCCCATTTCCCTACCTAACGGATAAGCTGCAGATCCTAGCTAACCAACAGCCTACTTCCTCCTACCCCCCACTAGAATTGCCTTATGTCCGTCCCATTCATTCTTGAATTCTCCCACAGTTTTAGACCCCACAACCTCCTCAGGAAGGCTGTTCTATATATCCACAACCCTTTCTGTGAAGAAATACTTCCTCATATTACCTCTGAGCCATCCCCCCTCTATCTTCAAATTGTGCCCCCTTGTTCTTGCACATCTCTTTTTCTGAAAGATGCTACCCTCTTGGACTTTGTTGATTGCCTTGAGGTACTTGAAAGTTTCTATCATGTCCCCCCCTCCCTCCTTTCCTTGAGGCTATACATCTTAAGTTCCTTTAGTCTTTCTTCATATGTCTTCTGGTGCAGACCCTGCACCATTTTGGTTGCCCTCTTCTGGACAGTCTCCACCCTGTCTATGTCTTTGCAGAGATGGGGTCTCCAGAACTGCACACAGTATTCCAGATGTGGTCTTATCAACTGTCTCTGCAGAGAGACAACAACTTCCTGTTTTCTACTGGTGATGCCTCTCCATATGCAACTCAGTATCTCCCCAGCCCTTCTTACTTCCTTCTCACATTGCTTGCTCACCTTTAGGTCATCTTATATGATTACCCCCAGGTCCCTTTCCATTTTTGTTGTTATCAGTATCTCACCCCCCCCATTGTGCACTCTTCCCATGGGATTTTGTTTCCTAGGTGCATTGCTTTGGACTTCTTTGCATTGAATCTAAGCTGCCATACATTTGACCATTTGTCCAACCTTGCCAAGTCCCTTTTCATCCTTTCCACCCCACCTTGTTTATCAACCATGTTGCAGATCTTTATGTCATCTGCAAATAGACATACTTTTCCTTTCAGTCCCTCTACAATGTCACTTATATAGACATTAAAAAGAACCATCTCCACTACTGAATCCTGCGGTACCCCACTAGTAACCCCCCCTTTCTTCACTGTAGACTCCATTTACTATTATGCTTTCTTCACTGTGGACTCCATTTACTATTACATACATACTGTATGAAGTTACTGTATTACGATGGTATCGAGCTGTATACCAATGTTGAATAAGCTACAGTATGGAATTTTAGTTATTTTTGTTTTATTTTTAATAACCCAGATATTGTCTGCACAGTAACAACACACAGCCAGTGAGGCTGCTTACAATTTGAGACTTCGTTTTTTTTAAACCACTTTATACATTTTTGGGAAATTACTTGTTACATGACTGCAATTCTGTTCAGCCAGTTAATTTTGATTTACCTGTGCATGCCTCCGACAAGAGAGTACTGTAAGTATTAGTGCAAGTGTACAATATTACCATTAGGGAAGGTTGTGGCGTGAATTTGAATAGATGTAAAAATGGGACACTATACTGTATGTCAAGTAAGAATGGTGCCTCTGATTGTGAGCATGAGCATTTGCCCCTGATTTTACTGGGGAGTGTCCCTCATTTTGGTCCATACAGCATGAGAGGTATGCATTCCAGGGTAGCCAGGTATTGCAGTTGACACCGCTATGGTTTCTTTGCAATCTCCTATGATGCCCCTTGCAACTGCTGGAAACCATTAAACATTAGTTGCCTAGCATTTACCCCTCCTACAATTACAAAGCAATGAGTTCCAATTCCACTAACAGTTATTTAGATCTTGAAAAGGTTAACATAAGGCAGCCCTTCAGAGAAGAAAAATCACACACACACACACACATGCACACACACATTTTGGGAGTGAAAGTAATTTGAAACTCCTCTGGAATTTCCTCTAAAAGTTTGTTGAATCTGTTGCAAATTATGAAACTGGACAGCTCTCTCTCACCCTCTCTCTTTCTCTGCCCCCCCTTTCTCTCACTCTCTCTCTTCTCCCACACTATCTCGGTAGTTGGCCATTCCAGCAAGGCTTTTTTGATACTAGCATGCAAAAAAAAAAAGTTTCTAATTGCACTGTTGCAGACAGTTAAACTGCTTCAAAGAAGTGGTGTAAATAACTTGCCTTTGTGCCTACTCAGACTTGGAGGCACTCCCTCCACTGCAGAATAGCATAGTTACAGATGACAGCCTTGTTTTTTATCTCTTGTAGATCTCCTGCAGTGATAACATAACAACACTTCATTTTGTGTTGATCTGAATGAAATGTAAACCTCATTCTTCGCTGGGAAACACTGACTAACAGAGAACTAAATAGTGCGGTAAACAGACTGCTGAACTGAAGGATTGATAAAAAACTCCAATTTTAAGAAGTCCATTAGCAATCTGCTGAAGTCCATTTTTCTACGTGATAGTAAAATGTCTGCAGAGCTCTGCCCTGTATCTGTAAAAAGAGACAGAATGGCAGATTCTGAACATTTTTAAATAAATCCTGGGGTATCTATTCACTAAGAAAAGGCAAGAAAGACTGTTCAGAAAGAAAAAGACTGACTTTTTTTTAAATGTTTTTATTGGTTATAACAAAGAAAACAGTATATTAACAGTAACAACTAGGTAATGGGTAGTTTTCATACATCTGTTGGATGTCATAAATGTTCTAACACTTTCCAACCATACAATTATATCAATAGTTATTTTGCAAGACACAGCAGTACTCCATGTGTCTTCCTACCTTAATAATCCAAACCTGGAAGTGCCATCAGCCACCATATGCTATCAAAGCTGTTGGGGTTAACTCCTCACCCCCCCATCCCCACTTCAAGCCCCATAGATCCCTTGCTAGATGGGGAGAATGCCCCTATATATTGCTGCACACAATGGGTTCCATATTTTGTCAAATATTTCATTGTTACCATTCACAGAGTACTGTATTTTCTCCAAGGTCAAGCATTGCTTCATATTACTTACCCATTGTTGCACTAGGGGTGCATTGACAGACAACCATGACTGGGCTGTGGTCTTTTTAGCATTTACTAAGGCCATTGACCATAACTGGTCATTCCTGCTAGACTGTGCCAGGCTTGGGTCCACACCCAGTATTAGCTTCAGGGGAGATTTAGAGATTCAGTGTCCCTGGACTTCATTCATTATCCTGTGTATCTCATGACAGAAAGGAGCTACTCTGGGGCATGTCAGTGCCATGTGTAGAAAGTCTGTGTTCTCCCCCTATGCATTTTGGGCAGTGACTGGGGGTTTCTGGACTCATAGCATGAAGTCTACTGGTCATCAAATATGTCCTGTATAGAAATTGCAGGTGCACCTGCCCAAGTTTGTTGCTCCTTGTGCATGAGTTTAGTTTTCTAATGGCTAGTTTCCACATTGATTGGTCTATTGTGTTCAAGTTGAGCTCCCACTTCATTATTGTAGTGGAGGTTGGGTCCGTATTTGCCTCCAGGAGTGTTCGATAAAATGTAGTCAACACTGTGGAACAGTTTTGGGGTCTGTATAACCCCTCCTCCAAAGGGGAGGGGCAGCCCACCCATTGATGGCCTCCATGTCTCCCCCAGTCTCTGTCTCACCAGTAGGTATACCAAATAGTCTCCAGGATCAATGCACCATCTAGGTTTTAACTCTGAAAATTCTTGGATCCCCCCTTTCATACAGCTGAAGTGCAAATTTCAAACCTGTACACCTCCATTGCATCAGTCTTTGGTGTATCTGTGCTGTGTAAGCTCCCCTAATCTTTACTGATGTGACTAGGTCTCTGTATGAGGATTAGACCAGTTTGTGTCCGATCTTGCTATGGGCTGCCATCCAGACCCTTAATGTTGTCTGAGTGCAAGGGCACAATACCTTCAGGATAGTGGCGGAGCCCAATGCTGCTGACATGTACTGTAAGTGTAGTGGACCATTCAGTTGTTCCTCCTCCATAGCAAGCCAGGCTGAACCCTGCTTATGTAGTCCCCCAGGCAGGTATGCCAATTGAGCTGCCCAGAAGTAGTACTGAAAATTGGGAAGGCCCAGGCCTCCCTTAGTGACTGGGAGCTGGATTGTGGCTTGTTTGATTCTGCCCACTTTTCCCCTCCACAGAAACCTGTGCATCATAGAGTTTACCTGTTTAAAGTGGTGAAGTGGGAACTGTATGGGGAGCGACTGATAAAAATAAAGACATCTAGGCAAGATCATCATCTTAATGGTATTAATCCTACCTATGAGGGATAATGGAAGGATCTGCCATCTATCACACTCCTCTGTCAACCTTTGCACTAATGGACCATAGTTAATGGCATACAGAGTTCCCATCTTGGCTGATAGCAGAATACTGAGGTACTTTAGTTTATTGACCATTACCAACCCCCCAGGGTCTGAGACAGCTGTGGTCAATCTAACTGGCCTATAGGGAGAAGCTCACTCTTTGACCAATTCATCCTGTGACCTGACAGTGATTCATACTCTTGCAGCAGTTTGTGCACTACTGGGAGATCACTAACTTGTTTTTTTATTTAAATATAGCACCAGGTCATCTGTGTCTCAGGCCACTTTATGCTCCCTGCCCCCTCCTTGATACCTCTGAATGTCCTCATGGTGTCTGATAGCCATTGCCAGTGGCTCCAGGGCTAGTACATACAGGAGCAGTGACCGAGGGCAACCCTGACGGGTGCCTCTGCCCAGAGTACAGGATGGTGTTAGCTCCCCATTAACTACTATCTGAGCTGTTGGTGCATTGTACATAGTTTCCACCCAGTGTAGGAGCCTAGGATCCATTCCCAGGCCCCCCAGTGTTTCAAACACGTACTCCCACTCCACACGGTTGAACACCTTTTCAGCGTCCAAAGCCAGTACAGCCATTCCATGTTTAGTGGCAAACTTCCCCCATGCATGTATTACATTTAATGTTCTTCTGATGTTGTGCTTCCCTTGCCTCCCATGCATGAACCCTGATTGATCTGTGTGGATCAGTGTTGGGAGGACAGGCTCCAGGTGCATGGCCAGCACCTTTGCCAGGATCCTGTAATCTGCTGTCAATAAAGAAATGGGGCAATATGAGGCACATAGTGAGGGGTCCTTACCCTGTTTAGACAAGACAGTTATAGTGGCAGATTGCATGGAGGGGGTAGTTCTCCTATCTCTAAGCCCTCAGACAGCATGTCATATCACAGATTCAACAACTGTGAGGTTAAGGCCTTGAAAAAGTCAATAGGCAGTCCATCAGGGCCGGGGGCTTTACCCCCCTTCAGAGTTTGTATGGTGATCTGAAGCTCATCCCTAGTCAAGGGGGTGTCCAAACCCTGCATCTCCACAGGAGACAGAGTTGGAAGTGGGGCTTTTGCAAACAATCTATGCAGCTGTAGGGTCACTGGGGACACCTCAGAGGTGTAGAGGGACTTGTAAAACATCCCAAATTCAGCCCCTATTTGGGATGCGGAGGTTGTCACTCCCCCTTTCTACATCCGTATATGGTTCTCTCACTCTCCCTCTTCTGTAGTTGCCAGGTCAGGAATTCACCCCCCCTATCCGTCAAAGTAAGACCCTGCATGTGCTAACAGGATGTTGTGCTCTATTCCTGCTATGCACAGGAGGTTGAACTCCCACTTCAACCTCTGGATCACCCTATACAGGGGTTGGGTAGGCATCTTCGTATGCGCCTCCTTGCACGCAGCTAATTTAATCCTAAGTCATTCACTTTCCTGAGCTGCCATCTTCATTTTATGTGTTAAATACTCTATCACCTGCCCTCTTATATAAGCATTTAGGGCCTCCCACCTCATCCCATGTGTGGTCGCCCCTTTCTCATTATACAGTAAAACTTCCTCTAATCTGTCTGACATAAATGTTAAAAATCTTTTGTCATGTAACGGCAAGGGGTCCAAGCCCCAGGGTCTCGGTGAGGGACCAGGCCCTCCTGAGATGATGGGCACCGTGAGGTGTGCATGATCTGAAACCAGAACTGGAGAATAATCTGACTGACCCATATTGCAAATGAGGGATGAGCTAACCAGCACCCACTCTAATCTTGCATATGAATGGTGCATATGGGAGAAGAAAATATAATCACGACTAGTTGGGTGCTGGTGTCGCCACACATCCACCAAGCCAAAGGTGTTCTCCAATTGCCCCAGAGCCCTAGCATTGCATGAGGTCTGGACTGGGACAGGCTTAGACCTGTCCATCACTGTATCCAGCACACAGTTGTAGTCCTGTCCAATGACCCATGGGCCCGGCAAGGACGACATGTCTATGCAAGTCTCTGAAAAAAAAACTGTATCTTCTATGTTGGGGGCATAAACAGACCCTACTGATAGCAAGCCAGTCCCTTCACATAGAGGTTGGCTAGGATGTATCTCCCTCCCCGCAGATCCCATACCTCCTGGTGTATCTGGACACCCCTCTAGCCTTCATGGAGAAGCTTGACGAAATCCATTTTCCCCCTATACTCTTTTCAGTTTTAATTGCTTCCAGTTGGGACATATGAGTCTCTCGTAGGAGCACCACTTGTATTATGGCCCTCTTTATTTCTGCCAGAACACACATACATTTGACCACGGATTTCAAGCCATTAACATTCCAAGTAGTAATGTTTACTGGGCTATCCATGGTCTTTTGTAATGTAGGACACTATGAACTGCTGGACTTTTTCCCTCCATTTTGATGTAGGCAAATTAGAGCAAGCAACTGTAATTCTGAATTTAACATGCCCATTCTGTATAACCAAGAAACTTTTTTCCCACAACTTGTTGTCTCCCTTCCCCCCACAGCCCGAGAGCTTTTTATAGCTATACTCTACCCAACAACCCTTGCCAACTGGGCACAACTTCCCCTTGTGACCCCCTCAACCCCTTCCATGACTGGGTGCCCAATTGGCCTGTAAGCTTCCCCCTTCAAGCAGATGGCGAATACTGTACTAGGAATGGGCATCTAGTTAATATACAAACATCTAGGGGACCTGCATGCCCAACCCATAGACATCTGTATAATTGATATTCTACCAATGTCTATGTGAAGGGCCCTCTATTCTAAATTGACTTAGCCCTATCCAGGCCCACCACCCTGCTGGTCCTCCCTGGGGGGCCCGAGGAGGCATGACTGGGACCAGGCCAAGTTTGTATCACTGTACTATCAGCAGTTGACAAGTCTCCCATGGTAACTGGGTACCACTTACCTCTGCTCCAGCGCTCCTGTTTATAGGGTCAAGTGTCGAGTGTCCAGGCAGACTGCTGTTATACAGTGGTCCATGATCTGCCGCTCCCACTTGCTGTGGGCTACTTCCACCCACCAAAGAGAAACAGAGCACAACACAAAGTACGATGATATTACAAGAGAACATCCAATTCCCCCAACCCCCACACCCCCACCAGCCCTCTTAATGAGTCCACCTGAACTCTAGGCCTAGAGAAAACAATGGAGCAACAAGCCAGGGGCCCTTCACATACTGAACTCAGACAGCGTGGGGTGGCAGCACATGGACCGAGGCATCCCCCAGAGGTGCCCACAAGCTATTTAACGTGGTCCAATAAACATTTCTACAGGCTCCAATGGGTTGGAGCAACCTCCCCCACCCCCAAATTCTGATTCCCCTTACACTGTTTTAAATTATATTTATTTCTGTCCAGCATGTGTTCAAAATAGTACTCTGTATCTCAATTGTATAATCCACAACCCATTGGTACCAATGCCCCTTTGCATGGTCAGGCTGTCTATAATCAGCGTTCAATGCAGGTGAAAAAAGAAAGGCCACAGGGGCCCGTGGATCCATCAGGGCACCCCAGGGCTAGTTTCCCAAGTCCTGAAAGCTGTGCATTAATGTCTTGGTTGCATATTACTAAGCCCCCCGAGCCCCCCCAATTCAGCCAACCTGAGTATTGTGGCCATGGCAAGAGATACATGGAAATCAAGCCCACGGTGGGACCCATGGCCCAGCAGTAGGCTGCAGTGTGCCATGTGGCATGACACAGCCAAAGCCCGGTCCTTAGAGCTCCAGTATAAGGCCCTGGACCTGCGGGCACACCAAAGTGCTCAAAGACTTCTTGAACAAAAACAATGTAACAGGGTAACTTTAACTTTTTTGCCTCCCTCCCCAGGCCATCTTAGGCCCCATCGAGTTCAGTGCTTTATGATGATGGAAAGGAAATATAGCATTATAATGCTCATCTGACTGCTGTGGGGCTTAAGTGGAAAAAGTCCAGCCCAAGGCATGAAGCTTTGATTTTACTGTATTGAATTTTTGTCTCCACACCTGCAAATCTCGGCTGTAATCCTGGTAAATGGATATTCTTGTCTTGTCAAGATGGATCACTCCTTGCTTATTCACTGCACTTAGGATTACTTCTTTATCATTAATTCATTAAAATGAAGATACTTGATTAGGCAGTGCAGTGGGTGGTCCCCTGGCTTTGGTGGGGGACCCACTCTTTGACCGTGCTCAATTTCAAATTTCTCTGCCTCTGTGGGCAGTTGAAGGTGATTAACTATCCAGTCATGCAGTCCAGTAGCAGGCTTCCTCTCCTCCACACCCTCTGGTAGGTCCACAATCCTCAGATTTGACTGGCAGGACCAGTTCTCCTGGTCATCAACCTGCCCCTGAAGATCAGCCACTATTTCCTTATATTGATTCTGGTCTCTAGAGATTATGTGGACCGAGTCCTCCAGATCACTTACCCTCTGCTGCAGTTCAGTGATCTGAGTAGTGTGAGATGCAGAGGTCTCAGATAAGCTGGTTACAACCAATTGCAGATGCGTCATTTGGGCCATAAGATTCGTGAATCTGGCCCGCACTTCAGTCTGCAGTTTTGCCAAGGTTGAAGGCATTCCAGCTAGACAGCACTCCAGCATGACTATGCAACACTCCTCCTCCATGGTTGTCAGGGCCTGTTGGTGTGTGCACGTCTCTGGGCCTGCCCGCTGCTCCTTCTGTCCCTCCTGCACCCAAAAGGAAGCTTTGATTGCTGATTTTTGGGATTTGTTGTTGCCATGAGATAGTGCTATTAATTTTTCATCGAGTAGTTCCCCATCCAGGTCCCGGTCTGTAGGTAGATGGGCATTCAAAATTGATGCCCAGTGAGCTCGGCTAAACCCTGACCGCCATCATGCCAGTGCAAGCCGCGCCCTCTCAGACATTTTTTTAAATGGGAGACTACCATTTACTCAAATTTCTCTCTTTTTTTCTTTGTAAAGAATCTTCTCTGTGTCTTGGCCTGTTCTAAATGAATTTGTCTCACAGGATTTATTTGGAGACAGTGATATACTGTAACAATAAACTGTATTGTAAAAAAAAATTAACTTTTTACTCACTGGAGTTGCCAATGGTAGTAGTTTTTGCCTAGTAGGTAGTCTTTTTCACTGGTGGCAGGGTCCTTTCCTCAGTGCTTCTCCAACATAGGTGTGCAAGCGTTCAACAAGTGTTTCTTAGTGCATGAGACTGAGTCTCAACTCAAACACTCACCCACCCTCAGTGAATGTCATGATGAGTGGTAAGAGGGTGCAGGTGGCATGCCCAAGCAGCAGTCCAATGAAGTACAGGGTTGGGTGCCATGCCAGTCACTCAGGAGTCTGGTATACTGGTAACAGGATTGGGGCAGCAGCTGCTCTTGAAGATCATATATTTGGCAGCAGACACAGTCACTGATGAGAAGAACAGTTCAGAGAAGAGGAGCAGCTTCAGCTAAGGTCATGTCTCTTGGGTTTGGTATACTGGTAGCAGGATTGGGGCAGTCTGCGCAGTAGATCACATTTCATATCTCATCACTGCTCATTTGTTTTAGGTTATAACAAAAGAGAAATGAATGAGATATTTCAAAAAGCTGCCAGAAGAATGAGGTGGTGGAGGAAGGTGTTGGTCTGAACCACAGTTCAAAATGCTAGAGACTGACCAGGGAAGATGTAAAGTGCTTAACGGGATGGGAAGGTAGAATGATTGTAAGGTGCCAAGGAGGTACACTGAAGTGAATATGCTGCAGACAGTGCGATCAGCAGTATACAAGGTAGCTTCTATTGTTTAAGGATATTGGGACTGGCTGCAGCATAATTACTCACTTCAGTGTTGGCCAGTTTCAAGCAAATGAAAGGACTGAAGCACTCTCTCATAGGAGCACTTTCACCTTTTAACTACATGAAATTTCTACCCAACAAAAAAGATACCAGTGTCGTACTCACCTTGCCTGGCCATTGGTCTGTCACTGATGAGACCAGTGCAGCTTGACCTGCATTGGACACAACAGTGATTCGCCTCTGAAATGCAGTGCATCATGGTAAAATGTTTGTTACACATGCATGCAGAAGCAAACATAACAAAATCACTCTCTGTGTAACCCACTATTATATTACTTAGCAACACAGTTTGTAGGTGCCCTGTGAGCTGTTAGTACTGTTAGCAATCTTAAATCAGCTTCCTGTACTCCTACATCAAGCCAGCAAGCTTAATCAATATGAACTATGACTCTAGTGTATACCATTCCAAGTCCTCTGTCAGCCAATGCGCCCAGTATGCTAATGCTAGTGGTTAGTTATCACCCCATGAATTCGATGTGGAGCCATTGGGCCTCCCTTGCTCTCCTGTCAGACTGCCATTCTGCTACAGTCTGGCCACCTGCAGTGGGATGGACTTTTGACACTGGGGCTGCTGCTCTTTCTGTCTAGGTTCTTGATCCTACAGGGGCTCTCACTTCTCTCCATGCTACTAGGGTTGTGTAAGAAAGTTGCCCAGGGATGGATTAACAGAAGGGCAAGCTGGGCAATTGTCCTGGGGCTCTCAGCTCTGGGGGGCTTCTTTGCCTTCCCCCCTCAGCATTTAAAATTGGTGCCCGATGGCCTGCCCAGCCACCAATTGCACCTGTAAGCCACCCCTCTCAGGGCTCGCTTACTATGCCGTATTTGCCCCTGCTTGTCTAGGCTCCTGTTTTTGGCATGCTATGTTCCTTCTCCAGGGGACATTGCTCTGTGTCCAGTTTTAAAAGGGGAAGGGCTCCCTGCAAGGAGGGGACCAGTGGGCTGTATGTAGGACAAGTCAGGCTGGGGTTTCAAACCTCTGTCTTGGAAGGTACCTGCTGTGCTAGCATCAAGTGGCTAAGCAGCGTTTTCCTTTATTTTCTGATGGAGAGGATGTCAGAAGTGTATCAACCATTGGTGACTGGGGTCCTGGGCACTCAGTAACTGAAAGGACAGCAGCTGGAGGAAGGCCCATCATGGCAGGGCTCAGGAGGCCTGGTGCTCCAAAACAGAAAGGTATGGTAGTGGGGCTGTTGTGGTGGTGGCAGGGCCACAGCAGAGCCCCTTGGAGGTTGCAGCTCCGAGGAGGTCATTATCTGGGTGTGGCACACTGGTGAGGTGAGCTGGGATTCACTTTATTGGGCCTGCCATGCCCGTGTCTGTGGCATGACCCATGTTAGACCCATTGAAGGAATGCATACAAGAGTAACAGAAAGGATGGAGCCGTGTCACTGCTGCTGAGGTTCAAGTCTAGCATCTGGACTCATGAGAAGAGGGTCACAAACTGACTGGTTTTTAGGAAAGGTTTTCAGGGCGGCCACGGTATGGGTTTAAGGCTACATCCCTGGTATCAATTTTTTTTGGGTGGCGAGTAAGGCACTCCCCAAGTATTGGTTGGACATGTTTCTTGTACACTCTAAGGTCCTGAGCTTGGTTTCAGCACTGGGTAACTGTGTGCAGTCTCCACCTGTTCTAATGTTTTTAGGCCTGTTCTAAGCACTTGCATCAGCCTGGTACTGTTTAGTATCTCTCATCTTATGCCCTGCACCTGTCCTCTCTCCTGGCTCCATGAAGCTGTGCATTCACTTTAATTATTTATTAATTTTTTTTAAATAAGAAAGAGAATCACATTTCTTTTAGTGTTTTAGCTTCATGTGTGCTGGGATTATTGAATGAGCTAACTGATCACTTCCTCCAAAGAAGCCATTTTCAGCCTCGTCCTCCCTGGCCCGGCTTGAAGTTGCATCAAGGTATAAGCTGAAGTCTGTGGGAGTTTTTCCAATCTGCACTACACTGATAGAACTGTAATCAAGTCAAGGCCTTGTTTTTCTTGTGATCTGCTGGCCTTACCTTTCCCTGGAAGGTTTTCAGTTTGTACCCCCACCCCAGGTTACCATCAGGAACCCTAGACAAAATGACGGGCTAAAGGGGGTGTTACAAATGTGGGGGCTCATCTGGGATTTGTTTGATGCAGGACTGCATGTTTGGGGGTGGACTAAATGAGGCTGGCGTCACCACTATTCGGTGGCCTGGATATTTCGTAGTGCATCACTAGGGACCACCATTGTGTGGTGCTTTGGTACTCTTTTCCATCTTGTAACAAGAGAAGGCACTTGGCAGCAAGAAGGGAGGTCAGCTGGGTTAAAGTGGCACAACTGATTGGCTTATACTGTACATTGCCCCTGAGAGGAATGGGAAGAGAAGATGCCATTTTCTCCTCATGTTTGTGGTAGCAAGACGCAACTTTAGTTTTTTATTTATTGAAGTCTTTGGTAACCGGGTAAATGCATTGATCCAGGGGACCATTTTCAGGCATGACCCGGGCCACACAGGTGGCAGTTACAGAGGTAGTGACAAGTTATATAATGAGTACAAGCCATGTGGATATACAGACATCATTGGTAAAAAAGTGGATATACAGACATCATTGACAAACAAAGAAAGTGACATAGGAAAGGAAAATTAATGAGAGGCTGAAAAAAACAATCAATAAATACATCATGATAAACAACAATTAGTATACAATTATTTACTAAGGGTAAGAGGCCAGTGCAAATTAATGCATAATGGAAAACAAACAAACAAACAAACAAAAAAAAAACATACACAATAGCCAAGTGGGAGAGCCCAAGAAGCAGGCAGAGAGGGAGAGAGGGATGTAAGACAGGAGTCCAAAGAAATGAAAGAGGACTGGGGAGGCTAAAGCAGCCCAAGAGGGAAAAGTCAGAAAGGTAGGGGTGAGGGTTATCCAAGCTAGCAATGGCATGTGGCCTCATCAAGCAGCCAGGATTTGAGATGTGTCATGAAAGTGGCATGGGAGGTGGGAGCAGCTACAGATAATGGTCTGCTACCCATGGCAACTTGTGGCAGAAAAAAAAAGTAAAAGCAGTTATGGCTGAGAAGATCCCCACTGATGACCCCTAGGTGATTGTCCCAGCATCCCTATTGCCCTGGCTGTGGAAGTCAGCAGGAAGAGGAGTGGTACAGTAGAAATGTGTGCATTGTGGATTCTGAGGAGAGGGAATGGTTCTGTTGCCTTTATGCTCTGATTATTCCAGGAGGCCTTCTTCAGGACAATTTGTGGTCACCCATTTCAGCTATGCATGGCCCTAACCCACTCTGGTATTGGTGGGTGCTGCATAACTGGTATCTCAGGGGAGCTTAGATATATGCCATTTGAATCCTTGGAGGATGTAAAACTGCCTGTTCCTCCTGAGGAAGCTAGAAAGAGGGCCTCTGATGTAGTGGTGGAGGCCATGGAGAAGTACCCTTGTGAGGATGCTGTAGGGCACAGTCACTACCCAGCCCCATGGTACCAATCACCATTGACTATCCTGTTGGCAGAGGCAGAGGTAGGGGACAGGGGCTTAAAACTGGTGACCCCCTAGGATCCAGGGGGTTGGCCACACATCCTCTACCTGGTGATAGTTGCTCTTCAGATGCCCCAGATGGAGAGTCTTTCTATTTAAGTGCTCCAGTTAAGGTGAAGGAGGAGGAGGAACAGGAGAGTGAAGCTGTGTGGGGGATGCCAGCTGCATTGTCCCCTGGACAAGCTCCAAAGGCCTATCAATTTGTTGACCAGGACATGTACCAAGTCATTCCTTATTCTTATGAGCACCCTGTTTTACAGCTGATGGAGAACAGCTCACACCTCCCTGTTCTGTGCAAGGCCGCCCATGTCAGGATGGTTGGACTTTTGAGAAGTGATCCAGTGAAAGTGCCTTACAGGACCCATGTGTGATTTGAGCCAGGTACCAGCCGGAAGACCAGTGTTCGAGATCTGCCTCAGTGGTCACAAGTGAAGAGGTGTGTGAGGCGCAGAATACGTATTGAGTATTAGAGTGCTGAGTACCCTTGCAGCTCAGAAAGGCTATGGGACATTATAGAGGAAAAGCAACCTGACTGGGTGTTTTGGGGAATGGTCCTAAAGCTCCAACATCGGAATGAGTCATCCGGCCCACCGACTCAGGAGGTCATCGAGAAAACTTGGACATTGTGTCAATCATTCATCCCCCTGGACAGGACTTACTTTATTCAAACATTATGCTCTTGTCCAGGATGTGGCTGCCGGTTGTTGCATGAAACACTGCATAATCTCTGCTGACTCGTTTGCCAGCGAAACTACCAAGCCAGACACTGCCTTCTATTTTCTCCATAGAATAGGACCCAAAATCAAGAAGATGCTTATCACCTGTGATACACCAGGACTGTTCCACGAGTTTGTTCTGCTGTCCCTAGTTGAAGGTGAAGAAGAGCTCTTTAAAAAAGAGACTGTGACTAGTGGATGGTGCTGCAGGACTGTTCCTCAGAAAATTAAAGGATGGGACTGTCCAACTTACCTCCTCCTATGTGACTGTTTCTTCTTGTGGTTAAAAGAACATTTTTGGTGTGTTCCCTGATGGAACCAGAAAAGACAAACCATAATGTTAACCAATTAAGTGTCTATCTCATGCTGTAAAAAGGGTTAAATGAGAGTGTGGGAAGAGCTTGTGTGATTGTGGTGAATGCATGTGGAGAAGGTGGGTTTGCTTTTCTATAAAGCTATAACTTGTTGAACAGTTTTCTTTTAGTCAGATATCATGTTTAGATAGCTTTGTAAAGGAAAGCGTGGCATTATTGTTTTATAATTTTAATCTTGAAGAGCTACTGACACCTCAAAGAAAACTTTGAGAAACATAATATTTAGGTACAATTCAGCTTGCATTCCATATATATTCCATACAGTTCTCCTCCCCATTGTTTATTACTGAGAACATTTACATAAATACGAGCTATTTATCCCTTTGAGTTCATCTGCCTCTATAGCTTACTCCCTACTTCAAGTCATAATCCTCTATTGTGACATCACACTCTGTTGCCATGGGAGTAATTGTGATGTCACAAGCAGTGCATTATGACCTCAGGTAGGGGAGAAAGCAACAGGAATATTTGAACTCTTCAGGAGCAAAAATCCTGTTTTCATGCAATTGACCTCAGTGATAAATAATGGGGAGGAGACATACAGAACTGATGTAAAATGCAAGCTAAACTATGTCTAAATATTATGTTTTGCTAAAGTTCTCCTGAAGGCGTCAGCTGCTCTTTAATCACAGTTATCATAGTTTGAGGCAGGAGCAGCTCCACAAAGCAGTTATTGGGGAACTAGGCCCTGGGGGCTGGGGCAATAGATTTGTTGGCATTCTCTGGGGAGGGGCTTCTGAGGTGGGGAGTGTGCATACCCAACTTGGTGGGCACCCTCGCTGGACGGCTACTTGCCCCATTTCCTGGTGGAAATGGATTTTAAGGGGGGAGGAGAGTGTAAGTCACCCCTCTCAAGGCTGGCTTACTATGCCATATTCTCCACTGGCTGGCCAGGCTCCTGTTTTGGGCATCCAATGTTCTTCCCCCAGGGAGTCATTGCTCTGTGCCCAGGCTTAAATGGGGGAGGGTTCCCTGCAAGGAGGGTGCCAGTGGGCTGTATGTAGGGCAAGTCAGGCCGGGGGTTTCAAAGCTCTTGCCCAGGAGGTAACCTTGTGCTAGCATCGATGGCTAGGTGGGATTTTCCTTTATTTTCTGATGGGGAAGATGTTAGGAGTGTGGCGACTGTTGGGAACTGGAGTCCTGGGGGATCAGCAACCAAAATGACAGCAACTGGAGGAAAGCTTATGGTGGCTGGCTATAGGATGCCTGGAACTCGAAAACAGAAAGGTATGGCAGTGGGGCTGTCGTGGTGGTAGCAGGGCCATGGCAGGACCCCTTGGAGGTGGCAGCTCCAAGGTGAGCTGAGTGGTTGCATTCTGGGATTTGCTTTATAGGGCCTGCCATGCCCGTGTCTGTGGCAGGACCCATGTTAGACCCATTGAAGGAATGCATGCAAAAGTAACAAAAAGGATGGAGCCATGTCCCTCATGCTGAGGTTCAAGTCCTGTATCTGGACTCATAGGAGGAAGATCACAAATCGGTTGGTTTTTAGGCAAAGTTTCAAGGTGGCCACGGTAGGGATTTAAGGCCGCATCCCCGGTATCAATTATTTTGGGGTGGGGAGTAAGGCACTCCCCGGGTATTGGTCAGACATGTTTCTCGTACCGTCTAAGGTCCTGACCTTTGTTTCGGCTCTGGGTAACTGCATGGAGTCTGTGCCTGGTCTAATCCTTTTAGGCCTGTTCTAAACACTTGCATCAGCCTGGTACTGTTTAGTACCTCTCATTTTATGCCCTGTGCCTATTATGTCGTCTGGATCCATGGAGCCATGCACCAACTTTAATCATGTAATAATTTTTTTTAAATGAGAAACAGAATTAAATTTCCTTTTGTGTTTTCACTTTGTGTGTGCTGGGATTATTGAATGAACTAACCGATCACTTCCTCCAAATAAGTCATTTCCAGCCTTGTCCTCCCTCGCCCGGTTTGATGTTTTAGCAAGGGGTTAGCTGAAGTCTGTGGGAGTGTTTCCACTCTGCACTACACTGCTAGAACTACAATCAAGGTAAGGCCTTGTTTTTCTTGTGATATGCTGGCCTTACCTTTTCCCTGGAAGGTTTTTAATTTATACCCCCTCCCCCAGTTTACCATCAGGACCCCTAGACAAGATGGGGCCCTAAAGAATGTGTTACACACCTGCCAGGTACCTTGCTCTTTTTTTTTTTTTTTTAGCTTTAGGTAATGACTTTTTCTTGCTGCAGTTTCTAGCATTGCCACTTGGTATGTGTGTGGCTGCTGGCCGGTGAGACTCTGGCCCTCACACCCAGCACATGTGATAATGGTGGTTGCGATGACAGAAAGTCAAGAGGGATGAGTATGCAGTTGCCTAACTTAGCAGTAGCACTAAGCATGCATGACCTTTGCCTGCTTGCCTTCTCAACCCAGCTTGTCATCACGGGGAGGATGAAGGGAAACTCGCACCTCAAATCTTCCATGCCTGGCTGCCATTAGCCATGTTGGTTCAATTATGTGATAGTTGACAGAGTCACAGCAGCAGATTGAAGATCAACAGTTATCTCCCACTCCCCTCACTAAAACAAAAAAATGGAAGGGCAAGGCTTGCCTGGAGCCTGCTCGTAAGACTTGATTGACTCTGTAGAGTTCAGACAGTAATGATTGCTGCCCAGGCAGGGCCAGAAAAACTGAGGGTATCTGTGACTGTGTGTTACACATTTTTTCTCGGCATGGGAAAGGTAGAAGAGCCAGTGTGCGGTGTGGTACCAATTTCTGATAAGCCTTGTTTCTATAATGAAGAGATGTTGCTCTTTTTACTTGAGTCTGCAAAATACCTGGAAATTCGTGGAATGTCTATTATTTCTGACATGTTGTTGAAAAAGGCAAGGCACCCTGGGAACAGACAATTCATATCACTTGTCTTCTTCATTGCTAGTGGGTTTTGATATAAACTGTAAATCCATAGGCACTTCCTCACTTGTGCAGCACTCAGTCAGTTTTGCTCCACTGCCAGCAGCAGAGAAAATGCCTGGGTTATGGTGAAGGGCAGATTTTACTCTAGTAGTTGTAGGATTTGGGGCCTGGGCTTCAGGAAAAGGGCTTTTGAAAGACTTAAAATTGCACTTCCAAAGTACTGAAACAAAGAAACATAGATTTTGACGGCAGATAAGGACTGCTTGGCCCATCTAGCCTGCCCATTTCCCTACCTAGAGGATAAGCTGCAGATCCTAGTTAACCATCAGCCTATTTCTTCCTACCCCCCACAAGAATTGCCTTATGTCTGTCCCATGCATTCTTGAATTCTCCCACAGTTTTAGACCCCACAACATCCTCAGAAAGGCTGTTCCATGCGTCCACCACCCTCTGTGTGAAAAAAATACTTCCTCACATTGCCCCTGAGCCATCCCCCCCTCTATCTTCAAATTGTGTCCCTTTGTTCTTGCACGTCTCTTTCTCTGAAAGATGCTACCCTCTTGGACTTTGTTGATTCCACTGAGGTACTTAAATGTTTCTATGATGTCCCCCCCCTTTCCTCAAGGATATGCATATTAATCTCCTTTAGTCTCTCCTTGTATGGCTTCTCTTGCAGACCCTGCACTCATTTTAGTTGCCCTCCTCTGAACTGCCTCCATTCTGTCTATGTCCTTGTGGAGATGGGGTCTCCAGAACTGGACACAGTACTCCAGATGGGGTCTCACCAACTGTCTGTACAGAGGGATAACAACTTCCTGTTTTCTGCTGGTGATGCCTCTCCCTATACATCCCAGTATCCCCCCAGCCCTCCCTACTGCCTTCTCACATTGCTTGCCAACCTTAAGGTCATCTGATATGATTACCCCCAGGTCCCTTTCCATTTTTGTTGTTGTTACTACCCCCCACTGTGTAATCTTCCCCTGGGTTTTTGTTTCCCAGGTGCATTACTTTTCACTTCTTTGCATTGAATCCAAGCTGCCATACTTCTGACCATTCCTCCAACCTTGCCAAGTCCCTTCTCATCCTTTCCACGCCTCCTTGTGTATCAATCCTATTGCAGATCTTTGTGTCATCTGCAAAGAGGCATACTTTTCCTTCCAGTCCCTCTGCAATGTCACTTATAAAGACATTAAAAAGTACTGGACCCAGTACTGAACCCTGCGGTACCCCACTAGTAACCCCTCTTTCTTCAGAGTGAATTCCATTTACAATTACCTTCTGTGTCCTGTTGTTCAGCCAATGTTTTACTGAGGTTACCACCCTGGGACCCACTCCCAGGCTGGTTAATTTGACTACTAATCTTTTGTGTGGGACTGTGTCAAATGGCTTGCTAAAGTCTAGGTAGGCCATGTCCACAGCCCCTCCCTGGTCTACTACTTTGGTCACCCAGTCAAAGAAATCAATTAGATTTGTCTGACATGACCTTCCCGCTGTGAAACCATGCTGCCTTTGGTCCTGTGCCCCACTGGCCTCTAGGTACCCAACAATTCTTTCCTT
Source organism: Neoceratodus forsteri (assembly GCA_016271365.2). Lineage (NCBI taxonomy): Eukaryota > Metazoa > Chordata > Ceratodontiformes > Ceratodontidae > Neoceratodus > Neoceratodus forsteri. Next base: position 1,785,285,160 of record CM057450.1, read on the forward strand.
CAGAAGTGATTCCATCACTTTCACCACAGAGGTCAAACTGACAGGTCTGTAGTTTCCTGCCTCTGTCTTGGTCCCACTTTTGTGAGGGGTAATCACATCAGCCTTCTTCCAGTTCTTAGGTACCGCACCATCCTCCCATGATTTGTTAAAAAGGGTAGTCAGTGGTGTCACTAGTTCTCTGCTTAATTCTTTTAGAATTCTGGGGTGAATTCCTTCTGGTCCCATTGCCTTTTCCACTTTCGGTTTTAGGAGTTCTTTCAGAACCCTTTCTTCTGTGAAAGGACTGGCATCTCTATGTTGGTGTCTACCTCACTTAGTACCTTGATTTTTTTGGGGGTGGCTAGGGTTTCCCTGCTCCTTTCCAGTTCCTCCCCCCTTGACTAGTTTAAATGCTTGCCAATAAAGTATTTAAACCTATCACCTAGGATCCTGGTTCCCCACCTGGACAGATGCAGATCATCATGCCAGTATAGGTCTGGATCCCTCCAGGTGGACCCCCAGTCCCCAATGAAGGCAAATCCTTGAGTTTTGCACCAGTTTTTCAACCACTAATTGAATCCCATGGTGTGGAGCACCCTAGCATCACCCATGCCATAGACAGGCAGCACCTGCGAGAAGGTTACCATGAGTGCTATTTGTCTAAGGCCCCTCCCCATCTCCACAAATGCTTCTTGCACTGTTCTGATCCCGTTCTTAGCCAGGTCATTTGTCCCTAGGTAGACAATGACATCCAGCTCCCTCCCCTCTGCAGCTGCTCATGGGATCCTGAGGATTCGCTCCCAGTCCCTCCAAGCCATGGCACCAGGCAGGCACCTTACCTCCCTCTCCCCTTCCTCCCCAGTTCTATCTTCCTAACAATGGAGTCCCTCGCCAGGAGTTGTTTCCTTCCCCTGTGGGGTCCCATGCCACCCTCCTGTGGGTCTCTTTTGTGGAGGTTCCAGCATCCTCCATGGTCTCCACTGTGGGTGCCTCCATAGAGGAACCACACTTTTCCAGAGTGGCATAGAAATTGTGGAGAGGTACAACTGGAGGGATGCACCTCTGTTCCTCCGCCCCCACCCTCCCTAAGCCCACTGTGGTCCAACCGTTCCTCTTTCTTGGCAACCTCTGAGGCAACAGCAGTAGCCCTGGTGGTCCCTGGGTGGGAGAGGAGGTCCCACAAATCCTGGCCAACTCAGCCTGGAGATGAGCAACCTCCTCCCTCAGCCCAGAGATGTGCTTGCAGATGGGACAACACTGCATCCTCCAGAACGTCTCCTGGAAGACTGCTGCTCCACAGCCACTGCACTGCACTGCACCACTCCCGTCATGTCTTTTTTCTGGCCCCCTAACTGTTGTTTGGAATGCTTACTCTTTCCTCTGTTTGTTTGTTTTTTTTTCCCTCTCCATACTCACTGCCTCTGTAAGTGGGAGTTCTACAGTTTTAAGGTTTGCAGACATATATACATTTTCAATCAACTTCATTCCTCAGGTTATTTGTACTGAGTTTGAGTTTCACAGATCTGATGTTGTCAAAGACTCAGTGATGAAAGCTTCATTTTTAATTTCAACAGCTTCCATTTGGAGTTCTAGATATTGATCCTTAAGTTCACTATTATCTACAAAAAAAAAACATGCCTCAATGGCAGACATGGCAGAAGTTTGTTTTTTTTTAATTGGCCTTTTGTGTCTTGATGACAAGTGAGCTCTGTATACCAGCACAGAAAGCTCTATGGGGGTGGACACTTTCTCTTAATGCTCAGACTCCATAATTGTTCCCCCTCAAACATTAGAGGATGAGTTTTTTGTTCAGAAATTGCATGGTTACAGCTCTGAACTGTGATACGGGGATCCAAGGTTTACTTTTGAATCTCACCACAGCCATTGTCTTGCTGTGTGACCTTGTACAAGTAACCCATAACTTCCCCACACTAGGGCAGTATAGAGCTGTGGGACAGGGCCTTTATGTGGTTGTTGTAACTGTAAGTTGCTTAGGATGGTTGCTGATGTCAGCCCCCAGGGTAGCAATTATACAATGTATGTGTGTACCAAGTGTGTGTACAAGATGTTCTGAAGAACTAGAAAAATGTGTCAAAGATTCTTTGGATGTGGTTGATCTTTTGTTTTGCAGTAAAAAAGAGCAAAGCTGCAGAAGCGCACGTATAAAGCGTGTGTTTTAGTCTGTGGATAGTGTCATAATGAGTTAAAGAAGAAAACACAGGTACAATTTGTTTCTAGGCCTTTTATTGAACATTTAATAATTTTTGTGCTGGGCTACTGAAATGTCTGTTGGGCCGGTGGATTCTTCCAGTCACTAGCCCTGCATGCTAGTGGCTGAAAAAGTTAGTTTCACCCCTGCCCTCCATTAGCAAATATTTATTTTTTATTTTTTCCCCCACTGTTCCTGGGTCAGCTGCCCCATTGGCTTCATGGCAGGATCCCCCCCCCCCCACACTTAGTAGACTTATCCTGAGAGTAAGACCGCCAACTCAGCTGCAGCACAGCCAACTGCCAGGTAAGTCCTGGTTATTCCATGCAACCTTTGTAGTGCTCAGACATTCCTCACAAATGGGTTATCCTTCATCCATCCTATTGGCTGATGCACGATCATAAATTTTGGACTGGCAGAGGCCAAGCCCCCAACCAAGACAACAATGTTCAGTTTACTTCGTGCATCTCTAAAGGCTGGTCACAATTTCTGATTGCTCCCAAACCTTTAGGTATTTATACAGCATAATGTTGATTTTGGTCTCTTTTCTGTTTCATTTAGCACTTCGTTACATCAACGCAAGACAAACGACAGGCTTCCTAACCTTTCTCTATTTCTGCGCATGAAATAATAGAAAGGTTTTCTAGCAATGAGTGGCATCCTTCCAGGGGATAATGTGGCTACCAGATGTATAGCACCAGGGCTAATTATGTGGCTACCTGTCAGGTTGGACCCTCCAGCAGCATCCAAGCTTGCACCCCCAGGGCTAGTCGGGACCCTCCTGTAACGTCCCCACCTAGCAGCTACCCCAGGAAATGGACCCTCCTGCAGCATCCACTTCATATTCGGATAGCAGCCACAACCTCCACAGGCACTGTGTGTTCAGCAACTGCACATTTAAGTTCAGCAGCATTCACCGCTACATGGGCAATAATATCACTGTCAGCAGCACACCTTGCATGGAGCACTCCTTCAGCTTTTGGACTCTCCATTGTCTTGTGGGGAGCTAGGCACCCACTAATTATAGGTAGTCTCCGTTCTTCCACAGGAGTTGAGGGCACCATGGGCTCATAAATCTCAGTTCCCACACTGACCAGATAGGTGCCTCACCATGTTGGAGACACCACTGCTCAGCACAGATTCTGCCCCCCCAGACTAGACTGAACAGATGCTCGTGATCCTCGAGAGAACCTGGGATATTGCAGTTGCCATGTTTGGGAGCCCGATCCCATGAGAAGAACGTCCAATTCACTCCCTTGACCAAAGGCACCAGGAAAGGCACCTGGAGTATGCTTACAGGCTAAGATGATACAGTGCACTGATCCAGGTTCTCCGGAGATTGTTTCATTACCTGCAGCTACCGATGGAAGCACCTTGTAGTCTCATGAGACTTCAAGTCTCCCAAGAACAGTGGCCATGTTTTCACTGGATTCCCATGGCAGGACATCTCATGGGAATGGCAGCCATCATTTTAAAGTGCTGTGGTAACCCCGAACTCCCACAATAACACAGATGGTTTCGCAAGACCAGGGGCCAGCTTGTGTGGCAAATGTGGCACTAAATCCCTATGGTGACAAAGCACGACCATCTTGAGAAGGTCACCCCCACAAATTAATTATAAAGCCAATTCGGTAACTAGCCAGTCTACCCTTCGGCTCACTTTGCAGCCTCACTCATTCTTTGCTGTCACTCTCTTAGCATTTGCTTAACTGTTGATTCACGTATGGGGCATGTTTTTGACCCAGATTTTTCTCTCTGCTCCCTCTAGGTTGCAGAGTGACAATCAATTTCTTGCTATGCCTGCCTGCCTGGAATGTGGTACCAAGCTGCCAGAGACCCATGTAGGGGAAGCGGTGTGTGCAGTCTGCACAGTCTTGGAGGCAGGACTCTCCCAAGCCTCTGACCATGAAATAAAAACCACTAAAGGAGCTCCATCACCCCCTACAACTCCAGTCATGCTAAACATCACACAGGCTGGGCTGCTGTTCCAACTGCTGGAAAATCTACAAACCCAGCACCCAGAAAGTTCCAAGTCAGCTTCCTCTAGCAAATGCCTTGGGAAAACCCAGTTGCCACTCCCAACAAAGAGACAACACAGGCAGGCAGAAGAGTTGATCAACTCTACCAAACATGATGGGTCAGACCAGGAACCTGACCCTTCCTCTGGAAGGTTGTACCCTGTGGTAGATGTGGATGACAGTGTGCAGACAATAAGAGGGGTGCTCAAGATTGCACAGGTGTCAGCAGATCCCCATACCTTGACAGACCCTCTCTTCTCAATGTGCCAGAGTGTGTGGCCCTTGACGACATTTTAAACAAGGAACATGAGGCAGCCAAGCCAACCAGGATTCCAGAGAAGTGGACTATTGAAAAAACCTACCCACTCTTGGAGTCCCACAACATGGCCTGGTTTGCAGCCCCTAAGGTGGAACCGCCCACCCCTGTTTCAGCCCTTTCAAAGAGGACCATCATCCCAATTGAGAGCTCAGCAACTACAAAAGACTCCATATACAAAAAGGTGGAAGAACACATAAAAAAGATACACAAGGTCATGGGGATGGTGCTATCGGTGGACACTGCCATGAGGTACACCAGCAGGCTCTGCTCTGATGGGTAGAGTCTGTTCTGGATACCATCCCTGAAACCTCTACACTTATGAGTGATGTTGACTGTGTGGTCCAGGCTACACAATACATAGTAGATGCATCCTCGGACATCATGAAGTTTGGCACCAGAGCCTCAGTCCCTGCCAACCATGCTAGGCAAGCCCTGTACTAAAACTATGGCAGTCAGACAGCGACTCTAAAACCACACTTCATCAAGCTCCCATTTAAAGATGGCCACCTATTCAGAGACATACTCACTCCTTTCCTCGGTGACAAGTCAGATGGTAAACAGATAGCGGAAACCCAGCGCTAGCTACAGCAAATCAAGAGGAGGCTCCTCAAACAAGAGCCAATGAAATGAAGTGGACCAGGGTAGACAACCCCCAGTGGGGGGGGGGGCAACTCCAACTGTTCACCAATCAATGAGCCCAGACCACAACAGACAGGTGGGTTTGGGAATTTGTGACTCAAGGTTATACAATCAAACTCACAGAAAAGACTATCCCATACAGACCACTGATGTTCCAGATGTCCCTGCACCACGACAAAGCCAAGGTGATCCAGCAAACCTTGCTCAACCTTTCCAACAACAGGGCCATCATACCCATGCTGAAACATGAATGAAACATGGGAGTGTACTCTATGTTCTTTATGGTCCCCCCAAAAATGGGCAGACTATGCCTGGTGCTGGACCTCAAGTTCCTCAACAAGTACACTGCCAACAAGAAATTCAAGATGGAGATTCTCAGGTCCACGTTAATGGTCATTCAACCAGGCAATTTCTTCACCTAGTAGTAGTAGTAGTAGTAGTAGTAGTAGATTTTATTTGTTTAGAGCGTCTTTCCCTGAAGGTTCAGGGCACCCTAACAGCAACACTGCAAATACATCGATACATAGGTATAGAACAGGACAGCAACAGAAATAAGAACATTTACATAAAATAATCTCAAAACATAGATGAAATCAACTGCACCTGTACAAATTATCAAGTATGGACCACCTCTAACCATGAAGGCCTGCACAAAAAAAAAGGTTTTTAGTTTTTGTTTAAAGACCGCACCTCAATGGACTTAAAGGACACTTATCTCCACATCCCAGTTCGTCCCAGTCATCAGAAGTTCCTCAGATTCAACATCAACAGCCAGCATTTTCAGTACACATGCCTCCCAATTGGCTTGGCCTTGGCCCCAAGGGTGTTCAAAAAAACTCTGCAGTGCTTGCCACAGTCCTCTGCCAAAAAGGAGTACGTCATTCCCTATCTGGACAATTTGCTAATATGGGCAAGGTCCCCAACTCAGGCACACAGGGACACAGAATTAGTGATTCAGTGCCCACAATGGCACTGTTGGGTCATAAAGTGGGATAAAAGCCAGTTGATCCACACTCAGGACATCACGCATCTGGGCGCAAAGATCAATACATGTCTGGCCTAGTGACCTCAACTGAAGAGAAAATCCTCAGTATGAACCAGCTCATTGAGTCAATACAAATACACGACAACAGACCAGTGCTGGCATATCTGCAGCTGCCAGGGCTAATGGTATTGTTGATAGCCATGGTGCCATGGGAATGGCTACACATGCATTCACTTAAAAGATTCATTCTAGACGCATGGGATCAGTCAACAAAGAACTATGAACACAGACTTAGTCTGGGCTCAGACACTCTGGATAATCTAACTTGGTGGACGCACAGACACAATATTGCCCAAGGCATGCCATTGTCAGTGATACCTACAGCAATGATTACAACAGATGCAAGTTTCCTCTGCTGGGGAGCCGTGCTGAATTGTCATGTCACTCAAGGCCGGGGGTTCCCCACGGGATGCTCGCCTACCCATAAACACACTAGAGACGACAGCAGTGTACTGTGCCCTGCTATTTTTCATTCCTCAGGTCACAGGTCAGATTGCCATGATCAAAACTGACAACCAAGTCAAAATGGCATGCATAAACAAACAAGGTGGAACTCAAAGCAGAGCAATGCTCAGTGAGGTGCTAAAAACACTAAGATGGACAGAATGAAACCTGCTAATGATTTTGGCCACTTACCTGGCAGGCAACCTGGCTGAAACCACATAACTCCGACACCTCCTACCATCCTCTGGGTTATGCCCTCATTCACCTTGACTGACCTGGAAAAAAGAAAGGTGGTGGTGTAGCATTGTATGTGAAGGAACATATATCAGCCACCACTGTTAGCTGCCCCAATCCCCTCTCTCCCAGTGAATGACTCCTTGTTGAGTTAACCCTTGGCTCCTCTAAAAACATCTACCGGGGGTGCTGCTACAACCCCCATACTGGAGGTATCCCAGTCTTATCAAACCTACTGGATGGTCTAGGGCTAACAACTCCAACCAGGGACACTATATTAGTTAGAGATTTCAACCTCAACTGGCTAGGCACCCAGGAGCCCGCTTATGCTAATCTACTAAAATCCCACAACCTCGAGCAAGTCATCTCCGCCCCCACCAGACATAATGCCAATACACTAAACCACTCCCTACTTGACTGGATAGCTACAAATTGGATGGACATGATCCATCAGGTGGGTATTCTGTCGGATTCTATACATGACCACTCCTCTAGTTACATAATTCTGACCACCAAAATTAAATGCCCTCCTCCCAAATGCCTCTGTTTCAGAAATGTTAACTGCCCAGACCCCACCAGGCTTCTCAATGATGTAAGAGCATTAACCTGGTCTGCCCTTTACCTCATTGACAATATGCTATCGGCAGTTCGGTTCTTCACTAATGCCCTCCTTCGGGTACAAGACCTCCACTTCCCGCTCACCACTCGTAGCGTGAGGGGGGGTACACCCGTTGGATATTGAAAGACCTACTGACTCTAATGAAAGAGAGGGACAGCCAGTGGAAGGCTAACAAAGTGTCCCCTTCCCCCTAACTCTGGAATGCTTACAGGCGCTTATGCCACACCTGCAAGCAAACAGCCAAAACACTAAAGCACAACTTCTACCTCAACCTACAAATGAACAACCTCGGTGATCCATGACATTTTTGAGCCTTGATAGGGTCCTTACTCAATCCAAAGACTCACAGCCAAGTCACTCAACTCACCTCACCATCAGGCTCCCTGACTGACCCCACTGAGATTGCAGAGAGCATTAACAAAGAATTCACAAACCTCTCTGTCCACCTCAGTAGACTCCCCCAACCCAGTCACAATATAGCCCTAGTAGTCAGGCAGACTGCCTCCCTGCTGGCCACATGCCCTCCCCACCCTTTCTACTTTAGAGCCATAGGCCAAGAAACTACCTCCAAGCTCCTGAAGTTCCTCCCTACCAGGGGTAGTCCTGGCAGTGGTGGGTTGTTCCCTTCCTTCCTTAAGCTCCTCTCTCCTGAAATCATTAAACTCCTAACCTTTCTTTTCAACCTTGCTCTCTCCACATCCATGCCTGATTCCTGGAAGCATGCTAATGTTCCTACCTTTAAAGCAGGTGATCCTCTTTCTGCCAATAACTACAGGCCCATCTCCCTCCTCCCCCACCTGAGCAAGCCACTAGAGAGAATTGTGTACTCCCAGCTTTCTGTGCCCCCAGCAGCATGATTTCTGCAAGCTCCATAGCACCACATTGGCCTTAGCCCATTTCATTGACCATGTCCTCAGAAACATGGCTTCGGGTAAGGACACAAGTGATGTGTTCGTGGATCTGACTAAGGCATTTAAACCTAGTCAGCCATCTTGTCCTACACTGTACTCTCCACCACGTTGGCTGCTTCTTGGAGACTTCCTCATAGTTTTGAAGCTATCTCAAAGGCAGGTCCAAGTCAGTTACCATTGGGGCTCCATCCTCCTCTTCTCTGCCTGTCTCTACTGGGGTCCCCAAGGCTTCTTCCTTGGCCCTTTACTGTTTTCCATATTTATCAATGCACTCCCAGCAGGCAATCACTCCTTTGAGGCCCTTCTCTATGTAGATGACCTTGTTCTATACCATAGCGACAAGTCACTTGCAAACATCTCCTCCATCCTTACCCTTAGTTATGGTGCTGCCTACTGTTGGTTTACTTCCAAAAAGCTCCTGGTAAATGAGAAAAAGACAAAATCAGTATTATTTGGCTCAAAACCGTTCCTCACCAAGGTCTCCAAAGTGGAGTCCTCTCTACTTATACTCACACCTGTTGCCCCCCCCTCAAAAATGTCTCTAGTTTCAAATACTTGGGTGCCACCCTGGACCCCCCCCTTACATTCACTGATCATGTTAATATTTCTATGCGTAGAGTTAACCAGAAATTAGGAGCCACCTACTGGCTAAGACAATTCCTGTCCCATGAGGCGCACCTAGCAGCTGCGCAAGGCAACCTTCTATCCCTTACTGATTACTGCTTCCTCATATATTCCCCCATGTTTTCATCCCTGTGCTCCAGGCTGACATCAGTTTACAACAGCATATGTCCCTTCATCCTCCTCAAACCCTTTTCTACCCATCATTGTCAGTTATACAAATTGCTTGGTTGGCTCCCACTTCAAGGACACTTGGACTATGCTTTTGGCTGCCTAATAGACACTACACTCAGAGATGGTCTCCTGTCCCCTTATTCATCCTTACTCATGGGAAAAGTGGCTTCTAGGTGTCTCTGTGAATCATCCATCCTCCTCCTGGTAGTTCCCTGATTCTCCACTAGCACGGGCAGCAAAGCCTTTTCAGTCTGTGCCCCTTCCTTGTGGAACAAGCTCCCTACTGTATATCACTCCACTCATCTTCCTCCCACTTATCCTTCAAAAGCCACTTTAAAGATTGGCTACTACTGGAAGCCAAATGCCACTTTCCATCTGTGTAAACTGGGATGATTCCCCCATCTCCACCCACCCACCTTTTGTGGGGTCTCCACACCCTTGCAACACCTCTTTTTCTCCAGCTTCTTTCCCACCCCCATCTGGCCCTCTCTCCTTTCCCTATAGTCTACTCCACTGCACTTAGCTTATTGTAGACTGTAGCACTACATTTTGAATATCCACCTGGTTGTTACTTGATTTTATTGGCAACCCTTTTTGAAATTGCACTTTATATGGTTTACCTGGTAATTTGTCACCTTACTATATTGTTCTCCATGTCCCTGTGATGGTGTAGATGGACTTGTCGCTAGCCTACAACTTCACCTTGTACCTTCTTGTATTCTCATTTTGTTAATATCCTCTGTACTATAATTCCCTACACCTCATTGTTAATGGCCTGCATTGTAGCCATGTTACTCCTGTATTCTGTTTTGCTAAATGTGCTATCGTTTATGGCCCAGATAGTGCCTGAAAACAGTGCCTTGGATCAGCACACCTACCCAGTCACCAAAGACATAAATAAATAAATAAATAAATAAAAATAAATTCTGGGGCACACTGACTGAGTGACTGACCATAAAATGGGCCCAAGGCTAGATATCCTGCTGAAAGAGGGGACTTGGCAATGGGCCAATCGGTGAGTGGATCTGTCTTAGGGGTGGGGCTTCGGCTCATCAAATTTCAGAGCCATGCTCCAGTGCCAAGATTCAGTAGAAGTCATCTGTAGCTGAGAGTCTTAGCTGTGTGACAGGCAGTGTGGAAGATGGTTTGCCTGAATCTGTGTCCCCATTTGCTCTGTGCCCAAACGCTTTTCATGTGGTGGGATCCCTCTGAAATCACCAGCATCAGAAGGAGTGTTATAAGATTATAAGATCGACAAGCACTATCTGCACAACTCTGCGAGCCGATTCCCACGGCAAGTACAGAACTGCATAACCTATTGTGCTGCATTAATCTGTGCCTTTATTCTGGGGCACACTGACCAACTTACCATAAAAGGGATCCAAGCCTAGATATCCCACTGAAAGAGGGGACTCAGTGGCGGGCCGATTGGTGAGTGGGTCTGCCTCGGGGAAGGGGCTCCAGCTCTTTAAATTTCATAGCCGAACTCCAGTGCGAGCCCTGGGCATGAGCATGAGTCAAAATATTTTATATAGCTGCATACTTGGGGTAGGTTGGGTTTGCTTAACTACCGTTTAACAGAATTTACTTTTGATTGTGATGGGTGGGCGTTTTTATATCTTATTTACTGTGCTGTTACTGCATTTAGTTTCCTACCCTGGCAAGTTAAGGATATTCATTCCCCCAGGGTTATACAGCTAAATGGTCTGGTGTTGGGCAAACCTAGGTCAATCACCGTCATCTTTGACAAAGACCACTCAGGTTGAAACATTAGAGTTCATTTGCTGCTTTAATTCCTCTGGGTGTAGGCCTTACTGGCTTGTATACACTACAGTGGTGGTCAAAAATAAAAAAACGGATGGTAATGTATTATTTTGTCTGGCTGAATCTTTTTAAGTGTGGAGCTGGTGGTGTGCAGTGACTTCTTTTTGCCCCAGTTTGTTGCTGTCTCTAAGCACCCACCAGTCCTAGTGCTGCTTTTTCTGTCTTTGGTCAATCACTGATAGTTATTTAAGGGTTCCTAGTTGCCTGTGGATGTACCCTGATAATGATGGGATATTTTTCAAGGTTTTTCATTATTCTGACCTGATAACTTTGGCCAAAATTATTTTTTTAAAGACAGGATCAAGTTGGTATTTGGGGCATGTGTTTGCTGTTTTAGATAAGTCTCTCATAGCTTAATTTACTCTTTAAAATATTTACCCTCTAGAATTTGTATCCTACTGGGAGTACTTTTGTGTGGGGATGATTCTCCTGGTCCAGGGCTCCCTACTTGTTTTAATAATAAGAAGGGTATGTCTTTTTTACAGGCAAATGTGAGAAGCATTTTACCAAAATTGGACATGATTAAGGACTTTGTGATGGATAACAATCCTGATTTTATGATGTTTACTGAACCATTGCTGTGTGCACAGACTGATACATTTACAGACATACTGTACAAGGGTACAATTTGATGAGGACTGATAGAAACAAAATGGGAGGGGGTCTAGTCTTTTATTATTTGGAGAAATTTACCCCAAAATGTTTATTTTTGAGGTGGGCCCTAATAGCTGTGAGTACCTAGCTGTGGAAGTAAAATTACATACTGTATGGGTAAACCTTTATTGATCTTTGGTGGTTATAGACCACCTCATTTTTCTATGCACCAACTATCTACCATTACTTCTGCACTTTCTCCCTTTGTTTCATCCTATGAACTCTTACAATTGGGTGATTTTAATGCTGATTGGTTGTGTCCTATTAAATCTAAATGTCTTACATCAATCGTGCTGGAGCTAGGGCTATCACAGCTTATAGGTGAACCCACCTGGGTTAACGTAAAGAATTTAAAAAATTCTTCTTTACTGGATGTAATTTTAACAAATCACCCACATCGTTATACTGAGGCAGGTGTCACTGTGGATATGTTTAGTGAACACAACATTGTATTAGGGGGCATAGTAGAGTAAAGAGCCCAGCAATATATATAACATTTTGATCTTTAAAGCATTTTGACTATCTACTGTAGCTTTTATGGCAGACCTTGAGGGAATAAACTGGGATCGCCTGGAACTGATCCCTGACTTAGATTTAGCATGGGACTATTTTCAGGGGGAGTTGATAAAAATTTGTGACAGACATATGCTTGTAAAATCTAAAAGGGTTAAAGCAAACTCAACATAATGGTTTTCCTCCTACCTACAAAAATTAAAGAGGGACAAAAACTAAGCTTGGAGTATTGTACATTGGTCAGGTACTGTGCTGGACGGGCTAAAGTATAGGAAACTTAGTAATAATTATGTGGCAGGGGTAAGGGCTGCCAAAAGGAACCATTTTAGAGTAAAAACTGCAGAGGCAAAGGGAAATCCATCCAAGTTCTGATCTCTGATTAAAGATTTGAATGGTACAGCAAACCATAAACATACTATTAAATTGGCCCCTGAGGAATAACTTGTATCTGGCCATAATGTGGCCAAATAATATTTTCTTTAATGAATCTGGAAAACATTTTTATGACACTTTAAATTGGTTACAGAGGCTGAGCACAAACACATGTAGTAATTTAGCCCCCTTTCCTTGAAAGAAATTGAACAGCATGAGGTTCTCGACAAGTTATTGGGGCTTAAGACTAGTGGAAGTAGCGGTCCTGATGCTATTTCTTCTGAAATGTTGAAATACTCTGCACTGAACATAGCTGGTCCTTTGACCTACTTATTTAATCAGTCTCATGTTGGGGATTTTTCCCCAGGTTTGGAAGCACTCCAGGGTTGTATCCATTTTTAAGGGTGGCAGCCCTGGCTTACTTTCCAATTTTAGACCTATATCCCTACTCCCAATCATCAGTAAAGTTATGGAAAGAATCTTGGCAGACCAGCTGGTTGATTATTTGTCAAAGCAGAATCTATTTAATGCATTTCATAAGGTTTTCAAAAGGTGCATGGTACGGTGGTCTCCATGTCAAGGGTCTTGGACAACATCAGTAGGGCAAGTGATCTTCAACAACATTTTTTATTTATTTATTCATTTGTTAACCTGGTAAGGGCCATTGGGCCATTGGCCTTTTTTCAGGTCTGACCCAGAACACAAAAGTCACTACACTATTGACAATAATTACGACATTGACAAAACAATACATTACACAATGACAACGAGTTACAAAAAACATTTACATGAATATTTCAATAATAAAATTTCTTTCAATTTTTGTCTTAAAACTGAATATAGATTATGCCTGCCATATCTGCAATAGAAGTGCATTCCAATATAGTAGACCAGCAATTGAAAAGGCACGGGATGCAGTATTCAGTTTGGGCAATACAGTAGCCAATGTAATACCATCAGAAGAACATAAACTAGAGGGAACATTTTGCAAATTAACCAAATTGTAGAGTGGGAATTGAGATCTGAGAAAAACACTTTTGAAGGTTATACAACAAAAAAAAATATTTTATTCTGGCCACAGGAGCCATCTAACCCAATTTAGAATACAAAGCACAATGGTGAGTTTGAGATGGTACCAGATAAACAAATTGACAATGTTATTACAGGCAACTTTCAGGGATTGCAGTCCCCTATTTCCTAGACCCAGATAACTATACAAAACATAATCAAAGAGTGGCAATAATGAGCCTACAGCTATAGTTTTCCTTACTTCAAATGAAAAATAGTTTTTAAATTTATACAAGGGACCCAACCTTTGATTTATGGTTCGAGTAATCATATGAACCTGAGATGAAAAAATCAAGCCAGGGTCCAACAGGACGCCAAGATATTTAAAAAGATAAACCTGCTCTATAACCAAACCATTTAGATAAGTCAAACATATAGATGGATTGTTTTTAAGCATTCCTTTAGTACCAAAAATCATAGATTTTGGTTTTTCAGAATTCAGGACCAGTGAGTTTCTCAAGAACCAAGAACAAACATTCTCAAAATCATAACTTAAAGCAGCAGACAATTCTGCAGAGGATCCACCCTGAGAGTAAATAATCAAGTCACCTGCATATAAAATAATTTCAAACTATTACAAACAGAGGGGAGTTCATTTACAAAAATAGAAAACAGTAAGGGGCCAAAAATGGACCTTTGGGGAACTCCACAACTAATCAATAATGTGTCAGATACACAAGAACCAATGTTGACAAACTGTGAGTTGTTAGTTAAGTAATCTCTTAACCAAGCGACAGCAGTTGCAGTAAAACCCAACACTTTTAATTTTTGACATAATAAATCATATTCTATGAAATCAAATGCCTTGGACAGGTCCACAAGCACCGCCCCAGTCATAAGGCCTTTTTCAAAGCCTCTTAGAGCAGTGTTTGTGAACCCGACCAAGGCAGTCCCTGTTCCATGGTTCTTGCAAAAACTGTGCTGGTATGGTGACAGTAACCCATTAGTAGTAAGACAGTCATTTATTGGATTAGCTACTGCTTTCTCTAACATCTTTCTCAAAAGATTAAGAATTGGAATTGGCCTGAAGTCATCGAGCAAGACTGCTTATGCTTTTTTTTTGGAATTGGCGAAACTCTTGCCCACTTCCAATCAGATGGAAACTGGCAATGTTCCAAAGAGAAATTGAAAAAACAGCATAGGGGTTTAACTATAAATGGAATTGCAAGCCTCAAAAATCTACCATCCAACCCACCCCCACAGTTATTATATTTATTGGGATGACTGTTTAACAACCTGAACATATCTTCTTCAGTGATTTTCTTAAAACTTAAAGATGATCTATCAGCCAAACTGGGATCAAATTGTAAATCTTCATCACCCATCTGTGTCCCTGTTCCTCTATGTTTAGATAAATCAGAAAATTTCTGATTCATGAAATTAGTAATTTTAACAGGAGCGGTAACATCAACATTATTTACCAGCAAATTAAAGACATTGGATGCTGGTTTTGGGGAAAGCAAAACACTTATATTTTTCCCAAAAATGTTTGGGATTTGCCCAGTTACTTTGAAATTTATTTCTAAAAAAATCCTTTTTGGTTTTCTGCACCAACTCAGAGACCCTATTTCTAATACAGCGATACTGATTAAGTTGTAATGAAGGATTCCTTTTATAGGACTCCCACAGTTAATTACACTCACTAATCAAGGCTTTGATAGTAGGAGTAAAACATAAATTTAGGCCCCCTTTAAGTCTCATTTTCCATAATGGAAACAAAAGATACTTAATAGGAAGAAGCTGATTATAAAAGAAATCCACTGCAGAATTCATATCAGGGATACAGTCTAGATAAGACCAATCAATCTGAGATAAGTGGCCATACAAAATGTCAAAACTAAAATTTTTAAATGATCGGACTTGAACCAAACGTGGAGGGGCCTTTTCATGACAAAAACTTAGAACTGCAAATATGGCCATGTGGTCACTAACCACATCAGGTAAAACAACTGAGGCAGTTAGACGACTCTTATTATTAGTAATGACCCAGTCCAAAACAAAATGATTTAGTGTATGGGAATTTAATCTAGTTGGCTCAATAATGCTCTGAGATAGATCAAAGGTAGATAACAAAGATTCAAGTCCCAATTCAGATTTTAAAGTTCAATTTAGATTTATATCCCCCACTAATAGAAAATCATGTTGCTGCATACTGTAAGCTGGCCACTTCAAAAGCTGATGGGGGACTGTGGATTCCTCACTTGGCAATTTACTACTGGGCTAGTCATCTAGCAAAACATCTGAAGTGGGTGAGTCTGGGTCCCGAAGGTTTGAGACTGGTTTGGCTCAACATTGAATTAGACTTTATCCAGTCTATGAACATGGACCCCTTGACCATGTTTTATGTTAAGATTTCTTCTCTACAAGACGTTCGTAAATGTCCCACCCTTATGACCTCATTAAAAGTTCATGTGCAGCTTTGCTCTTTTTTGTGATACATTCTGCACCTGGACCTGTCACAGTCCATATGGAACTCCCCGGCCTTTACTATAAATAAACAGAAGATCCCCCGCACATGGTTGCCCCAAGTAGGGGATGGGATAGTATCCACCTTTCTGGATGGTGAGGGGGCATGGCTCTCTGTAACTAAAATTATCTGAAAATTTGACATTCCAGTAACTCAGCATTTCAGGGTTCTCCATTCTCCAATGAAAGCATCTGCTCATTATGGTGCTGGGTAATACCTCTCCCCACCCACTGGCTTTCTCACTGATACCTGAGCTTTCTTCCCTACTTGGACCCTCAAGTGTTATTTCCAAAATATATCAAGTCTTGTTCCACTGGTGGTATGGGGGTTCCTATGGCCCCACCATGTTTTGGGCCTCCCTTTTCACCCAATATACCTTCAATTGGCTAGCTTTATGGATGTTCTGTCACAAATACGTGTCTCAAGACAGACTACGACTTATGCAATATCACATTTTACATAACATGTACTATACCCCAGTATAATTGGTGAAATAGGGTCTTCTTGAATCAGAGTTGTGTACCAGATGTTCCCAGGAAGAGAGAACACTTCTTCATATATTCTGGTCATGTCCCAAGATAACTCCAGTGTGGGATTCTATTAAAGCCAACCTGGACCCCATACTGGGTTTGCAGGATTGCTTTACTCCTGACATTTGCTTGCTGGGTGACCTGTCTTCTATTAAGGCTAATGTTCAGAGATTTTACATCTCTATGATTGCATTATCTGTCAAAAAAATCATACTTAGGCATTGGAAAGATGAGGTTAGCCCAACATACCAGGAATAGATTCATGAAATCTTTGCTAATCTTTGCACAGAGAAAGCTATAGCGAGTCTCCACAACAGGTTACAGAGTTATAAGCATATCTGGGATCCCCTTCACACCTTAATTATGGTTGGTATGGATAAATGAGTTGTGGGCAATTGTTTATCTCAGCTTATACAGGGTTATTGTAATATGATATTATACTACAACATTGTAGTGAACTGCTGTCCCGGGGGGAGGGGTAGAGGGTGGGGACAGATCATGTATTGTTTTATAAGCATGTTGTATATGTTACAATTTCTGTCCCCTGTACTGTGGAAAATCTGTTAATAAAGTTTGAATTGAAAAAATAAAAGAAAATCATGCTGCTGAAAATAGGGACCATTTACATCCAGATATTGTTTTAACCCAGTTTGGCCACAGCTTGGTGGGTTGTATACTGTAAGCATCCTACAAAAAGATGCTTCACACCACCCAACAAAACCCCAAGTAGCAGCCAATCAGTTTCAGATGGTCTATCACAACTTAAGTTAACAACAACTGTCTGCAATGTATCCCTACGGTAGATCACTGCTACACCCCCTTTCTTCTTTCCCCTCCTATCAGCTCTTAGAAGGAACTTTATACCCAGCAATAGCACAGGAATTATCTGGTATGGCTGGCTTTAACCAGGTTTTTGATACAGCCAACAAGCCTGGTTCATAATTGAGCACCATGTACTCCAATTCAGCTAGTTTGGGTATCAAACTCCTCGCGTTGATATGTAAAATCCTAAAACCATGTGAATTGGAGCAAACGTAGGCAGGACTATTAACTTAAGCACCCCCTGAGTAAACACTATTTAAAAGGCCAGGATCTCTCTCACTATCACCAGCTTGCAGTAATACACGAAAGCTAGTTTCAATCCCTGCCATACTGATTGATCTGTCCAGGGCCTTCGACATGGTTGACCACCAGGCCATGTTGCGATTACTATCTGAGGTAGGTTTAGGTAAGGAAGCCTTAGTTTGGTTTTGTTCCTACTTAAGTAACCATTATCAGTACACTAGGATCAATGGAATAGATTTTTCTCCTTTGAAGGCAGTAAGGGGCTTGCCCCAAGGTTCAGTACTTGGGCTGGTTCTTGTTCTAATTTATTTGAAAGATATTGGTAGTGGTGTGGAAGGGGGTAAATTATCACCTTTATGCAGATTACATGATCTTATATTATTCCAACAGTTCTGTTTTGAAAATTCAGTCTACTTTGCAATCTAAGTTTAACTCATTGCAGAAACTGTTTTGTCACCTAACGTTAAAACTGAACACCTCCAAAACAAAGTCAATTTTATTTGGTCCAGCATCTAAGTTAAAACCAGACATTAAGCTAGAGATAGCTGACCTATTTGATGCACACTTAGAGTGTGTTAAGTCATATAAATACCTAGGGTACTGGCTGGATCAGCTAGGATCAGAAAACATTCATGTAGATAACTTGGTAGTACAGGTGGGGAACAAGGCGGGTTGTTTATTTAGAAATCAAAAATGTCTTTACTCAGGCACCATGAAATATATAATCCAAGCACAGATTTTACCTTTTATTTCCTATGGTGACCTATTATAAGGGGTGCCTCTCAGGACAAATTGCAAAGGTTGGATGTACTTTACAATAAAATGGCCAGGTTGATTTTAAAATGTTCTATAACCACCAATTACTGTGATTTATATAAATCCCTAGTTTGGGTTCCCCTGGCAGTAAGGAGGGACATACATATGAGTTAATTTGCATATAAATCTGGGTTGGGTTTAATGCTTAAGTACCTGAGTGATAGGTTAACATTCCAGGATATTTGTCCATCTCTAAGAAACTCTCAAATTTCTCAGTTAATTGTTCCAAAATGTTATACTAAAACGTCTATGCAATACTTTAGTCAACTGGTCCCAATGTTTTGGAATAGGCTACCACATTTTTTTAGGGTTCCTAATACTAAACCACCAGCTAGAAACATCTGCTTTCAAGTGTTCAGATTTCAAAATGTATTAACTAACGTCTGTATTTAATATTTACTGTACATGTCATATTATGTATGTCTATGTGGATGTATGTGTGTATTGTGCACACTAGGTTGCCATTGTGAATGAGCTTATGCTCAATGGTTATTCCTAATAAACAACAACAAAAATAAAGCTGAACTCTAAAGCAGACTGGCTCAGCCAAATGATTCTTGACCAGGAAAAGTGGATGTTGCACCCCCAGGTGTTTTGGTCCCTCAACTACAAATGGAGACCCCTTCAAGTAGATCTGATGGTCTCTCACCACAACACTCAGCTCCATAAATTCCACTCTTATCTCTATGACAGTCAGGGCAAAGAAACTGACATGCTGGTGACAACATGGAATTTTGACAGGGTGTATATCTTTCTACCCACACCCATGATTCTGAAAGTGCTTTTTAAGATAAGATCCATGAAAGTCGCAATGGTGATGATAGCTCCCGGCTGGCCAAAGAGATCATGGTATTCTCTGCTCATGGCAATGTTAATCAACAGTCCTTGGCATCTTCCTCAATGTCTGTATCTTCTCAGCTAAGGACCAGTCCTTCACCACATCCCAAAAGTCCTCAGCCTGATGGCATGGATGCTGAAAGGCAAAGACCGTTGAATGAGGGCTACATCTCCAGAGTTGTCAACTGACTTCTGCAATCCAGGAGGCAGTCAACAAATAAGACTTGTCATAGACATTAGCAGATCTTCTGTAAGTGGTGTACAGCAAGAGGCCTCTCCCTTTTGGTGGCATGTCTTCCCCAAATAATACATTTTCTCAATGATGAGGCAGACAAAGGGCATTCATACTCCTCCCTGAGAGTATAGGCTTGGGCTGTCTCAGCAATGTGATGCTCCCTTCCTGGGGTGGGGCACATAGGTTCACATCCAGATATAGTCTGGCTGCTGTGAGCAGTACAGATTACATCTCCCTGTACAAGACCTACCTGCCATCCATGTCAACTTAATCTGGTCTTGGACAGCCTTTACAAGCCTCCCTTTCTACTAGATTCCCTATACTGGACAGCCCTCAGAATGCTTTTTTCTGATGGCTATATGCTCAGCCAGAAGGGTGAGTGAGTTGCAGGAGTTGTCATGCCGAGAACCGTTCCTTACTTTCCATAATGACAAAGTGTCAATCAGAATGGTTCTGTCCTGCACATCAAAGGTGGTATCACCATTCCACATGGAACATGGAGTTCACCTACTCAGCATGCTCATGGACCGAGGTGACCCTGTTGCAGCTCCTCTTCCACTTGACACAACATCTAAATAAAGGAATATCTGTTCATGACCTTCAGTTTCTGTAAGTCAGATGTGCTATTATTTTTCTTTTCAGGGAAGAAAGCAGGTCAGGCTGCCTCTAAAAAACACTAGCTACATGGATAAGGGCAACCATTGTGGCTGCCTACCAAGTGGTGGGCCTGGCTTCCCCTTCTGGTATTAAGGCACACTCTACCAGGGTGATATCAGCTTCTTGGGCAGACAGGGGTGGATTCTCAGTCCAGGACATATGTGCAGCTGCTACCTGGTCCTCTGTCCATACCTTTGTTCAACATTACAGATTGGACAGAGACACAGCATATAGGTCTATGTCTGGTAGGGCAGTGCTTCAGGCAGCTTCAGGTTCCTAATAAAGCACAGTTCATCTTCCCACCCAGATTTCATGGTACTGATACAAAAGTCCTATTTGTGAGGAATGTCTGAGCACTAGAAAAGTTGCTGGAGATAATGGTATTTACTCACCTGGTAAAGGGGATTATACCTGCAACCTTTATAGTGCTCAGTCCCTCCCATTTATGGATGAATCAGGAACCTGTGCAGCTAGAACCATTTGGGGATTCTCCCCAGTTCATTTGGATGGGTTAGTCAACTGTCCATTCACTGTAATTGGAGTACAGTATATTTTCTGTTCAGTTTGAGTTCTTGCAGATTTTCACCTGGCTACTCACTGTTGTATGGAATTTTCCTGGTGGAAAATATCATGTGGCTTATAATCATTGTAGAACCAATACATGTTTCTGACAATCTTCCAGTAAATTATATGTTCCATGATGTTACTGTTTGTTGGTCATTTCTTTCACCTATGTCTCGCTTCTTTTTTCTCTTTCTATCATTTTCTGCTAGGGAAGTATCTCACTGGATACCGTTGTCTTGGCTGGGGGCATGGCCTCTGGCAGTCCAAAATTTACAATCTTGCATCAGCCAATAGGGTGGATGGAGAATAACTCATTTATGATGAATGTCTGAGCATTAGAAAGGTTACAGATATGATCACCTTTATCAGGTGAATAAATAACATTTCCTTTTTCCATCACACTGACTTGACTTGTCACACAGTAAAACTTGTATGGGAGACTCAACTGAAGTATGCTCCCTCTTCTTGTGGTTAATATTCTCCTCTGTTCCTGGAACTACATATCTTTCAGTCTTTGGAGGAGAGCCTTCAGCTTGAAAATGCCCGGGAGCCTTTTCAGTCTTAATCTATCCATGAAGTTACCAGTGGCAGATCACAATATAGTGATCAGGGACCTATGGGGGAAGTAACTATTAACTAAATGATATATCCACCAGCAATCAGTGGCTGGCTTTTGTGGAAAAAACATTTTCTAAGGGAGTTCAACATAAATTCAGAACTTTACACATTATTCTTTGATCTGCTGTATGCAGATATTTCAGTTACTAGCTTGTCAGTTTGGCAGGAGGTCAATTTTAAGTCTGAGCTTTTGAACCCTCTAATCCACCTTAACAGGGTGATATTGATTATTACACATTTAATGTGTTATATTTTAATGTATGCCTCACTCACCCATGTTTCCTCCTTTGGCTCAAAGATATACCCCAAGAACAAATAATAAATATTCTATAAAATGCTCACAATACTAGCCAACCTGTAAGTGCAGCAGTAAGGCTACCGCTTGCAACACCAGCAATCCAAGTTTGGGAACCAGCCTGGATTGTCAGGGGCCAGTGGGGGGGGATGTCTGAGCATCCCACTGGACACTGTCCTTCTCCAAGGGGAAGGGTGCTGTGTCTCAGTGCAACACTGCCATTTACAGGTGTGTTGGTAATAGGGAGCATGGGACATGGAAGGGATGGGACATGACGCAACCATATCACATGAATGTGCTTCTGCACATTCACATCAGGGATATAGTTCCAAATGCTGGTGTCCCAGACTATGGGGGAACCAAAGACCAGAAAACACCCTGACTCACAGGATGATCACCAAACTCTGCAGGCCCCGCACCCAGTGACCCAGGCTCCTCCTAACTCTGGATCTGGACCTTGGTGCATTGAAGAGACTCCCCCCCACCCTGCCACAGAGGGAAAGCCATAGTGGAGAAGGGAGAGGTAAGTCCTGGGAGACGTCATGGTGGCGGAGCTGTAAGGTTCAATGGGAAGGAAGGCCAGCCAGGGAGGCAGGAGGGACAGCTGTGAATAAAAAAAATTAATGCTCACAATATATTATCTTGACTCCAGTGAATGCAGCATATGAAACATTTAACAATAAAAGGATAACATACTTTTTAGTATAGTAAAGCACTGTTTGCTCAAAAATTGATATAATCTCTGCCAAGTTGCAGGCAACTCAAACTTCATATGGAAAATACATGCATCTCAAAACATTAACATGGAAAAACAAGTAAAACCAGAGAAAGAATGTTTTAAGATGTATAGCTCTGGTATTAAAAGGTTTTGGTAACCATGTGGCTTCAGTTGTGTTAAGGTAATAAAAGAATTTTGCATTTGCATGCACAGTTTGATCCAGAGAAATTGAAGATAGCAGTCCTGGAGAAGTCAGTATTGGCCATTTCCCTGAAAGATGCAGAATGGTCCTGAATGCAGGTACGGTTTTCATATTTCAATGCACACATCGTTTTCCCCCATCCATTGATCTAATCAGATAAATATCAGCTGTACCAATGAATTTATGAGGCAGTTGGTGGCAGGCAGTTTGTGAGTGCTATAATCTGTTTCTTAAGTGCTAGTGGGGAGGAGGAGACACATCAAAATGGTTCCTGAAATGTATAGTACAGGTGAGGTATCATTTGTGAAAGCAGGAGACTGTTTATAGTGGGAGTAGTATCCCAAAGAAGCTACACCAGTTGACTAGCTTCAGAGGATGGGATGCACACACAGAACTTGAAAGGCTTTCTTCAAGTTCTGTAAGTATGAGACCCTTCTGACATGCTGCCCAATGTC
Source organism: Neoceratodus forsteri (assembly GCA_016271365.2). Taxonomy (NCBI): domain Eukaryota; kingdom Metazoa; phylum Chordata; order Ceratodontiformes; family Ceratodontidae; genus Neoceratodus; species Neoceratodus forsteri. Next base: position 1,785,308,262 of record CM057450.1, read on the forward strand.
TCATGAAATGTTTCACTGTGAGTGTAGTAGTGCCCTCTAAACTCACTATATGGTGAAAGCAATATCTGTCCTTCCCAGTAGAATACTGATAAAAGTTCCTAAACCAAAGGAAGCCCCAAACAAAAAAACAAAAACAAAAAAAAACTGCAGGTCACACAGTCCTTTCATCTCTACATATGTACAAAACATGTAACTCAGCCAGTACAGATGTATTATTTTACTACATATTTAGTGATGAAAACAAGGGGTATTCTAAGCAGCACAAGACAATCACTGGAATCATCCAGACGTCAAGGGTTATCTTTTCTTGTTCAACAAATCCAGGAGAAAAAGACAGGTGGGAGGGCAGCAGCTGGGTGTTGTCTTTTGATGAACTATGCACAAAAAGCACATTTTCAAGACAACTAGGCTGTTAATGTTTTGTAACTTTTTTAACCTGAGAAAAAAGATCTTAAGAGAAACTGTTTGCTACTTGATCCAGCAAAGCAAATGCATGAGCTACAGATAACAGCAACCCAACTAATGCTGAATTTAAGAACACAAGCAAATAAAACATATATTATCCAGGTTTCATCATGTTCATCAGTTATGTGTAGTGTTAGCAAGTTGATTAGCAGTCAGAACCAAAAGTGCACAGGCAGCACCTTGGTGGGAAAGAGTAATATTTTTTTATTGACCCCTGCGGCTCCAAGCCCCTCAGCTCAATGGTATCATTACATTGATTAATTACAGAATACTGGGAGATGTCTTTCAGAATATTTCCACCAAAGCAGTTCATTGTAACAAAATGTTGTTATAAAAAAACATGCACTGGGTAGCTTCATTTAAAGCAAAAAAAAAATTGTATGTGGACTTTGAGGCACAGGAGGGAAAAATTAAATACTGTACCAGGTCCTGCAGCATTGGGGAGGGGAAGGAAACTGATGGCAATGCACAGCTATGTGGGGAAGTGCCATTAAATGTAATCACTTGTTATCAATTAAACTTTGTCAGACAAAGCAGAATTTAGTAGGCACAAACATTTGCTTTTGACATATAGATTTTATTACTCTGGTCAGATACCACTCATTAGGCAGGGCCACAAGATAAAACAAAAGTCAATCACAGCTAGGTAAGGAAGCACTTTGGAACAGATCAGGCATACGGTGTTGGTGGGGGCGAGTGAGCACAAAGCACAGCTGGGTGGAGAAGCTCTGTTTAAAATCATCATGTCCAACCCGGTTTCACAAGAAACTGAAATGCCTTAACTAATATGGGTGCTGTCTCCACTAACCTTCACCCTAAATTTAGATAACTGTAACTTTGCACACCCAGAAACAGACCATTTTTAAATACAATGGTTCTCTTCAGTGGAGACGTTGCTGCAGCCCTAATTAACAGGTTTTTATTTAATTGGACTTTCATGCTGCTTATAAGTTTTTTAAATGTCTTTACTCATTGTAAATGTAAAACTGTACAGGAGCACCTTGGGAATAAGATTACATCATAATGGGGTTATTGTACTATCGTTCCTGTATAAAAATAAAGACTTTTACTACTACAGCAGAGTAAAAAAGAAATTACAGCAATAATTAATATGATTTTATTTAATTGTGCTTTGATGTCAGCTTTTAAGAGAAAAAAAAACATTGGATGCAGTGTGACAGATAAGTGTGTCTGAAGTGGGTTGGGCATGTAAAATTGAGGTAAGATGGTACAATCCACAGCCAAGCATAACTGGGTGTAGGTAGCTTTGTTAAAATAATCTGTTATCCTTTACTTTGCCAATAAATCCTTTAATGTAGATAATATGCTTGTACTTTCTTTTGTCAGTCAGTAGTCATTAAATAGCTAGTAGCCCTTTGTTTGGAGCGAGTCGGTGGCATAGACCTGGGATTGTACGCTAGCAAGCTTAGTGTGTTTGAGCAAGAAACACAGGTGCACACTTTTTATTGCATTGCCTGCCTGTCTGGTAAAGTATAATAGTATTTTGCCAAAATAGTTGTTTTAGGGCACTCCTCTTCTCTGCAGCCTATGCCTAATTTAAATCAGTTTTCTTGAAGAAGTACAGTGTTTGGAGTGGGTTGGGAGCCATACAGCTGGGGGTTGGATGTTGCAAGCAAGCAGAATGTATTTTTTTTATGCAGATACAGTATATATTTTGATAAGAGCAAATCAGAGGCATCTGTCCATATATAAATTGCATTCTTCTGAAGTTTCAAGATAAATGAAGCAGCGAGTGACATTTGTGCATTTGCACAGAAAGGCTCTATTTTGCTCTTTATTCTGTATTTATTTTGATAAGAGTGGGTGAGTGGCATAAGATGAAAGGTGTTTCACAAACATGCTGTTTGTATGATAAACATATGAATTTTCATTGCATTATTATGCTGTGCAGTTTTTACATAACTTAAAGCAATATTATAAAAATAGAACAGTGTTTGGAGTGGGTCCAGCGCTCCTCCCCCCACACTACAAATCAGAAAAAAAAATAACACAACAGTTATATTAATTACAGCTAATAATGGGAATACAGACAAATTATGAAATATGTAATTTTAAGAAGGGAAGTGTGAGTGCCCATCAGAAGATCATGCTGGGGGGGGGAGTGGTGATTCCAAGTTTCAATGGCCAGTCAACAGACCAATCTGAGGCAGAAAAATATAATATAATACAATGAAGGACTCCAGAGGAAAAAATAATCAAAGCAATCTTATTGAACCTTATATCCTAAACACAATATGGGGTCTGAACAAAGTGTCGGTGAAGTTAATTAATAGCACAGGTGTGACTAAGGGTACAGCGCTCACTGTTTACCTACAATTATGTTAACTTCATCAAGAAATATGATGTTAGACTGTCAGACTGATACAAATGTTTATCATAGTCTGATACAGCTGATAGTGCAAAGAAAATTCAGCCACTTTTAATAGCGATGATGTCTCTAAGGATACCGAGCGTACTTATTGCTAATTGCTATGTCAATTAAATATGGTGTGAGAGTGTTAGCCAGTTACCCTGATCTCATCACACAGAGTTGCTTTCAAATCAATTAGAAAACCCTATTTGGTTGTGCTGAGGAGGCTAAGGGAGGAAGATTTGGGTTTGAGTTCAAGCTCTGGAGAGAGAGCTTGCTATGAGCAGTGAAATTTTACAGTCGGACTTGTAGAAATGAATTATAATTTTGTTTAAAGGCAGAGTGCGTCATTTGTACCTTGGAGATGTTTTATCTTCACTAATTAAAAGAGGCTGAGCACATGATCTGTCAGTGGTCCAGTTGCCTTTATTACCAGGAGTGCTTTTTCTTTGGAAAGAACTGCTGGTAGCAATAGATCCACTGAGCTGTGCCAAGCTGTTCTGTGTGACTGACAGAAACCACATTTGGGGGTCATTTTTCCAACAGAGAACTGCAGAATCCACCTAATGGAGTCCCAATGAGCAAGATACGTCTTGCTTTCTCTGCAGGATGTCATTTTTGTGGGTTTTTAAATTTTAATGAAAAACAGAAAACAAGATGGGGACAAACAAAAAATGATTTTTTCATATGAAAAAGGATTGGCCCCCAAATGAAAAAGTATCTTTTTTCATGCGGACCAAATTCTTTTTTCATTCCAGATCTCTATACAAAAGACAATGCTGCACATGTGCAGAACCCAAAATTTTAAAACTGAATAACTTTGTAATGGAGGAATACGTTTATATTTTTTCATCACACCAGTGAAAGGCACATCTGTGGAGCAAGCCTTTTCCACCCTGAAAATTGCAGACCAAAATTCCAATCCATCTGAGTGCAAGGTAATGAGGAAAAAAAAAGTGTTTTTTTATGATTTTTTACTATCTGCATCTCAGAATCTGCACATCTGACCAGAATGAAATGTGCAGGTCAAGAGATCTACTCCATGAGACTGTGCATGGAAAATTTCATGCAAATCCGTAAAATGGTTGTGAAGTTATTAGTGAAAAATGTGAGGTTTAACATGGAAACCCTGAGCAGCCCTAACTATGATTATGTGTGTGTCTATATATATATGAGGGGAGGAGGAATATATATATATATGTGTGTATATATAAAAGACAAAGAACCTCTATGCGCAAACACTGAGGCAAGGGTTACCCCAAAGTGCACTTGGCTGGGAAGACAAGTTTCAAGAAAATACAAATTCATACATGCCCATACAATGCAAAGCATCATGGGCTGCATAAGCAAATCACCACAGAATGTTATGCTGGTTCAACTTTAAGCAGAATTTCATGGTGCCGAAAGGTCACTCACACAGTTTGCAAAGGGTGCTAACAGATGACATAGACACTTGTTTCGTCCTACCAGGACTCATCAGTATGCCTTGTCTGTTTGACACCCCAGTAGAATGAACCAGCTACCCTAAGATGGTCTGTCTGGGTTACATTGTGGTGAACCCATTAAAATAAAGAACTATTTAAAAGACAAAGAACCTCTGTGCACAAACACTGAGGCAAGGGTTACCCCAAAGGGCATTTGGCTGGGAAGCCAAGTTTCATGAAAATACAAATTCACACATGCCCAGACAATGCAAAGCATCATGGGCTACATAAGCAAATCACCACGGAATGTGATGCTGGTTCAACTTTAAGCAGAATTGCATGGTGCCAAAAGGCCTCTCACACTATTTGCAAAGGGTGCTAACAGATGACATAGACACATGTTTTGTCCTACCAGGACTCATCAGTATGCCTCATCTGTTTGACACCACAGTAGAATGAACCAGCTACCCTAAGACGGTTTATCTGGGTTATATTGTGGTGAACCCATTAAAATAAAGAACTATTTAAAAGACAAAGAACCTCTGTGTGCAAACACTGAGGCAAGGGTTACCCCAAAGGGCATTTGGCTGGGAAGCCAAGTTTCAAGAAAATAAAAATTCACACATGCCCACACAATGCAAAGCATCATGGGCTGCATAAGCAAGTCACCACAGAATGTTATGCTGGTTCAACTTTAAGCAGAATTGCATGGTGCCGGTGTGTATATGTATATATTCATTGTAAAAAAAACCTTGTTAAACTGTTAGTGTTAAAGTGACAAAAATGGGGAAATGAGATGTTAGGGTTGAGCCCCTATCACCCCACCCCCATCCTCCACACACCCACTGATGCGGTGTGCAGTAGTCAAGTCAGGCCCAACTCTCACCCCATTCCATGTGTAAACAGGTTGACATGCTACTGTAAAGGAGAATGGGGTAAGAGTTAGGCCTCACGATCTGGTACTATACTACGGCATCTGTTGGTGTGTGGAGGATGGGGGCTTGGGTGGTGGGGAGCTTAGGGGCTCAAGCCTAGCATCTCATTTCCCCACTTTTGTCACTTTAACTCTAACTGATGCATTAACAAAGTGTTTTGCAATGAATGTCCTTACTTTTTGAGCAAACGTAATGTAACTGTTAAATGATATGTGCTGGCAGGAGCACAGGGCCCAATTCATCTGTGGGAGTGCTGGCCCTCTGGGCCCTGTGCTCCCACTTACACATAACAATGGAGCCATACAGTAGCTCTATGGGACTGAAAAGGAACCCTTGTAACACTAATTTGCAAATATTTCAGAAATCGTGCAACCTATGAAAAAAAATCCACTGCAGTTGTAATCATGACTTCCAAACCTCCATGTATGCTTAGTCCACCTAAACTGCAGGTAGCAATAAATTTGTATCTCACATCGTTTCCGAGATATGGGCACCGAAAGTCACCGTGGGCATAGCAATGCTATCCTATGGGGAAAATCTTAACTTCGTGATGGCATATCTTTGTAACTGATTAACTTTTTTACACCTAAATAGCACAAGTCACATCTCTGAGACAGCCCCTTTATACCCTGAAAATTTCAAGTCAAAAGACCAAACCGTGTATTTATAGTGCAGTGGCAATGTTTTTAAAATCCTAGTTTTCTAGGGGTCAAAATCACTGTTCACGAGGTTAATCCCCATTCGCGAGCTGTCAAAATCCCAATTCATGAGTAATCTTTCATCATCAGATTTTGGCCATCTGGTCTAGAAGTCATGAAAGGGGATTTTGATAGCTCGTGACAGAGGACTGGCTAGCAAACAGGGATTTTGACAGCTCGCGAACTAGAAATTAAAAAAACAATCCCCTTTCGCGAGCTGAAAAAATCCCCATTCAGGAGCCAATCCTTGTTTGTGAGAATGGCTTTCTGGTTGTGAAATGGCAATCAATGATTTTAATACCTCATGAAAAGGTTTTGTCAGCTCTAAGGAAATTCAAACACCCAATCCCTTTTGAGAGCTGACAAATCCCCATTCCACTGATAATCCCACTTTTGCAAGCTGTCAAAATCCCTGTTCATGAGCCAGTCCTTGTTTGTGAGATAGGGCCATCTGGTCCCTAAGTCGCAATCAAGGATTTTGCTACCTCGCGAAAAGGGATCATCTCACGAACAGGGATTTTGTCACCTCGTGAAGGAGGATCGGAAGTGAGTTGCGAACAAAGAATTTTAAAATCTAAAATGTCATTTTTTTGGCCAAAACAAAGGAAACCAAAGGTATGGGTTGGTAGAGGGCATCAACCAGAACAAAAAAACATGCCTTATTTCTGCAAGAAGTCACTCGTGGGGCAAGCTACAACATTTTGTTCAGTGGAAAAAATGAAAACAAAATGGTAGCTTGCGAATGAAGAATTTTTTCTCACTAACGGGGATTTTATAAATCCCAGTTTATGAGCTTACAAGATCCTTGGTCGTGAGCCCAGTCCCCTTTCACAAAACATACATATAACTCTTGGAGTGAACTGAGCATGCTCAGAACATGAAACTTCAAAATTAAATTATTTTGGAACGGATTAATATTGTTTCACCAAACCAATGCGGGATTGTTCTGTGACCAAACCTCTTTCTACCCTGAAATTTTCAGACCAAAATACCAAAAGGTATGGCTGAAGTGTGATGGGCAAAAAATCAGCAAAAAAGTGCCAAAAAAGTGGAAAACACACTTTTCAGTGCTTTACTCCATGGAAACCACAAGTCCAAATGAAACACAACTTGGCAAATCAAGAGATCCACTGTGTGAGGCTGCATATTATGAATTTCATGCAAATCCAATGAACGGTTGCAAAATTATTAAGGTGCAAAATTTGGAGTTTAACATTAAACTGCTTACTTAACCCTAACTATATTGGCGTAACTGCACCAGTATAATACAGTGTGTGTGTGTGTGTGTGTATATATATATATATATATATATATATATATATATATATATATATCCAGATAGCTAGTGGTTCCCCTTTGCTCTGCTCCCTGGGTTTGAATCCCCAAGCCTGCCCTGTCCCAGCCTGCCCCTCCCAGTCTGATTGCCCTCCAACTCACCAGAGTATAATCGCAAAATGTCATTCAGCAGCTAGTCAAGGAGGTAAGTGGAGGGTCTGTGTTGGTGGGTAGTACTGGTTGGTTGGTGGGGAGTCAGACATGGGGGATGCACTAGGACAGGGTAGTGGGGTGCATTTGAAGCTGAGGAGCGGGGCAGGGGAACTATTAGCCACCACGGCATTTCTGTATATACACTTTATGTGATGGGTGTTTGGGGTTGGGGGAACCACTAGCCACAGAGGCATTTCTATATATACAGTATATATCTATGATGGGGTGTTCGGGGGCTGGGAGACCTCTAGCCACCAGGGCATTTGTGATATAATACTGGTGGGTTGTTCAGGATAGGGGGCAGTGCATTGGGGCACAGCTGTTAAGATAGGGATGCAGGGGAAGCCATACAAACAAAGGTGTAAGGAATTGAATCTGTACACAATGGAGTCTAGAAGGGGGGGCAGGATTGAAACCTTTAAGTACATAAAGGGGATTAACAAGGTGAAGGAGGGGAGCCTACTTAAAAGGAAGATGGGGGCTATAACTAGAGGGCATCATCTATGACTGGAAGGAGGAAGATACAGAAGCAGTGTGGGGGGATGTTTCTTCATGGAAAGAATGGTGGAGGCCTGGAATAGACTGCCAGAGGAGGTGGTGGGGGCAGAAATGCTGGAAGGTTTCAAGAGGGCATGGACAGACACATGGGGCTGTGCAGGGAAGGGAAGGGGTGGGTCAGTGGTAAGGGAGATGAGAAGGTTGAGAAGGGGCAGACCCAATGGGCTGTGTGAGGTCCTTTTCTGCCGACATAATTCTATGATTCTATCTACTTGTGGAGGCTGTAGATAGCACAGCACTGATGGCTACTTATCACCTCTCCAACCCTACAAATATGCCAGTACACTGATATGTAAGGTGGTATCAGAGGCTTTGCATAGGTGCACTGGCACACTTTAGGAATGATCACTAACATGGTTGCAGCCAGCTATCCATGCAATCTTATATGGCAGTTTTTGGTCCGTCCATTCTTTGGGGCCACAAAGTGGTGCTAGCAAGTTGCTAATCTATTTAGCCATCACTAAACACCTTCAGATATCCCAACCATTGTATATTATTTATTTAGTTATCTGTCTGTCTGTCTGTCTGTCTATCTATCTATCTATCTATCTATCTATCTATCTATCTATCTATCTATCTGTCTATTTCTATTCTATTTAAAAAGGTTTATTAGAAAAGACATATTTAGCTGGTAATGGCTCATTTCCGGATGTGTCCTTGGGGATGGGGAAGGAAGGAAAAGAGGTACAGTACACTAAGAACAAGAAGTACAAATACAATTAATACAAATGCAAATTAATACAAATAGGGAAGCAAGCATTATAAATAATAATTATGCAAGGACACATATTCTGTGGAAGAAAAATACACTACACTACACTATACTTTGTACAATAAAGTGCTGAAGGATAACAATGTTTACAATGTGCAGAAGGCAACACTGAATTTAGGGAGGGGGACAATAGTTGTGGGAAAGGGAGCGTGGACAAAGGGACTGCACTAGTGTAGGCACAAGATGAAAGGTGGAGGGATGGGAAAGCAGGGATGGGGGTAGAGGGCACCAGCTCTGGGTCCATTATCAGGGGCAACTGCAGGAGTGAGTAGTGAAGTCACGGAGGAGAGAGGTAAGTGGTGGGAAGGGGCAGAGTGGACAACAAGGGGGAGAGAACCCCAACATTTGGAGAACTGGAAGGAGAAGGGAGCTTGACCAGCAGTGGATTTCCTTGAGGGGAATGCAAGACTGCAAGAGTCAAAGTTGCAAAGTGGATCAGAAGTGGTGGTGGTGGGGAGGGGGGTGAAGAGAGAAGCAAGGTAGGAGGGGAAGGAACCAAACCAGTATTTAGAGACAAAGAAAGCAAAATGGGTGAGGCATCTGAACTCAAGGAAGGGGAAGTGTGACAAGTCATAAGCCTGCATCAAGTCTAGTAAAATGTATTTTAATTGTGCTGTGAAAAAATATTATTCCTATTTGCACACAGGTAAGTATCTTGTGGGTCAACAAGTTAGGGGATTCTGAACTGATAGAGATATACCCTTCTAAAACAATCATTTGTAAATGCCGAATGTTAGCCACTTGCATTGCTGTTGTACTGGGTCTTGCTTGGACACATTTTTACTAACATTTACCCAGGACAGACCAGATGAGATGCAATATCTAATTTTCAATGGGCTCCCACATTTTGACCCCAAATTTCCAACAGTTTTTTTGACATGACATTATGATCATGACAGGTGGATTTTTTAAATCCCATCCAAAAGGTGATTTCTAAATATGAATGTGAAAACAAGTTTTGGAGGGGATGTGAAAAATGAAACCCTTCATGTTCAGGTGTTGGGGTAACATAAGGGATATGCTGAACATCAGGGGCCAAAATCTGCAGAAATAAAGATATGAATAAACGTTGGAAGAATTCTATGTTTCTTCATAACTTCATTGCATTTTTACATTTTGATCCTGAATTTTCCAGTCTTTTTATGACCACTCCTTCTGAACATAATACAGTAGGTGTCATATACAAAATAATAGCCGAAATATCATTTTGCACCAGAAATATGAAAACATATTTTGTCCAGGATCTGAAAAATGACTACTATCATCTTCATGAGGTAGTGTGAAAAAATGGCTGTGCTGAAAATTTGTGGTCAAAATATTGAAAATGACCAAAGTTGCAAGCATGTGCTGAAAATTTTTAATATACACTCATAATCTTGTTGTTTTAATGTTTGCTTGTGCTCATGTGAAAGAAACATTATGCGGCAACTTATGAGAGAAGTGGGTTGTGAAGGCACAAGACTGTGGTAGCCAATAGCAGCACTGCATTTGGGGACTTGGCACTGGTGGACCAATGCAGGTACACTGTGCTGATGACATTGGTTTCCAAAAGTGCCACCAAGTTGAAACGATTTCACTGCTGCAATGAGCGACTGCCTCATCATTGCAGTGTCAGCCATTCCGCTGCAATGGGGGAGTGACCTATCATTGCATGGTGGTATCTTGCCTACTGTAACATTTTTTGTAAACATAGCGGCACTTGCCACTGGCTCTCAGCCCCATGAAAGCTGACAGGGGTGGCCAATACCCCTATCGGCATACCCTGACCCAGTTCATTTGCCAACTGGGGAGCCCACTCCCCATCAGCATAATGCCCCCACATTTGTTGTGTGTCAAGGGGGTGCCCAATCCCACTCAGCATCATGCACCCCCCAAAATAGTCTTTCTTTGCCGATGGGGGGCCTGATTCCCATTGGCTTCAGTCCCCCCTTCCCAGTTTAATTTGCAGATGGGGAAGCCCAATCCCCATCAGCATAATGGCCCCACAGTCATGTTTTGCCTGTGCCAAGGGGATGCCCAAACCCCCTTGGCATCATGCGCCCCTCTCCAGTTTCTATGCTGACAGGGGGGTCCAATCCCCATCAGCTGTGGTTCCCTGCCCCACAAATGCAGTTTGCACACTAGGAGCCCACCCCAGTGTGCCAAACACACCTATAAAAAAAGAAAACCAACCCGTGTTGTCTGTTTTCTTTTTTTTTACCTGTAAAACAAGAAAATTGTCCCTCAAACTCTCTGGTGCCCCTCCACCAACCCACTCCCACCCTCTGCTTGCTCTAGCTCCCAACACCTCCCTCACCCCATACTTACCTCCAGAGCCTGGCGTGATGATCTTCGGTGGACCGGGAACGCGTCTGCACTCCTCAAGCCGACCGCAAACTGAAGAAATGCCAGTAAGCTGTATAATGGCATAAATAGGATTTTTTCAACTTTGATGCATATCTCGGGCATTTTGGGGAATTGTGGCACCAAATTTTCAACATGGGGTTATTGGGACCCCTCCTCATAAATTCAGTCACTGTCATGGTGTCATTCAGTCCTGAAAGGTGATTTAGTGCTCACTGCACGGACTCACCTTTTGGGACTGATTAACAAAATAGCAGAGCCACTGTTCATGAGGTGAGCTCTCAAAATGCTTATGTTGCAAATTTGATGAAAAAAATCCAAAAAATGACTGTTTTACGAGTGTGTGCAGTTGTCACACACACTTGTAACTTCGTGAATTTGCAATATTTTCACTCCTGATTTTCAACACTGCCATTTTCACACCTCCTTATGAACAGTACAGCTGTCATTTTTCACATCCTGGCCAAAATGTGTTTTCGCACTTCTAGTGCAGAATAGCGCGGTCGCTGTGGGAAATCAGTGTTTGGGACAGATTAAGACTGAGTGAGTGAGAGAGGAGGAGTGAGTGAATTCAATGGAGCTCTGCTGGGACTGCTGTGGATTTCTTTGTCAGCAGAAAAAGGCACCAATGCAGGCAGGAGCCCAGTACAAAAGAGCAGTCAACAGCACTGGGAGAAACAGAATGAGTGACTGAGAGAGGGGTAGTGAGTGAGCACAATGGAGCTCTGTCTGGAATGCTGTGGATGTCTTTGTGGGCAGAAAAAGGCACCAACACAGGTAGGAAAGTACAAAAGGGCAGCCAGTAGCGCCAGGAGAAATAGAATGAGTAAGCGAGCTCAACGGAACTCTGCTGGGGCTTTATTTATTTTTTTCATTTAATATACTTTATTGAGATTTAACAACCATGTAATGTACACATGAGTACCAGGTTAATATTGAAGTGATATTACATGTCAGTAGTATGGAACATAAAGATATCACTCCTCTATCCAACCTTGATATAAAACCAGTTATTACTATATTCCCCATCCTCACCCTTTCATTCATCCCTCCCACAATTACCCTGTGCCATACTAGGTGTTTAAATGTCTCCACATCACAACCTTATCCTTGAATACAAAATGTATTTGCAATGTTCTATGGATTCCAAGCTACCAGTAGGGCCTCCAAAGTCCTCCATTTGTCTATATAAGTCTGGTTCTGGTGAGATAACATAGCTATATGTTTTTCCAGTTGTAGGGCTATTAGAGCTTCTCTATACCATTCTATCACTGGCGGTAGGGTGTCACCTCTCCAATGCCTCATGATGATGAGTTTGGCCACCGCTGAAATTAGGACCATGTGAGCTTTCCTAATTTTAATGGTTCCCAAGGGAAAATCATTAAGTAGACAAATATTGGGGTAAATAAATGTTGTAGTCCCAGTAATGGCTCCATAGAGTTTTGAATATTATTCCAAAATATTGAAACTTTGGGGAAGGACCAAAGCATATGGAAGAGGTCACCCGGGGAGTCATTACATATTTGACACTGGTGCGATGACAGCCCACCCATTTTATGAAGCCTCTCAGGTGAGAAATATAAGTTATGCAAGATGTTATAATGCACCAGACAGAGTCTGTCTTGTTTGATAAATTTGTACATATTGTACCAAATATAATGCCAGAAAGAAATTTCAGGGGATAGCGATAACTTATTCACCCAATAGTAACATTTTTTTAGGAACTTTAGGAAGACTATGGTCAAGGGCTTGCAATTTCCGATATACCCTGGATATTGCATGGGGTTGAGTGGCTTCTGATAGTAAGGGTTGAAGGTCAAATTCCAAAAGCGAAACTCAAAGGTTTTGCCCTAGAAATGACTGGACCACTTGTTGAATCTGCCAATATTTAAAAGGGTTTACCTCTTGTATGTTAAGGATTTGGCAGAATTGGACAAAGGGAATAGGCTTGCCTTCTAGAGCAAGATACCTCAGCTTCACATTTTTTAAGGGGAGCCAGAAGGCAGGTGAGAAGGGTAGATGATCAATTTGGAAGTTAAAATTGTTAATGAGGGGCTGTAATAAGGAGTTATACCAATGTACATTCCAGTGCTTATGCACCTGAAATAGCACTTTAAGGGACCACCCAATTGGTGTACTCTTAATACATTTGGGAACTTGCCATGGGGGGAATATATGAGAGCAGGTAAGGAGCCATGATGGGTCTCCACAGGAAAATGTTCTATGTCCACCCAAAGGGGTTTGGGAGGGTTAGTGTTGCCTTGATTGGCGACAGGGTCCAGTGTACCACTTTAGTTAAGTGCGTTGCACAATAGTACGTAAAAAATGAGTTGAGCGTTAGTCCACCTTGGAATTTAGGTGCAGTGAGTTTAAGATAAGCTTTGTGCATTCTCTTTCCCTTGCAGATATATTGATTGATTAAGGTTTGTAATCCTTGGAACCAACGCTTTGGAAGAAAAACACCCAGCATATTGAGGGGGTAGAGGATACGTGGCAGTACATTCATTTTGATTGTGGATATTCTCCCCCACAAAGAGATGGGGAGAGCACCCCATCTTGTCAAATCTGCCTTGAGTGCCCCCATTAGATCAACTAGATTGGATTTGATTGTTGAGGAGATGTCTCTGTATATCTTTAGACCTAAGTATGTTAAGGATTTGGATTCCCAGATCAGAGCCGTTCCTTCAATATCAGATGGTAAAGTTTTCCTATTCATTGGGAAAACTTTTGTTTTGGTGGGGTTTAGTTTACAGAATGAAACTTTGGAAAATTATTTAATTTCTTCTAGTAGGACAGGTACTCCAGTGACCGGATTTTCCAGCTGCAGAAGTAAATCGTCTGCATAGGTGGAAATAAGGTGGCGAGTAGGACCCACTTGTATGCCTTGGAGTACCGGAGAAGCCATGAGTTTCTGGATAAATGGTTCTAAGTAAATATTAAAAAGTAAAGGGGAAGGGGACATCCTTGTTTGGTACCACGATGTAAGGAGATGGGATCAGATAGTAACCGATTACACCAGACCCGGGCAGAGGGAGCTTTGTAGAGAAGTTGAACCCAAGAAATAAAAGTGGAGGGAAGGCCCACCTTGTGTAATACTAAAAATAGAAAATTCCAGGACACTCGGTCAAATGCCTTTTTGGCATCTAAAGAGATCAGACAGGCTGGAGTGTCTGAGGTGCTGGTAAAGGAGAGCATGTGTAGTAATCGACGAATATGGTCACTGGAGTTTCTGCCCACCATAAAACCAATTTGTTCAGCACTGATAAGGAGGTTCATAAGGGGACTTAGTCTGTTTGCAAGTACTTTCACAGGGATCTTAACATCTGAGTTTAGAAGTGAGATGGGATGGTAGTTTTCCGGATGGAGTGGGTTTTTCTCAGGTTTGGGTATTAAAGTGATAATAGCTTCCTGAAATTATTGCTCTGAATATCCATTAGAAAACCAAAAATTATATACTTCAGCTAAGAAAGGGGCTAGGTCATCCACACATGCTTTGAACAGGTTGTTTGTAAGACCATCCGGGCCTGGGGATTTATCCATGGGAAGATTGATAATAACATTCTCAACTTCCCAAATCTGGATGGGTAAGCCCAGAAGGGTTGTCTGGTCTGTGGTAAGTTGAGGGAGTTCAATTCCCTCTAAATAAGAAGACATTTCCTGGTGTGAGACCTTATCTACTAGAGGTACGGAATATAACTCTTGAAAATATAGTTTAAAAATAGTGGAAATTTGTTGAGGGTGGGTGACTACAGGGTCCTTATCCGAGACTTGCAAGTTGGGTATGTGGTGACTCATTTCTGCTTGTTTGATCCTGATAGCTTAAAGTTTACCTGCCCGCTCCCCAGACTCTAAGTATTAATTTTAGTTCTTTGTAGTGCTAATTCTGCTTTTTGTGACATGAGATCATAATATTGGGCATGTAGTATATGCATTTTGGTCCAGTATTCTGCAGGAGAATGGCAGCTAATATTTTTTTCAATGTTTTTAATATCCCTCAGTAGTTGCTCAGCTTTAGTCTTAAATTTTTTAGACCTGGTGGCGGCTAAACGGATACCTTCACCCCTCAAGGTGCATTTGAATGCAGCCCATATCAGATCTATTTTGGGAATTGAATCTTTATTAAATCTAAAGAATTGGGTGATGAACTGCTTAATATGAGTTAAAGTAACTGGGGATTTGAGTAATTGATTATTTAGACACCAAAAGGAATCTCTTCGTGCCCCTGGACCTAACAAATAGGAGATCGAGACTGGAGAGTGATCAGAGATTACTCTGGGGTGAATTTCAGTGTCCAGTACTCCTGGGATTAAGGAAGCACTAATTAGAAAATAATCTAGTCGAGAACACGTACGGTGGGGAGTGGAGAAAAAGGTGTAGGATCTTTCGGTGGTGTGAGTAATTCTCCATATGTCCACCAGACCTGCTCCAGTCATTAGATCTCTAAACGCTCTCTGGGCTGGAGAGAGTCTACGTTTTTTGGCATCGGATCTATCCACAGTTGTTTGTGGTGTTAAATTCCAATCCCCTACCAGAATTATGGTAATCTGTAACAGTGGAGAAACCACATTAAGGAGATGGGAGAAAAGGGGGGTGTATCTAGGTTGGGGCCATAAATAGATCCCACCAGGAATGGTTGGGCTTGTAACGTACCCTGTATTACTACGTATCAGCCCGTAGGGTCCCAAATCTCTTGGTTCACCTTGAAAGAGATAGATTTGACAATTAGTATGGCTACTCCCCCTGGTTGGTAGAAATATCCGCTCCATAAACTTGGCTAACCCAGTTTTTACATAGAAGAGATATATCCTCTCTTTTTAGATGCATTTCTTGCAGACAGGCTATTCCCGTATTTAAATGGGCTAGGTGTTTTAAAATCATTTGTCTTTTACACCTGTCCCCAGATCCCTGCACGCTCCAAGTTACAATCGTATAAGGACCCCCCATTATAGATAAGTACTAGATTGGCACTCAGATGGGGTTTGACCTTCCAGAGGACTCACTCTGTGGAGCTTGGCAGTTAAATCACTACACCAAAAAAAACCGGAATTTGGCACATACCCTCCCCTTCCATTTCTACTTTCAAATTTCCCCATTAAGCTATTCATTTATTTCAATCACAAACCAAAAAAGAAATCAAACCCGTATCTGAGGACAACCCCCTTTTTGTTAAAGACTCTACCTCTGGTTCTAGTAACCATGCTTACACAATATACAGCCAGGTAATGTACATTTGCACCCCAGCAACACAACTTATCCCACTCCCCCCTCCCTCAGGCATCCCTCCAGCAAACATTTCTGCATTGAGTTATGCTATAACCTTCAGGAACAATTACTCATTGAAAAAACACCACAAAGAAAAATATTAAATAAAATAATGCCCATGTTCATTAGGTACCCTATGCAATACCTAAGTATTGCCACTCAGACTATGAGGGCTCTTTAATGAGGTGAAATGAAAAGTGGGATAGGTTTCTGGGAGTCTCGCCTAAAGAAACTGTAATACAGCTTGGTTCGCTGTTGTCCCAGCCAAACTGGTAATTAGAAAACCAGGGTACCCAAACTACTACTAAGGAGCTCTAAATTTTAAACATGAACACTTTCTAAAATTGAAACCCAAACCAGAATGAGGCCTACATGTCTCTAAGATATCTGCGGTAAAGCAAATTAGAAAATCTAAGGCATTTTGGCTAAGTTCTCTGTGCAGATTATGATCCAGTCCTCCCTTGCTGACCCGATCTTCCAAGTAAAGGACTCTACCAGGCCACGAGCCATGTCAAAGCGAAGTAGGGTAGGAGATCTTTAATTCCAGTTAAACCTCACACTGAATAAAGTTCCCCAGATCAGCCCTCAGTTCTAGCCATGTTACCATTGGCTCCAATCGAGATGTAATCCATAACCCTTGGTTTTATCTCTCAGTCAATTAAACAGATCAGGAAGTAATCTTTTTAGTTCCAGTTGTGCCTGCTCCTGGGTGTCAAATGTGTTCCATTGATCTTGAATTTTTACTTGTAGGACTGCTGGGTATCGAACACGGAATTGCTTTCCAGCCGCTATCAGTTTGTACACTATGGGATGTAATTCTTGCCTCTTCATTCTGACTGACTGCGGTAAGTCCTGTGTAATATGGATGTTTCTATCCTCCCATTGGATTTCTTGAAGTGATCGTATTTGAGCCAGAATATGCTGATTGTCGAGGAAGTTAAGCAATTTAAAAATCAAAGGTCTGGGAGGAGACCCAGGGGGTGGCAATGGGTGCAGGGCTGTGTGCGCTCTCTCTATAGTATAAGTCATACCACTTGGTGAGGGCCAAGCAATTTTTTCACATACTTTTTGTAGAAATAAAATTGGAGAATTACCCTCCTCCTTTTCAGGAATCCTGAGAATTAGCAGGTTGTTTCAGCAGCTTCTGTCCTTGAGATCTTCCAGTTTCTCCTCTATTTTTTTAAATCTCTTTGCCACAGTGCTACCTTCTAATTCGACCTCTTCATGTCACCTTTCCAATGAAGTTATGTGTGCCTCAGAATCTGCCACTGGAATCGCCAGGGAATCCATTGACATATGGACTTGGTGGAGCTCCTCTGATATAGCTGAGATTGAACTCTGGAGGGGCCGCATGATCTCCAGAAAGTGCTCCTCCATAAGTGCTGATGCCCCTGCTATGCTTTTAATGCTAGTGGCTGGCTGTTGTTTAGGCTGTTTTGTGGCCTTGTCCTTTTCCGGTGTAGGGGGAGGTGAATGGTGCGGAGGCACCTTTCCCATATATACCTCCATACCTTTTAGATTTCTTTTGGATTTCTTTAGCCTCTTTGTTTGGTGCAAGCTGGTACTGTACTTTTCCATTTGAAAATCTGGACAAGCAGGTAGTTTTACAGCAGGAACAGGTGGGAGGGATGCAGAGCGGTGTGAGCTTGCTGCTGCTCGCTAGGCTGCCATCACGTGACCCTCTGCTGGGACTTTAGAGTTGCCCACCTTCCCACCCAGTGTCCTCTGTGGTCCTATATTACAGCAGGGTCTCTGGGCTGGAGACAAAGCAATGACTGGCTACTTCTAGCATTGCTGTAATAATACATATTTATTTGTTTGTTCTGTTTCTTTCTCTAACTGAGCTGAGTAATACTTGGAGTGCAATAGGATTTCTAACTGGGCTAAGTGAAACTATATGAGAGCTGTGTACAAAAAGTAAGGTAGCTGAGGGGTGAAAAATGGACAAGGAGGCTTTAGGATTGCTACAGTAATACTGTATCTAATGGATGCGATTTGAGACTGAATTAATCGGGTTGGCAAGGGGGCAGTAGGGGGACTAGTGTGGGAGGGGAACAGGAACTTGAGTAAATAGGGGCCTAACAGTTGTAGTAGGGTAAAGAAACCACGAGTAAGAGCCCATAACACAAGACGGGGCCAAAATGGAGCAGGTGCCACATGTCAATAGGGCGGGCATCTTTGGAAGGGTGGTGGGGTGTACAGGGTATGGGTCCACCATGATCCTGGACTGGACTTGGAGGATGGGGGTGGTGTATGGTCTGTGGACAACTGGCTAGTTTGAGAGAGGAACTGTGGAGGTTAGGGAGGAGTCTAAGTGGCAGGGATGATGAGTATGGTAGACATCCTGGCTGGGGGGGATAGGGGATGGCAAGGGGGGTGGAGGAAGAACAACTAGGACTGAAACTGACCCCAGTATCAGAGGCACTAGCAGAAAAGAAAGGGGAAGGAAGGGGGTGCCTGAGGTGAGGGAGGCCTCCTGATAGGGAAGGAAGAGACCATGAGGAGTACCAGGGGAGAGAGCAGATGGCTGCAGGTAGGGAGGGAGGGTCCACGGGTGGGACCACGGGTGACACTGTGGGGAACAAGTAGGAGGGGGGAACTGATGGGGGAAGAGATGTAGGAGGGGTATCGACTAGGAATAGACTTGAGCCTCTGCTATGGGAGAGAGAAGGGGAGCAGGAACATACCGAAGGAGGGAGGACAAGCAGGGCATGAGAGGGATGGCAACAGGTAGGGGAAAAGATAGCAAGGATGAAAGGGTAGAAGGGGGGCTAGTAAGGAAGGATGGGTTGGTGACTGGAGGAAAGAAGGCTACAAGAAGGGGGAAGGATGGGAGGGGCATCACTATCAGGGTAGAAGGGAATGGGAGTTCTAAATCAACAACAACAGGGATAAGAGAGGGGTTGGAAATCAGCAGGGGAGGAGGGGAGGTTGACATGGGAAGTCCAGTAGGAAGTAGTCATGCTGGGAAGGGGTTCAAGGGGGATGGGAGGAATAAGGCAGAGAAGGGGTGAGGCGGAGTAGGGGTACAGATGCAAGTCACAGAGGGTGCAGCTGGCGGGGTAAGGGCAGGAAGAACGAATACTGGGGTGGTGAAGGGTATTAGAAGGGAAAGGGGGTAAGAGATGGGGGGTACTCATCCTGGGGGATTCTATACTGAAAGGGATGAGATGGGGTGGAAGGGGGGAAAGGCACAGCCATATTTGGGTTGAAGCTATCCACAAGTTAACTGCAGCAGGGGCAGGGCAGGCACTGCTCAAGTGTGCAGTGAGGGAGAGGGACAAACCTCATTTAGTGTTGCACGTGGGTACAAACTATTGGGCGGGGGAGACTGTGGAAGTAGTGAGGGGGGTGTTCAAGTAGTTGGGCAGGCAGTGTGAGGGGTTGGGGGAGTTGGTGGCATTCTTGGAGGTACTCCTGGTACCATGTGCAAGCATGGGAAGGTAGGGTAGGATCGAGAAGTTCAATGAGTGGCTGAGGGATTAGTGCCACACCGAAAATTATGAGTTAGTGACTAACTGGGGTAGGGTCTGGGGGAAGAGTGACTTGTGCATGGGGGAAAGGCTACACTTGAGCAGGAAGGGAAGGGGAGTATTAAAGACAGGATTAGAGGGGTATATCTCTACTAAGGTGGATTTAAACTAGTGGGGGTGGCCAAAAGACTGAGGTTGGTAGAAAGGTCCAGATAGGGGAGCCTAATGAGCTCACCACCCCCACAGATATAGGTAAAGGCAGAGGCACAGGGGCGTAGGCAGGGGGGTGTTTAGCGTGTTCAAACACCCCCTGAAATTACCTCTGTGATTTATCTAAAACATTTAAAAAAATATTTTTACAGAGCATGCAGGCCCTTTAAATTAGCGCTGTTGCTGTAATGATCAGTGTGCTTTCTGGGGACGGGGTAGCTGCCCTCGTGCTCCTTCTCCTCGGATCCTCCATCCTCTCAACAGATCATCACACAGCCGACAGCCAGTGAAATTGTCCAACGTGTATTTGGCAGCTTGGCACATCACTACATGCTCTGCTGTGTGATTGTCTTTCCAAAGAGAAAACGAGAGAGAAGGAAATCAGAAGGAGAAACAGGAGTCATGAACCGGACCTTAATATTAATGTTAGGATCCTCAGCCCCTCATAGTCACGAGTCGTCACCAGTAGCTGTGTGGAGCTGAGCCTGAGATGCCTCCTCAACTAAAATAATTTTGCTGCGGGTGTGTGTGTAGTCCTGACCAGTCGTGATCGGGATTCGGCACGATTCAAAAGTAGGAGCCGAGCCAGACAGACCTGCCACATCTGGAGAGGAGAGAGAGATGAGAGAGAACCCACCCAATTTGAGCCGTCCTCTTTGCCCTGCAGTCTGTCGCTGCCTGAACTTTTCGGTCCCCAACTCGGGCCTCTCTGACGGTCATCGCCCCCCATCTGAAGTCTGGACTCAAACAGGAGCCTGGAGCCGTGTTAAAACCAGCCAGGTAAGGTTTGTCACTATCACTGTCTGGGGGGGCAGATTGGGTGCCATATTGCTGCCTACGGGGTGAATGAACACAAGAAGATGGGTTGCCATTCTAGTCTCAGCCAAACTCTGAAAAAACTTGTTTCCACTTGTACCTTTACGCCATTATACCCTAAGGTATTTTTTTCCCCCAAAATTAATTTTACCCCATTTGTTCCTACCAACTACCCCCTAGAGCAGCAGTATTTGTTGACAACCACTTAGGTTTTTTCAGCAGTTAGGTTTGTGTGGCAAAACTATCAAGATACACAGTTGTCTTTTCATTTAGTTTCTTCTCTGAAACAAGACACGGTATACTGAAGTTTTTAAAAGTTTCCACTCTAGCGCCATGCCTACCATAAAAAAAACCTGAATATCTTGGTATACTGTTTTGTTGTCGTTTACCATCAGAAACATGTTGTAGCACCATCCTAATACATCTACAGTATGAATCTAGGATATACCTTCAACCTCCGCAGAAGAGATTCTTAACAAGCATTTGTCAATGCCGAACATTGGTAGCTTGTCACCAGGGAGTGTATTGCGAGTGGCAGGAGCCACCAATATGAAATGCTGCACCGCAGCTCATGTTGAAGGTGGGAGGGGGGGAGGAATCAAAGAAGCGAGCACCGAGGAGTGTTTTTTGGGTGGTAGGAGCTGCCAGTATGAAAAGTCACATTGTAGCTCATGTTGTGGTTTGTTGGGGGGGGGGGAAATCAGAGGAGTGAGCAGTGGGGAATGTGTTTCAGGTAGCAGGAAATGCCAATATGAAAAGACACGCTGTGGCTCATGTTGAAGTAGGGGGACAGGTTGCCATTTCAGATTTCAACAGGTGGGGCAACAACGGCCAGTCAGAGGGGCTGTGGAGGCAGAGCCAGGGGCTGAGTGGGAGTGGGTTATTATGATTGCATCACACTCAATGATAAACAATTCAACAAGTGTTGCAACTTTTTGTTTACAAAAAAAAATGCATGCACCCCAATTAGAGATATATATTCAAAAACATTTCAAAATCCAATGATGGTAGATTTTTACACATCAGTAACTTGCAACCCCCCTACAATCCCATCTCACACACTCACTCACTCTTACCCACTGGGTTGCAGTCGGACTCCCCCCTCACACACTAGAACTGACAGATGGGTGGTCCATCACCTCTATATATAGAGACGCTCAGGCCGCTGCCATTGCTACCAAAATATTGATATGGAAGTGATTGGCCATTAATGGGTGTGGCCCTGGAATTGACAGAACATAAACATACTAACATACTAAAATGCCAGCAGAATAGGCCTAACGGTCTTTCGAGTCTGCTCGATTGGTCAGCTCCCACCTTGGGTGCTGACCTTGATGCCCCCCCTCTTCTTCTCTGGCTTCTCCCTTCCCAGTTCCGGATATTCTTGCTGCATTGGATTTTGCTTCCAGAACCCTTCCCCTGTACCTGTCCCAGCCCCTCTTGAACCCCTCCACCGTCTCTGCCTCCACCAGCCCCCTAGGCAGTGCATTCCATGGCTCCACCACCCTCTCAGTGAAGTAGCACCTCCTCCTTTCTCCCCTGAATCTTCCCCCCTCCAGCTTCCACTCATGCCCTCTAGTGGCCCCTCCTCCTTCCTTCAAGCACCCTGACTGTTCCTCCCCTATTTACCCTCTTCATGTACTTGAAGACTCTATCATGTCCCCCGGTCCCTTCTCTCTTCCAATGTGTACATATTTAGCTCTTGAGCTCTCCTCATAAGTCCTGTCCCCAAGCCCCAAATCATTTTGGTTGCCTCCTCTGACCCTCCAGGAGTTTAATGTCCTCTTAAGTGTGGCCTCCAAACTGCATGCAGTACTCAAGGTGTGGCCTCACCAAGCAGTTATACAGAGGAGCATCACTTCCCACCTTCTGGAGGTGATCCCCAGTGATGCATCCCAGCATCCTGTTGGCCTTGGCTGCTGCCCTCCTACAAGTCTCCGAGTTGTTCATTTTGTCATCCACCACCACCCCCAGGTCCCTCTCAGCCATCGAGACTTGTAGCATCCCCCCCCCAGGGTGTACACTTGGCCGGGTTTCTGGCCCCCAGGTGCAGTACCTTGCATTTCCCTTCATTGAACCTCAGCTTCCACTTTCTAGACCATCTTCCAGAGCCTTCAGGTCCCCTGTAGGCCACCCTCCCTCCTCCCATCCACCACCACCCCAGTTTTGAGTCATCCACAAGAGATCATCTCACTCCTGATTCTGTCCTTATGTCAGAGACATAGGCATTGAACAGGAGGGGCCAAGACTGATCCTGTGGGACCCCACTAGACCCTCTTTGGGATGAGACTATCCCGCCAACTATGACCCTCTGGGTCCGGTCCTGGAGCCAATTGCCTATCCATCTTATCATCTGGTTCCCCACCCCCATTTCTCCCAGCTTATCCAACAGGCCCAAGTGAGGAACAGAGTCAAATGCCTTGCCAAAGTCTAGAAAGAGGACGTCCACTGGTCTACCAAGGTCCAAGGCACTCATCACCCAGTCATAGAACTCCACAAGGTTTGTCTGACACAATTTGTCCGAGATGAATCCATGCTGTCTATCGTCCAGGCACCCTGACTTTTCCAGGTCCCCCTAGCCTCTCCCTTGACAATGCCCTCCATCACCTTGCCCACCACCGATGTCAGGCTGACAGGCCTGTAGTTCTCTGCCACCCCTTGATCCCCTTGTGGATGGCACTATATGTGCCACCTTCCAGTCCTGGGGCACCCACCCTGTCCTCAGAGATGGTGAAAAGCTCCACCAGGGTTCGCCAGGACATCAGAAGTTCCTTCAGCACTCTGGGATGTAATTATCCAGCCCCGTGCTTTCTCCATCTTAGGGAGCTGAGGGCTTCCCTCCTCTCTCTGCTGTGATTTCCACTTCCAGTACCTCTTTCCCTGCTTAGCCCTCCCCTCCTGCCAGTGATGCCTCCCTCTCCCAGACCCGCCGATCGGTCAAGGGTCCCCCCTCCTCAGTATCTCTGTCTCCTCCCATGTATGATGCAGCACTTCATTTTCCTTGGTGAAAACTGAGTGAAGTACTCATTTAGTACCTCAGCCTGCTCCTCGGGTCTTGTGCCCACTCTCCCTGATTTAATCCTGCTAATCTGCCCTTCACTCTTCGTTTTCCCCAATGTCTCTAAAGAACCCTTGTTCCTCTCCTGATTTCCCTGTCCAGGTTCTGCTCCTTCCTTGCCTTAGCTGCCTCACCACCCTAGTGGCTCTTCTAGCCATCAGCTCATACTCCTTCTTGATCCCTTTCACCCTTGAGCACTTGAACTGCCTATAGGCTGCTTTCTTCCTGCACCACCTCCTGGACCTCCCTGATCCACCAGCAGGGTTTTCGGGCCCTACCGCATTTTCGTCTTACTCTTGCACAGGTGCTGGTAGCATCTTGCACCCCTCTCCTGATGATTTCCGCCTACTATCAGCATCCATGTCTGACCCAATCCCATCCAAATGCTCCTTAAGGATCCTTCCCATTTCCTTAAAATCCGTTCCCCTGAAGTCAGTTACCTCTGTCTTTGTGCAGCTTTCTAGCCCTCCTAGGTCCAGGCAGAACCAGACCGTGGCATGGTCACTCCCTGCCAATGGGTCCCTTACCTCCAGGCCCCTAATCTGGTCACTGTCTGCCAGGACCACATCCAGTACCCGCGCCTCCCTGGTCGGTTCCCCCACCTGCTGAGTTAGGACCGAGGCTTTGAAAGACATCCAACAACCTCTGTTCCCTGGTCACAGAAGATGTCATAGTCTCCCATAGTCTGTTCCTGGCATGCTTAAGTCCCCAACACCACCAACTGCTCCTCTGCCCAGTCTGCAGTGTCTCCCAACATCTGCCACCAGACTCTCCTCCAGCTCCTCCGCCAGGGTAGGGGTCTATACACCACTCCTATTTTTACTCTCTTGCCCCCCCTTGTTATCAAGGTGACCCAAATCGCTTCCACGGTTCCCTCCTCTTCCTCTACTCCCCCTATGCCAATGCAGTTTTTGTCTATCATTGCTACCCCTCCTCCTCTTCCCTCCCCCATGTCCTTCCTGAAGATAGTGTAACCGTCCAGGTTCAGGTCCCAGTCGTGTCCTGCAGTGGCCCAGGTCTCGGTGACCGCTGTCACATCCACTGCTCTCTCAGTTAGCATCGCCTGGAGCTCAGGCATTTTATTTCCCAAGCTCCTGGCATTTAACAGGACTACCTTCCACCCTTTCCCTATACTTCCATTTCCCCTGCTCGTGTTCCCATGGGGATTCTGTTTTCCCTGGTCTGCACTTTACCAGTCGGCCTTTTCTCACAATCCTCCAGCTCCCAGGAGGTGGAGACAGAGTCCTCCTTATCGGCACCCCTTGACAGCCTTTTCTCCCATCCCTCCCCTTCACAAGTTTAAACCCCACTTTTCACCAATGAACCCTCTATTTTCAACTTAAGGATTCCTCCTCCAAATTGAGATGGAGTCATCTCTAGCATACAGCTCCTTATCCTCCCAGGTCTCCCCAGTCCCCATCAACCCATACCTCTGGCCTCACACCACTCCCTGAGCCACTGGTTTATCTCCCTAATCTTCCTTTTGTCTCCCGACCAGCCCTTGGCACCAGCAGGATTTCTGAGAAGGAAACTGCATCCTATGTCATGACAGACCCTGGCAAGCTCCCTGAATCTTGCCTGTATCTCTAGCTCACTATTTTCCTCAATGTCATTTATACCAGGTGGACCAGTATGTCTGGGGAACCCCACAATCCTTGCCAGCTTGATACCTCGTGCTTAGCCCCTGCACCGTTAGTCCAGGAAACATTTTGTTCTAACTGGCCAGGCTTCTCCCTCCCTATCCCATTTGATATCCTGATCATAGAACCCCAACAGGAGCACTCCACCACCCTTTCTCCATTTCCCTTCCATGTCCCTCATCCTTTCACTGCCCCTCCACCCAGCCGGCTCCTTGTTCCTCCCCTATCTGGGTGCCACATGCCACCCTCCTTATTTACCCTGACCACCCTTCCCTCCAATCCTATCCTCTCCTCCTCCTGAGTATCCTTCTGTACCTTGTTAACTCCCTCACTGCCTCATAACTGGTCCTTCTCCCCCATCTGCTAAAACTAGCCTGGCTCGTCCTCCCTTTCTTGCTGTCTCCATTCGTGTCCCTCCTTGCTTGTTGTGCTCCTGGCCAAACCCTCAGCTCCCTTTACTAAATCCTCCTTGTACTCGGTCCTTCTCCTACCTTCCTCCCAACTGGTCCTTCTCCTTGCGCTTTCCTCCCTTCCCCCTGCCCCTCCTGCTCTGATTCACTGCTCCCCATTTTCCTGCATTCTAGGTTCCCCCTGTTCTTCCTGCTATCTGCCCTGCCTCCTGCCCCACTCCTTTCCATCTCTAACCACCCCTGTCATGGCTACATTACCCCCTCATCCTGAACAGAAGAAGAAAATTAGCGGTTACTGAGTGTAAGATCTGATCCACCTCCCCACCTTGCTTCCTTCTGTCCAGCCCTGGCCATCTGCCTACTTCCCCGAGAATGTTGTCCCTCTGTCCCTCCTTTGTGAGGGTCCCCAGTTACCTGCCTGCTTCCTTGGTAGTGTCCTTTTGGACCCCCTCTGCCAGGGTCCCTATGTGACCCCTGAGTATTCTCCTGCACTCCTTTCCCTATGCCGCTGCCCACAGTGCTTGGTGCAACCCTGTGGGAGATCTCCTGCCCCCTTCCCCAACCATACCTCCCCTTCCCCCAGCTGTCTCCTAATCCCCACAACCTCCTCCCTAAACTGTGCCAGCTGGTAGCACACTGGGCAACCACCAAACTTCCAAGCCCAGTCCAGTATCATGGCTGCTCCACACCCTGTGCACCCCACCACTTTCCCAAAGATGCCGGCCCTAATGCCATGTGGTTCCATCCCCTTCCAAGTAGGTTTCTTTGGGTGAGCCACCAGGTTCCCCCCGGTCCAAGATATGCCCCTACTGCCTAATCAGGTCACCCACTAATCTTAGATACAGTCCCACAGTACACCGGTAACCCTGTTACTAGGTGCAGTACAACACAGTAAACTTATAAGGAAATGAACAACTCCTAAGCTCCTCTCTCCAGCCTTTAAATCCAACCCCAGTGGCTAGAACTACATGGCTGCACCTGCAGCTTTTCTCAATTGCAGGGCAGGTGTTCTCAAAATTAGCAGAACTCTGGGGAGGGAGGTGGGGAAGGTAGGTCTTGGGCAGACACCTGACTCGAGAGAGTGTATCAGCCCTGTGTCTCCCCTCCAAGCCCAGCAGCCAAATACCCAGGCCCAAGCAAATCCCACCAAATAGGTTTTAAATCAGAAGAAATAGGCCTCCACCAGCGCAGCCTGTTACACAGTGAAACATCCAACAAATGAGCCCACTTACAGCCACCAAACCAGTTTTCAAACCTCCAACAGCCCCCACAACAATACCCTGTTAGCCCCTTAGAAGTAAGAAAGCAAAGAAACAATTGAGCTGTTTTGTGACCAGTCTGTTCTCCACCACTTTCCCTCCCCGACCACCCAACATCTCACCCCAACAGCAGGATTACCATGGAAGAAATGTTCCTTCTTACTGGAAAAAGTCCACAGCAGTTTCCCACCAGAGAACTGTGGTATTGCTGGTGTTAATGCCAGCCACACCCCTCTCTCTTCCATAGATAAAACTGAAATCAGGTAGTTGGGTGTGAATCAGCTCTGCTGCTCAGGCCTCACATGTCACACACCTTTCTTGGTTGCCTTTACCCCAGCAGTAGAGCTTACTTTTCAACACCTCCTTCCCTGATCGAACTGATGCTGACTTTTGCACATCAGGTGCCCGGCAGGGAGAAACAACAGGTGGGCAGCCAGGAAAAGATGGCCTTTGCCCAAGCAGGACTGAGGAGCACTGTCTGAGAGACCATGGATTTTGTTGAGCGTAGGGATGTTTGGTAGCAGGCAGGTTTTTTTATGGGAGTTGGAGTTGGCAGGAGGTAAATGATGGAGAGCTGCAGAGTAATGCAAAAATTGCAGTGGAGAGGGTAGAAAGAAAGAGACTGGGAAGAGTGCAATGATCTCTGGGACAGAGTGCTGGGTGGCAGGAGCCACGTAACTCCAGCCATGCGCATTAGTGTCACTGTCAACTGTAAGACGCATGGTGGGAATTACTTACACCAATTAAAGGACCAAAGCCCTCTCTGATTGGAGCAGTTTGGTCCTTTGAAATGCATGACTGTTCGGCCCACCCAGCAGAGAGTTACATCAGGACCACACAGAGTGGTCATTAGTGTAGACTGTCAAGCTCATTGCAAGCCCCTGGTTTTGTGTACTGCAGTTGGCTCAGCAGAGACCCTCTCCCCCCCCCAAATCCAGTATTGCAACAATACTTTGATTTGCGCATGCGTGCAATCAATGCAATAAAAGAGCCCCCAGCATCACCCTTTACCCTCCCCCACAGTATCAGCAAAGTTTATTCCCTCTCGAGTCCCACAAAGCAGAGCAGGAGTTCCCATTCTAAATATGATTGTCAGAATGCTGCCAGTAGTAGCGATAGAAAGGAGCACTCCAAAGCGATATGAATATATACTAAGATAGCATTTAATTTTGCCAAAATTCAAACAGAAACCCTCACGCTTCAGCTTTGTGCCCTTTGGAAGGCACAAAGCCTAAGCACAGGGGTTTCTGTTGGAATTTTTGGCAAAAATAAAATGCTATCTTAGCATATATTCATATCGTTTTGGAGTGCCCCTTTCTTTTGTTGTATTGATTTGAGGTTAGCAACCTCTGTTGGGAGCATCACCTCTCTAACTGGGAACCGCTCAAAAAACTGTGTTTTGACAGTAGTGAGTGATGCTTACGCTGTGTCCCAACAGCAATGACGCACCACAAGGGGTGAGACAGGGTAATACAGTGGGATCCAGGCCAAGGGAGGTCATGTGGGTCAGCGCTTACTTGTAAGAGCTCCAAATCATGAACACAAATGCTCGCAGCCTGGGAAACAAGATCCCAGACCTGCAGGCAATAATGACAGAGGCTAAACTGGACACAGTAGCATGGGTGGTTGATCACACTGTTAGATAGCCAGTTGTCCACAACCATTGGAGGTTCTGTAGACTGTTATGACAGCCACAGTCTCCCACAACCCTGATTCCATGTGGAAAAAAAAATGAAATTGGGGTGGAGAACATGTAATAAAAGTGTGTATTTTCTTCAAGAAAACCCCCAAAACTCACCACAGAACATGCACACACCCCAGAGCTTCTGGGGGTCTGGCGGCCACCAGGCCCCAGGCTTTTATCTCTCCCCTTTTCAAAATTGTCATATTTAAACACCCCCACCAAACAGAATTCAGGCAAAGCCCCTGCAGCAGGAGGCATAGTAAACCTGGGAGGGGGCAGGCAGAGTGGTCTGAGTGTAATACAGAAGGCACACCACCTGGTAAGAATAAGGAGGAGAAAGTGTGCAGACTACCAGGAAGAGGGACACAGGCCAAGGAGGAGAAGAGTGAGGAGAAGGAGGCCTACGGGTGGAAGGTGGTCTCTCTCAATGCAAGAAGCCTGGGAACAAAATTGCAGAGCTTCAGGTGCTCCTTTAAGAGGGGAAAGTGGACATTGCTGCAGTGACAGAGACTTGGCCACAGAGTACCATGATTGGGACTTGGTAATCCCGAGATACAGGATATACAGGAGGGACCGGTGGGTTGGAAGAGGGGGAGTTGCACTCTATGTGAGGGAAGGGATTAAATGCATAAGGGATGAGGGAGAAGAGGAGAGGACAGAGGTGCTTTGGGTGCAGCTCCTGGACTCCAAGGGCAGAAAGCTGAGGCTGGAAGTGGTGTACAGACAACCAGCCTAATCCAGAGAACTAGATGGCGAGTTGGCAGAGCAGATAAGGAGGGTGTGTAGAAGGGGGAGTGTGGTAATAGTGGGGGATTTTAACCTACCACGGGCTGACTGGAGCACCCCAAGTGGGCCTACAAGGCTTAGTAGCACTCTGAACTTAGTACTGGCAAATGAGGAAGGGGTGAGGGAGGTAAGGGTGGAGGACTAAGGTGGTGGACTTTTTTATGGTGGACTTTGGGGGGATGGGAGCAATACTGCAAGGGAGACTGTAGGATATAACGCCGGGGATGGATGCAGAACAAAAGTGGAAAGTCATAAAGACTGGGCTAACAGAGGCCACGGTAGCCTGCACCAGGGCCAGGAGTAAGAAGAGCAGAGCCAAGAAACCATGCTGGCTGAACAAGGAAATGCTGCAAGGGGTGAGGACAAAGAGGGCTGCATACCGGAAGTACAGGAGAACAGGGAAGGGAGAGGATAAGGAAGCTTTCAGGAGTTGGTCAAGGGAGGTGGCCAGGAGGGTGAAAAAAGCTATGGCCTCCAGGGAATTAAGGTATGCACAGGGCATAAAGGGAGGGGAAAATGACTTTTTTAAGTATGTCAGGGAAAAGAGGAAGTTCAAGGAGCATATTGTGAGAATAAAGCGGGAAGGGGATTGGGTGGAAAAGGGGGAGGAGCAAGTAGAAATTCTAAATGAGTACTTCTGCTCCGTTTTCACTAAGGAGAAGGATGGTCCACTACCAGAATGAGCTGGGGTGGGCTGGGGAGTGGGGAAAAGGGGGAAGGAGGTGACTGACAAAGTGATCACAGGAAGTAGGGTGCTAGAGTGGCTGAGGGCAGTAAGGGTGGACAAGGCACCAAGTCCCGATGGCATCCACTCCAGGATGCTGAGGTAGATGGTTGAGCTGTTGGCTGAGCCACTGGCAGATCTGTTCAACACCTCCCTGGAAATGGGGTGTGTGCCCCAGGACTGGAGGGTGGCCCATGTGGTGCCCATATATAGAGTGGGCCTAGGGAGGAGCCAGGAAATTATCGTCTGGTAAGTCTCACATCCATAGTGGGTAAGCTTATGAAGGAGATACTGAAGGAGAGGCTGGTGGCATTCCTATAGAGTAATGGCCTCCAAGATGGGTGGTAACATGGGTTCATCTCAGGGAGGTCTTGTCAAACTAACCTAACAGAGTATTATGACTGGGTGACAAGGGAGTTGGGCAGAGGCCATGCGGTACATGTCCTATACTTGGACTTCAGTAAGGCCTTTGATACAGTGGCCTCATGGGAGATGGGGGGAGCTGACAGCAGTGGGGGTGGGAAAAAAGCTGACTAAATGGATAGAGAACTAGTTACAGGGGAGGGTGCAGAGGGTGGTGGTGGGGGGGAGCTCTCGGCACCCAGAGCAGTGACAAGTGGGGTGCCGCAGGGGTCAGTGCTGGGACTGGTACTATTTGAACTCTTTATCTCCAGTATAGCACATGGAGTGGGGAGCAGGGTTAGTCTGTTAGCAGATTATACCAAATTGGGTGCAGGGATGGACGAAGAGGATGGATGGGAAAAACTGCAGGGGGACCTAACCAAACTAAAGACATGGTCAGTGGAGTGGCAGCTATGATTCAGTGCAAAAAAGTGTAAGGTGATGCTTTTTGGGGCTAAGAACCAGAAGAGGAACTATTGGTTGGGGATCACAGAGGAGGAGGAGAAGGACCTAGGGGTGTTGGTAACTGGGAGCATGAACAGCTTGGTCCAGTGCAGGAGAGCAGCAGTGAAGGCAAACAAGATGCTGTGGTGCATTGCAAGGGCGTTCTCATCCAGACACAGGGATGTGATCCTACCTCTCTACAGATCATTGATCAGACCGCATCTAGAGTACTGTGTGCAATACAGGAGGCTATACCTGAGGAGAGATATAAAGCTACTGGAGGGGGTGTAAAGGAGGAAAGGAATATGAAGTTAGGCTGAAGAAATTGAACATGTACACACTAGAGGAGAGGAGGGATAGGGTGGATATGACCGAAGCATTTAAATACCTGAGGGGGTAAATAAACCTAGCACCAAGGGGGTATTTAAACTGAGGAGTGGAAGAGAGATGAGGGGTATGGACTAAAGTTGGAAGGGGGGCATTTCAAGAGGGAAATGAGGAGGCACTACTTCACTGAGAGGGTGGTGTCTAGTTGAAATGAGCTGCCAGAGGGGGTGGTAACATGTAGGGCAGTCAATAGCTTTAAGAAGAAGTGGGATAAAGCAAGAGGAAGAGTCAGGGGCGAAGGGGCTGGAACAAGCAGGGGAGGAACTGAGGGGGAGAAGACTTGGGCATCTGCAATCAAGGGTGCTAGCTGCACACTTGGGCAGACTTAGATAGACCGATTGGTGTGTTCTGATGGCAGATTTGTATGTTCATATGTTTATATGTACAGTGGTGTGAAAAAGTATTTGCCCCCTTCCTGATTTTCTCTATTATTGCATATTTGTCACACTGGATGTTTTCAGGTCTTTAGACAAAATGTAATATTAGATAAAGGGAACCTGAGTGGACAAATAACACTTTTTTTTTTTACTTATTTCATTTATTTAATGAAAAAGTTAACCAACACCAACTGGCACTGTGTGAAAAAGTAATTGCCCCTAGTTAAATCAACCCAATTAAAGGGATAATTAGAGTCAGCTGATTGAACACAGCCAGGCTTGATTACAGCCAGCCCTGCTCAATATAAACCTAACTTATTTTGGCCTTACCATCAGAGTCACATTGCCAGCACAAAGATTCAACAAGCACATTATGCCATGATCAAAGGAAGTTCCTGAAAAATCAGAAAAACATTTTGTTCCCTCTATCAGTCTGGAAAGGGTTACAAAGCTATTTCTAAGACTCTGGGACTCCATCGAACCACAGTGAGAGCCATAATCTCCAAATGGAGAACACTTGGAACAGTAGTGAACCTTCCCAGGAGTGGTGGCTGCAAAATTACTCCAAGGGCGCATGTAAAATCATCCAAGAAGTCTCAAGGATCCTAAAACAACATCCAAAGAACTGCAGGCTTCTCTTGCCTCAGCTAAGGTCAGTGTTCATGACTCCACAATCAGAAAGAGACTGGGCAAAATGGGCTCATGTGAGAGTAGCAAGAGAAACCACTGATAACCAAGAAGAACATAAATGCTCGTCTCATTTGCCAAGAAGCACCTGGATGATCCACAAGCCTTTTGGGAAAATGTTCTATGGACAGATGAGTCCAAAGTGGAACTTTTGGACAACATGGATCCCATAATGTCGTAAAGCAAACACAGCATTCCACAGTAAGAACACCATACCAACAGTCAAACATGGTGGTGGTAGTGTGATGGTGTGGGATGCTATACTGCCTAAGGACCTGGATGACTTGCCATAATTAAAGGAACCATGAATTCTGCTCTGTACCAGAAAATTCTTAAGAGAATGTCCAGTCATCCTTCCGTCTAGCTGAAGCTGAAGCGTAGTTGGGTCATGCAGCAAGACAATGATCCAAAGCACAAAAGCAAGTCCACATCAGAATGGCTAAAAGAAGTAAAATTAAAGTTTTGGAGTAGCCTAGTCAAAGTCCAGACTTAAACCCAATAGAGATGCTGTGGCAGACCTGAAACGAGCAGTTCATGCTCGAAAACCTACAAATGTTACTGAATTAAAGCAGTTCTGCAAGGAAAAGTGGGTTAAAATTCCTCCACAGTGATGTGAAAGACTGATATTGAATTATAGGAAGTGTTTGGTTGCAGTCATTGCAGCTAAATGTGACATAACCAGTTATTAAGTGTAAGGGGGCAATTACTTTTTCACACAGTGCCAATTGGTGTTGGTTAACTTTTTTTCATTAAATAAGTGAAATAAAAAAAAAACAAGTGTTATTTGTTCACTCAGGTTCCCTTTATCTAATATTACATTTTATCTAAAGACCTGAAAACATCCAGTGTGACAAATATGCAATAATAGAGAAAATCAGGAAGGGGGCAAATACTTTTTCACGCCACTGTATGTTCGTATGTAAAATCACAGTGACTCTGTTCATGAGCAGAGGTCCTAAAATGGCTATGTTGAAAACTTGGTGACAAATGTCCATAAAATGACTGTGTTACAAGTGTACATTGTGCAGTTTCCACACACCCTCATAACTTCGCAAATCTGTAGTATTTTCACTCCAGATTTTCAACACTGGCATTTTTTTAGACCTCCTTATGAACAGTACAGCTGTCATTTTTCACATTCTGCCCAAAACATGCATTTACTCATCTGGCACAGAATAGCGCAGTTGTTGTGGGAAATCAATGTTCAGGACAGATTAAGAAAATCATAGTGACAATGTTCATGGGCAGAGGTCACAAAATGCCTATGTTGAAAATTTGGTGACATTATTCCACTAAATGACTGTATTACACACATGCATTGCGCAGTTTCCATGTACGCTCAGATGTTTGAGCATTTTTTATATTTTCACTACAGATTTTCAACATTGCCATCTCTTCACACCTCCCTATGAATGGTACAGCTGTCATTCTTCACATCCTGCCCAGTCTGTGTTTTCATACATTTGGCGCACAATGGCATGGTCGCTGTGCAAACTCAAAGTTCGGGACACATTGGCAAAATCACAGTGCCACTGTTCATGAGAAGAGGTTCCAAATGCTTTCATGAGATGGGGGTCACAAAAAGGTCATGTCAAAAATTTGTAGTGCAAATACCAACAAATGCCCGGGGCGTTAGGATTTCTAACCATAACGTCCCACCCTGTACAGACTGACAGGCATCAGGGGTGTGCCTTTGGATTGCCGACTGTAATGCTCATGCCATTCCACCCCAACCCCCCACTCTGCAGCCAGTCACAGGCATCAAGGTGTGCCTTGGACTCTTCGGCCCCAGAGTTCACCCCATTCTTCTATATTGCACCCATTTCAGCATATATCCTTATGGAGTGGGGTGACTATAAAGCCGAACACCCCAAGACACACGTCAACACTTGTCAGTTTCTGAAGTATAGGGTGAAGTGAAATGGCATGAACATTATGGGTGACAACCCAAACACATACCCCAATGAGTGTCGGTCTCTGCAGGGTGGAGGTGGGGTTGGCGTGAAGTTCAATATTTCACTGCCATTCTACTCTGCATCTGTCTAACTCCTGCATTTCCAATGCTAATACCAGCAAGCAAACATTCCGCATTGACAAATGCTTGTTTAATATTTGTACCCCAAATTTTTGACATAGCCTTCTTATGACCTCCACCTCATGAACAAGGGCATAGAACATTTTCAAATCCTGCCCAAAAGGTGATTTCATGAAGCCACTTCAAAATCACCTTTTGGGATGAAGTTTCATAATTTCATCATCCTTGTTCATGAGATGGGGTCCCAAAACAGGTCATATTGAAAATGTGGGGGAAAAAGTAAAAAAATTACCAAGTTATGAGGACAAGTTCAAGACCCATTGAAATACACTGAACTGCATACCTTATCTCCTCTGTTCCTGATCTGGCTCTGAAGAGTGAAGGCATGTCTCCAGTCCAGAGAAGATTACAACACTGGATCCTGGGCAGGTAAGTAAGAGGTGGTGCTGGTGGTGGTGGGTGCTAAGTGGGAGGGTCACGGCGGAGGTGTGCTGGCAGCGGCAACAGACATCAATAGATGGTTTTGTTGTTAATAGGGTGTATAAAAATTGAAAAAAAACTACAAGGGATGGATTTCTTTATTTCAGGTACCAACACTGGGTATTGGGCACCCCAGTGTCAGTGTTTTGATGGTGGCACAAGAGATGGGTACCCTGGTATCGCACAGTGAAAACAAGGAAGGTAGGGTTTAGTAGCAGCCCAGCACCAGGGATTGGGCACCCAGTGTCAGAAAATTATGAAAGAGAAGCAATTCGAGGTGGGAGGGACACTTGGCAGAGAGTGGGTGGGAGTTTTTTTACATGGGGAGGGATGACAGCAGGCTGATTATGATTTTCAGTTCTACTTGCTGGGCGGCTTATGTAAATCAAAGAAGAGCCACCCTATGATTCAAGTGGCCCTTTTATTTAAACCACATGAAGTTTCTACCCAGTAAGACCAAAAGAGTGACATGATCAGTCTGGCTGATGATTGGTCTGACACTGTTGAACCTCTTGTAGACTATCCTGCATTGGACCAACAGTGACACACCTCTTAAAACCCACTATCATATCAATATATTCTCTTTCTGCAAGCACTCGGGTGAATATTAAAAATGCATATCCTTTATCTTGTTACAAGTCACAGGCCCTCACCAAGGCTGGTAAAATTTATTTTTAATTGTGTTATGAAAACTGGTCTAACTTGTATTTACGGTTGTGCTATGAATAAAAAAAATCCCTGCTTGTACCAGGTAAACGAAATGATTAGTGAGACTACAAGCTAGGGACTAATGAATTGAATGATGAGACAGAAGCATACACCAAGTCTGGTGAAATGTATTTAGTGCCAAGAAAAAAATATTCTTTCTAACAGGCAAGTACAATATTACTGTGTAGCTAAGGGCTACAGAAATGGCAGAGGGTTACACCCTCCTGAAAAAAAAAGACTTCGCCTTTAGCACATGACAAAGCCTAAACCCTCTGGTGAAATGTAGTGCTATGAGAAAAAAATTATCCTTCTTACAGGCAAATAAAGTATTACTGAGAATGTATGCTAGGGTTACTGAAATGACAGCGGGATACACCCTCCTGAAAAAAGGCTTAGCTGTAAGTACAACATACCAGCCTTCATCCTGTGGTGAAATGCATTTAGTGCTATGGGAAAAAAATATCCCAGCTTACATGCAGTAACTGTCTAACAAGACTGCAAGCTAAGAGCTACTGAATTGACAAAGGAATTCACCATCATGAAAAAATGCTTAGCCTTTCACACAAGACAGGTAACAAGGCTTTTCCAAGTCTGGTTAATACCATTTTTTAAATTGTATAATGAAGAAAAAAAATAATATTCCTGCTTGCACATGATAACTGACTAACAAGCTACTAGCTAGGAACCACTCAACTATTACAGGTCCACTTGCCAAATGCTTGTAGATTTTACAAGTCTTACTGGAGAAGGAAACATTTTACGTAAAAAATGCTCCCCTTCAAGCTCCCACCTTGCAGGAGCAGACCTTTATATTTAAGGATTTATTTTATTTTTTATTTTTATTTACAGTAGCTACTGCATGCACCTTGCAACACACAGGGTAAGCGATGTCCCAAAGACAGTAGATAGAGACCTTATGTTGCCCTCCAGTTAAATGTTTTTCTTTCTTTCTTTTCTTTCTTTCTTTCTTTCTTTCTTTCTTTCTTTCTTTCTTTCTTTCTTTTCTTTCTTTCTTGTACAGAGAGTTTGTAATAAACTGAGGTGTTCAGGCCAGTGACCTGCACTGACAGTTTGATATCTAGAAAAGGCAGTATAGAGGAAGATACTTCAACAGTGAACTGAAGGGAAGGATGGGCCATGGTAAACTTGTCCAAGACAATTTGGAGGGTCTCTTTGGAGCAGGAGGTAGTTCCCACACAGTTGTCTATGTAGCATTTGTAGAGTTCAGACACAGTCCCTGTGAATGAAAGAAAAAAAAAAGTTCCTCCAAACAACCAAAAAACAGATTGGCAAAGCTAGGATCAATCTTGTTACCCATGGCAACTCCACTGACCTGCTGAAAAAAAACTGTTATTGAAAGAGAAAGCACTGAGTTTAACAACAAGTTCTGCTAGATGGACAAGTGTGTGTGTTGGTGGTTGCTGGACAGCACGCTTATTCAGAAAATGCTGCAGAGTTTTCAGGTCATCATTGTGGAGGATTACTGTGTATAGAGATTTGATATCCATGCTGAAGATGAGCTGATGGGAGCCACTGAACCTGAACCTGTCAAACAATTGGAGAGCATGGTTAATGTCTTTAATGTAGGAGGGCAGGGATTCAACGAGTGGTCTCATGAGGCTGTCCAAAAATGCAGAGATGTAGGGCAGAAGCAGGCAGACACAATAGGACATTCAGGGTTATCTGTTTTGTGGATTTTGGGAAGGAGATAAAACCTGGATGCCCAAGGATGCTGAACTATGGGTCTCTTAGCTGAAGCAGGGAGCTCATTGTTTTCAATAGCAGAGGTGGTGGTGGTGGTGGTAACCTCAGTCTGATAGTCAGCAGTGGGGTCCTGGGGAAGAGAAGCATAAAACCTGGTGTCAGAGAGTTGCTGTGTTGCTTCAGTGATGTAGAGCTCCTTTTGCCAGACCACAATAGCACCCCCCTTATCCGCTGGTTTAATAACAATGTCATTCCTGAATTGCAGAGATCTGAGGGTTGCAAGCTCACCAGCTGTCAGGTTAGAGTGGTTGTGCCTGCAATGAAAATTAAAGTTAGTGGTGTTTTCCATGCATTGTTTAACAAAATAATAAACAGCAGCAAAACTTCCTGGAGAGGGAGTCCATGCACTATGTTGGGGATTGATGTAATTGATTAATCTTGTAACTCTGTCATCACCTGCAGGAAGAGGAGTCTCATTAGAGAAATGAGCTGTAAGTCATACTCTGCAATAGAAGTGCTGCAGATCAGCTTGAATCTGGGGCACATCAAGATGTCTGGGTGTGGGCACAAAAGAGAGATCATTGCTGAGATCGCTCATCTTGTGTCAGGGGGAGATCTGGAGGAATACAAAATACCAAACTGTTAAGTTGTGTCTGACTTGAGGGCTCATGTTGGTTGCTGATCTACTGGGAGAGAGACTGGAGTTTGGCAGATTTGGTGTCCTTGATCAACTGAAAGAGAGTGGAATTAAGGTGTTGGATGCAATGCTTAATAAAATTAAATGTTATGTGGGGCTGTCTGCTAGAGGAAATCTTTTTGCCTTTGGATGGTTTTGTCAACAGAGATAACTTTTTCTGAATGGAGAGAATGATGTTTGTGATAAGTTTCCTATAGAAAGCTTTCAAAAGCGTATTAGTGGAGGAAACATGTATCTCAGACTCAAATGAACAAGGGTGGAATTTCAAACGGAGACCATCAGGAATGATACCCAGGTGGCGGCATTTGGAAAGAAACGGTAAGTGACTACAGAGTTTAGTCTTAGAGCAAATGGCAGAAAATAATTCAAGTGAAGACTTAGAAATATGAGAAGGGAGTACAGACATAGATGAAATAAAGGAGCATCAGAGAAATTGAGAAGAGATTTCAGAGTAGCCATAGTGCATTGCAGAATGTAGCACACAAAATGTAAAACCAAAAACAAGGTGCTGCATCAGCATGTGGTCTGAAAACAAAATAAAATGGTTATATGAAATGCATGCTTAAAATAGAAAACAGAATTAAAAATCAATGTTTCAACTGTAGGTCCTCATCAGAAAATATCTAAAAGAGATAAAGAAAAATTAGTGTAGAAGAGAGGTAAAATAAGAAATATATATATGGGGAAAGAAAAAGGGGGTCGGCTCTGGGAGAAGAAGTTATAAGTGGCAAGATAAAGACAGAATCTGGAAAACAAAAAGGTGGTGATGGGAGTGACAAGGCATAATAATACTGAAAGAGCTAGAGAAGTCCCCAGGTGTTGACTAATTAGCAGGGCCTAGTAAGAAGGCTGAAAAGTGACAAATGTGGGGAAGGAGACATATTGTAGATGGAGACGTATGTGGAAAAAGAAAATAGATGTGTACAGATACAAACAGACTGTAGGGAAAAGAAGGGGTGGCTGAAATGTATTAATAGAAAATAAGTCTATAATTTAAACAGGAGGGCTGCTAGGAGCCAAGATGGATGGTCAGCTTGGTTTCCATGTTTTTTCTATGGTCAGAATCCCAGAAGCCCTGCTGAAGGACACAAACAGAAAGGTCATTGACACAATGGTCCCTGGAGATAAAGTGGGATGCAGTTGGTTAATTAGTGTCTCCATTCCTGACTGCCTTATAGTGTTCCCTGAAATGGACAGGAAAGCATCTACCAATTTCTCTGATGTAAATAACTGCACACTTCCTACAAAGAATGCCATATACTACATTAATGGAGGTGCATGAGAACTCCTTGGTGATGTGAAAAACACCTGTGGGCACCCGAATTTCCATCACATTAGAAATAAATTTGCAGGTGTAGCAGCAAATTCTGTTGCAAGGTTTGGTACCTGCTAGGGAGAAACTGTTAGGAGTAGGTAGGCAATTCCTTACCAGGAGATTCTGCAGGTTGGGTGGCCAGCACTAGGATGCAACAGGTGATTCTGTAAAGGAAGCACCAATGTTGGGGTCAGTTTACAAAATATAAAAGTTACTGGAGATGACCTTGTGAAGAGAAGGCGTACTCTGATGGAAGGGAAGCATTACTGGAATTCGTCATTGTTCTTGCATGACAGTATCCTTCCTATGGGATTCAAGGTTATGTGCCACGTTTCTGACCAGGGAGAGTGCCCAATCCACTGTGCTTTTAAGGTATCCACTGTTAAAACATAAATGATGCATTATCTGGGATTGCTCAGCAAAATCATCATCTTCACTGTGTAACCTGAGAAGTCTAAGAAACTGAATATGGCAAGACATTCTTGACATGTTTGGGATGGAAGGAGCTGTGGGGGAGGAAACTGTGTCCGGGGGTTTGTAATAAACTGAGATCTTCAGGCCAGTGTCCTGCACTGACAGTTTGATATCCAGAAAAGGCAGTATAGAGGGAGATACTTCTACAGTGAACTGAAGGGAAGGATGGTCCATATAAACTTGTCCAAGAAGATTTGGATGGTCTCTTTGGAGCAGAAGGTAGTCCCCACACAGTTGTCTATGTAGTATTTGTAGAGTTCAGGCACAGTCCCTGTGAATGAGAGAACATATTTTTCCTTCACCCAACCCACAAACAGATTGGCAAAGCTGGGACCCATCTTGTTACCCATGGCAACTCCACTGACCTGCTGAAAAAACTGTTATTGAAAGAGAAAGCATTGAGTTTAAGAACACATTCTGCCAGATAGGTAAGTGTGTGTGGGTGGCTGCTGGGCATTGCACTTATTCAGAAAATGCTGCAAAGCTGTCAGGACATCATTGTGGGGGATCACTGTATATAGAAATTTGATGTCCATGGTGAAGATGAGCTGATGGAAGCCACAGAATCTGAACCTGTCAAATAATTGGAGATAATGGTTAGGGTCTTTAACATACAGTAGGAGAGCAGGGATTCAATGAGTGGTCTCATGAGGCTGTCCAAAAATGTAGAGATGTGGGATGTGGGGCAGGAACAATCAGACACAATAGGATGTCCAGGGTTACCTGATTTGTGGATTTTGGAAAGGTGGTGAAACCTGGATGCCCGAGGATGCTGAACTATGGGTCTCTTAGCTGAAGCAGGGAGCTCTTTGTTTTCAATGGCAGAGATGATGGTGGTGGTAACCTCAGTCTGATAGTCAGCAGTGGCATCCTGGGGAAGAGAACAGTAAAACCTGGTGTCAGAGAGTTGCTGTGTGGCTTCAGTGATGTATAGCCTCTTTTTGCCAGACCACAAGAGCACCCCCTCTTATCAGCTGGTTAAATAATAATGTAATTCCTGCATTGCAGAGTTCTGATGGCTGTAAGCTCACCAGTTGTCAGGTTAGAATGGTTGTGCCTGCAATGAAAATTGAAGTTAGTGGTGTTTTCCATGCATTGGTTAACAAAATAATCAACAGCAGCAAAACATCCTGGAGGGGGGAGTCCATGCACTATATTGGGGATTGATGTCATTGATTATTGTAATACTGTCATCACCTGCAGAAAGAGGAGTTTCATTAGAAAAATGAGCTGTAAGTCGTACTCTGTGATAGAAGCACTGCAGATCAACTTGAATCTGGGGCACATCAAGATGTCTGGGTGTGGGCACGAAACAGAGAGCATTGCTAATGAGAGATCACTCATCTTGTGTCTGGAGGAGATCTGGAGGAATACAGAAAACACACTGTTAGGTTGTATCTGACTCAAGGGCTCATGTTGGTTGCTGATCTGTTGGGAGAGAGACTGGAATTTGGCAGATTTGGTGTCCTTAAGGAACTGAAAGAGAGTGGAGTTAAGGTTTTGGATGCAATGCTTAACAAAAGGAAGGTTATGTGGGGCTGTCCGCTACAGGAAATTTTTTTGCCTTTGGATGGTTTTGTCAAAAGAGATAACTTTTTCTGAATGGAGAGAATGATATTCGTGATAATTTTCCTAGAGAAAGCTTTCAAACACTTATTAGTGGAGGAAACATGTATCTCAGACTCAAATGAACAAGGGTGGAATTTCAAATGGAAACTATGAGGAATGATAACCAGGTGGCGGCATTTGGAAAGAAACTGTAAGTGACTACAGAGTTTAGTCTTTAGTCTTAGAGTAAATGGCAGAAAATAATTCAAGTGAAGACTTAGAAATATGAGAAGGGAGTACAGACATAGATTAAATAAATGAGCATCGGAGAGAATTAAGAAGAGATTTCAGAGTAGGCATAGTTGGTCACAGCAAATGTAGCATACAAAATATAAAAACAAAAACAAGATGCTGCGACAGCATCTGGTCTGAAAACAAAACAAAACGGTTATATTAAATGCATGCTGAAAATAGAAAATAGAGTTAAAAATTGATGTTTCAACTGTAGGTCTTCCTCAGGAAATATCTAAAAGAGAAAAAGAAAAATTACTGTAGAGGAGAGGTAAAATAAGGAATATACATCTAGGGAAAGAAAAAAGGGGGAGGCTCTGGCAGAAGAAGTGATAGATGGCAAGATAAAGACAGAGGGCCCGATTCTAGAAGGGTGGCGCAAGTTGCCGCTGAATGCAACTTGTGCCACCCACAACTGTGACATTGACTCAGCACCCTATTCTAGAAGGGGCAGGGTCAACACAGCAAAGTTCTGCAACTTGCAACATGCGGCTAGGTACGCCGCATAAAGGACGTACCTGGCCCGCATGTTGCAACCACTGCCGCAGGTCGCAAGTGCACCCCCTGCTCAGCAAGCCACAACCCACATGCCCTGCCCCCCCAGCTGCCCCACAGGGCTGGCCACAACAACTGGACCCGAATCTGTGAATGTGAGCCCCATGGCGCTGGCCACAACAACTGGCCCCAAATCCACAAATGTGAGCCCCGCAGGGCTGGCCACAACAACTGGCCTCAAATCCACGAATGTGAGCCCCACAGGGCTGGCCACAACTGGCCCTGAAACCCCAATAGCTATCCCCCATAGGGCTGCCCACACCCACAACCACCTGAAACCCAAGTTGTTAAACACCTCACAGGGCGGCGCTGTCATCCCCGCACCCATGCCTCAACCCCCGAGTTGCCCACCACTATTGTGGAAAAAGCCTGCCCTGGTAGTCTAGTGGTCCCCCTGATCAGTATAAAATAAATAAAGATCCCCACATTCCTGGTAGGCTAGCGGCTCCCCCGAGCAACATAAAATAATTAAAGTCCATCAATTCCCTGGTAGTCTAGTGGCCCCCCATGCAGCTGTGCCAGCCCACCAGCACCCCCACCCATCTGGCGGAGTGGCACACCTCCTCACCACCACGGCCAGCCGCCGGCTGAGTTTAGTATCAGCGGTACTGTAAGACGCGCTCAGATATTAATTTCTGGTGTGTCTTTTCAGTACGTGCTGATACTGGACTCAATCGGTGGCTAATAATGATGAGCTGTGCCAGTCGCCAGCTGAGGAGATGAGAAAAGCTTAATCCTGGCAGCGCAGCTGGAGTGAAGTGAAACCACTGGACTGCAGGAGAATTGAGACTGTAATTTATGTTGATGAGTCGCCACTGAGACTACCAGGGATTTAGAACTGTACTTATTTTATGTTGATCAGGGGGGCACTAGACTACTAGGGAATTGATGGACTTTAATTATTTTATGTTGCTCAGGGAGGACATATGTGGAAAAATAAAATAGATGTGTACAGATACAAATAGACTTTAGGGAAAAGAAGGGGTAGCTGAAATATATTAGTAGAAAATAAGTCTATCATTAAAACTGGAGGACTGCTGGGAGCCAAAGCAAATGATCAGCTTGGTTTCCATGTTTTATCTGTGATCAGAATCCCAGAAGCCCTACTGAAGGACAGAAACAGAAAGATCATTGACACTGTGGTCCCCGGAGATAACGTGGGATACAATGGGTTTATCAGTGTCACTATTCCTGACTGCCCTGTAGTGTTCCCTGAAACAGTCAGCAAGGCATCTACCAGTTTATGTGATGTATATAGCTGCACATTTCCTGCAAAGAACACCTTGGATCCCAGCAACTCTCCGGTTTAAATGATAGACTTATTTTCTACTAATATATTTCAGACACCCCTTCTTTTCCCTAAAGTCTGTTTGTATCTGTACGCATCTATTTTCATTTTCCACATATCTTGATGGGTATTGAGTGAAATAATGTTTAAAGTTCTGTGTATACTTTCTGTTAGTGTTCTGTTTTTTATAAAGCCATTTTGGTCTTGATGTACAAAAATTAGGAGTATATTATCCAATCGTTTCGCTAGGGTTTTGGTAAATATTTTGTAGTTATAAGAACATACGAATGTGCCAGCAGAAACAGACCACCCGGTCTATCTAAGCCTGCTCGAGTGTGCAGCCAACACCCCTAGTTTGCAGCTGCCTCAACCCCCCTCAACGTTTAATAATGAAATAGGGTGGTAGGATGTACAGCTCAGCGGATCCTTGCCTTTCTTATGAAAGACCGTTATTATTGTTTCCTTAAATGTATTTGGTATTTGTTTAGTTTTAATGAAGCTGTTAAATAATATAGATAGCTGTGGTATTATAATTTCTTTGAATTGTTTGCATAGTTCAATTCCCAGGCTATTGGGTCCTGCTGCTTTATTGCTAGGTAAAAGATTAATATATTTTTCTGTTTCTGATTCATGTATTGGCCTCTCTAATATATAAACCATTTTTTGTGTGAATCTTGGAATTTCAGGTTTATCTAAAAATGGTTTAATTTCCTACTCTGTAGCCCTTGTCTCTGAGGTGCAGTATGCAATTCTCTATAGCATTGTTCAAAAATTGATTAATTTGTTTTGGATTGGTTACAATCTCTTCCCTATTGTTTTTAATTTTTGTAATATTATTTTGTTGCTGTTCTTTTTTGGTTGGCCAGGCCATTATTTTAACTGGTTTGTGTGATAGGATATAATAAGTTGATTTAGTATTTAATATCTGATGTTCTGCATTTTTAATGTTATTTTGTTATAGAGTTCTTTTTTTTGCTAATAATTTATTAAAAGTCTATTTATTCAGAGTCAAAATGTGTATACATTGCAATGCTGTAATATCCTGTTCTAAATGCTTTAGTAATATATTAGTTTTTTTATATGTGCTTAATTCTAATAATATTCCTCTCACCCATACTTTAAAAGTTTCCCAGATTATGTTTATTTTATGGT
This sequence comes from Neoceratodus forsteri, assembly GCA_016271365.2. Classification (NCBI taxonomy): domain Eukaryota; kingdom Metazoa; phylum Chordata; order Ceratodontiformes; family Ceratodontidae; genus Neoceratodus; species Neoceratodus forsteri. Next base: position 1,785,353,182 of record CM057450.1, read on the forward strand.
TTTGTTTATTATTACTCTTGAAAAATTCAATCATTTGTCTTTTTAATTTTTCTTTCACGTTAGAAATATTTAATAAAGATTGATCCATTCGCCATATATAATCCATTGTCCTATGTGGATCAAATTCCGAAGTGATTATACATGGTGAATGATCTTAGATAAATATTCTTGGGTATTCTACTGAAACTAAATAAAAATCAATACATGAATATGTCTGGTGGGCAATAGAGTAAAAAGAAAAACATATTTTTTCTTGATTCAAAAGTGTTCCGGGGGTCTATAAGGCCTAGGTCTGCCGTACATTTCCTAATGGTTTTCCTTGATGTCTTAAATATGACTCTAACTTAGAGTTTTTTATCTTTTGAAGACATAGCAATATTAACATATCCTCCTATTAAGTATGAAGCTTTAAAAGTGGAGAGATGCAGGGAAAATGCCATAAAAATTTTGAATTGTTTTGGTTAGGTGTATATATAGTTGCTGTAGTTAGGCAAAGATTCATTAACTGTATTTCTGTGATAATGTACCTTCCTTGGGTATCTTTTTCTAATTTCTTAATTTTGGTATAGGTTTATTTTTTGCAAAAGCCACTAAAACTCCTGTAGCACTATTTGAATAATATGAGGAGAAAGAGGAACCCCAATGAGCATCAAACCAATTTTGTTCTTTTTCACTAATATAAGTTTCTTGTAAGAGTGCAACACTAATATTTTACCTCTCCATATACTTAAATATTTTCAGAATTTTGGGACGTTTCCTAAGACTTTTTACATTCCTTGTTATCCTAAAATGTTCACCCATCATGTGTGGCGATGGGTAAATGGGTTATATCCATTTTACATTTATATATCCTATTACTATCCCTATTGATTCGTGGTACCCCCCCGCCCATTTTGAATTTCATATACAATATTTGGAATACAGTCACATGCTGTATGTATGCTTATAATAAGACTCCCCCTACATCCTCCCCATAAATTCCCACCCTGTCTATATCCTCACACCTGGACCCAATCTGGGTCCTGGTGTACCCTACCCCCCAGTAAAGATGATGAAACTAGTTATCTTGGTACGCAATAAGCCCCTGCCTGACTAATTTGCCTATTTGAAATTATACATATGTCTTCTGACTCATCTGCAATAATTCTTTTTCTTACCTCCCTTTTTCTCCCCATTCCTTATTTCCAAATCTAATTTCTGTTTCTTATTTTATCGCTTCTTCTTTATGTTGTTGTCTTTTCGAGGGTATTAAAGCATGCAGTTATGCAACATTAGGGTTCCTACCCACATTAGTAACCCCCAGAACAAATCCACTAATTTCCCTTATTACTACTTGTGAAGTATTTTATCTTTCTTTTATGTAGTATCTGTTTCTATTTGTGCCAGCCTCATGTTTTGTGAATTTGAAGGGTAGAAGTTGTTTTTTTCTTGGTAATTCCATTTTGCCTTCTCATTTGGAATATCCCCATAAGAGGCCGTGAAGACTTCAAGCACCTCATCAGGGTAATCAAACATTTGAAGTTCCCTTTCACCATGAAGCTTATTTTTGAGGTGTACGTCATTACAAATCTTATGCCCCTTGACTAAAACTTTTGTTTGACTGGATTGAATAATTTTCTTTTAGCTGTAGTTTCCACTGATAGATCAGGATAAACACTGAAGGCTACATTCTGGCATGTAAGGCCTTTAGATAAACAGGCCTTCTGCAGAATAGCCTGTTTATCCTGGTAGTGGTGTGGTTTTACAAAAAGACGTACATGGATTGCTATTGATCTGGTTGCGCCTCAGACCAGCTTGATGTGCCCTATCTAGGCCTATTTTTTTCTTCAGGAAGTTTGCAGACCAGCACTTCAGTAAGCATTTTCCAAAAAAAAGGAGAGGATTCCCTTGTCCCTACTCCCTCCATGCCCACTAGTATCCTGCATATTCTCAAATTGGCTCCCCAAGCCCATTCCTCTTGTTCTGCTACTTTATTTTGTAGGTTTGTAATCTGCTTTTCCAATAATCTTTGTGTTTTTATCAGAGGGTTGGTTAAGTCTTCTAGGGTAGAACACCTATCCTCTAATTCATGCGTTCTGAGGGTAAGACTTTCCATTTTAGCTGTAAGATTGCTTAAGGCAGAATTAACCCCTGCAGAGAGGTTTTAATCTCATTTAAAGTATCAGTAACTTCAGTCATAAAATCATTTAGAGCAGCTAAGAGTTTATTTTTAGTTCCCAGCTTCAGCTCTGCATTGTCCCGGATTCCCCCCCTTTCCCTCACAAAAGACAGAGACCATTGTTTGTTGTTATGCTCAGATTGGCAATTAATTTATTTAAATTCATAATTCCATATTCTATGTCAAGTCCTTTATTATCATATTTTCAACATGTTGTTTATTTCATCCATATATCAATCTCTGATTATCCTTCCCCCAGGTGAAAACCTGGGTGCCTTCTTCTCCTTTCCCGTTAGGTAATGGTGAAAACTGAGACCTCTTTCCCCTTCATCTTCTTCATCTTCTTGTGTTATTCTTTTTTCCTCCCCTCCTCCCCTCTTCCCCCTTTTTCCCCCTTTGACCCCTGCCATCCACCTTTGGCAGTCCGCAACCATATTATCACCTGCCATCCACCTTTGGCAGTCCATAACCATATTTATTACATGCCATCCACCTTTGGCAGTCCAAACTGTCTGACTGGACGTGCCTGTCATCCACCTTGACAGACCCACCTACAGTCCCATCTTGACTGTCTTTCCCTCTTGCTCTGTCTAGCAGGGTGGGTGGAAGAGATCAAAACTCCAGCAAAAAGTGGCTGAGGCCCCCTTGTGCTGTCCCTTATGTACCTCCCTTTGCCCCTCCCCTTCCTGTTACCTGTCCATTGTTCTGGCCACTTAGCCCCTCCCCTTCCTACCCCCTTCCCCTTCTGAGCACAACCATCGTAAGCAGGAGGGAACGGGTGCATCAGGACAACCTAGTCTGCCCTTTTAAAGGGGCAAACTCCATTGTCCCAGATTCCCCCCTTGTCCCTCACAAAAGACAGAGACCATTGTTTGTTGTTGTGCTCAGACTGGCAATTAATTTATTTAAATTCATAATTCCATATTCCATTTCAATTCCTTTATTATCATATTTTCAACATTTTGTTTATTTCATCCATATATCAATCTCTGATTATCCTTCCCCCAGCTGAAAACCGGGGTGCCTTCATCTTCGCCTTTCCCGTTAGGTAATGGTGAAAACCGAGACCGCTTTCCCCTTCATCTTCTTCCTCTTCTTGTGTTATTCCTTTTTCCTCCCCCCTCCCCTCTTCACCCCCTTATTCCCCACTAGCCAGTCTCCAGCTTGCGTTGGATGGCTGGCTTGCCCTGTTAGGGTGCCATTCTCCCTTACTTCAGGAAGATCCTTTTTATTCTTTCCTTCTTTCCTTTTTTTTTTTTATTTCCCATTTTTTGTCTGTCTCCTCCATGCTTCTATAAAGCCCATTGTTTCTGTACTGAACATGTCTATGGCTAGGTCTGACAGGTGAACCCCATCTGACCTATAAAAATCTTCGACCCATTCTTCTACCCCCCTCAGTATCACCTGTCCTCCCATCTGCCTTTCCAATGTTCCAACCCTCCTATTCATCTTTCTTCTGGCCCTTTCTACCACTCTGTGGCTGCGTTCCTGCCTCCACACCCTCTTTGGTATCATATCTGACCAAGCGAGGCACACCTGCGGCCACCACTGTCGTATTGCTCCTAAATCCGTTTTTATTTGTAAGTATGTGTCTACCCAAGGCCTGCCTGCAAGGTTGTTGCCCCCTAGATGTATAATAATTAGGTCTGGACTGGGTCGCCATTCTCTGAGTTCTTTTTAGGTGGGAAGCAGCTGTGTCCATCTCATCCCCCGTATGCCATGCCAAACCAACCTACATGTTCTCACATCTTGGTATAGCTGCCTTTCCCCGGCCTTCTTCTCTGCTCTTTTTCCAGCCCAATAAATATAGGAATGGCCGCAGATCCATACTTCCATGATCCTCCCTCTACCTATGGGGTGCAAGCAAAATTCATTATTTTACACATGTTCTAGTGTCATTCCCGTATTCACCCCACCCCATTTTATGCCCCCCCCACCCTTTACCATTTCTTGCCCCCGGCTCTGCAGTTCAAACCAGGAGCACCACCTTGAAATATTCTTATTATTATTTTTTTTATTTCAGTGCTCTGATGTATCTTTTATAACTGGCGATCGCCCAGCATCCCTTTTCAGTATCTCATTCACGTCTCACCCGCTGCTGCCCACTGTGAGGCAGCCCCAATCTCAAGAGAATGGGATGAATAATTAGCGAGTCTTCCCCATGAATTGCATGCCCTTTTGGTATTGCTGTGACTTGGTAGCCAGTCACCCTTTTTCCCATCCCGTGTACAAATAATTTTCCTGTCCTGTTCCCATGCTCTGCGGCGAAAGCCCACAGAGCCTGTACTGGGCATATTGTGCACTCTGGTTGCCCTTTCAGTGTCACCATGCAGCCTTGCCCTCTTTGATCTGTCTTAGACCTCCTAATCTTGATCCGTATCTCCGTCACCCCCCAGCTTATGTCACCCCATTCTAATCCCTCTTCTTTGTCTTCTCTCCCATGGCCTACCGCCTTGCTCACTCTCATGGCCCCTGCTAGCATTACCACATACATCGTGTGTAATAGCTGGGCCTCGGTCTTTGATCTGCATATTGCTGGGAGCACGTCCTTCAACTTTATCAGCCACTGTTTCCCTATAGGCCTCCTATTATCTGCTAGTCCCTGTTTCAACCTGCTCCATCCTTGCATCATTCTTCTGATGAATAATGATTTTGTCAGGTCCTTCCACCCTTTTAGGCTGCAGATAACACTAATCCCTGCCAAATAGACTCCCATTGTGGTGTGGGCTGTGCCTTTCTGCCACTGCTCCACGGTGAACATTCCCAACTGCTCCTCTGTGAGTGGCCTACTTACCTCCATCTGGTGCTCTGCCCTGAATGTTTGAAACACTCGCCAGGCCCCGTCATAGACCCTCAGAGTCCGAGGCACCCATGAGCTGTGAAACAACAGTTCTGCTCCTTCCTGCCAACGTCCCAGATGTTCATTGGTATGGGTGTTTTTAGTTCTTCCACTGCTGGCGCCAGCCTCCAAAAACAGTCCAGCTGCAGATGGGAAAGGCTGTCAGCCAGGGTATTGTGTACCCCTTCTATGTGTTGTGCTCTAAATGACATGTTCATCTGCAATGCTTTTAAAACTAAAAGTTGTAATACCTGCATGACTGTGTCTGATCTGGCTCCCCTGTTGTTCAGAACATCCACCACTGCTCTATTGTCACACCAAAATGTCACTTTCTGATCCCGTAATTCCTCCCCCCAGACCAATGTACACGCCCATATGCACATGATCTCCGGTAATGTTATATCTCTCACTTTCCCATCCTTCACCCAACTGGCAGGCCAGGATTCTGTGAACCATCTACCTCTCATGTACCCCCCATTCCTAGCCCCCCAGCAGCATCTGTGTAGAGGTCGAGGTCTGTGTTGTATAGCCACTCCTCTTGCCAGAAAGAGCACCCATTGTACTCCCTAACAAATTCTTCCCAGATTTTAAAATCCTCCTTGACACCTTGTGTCAGGTCCACCCAGTGATGTGGTCTGGTAACCCCTGCTGTAGTCCTGGCTAACCTTTTTGTGAATGCCCTCCCTGGTCCGATGGCCCTGCATGAGAAGTTCAAGTGCCCCGGTACCTGCTGTACCAGCTTTAGCTGTACCCGTTTCCTGCTGGTGTGTAATTGGATTAGTTCCTTCAGTTTACTTACTTTTTTGTCCGGTAGTCTAAATACCTCGTTTGAGGCATCTATCTCAATCCCCAGAAATTCCATAACCCTGCTGGGCCCCTCTGTCTTTTCTGGTGTCAGTGGGACCCCTAACTCCCCACACAATTCCTGAAACTTACCCAGCATCCTCTGTGTCTCTCTTTTTCCCTTCCCAATGAAAAGAAAATCATCCAGATAATGGATGACCATCCTATAACCCATTTTTTCTTGAAATATCCACTGCAAACAGGTGCTAAAAGCCTCAAATGTAGCACATGCTGTGGAGCAACCCATTGGCATTGCTTTGTCAAAATAATACTGTCCCCCACTTTTAAAACCCAATTGATCCCAGTCTTCACTCCTAACTGGAAGCAGTCTGAAAGCGGACTCACTGTCCGTTTTTGCCATCCATGCATCCTCTGTGGCCCGGATCATTCGGACTGCATCCTCTAGTGTCACATATGTCACCTTACTGTGTTCCTCACTGATGAAATCGTTCACCGACTCCCCTTCTGGATAGGACAGGTGGTGAATCACCCTGTACTCCCCCTCATGTTTCTTGGGTACCAAACCCAATGGTGAAATCCACATGTTTGGCAATGGGGGGGTGTTAAATGGGCCCTGTACCCTACCTGCTGCCTTTTCTTTCTCTATCTTCTGTCTTAGTATCTCCTCCTTTCCTTGTACTGACCCAAGGTTGCTTGCCTCCATTGCTCACCTGGGTCCCGTAAACTGTAATGAAAAACCTGTGTTAAAACCCCTTAAAATCATATCCCACATGCTCGTGTCCAGATATCTGTCCAGGCAGACTGGCCATACCTTCAAGTTGATGGGGGTTCTGGCCATCCCAAACTGTTCCCTGTCATGACCCCACCACTCCTCCCTAGCCCCTCTCTCTCTTTTTGCCCGCTCTTTCATCCTTCAGTGGCTCTGTCCCCCTCTATTGCATTCCCCCTATCCCACCCTCCCCTATTCCATGTTTGGCCTTTAAAGCCTTGGCCATCTTGAAAAAACTGTTGGCCTGATCCCTGACCCACATGCCCCTGTGCCCACTGGGCCCATGATGTTCTACATTTGCTTGCCGGGTGCCCTCCTCCGCATTTTGAGCAAGCATGCCGGAAACGACATTGAGGCCATGAACAAAAGGCTCTGTTGTAAGCCCAGCAGCATCTCTGGGGCATAAAACCCTTTTTGCCCCATTCACCTTTGGGGGTGGACTGATTTGTGATGTAATCCATCCACAAATCTATCTGTTTGGTGTCCTATCTCACATCCCCAAATGTTGCCATTCTCTGCTGAAAAGATTCATCATAGTATAACCACCCCATCCCGCCCTTTGCCTTTGCCCTACGTATTATCAGAGAATAAGTAATGAGCGGGATGCCAAGCTCTGGCCTCTTTTCCAGGACGATGGCTGAGAAAGTGGCAAAACCTAGGAATCACCCATCCCAAGTCTTCCCTTTTGTGAACTTATCGTCCTCTTTTTTCCTTAAAAGCACTATAGCCGCTGCCATCTCACTCTTACCTATACCCTCAGCTTCCTCGTACTTGGCCACAGCCTCCCAGCTCACCAAAGTGAATACATCCACATATTCCCCTTTCCATATTTTCTCCTTCATGGCCAGCGGCACATGCTCACCTATCCTCAACCCAGGCTCACCTATCTCCCTTGTCCCTTTCCCATCTCTCTCTCTCTCTCTCCGTTCCTTTTTCCTTCCTTTCCGGCACCTCTTTCTCCATCCTGATCTCTGCCAGAGCCGATTCCATCTGTCATAGACCTCCTGTCCCTAGTGCTACTGCAATTTGCCCTATATATTCCTTTATACTGTCACCCACTGCACTGGATGTGTTGCCTGTAACCTTGTCCAGGCCATGCTACCTGGAGTCTTCTAAGGTTCCTCTTGCTTCTCCCTGCAGTTGAGGAGGAGGATAAGTTACTGGGGTTTGCAGAGGGAGCAACCCGTTCTGGGCATCATGACTGGGTTCAACCAGGGAGATCCCACATTGATTGGGGGGGGTACCGGCATCACTGGGTCCATAGGCTGCAGGGGTACTGGATCAACTGCCTTGGTGGGCCCCACTACCACCAGTGGTACCCTCGCGGGACCCCATGGCACTTCGGCTGGTCGTTTCCCCCGCCACCTTTTCCTGTGCCTGCTTTTCTCTTTTCCCCAGGTCTCCCTGGTTCCTCCACTCCACCAGTTCCCACATCCTGTTTGCCTTTTCTGCTAACTGAATTATAGCCTTGTAAGCCTCATCTTTTGGTGTCCTGCTCTTCTTTGGTGCCATGTCCTTCTTTTCTTTGCTCTGTGAAAACAACTACAGGAAGAGAAAACAGGGTTAATTGTATATCTGTCCTGTCAGGAATGCCTTCCTCCTGTCCTTCACACCACCCACCCATATAAACAGCCTGGCCGCCAGTAAAGGCCTCCATCCTGCTTGACCGGTTCCCTGCTGCTCTCTTTCATACCCTTTGTGAACAAACCCGGCAGCCCCCCCCCCTTTTTCATCCCTACAAGTGCCTCCCTCTATTCTTGGGCCTCCCAGAAATGCTGTACTGTGCTGGCCTACCTTCGAGCTTCCCCCCGTGAATGCTGCCATTTTTTTTTTTTATTACTGTCTGTCTGGGCTGACCAAGGCACCACTGAGTCAGCACCCTGCTATAGTAAAAGGTCACGCCTCGAGATCCAATGCATGGCCCCCTATTCCCTTCTCTTCCCACCTCTGCCAGCCCCAGATCCTCACAATGCCCCCCCCAGTGAGGGGAAGGGTCAAATAGAGCAAGCAGCCCCAACTAACAGGTGAGGCTACAGCTTCCAGTGCAACCTCCTCGCTGTGTGGGCTGTTGCCCACGAGGTCTCACTCACAAAACACTCTCCCTCTATCCCAGGCCTCTCACAGGCCCCTTGTCTTTCCTCCCAGTGCACCTCAATAGGCCCCCATAGCCATGAAAAGACAGCCCGAGCATCTGGTGATGCTTTTCCCATCCCTTCGCGGCGTGTGACGTCCTGCCACATGGTCCTATCCTGCCCTTGCTTTCCCTTGCTTCTTGGCCTTTTTCCAGGCCTATTCTCCCTACTTTAACCAACAACCTTTGCTTCATGCCATCCCAATAGCCCCCAAATCTAAGAAAGTGTCCCACTATCTACCCCACGTGGTGCGTGATGCCACGCCATGTGGTACATCCATTGTGCCTCTTCCTGGCACACCATCCATCCCCAGGCAACCAAACAAATGGGGGGGACATGAACGACCGCCACCCTCACAGAAAAGCAAGCACATGAGTCTACAAACCCCCCCATGCGGCATGTGACTCATGCCATGCAGTCCCAAACAGATCTTGCTCCTCCTGGCTTCAAGGCCTCTGCTAGGCCTCCTAATCTTACTGGCAACAAAAGAAACTGCCATGCTACACCATACATATCCCACCACAAGGCATGTGCTTTAATAACTACCCCTATGTGGCGTGTGACGTCACGCCATGTATCCCATACTTCAGGCCTCCCTAGGCCTGCTCTTCTGCTCCAAGCCATCAGAAAAGCCCTCACACAGCCATCAGCAGCAGAAAGGGAAAAAAGGGTCATTTCCACCTCCCCCACACAGTGTGTGATGCCACGCCATGTGGTCTCGGCCTACTCTCGCTCTCTCCATCACCAAAGCCTCTTCCAGGCCCTCTATTAGTACCAGAAGCAGCCAACAAAAGGGAGCAAAATGCTGCAAAGTGAAACAAACCAAGGAAGGATTTGCTAGCCATCCTAAAATGGTGGGCGGCTTTGCGCTATGTGGTCCTGGTTCATGCTCTTCCTCCCCTGCTTCAGGGGGTCTTCCAGGCATCCTGATTCTTACCAACAAGGAAAAAACAGTCCACAGTATCTCAAAGTATTAAAAAGAATTCAACGGCTTTCACAGCAGCCCCCCCAGTGAGGTGCGTGCAATTCCTCTCCCCAGATCACCCCACATGGACCTGGGTCCCTCTCTCATCTACACATATGATCCCCTTTGCTACCCAGGACCCATCATATTGCTTTGCTATATACTGTACATGCTTATTCTTAATGCTGTAAATATACTTCCTCTCCTCTCCTCCTTTTTTTTTTGCTTCACATCTCGTCCTGGAATATCAACTGTATTGTTCCCTTACCTCTCACACCTGGTGAACCAACCTCAAAGAATTTGCCAATCCTACATGCTGCAGTTGATGTAGATCAAAACTCCAGCAAAAAGTGGCTGAGGCCCCCTTGTGCTGTCCCTTATGTACCTCCTTTTGCCCCTCCCCTTCCTGTTACCTGTCCATTGTTCTGGCCCCTTAGCCCTTCCCCTTCCTACCCCCCTCCCCTTCTGAGCACAGCCATCCTAAGCAGGAGGAAAGGGGTGCACCAGAACAACCTGGTCTGCATTTTAAAGGGGCAAACTCCATTATCATCATTATTTTGTTTCTGATCCACAAAGATTCTTCATTTTGGATTATCTCATTAGCGGTTTGATTCTGATAAAACAGATCAGAAGATTGTGAAACAGATTTCCCTCTTGCATAGTATTTATTCCCTGCTTTTCTTTCATTTTTTCCTTAGTCAGCTTTTCCAGTTCAGCACTTTTTCTCATATTTCCTTTCCCCAACCTCTCCTAGTCATAGTTACTGGTTCTTCCCCATAATATCTGGTTGTGACTTTTTACTATTTGCACAAGAGTTTATCACATTAGTCTCTGTATTTTGAGAATTCATTAGAATGTCCTTACCGGTGCTTGTCAGAAAAGACTGAATATTACTTTGTAGAAGCAGCTTTTCTTTTTGGTTTTTTTGTAGCCTACCTGCTGCCTTATGTTAGCCTGGTCATGGACCCCTTCTGCCTCCACCTTCAACTTGGCCGTGACCTCCGCGAAGCCCCCTGGCTTACCCCCCAGGGTGGGGCCACAGCACCAGCCCTAAATGCTGCTAGCATTGTATTTAGGACAGGGAGCCAGCCCCAGAGGCTGAATAAGGCAGAGGGGCTGGCTTCATGGACACAGCAGGCAGTTGGGTTGTTCCCCTTTACAGGGGTGGGGACATGTAATGGTGGCCAGCATCTGCCCTGCCCCCAACATGCTGGTGCCAGCACTTGCAGTATGCCTAGCCTCCACTGGGTGTCTGTAGTGCACTGGACACTCTACCCTCCTCCACCCTGGAGAAGGAGAGCAGTCACAGGATGCTCGGTCCTTCTCCACTGGCTGGCCCTCTGATGTCCCCAGATTCATTCCTGAACCCAGGTCATCAGCACAGCAGGTCGGCACTCTGCCCCTGCACCAGTGGGCTGGCATGGAGCAGCAGCTTTTCTAAGCAGGCAGGAGTAGAGGGAAGCAGGAAAAGTGGTACCTCTGGTACTTGCCTTAAGTCAAGGAGACTTGGGGAAAGATGAGTAGAAGTCCCTCGTGTTCTTTTTTTTTTTTTTGCTTTTGTTAGCGAAGTGGTTGTCAGTGAAATCTTTAGCTCACTGGAGGGACTTCAAAATTCCAGCCACCTACCAGAAGTAAGTGCTGCAAAAATATCACAAGGTTCCAAAACCAGGTACTGATAATTTCAGGCAATTTAGATATACAAAAACAATGGGTTTGGTTAAATATAGCAAGTCAGGGAAAATGCTGGCAAGGTGCCTCCACGTGTGTTTCACCTGGCCATCTTGGAATGTTGGTGTAGCTGACATTGACATCCACCACAGGTTCCCTCATGCAACCCTCTTTCTCTACTCTTGTTTTGGGAATGGCACTGCATAAGTGTGCACATAGTTTCTATAGGCATTGTGCACTATCTCTGTATGCTTGTCATACACTGGGCTCTTGGCAGATCATGTCATTTGTAATCAGGAAGGCAACACTTTACTCACTATTGTCAGACTCAACCCAACACTTATGGAGTTGATGCAAACCCATGCCAAAATAAAAAAAAAATCCTAATCGAAACCAAACTGTGTAGTTCAGCTTGAGGATCATATAAAATTGAGCCACTCTACTTTAAGTAGACTTGGTTTTCATCTCATAGGTTTTACATACCTCTAGTTTGAAAATGAGATCTTTCCAGGCTTGCTCTAACCACTAGAACACGATGCCTCATGTCCCTCTTAAAGGCATGCTAGGAGGAGCAAGAACCTTGGCCTCAACTAAGTGCTTCATAATTCTATCCTTGATAATGGATTCAAGGACCTTGATCAGCATTGATGTTGGGCTGACCAATCTGTAGTTGTCCAGGATTGATCATATTTATTATTTTATTTATTGATGCAGCATTGATGTTGGGCTGACCAATCTGCAGTTATCTAGTTTTGAACATATTATTTATTTATTTATGTAATTTATTTGAAAATTGGTAACCAGGAAAGGCACACTGAGCCAAGGGTCATTTCCAGGTGTGACCCGAGGAGATGGAATGGGAGAAACAGCAATACAATTAGGATAAACAAAATATTTGTACAAAAATGTGGTAAGAAAAGTGGTACAAAAGTGGTACAACAATAAGTGTAGACACAATACAATACTGAACATCTGTACAAGTGCAAATAAGACTGCATCAAGACACTGTGCACAAGTAAAACATTCCAAATTTGCTGAGAGACCTATAATGTGGATGAATGCCTAACCCCAAAGTGGAGAGAAGTGCAGAGGTGGTGAGGAAATTAAACCAGTAACCAGTTAGTGTAGACCCAGCTAGAGGTCTGATCAAGGCCAGTAGGGGCTCCACGATGATGGGTAACAGTAGCAGATGGGGTGAGGGGGGAGTTTCATCTGGTGCCTGAGGAAGCCAGGGAAGGGGAGGAGAAGAGGTGGAGGGAGGAAGGGAGAAGGTTCCAGAGTGCAGGAAGTCGATAGGAGAAGCCAGATTGCCCAGCTAAGGAGTGGAGGTGAGGTGTGATGAAAGTGAGATGATCCCTGGAATGGAGAGATCATGAGGAAGGGGATTTTGGGAAGACAAGAAAGGAGATGTAAGAGGGATGGGAACTAAAACTAGTATTTGTATATGAAGGAGGTACACTGAGTCTGTCAACATGAAGGTGTGGGAAGATGGATAGGGAGAAGTAGGGAACAGTGGTGAGTATGGGGGAGGTTGAGTTTGAAGCAAAGTAGCAGAAGGTATTACAGAGAGTAACACCTCCTTCTTGAAAATGGGAACTACACTGACCACTTCCCACCCCTTGAGCACCCCACCTGTATGCACAGACTCATGAAAAATTACCATTAAAAGATTCCTGCTGAGGCATTTCATTTACTAGCCCATGCCAAAAAGTGAAGGTTATTACTATCACAACATTTAATAAAGTTTTCCATGTGTACTCAATTAAATATGTTTGGAAGGTTGTTTTGGTTACCCCTATATACAAATCAGGAAGTTTCTCACAGAAAATGATAGATCTATTTCCATATTGCTGTCAATATTCAGACTCCTTAAAAGGAGTGTTCATGACCAAACTGTGGCTCGCCTGACACACTGTGACAGTCTATCTACAGAACAGCATGGTTTCTGAACCAATCCCAGCACGTTGCTGGCATTGTTAGGTTTTCAGACTTTATTTATGGGGCCATAGCTAAGAGGGCATGCATTCACTATATACTATGGTATGTTCATTCAACACTCGGTTGGTAGCTGGATGCAGAGGTGACTGATGGGTTGAACCAGTTGTCAGCTCCATTCAGGCATAGTTGGGGTGGTGGGGGGGTGACACTGCTGGGTGGGAGGCCACTGGACTACCTGGGAAATGATTAATTTCAAACAGCTATGGGGGTCAGGATCATGATGGGGGTAGGGGGACCTCTAGACTACCAGGGAAATGATTAATTTCATACAGCTGTGGGGTTCTGGGATCATGATGGGGAGATGGGGAAGTGGGGAGGACCACTAGACTACCAGGGATTAACATAGAAGTAATTCAAAGTGTATCAAGGTTACTCTTTAAATTACTTCGAGTAACACCACCGCATTGCCACATGCATTTTGCAGGCAGTATTTAGTGCCATGCTACAGGTGGTGCAAAAACCTGTAGCATGGTGCTGATCTTTTAATTTGCCGGTGCACCGGCATTAATACCCACTCTCCTACCTCCATCCCCTGCATACATTAACTTTTAACGTTGGCACTATCACACAGTGCTGGTGCTAAAAGGGCTTTTGAATGTTGCAGCCTGGCACAAATACGGCACTATTCAAGCTCAACAGATCTGCACCAGGTGCAAAGTTTTGAATATCTGGCTCCTAGTATGTATCAGTGATGTACAGAGCAGTGTCTTTCACCACATTTCGTTCTCTCCTTCACTCAGTTACAGGTATAAAGGGTGTCATAAAAATGTATTAAATCCATGCAGAAAGAAATTATCCAGACTTGTTTCACAACATTACACAAAAAGAGAATATTCCTGCGCTGCAGGACCATCCAGATGAGCACCTACAGCCTTCAGGTGGCCATTTTGGATCGTCTGTGCAGGATTCAGATCTGAATCTTTTATTCACAACTCTCCACTCTTAACACTTCCCACACCTCCATTTCTGCAGGATCACATAGTGAATATGGGATTCAAAATCTGATCTCTGGCCAGAAGTTCTGTGCTCAAACTCCATACCCCCATTACCATTTGTGTAAGAAACTTAACCTCCACCTCCTGCCATACCCTCTATCTGCTGTTGCATGTAGGGGGTTCCTGCTACTACTGACATTCAGCTCTGGGGGTATGTGCACACAAAATGGTTGAAAAACCTCTGGTCAATCAAGACCTAACAAAACAATTTTATCTGATCAATCATTGTCTCCTGTTTGCTACACTACATGGTAATAACCTATCCAAGGAGCTGGATGTGCTGGAATTACTCAGAGACTACCTGTTGGGGAGGTCAGATGTGGACAAATTGAGCACTGTAGCAAACAACATGTTAATTAACACCAAAAAGTCTACCTAATGATATTTGCTAGTGGTTGGAAAGTAATGATACCCAGCTGATGTCTGGAGTTGTTTTCTCTGGATAATACAGTACACTTGTTGAAAATGTTATTAATGTGGCTCCATGTCAAAAGGTGAAGAAAGAACGGTGACTGTAATAAAGGTGAAGTCAATTAGGCTATTGTTAAAACAGCGACAGTAAATTACAACTACAACACTAATGGCGACAATTGTGTTTATGCAGGGGGCTTTGCACCCCACAACCCCTTACTATTATAACCAACTCTGAGGTCGTAGCACCTCGGGGAGGTGGAAATTTCATTGCCGCCATTAGTGTGGTAGCCATAATTTACCATCACCCTTTTAACAGTAGCCAAATTGACTTTGCCCTTATTGCAGTCGCCATTCTTTCTTCACCCTTTTGACATACTACCTATTAAAGGTTTGTTAATTGTGACTCATTCTAGACCTGATGCTGCCTTTTGCAGACTGTGGGCTAGATTTTCAAAGGGCTGCATTTGTTTCTCCGATGCAGTTATCTGAAGTTCACCCAGATGGTTAGATAACCTAAAAGGCGATCTAACTTCTGGACGTGATTCTGTGACTTGCACTCCAATGCATCATTTGTTTTGCCATGAATCAATAAAACTTCATAAATGTGCCAGATTGTTTGAAAATAGGGTGCAAACAACCTGATACATTTCATGGGATGTAGCTGCATCAAATAATATGACAGAAGTAATAGTACAGAGTTTTGAAAATCTCACCTAATGTTTTGGTAGTGCTGTTAGGACTGCCAACACCTGACTTGGTTAA
The DNA here is from genome assembly GCA_016271365.2 of Neoceratodus forsteri. Classification (NCBI taxonomy): domain Eukaryota; kingdom Metazoa; phylum Chordata; order Ceratodontiformes; family Ceratodontidae; genus Neoceratodus; species Neoceratodus forsteri. The sequence goes on from CM057450.1 coordinate 1,785,368,685, forward strand.
ATGTACAAAAAGAGGATTGGCCATACTAATGAATCTTGGAAGCTGGCAGCCAAGCCTAATACCACCCATAACAGACTATGCTAGCGTGTTCTATTCTGCTGACAACTGCTGTTTTATGCCCAGTTAATTCTCCAAAGGAGAAAGGATTCATTGTTCTTTTACAGTATATCCAACATTGCTGTGAGATATTCCACAAACATGATTCCTGCTTGTTGACATCTAGTATCCTATTTCTTCCTGGCTGCTTTCAGTCCACCATACTTTCTCATCTGGTACTAATTAATTTAGTGCATTGATGCAGAACCATGGTGATTGGTGACCGTCTTGAACTGTCTCAGGAGTATGATGATATATAGCTGAGACTTAACATCTGCTAGGAAGAATTTGGTGTATGTATGTATTCAGTCTGATTGTGGGACCCTCCACCTTAATCTGGGAGGCTGGTCTGTGGATTCTTTATTTGCCATTTGGTCAGTGTCAACTCATCTGCTTGCTTTTAAGTCTTAAATCTGTTCTCCACATGGACCCCTGTTCTGCCACCAGAACTTCAACTTGTGTGTTTCATCAGTTCGACTCAGACCTACAGGATACATTCTTGGTCTATGTTATTTGCTACTGCCTTTTCCTACCTGGTGGGGTGGGTATTGTTTCTTCTGTTTTAAAGTGTTTGTACTGGCTGAGCCCAGTTAGGCACTTAGTTTTGATACTGTAATGTGTTAATGAGGTTTCTGACAAAAACAGTTTTGCTTTGCATTCCTCAATCCTTTGTGAATAATCATCTTACCTGTAACAAACCTGTAACATCTGAGTGATCTGAATATTTGGTACCAAATATAAGTATGGACTACAGTTCCATCTTCTAAAAGTGTTTCTTTTTTTCTGAGCCATACTGTTTGCTGCCACTCTTATCACTATGGTAGCATTGCTAACACCCAATCTGGGTGGATTGTGCCCTAAGGTCAGCTGGTCAGGGAACCTTCCAGAACTTGCTGCTGCTAGTACCTGCTGCAGAATGGTGATAGTGTTTAAATTGTTTATTACTGGTGCTGTTATCCACACTGCTATTGTAATTTTGCTAGCACCCCTCATGGTGGATTGTGTCCCAGGTCAATGGGACAGTGACCTTCCTGTTTACTTGCAAACTGCTATCACCCTTCCTCACTGCAAACATATTCCCTGTAATAATGCTACTGACCTGCTTACCAACAGCATTGCTTCCAGAACCTGAACAGCCCTCAGAGATAAAGGAGGCTATCTCTCTTGGTCGCACTCTGATACCAAGGCCTACTGATCACCCTGAACTACCCTACAGTACCCAAGCCCCCCAGCCATATGCCTCCCACATTGGACACCTAACCCTGGTGGCACTTGGAGAGTGCTACCAGTTTGTGCAACATGGCTGTGTCTCCAGGACCACACATCTGCCTCTCCTTCCTAGGAGCAAAACATGGAGATTGAAGCACTGTCTAAGAGCCACCAGAGGCCTTGCTGTAATGTTACTCCAACTGTCCTGCAATGTGCACCCCAACCCAAGCCCTGTTTTTAGCTCTGGATCTGCCACCCACACCCAAGGACTACTGAACATAATCTCACTAAATATCTGTAGTATCCAACCAAAATGTTCCCAATTCAAAGCCTGGGTTAAGTTAGTACAACCAGACATTATTTGCCTAACTGAAACTTGGCTCAATCCGTATATATCCATATGTATCAGATGCTACTATCTGATTGCCAGGGTTCAATATTTGCAGGGAGGATAGATTAGGCATGCGAAGTCAGGGCTACCTTACCTACCTCAGGTCATACCTGCAAGCCTCTAAAATCACAATCAAAGTGTTAACTAGGGACTGTGAATGCCTAGAAATAAAGCCTTTGATAGGACAAGGGCACAAAACTCTTGTCATGCTGTCTGTATATATCTCACTGGGTAAACAGAATCCCAGCACAGAGTCACTTACTCACTACTTCATACAACTAAATCAGAATTGGTAGTACACCGTTACTAGTGGCTTTAATATCAATTGGAATGCTAAGTCCAGTACAAGGAATAGGGATAAGATGTCCAGCTTGTTCCTCACACAAATTGTCATTGAGCACATTAGAACCAATTATAAAACAGGCATCATGATGCTGCTTGGCTGGGTACCAGTTGCACAACCTGATAGGGTTAAAGTTGTCAAAGTTCTGCCAAATACCCTAGGGGACCACTCCTTGGTGCAATGTCTATGGCCAGTTAAACAGACAAGGCCACTTCCCCCTTGGATCACAGTCAGCCAAGTCCATAACAAAACAAAACAAAGGTGTCTGAATTCAAATGTTACTTGGTCCAAATTGATTGGAGCTTCTTAGGTGCCATTCCTAATATGACATGCCAGTGATATATTTGCAGCCTTTAAAAAATGCAAGGCAAGAGGAACACCATCAGGAAGGATCTCCCCCCCAAACTCCTTACCTTCATGAGGGATAGGGACAATCTGTGGCACTGTATAGGGAAACAGGGTCCCCTGTCTGCCTGCAAAGGTACAAGGAGGCCCACAATGAGTGCACCAGTATGATTGCAAAGGACATATCTAACTTCTATAAGGATCAGCAGACCCATAAATCGAGCAATGGTGAAAGATCCTGGGACAACATCTCAGAGATTCTTGGCAAGGGAGTTAAAATCACACCTCAGATGCTCATGTTGGAGAGTAGAGAGGTCCTTGTTCCCACTGAAATTGCCAATTACTTCAACACAGCCTTTACTGATCTCAGTTTTATTTATTTATTTCATTTTTGTTGACTGTGTAAGTGCACTAGACAATTCCTTGCCTATTTTCAGGCAAGACCTAAGGGGAAGGGGGATACAGATGAATGCCAACTGATCTTGAACCAGATTAAGCTGTTGGTACTTTTTATTAGTGAAAGGAAAAATTTGGCCAGGGCACTACTTGACCAGCAGAGGGACCCTGTGTGTGACAGGATTTGTTTTAGTTGCCTGGAGCTGTGCTATGTGAGAGGATGTGCAGGAGGCTGGGGAATAGGTCTCTACCCAAGCCTCAATACCCATGGAGACAAGCACGCCAAATAAGATGATGATGGATTTCAAATCTAAAGAACAAAGAAGACCGGAGAATAACAGAGAAACTATGAGGATGGAAACAGTACTGGTGGCTGACAAAATGGAGGAAATGCAAGGAAATTTGCGATGCAGTAAGTCTGATACTATGTTATCTGATGTTGATGTGGAAAAAGCAAAAAACAAAATGGAAAAAAAAGGCCAGTGCAAGTCAAAGGAAAAGAGCTGATAGGCAAGGTGAAGGCTTGTCAGAAACAGCTGTTGGGTGCTGATGTGGCAGACACTGCACCGACCAAGCCTGGACCATCTAAGACCCAAAACGCTGGGAAAAAAGAAGTAGCCACAGCTTCAGCCCTGAAAGGAATGGTCAAATATAGCTGAAAAAGGCTTGGCCTAAGATGAGCTGGAGAAACGAGAGATAAAGTTTTAAAAAAATAAATAGAAGAAAAAGAAGGGGAGGAAATTACAAAAGAAAAAGTTACTCTGTGCCAGCAGACTGAGTATTTGGATGTTAAAGGCCCTTATGAATTTAGAGACACTCCAGATTGGGTGGCAGATGTGTTAATTAAAGCTGGATGGAAGAAAACAAAGGACGGACAGGGCTGGGACCCAAATAGACCTAACATTTCTAAGGTGAATGAGGAAATACAAAATGATGAAGTACATGGGGAAGATTGAAAAAGAAAAGATGGGGAGGGCCCAAAAATATTGACATAGAAGAGCCAGATGCTACCATAGATCTGGCTGGCCTAACGGATGAAGATAGTGGGGACACCTCTATGGAACTGGAAAAAAAAAACAGCTCAAACAGAAAATCAGAGTGAAAATGAAAACAAACAGAAAGAAAATACCAGGCAAAATTTGTTTCCTGAGAATCAAACTCCTCAGCAAGTGAAAAGAAGGAATGCAGTCAGACTTAAATTTAGAGGGGCAGCTGCAAATTCCCCCAGACAGGCTGTATATTGGGAGAGAATTACTAAATAGGTGTATGAAATTCAATCCGTATGAAATTTGTGCACTGACACATGTACTGGGAACTACCAATATCAGTTTTAAACACCCAGGAGGTTTGGACAGGTTTTGGAAGATTATCCATCAGATCAAGAACACCTAGCAATGGAATATTTTTTTTAAATCCCCCTAACAAAACCAGTCTTTAAAATTGTTACTGTTCTTTTGAGAAATGAGGGGGTAAATGTATCTGATATTACCTTTTAGCTGAAGCAGAGATGTGTAATTCATGGACCCCCTGAACCAATTCTGGATGATGAATGTCTGTGGATGGGGAGGGTGGAAATACAAAGTGACTTTAAAATAAGTGGATGGAGAAATAAAGCATCTGGCAAACTGTTTTTGTTTTAAGAAGAGACCGAGGAGTGTTTTTTTTTTATGCTGGATAACTGAAAGCCTGTTACAGGTGTGGTGCAAAGGGCCATTTCAGCAATGCCTGTGGACAAGTAAAGTGTGGCCTGTGTGGAACAATCAGGCACCATGGTATGGACTGTAAACATAAACCCAAGTGCAGCTTATATGAGGAAGAAGGGCACTTTTTGTTTAACTGTCCATGGGTGGCACATAATAGTCCAGACCCTGGAGAGATAGTAGAGTAAGATATTGTGTAAGCAAAGGCCTAGAAAGAAAAAGGGAAAGAAGATAAAATTATTTTTGATGCAAGAAATAAGGAAGACTTTGAGTTAAATATGGAACCCATAGGGGAACTTTTAAAGAAAAAGGACACAGTACCTCCCTGTTCTTCTCCATCACAAATAGAAAGTGCTTTGCAGCAAAAAACAAAAGGCCTTCAAGAAGGGAATAAGGAAAGAGAAAAAGCTAGGAAGCAAGTGAAGAAACACAAAGGACTAAAGGAAAAAATAGTTGAACCTAAGTTCACCATTGTAACATGATCAAAAAAGAGTATACATCCTAAACATGTGAAAAATAAAACTTTGGAGAGAGATAGGGAAGGGATAATACTGACAAATAGGTATACCCTGTTGCAAGATAAGGAATAGGCAACAGTGGAAGAAGACTCAATATCATCTGACTTGGATGTTTCAGACCTAGGGGATACGAATGGAGGGAATATGACCGGCACCCAAGTTTCCCAAAAAAGGAAAAAAAACAAAGGACTTTTGATGCATCTAGTTTAAAGCTTTCCTTTCTCTGGTTAATATGGATCAATTATCTTGTTTTACTATCAATGTAAACAGTATTAAACATAGGAAGAAAGGGCAGTTAACGTTTAAAATTCTCAGTGAATTAAGGAATGATATACTAATGATGCAAGATACTAGGATGCATATGTTAGAGGAAATAAAACAAGCCCAGAAAGATTGGAGGTGGGGGCCTTCCCTATGGTCTATAGGGGAGGAAAGATGTTCTGGGGTTGGAATAGCCTTCACAACTGATAATGTTAAAATTCAAAAAATAACAGACCTAGAACCAGGGAGGGCTTTTATAGATGATGTTATCATTAAGCAGTTAGAGATTAGATTAATAGCAATCTATAACTCCCAAACTAAAGCAGGTAGAAGCAGGTTGGTGAGAAGTGTGGAACCCTTTCTGCATACATCCAAGTTAGTTTTATGGGGAGCGGATTTTAATTGTGGGTTGGCGAAGGCAAACTGGGGAAGGAAAATGGGAACAATCTTTTGTGATACTCTAACAGAAATATTAAAAAAAAGGGTAACTGGAGGATGTATATTTTTTTAAAAAAGAAGAAGGCAGAACATACTAATGTAAGAGGAAGATATTCCACAAGGATTGATTTTTGGATGGTTTCTGAAAATATAAAAATTAGGGACATTAAAATTATACCAATAGAAACATCTGACCACCTTGGGATTAACTTGACTCAATTTGGGGGAACATGTGATTTTCCAAAAAGTCTTCTGGAGGATGAATGCGGAAAGGTTGGAGGGAGATGGGTGGAACCAAAAAATGATAGAGTTATTTGACACTAGAGAATCAGTAAAAGAGTTATAAGATTTAAATATAGACTGTGGGAGGATACTAAAAGAGACATAAAACAACTAATGGTGGAAGAATCTCAGAGAGAAGCAATATCAAATTATCAAAAAATATTTAGGATTAAGAGCTAAATTATATAAACGTTTGACTCATCAAGTAATAAATAAGGTAAATGAGACTGAACAGATGGAGGTAATCAAAAATCAGATGAGAAGGTTTCAGTATAATAAACTGCAAACATTAATTATGGAACAGAAGAGTGGAACTCAATGGACAACGTTTCATATGAATCCCTTTGATAGTAATAGGAACAGAATAGAAAACAGGGTAACTGTATGCATTATTAGATGGAAATGTACGTATAAAACAGATATAAGAAAGATAAAACATATAGTACAGGAGCATGTAAAAGCTAAATATCAAAAACCTAAAGGGATGAAGACAATAGAGTTAATAGAAAAAGCAGAGCTCCCAGATTAAGTGAAATAGAGGCTACAGTAATAAGTGGAGAAATAAAAGAGAGTGAAGTAAGACAGGTCATAAAATCATTGACTTTAAATACAGCCCCAGAGATAGATGGTATTTCAAATATATTTAATAAAAAATATGTAGAAAAGGTAGCTCCCACGTTAACAATAGTATATAATGAAATTTTAGAGGGGGGTAAAATGATGGAAAGTTTGAAATTAGGGGTAACTATCTTTTTACACAAGAAAGGTGATAAGGCAAATATAGGGAACTGGAGGCTGATTAGTTTACTTACGTCAGATTATAAAATACTGGCAAAAATTATTAATAAAAGAATGTTAACCTATGCAGATAAATTAATTCTACAAACACAATCATGTGCTGTGCTGGGAATGTAATTTATATAAGGGAAATCATGAGTGAAGGGCAGAGAAATAGTTTAAAGGGTCATCTGTATACAATAGACCAAGAGACTGCTTTTGATTCCCTTTAACATGAATATATGTACGATGCTCTAGGAAGATATGGATTCCCAATGAAATTAGTTAACTTGATAAAAACCCTATACACAGAAGTGCAGGTATGCCCGATGGTAAATGGGTATTTGGGGATACCCATGTATGTTAAAAATGGGATGAGATAAGGATGTCCTCTAAGTACATTTTTGTATGTGTATTGTCTGAATCCAGTTTTAAGGAGTATAGAGAAAGACATTAAGGAATTAGATGGGGTTGGAATGGCTGCAGAAAACATACACATATGCAGATAGCAGCATTATTTTGATTAAAGATCAAGAATCAGGTGAGAAGATGTTGAGTCTAATTACTAAATATAAGGATTATACAGGGATTAATATAAATTTGGGAAAGAGTAAGATCTATCCTTTAAGGGAGGTGAGTTTGTAGAAAGGAAGGGGCTTTGGAAATAATGTAGGATCAAATAGATATTCTAGGGGTTAGTTTTTTGGGGGAGGAGGTTGCTGAAATGAATTAGGAAGCCAAGTTTAAGATTGCAAAAGGGAAAGTGGAAAGATGGAAAGACTGGAGTGTGACTAAGGAGAAACATATTTATATTATGAAAACTTTCATTGCTTCTCCCTAAACTCGGCACCCTATATAGGAACAAAAGCCGCCTCCCTTCTCCTGCTGGGAACACTATTGTCCAAAAAATTATACTCCCAGTACTCGACTACGGCGACATAGTCTATACTACTGCTCCCTCCTCTGCCTTGGCCAGCCTTGACACCCTGCTCCACTCTTTTTGTCGCTTTATCCTTGACTGTCCCCACACAACCCACCACTGCACCTTATATAGCTCCCTAGCTCTGCCATCCCTCCAAGACCGTAGATTAACCCATAGTGTGAGGTTCACAGCAAAGTTTTGGTCCTACTCCCTACCCCCCGACCTGGCCTCTACTTTCTCCCAACAACCCCCCCGCTTACTCCATCAGATGCACTGACCCCAGGCTCCTCCTCATCTCCTTTATGCACATGGCCAAAGGGCAGGATGCTTTCAAGTACTGGATCCCACAGTTATGGAATGCCCTGCCAGCTGATATAAGACACTCACCCAACCCCAGCCATCGCAACCGCCTACTTAGCACCCACTTCACCTCCAAATGCTCTTGCTATAGCTAATGCCAAATTATAATTATAATTGTGTTCTGAGCTGATGTATCCATCTCTATTGTATCATGTATTCAATCTTCCTACTCTCTGTATGTATCTGCCGATTATCTGTATGGCAGTCGGCCAATCACTGCTTGTATTAACTATGTAACTGTGTTTGTACTGTTGTCTTGGATCTTGACCCCCAGGTTGCATCTGGAATCGAGCAGCACTGCTCAGTATGCCTTCCTGGTTAAACTCATAAATAAATAAATAAAATTTCATCTATATTTCTATATATTGCATATATATTCCCGATTCCACAGAAAATGCAGACAAAAAATGTAGGACTTTTTTTTTCAAATGTTATGTTAATATAGACTGACTCCAGTTAAAAGAGGACATATATACAGGCCAGTGAAGGAAGGCGGGTTAAATATGATACATCCCATAGTGTTTTTTTTGAAAATTTTTATCTATACGAACTTGGTATCTTTTATGAAAGGAGAGTGGGGTTTATGGAGACTCTTGGCCCAAAGATGGTGTTCAATAATAATTAAAAATATAGGGGTTAAGGGAAATATAAAAAGGAAGCAGGAAGTTCCTTCTTATATGGAAGTATGCAGGAAATATCTGACAACATGGGGTATAACAGCTGATTTTCTTCTTAGAAAAAATGGAAAACAAGCATATAAAGAAATAGTGAAGAAAAATTATTATGATGAAACAGTTTTTAAGGTGGATAAGAGTACTGACACAAATAAAATCTTGGAGATAACTTTAGAAAAAAGAATTCCAAAGAAAATGAAAGAGACAGTTTGGCTTTGTAGTCATGGAAACTTGAATGTAAAAGGCAATCAAAAACATAAAAAGAAGGAGGAAAGGATCTGTATGTAAATGGATTGTGGATTGAAAGAAGAAAGTATGGAGCATTTGTTCTTTGAATGCTCTTTTATAAAAACCTTTCGGGATACATTAGCAACTTTTGGGGGATATGAACGCTTTCAAAAACATGACATTATTCTAGTGTATTGACAGTTAGCAGAAGAGTGGGCAAATGTGAATAAACATAAGGTTTATGTCATTTTTTCAGTTTTAAAATGGTGTATTTGGCAAGTTAGGTGCCAGAAATTTCTACAGAACAAGAATCTAACTGTACAAGATTTATTTTTTAAAATTAAACATGAAATAGATAAAGTATATCAGAATGAATGTGAAGTCTTTGGGGAAAATTGGAAAGAATTATGGGTAAACATAATGGACTAATAAAGGAATGACTGACCAAGATAAGAATGTAAATATATTTGTTGCACTATAGAATGCAATTATGCTTTTGTTTCTTTTATGTTTGTTTTCGGTTTGTACATAAAAAAAAAATCCCCTACTCTTTTCGAGAAGTGCCATGGGATCTTTAACAGCCACCTGAACTACCACAGGAACAGGAAGATGGGACCTCGGTTTAACGGCTCATCTGAAATACAGCACCTCAGAAGTGCAGCACCCCCCTCATGCTGCACTGCAGTGTCAGTATTAGGATATTAACCCAAGTGCCTGGTGTGGGGATAGAACCCATAGCCTTCTGATCTCCCAGCCTCAGAGGTGAGTGTGCTACCTCCTGAGCCACTGACACTGTTCCATCATCCCCACTGCCTGTTTATACTCCCTACAGGGGATCCAGTCCTGAAGCCTCCCAGATGGTGGACTCTGAACCAGGGTACCCTAAATTCTACTGTTTCAGTCAAAGACACCTCAAACACATCTGTAGGATACCTGGCAATACTAGGTGTGTGAGTGGTTTGGTTGCTATGAAATGTATGGATCTTTTCAAAACTGTATGTAACTGATCTGTCTTAAATGCTTTGAGCCTGACTTGACTGCATTTCCTCAGGAACTGATTTTTGTACTTGTAATGTTTTAGTAACTATAGGCAGCATTCACAAAACTCAGAGAAATACCCACAGCTGTGGGTAAACCGTGGCGCAAGTCAGGTGAGACTTGCGGATCCGCAGGTTACCCACAGCGGCGGGTATTCACAAAGGTGGAGCTAGATTATGACTGGTTCCATGATCTACGGCTTCCTGTGGGTGGTGTTGTCAGGGCGATGGCTGCAGCTGCGGGAATGGGCTACGGCTGCTGGAAGCAGCCATAACTCCTTCCACAACTGCTGCGGCTGTGAATCGGAACCACCACAGCTGCAGGAGATTCCAGTCCGCAGCAGCAGTTATGGAGGAAAACTTTGACATAAAAAATTTGTGAATCCTGCCCTATGAGTTTCATGTGGAAACTTGGTAAATGAGCACCTATACTGAAATGTAATCTCTGAAGTTTTCAATAAATAACTAAATGAATAAATTCTGTGATATCTGACAGCGTCCTGTGAAGAGTTGCAGTCCTATATAACAAGTTATGTTGATCTGTTCCAAACATTCATCCTCGGACTCATTATTGTAGTTTACATGCAGATTTTGTTGTGTCCTGCAGGATCAGTGTAGACAGGTACAGAAGTTTGAACAAGTCTGGAAAAATAACTAATGGGGAAGTTCCTGCAATTCTATGAAGCATGTTTACGTCGTCCAGCAGTATCCATTGCTTAAGGTCTAACTAGACAGGGTACTGTAGATGGCCATACCATTTAGGAGAACAACACAAGACCAAATCATATTCTCCTATCATTTCCCCAAACTATGGAACAATATTCCACTATTCCACTTAAGATAAAATGATGCCTGGCCATATTTACAATTAGGGATCAGTTGCACACTTACTGACATTAACTATCTACATGCCATTGCTATAGATGATATAATGCAATGGACTATGATTTCACTGTAACTGGTAATCTCATTGGTAACTGGACTGGTAACTGGAAATGAAACAAATTGGGCACTCACCCTCTGGTAAAAAAAAGGAACAGTGCTCTGCAAGTAAATTTAATGCAGTTTACTCAGCCACTGAGAAAGGAATATTTTTCTGAAAGTGTGTAAGGCATGTAAGCATTAAGCCACTCAAAAGGAGGCTTCTACTAGGGAATTAATGCATGGTTGGGGGGGGGGTTGGAGCATGAGGCCAAAGTCCAAGTGCCTCAATCACCCAACCATGCATTAATTCCCTAGTAGAAGCCTCCTTTTGAGTGGCTTAATGCACTTCTAACATGGCAAGCATTTCCAGAAATAAGCAGATTTATTATTTGTAATGCAAAAAAAGACACACACACAGTTATTGTACAGTATTTCTTATCTTTAACACTGTATTGATAGTCTGCATTCTGATGAGTGTAGCCTGTCTTTCATATATTGTGAGTGTATGGAGGCATAACTTTGCAGCATTTTGATTTAAAGGGACACTGTCCACCTTTTTTGCATCATATTATTTTTAGGTAAAATCCCACATTTTATGATTGCTTACTGTCTCTAAAATTCATTGATGTTGCTGGTTGTTTTATTTGCCTCCTTGCTTATTAGAGCCAAAATGCATAGTAATGTATAGCTATGCCCAGCTTTGTTTTATTTTAAATCACTGAACTATTCTTACTGAAAACTTCTTGAACATTAGAAACACACTCAAACAGTGCAACCACTCATGAAACAATAGTCTCTTCTACTCCCATTGCATAATGAGTGACTTGATTGTGTTGGGGGTGTTTCTGAGTCCAGGAAAGATGCAATAGGAGCTGGACAAGAAATGTAAACAAACATGTTTTGGTGTGGTAACACCAGTATGGTGGACAGTCCATTTTTCACTTTTTAAATGAAAAAAGGGTTCTGAATCAAACTACCAACTGCATCAGAAGTCTCTATAGAATGTGAACAAACATAAAATGTGTTTTTTAAACTAGGGACACTTTGAAGCCTAAGGTGGTTGACAGTGTCCCTTTAAGTGCATGGTGTTTTTATTGCTAAATAAACTTTTACAATCTTTGCTGTTATGTTACTTTTTCTCCTAACTTACTATCCAGATTGGTGCTAGATATTTTGATTTTCATCAATATGTATTACAAGATATGGGTTGCACTGCATGATGGGACCATGCTAGGGTACATCTTCATGTTTTGTTCCCGTAGTTCCCTTGGCAGGCCAACAGATGGCTGTGATTACTGATAACTGTAATATTGTGAGTAGAAGCTGAATGATTTTCAACCAGTAATTCTCTACATATTAGATTTACATTTACTAATATGTTACTTTTCCTCCTAATTTACTGTCAGGATTGATGCTACATACTGTAATTTTCATCTGCGTGTATTACAAGTTATAGGTTGCACTGCATGATGGGACCATGCTAGGGCAGATCTTCATGCTTTGTTCCTGCTGTTCCCTTGGGGGGGGCAGCAGATGGCTGTGAAACAATGCTAGCAGCACAGCACTGTTTTACAGCCATCTGTTGGGCTGTCATGAGAACTGCACTTGAACAAAGAATTTACTCTGGTTCACAAAAATACAACAGGAGCACCCAGGCATTAATAAGGAATTAATGCATGGTTGCGCTTTAGTCATGTGTAACAGTTTAACCAATCTAAATAGCTTATTCTGGTATACTATTTATTGTCATGTTACAATATAAGTTGTTATGTGGATTGTGCGCACTGAATAAACAGCATTAAATTTACTTGCAGAGCAGTTTTCCTTTTTTTTATGGGAGAGTGAGTACTCCATTATTCTGTTTCCATTTACTGCAATTATCAAATGACAAAAGGTGGAACTTTCCTGTTCTGTGGGAAGCTAAGAAGAGCACAGTCTTTGAGGACCAGTTTGTTACTGAGAACAATGCAATCTTTGTACAATACATATGTTGGTTCAGTAAACGGCATGACTATGCAACTATCCAGCAACTCTTTCCTTTTTTAAATGAAAGCCTGGAGTGAGGTCATCAAGAATCAGTCTTGGTGATACATTTTCATGTGTTGTGTTACTAGTCTTCATGTATCAATACTATCTGAAACTGCATTTTTGAATATATGATTAATACATGTTTTTCAGTTGCAACAGTCAGAAAATAGAAAGCACCTTGTCATTGTTAGCTTCTAGGGGGTACAAACAAGATAAAGAGTGAGGATTTATTTAAAAGAGACTGGGATACAGTCACTAGGGGCAGGACTGGAGGTTGTTTAAGGAAGTTCAAAAGAGATGTGAGGACAGTCAAAAATATTGTTAACAAGAACTACAGAGGAAATCTGGATCACTCTTATTTCCTTCTCACTTTTGATTGTCTATGTATTGCATTTGTGTTGTACCCCTAACCCCTGATTCTCCTAAGTAAAATGTGTTTAAAAACAAAGAGAGATGCAAGGGAAGTTCTACTTCATGGAGGGGGTAGGTGAACCATGGAGCAAACTGCTGGAGTATGTAGTGGGGTAACAACTCCAAATGAGATTAAACATGGCTTTGACAGAGCAAGGAGACTTGGAGTCCCTAAAGGAGCAACATGGGTCTGATGGATGGGGAAGGAGGGAACAGCCCACCAGTACAGTAGGTTGCTGGGTTGAAGTAGTATTGTAAGGGCAGACTCAGTGGATGTTCAGTCTCCTTCTGCTAACAAATTCTATGTTTCAATTTTATTGATATTATTTTTCTGCTTTGATAGACTATCAATACAAATTGTTGTAACAATATATAAAATTACAGTATTGCTTTTTTTTAATAGTTTATACATTTTATTTTCACTTTTTCAGAAGTTTGTTTATTTGAGAAATTACGATCACAGAACAAATCCTGTAGATTGACATCCATCCATACAGCTCATACAGTTAGAATGTAAAGTATATAGAAAGCACATAACGTATATATATAAAAAATCAAAGTATAAAAATATACTTAATAAACATAATTTTGAAATACATTAAAATATTACAAATATGCCAAATAGAGTCCACAGAGCAATGTTTTCCTGTGTCAGTCAATAGATAGCTTAAAATTCCAGTAATCATCACTTTGATTTAAGCCTATTGGATTCTAACTCCAAAAAAACAGTAGTTGTTTTCTTTCTGCTCCAGATGCCTAAATGCTGTAAACATAAGTGCAAAGCTCCAGGAGACAGCACATCTCTGGATGAAGCATCACAATTCACCCAAAGTTAACATTGGGCCCCCATCTCAGTCTGGGCATCACTACTGAAGGGCTCCTACTCTGAGATTCAGCTGCAGGGGAGTCCTCACTTCTATATCATCCTACCTCAGTTAATCATATACAGGAGATGCCACTGGGGGAATGCACTCCCTTTCTCACTAAGCATATAGAGAGCAAAACCCCAGCTGAGGATCTTCCAGCAAACCCCTTTCTCACCAGATGTCTCACTGGATAATGCAGTTCACAAACAACCCCTCTAATGTAGAATCTGGACAGAAATGAGGCTACCTCTGGGAAACCAAGGAGGTAAATCACTACCACTGATCCACCATGCCAGGAAACTGTACTCCATGGAATAAGCTGCTCACCATCAGGATGACACATGACTCACAACTTGCATTTGAGAAACCATAACTCTGCACACTCCAAGACGCAAACTCACAAACTGGATGACTTAGAAAAGACAAATGCAGCAAGACAAACTGCCACTACAACAAGCTGGTGGTGGCACACCGTGGCAGCAAACAGAGGGTTGAAACAGGAAAGAGCAGCAATTCTCACACAATGGAGTTTGCCCTTTAAGGGTAGACTGTTGTCCCAGCACCCCTTTCCTTTACCTGAAGAAAGTGTGCTCACGGGGTGGGAAGGAGGTGCAGAGGAAGTTAGAACAATAGGCAGGCAACAAAAAGGGGAGGGGCTAAAGGAGATACAAAAGGGGCAGCACAGTGGTGGTTCAGCCACTTTTGCTGAAGCTTTGATCCTTCCCACCCACCCACCAGGGAGATTATTTGTGCATGGAGATGGGAAAAAAGTTACAAGCTCTCAAGTCATGGCCATGCTCAAGAAGAGCATGCATTTCCTGGGTGGGGACCCAGGCAATTACTTGTCCCACTGTTTTTGAATAGGAGCTGCTTCACAGTGGGCAGCAGCAGAGGAGACGGGGTCTACCATGTTGGAGAAGGGGTGCACAGCTGTACCAGAATGTGAGAGAATGTAGGTTGGTTTGGCGTGGCATCTGAGGGATGAGATGGTCACAGCTGCTTCCTACCCTGAAAGAGATGAAGGAGCGTTGACCCATTCCAGATTTAATCATTTTACACCTAGGGGGTAATGACATTGGGAGAAAGCCATGGGTGGACACATATATGCAGGTGAAGAGGGACTTAGAGAAAATACAGCAGTAGTGGCCAGGGGTAAGCCTTGTCTGGTAGAACAAGATCCCCAGAAGGGTATGAAGACATGAACACAGTCATAAAGCTTTAGATAGGGCCAGGAGGAAGATGACTAGAAGGTTGGGAACACTGATAAGAAAAATGGGGGACAAGTAATAATGAGGGCTGTGGAAGAGTGGGTAGAGGAATTATACAGGTCAGATGTAGAGCACCTGTCAGATTTAGCTATAGACATGTTTAATACAGAAGTGATGGGTTTTATAGAAGCATGGAGGAGACAGACTGGTAAGAGAATATAAAAAAACAAAGGGAAGAAGAAAAAGGATAGAGGTACCCTAAGTGGAGGGGGTGAGGTGATACCCAATGAGGGGAAAGCCAGTCATCCAATTCAAGCTGGAGACTGGCTAATGGGGAAAAAGGGGGGGTAAGGGGAGGAGGGAAGGAAAAAGGAATATGATGAAAAGAAGAAGAAGAAGCTGAAGGAGGAAAAGCGGTCTTGGGGCTCACCGTTCCCTATCAGGAAAAGAGAAGAAGAAGGCACCCAGGTTTTCACCTGGAGGAGCGGGAAGAGGAAGAAAAAAGGGATGATCAGAGATTGATATAAGGATGCAATAAATTAAATTGAGAAAAGAGACAATAAAAATGATGAGATTGTAAATGGAATTATGATATATAATAAATTGATTACCAATCTGAGCACAACATACAATGGTTTTTATCTTTTGTGGGGGAAAAGGGGGGAATCTGGTACAATTTACTCTGGTACCATCTTGCTCTTTTCACTAGATACTGTAAAACTGTACTACCCATCATTTAACTAGAAACTGTGAAGTTTGCAACTTAGGTTTCAGTCATCTTATGCCCTTAATTGCATTGCAAACATTGTACTGTCCCCTCTGACAAGCTCTATTCTTCCTTGCTTTAGCAGGGTTTGCTTGTGAAAGCATCAAACAATAATAATGGATGATGTTTCTTACATTTCCTGACATTCATCTGTGATCATCTGGAAGGGAACAAAAAGCTCTGCCAAGCATGTAATTTACTTTTAAAATCCTCACCCCCATAGCAGAACATTACCTAATCCGCTGACTGGCACATTCTCTTTATATCAATAATTTTTTCTGTGGGGGAGTGGACAGATCCACCAGACTGGTAATTTTTCTAATATTAATCTACCTCCATCAGAGAGGACTAGACAAGTTTTCCACACTGGCAGTGTTTGAAAGATGAATCAAACAGAGGACTATTAGACATGTGGTGTTTGTTATAATCAAACCTGCTCCTCCAGAGTGGAGTACAGAAGCCAAACAAACTGGTAGTGGTGATTTTTATGTTCACCCTGTGTGCAGGAGCAATCGAACATCTTGATGCGAGAGTGCCTTTTAAAGAGTGTGACACTGTCAGTCCAATGCAGAGTGGTCTGCAAAGGGGCATCAGTGCCACACCAATCATCAGCCAGGCTTATCATAACACAGTTTTGGCTTGCAGGGCAGAAACTGTCCGGTACTTGAAAAGAAAATGATGAACCAATCATGGGTCAGCTCTTCATGTGAACTATACCGCACAGTAAGCTGATCTGTCATGATCAGCCGGCTGTGGAATTTCAAACATCCAGCTGGGGTTCCACAACAGCTGAGTAGCCTGTGATGCAGATATAGGTACCATACCCCATCTGCATCTGTTTCACTGTAGGGCAAGAAAGAAGACTGCTTTATCTTAGATTAGATTAATTCATGGGGTGGTCCATAAACAATCTCCCAGGTACTTAGCAGAAAACCTGATATATGTTACCCATGGACATCAATATAAACTCAGAAGAAATGAGGGGAAGTCTTTTGTAATACCTAAAGTAATGAACAGATATGGGACAATGACTTTTGGTTCTAAAGTGGCTGACTTGTGGGCTCCCATAGAGGTTGAGAAGTGAAAAATACAAAAATTTAAGCAGTTTAAGGATGAGATTGGATATGACTTGAAAATCAAGTGTATATGTAACGATTAGAGTCTTTGACTATTGTCAAGATAAGAGGATATTTAACTGTATTTTGTTCTTGTTTAGGCAGACTGCAGATGTGTTTTAAATTACATCTTGTATTTACTAATGTAAATTATTTGTATGTTATTGTATTTTTACAAAGTATTATGTTGTTGTATTTATTCTGTAATGAAAGCTGATACAGGTCTATCTTGAAAACAGGAGTTTCCCAATGATGTGTTACCATTTGTTGCCTGTATAAAAATAAACTTTTACATACATACTTTTACATACATGTCTCTTTGAAACTAAATAAGCAGAATGTTTACCCCTTCCACTACCTGACACTTCCTGAGAAGATCGTTATTACATTTTCCCTCTCCCCTCTCCTGCTGTTCTCTGGTCTGTTTCACTCAGTCATGAATGGAAGCTTGTAAAGCCCTAGCCCACAGAGGTTTGTAAAACCCTAGCCCAACTTAAACTGCAGAATTTATTACAAGTTTGAGAAAAAAAGTTTTCCCCAGTACAGAACCACAGCTGGAACACAACACAGTTCTGCTAAGTGTCTAAACGGTAGTAAATTATGTTGCTTGCCAGCCAAGTTGCTTTGATAGTCCATGTAGACTGGGGCACCTCCACAAACCAGCAGTGTATGGTGCTCTGATCAGGGGCTGAAATAAGGGGGCATTAGGTGCTAATTCACTTATCTATTTATAATAATTAGGGCCCGATGCTTTAAGAAGTAGCAGGTCAACGGCACATACTGCATCTCCGTGTGTCTGTACATGTGGTGTTGGGAGGAGGGGCGTGTCTGAGCTCTGCAATGAGTGATGTGCAGATCAGAAATTGGAGCTGCACCAATAGCAGAAGAGGGAAAGAAGGTATCTATTATGTAAAATGCACAGAGCCAAAATCGGTGCAGACCGGTCAGAGACAGAGGGGGAGGAGAGCATGTAAACAGACAAGCAGATGCATGAGAAGAGATAGAGGGTGGGAAAAGTATATAAACAGGCAGCAGTTTGGCAAGGAGGAGGACTGAAATATTGGCAGACCTAGCCAAGGAGCACAGTAAGGGGGGAGGCTAGTCCTGCATTCACTGAATTGACTGTACAGCATGCTCATGCCTTATGCTTATTTTGAGGAAAGGAATTCTTAATGTGGCAGGTGCAGATCACAAGCAGTAGTTTAATTACTTGAACAATACAGCAGGGAAGGATATCTTCAACTCCTACTGCCCTCCTTCTCCCCAAATCCCATAAAAAACACTTTTCAACCTTTAAGACAACAGAAGAAGCACATGAAGAAGTAGGCAGACAACATCCCCCAGTCATGGCTACCAGGTTATCTGGGAGAATAAAATCTTAATATACAGTACTAACTATTCTCAGTGTGCTTATAAATAAGATAAAATATTATTTATTTTACTATTTATTTAGCCAGGATAGCCCAGCTGAGATGCATCTCATTTCCAGTGGGGTCCTGCTTTAACACATTTCCACAACTTGATGAACTGTAGTACTGGCAAGTTAAGTGATATTTCTAAAGTCACACAGTGAGTATTCAGATTTAATGGGATCTGAACCTGTGATCTCCTGCATTCCAAGTGAGTGTTCCAACCACTACAATACACTTGTTTCCTAATATACCACACAGCCACCTAAAGGACCACACCACTGCCTACTAATAGACCACATTTCTGCTTTTCACTTTTTTTTTTATTTTTTATTACAGATCAAGAAAGACATCAGGCTTACAGCATGCAGTGTGTTAACACCAATAAAGAATACAATGGTTGCATGAAAAGAAACTACCTACTACAGTAATACAAATGAAGGTGCAACCTATGTGATTGCACTACACTATGTAACTATGAAACCAAATAAATCACGTACAATTACAGCTGTGCAGAACATAGCGAGTCTTGCCTGTAAAGAAGTACATTACAAATAGCACATGTTCTGTATTTTAATAGTATTTCGATAAAAACAATAAAAGTAACAAGTATAACCACATCCTTCTTTATGAATCTATTTGTTAAGGACTGTAAGGTATTATGAACATAATAAATATTTATTCATTAAAGTGTTTCACCAGGAAAAAAACATACTGAGCACAAAATAACTAGTTTCCAAATGGGTCCTGGGGGAAGGGGTGAGTGGGATACTTTTAAAAGCATTATAAAAATATACATACAAATTGTGCATGATGAAATACAGAGAATAAATGTATTCACAGGTGGATTAAATATACAGAATGCTATATATGTTATATATATATATATATATATATATATATATATATATATATATATATTTATATATATCATACTAGCACATTTGTGCCAGTATAGTTAAGATGAAACTCACTTCTATATGTTAAAGTCCAAACTTTGAACCTTAATAACTTTGGAACCATTCAATGGATTTTCATGCACTTTGGCAAGAATAATCTCTATGGATAGGTCTCTCAAAATGCCAAAAGCTGAGGGACTCCATTTAGTGGTTTCTGAGATATATTAAAAAACAGAAAAATCTGTGTTTTTAACATTTCTTTGTCATCCTGGCTCTCCAAAATGGCTTTAGGTTTTGGTCAGAAATGTCCAGGGGAGAAAGCATTTGAGTCACAGATGTGCCATTTGAAGGTTTGGTGAAAAAATATTAATCCATTCAAAAGTTAAGACATTTTATATTTTCCCATTATTTCCTAGGGGAACATTTATATGTCAGGCACAAAAAATATATTTTCCGCACAATAGTAGTACCGTGAGAAAAATAGCAGCTTCTTAGTGAAAAATACTAACTTCTTTTTGCAAAGAAGGGTTGTATTTTGGCACAGTTCACAGTCGTTTCATCGACTGAGCTGCATAGTGTCCACTATCTTGTTTGCCGCTTATCAAAGATGTTGAAGTACTGAACATTTAAAAAAAAAAAAAAAAGAACACAGCTAAAGGACCTCTTCAGGTGTATTCTAATTTTTTTCTTTTTAAGCTGGCTCCAAACAAGTTTTTATCATGAGTGCCAGCTTATCAAGAGAATGGCTAGAAAGCCGTTCTCTATATGAGAAGTGCGGTATTTTCTTGACTTCTGCAGCCACAGCTGGGACTCATGCTGCTAGCTGTAGAGTCAAGGAAAACCTGCTCTGTAAACCCATACAGAGCACACCTTTTACACAGCCTTAATTTTCGCATGGTATAGCTGAAACAAAGAAAACTGTCCCCCAACAGGGTTTTTTTCTTGGATGTAGAATCCTGCATCAAAATTTGTGATAATTTTGATGTAGGATCCTGCATCCAAGCAGTCTGCCCTCTGGCAAACTCCTTTTCTTCAAACAGACACGGGATGCCCAGTCCCCATGTATCCCCTCCCCACACACACTTATTTGGCAGACTGGGAACCCACCCCAGAGTGCCCAAATGGTTTTAAACCTGTAAAATGAAGAAATCCATCCTCTGACATCTTTTCTTTGATGCAGACTCCTGCATCAAAATTTTCGATCATTTCAATGATGACCCAAATGGCACACCCTGATGCCTGTTGGTGTGTGGAGTGTGGGGGGATGGGGAGGGTGGTAGGGGTTGGAACCCTGGGGGTGGGGCATTAGGATTGGAAACCCTAACGCCTAATTTCCCTGCATTTGTTGCTGTGGTATTCACCTTAACTGATGCGTTAATGAAGTTTTTTGCAAATATATATGTATATTTATATACACAATAAGTGCAATTTACAGTGGTAGCAGTTAGGTACTGTGCCAGTGTTCATACAATGTACAGGTAGGAGTATACAAAAGTGCAACAAACAGACACAGTAGTTTGGACCCAGGGGAACTAGGGAAGGGACAGTGTATGCTTAAGGACAGTAGCAGGAGGGAGAGGTGTGGGAGTGGAGACGAGAAATAAGTGAGAGTTTTGAAGAGGCTGAATTGATGTTTAAGGGGAGATAATTCCAGAGTTTAGGGAAGCAGAAAGAGAAGGCTAATTGATGTGCAAGAGTTTTACAGGAAGGGGGTTTGAGGGAGTGAAATACAGAGTTTCTGAGGCAGTAAGAGGAGGGGATGGATGTAGAGAGCAGGGAGTCGAGATGAGGGGTTAAGGAGGATAGCCAGAGTTTTGGAAGTGAAGGAGGCACAGTGGGATAGATGATGATCCTTCAGGGCATGGAGGGAAAGAGCAGAGTTGAGAGTACAGTGGTGGGTGCAGGTAGGGTAATTAAGAGCAAAGTGACAGAAGGAGAGGAAGAGGGGATCCAGTCTGGACAGGGTGGATTTTGAAGCAACACCATAGGCAAACATCAGAAAATACATATACTGAACATCCTAAGTGTCCTCCCTAGGCTGTCATCCATGGTCCCAAGTAACCAATTGGTCTAGTACTGTGGTACCTTCCAATTCAATGTGAAGGGGTATAATCTAGAGTGGATTTTTTTCTGTTTGGGACTGCAAGCAAGCCTTTCACATTTTTAATACAATGAAATGTTGGCTCCTAGGTTTACCAGAGTAGCTCCTGGACAGCAAGAAAGTGTCGATACCCAGGAGCTATTCCTGACTCTTGACTGCTGATACATATAAAAAAGATAACAGTGGTGAGTCCTGATTTGGCTGAGGACATGTGTGTGTGTGAGAGAGAGAGAGAGAGAGAGAGAGAGAGAAGACTTATCTCTGTGCTGCTGCTGATATTGGCTTTATTTGACTCAAACTGGAAGTTTTTTGGAAGTTAGCTGTTTCTGCTCTGCTGCTAGTACTTTACTGTAGTGTGCAGTAGCAGTAGCAGGGCTGCTGAAGGTGCACTCTCTGAGGTATTTAAATAACAGCCACTAAGACGCAGTGGCATCTGACAAGTGATGGCTCCTCCAGCAGTGTCCTCTAGCTGTATACTTTGGTGGGTAGGTGACAAACCATGCAGAGTGTTTGTGCTGTTTGTGAACTACCAAATGAGGTAAACACAGAGAGGACAAACATGAGCTGCTGAACCTGAACTTTAATGGTGTAAAGCCAGTGACTGTGCTATGAAGGTCCCCCCCAATCCCCCCAGTGTGTGGACTGAAATAAATGCTGTTGCACTGAAGAGTTTTCACAAAGGTATTAGGGCTGTATGAAAAAATGAAGAGTCCCAGTGTCTACAGAAAAAGTGCAATATACAACTGGGGTTTCAACGTACATAAACTGCTGCTGTGTGTTTCTTTTTTCCGAATTGTACTTTGCTGTGTTCTGGTGTTGAACAGGAAGTCATCTTTAAGGTACTGTTTGCAATATCGTTTCTATAGACTGCTGCTTCATTTTACACTGTGATAGTTTCAGTTATAACCTGCCCTATTAGCTGCTGTCAACTCATCTGTTACACCTGGGGGATATGAATTCTACCACAGTCGAGAACATTACCCAATCAGCTGCAGTGGCAGGGCAACTGAAGGTGGGGTTTCTGTGCAATTTAAATACCAGTCCCTAAGACACAAACTACAAACAGAACCTTTGTGGGTAATAAACTAATATAATGAATCCCTGTCTTCAGGAATTCTTCAGCTAACCCATCTGTGGATTAGCACAAGTAACAGACACCAAATGGGGGGTAAAGCCCTTTATAACTCTTCAAAGAGATACAGACACTTTTGTTTCTGTTCTTCCTTTTAAAATTCTTTTTATTGTTCACCCCTACGTTTCGCTTTGTTCATAGAGATTTTTCACTTTGATTTTTAGTTTCTTTTATGCCTCAAAAGCAACTCTACACATAATATAAACATAAATTAATAAATTATTTTTTTCTGATATTTTATACACTTTATGTATATATCAAAAGCATTTTTTGTTTGCTCAAACATTTTGTCTGTTCATACCTTCTATGTTTTCCAATGTTCAAATTGCGCTCTATGTAAGTGCTTATATTCACTTTAGGCCATATAAATGCAAACAACATTTTTAAAATCATGTTCGTTGCACAGTTTGCACAAAAGAATTTCTATGTTCCCACAAACAGGGATTCTACCCTTTATATCAGCAGCAGTGCTAGCATACCTGGGTTTCTAAATGTTTTCATACAGCCTTATGCTTTAAATCATGTTGTAATATTCCCCGTAGCGGGGTTTTCTCTGTAAAACATAATGTTTTGAGCATTTTTATGTTGGCTTGCCGCGCGGCGTGCAAGTCAACATCTTCTTGATAGTCAGATTTGAAGCGCTGCTGCTGTTGGGCTTAATGCAGGGCAATGATTAGAAAGCATCCATCATTCCCTAATCAGCCTGCATGCCCCATGCATGCTAATGTGGTGAGCACATCTAAAGAAGGTCTGCTGCAATCCAAGCAAGCTTGTCAGATGCAGCAGACCCTTTCTGCGTGCTCGCCACATGAGCAGCATGGCAGGCGGCCGCCCATCCAATGGCCAACTTCGGGGGTACCCAATCCCCCAGTGGCTTACTGTGGCCACACAAGCAGCCCCCCATTTCCTATATGCTGAGGGGTACCCAATCCCCCAGTTCTTGTGTCCCCCCCGCTTTTATTGTGTGCCGACAGGGGAGCCTACTCCCCTGTCAGCATAAATGAGCCACCCCCCGCCATTTCTTATATGCCGAGGGGGTGCCCAATCCCCCTCGGATCTTGCCCCCCCACCTTTCATTGTGTGCTGATGGGGGTGACGAATCCCTGTCGGCATAAATTCACCCTCCCCAATTTTCTGCCAACGGGGATGCCCAATCCCCCATCGGCTGTAGCATCCCCCAAAAAAACTGTTAGGTGGCACGCTGGGAGCCCACCCCAGCGTGCCACATCCCCTGAAATAAAAGAACTGTCCTGCGATGTAATTTTTTTTCATTCTTCCCTGTAACAAAAAAAGGTCCCTTGTAGTCTCCTGCCCCCCCACCGCACCCACCCTGTGCTGCCTCCCCCCCACCCTCCCTCACACCATACTTACCTCCGGAGTCTGGCGCGATGATCTTCGGTGGACCGGGAACACATCTGCACTCTTCAAAGCCGACCACGAATTGAGGAAATGCTGGTAAGCTGTATAATGTAATGAATAGGTTTTTTTTCAATTTTGCTGCATATCTCGGGCATTCGTTGGAATTTTGGTACCAAATTTTCAACATGGGGTTTTTGGAGGCCCTCCTCATGAATTATATCACTGCCATGGTGTTAATCAGCCTCAAAAGGTGATTTTATAGTCACTGCGTGAAATCACCTTTCGGGACCAATTAACAAAATGACAGTACCAGTGTTCATGAGGTGGCCTCTGTTCCAAAGTTGGTGGAAAAAAATCCAGCAAATGCCTGTTTTACTAGCATGTGTTGAGCAGTTGCTATGCAGACTCGTAACTTTGTGCATTCACAATATTTTAATGCCGGATTTTCAGCATTGTCATTTTTATACACCTCCTTGTGAACAGTACCACTGTCATTTTCCACATCCTGTCCAAAATGTGTTTCCGCACTTCCGGCACACAATAGTGCAGTCGCTGTGGGAAATCAGTGTTTGGGCCAGATTATGAAAATGACAGTGACACAGTTCATGAGCAGAGGTCCTAAAATGCCTATGTTGAAAATTTGGTGATGATACTCCATAAAATGACTGTGTTACGATCGTGCGTTGGCAGATTCCATCAAGATTCACTAGTTCAGAGAGCTTGTTACACAGACTATGGGCATTGGTACTCATCACCCTCCATTTTTTGATGTCCTTACCCCTTGTAGCCCCATCCCTGTCCTTACTGCCTTTGCCTTTTTTTGCATTTACCTTTGTCCTGCTCCCTAATGACTTCTCTACCGTGGTGTTTACCTCACTAATTACCATGTTTGTGGGAGAAGGCTGGGATTTCCCTGCTCCTTTTCAGTGCCTCCCCCTTGGCTAGTTTAAATGCTTGCCAATAAAGAATTTAAATCTATCACCTAGGATCCTGGTTCCCCCAGACAGATGCAGACCATCATTCCAGCATAGGTCTGCATCCCCCCAGGTGGCTCCCCAGTTCCCAATGAAGCCAAAACCCTGAGCTCCAAACCAGTTTTTCAACCATTCATTGAATTCCACGGTGTGGAGTACCCTAGCATCACCCTTGCCATAGACAGGCAGCACCTCCAAGAAGGTTACCATATGTGCTACTTGTCTAAGGCCCCTTCCCAACTCTACAAACTCATCTTGCACAGCTCTGATCCCATTCTGAGCCAGGTCATTTGTCCCTAGGTGGACAATGACATCCAGCTCCCTCCTTCGTGCAGCTTCATCAACGATCCTGAGGATTCATTTCCTGTCCCTCCAAGCCATGGCGCCAGGCAGGCACCTTACCTCCCGCTCCCCTTCCTCCCCCACATCTACCTCCTAATGATTGAGTCCCCCACATGGAGTTGTTTCCTTCTCCTGTGGGGTCCTGTGCCACCCTCCTGTGGGTCTCATTTGTGGAGGTTCCCAGCATCCTCCTTGGTCTCCACTTTAGGTGCCTCTATAGAGGAACCACTATCCACCAGAACAGCATATGAATTGTGGAGAGTTACAGCTGGAGGGATGAACCTCTGTTCCACCACCCTCTCCCTCCCTGAGCCCACCTTGGTCCAGCTGCTCCTCTTTCTTGTCAACCTCTGAGGTAGTGGCGGTGGCCCTGGTGGTCCCTGGGTGGGAGAGAAGGTTTCATGAGTCCTAGCTAGGTCAGCCTGGAGACGGGCAACCTCCACTCTCAGACCAAAGAGGTGCCTGCAAATAGGGCAGCATCTCAGCCTACAAAATGTCTCCTGGAACACAGCCACCCCACAGCCATTGCACTTCACCACTCCCATCATGTCTCTCCCTCTCCTGTTGCTCTGTATGCCTACTCTCTCCTCTCCTTACAGCTCTCACCCTTCCTGTTCTGGGACAGCAACTTCCTGTATTCTTCAGTAGTCTCTTTCTTCCTTGCTCAAAGTCAGAACTCCAGCAGCTGGGGGGGAGCTACTTTTTTCCTTCAGGGTTGACACAACTAATGTTTCTCTATGATCCTTACCTTCCTGCTGCCAAACAGGAAGTTTCTGTTGTCAGTCAAATCCAGTGGCTATAAAAGTAGAACTGGCTTAGGGTGGGATGTAGGGCAATTGGTAAGAAAAATGTTAGCTTTTTTAATCAGCTGCTTTCTGCTCTACAAGCAAGATTTATGTCTTCCAAAAGCTAGCAGCAGGAAGTTGTAATTGGAGTATCTGGGTATCTGAACAGTTATCTAGGTGTAAATCTCAGGTGATTGAAAGGACTTAATAGCTGTGAGGTTTAAATTACTTGTAGAAAGATCTAGTAAGTAGGGGGAATGGCTTAGCTAGAAGGAAGCTACATTTAAAGACTGCGTTAGAAAGATTCTGCTAATAGCTTGGCAGAAGA
Organism: Neoceratodus forsteri; assembly: GCA_016271365.2. NCBI lineage: Eukaryota > Metazoa > Chordata > Ceratodontiformes > Ceratodontidae > Neoceratodus > Neoceratodus forsteri. The sequence goes on from CM057450.1 coordinate 1,785,395,309, forward strand.
CACCAGGAGAAAGGACTGCTGTGTGACTGGACTTCTCTGCTGGGACTATATTGCCCTCCTTCCCTCCCCTCCACCTCCCCCACCCAAAGCTAGTTCTATTTTTATAGGCACAGGATTTGACTGACAACAGGAACTTCCTGTTTGGGAGCAGGAAGTGAGTGATCATTGAACCACCAAAGACCCACCATTCTAGAAGGGCAAGAGTAGCTCTCTGGTCCCCCTCTAGCTGCTGGAGGTCTGCCTCTGAGCAAGTAAGTGGTCTACTGAGAAATACAGGATATTCTTGTCTCAGAACAGGACAATCAGGAGCTTAAAGGGTACACAGGCAGAAAGTAAGGAGAGAGAGAAAAAAACAGAGGAAAGAGTAAGGATTGCAAACAGTTAAGGGGCCAGAAATAAGACATGATTGGAGTGGTGCAGTGCAGTAGCTGTGGAGCAGCAGTCTTCCGGAGAGCGTTCTGGAGGATGGGTGTTGTCCCATCTGCAGGCACCTCTCTGGGCTGAGAGGAGGTTGCTCATCTCCAGGCTGAGTTGGCCAGGATTTGTGGGACCTCCTCTTCCATCCAGGGACCACCAGTGCCATTGCCATTGCCTCAGAGGTTGCCAAGAAAGAGGAGCGGTTGGACCACAGTGGGCCCAGGGAGGGTGAGGGTGGTGAAACAGAGGTGCATCCCTCCAGTTGTACCTCTCCACACTTCCTATGCCATTCTGGCAAAGTGTGGTTCCTCTATGGAGGCACCCGCAGTGGAGACCAAGGAAGAAGCTGGGAACCTCCACAAAGGAGACCCACGGGAGGGTGGCAGGGGACCCTGCAGGGGAAGGAAACAAATTCTGGTGGGGGACTCCATTGTTAGGAAGGTAGAACTGGGGGAGGAAGGGGAGAGGGAGGTAAAGTGCCTGCCTGGCGCCATGGCTTGGAGGGACAGGGAGCGAATCCTCAGGATTGCCAGAGCAGCTGCACAGGGGAGGGATCTGGATGTCATTGTCCACCTAGGGACAAATGACCTGGCTAAGAAGGAATTAGAGAAGTGCAGGAAGAGTTTGCAGAATTGGGGAGGGGCCTTAATCAAGTAGCACACACGGTAACCTTCTCAGAGGTGCTGCCCATCTATGGCATAGGAGAGGCTAGGGTGTTCCACACCATGGGAATCAATCAGTGGTTGAAAAATGTATGTGGAGCTCAGGGATTTGGTTTCATTGGGGACTGGGGGTCCACCTGGAGTGATGCAAGCCTATACTGGCATGATGGGCTGCATCTGTCAGGGAGGGGAACCAGAATCCTAGGTGATAGGTTTAAGTGCTTCATTGGCAAGCATTCAAACTAGCCAAGGGGGGAGGCACTGGAAAGGAGCAGGGAAATCCTAGCCCCCCCAAAATAATCATGGTAGTAAGTGTGGCAAACACCAACACAGAGGTGTCAATAGGGAGAATGGCTGGGGTGAATGGAGAAAGTGACAAAGGCAAGAAGGACAGGGATGGGGAAAAAGGGAGTAAGGCCATCAGGAAATGGAGGGTAATGAGTACCAATGCCCATAGTCTGGGCAACAAGCTCCCTGAGCTGGTGGCCTTGATGGAAGAGGGATGCCTGGATAGCGTAGCAGTCACAGAAACATGGTACACAGAGAACCATGACTGGGATGTTAACATACCAGGGTACATAACCTACAGGAGAGATAGGCAGGGGAGAAGAGGGGGAGGAGTAGCTCTCTATGTAAGAAGGGATAAAGCAACTGAACAAAAGAGTAAACAGGAGAGGAGAGTACTGTGGGTCACCTTGGAGACTGGAAAGGGCACCACAATCTGCACAGGGGTTGTATACAGACTCCCATGTCAGAGGGAGGGAATGGACAAGGATATGATAGAAGGCATTCTTAGAATGGCAGAGAAAGGGGAGATACTGTTGATGGGAGACCGGAATATGCCAGATGTTAACTGGAGCACATTTGCTGCAGCCACATCCAAGAGCAGGGCCATTCTTGATGCCCTACAGGTGGCAGGCCTCAGACAGCTAGTTTTGGAACCCACTCATGAGGGAGCAATCTTAGACCTCATACTCTCAAACGGGGGCAGTTAGAGGATCTCAGATCTAGAAGTGGGTTGCCATCTGGGGACAAGTGACCATCAAACAGTGTGATTCATGTTAAACTCAGCTAAAGAGTCAAGCCATACAAAAGTGAGGGTACTGGACTTTAGGAGGGCTGACTTTGGCAAGATGGGAGAGTGCCTCAGAAAAGCACTAGCAAACAGGCTAGAAGGAGGGGTGGAGCAACAATGGGGAATCATCAAAACTGCCATCACAGAGGCAACAAGCCTTTGTGTGAAGCAAATAAACAAATCAAAATGAAAGAAAAAGCCACGATGGTTCTCAAAAGAGGTGGCTGTGAAAGTCAGGAAGAAAAAGATAGCATTCCAGAAGTATAGGAAAACACAGAAGGAGCAGGACAGACAGCTGTACCAGTTAAGGCAGAAGGAAGCAGGGAGGGAAGTCAGACTATCAAAGGCCCAAACTGAGGAAAAGATAGCCAACTCAGTTAAGAAGGGGGATAAAACCTTTTATAGGTACATCAGTGAGCATAGAAAGACAAAGGGAGGGATAGTGAGGCTGAATAGAATGAACGGTGGATGGGCAGGGGGGACAGTGAAAAAAGCAGGATACTGAATGAATATTTCTGCTCAGTATTCACAAAAGAGGAGGGGGAAGTGCCTAATCCAATTAACAGAAGCACTCTTGATGGGGTCGATCCCAGTCCTTTCACAGAAGAAAGGGTTCTGCAAGAACTCCTAAAACTGAAGATGGACAAAGCAATGGGTCCTGATGGAATTCACCCCAGAATTCTAAAAGAATTAAGGGAGGAACTAGTGAAACTACTGGCTACTCTTTTTAATAAATCATGGGAGGATGGTGTGGTCCCCGAGGACTGGAGGAAGGCAGATGTGATTCCCCTTCACAAAAGTGGGACCAAGACAGAGGCAGAAAACTACAGACCTGTCAGTCTGACCTCTGTGGTAGGGAAAGTGATGGAGTCACTTCTGAAGGAAAGAATAGTTGAGTACCTAGAGGTCAGTGGAGCTGGGACCCAAGGCAGCATGGGTTCACAGTGGGAAGGTCATGTCAGATGAATCTAATAGATTTCTTTGACTGGGTGACCAAAGTAGTAGACCAGGGAGGGGCTGTGGACATAGCCTACCTAGACTTTAGCAAGGCATTGTTACACAGTCCCACACAAAGAGTTATAGTCAAATTCAACCAGCCTGGGAGTGGGTCCCAGGTGGTAGCCTGGGTAAACCATTGCTGCACAACAGACACAGAAGGTAATTGTAAATGGAGTCACTCTGAAGAAAGAGGGGTTACTAGTGGGCACCACAGGGTTCAGTCCTTTTAATGTCTTCATCGTGACATTGCAGAGGGTCTGGAAGGAAAAGTATGCCTTTTGCAGATGACACAAAGATCTGCAACAGGGTTGATACACAAGAAGGCGGAAAGGATGAAAAAGGACTTGGCAAGGTTGGAGGAATGGCTGAAGTATGGCAGCTAGGATTCAATGCAAAGAAATGCAATAATGCACCTGGAAACAAGAACCCAGGGAAGAATACACAATGGGGGGTAGTAACAACAACAAAAAGGAAAGGGACCTGGGGTAATCATATCAGATGACCCTTAAGGTTAGCAAGGTCGTGAGAAGGCAGTAGGGAGGACTGGGGCATACTGGGATGTATAGGAGAGGCATCAGCAGCAGAAAACAGGAAGTTGTTATCCCTCTGTACAGACAGTTGGTGAGACCCCATCTGGAGTACTGTGTCCAGTTCTGGAGACCCCATCTCCACAAGGACATAGACAGGATAGAGGTAGTCCAGAGAATGGCAACTAAATGGTGCAGGTTCTGCAAGAGAAGCCATATGAGGAGAGACTAAAGGAGCTTAATATGTATACCCTTGAGGAAAGAAGGCAGAGGGGGGACATGATAGAAACTTTTAAGTACCTCAGTGGAATCAACAAAGTCCAAGAGGGTAGCATCTTTCAGAAAAAGAGACATGCAAGAACAAGGGGACACAATTTAAAGATAGAAGGAGGGCGGTTCAGGGGCAATGTGAGGAAGTATTATTTCATAGAGAGGATAGTGGATGCATGGAACAGCCTTCCTGAGGAGGTTGTGGGGTCTAAAACTATGGAAGAGTTCAAGAATGCATGGGACAGACATAAGAAAATTCTTGTGGGGGGGTAAGAAGAAATAGGCTGTTGGTTAACTAGGATCTGCGGCCTATCCTGTAGGTAGGGAAATGGGCAGACTAGATGGGCCAAGCGGTCCTTATCTGCCATCAAAGTCTATGTTTCTATGTTTCTATGAGTCACCTGCTTTTCTGCTGCCTAAGCCTCACCCCAATTAACCTCTCTCCCCTCCTACTGATTTAGCAATTAAGTTGATACAGTACCCTTCCCCAACACATCAACACACACTGACTTTCTTTTTTAACCCTAAATGATACCCCTCTACTTCTAATAAAGTATCTGTTTGCTTAATCCCAACAGTCACTGACTCCTACTGAGATAGAAGTGTTAAATTACTAAGAAAAATGGTAGCTTTTTTAATCAGCTGCTTTCTACTCTACAAGCAAAATTTCTGTCTTCCAAAAGCTAGCTATATTGTAATCCTAGTAATAAATCAATAAAAAAAAAAAATAGTTTAATGTTCCATTTATAATAAGTAGAGAGAGAGAAAGGGCAAGTAAAAAGGAATTTCTCAATTTGTGTCAGATAAAAAGTTTGTGTGACAAAGGGGAAAATGAATACAATAATCCTAACAGGTATATTGCATTAATTTTCCCCTTTGTCACACAAACTGAAAGAAAGGGGAGACAAAAAGTGTTTGAAGAAATTTGTGTAGAAATAATTTAACAACTATGCAATTTGGGAAAAGATGTGCACCAACATTATTAAATACAAATATTAGGACCTTGACAACAAAGGTTTATGAACTTGTTGTAGTAATGAGACAAAATGAGGTCCAGGTGGGTCTGATAAGTCAGACATGGTGTAGTGTAAATAGTCCCAATCAGGTGGTTACAATCAAGGATTATCAAATGGAAAGGAAAGATAAACATGAACAAAGTGGAGGACAGATTGCAATGTATATTCATGATATTATTACGTATAAAAGGTTAGACAAATTAGAAGTAGAGGATTTTGAAATGATTTAGGTAGAATTAAATGCATAAAATCTCCCAAGACAATCCCGATCCTTGATTGTGGGTGGGTTTTATCGCCCCTACCCCCAGCAAATAATAAAAGACAGATGGTAGACCACATAATTTGGTGGTTGGATAAAATCAGGGAAACACATGACAGGTGTGCTATTATAATAATGGGTGATGCAAACAGATTGCCACTTGGGAACATATTAGGTGAAAAATGGTTAAAACAAATAGTAGAAGAAGTTACTAGAGGGGATATCATTTTAGACATTATTATGAAAAATGTAAGCAATGTTTTTGTAAACCAATGATTGTTCCACTTATAGGGTCATCAGACCACAGAGTAGTGTTGATAGCAAACAATCCAGAAGGATGTAAAAAGTTAAGCAGTGAGGAATGTAAATTTAGATGGAGAAAAATAAGCAAGGTAGAGAAAAGTAGGACCTTGGATACAATAGCTAGTAAATTACAAGGGAAGAGATTTGGAAACGGAGATGTGGATGAAACATGGAAAATGGTGATATCTATAATAAAGAAATCATTAGATCAAGTCATGCCAATGATAGAAATAATACAGTTTGGTGGGGATAAACCATGGATTACTGAAGAATATAAAACTATTTTTTTTAACAGCTTTAAATAAGACGTTGAGTGAAGTAAGTAAGGAATTATTCCCTTTACAAAGGAAAGCTGGATCAGAGCTATTTGATTCAGCTAGATTGTTAGTAACTATTGAGGAAATGTGAAAAGAATTGAAAAAAATAAATGTAAATAAAGCTGTAGGTCCTGATGCTATACTAAATTGGTTATGGATAAAAGGAGAAAATTTATTAGCACCATGGATATATCACATTTTTAATAGCTCTACAATAGCTGGAAAAATTTCTTTACAATGGAAGCAAGCAAAAATTGTCCCTCTCCCTAAAGTTATTATACCCAAAAAGATGTCAACAGATTTCAGACCAATAACTTTAGCACATATGGTATCTAAAGTGTGTGGAATCTTTATTTGTAATTGGATTATGGAGATTGTAGTAGGTCTCTTAGATAAAAACCATTTTGGATCTCTGTGAGGAAGATCAACAACTGATGATGCTTTGAAATTTTTAGAATTAAGTATGAGAGCCTGGGATAAAGAAAAGAATGTGAGAGCTGCACTGGTGGATTATAAAGCAAAATGTTTGACCTTATTGACCACAAGACAGTAATAAAGAAATTGGAAGGTTTAAAGATTCCTGAGTATTATAAGTTGGGTGTACAATTTTTTGCAAGGGATGTCACAATGGATTGAGATGGAAGGCATGGCATCTGAGGTAGTGGGCATCAGTGGAGGACTCCTCCAGGGTACCAGACTGGGGCCTTTGTTGTTTTTGATTGTGATAAATGATTTAGACACTAGGGGTCCACATAAAAAGAATGTAGATGATACTACTGTGTTGCACATCTGGGAACATGTTGCAGACAGTACTATGCAATGTGATTTGAATTATATAGAAAATGTTCTGAAAAAAATGTATGCAAATAAACCCTCCAAAAAACAAAGAGATACGTACTGGAAAGCAGAATAGATGTGAGGGAATAAAACTGATATATTTTTGCTTGGAGGGGGAGAGGTAGAAGTGGTAAATAAAGTCAGATATTCAGGTCTTATTTTTCAAAATAATTTTACCTGGACAGAACACGTTTTGACTATGGTGAAGAAAGCAAACAGTAGGGTATATTTTTTAACCATTTTGAGACAGGCTGGACTGAGTTTATCTGATTTAGTTTACTATTTTTCTACAATAGTTAGGTCAGTGGTAAAATATGGGGCAGCCATTTGACATGGAGGACTTACAAAAAATGAATCTGTAAAAGTAGAAAGAGTACAAAAAAGAGCAATGGTTGGGTGGGAAATGAGTTATAGTGAAGCCTTGCTTAAATGTAGGCTCGAAAGGTTGGATATTAGAAGGGTAAAAAAATGGCAAAATAGACAATATCCTATGATATGGGCTACCAATGAAGGGCAACCCAGACAACAGCGCCACAACATAAGCAAATGTCAGAGGCGCACTTATTCAGAAAGGGGCCACATGAACTGAGCACTCTGCGGACATGATGGCGACTAGTCACTAGGGTGAATGGTAACGACCACACCACTATTAACTTGATGTGGTACATAAGGGTGACTGGCACTTTAGCAATGGAGGCATTAAGGCAACCACAATGTAGGCAAAGCCTACAATCATGACCCCTGTGTGTGCATGAACTCACGCCTACATGCACATGCATACACCTGCAGGCACACCTCCCCAGACCACGTCCGACATCCACCCACCACTGCAGCCACTGGCACACACACACACACTCACACACACACATATCTCTCCAGCACAACACACAGAATAGGGCAAGGGCACGGCAGTCAGGCTGCCTGTATGCTGACCTCGTAGCATGACACACAAGACCGCCGGTGCTAGAAGCAAGGGCCCCTGTGAAGTGGGATCAAACCCCACAGGCAGCCAAATGGACCACACAACACCAATGAGCATGGTAAGCAACAGCAGCAGAGTCACAACACAAACAGTGGACACAAGCATGGAGGAACTCCTATCAGCCACCCACCAGCAGTACAGACCATGGCACAGTCCCACACACCAATCACCACTCAGTTCATGTAATGCCATCAGACCTGTGCAGACATCCTTGTTCCACCATACATGTGTTGCTCCTCCACATGGTAATGGATGGATCTGGCCTCAGGGTGCTAAGCAGGAATGCAGGAAGCATGCACCTGCTGCTTCAGGTCATGCATGCAGCAGTAGTAAGGGTCAGATGCCACAGCCGCTGGTTCTTTTGTACCCCATGGAGGTTGAGGGGGCATGGACCCTTGCACACATGCACACCATCATGGGCACATGACTGCAAAGACATGCCTTAAAAGGGCCAGCACCAGCACCAGGAAGTAAAGCTGTCCCTCAGAGATGGTGAGTGAAAGATGGAGGACATTACCTTCCTCACAAGCCAGAAAAGGAGACCCCTCCTTGCCTATCGTGGGTTTGTCTACCACAGAGACAAGAAGCTACATGGGAAAGTTCACTGAAGGTGTGTGTAGGATCACAACGATGGTTGTTCTGCAAGGTTGCACATCATGGCAGACCACATGGTCCATACCGGTGAGTTGCATAACCATGTCCCGGATGTGGGGGAGGTCAGTGTCCATGTTGTGATGGTGGAGGTCCATGAACAGGCATGCACCAGCTTGGAAACTTCATCCCAGGCTGTTGTTCAGTGTACAGCAGGGGTCAGAGACACTGTCACTAGCAGGCTGTCAGCACTGCCCCTGATCCAGCAGACCATTCAGTGGGTGCAGCAGGCAGTGAGAGGCTGCCCAGCAATGCCCACCAGTGTCACCAAGCTAACCATCCTGCAGGAGTATATGGTAACAGGTGCAGGTGACAGGTTCCTGCAATATGATAGCAGCTGGACTGGGGACCACATACTCATATTTGCTACCCAGCACTCCCTGCTGTTCCTAACTGGCTGCCAAGACTGGTTCCTGGATGGCACCTTCCATGCCACACCACTACTTTTCAGGCAGATAAACAACATCTATGGCATGCAGTCCAAGGTCATTGTGCCGGCCGTAAACATCCTCATGTGTACATGCACAGAACAGTCATACACACGTGTGTTCATTGAGATCCACCTGCTACTGGGCAATACACAGCCATGGACAGTGTTGCTTGACTTCGAGTGTGCCACATGGCAGGTGTTCGCAGCCATGTTTGAGGGGGCAGCCATGCATGGCTGCTTCTTTCTCTTCTGTCAGGCCATGTGGCATCATGTGCAGAACACCCCTAAGGTACAAGCCTGGTATGCCAGGGATGAGGAATTCGCTTTGCAGACATGCATGCTTCTAACCCTCACATTTGTCCTTGTGGATGATGTGGGCAATGTGTATGGTGAGCTCCTTGTCATGCCCTTCTATCATGACAACAAGGAGCTCCTTCACTCCATCATTGACTACATGGAGGAGATATGGGTCAGACACCACGTCAGGAGGACAGCCGGGTGATGGCCATGGTTCCAGGTTCTCTCCTGGAATATGTACAAGCCAACACATGCAGGACTGGTGAGGACAAACAATGCAGTTGAAGGCTGGCACTGAGGCTTCAATACCTGGCTTGGTGCCAGCCATCCGAGTATATGGTGCTTCCTGGACTGCCTCAGGGAGGAGCAGCAGCTGTGAACTGCGCATGGAGCACCTTGTGTTGGGGTCAGGTGTAGCCATGAAGAAGAAGGCATACAGGGACCTGACACACCACATTGAGGTGATAGTGGTGGAGTACAGTGTGCACAGCACGCTGGAGTACCTCAGGGGTCTCCAACTACAGGTGTAGTGTACTGTACTTCTGCCTGCACTGGCACACCTGTACCACCACCATTATTCTATGATCAGCACCTCAGTTGCAGGCCCCCCTCCAGTACCCACCATGCTGGCACCGCATCATGCCCCACCCATGCCCAACTGAACCATGATGATCCCCACCCAGTCCCGTGCTGGCCAAGTCCCCCAACACCATCCAGCATGCTGCTGCCACCACTACACCCCATGCCTGGATGATGCTGCCTGCATCTGTACCTCCCCACTCTATCCTGTGTGCTGCTGCCACCACTACACCCTGTGCCTGTATGGTGCTGCCTGCGTCCATGTGCTCCCCCACCCCATCCTGCATGCTGCTGCCCCCACTACACCCTGTGCCTGGATGATGATGCCTATGCCCATGTGCCCCACCAGTCCATCCTGCATGCTGTTGCCACCACTACACCCTGTGCCTGGATGATTCTGCCTGCATCCGTTTGCCCCCTCACCTCATCCTGTATGCTGCTGCCACCAATACACCTTGTGCCTGGATGATGCTGACTGTGTCTGTGTGCCCCCTCCACCCCATCCTGCATGCTGCTGTTACCATTACACCCTGTGCCTGGATGATGTTGCCTGCATCTGTGTGCCTCCCCATTCCATCCTGTATGCTGCTGCCACCTCTGCACCCTGTGCCTCGATGATGCTGCCTGTGTCCTTGTGCCTCCCCCACTCCATCCTGCATGCTGTGGCCACCACTACACCCTGTTCCTGGATGATGCTGCCTGTGTCAATGTGCCTCCCCACTCCATCCTGCATGCTGCTGTCTCTACTATTCCCCATGCCTGGTGGCTGATGCCTGTGTCCATTCCTCCTCCAGGATATGTAACTGGCCTCCGCCCATCACTGTTAAACCTCCACAAGTGCACAGCAACACACAGTGTGGGCACCAGTATCAGACACTTGCTTGCTGTCCACTGGCTCCTTTGGCTTGCTGTACTCACTGTGCCTTGGCCCCCCACCTCCACACTGCCGCTGCTGTCCACTTGCCCCTCCCTTATGTGTCCCATCCCTGTCATAAGGCCTTCCTGTGGTGGTCCTTCAGCCTCTTCACACCATCCCATGTCTGCCAGAGCTCCACGCTGCCTCCCAATATGTGTTTGCCACCATGAGTTGCTGTGTGTGTGGGGGGGTCCTCCATGACCACTGTGTTGCTGGTCGTGACCATCAGTGGGTGTTCCCATACATTGCCCTGGGCCTTGCTCAGCCAGTCTGGTAGTGTTCAGTCCCTGTGTTCTCCTGTGTCCCTGTGGTGGTGTGGTTGTGTTTTTTTTAATCCCTCTGTTTGCCAGTTTGATGTGCATCTCATTTGCTGCCCTGCACTTCCTGAGCTCGCTGCTTTGCTGGCACCGTTCCATGGATTGCCCTGCTGCAGTTGCTCTAGTGACATGGAACCAAAGAGATCTTTAGGAGAATTTGTGATCCAATCCATGAATCACATTGTTTATTTGTACCAAAAGATATTATAGGCTATAATTTACGTAAACAGCTTAACATGGAAAAGACCATTAGTGAGGACTCAAACTAGTAAATTTGTATTTGTGCGATACTTGGACATGGTGTAATGAACCCTGTGTTGCAATGGGAATTTTATGAAATATTGTATATATGTGTTAAATTTGTTTTATCTCTTTTTTATATGTCCATAGGTATTATGATGTATAAGACAGTGCTCCCTGTTTATAAGGAATACCTCTGGAGCCAGCATATTTTTTCACAATAGCTATTGTTCACTATTGCAAGGTGTTAATCTACCTAATTAGGTAACAATGGGAGCCATTACAGGTGTTCACAAAAACAGAAATTCCTTATAGAGGAGTTCACTACAGCAAGGGAGACTGCATGACTTTTTTGTTTTTTATATATATATTTGATGTTTTTTTATAATTGTATGTAAACGTCAACCTACACTTTTGAGCAAGATTGCAATACTAACAATAAGTTAATCAATCAGTCAATCAATCAAAAAAAAAGTCTGTAGGGATTCTGATCATAAAACTGTAACAGCAATACAGAGGAATTAATCGTACCCACCCAAGCCCTTACTCATCCAATGGGAGTCCAAAACCATAATCTTCTGTGGATCGGAGAAAACTCTTAACTCTTCAAAGTCAGACCACGAACTGAGGACATCAGGAATGTGGTTCAGTGTATTTCAATGGTGCTTGAAACTCAGTGGCATAACTTGCCCATTTTTGAATATTTTTGTCAATTTGCCTTTTCTAGGGATGCCACCTCATGAACAACTCCAATGAAATTAGACACATCTGTCCCAAAAGGTGATTTCATAGTCACTGGAAGAAATCATGTTTTGGTCAGGAGTTAAATATGTTCTGTGCCCTTGTTCTTGAAGTGGGGTCATAAGGAGGCTACGTTGAAAATTTGGTGTAAAGTATTAAAAAACAACAAAGTTATGAACCTACACTGAAATGTGTGAATGCAGCCTCATGACTTTGGTAATTTTCAATATTTTAGCTACAAATGTTCAAGATAGCCATTTCTTCACAGCACCTCATGAATGTGACAGCTGTCATTTTTCAAATGTTGGCCAAAATGTGTTTTTACGTGCTGAAAGGTGATTTTGCAGTCCTTGCATGAAATCACCTTTCAGGCAGAAGATGAACATTTTCTATGCACTTCTTCATGATGTCGGATCATAAGAAGGCTATGTTAAAAATGTGGGGCAAAAATGTTAAAAAAACAACAAAGTTATGAGACTACATTGAAATTTATGAATGCATGCTTGTAACGTTGGTAATTTTCAATATTTTGACCAACATTTTCAATATAGCCATTTCTTCACAGCACCTCATGAATGTGATAGCTGTCATTTTTCAAATCCTGCTAAAATTTGTTTTCATACTTGTGACACAAAATCACCTTTAGGGCAGAATTTGAAAATGTTCTCTGCCCTTGTTTATGAGGTGGACTCATAAGGTGGCTATGTGGGGTCATAAGAAGGCTATGTTGAAAATTTGGGGTAAAAATATGAGAAAACAAAGTTAAGAGTCTACATTACAATTTTTCAAAGCATGCTCATAATTGTGGTAATTTTCAATATTTTGGTTCCAACTTTTACTCATAGCCTTTCTTTGACAACACCTCGTGAATGTGACAGCTGTCATTCTCAAATCCTACCAAAAATGTCCTTTTACACTTGTGGTGCAAAATGACGTTTCAGCCATTGCTTTAAAAATGACACCTGTCATACTCAGAAGGAGTGGTCATAAAAAGATTATTTTGAAAATGTGGGATATAAATGTGAAAAACCAACTAAGTTATGAGGAAACGTTGAATTGTTCCAACATTTACTCATAACATTATTTTTTGCACATTTTGTCCTCTAATGTTCAGCATATCCCTTGTGTTACCCTACCTCCTGAACATGGCAGGTGTAAGTTTTTCAAATCATCTCTGAAACTTGTTGCCGCAGTCACACAGCAAAATCACCTTTTGGATGGGATTTTAAAATTTCCACCTGTCTTGATCATACCATCAGGTCATAAAATGACTGTTAGCCATTTGGAGTCAAAATGTGGGAGCCCAATTAAAAGTAGATATTGCTTCTCAGCTGCCCTATCCTGGGTAATTACAATCTAACACTGTGTCAAAGCAGGACAACACTGAAAATGAGGTATTGCAACTCATCTGCTGTATGTAAAAGTGTGTACAAGCAAGACTGAGTAATATTTGCAACTTAAAGGTTTAGTGTGTATGTACAGATGGAAGTACTGAGACATGGTTGCAGCTGCAACATACATTATGAACATCTTTTCTGACAATATTTTTAGGCTTGGTGGGTCATTATTTGTAAACCATTGTTAAAGATTAATACTCCGGGAATGAGTGAGACTGGAACACAAGCATCTCCTCTACCAGGGCTGCTCAGAGATGTTATTTAGCTTCAACATAAGCCACAAAGTGCAGTACAAAGCATCTAGTACCCCAGGCCCTTTATTCCAGTGGCAAACATCCGGCATTGACAAATGCTTGTTTTTAAATTAAACTTCATTCCTGCAAGGCAGTGAAAGTCCTACTGATTCAGTGCTAGTTTTTCCAAAATTGTGCTCCTTTCCAGTGCCAACATTGCCTAGCACCAGACACGTGGCATTCCATATATTCTAGTGTTTGCTGTTAAAAACTTGCTCCTGTAGTGACAGGCAGCATTGAACTAAAGCTGCTCCAGCCTCCTCTTTCTTCTAAAAAGCAACAATGTCTGCTTATCCAGAGCTTGGGAGAGACAGTAATTTTGTTAAAATAACCCCTGCTCCAGTAGTGACATGCTGCACAGAGGCAGTGATTGCCCTTAAAAAATGTTCTGGCAGGGATGGTGCATACTGGTTAACTGCATGCAGAACATTCTAGACGAGACTCAGTAACCTGGGGAAATATTTATTTATTGATCTTCTTTTAACATGTAAGCATACCGAGATGTACAAAATCCTGTATATATTATGCAAAGAACACAAGCACTGTAGAAGGCAACACAGTGCCATTAATATCAGGCTATTACAACACCCTCTTTTTTAATTTTTTTGGTAACCAGCAAAGGCCCACTAGGCACAAGTGCCTGTTTTCAGGGGTGACCCAGGAGCACTGGAGAGGTTAAGTGACTTGCTTAGAGTCACACAGTATACAATGTGGAGATTGTGGGAATCAAACCCAGGCCTGCTGGATGTACCAACCTCATTCTCAGCTTGTTACTCTAACCTCTAGGCAATACTGTCAGCCCCAAGACTTCTAATGACAGCCCAGCTGTGGAAGGACTAGTTTACATTATTATTGAGAAACTTTCTTAATCTTTCAGATTTTTGAAATTGTAAAAAATTTACCTATAAACCACAGTTTATAAGCACAAGAAGACACTCTGTGGCAGTGGTGGGCAACCCGTGGCCCCCCCCAGTGGTTGACCAGTGGCCTCTGCATCCATCCCCACACAAAAAAATGTAACCTGATGTTTTATTTCAGGCCCATCACTAAGGCAGAACACCTACCAGAGCATCAACACATAATCAAACACAACACAAAAGCATGACCTGCACACACTACAAACTCTAGCCAAACAAATGCACTGCACAACATGATCTGTTTTATGCCACTGTTTTATCCACTATTGTATGGGGAGGCTTTGCCCCATGCACCCCCATGCAAGAGCATCAGCCCACCCCCATAATTTATATAAACATCCCCAAAAATGCACCAAACACCCCCCAAAAATAAATTCATAAGCAGAAAGTAGATTCAAACCCAGGTCCACTTGCAGTCCCAAGCAATCACAGCCTTGTCATGCTAACCACTAAGCCACAGAGCCAACATGCTCACCCAGTGCACATTGCAAATGAAAGAGTGCTTGGCCTGAGTGAACTTTCTCCCTGCGTCCCAATTGTGTCTGGTAACTCTGTGGAGGGACTCAGTGGTGAGCCATTCAGCAGAAAATCAGAGACAAGAAGGGGCAGGGCACAGCAGTTTAAATGCCAGCACCAGCCTGAATACAGCAGTGCAACATCTGCGACTTCCATGTGCCGGTGAGCTGGTGTTCCCAGAAGAATGGACTGCAGAACTACTCTAACAACATCCAAAGAGTAGCTGTTTCCTTCAAGATTTACACAGACTTTTTCCCTGTGGCCTGATTGTGGCTGGTAAGACTCTATGGAGAGGGCACGGCAGCGAGTCATTCAGCAGCCAATCAGAGACAAAAAGAGTCAGGGCACAGCAGTTTAAAAGTCCATGCCCACTCAAAGGCACGAGCCCTCGGGTGCAAGACTGAGTGGCTTTGCAACTTGGTGGAAATTTGAAACTCGATCACATTTGTTTACCCTTTGATGTGGAGAGAGGCCAATTTTGACAGAGGTCCTGTAAAAGGTACACTAGTCCAGTTTTAAGCATTGTCAAGTTGGTTTAATTTTCCACTGTTAAAGCCCCTCTCTCCACCACAGGATATACTGTACTAAATAGTAGTGTAATTAAAATGGCAGCCTACCGGAGCATATCTTCTAGCTTAGTTTTATATTTTTGTTGCCTAGTACATTAAATAGTTTTTAGATAAAGTTTTACATTTTGTTTTAGACAATAGGATAGCAACCAACATTCACTGTGACTTGTTCTTTTACCATGTTGCATATTCTCTTGTTAATTTGTGTGGGTAGTTACTCAGAGACAACTAACATAGGTAATATCAGGGATCCTTTACTTAGTTTGGGACAGAATTATAGGGAGCTAAGACAAAAGTCTACCGTAAGCCAGGTGCTTGGACACTTAACTAATTGGAATGAGCCTATGTTATCAGGGCTAATAAGTAGTAACTTGGAAACTCATGGGTATTTTTGATTAGAAACTTTGGCTGCTTGAGAGACAATAACAAATATAACTTTGTGACAACTTATTTACATAGACTAAAAAAGAAGAAAATTAATTTGTTACTTCATTTATATAAAACCTGTACATTGTCACTAGTGGTCTGTTTAATTATTTGTGGAGATATACATCCAAACCCTGGATCCATTATAGGGGATGACTGCACAGAGAAATTGTTAGGTGAACAAGGACTATGCATGGCACACATCAGTATATGTAGTCTGTCAAAAAAATACGCACACTTACAAAAATGGATTATTAAGTACAATCCTGATATTATTATTATTATTGAGTCATGGCTTATCCATAAAATACCAGAACAAGAAATTACCTTGGAAGGTTACAATATGTGGAGAAGGGATACGTCAAAATGAGGTGGGGGTAATTATTCATGCATTAGATTATCTAGAATGAATTGATATTGAGACCAATATAGATTGGAATGAAGTAGAAGTATTGACTTTAGAACTAAAATGTCCTCATATTAAACCATTATTAGTGGTTGGAGCTTATACCCCCCCAAAAAAAGGACAGTATATATTTGATTACTTAAAGGATTTTTTTACAAAAAATATCAGTGTAGCCATAAAACATATTTAATAGGTGATTTAAATGTTGACTGGAGGAAAGCTAGGATAAGACATGATATTAAGTAATTAAGTGATTCTCTAACTTTAACACAGTTGATAAAGGAAACAACAAGATTAAATATTAAAAACATGAATGCCTCAACAGTGCTGGATCTAATCTGTACCTCCCATCCAAACAAAATTATTACAAGTTGGGTCCTGCCTGACTCTTTGTTGGACTGTTAAATGGTGTTCTGTGTCAGAGAACTACACAAGGGTAAAAAACCTGGAAAGGTTCAGCACTATAGATCTGACAAAGATTTTGATTATGTCCGATTCATGCTGGACATGAAAAATCATAATTGGGACCGATTGGAGTTAATACCAACAGGTGAGGAAGTTTTGTGTCTTTTTATGAAGATTTCATGGAGTTATGTAATAAGCATGCCCCCAGGAAATCTAGAAGGATAAAAGCACAAAATTTGGTATGGTACAACTCAGATTTGCAGAAAATTAAGAAAATTAGAGACAAAGCATGGAAAACAGCCCAAACCACTAATTTAGTGAAAGATTGGGACTACTATAAGAAATGTAGGAACCAGTACACAAAGAGTACAAGATTTGCCAGAGAGGGAATATTAAAATAGGGAATTGTCTGAGTCAGTGGCAAGCAATCAAGAGGAATTTTGGAAGAAAATGAGAAAAATACAAAATAATCAAAAGCCTAACATAATCAAAGAATTTCCAACTAAATCATCAGAAAGTGCCCCTTGGTCCCTTGGTAGTGGAAGAATTCAGTAAGTATTTTACATCCATGGGCTTACAACCTATAACTAACATGGATGGATTAAATTGTCAAGATAATAAGTGTGAAAACTCAAGTAAAGATTAGATAGTGCAACAGTGAATACACAAATCCCTATGGCTCACAATTCAATAAATAACCTTGTATCCTCTCAGTTATTAGAAAAATTATTTTTTCATTTAATTAGTACCAAAGAAGTATGAGGTGCTCTACTTAAACTTAATACTAAGGAAGCATGTGGACCTGACGAAATACCTTCATTATTATTAAAGTATGTAGCTCCCATTATTGCACATCCCTTAACAAAAATCTTTAACATGTCCCTGACACAAACAGATCTTCTAGTCCAGTGGAAAATGATGAGAGTAATATCAATCTACAAAACTGGTCAAAAACCTTAATTGAAAATTATCACCCAGTATCTCTCTTACCAATTATTACTAAAACATTTGAAAGACTACTGAGTAATCAACTTCAACATTTTCTGGAGGAAATGAAGATTATCAATAAATTTCAGTTGAGTTTCAGGCCTTTGTATAGTACTTCCACTGCCCTTGTGAAGGTTACTGGAGATATCATAGAGGCTTTAGACAGGGGGATGTCAATGGTGGCAGTCTTTATAGACTTGCCTAAAGCTTTTGACACCTTGAACCATGACATCCTCCTGTAGAGCCTCAAAACTATTGGTATGTCTGATCCTGTGGTCAAATTTATTTATTTATGATTTTGTTAACCAGGTAGGTGCACTGATCCCAGGGACTGGTTTCAGGCATGACCCGAGCCACGTAAGGCAACACAGAGTAGAAACATTAGAATAACAAGAACATATCAAGAGCAGTAAATACATAGAGAAAGGTTGCCGTTGTTACATTTGGCAATACATGGTGGCAGTAGTTGAAGGACAACAAATAACACAGCAAAGTAAGGCTCATGGTGGTACAGTTCCAGTAAATAAAAGAACCTATTTGGCCCTACCTCTGGAACCTATGGGGGAAGGCTAGTCCTTAAAGCAGTGGCAGGTGGGTGCCAACAGGAGCCAGTCTTTGAGGTGAGTCTTGAACTGGCGGTGAGTGTTTATGGTGCACAATTCAGTGAGTACCTTGTTCCAAAGTGTGGGGGCTGCTATATCTGGTTTCAGCAATATCTTGTTTATAGAAAACAAATGGTTACCATTGGAGACTGGGGGTGGGATATTCAGACTGTGCCAAAAAGATGTACAATAGCGGGAGCAGGCACAAGAGCAGTGTGCCACTACGCAACGTGCACGATATTCAAACCAAGTGCAGGCCAAGGTGCGCCTGTGCAAAACAGCTGAATATCACGCCCAATGCACCATGGCACAACCAGGGATGCGCAGTGGAGCAGGGCTGATGCATAGTAGCAGATCCAGGGATGTGCAGGGACAAGGACAAGAAGCAAGAGTACACTAGCCATGGATGCACCATGAGTGGAGGAGCATGCAGCAGGCCAGACAAACCAACCCCCCCCAGGCCCCCATAAGCTGCACAACCAGAGTAGCTGAACGGACCACCAGCGCATGAAACCCATCACCGATCCAACAGCAGACGCGGGCCAGCAGTCCACACCCGCAGGGAAGGTGCCCCAGCACACTCCCCCGGCAAACAGTGACCACAACACAAGGAGGGCCAGGAACCTCCCATGCCACAGCACCACACCAATGCTGACCACCCCCTGTACAGCGATCCCAAGACACCTGGCCCAGAAGCATGACCAAACAGTGCATGGCACCAAAGGTATGCCACCACCACCACTGTGACAATGCAACCCTGTGCCCCATGGTGCCATGCATGACAGCCCCACCATGACCCCCCCAACAGCAGGTGACACCAGACACTGAGACCACTGCAGCTTACACAATTCCCCCCTGCATGGCCCCCACAGTGGCACAGCAAAGAGGTTGACCTTGTGTCAGTACCCGAGGGACCCCGCAAGTGACAAGGCCCACCCTGGATGCCACCACCACCAAGGATGGCACCCCACACACCCACCCATGCACACACCCTGTCCCAGCACTGGCCCCACCAGACAACACAGCAGCTCACTGTGATGCATGGAGGCATGCGCCACACAGGATGCAACACAGGGCACAAACAAATCCCCCATGTTGTCCCAAGGGTACCCCCTCACAGAGCCACACATAGCGGGGCAACAGATGCCACTGTTACGAGTCCAGTGGTGCCGTGTACCCACAGCCTGCACACCACCATGGCGCTGGTGAGCCAGCCATGTGGTGTGTGCACCACGAACCTGTCCACTGCCAGCATGCAGCTGGAGCACATGTGACAGACAGTAGACCACAGGCAACACCCCAGACACCATAGACAATATGGAAGGGGACAACAACAGCACCACCCACAGTGTCATCAGAGACAGACGTGCAATAGACTGGGAGTCAGGACACCAGCTGCCAGGGTGCCATGCCTGGAGGGTGACTGGCATGGACTGCCACCAATGTCATGCCAGCAGACATGCATGCAGTGGAGGGGTCGGCATGACCATGCATACCACAGACATGCAAGGGGCACAGTCACACAGGCCAGGCACACACTGCCAGGGGCAACTGGGACATAGCACATGCACCAGAGACTGCTGCACACAGGCATACAGTGCACAGGGCACAACACACATACCACAGACAGGGACCATGGTCCCCACCCACACCAGTGGAGGGGCTCTGGCAGACACACCCATGACCAGGCTGGCTCCACCCCTCAGACACCATGCACACCACTGCAGCAAGACACCAGATGCCTGCTGCAAATCAGAGACCACCACAGTTGTAGTATGAAACGTATCTATATTGCAAAAGATAACAGATTCAACATGAACTATATACAGTACTATATACAAAGTGGGGAAGGGGAAGTACAAGGCTACAAATTGGGGTGATGGGCAGGGGACAAAGGGAAATAGCAAGGAGGAGGAGGACAAAGGGGTGTGAGGGACAGTCTAAGGAGGGGAAGGAAGAGCGTGGGCACCGCAGGCCCTACTGGTGGCCCCTCTCATCCCTGCGCTCCCTGCGGTGCCTTCTGTGCCACCACCAGTCACTCTGCTCCATGCCCTGCAGCAGCTCCAGTGTGGCCCTGGTAACCTGCAGAATCTCCTGAATTTGATGCTCCAGGGTCATCCAGCATTGTCCACCTAGGACAAGGGAGCAGAGTCAGTACGTGTGACTGGCCAGACCCCTGCTGCACACCCAATTTGCATGGCATTCAGCTGTGGTCTGTGCCCCATGATGGCATGCAACCACCCACAGTGGGTATGCCCACATGACCCGCCTACCGAGGCACCCATAGCTATGCAAACCACTTCACACCCCCACTGCCCATGCACTGCACAGCACCATTGTGGCTGTACAGTGTCATGGCTATGCAGTGTGATGCCAGTGGCACAGCCAGGTACCCAGTGCACGCACAGTCCACCTGCAAAACCCACCCACATGTGCAGATCCCACAGGACTGTGCAGAGTGCACCGTGGGGCATGCACGGCAGTGGGGCCATGTGCAGGGGGCCATGCCCCACCACCACCACCCCTCCGCAACCCACCATGCACAGATGTAAGGGGAAACATGGTGCTCACCTGTGTCCTGGTCAGCAGGGCACTGCTGACCCCCGGAACCACCACTGTGCCTTGCCTGAAAGGCCACTCCTCCAGTTCCAACCTGCCATCCTTGCTCATGGGCCAACTGGGCAGATGTAGAGTGGAAACATGGAGAGGGTAACATCAGTACAGGCCAGTAACATAGCTCCCCCTTGCTGTGTACATGCCCGCACAGCCCAGCCCTGACGCAGCGGCATAGGATGTACATGAGGCACCCCCAACACCCGCAACACAGATATGGCCCCCCGCAGCATAGCCTGATGACCACCGCAATACCAGGACAGACAGATACTACCAGTGCTGTGAAGGAACACCTACTCAGCTGTGGCACGGCACCCCACCGGGCACGTGCCTGCAGTCACCCTAGATGGTGGGGTTCCCCCCGCTGGAGGTCCCCATAGTGGTGGTGACACTGCTCAGCAGTCCTGCTGCACTCTGTGGCCTCCTCAAGGCCCTCAGCCACCTCCTGCCACACTGCTGTCCGTGGCCTCAGGAGGGGTACCTGGCCAAAGAGGGCACCTGCATGGGGCTCCACTAACGCCACCAGGTTGGCCAGCTCAATCACTGTCCACACTGGTGCTCTGGTGCATGGCATAATGCTGTGGCTAGTGGCCACAAATTGGCGGCGTGTAGCGCATGTGCCCCATGTACGGAGGCAGCACGGTCCTGCGCTGCCAGTCACTATCGCGCTGGCACCACACTGTGCAATAGGGGTGCAGCCATATGTGCTCATGGTGCCTAGAGGGCAAAGGTCAGCTGCAGGGTCAAGGGTCTGTCTGCGCATGGAGCACCACAGTGCTATTGGGATGCCCGTCGTGTAGCGCAGTAGGGTGCTTGTGTGTGACGCCATGCAGTGGTCTACTGTGCTGTGGAGCCATGGCGCCCACAGCTCACCATGGCACTAGCACCCCTCTGAGCATATAGGGCACTTGCGCCACAGGCACAGTAGTGGCCGTGCCCTGTACTGCCTCCCACGCACAGCATGTCAGCAGCGCTGCTAGTGTTGTCGTCAGCACCGCGAGCATGCGTGGTGTGGTGCCGATTGCGCACATCACAGTGGTGCGCCATAGCTTGAGTATGCTCAACACCATTGCGCAAGGCACAACAGCATGATATTCAGCCAGGATATGCAAATCAGCTCATGAGCCATTCCACAGAGCATCAACTGCATTAGCATCCCATTACAGTTGCGCCTGCCCTCATTTGCATGCATTGCACTATAAATATGTGACCTGAGGCTGCATGGGCTATGGATCAGTATTTCAGTCCTTTGAGATAGGTGGCATGCTGTGGGGACATGGGGACAGTGGTCTGGGAGGGCTGTATGGGACTGCACAGTCCAACGTAACACCTGTCCGTCCCCCAGGCACAAGCATGACAGAGCGAAAGGATGAAGAGGAGCAGGGAAGAGTGCGAAGGAAGAGGCCCAACTTTACCAGGACAGAATCTGATGCCCTGTTTGAGGAATACCTTGACAGGGAGCGGCTGCTTAGTGGACAGCGGGGAACACCACAGGCACGTGCTGCAGTGTGGGGTGAGGTGGCACATGCCATCAACCAGCAGGGCAGCCACCAGCGGTCCATGCAGGAGCTGGATTAAAGATAAGGTGGCCACCATCGGGGTGGCACATGCTGCCACCGGTGGGGACCAGCAGGACGTACCCCACCTGAAGTCACGGGAGGAGCAGGTGGCCAGCAGCATGCAGCGTAGTGCCATCAAGGGTGTTCCTGGCAGTGGCTTCCAGACGGGTGGCAGCCCATCACTACATGGTAGGTCCAGCTCTGGCAGTGTGTGGGTGGTAGGGGGGGCAGGTCCCAGGGCCAGGCGGAGCCACTAACGGTACTGTGTGCCTTTACAGCTCCTGAGCATCTGCATGGGGCAGCGGTGGTGGGTGTGTCCACCAAGGGGGAGGCCCTGGACACGATGGAGTGCCCATCCACCTCCACAGGTGTCTGGGGGACCGACCGTCTGCAGCCCTGTATGTCTGTCTGGACTGATGCTGATGGTGCGGGTGCAGACATGGCCCTGCCTGTGTCCCAGCATGACACCGCCCTCGGTACTCAGTGTGCTGGGACATGGATCGGGGCCGGCTCTAGCACTGATGATGACATGATTCACGTTCTGGACAGTGATGTATGTGGGACACAGGATGGTTCCACGGATGGCATCCACCCAGGCGGTTCTGCGGGTAGTGCTGCACAACAGCTGCCTGCACAACAGCCCATTTCCAGGCTGCATCTGCATGCTCCAGTGGGGTAGCACTGAAGTGCGGCCAGGGCGGTGGGGCTGTTGTTGCTGCTGCTGCAGCTGTGCCAGTGTTGCCTGGCAAATGGCAACCAGAGGGGCAGTGGCAGCAGATGGCCATTGTCAACGTGGGGATAGGGGCAGGGGGCAGTGGCAGTGCACCACATGTGGATGTACCCCAGAATGACAGTGCTGTGTGGCGCCCACTGTTGAGGGGTGCTGTGCAGCAGGGCCAGGAACACCATGGGGGACAGCATGCTTGACATGCAGACAACCCCATGGATGACCACAGCCATCTTCTCCAGGCCTCAGTAGATCAGCAGATGTGGCTCGTGGTGGTGGTGATGGATGTGCTCAGTGCGGTTCTGCACCAGGCAGAGGAGTTGTGTAGCAGAAACCACGCCTTGCTTCTGACAGAGTTGGCCCAGCAGCGGGCAGATGTGACCGCTGCCATTGACAGGCAGACCACTGCAGTGGTGACTGTCATGACTACACTGGCCAACTGGTTGGGTGCCCAGCCACTGCATACACCACAGAGTGTTATGTCCACCCCCCGTTCCCAGCATCATGCGACCCCTGCTATGTCGACGCCAGGTTCGGCTGTGGGCATTCCTAGCACTCCTGGTGTGGGCATGTTTGCTGGCCTGCAGACCCCTGCGCAGACACAGTCATGTTCACGCAGCATCACCCCTGGGGGCCTGTCGGTGCCACCCCATGAGGCCACTAGTCAGCCTGGCATGGCTGGCAGGTCTCAGCAGGGCCGCCCATGCATCCATGGCGGCCTTGGTACTGTGCCGCATGACTGACCCATCCCACTCCATGGCCACTGTCTGCCACTGCCCTGTGTGCACTGTGGTGTTCTTTGTGCGATGC
Source organism: Neoceratodus forsteri (assembly GCA_016271365.2). Lineage (NCBI taxonomy): Eukaryota > Metazoa > Chordata > Ceratodontiformes > Ceratodontidae > Neoceratodus > Neoceratodus forsteri. The sequence goes on from CM057450.1 coordinate 1,785,419,371, forward strand.
ATGGGTGAGGTGCCCAGCCCTGCACACACATGGTCCCTGTGCACTCCCTCCCAGCTGCTGGCCACTGTGGCGTGTGCATGATGATGCCTGTGTAGCACTGTCCGCCACTGTGCAAAGGTGCTCAATGTCTGAGGCATGCACAGTGCCAGCCACTGGGCATGGTTGTGTGTGGTTCTGTGTGGGTGTGGGGGTGCCTGTTGTGGTGGGCGTGCCTGTTGTCCTTTGGGAATGTGTTGTGGTGTGTGTGCGTGTGTATGTGTGATGTGTGCAGCCCTGCCTGTCCCTGCCTTTGTGTGTAATCCCCTATCCATTCCCATGCCCCTGACGCCGTCCTCCCCTGGTGTCTACCCCTACCTGTCTGTGGGCTGTGCCCCTTGTCCTTGGTGGTTGCACGTGGCCCCATTGCCTACCTGTGTAGTCCAAAGAGCTCCTCTGCGATGGTGTCCCGGTACTGCTGTGCCATACAGGCCAGCCAGGGGTCCCTTCATCCAGGGGGTGGCTGCACAACACCAGCTGGACTGGCATCCTCTTTGTCCCCACCGCTGTCCCACTCCTCGACCTCAATGGCTATCCCACAGTCAGTGGCCATGTTGTGCAGGATACAGCAGGCCAGGAATAGCCCACAGACCTTTGAGGGGCTGTACTGTAGGGCACCACCTGATGTGTGCAGGCAATGGAACCATGCCTTCAGCAGCCCGGACACCCGCTTGATGACATTCCATGTTGTGGCATGTGCCTTATTGTACTGTTGCTGTGCTGGGGTCATGGGGCGCCAGTATGGTGTGAGCAGCCAGGGCCATAGCAAGTAACCACTGTCACCTGTTTGTAGAAGGGAGTCATTAGCATGGTGGTCTGCATCACTGTGCCATGGGCCATCATGGCCATTTCCCATGGCACCCCTGCCAATGCCCCACACCCCCCCATGTCTGCACCCATTGTCCAGCGTGCTATGTGTACTCACCTTCCAGATGGCCAGTGGGGATGTCCCCACTCTCGAACCTATGGCACAGTGCAGACTGGTGCCAGATGAAGGCATCATGTGCTCCTCCAGGGTGCGTGGCACAGACATTGATCATGCACCCCCTGGCATCGCACACCTCCTGGCAGTTGACACTCAGGTAACCCTTGCGGTTGATGTACACTGCCCCCTCTGGGCCAGGTGGCATGTGGATGCCTACATGGGTGCAGTCTATGGCCCCAAGCATGCCAGGTAACCATGCTAGCCTGTGGAACACCTGTATGTGTGCTGGGTGCTGGGGAAATGGATGTACTCCACAGCATGTGGTAGCAGTGTTCTGAGGAACTGTGTGAGTAGGCATGATGCAGCTGACTGGGTTAAGCCTGTTGTGTCCCCTGTTGGTCTCTGGAAGGTGCCCATGGTGAGCAGGCACATGACGGCTGTGACCTTCATCTCCACAGACAGTGCATGGCTCCATTGTACGGGTGCCTGCATCTCATCACTGCACAGCTCACAGAGTTGCCTCAGAATCGCCTGGTTCAGGCAGTACTGGCCCATGATCTCAGTGTCACTGTACTGTTCGAAGGTGGCATGGGCTCGGTACAGCCTGTTCTAGGTGTACCGCCAACGGGCCCTTCCATGGCCGTGCCTCCCTGCTGCCTGCCTTCTCAAACCCCTCATTACCGCCTCCATCTGGAAGGTGGCACTGACCATGTCCCTGGCTGGTGTCTCCCTCCCGGGCAGCTGTCAACCTGGTCCCCCCCGCTGTATGTTGCTGGTGCTGCCCCTGCACCGGGTTCACTTCTGGCTGTTCACCTCTGTGTGCCCTGCCTCTTACCACTGCCCTCCATCCTCTGTGGCACTCTCAAGCCCTCTCGCACACACACACACACACACACACACATATACACAAACACACAGGTACACACTCACACACTCCTTCTCTCACTCATGCACACCTCGGTGGGCCCTGTCCACCTCCTGGTCACACCTGCCCCCTGCTTCCTGTCTTGCCTCCCTGCCACTCTGTCTCTGTGCTCTCAGCTATGGCTCCTCTGTGATGCATTCATCCTCCCCTCTCTTGCTCCCTTTTATTTTGGCTCACTTCCGCTGTTGCGCTACTTCCACTTGCTCCGCTACTGCACATATCACCAACTAATGAATATCACACTGCACACATTATTCCTGGTTCCGCCCTCTGCAGTTGTGCATGCATTCATTTCTGTTTGCACTGTGGTGCATTGCTTGTTGTGCTGCGCTGCCGCTCCCACTAAATATCGTACTGTGGCACATTTCTGCTGTTGTGCGGGTGCATCCTTATTGCACATGGTGCAACTGCTCTGAATATCCCACCCTGGATGTCTATCCAGAGGACCATAGTATCAAGCGTACCTCAGGGTTCAATATTGGGCCCAGTTCTATATAACATATATATATGAATAGAGTTTGTATGCCAGACCCCAGGGTTAAATACCATTTATATGCAGATGATACCATTGTTTATGTTGAAGGTGCCACTGCAGAAAGTATTCAGCCTATACTTCGGCAAGCTTTTGATGAACTACAGTACTACAGTACTTACTGACGTCTAGGCTGATTCTGAACCCTAAAAAGTCCCAAGTAATGATTTTCTCTAAACAGCAAAAAATGTGTTCCCCTGAATCAATTTTGCAGATTATAACTTTTAATAATCTTTCCTTAGATCAAGTGCAGAGTTATAAATATTTGGGTGTTCATTTAGACTCAGCTTTGAAATGGGACTTACATGTAGAATCAATAGAAAAAAAAAGTAGGGAAATGCTTAGATTGTTTATAAAGGAACAAGTATTCCTTGACCAAAGCAACAAGGACACATGTGGTTAACTCTTTAATTTTGCCCCTAATAGACTATGGGGATATTGTCTATGCAGGTGCCACACAAAGTAGCTTAAACAGACTGGACACATTATATCACAAGCTAGCAAGATTCATAGTAGATGCCCCAAAGAGGTCCCATAGACTAGAACTTTATGAAAAACTCCAGTGGTTTAATTTTAGAGAAAGATGATCTTTACATGCTTTGTTATTCATGACCAAATGTGTCATAGTGCAGGCCCCAGATTATATTACTGATAAACTAGTACCAAGGCCAATAAAACAGGGCCTGAGATCTGCATTAGGACTAGAATATAGTCTATCCAATTTTAGAACAAAGATGGGTAGAACACATTTTTTCTTCATGGGGCCAATGCTTTGGAACTCTATACCACAGGCTCTTCAATTAATAAATGGAAAAATTAAACTAGGCAACATAAAATCCTGGTTTACTAAAGAGGCAAGACAAAGAACTATATTAGAATTATCCTAGTGCCCTTTTGAATATTTGGGTGGGGTATTTTAGCCTTAGTATGTATTTATTAGGCTCTGTTTTGGATCTATGTAATATGTTTATTGTACCTAATTGTATGTTTCATATGTCTTTGTACTCTATATTTTGCACTATGTAACTTTTGCACAAAGGACCTCACTGGAAATGAGCTTGTCCCAGTTGCGCTATCCAATTCATTCATTCTGTTTATGAAATGAATAAAAACTTTTACTACTACTAAGAGCTACTTGTATAGCACTGTTATGCCCATGCTATAATTCCCCAGTAGCTCTTTTCACTCATGCTGTTTTCACCTTGTGGTTTTTACTGCGCTGTAATTCACATGCGCATTTGACCAGATAGCTAATAAAGATGCTTCATATGACAATCCTTATCCCTTCTTCTGACAAAGACATTAACAGTGAGATAGTTTCAACAATTCTGATGCAACCTCCTGCAATTGAATCAATTGAAATCACTAATCTAAGTTAGGACAGGTTAATTATGATTGTATATTGCCTGGAATGCACCTGTCGCTCCCTGATACTGTATCAAAAGAAGAAGCAAGTGTGTGTAACTAAAACAACTTATAATTAATAAAGATGCTTCTTCAAGCATTGAAAAAAACTGACATGAAAGAAGGGTTGTTCAGGTGCATAAAAAAGAGGGGAGCAGCAATCACATAGAGCAGTGTAGACCCCCACAATTAAATTAATTGAAAGCATTAATGAGATTGGTGTCAAAAACTAACAGCTGTCCATATTAACCTGTAACCTGTAAGCGGGGTACCGCAGGGCTCTGTGCTGGGGCTGGTATTGTTTGGGATATTCATAGCAGACATCTCAATAGGCATCAAGAACGAGATCAGTCTGCTTGCAGATGACACCAATATGGGAGCAGTAGTAGATAACTTAGGAGGGTGGCAGGGATTGCAAGATGATCTGTCAAAACTGGAGACCTGGCCAGGCACTTGGCAGCTGGAGTTTAATGCCAAAAAGTGCAACATGCTATATGTTGGCACAAAAAACCCAAAGAGGAGCTACCAGTGGGGGGAGGCAGCTAGCCATGACAGAGGAAGAGAATGATCTGGGGTGGTCATAAAGAGATCAATGAATAACTCAGCACAATGTAGGAAGGCATCTGCAAAGGCCAAGGCATGGGGTTATAATGTCTCAAGGCATTATGCTGCTGTAATATACCGCGCTGCCAATACAGCACACTATATTGCCAGCAGCATAAGTCTGTGTTTTGTGGGGGGCTCTGCCCCCACACCACACGTTATGGGAGGCTATGCCCCCCAGAACCCACCCTAACTAAAATAACCAAATCTGGGGAGGGGGGGGTAACACTTAAATTCGTACAAAGTATGAAAATTAAAAAAAATCCATGCATCTGGGACTGGGACTCGAAACCCAGTCCACAAACACACTGCCTCCTTTGCTACCTATGGCTCATCCCACTGAGCTACAGCAGCTGCTTGCTGGTCCTTCCTCCCAGCAGAATTTTTATCCTCTAGCTGGGAAGAGTGAGAGGATGCATTACCGCACATATATCCTTTCACGGTTTTGCACCCTCTCGCTCTTCCCTACCACACTATTCCTGCTGCATGGTATTGACGTGCACTATAAAGCATATGACATAGTGACCCAGTAGGAAAGGCCTACGTGATATTGGGTTGTATTGTTAGGGGTAGCTCCTAAAGGAAGGGTGAGGTGATTCTGCCCCTATATAGGTCACTGGTTAGGCCACACCTGGAGTACTACATGCAGTACTAGTGCCCGTACCTGAAAAAGGACATTAAGTTACTGGAGGGGGTGCAGTGCAGGGCAACAAAGATGATCCAGGGGCTAGGGGACATATCCTATGAGAGCAGGCTGAGGGAATTGAACATGTACTCCCTGGAGGAGAGGAGGGATAGGGGAGATATGACTGAAACCTTCAAGTACATGAAGGGGATAAACAAGACAGGCATGGAGATGGGGCTTTTCAAGTTATGGGGGGGAGGGACACTCGAGGCCATGATCTGAGATTGAAGGGGGAGGTTCAGGAAGGAAATGAGAAGACACTTTTTTACAGAGAGGGTGGTATCTGGGTGAAATGCATTGCCTGTGGAAGTGGTATCCTGTAGAACAGTGGGTTGCTTCAAAAGGGGATTGGACAGGGCAAGGGGGAGGGTAATGGGTAGGGGAGGGGAAGGAGGGGCAGCTGCAGTATGAGGGCTGCTAGCTGCACAATCAAGCAGACTTGATAGACCTTAGGGCCTTTACCTGCTGGCAATTTCATATGTTCGTATGTAACCTAGGGCAGTGGTGGGGAACCAGCTGCACATTTAAACAACAGTAGCTGACTGCGCTGTCACAAAAGAAGACTGCACCAGAAACTAAAGAAATGGATTCATTTATTATAAGGTTCTGTGCTAAGAATAATTGTACTGTATTTATTACTATTAATGCTGTTTGGTATTTAAGTGTTCCAGTCCTTTAAATAAACTTTATTGCATTTAACTGTATAATTTTTGCTTAATACTATGTTCAGGGGGTCTTGCAGGGTCTTGCTGCCCTCAGGGGTGTTTGAGGGCTGCATTTGTAGCCCACTGATTATCTTAGGTTGCCCATCATTGTTCTAGAGCATTGGTTATTACAGTGTGTGATAACCACACCTCTGGGTAGTTGAGCATGCAGTTATCACATAACCAATACCTTGTCCTGTTGTATTGCTTACCACCCACTGGTAGCAAAGCCCAGTAACTTATATAAATTATTAGGTTTGAGCAGGTAACATTTTAACTGCAGTCAATCCTCTCCATTGTTTATTCACACTTCAGCAGAATTATGAAAACTAGGAACTCCTTTCTACTGTAAATCATGGTAAGAATAAAGAATGCAATTAAGAAAAAGAAAAACTTTAAAAGGATTTACAGGACCTTTTTGGACATGTTTGTGGGGGCACTGTATTCCGTTTGTGAATTTCTGTGTTATAGTAGTAATTAATTCTCACCATCCACTTATACTATACAGTTAATAGTATTTGATTGTACAGTACCATGTTCAGAAAAACAATAAAAAAACATGCTAAAAAGAATGACTTGTACAGTACCATGTTTAAAAAAAACAAAACAATAAAAACTCTCTGATCTGATGAAGGAGGTTGCCTGTCTCCAGGCTGACCTGGCTAGGATTCGTGAAAACTCCTCCCCCACCCAGGGACCACCAGGGCAAATACCATTACCTCAGAGGTTGCCAAGAAAGAGGAGAGGCTGGACCAGGGTGGGCTCAGGGAGGGAGAGGGTGGTGGAACAGAGTTGCATCCCTCCAGCTGTACCTCTCCACAATTCATTTGCTCTTCTGGTGGATAGTGGTTCCTCTATGGAGGCATCTGCAGTGGAGACCAAGGAGGATGCTGAGAACCTTCACAAAGGAGACCCACAGGAGGGTGGCATGGGACCCCACAGGGGAAGGAAACAACTCCTGGTGGGGGACTCAATCATTAGGGGGGTAGAAATGGGGGAGGAAGGGGAGAAGGAGGTAAGGTGCCTGCCTGGCACCATGTTTTGGAGAGATAGGAGACGAATCCTCAGTATTATGGGAGCAGCTGCACGAGGGAGGGAGCTGGATGTCATTGTCCACCTAGGGACAAATAACCTGGCTAGGAATGAGATCAGAGCAGTGCAAGAGGAGTTTGTATAGTTGGGGAGGAGACTTAGACAAGTAGCGCATACAGTAACCTTCTTGGAGGTGCTGCCTGTCTATGGCAAGGGTGATACTAGGGTACTCCTCACTATGGAATTCAATGAATGGTTGAAAAACTGGTGCGGAGCTCAGGGTTTTGGCTTCATTGGGGACTAGGGAGTCACCTGAAGAGATACAGACCTATACTGGTGTGATGGTCTTCATCTGTACGGGGGGGGGACCAGGATCCTAGGTGAGAAGTTTAAATGCTTCTTTGGCAAGCATTTAAACTAACCAAGGGGGAGGCACTGAAATGGAGCAGGGAAATCCCAGCCTCCCCCCACCAAACACAGGAATTAGTGAGATAAACACCAAGGTAGAGAAGTTATTAGGGAGCAGGACAGAGGTAAATGTAAAAAAAGGCAAAGGCAGTAAGGGGGTTAAAAGGGGTAGGGCCATTAAAAAGTAGAGGGTGATGAGTACCAGTGCCCATAGTCTGTGTAACAAGCTCCCTGAACTAGTGGCCTTGATGGAAGAGGGTTGCCTGGATATTGTGGCAGTCACAGAAACATGGTACACAGAGAACCACGACTGGGATGTCAACATACCAGGATACACAATCTACAGGAGGGACAGGGAGGGTAAAAGAGGAGGAGTAGCTCTCTATGTAAAGGAAGGGATCAAAGCAACAGAACTAAAGAGTAAACAGGGAGCAGATGAGGTACTCTGGGTCACCCTGGAGACAGGAAGTGGCACCACAATCCACATGGGGGTTGCATACAGACTTCCATCTCAGGGGAAGGGAATGGACAAGGAAATGATAGAAGGCTTCCTTAGAATGGCAGAAAAAGGGGAGATATTGTTAATGGGGGACCTGAATATGCCAGATGTTAACTGGTGCACCTTTGCTGCAGGCACATCCAAGAGCAGGGTCATTCTTGATACCCTACGGGGGCATGCCTCAGACAGCTAGTATTGGAACCCACTCAGGAGGGAGCAATCTTAGACCTGGTACTCTCAAATGAAGACAGAGAAAGAATCTCAGATTTAGAATTGGGTAGCCATCTGGGAACAAGCGACCACCAAACAGTGTAGTTCACGATAAACACAGCCATACAACCAAGCCATACAAAAGCAAGAGTATTGGACTTTAGGAGGGCTGACTTTGAGAAAATGAGAGAGTGCCTCAGAAAAGCACTAGCAAACAGGCAAGAGGGAGGGGTGGAGGAATAATGGGGAGTAATCAAAGCAGCCATCACAGAGGCAACAAGCCTTTGTATAAAGCAAATCAACAAAGCAAAATGAAGGAAAAAAACGCTATGGTTCTCAAAAAAAGGTGGCAGGGAAGGTTAAGAAGAAAAGGATAGCATTCAGGAAATATAAGGAAACACAGAAGGAGCAGAACAGAGAACTTGATCAGTTAAAGCAGAAAGAGGCAGGGAAGGCAGTCAGAATAGCAAAGGCCCAAACCAAGGAAAGGATAGCCAACTCTTTTAAGAAGGGGGATAAGACCTTTTATAGGTACATTAGGGAGCGAAGAAAGACCAAAGGAGGGATACTGAGGCTTAATAAAGGGAAGGGATTGTGGGTAGAGGGTGATAGTGAAAAAGCAGGGATACTGAATGAATATTTCTGCTCAGTATTCACAAAGGAAGAGGAGGGGGAGGTACCTAAACCAAACAAAAGAAACACCCTGAAGATGGGAGTCGATACCAGTCCATTTGCAGAAGAAAGGGTTCTAAAATAACTAATAAAATTGAAGGTGGACAAAGCAATGGGGCCTGATGGGATTCACCCAAGAATTCTAAAAGAACTAAGGGTAGAACTAGTGACACCACTGACTACTCTCTTTAACAAATCATGGGAGGATGGAGTGGTAACTGAGGACTGGAGGAGGGCGGATGTGATTCCTCTTCACAAAAGTGGGAGCAGGACAGAGACAGGAAACTACAGACCAGTTAGTTTGACCACAGTGGTAGGGAAAACAATGGAATCACTTCTGAAGGAAAGAATTGTTGAGTACCTAGAGGCCAGTAGGATACAGGACCCAAGGCAGCATGGATTCACAATGAGAAGGTCATGTTTGATGACTCTAATAGATTTCTTTGACTGGGTGACCAAAGTAGTAGACCAGGGAGGGGTTGTGGACATGGCCTACCTAGATTTTAGCAAGGCATTTGATACAGTCCCACACAAAAGATTAATACACAAGTTAGCCAGCCTTGGAGTGGGTCCTGAGGTGGTAGCTTGGATAAAAAATTGGCTACACAACAGGACGCAAAGGGTAGTAGTAAATGGAGTCCACAGTGAAGAAAGGAGGATTACTAGCGGGGTACCACAGGGTTCAGTACTGGGACCGGCCCTTTTTAATGTCTTTATAAGTGACACTGCAGAGGAACTGGAAGGAAAAGTATGTCTCTTTGCAGATGACGCAAAGATCTGCAACAGAGTTGATGCACAAGATGGAGTGGAAAGGATGAGAAGGGAATTGGCTAGGTTGGAGGAATGGTCAAATGTATGGCAGCTTAGATTCAATGCAAAGAAGTGCAAGGTAATGCACCTGGGAAACAAAAACCCAGGGGAAGAGTACACAATGGGGGGTGAGATACTGACAACAGTAAAAATGGAAAGGGATCTGGGGGTAATTATATCAGATGACCTAAAGGAGGGCAAGCAATGTGAGAAGGCAGTAAGGAGGGCTGGGGGACACTGGGATGCATGGGAGAGGCATCAATAGTAGAAAACAGGAAGTTGTTATCCCTCTGTACAGACAGTTGGTGAGACCCCATCTGCAGTACTGTGTGCAGTTCTGAGACCCCATCTCCATAAAGACATAGACAGAGTGGAGCTCTCCAGAGGAGGCAGCAAAATGGTGCAGGGTCTGCACCAGAAGACTCTGAAGAAATACTAAAAGAGCTTAATATGTATACCCTTGAGGAAAGAAGGGAGAGAGGGGACATGATAGAAACTTTAAATACCTCAAGGGAATAAACAAAGTCCAAGAGGGTAGCATCTTTCAGAAAAAGAGATGTGCAAGAACAAGGGACCACAATTTGAAGATAGAGGGGGGATGGCTCAGAGGTAATGTGAGGAAGTATTTTTTCACAGAGAGGGATGTGGATGCATGGAACAGCCTCCCTGAGGAGGTTGTGGAGTCAAGAACAGTGGGGGAATTTAAGAATGCATGGGACAGACATAAGGCAGTCCTAGTGGGGGGTAGGAGGAAGTAAGCTGCTGGTTAACTAGGATCTGCAGCTTATCTGTTAGGTAGGAAAATGGGCAGACTACGTGGGCCAAGCGGTCCTTATCTGCCGTCAAATTCTATGTTTCTATCTATGTTTCTATGTAACTATGTTAAAAAAGAATGGTGGCACCCACTCCTCTGCTTTTCCAAACTTTTGCAAAGAACTTTGTGAATGTTCATAAAGAGATGACAACCCCTGTTGAGCATAACACAGTGGAGTCTCAAGATCACTAAGGGGATTTAGCACCCATTAAGTGCTACACATTATGTCTGGGAAGAGTGGATCTTAAAGTTCAGGTCATTCACTGTACCAGAATGCAGCTGATAGTACCATCTCTAGTTTTTTTCCTGCGCCCTTCTCCCTACTTAAGTAATATGCTAAAATGAACTAGATGCCACACCGTTTAGTTTTCATCTATTAGGTAGATGCACTAGACAAACAGTTGCCTATTTTCAGCCTTGACCTGGGAGCTCATAACAAGGGCAAAAGTACAGTAAGCGGCAATAATTCACAACAATAGTCATTGTCCCCTGAACCCCTCCCAGGAATGATGGATTCTACACTTGATTTACTGTTGGTTGCTCATTGGCAATATTTATTTTGGCACAAAGAATATTTACATCCACAAAGGTTAATACTTAAAATTCCACACAATGATAATTCATTCAAATTTCTTGGTTCCGGCCTCTTCCTTCTTCTGTTTGTTCACTCATCTTGACTTTCCAGGGTCCGGACACTGTGAATCCAGCCCCCTCCTCCACACTAGAACCAGGCCGGTTCCACCTACCCGAGCTTTTGCCCTCCAGGCCCTGACACTTCTGAATCCGGTGCCTGGACCTATCCCCCCTCCCCACTTTAACACCACGTCTGGGTTCCTTGACCCCAGCCTGTGTATCCTCCCCCTTTTTCCTTCCTCCCCTCTCCCCCTTTCCTTCTCCCACTTGCCATCTTTGGGCTTTGCTGCCCTCGCCCTCCAGGGAGCTATGACCCAGCCCCCAGGCATGCAGCTGCCTCCCACAGGCAACCACACTGGCCTCCTGCCCAGGGCATACCTCTGCCGTCCACCCTATCTCTTTGCCAACCATGCCCACCATTGCCTTCCTTAATAAGGGCGGGTAGCTGGGTGGGTGGGAAAAAATCCCAACAAAAGAGATCATCCTGCCTGCATCCTGGCCTGATATACCCCCACAGGACCCCTGGTCATGACCCCCTGAGGCTCCAACCCCAGCCAATCCCTTGAGCTCTGGCATCGCCTTGTCATATTACCCTACTACCTGGCTTGGTGATGTCAATGACCTCTCCCCTTCTACCTGCTCTTTCCCTCCCCCCTCCCCACTCCTCCCCTTTTTGCTCTTTCTTGGCAGGGATCATCAGACAATCTGGCCTGCCTTTTAATGGCAAGCCCAATTGTCCCCTGAACCTCTCCCAGGAATGATGGATGCTACACTTGTTTTACTATTGGTTGCTCCTTGGTAATATTTATTTTGGCACAAAAAATATTTACATACACAAATGTTAATACTTCAAATACCACACAATCATAATTCATTCAAATTTCTTGGCTCCGGCCTCTTCCTTCTTCTGGTTGTTCATCCATCTTGACTTTCCAGGGTCTGGACACTGTGAATCCAGCCCCCCCCCTCCACACCAGTACCAAACCAGTTCCACCTACCCGGGCTTTCACCCTCCAGACCCGGACACTTCAGAATCTGGCGCCGGGACCTATCCCTCCTCCCCGCTTTAACACTATGTCTTGGTTCCTTAACCCAGCCCATTGTCCTACCCCCCTTTTCCTTCCCCTGCTCCCCCTTTCCTTCTTCCCCTGCCCCTCCTCCAGCCTGCAATGGACGGAGGGGCTCCCCCCCTTGCGGGCTAGTATCTCAAACCTTTTTTGGCTATTTCTACCACTAGTTCCCCAACTGGCCTCAGGAATAGGCACATGTCAAATTCCAACTAATGTACCTTGTCAGACCTGTACACCACAGCCTGGTCGAAGGAAATGTCCTTGTGCTGGAGGTGCACTCCCTGTATTTCAATTACCCCCCTTGCTACCCTCATATTCAGATGCTTCCTTACTTTCTCGATCAGCCGGATGTCTTTGACCCCCCTCCAAACCCTCCAGGAGGTGATGTTGGACCAGTCGCTTGTCACCCTCGGCCACCCTTTAATCTTTTCCAAATCCCCCAGGATGTTCTGCCCCAGTTCCCCCAATGGCAGGCTTCCTAAGTCATTGTCCCCCAAGTGTATGATAATGCAGCTGGGGGCATGCCCCATTGCAACCTCAATTCCTCCATTAGTGGCAGAAGCTGCACCCACCTCATGCCCCAATGCCTTTCCACAGCACCCTGATGTGTTCGGTATTGTATCTCAGTTCTGCTCCTCTGGAAGTGGTGACTGCAAACCTTTCTGCCCAATAGATGAAGGAGTGCCCCACTATCCAAACTTTCCTCTTGAAACCTGCCATGGAAACAAGATAAACAGTGTGAGTCGAAGTTATCAACACCTGACATACTTCATATAGCAGCTGGACTTCCAGTGCCCAACCTTCTTTACCTCCTCCACTGAAGCCCCTTTTTCTGCTGCCTCCGTGGCTGCCCCAATCTGAAAGGAATGAGGGTAAATTCACCTGGATCCTTCCCAATGAAGGTCAGGGCCCTCATGAGTACTACCCCAACCTGAAAACCGGTGACCAGGGAACCATCCCTATGTCAGAACAAGGCCTACCAGCCTTCCCTCAGGTGCTCCATATGCCTTCAGTGCACTCACTGCACAGCTGGTGGACTGTGGTTGCCTCACCAAGGACACCTTGGTCCCCCTTCCCCTTTAGTCTGTTTGACCACCCTGTCCTGTCCCCACATGACATCCCCGTGTTGCAGAGCCTGTACCTCAGCTGTTTTCCGTGGGGCCACCACTTCCCTCACCCAGAGTGCACCGGCTGCCATGACCACAAACACGGCCCAGAATAGGACCACCTCTTTGGCTGAGGAGCACACCTGCTGAGTTGCCCTTCATACTTTTTCAAGCATCCACCCTCTTATGGGGCGCCTCCCATCAGTCCTGGTCACCTGTCCCCTCTGCCAACCTGTGACCATCATTTTTATTGTCCTGCTGGCCGCTACATCGGGTCAGCCCCTCTCCTGGCATACCCAACTAATGCCTGCCAGGTGAACCACTACTGTGGCATTGGCCAGCTCTTCTTCCCACTTCTCCACTACAAACCTCCTTACCTGCTCATCCCGGGCCAGTTCATCCTTGCCCCACCATTGCTTCTTTCTAAATTCCTGAAATCTCACCCACACTGCTTTGTAGGCCCTCAGTGTGTTTTCTGACCAGGAGCCTCAGTACAGCACCCTATCTGTGTCCCTCCAGCCTCCCATAACAGGGCCGGAATCCTGGTCCTGTGTATCACTGCCTGAGGCCTCAGCTTCTGAAACCTTCCGATCTGTAAACAGGAAAGACTGTCAGCAATCTTGTACTGCAGCCCTTGAAAATGGTGTGCTTTAAAAGACAGATTCAGCTGCAACCCCAACAAAACCATGTACCTGAGCAGCCTGTCTACCATCACTGTCCTCCCCTTGTCTATTAATAACCTCCACTACCCCTTTGTTGTCGCACCAAAACAGGATGCTCTTCCCCCTTATACTAGTGCCCCACACTTTCATGGCCACCCATATTGGGAATATCTCCAAAAATGAGAAGTCCTTCAGTATCTCCCACTCCTTCCACTGCACTGGCCATGCTTCCAACATCCATTGCCCTAGGAAGTATTCCCCCATCTCCAGAGCACCTGAGGCATCCATGAATAACTCCAAGTCCGTATTCCGCTCCCACTCATCTTGTCAGAAAGTCACTTCATTATAGCTGTCAAGGAACTCTTCCCATATTTGGAAATCCTCCCGCACCACTTTTGACACATCTACCCTGTGGTGCGGCAGCTTAGCCTTCCCTGTGGCCCTTTCCCACCTCCTTGTAAATGCCCTGCCCAGGCTGATGGCCTTGCAGGTGAAATTAAGATGCCCCAGCAGTTGTTGCATTTGTACCAGTGGCACCCTTCTCCTTCCCATCACTTGGGCCAGTACGCCCTTAAGGCGTGACACTTTTTCCCCAGGAAGCCTAAAATAGCCCCCCTCCATGTCCACCTTTATGCCCAAGAACTCTAATCTCCAGGCAGGGCCATCTGTCTTGCCCTGTGCCAGCAGTATACCTATACACTGACTTATCTCTTCAAAGTCCCACAACATCCCCTGCACCTCCTGTCTCAACTCTCCGATGAGGAGGAAATCATCCAGGTAATGCATTACCCTCCTGTGTCTATACCTGGCCCTGAATACCAACTTCACCCAGGTGCTGAATGCTTCAATGGTAGAACAAGCCACTGAGCACCCCATTGGCATGGCCTTTTTAAAATAGATGCTCCCTTGGAATTGGAAACCCAACAGGTCCCAATCCATGGCCTAATGGGCAAGAGTCAGAGTGCCGACTCGATGTCAGTCTTCATTAACTATGCCCCTCCAATTGCCCTGATCAGTGTTATGGCCTGCTCCAGCGAGGTGTATGACACCGCCCTAAGGTGGTCCGGTATGTCCTCATTCACCGATGAGCCCTCAGGGTAGGAAAAGTGGTGAATCAGGTGGAATTTCCCTTCCACCTTCTTGGGTACAATAGCTAATGGGGAAACTCAGAAATGCACACACGGGGGACCCAAGTGGCCCCTCTACCCAGTCCGCCTTGATTTCCTTTTCAACTTGACAGCTACTATCTCCTCCTTTCCCCTTACTGACCCGAGATTCTTAGTCCACATCTCTGCCAACCCCCCCTTGAAAACCCAGTGGGAAACCCATCCAGAAACCTTTCCTGAGCAGCTCCACTGCTCCTTTACTCGGGTAGTTCATGGTCCATTCCTCCACCATTGTTAGGAAAATGAGTGTAGGTGCCAGTGCGTATCCCCACAGTCCACCCTTGGCTCTTTGCTAATGCCAGCTGCTGGAGGTGTAGTGCTACCCCCTGTGGCTGTCCCCTTGCCTCTGCCCTGCCCCCACGGGCACCCTGAAAGGACTGTTCATAATACTGACCCACGGTCGATCCACCTTTTTCACCCCCTTGCTAGCAGCTGGAGATGGGGTGCAATCCCCAGCATTTTGAACAGGCATGCCGGAACTTACAGCTGCTCCAGGTTCGGGCGGCCTTGTTAAAGCCCCAACAGGTTTTGGCCCCTGTGGCAGGAGGGTGCTCCCTCACCTGCTGTCCTCCAGCCCCACTCCCTTCCCCAGAGAGGGTTCTCACCCACAACTCCAAGTGGGTACAATCCCACCTCAGATCCCCTGTGGCTGCCACTCGCTTCCAAAAAGCCTCATCATATTTGAGCCACCCATACCCTACTTTTGCTTTGTACGCATCCCTGTTGATGGACATGTATGTCAGCAAGGGGATGGCTAGTTCTGGCTGCTTCTCTGATACCAACACTCTGTAGGTGATAGAACCCCCTTGCCAATTCTCGATGGTCTTACCCTTGTATTTCACGACCTCAGCCTTGTGTCCTACCACTGCCAGAGACACTGCCATCTCTGACTTCTCCACTGACTCCTTCTGTTCATATTTCTTGGCCTTATCCTCATCCACTAGTCTGAAGATGCTTACATATTCCCCTTTCCAGATTTTTTCCTTGATCGAGGCCAGGACGTGGTCCTCAACCCATCAGCCTGGGAGCCCTTCGTACAGTTTCTTGCCCACCGGCTTGGCCCCCCTTCCCCTTTTCCACCCCAGCCCCTTTACTTTTTAAGGCCTGCTTGGCCCTCTCCATCTTTTCAATCCCTGCATCCCCCATGCCACCCAATAGCCCTTCCAAATACTCCCTCAGACCATTTTCATCAGAGATCCATGACATTCTTACCCCATCCAGGCTCTTGTCATCTGGTTCTAGTGCAGGCAGGGGTGCTGAGATGGGTGCAGGGTGTGGCACTTCCTGTCTGGGTCTCTTACTTCCCTTTCCCCTGCCCGGGCTTTCCTCTCACTCCTTACACTTTGTCTGCACCTCTTCCTCTGCCTCTCTCTGCTTTGCCACTGTCACCAAGTTTGACATCTGCCCCATTAATTTTGCCACTTCCTGCATCACTCTTTCACTGGACATCGGGGTTTGCTTAGGTTCCATTGCTGTTCCTCCATCACTGCGGGCAGATGGGAGAGAAACAAATGTTCAGACTTGTGTACTCCCAGCCCTCCCCCCGTAAAAGTGAGGTTGCAGGGCCTAACATGCCTGTCCTTCATTTCTTTATCCTCCCCCCACGCGTGGTCCCCCATGGCCCACTCGGCCTCGTGGTCCCACCTGCTAAGGACCACTTGCCTATGCCCCAAGTGCATCCTGTGACAGGCAAATCCAAACCTCTCCTCTTTCGTCCTTTGTTTTTTTTTTTTTGCCTTTTTTTTTAATAACTTGCTCAGAGTTGCTCAGTATGCCTGTGTAGGTCATGAGAATCAAACCAAGGTCTGGTCTGCTGGAGGTACCATGCTTTGTCACGGCCCCTTGCTTTAACCTCAAGGCTATATTGCCAGCCCTCTAGCCCCCTTATCTGGGCCTAGCTTCTCTGCTGACAGCCCACTGCCTCCACTGCCAGCATACTATGCTGGCAGCTCCCTCCTTGTTTTTTTTTGTGTTAGTACTTGCTCAGAGTCCCACAGTAAGAAACATAGAAACATAGACTTTGACGGCAGATAATGACCACTTGGCCCACCCAGTCTGCCCATTTCCCTACCTACTGGATAAGCTGCAGATTCTAGTTAACCAACAGCCTATTTCCTGCAACCCCCCACTATAATTGCCTTATGTCTGTCCCATGCATGTTTGAATTCCTCCACTGTTTTAGACCCCACAACCTCTCCAGGAAAGCGGTTCCATGCATCCATCACTCTCTCCATGAAAAAGAATTTCCTCACATTACCCTTGAGCCATCCCCCCTCTAACTTTAAATTGTGCCCCCTTGTTCTTACACATCTCTTTTTCTGAAAGATGCTACCCTCCTGGACTTTGTTGATTCCCTTGAGGTACTTAAAAGTTTCTATCATGTCCCCCTGTCCCTCCTTTCATCAAGGGTATACATATTAAGCTCTCTCAGTCTCTTTTCATATGGTTTCTGATGTAGACCCTGCACCATTTTAGTTGCACTCCTCTGGACTGCTTCCATCCTGTCTATGTCCTTGCATAGATGAGGTCTCCAAAACTGCATGCAGTACTCCAGATGGGGTCTCACCAACTGTCTGTATAGAGGGATAACCACTTCCCTTTTTCTACTTGTGATGTCCCTCCCTATGCATCCCAGTATCCCCCTGGCTTTCCCTACTGACTTCTCACATTGCATACCCACCTTTAGGTCATCTGAAATGACTACACCCAGATCCCTTTCCATTATTGTTGTTGTTAGTACCTCCCCTGCTATTGTGTACTCTTCTCCTGAATTTTTATTTCCCAGGTGCATTACTTTGCACTTCTATGCATTGAATCTAAGTTGCCATATGTCTGACCATTCCTCCAACCTTGCCAAGTCCCTTCTCATCCTTTCTACCCCCTTGTGTATCAACTCTGTTACAGATCTTTGTGTCATCCACAAAGAGGCATACCTTTCCTTCCAGACCCTCTGCAATGTCACCTATAAAGACGTTAAAGAGGACTGGACCCAGTACTGAGCCCTGAGGTACTCCACTAGTAACCCCCCTTTCTTCAGAATGTGTTCCATTCACTATTACCTTCTGTGTCCTGTTGTGCAGCCAGTTTTCTACCCAGGCTACCACCCTGGGACCCACTCCCAGGCTGGCTAACTTGATGATTAATCTTTTGTGTGAGACTGTGTCAAATGCCTTGCTAAAGTCTAGGTAGGCCATATCCACAGCCCCTCCCTGGTCTATTACTTTGGTCATCCAGTCAAAGAAATCGATTAAATTTGTCTGACATGACCTTCCTGCTGTGAATCCATGCTGCTTAGGGTCCAGTGCCCCGCTGGCCTCTAGGTACTCAACAATTCTTTCTTTCAGAAGTGATTCCATCATTTTCCCCACCACTGAGGTCAAACTAACAGGTCTGTAGTTTCCTGCTTCTGCCTTGCTCCCACTTTTGTGAAGGGGAATCACATCTGCCCTCCTCCAGTCCTCAGGTACCACCCCATCTTCCCATGATTTGTTAAAAAGTGTGGTTAATGGTGTCACTAGGTCCTCCCTTAGCTCTTTTAGGATTCTAGGGTGAATCCCGTCAGGCTCCATTGCTTTGTCCATCTTGAGTTTTAGAAGTTCTTTCAGTACTCTTTCTTCTTTAAATGGACTGGTATCAACCCCACTATCCAGAGTGCTTCTACTGTTTGGTTTAGGTAACTCCTCCTCTTCTTCTTTTGTGAATACTGAGCAAAAGTATTCATTCATTATCTCTGCCTTTTCACTGTCTCCCTCTGCCCATCTCCCCTCTCCTTTATTAATCTTCCCTATCCCTCCCTTAACCTTTCTATGTTCCCTAATGTACCTATAAAAGGTTTTATCCCCTTCTTAACTGAGTTGGCTATCCTTTCCTCGGTTTGGGCCTTTGCTTTTCTGACTGCCTTCCCACTTCTTTCTGCTTTAATTGATACAGTTCCTGTAGGTGCTCCGTCTGTGATTCCTTATACTTTTTGAATGCAGCCTTTTTCTCCTTAACCTTCCTGACAATTCTTTTGAGACCATAGTGTTTTTTTATTCCGCTTTGTTTTCTTTATTTGTTTCACACAAAGGCTTGTGCCTCCATGATGGCAGTTTGATTTTTCTCCATTGTTCTTCCACCCCTCCTTTCTGGCCATTTGCTAATGCATTCCTCAGGTATTCACCCATTATGCCAAAGTCAGCCCTTCTAAAGTCCAATATCCTTGTATTTGTATGGTTTGTCTCCATGGTTGTGTTTATTGTGAAGCACACTGTGCAGTGGTCGCTTGTTCCCTGGTGTCTACTGACTTCTAAGTTTGTGATCCTCTCTCCATTTGAGAGTACCAGGTCTAATATTGCTCCCTCCTGAGTGGGTTCCACCACTAGCTGTCTAAGGCATGCTCCCTGTAGGGCATCGAGTATGCCTGTGGAGGTTGTGAGAATCAAACCAGGTCTGTTCTGATGGAGGTACCACGTTCAGTCACTGCACCTTAATCGACCTCAAAGCTATACTGCCAGCCCTCAAGCCCCTGGCCCAGGCCTAGTTTCCAGGCTGGCCACTTGCTGCCCTGCTGCCAGCGGACCATGCTGGCACCCCCTTTTCCACTGCTAATTGTTGCTACTCAGCCTGCTAGCTTCCCTTTGCTGTGCAGGTGCTGAACTTTGCCACCCGTCTTGAGAAAAAACTGCCTGAATTAGGGCCCGCCTCACCCCTAGTCAGCCAGTCCTCCTCTTCTTGGACTGCGCCCCTTCCTCCTGCTAGTGCTCAGCCCTCTGAAGCCTAGGGCTGACCCGGCTCCATCTGTGTGTTCTCCTCCAATGCCCAGATCCTCCAAAAACTGCAACCCCCTCACTACCACAACCCCAAGCCCCTGCCCCCAAGCTAGCTGGAGGTGCCATTTCAATATAACCTCCTTCTCTTTGTTTCTGTGCCTTTTTGCTTTTAAGTGAGGGAGAAACACAAAATGTCTTTCTTTTTTGGGGGGGTTTAAAAGCACTGCCCTGATCCATCGCGTGGCCTGACTGCTCCACATGGCCCCCATCGGCTACCGTCCACCATGCTGGTCCTGCCCTGTAGACCCAACAGTTGATCACACAGCCCAAAACCTTGGAAAATTCCCCTGAGGCTACCACGCTCTTCTGCAGCTACCCTCAAACTGCTCGCTTCCTGCAGAGGCCACGCAACTGCAAAAACCCCCATCCACCCAACTAGTGCAGGCAACTGAATGCTCACTCTTGCCACGGCCTTCCCCTGAAGGATCCCCGATGCACCAACCCTTCTGCCCGTGACACCCACAGCCCCAAAAAAGGGACAAAAGCAAAGGTGCAATCTTCCCCATCCGACTGCTGGTTCCTATCACACCAGCCTTCCTCCTTTGGAAATGGACAAAGGGAGCATTCACCCCGTATTTGGTCACACTGGAACACGTGGCCTACTAGGCCCAAGCTGCTCCCAACACGTGCTACCCTGGTTCTGCCTTCATGACCAACCACCAGTTAAAGCCACCAATAAGCATTCACAGTAAAATTGTATTCTTTGTCCAGCTGGCTCTATGATTTTCCTGCTAAAAACCAACAAAACGGCCACATTGCTCTCTGCAATCAAGAACGCCCGACCGAGCCTCCATTTTGAAAACCTGCTGGCTGCCCAGCTATCTCTAGATTACAACATCATGAGTGACCATGCCAAGAAGCCCCAACATGAGCCCTGCCCTGCAGAAACCACTGATTGAAACTCATAGGATAAGTCACTCAAAAATGTATTCTGCCCATGCTTTCACCAGCTTCAGAAATGCCATCCACCCCAAGCAATTCCCACCACCCAGAGCTCTGCAATGCAAAAAAAAAATTTTGGCAATAAATGATCCTTTGCATTGGAAACATGCTAACTGCTCTAGTTTTTCTCCTTCACAATGCCATGAGAAACAAACCATCCACTGAGCTCTGTATGTACAAAAGTACCCTTATCCGTGAAACAATTGAGCATTCACAGTGGCAATGAGGAGCACTTTTGTCCTTTTTTTTACTTAAAAACACCATGACATGCTATACACACCACAATGAGCTAGCTACATGGACCATGTGGCCTACAAGGTCTAGATGCCTTAATGTGCCTTACCTGCTGCTTGCCAACAATGTGCTGAGTTCTCAGTCTGAAAAAATCCCAGCAAAAGAGGTCATTCTGCCTGCATCCTGGACTGATATACCCCCACAGGACCCCTGGTCAGGACCCTCTGAAGCTCAGCCCCCAGCTAATCCCTGTGGCTCTGGCATCACCTTGTCATATTACCCTACTACCTGGCTTGCTGATGTCACTGGCTCCCTCCCCTTCTACCTGCTCTTTCCTCCCCCTCTCTCCACCCCTCCCCTTTTTGCTCCTTCCTGGCAGGGGTCATCAGACAACTTGGCCTGCCTTTTAATGGTAAGCCCAATTAACAGAAGTCCAAGAAAGGAAAGTACAACACAACGTAGAATATTAATGAGGAGAAATGAAGGTACAAAGCAAGGTACGTTCAACATTCTGTAACTAGCTTACAAGAAATGTAGCAAATGCAGAAGGCTCACAATGAGGATAAACAAATTATCACACACAATGCACAGAAGCCAAAAGAAAAGTTAGGGGCAACAGCACATTCTTGACTTGAGTGGGTGGGAGCTGTAGCTATCTTGGAAAGCCTGGCTAAAATGACTTTTCTGAATCATACTCATCATTAATTCTTTTTTTTTAACAGGGAAAGAGAAAAAAAAACACATTGAGAGCAATATTTTATTTGCAATGGTGACCTACCAGATCTGGGGGGTCAATCTTTAGTAGAGGAATAAAACATATATTGACTAGCAAAAAAATGCTCAATTTTAACAAGCCATGAATGTCTTTGATTCAGCTTTTGCAGATTTTGCATGGTTCATCCTCATCTATGAGGGTTGGTCCTCTTTGTATAAATACACTGCACACACAGAAAAATGTAGTTCCTATCCCATGTCTTAGAACGTATTTGGTGCTCTGGAGAGGACATATTCAACAAACATGGGAAATATGTGTGCGCACTGTAGGATGTGTGCCAGAACCTGTCCATTTGTGAAATATGTAAAACAGAGAGAAAGGGAAAAGGAAAGGGGGAAGGGAAGAGAAGTCCACAGGCAATTAACTGTTCTTACGAAGGATTATTTACTCTTTTTCCAAGCAGCCTATGCTGATGTATCAATAATTAAAGAAGGTTTCTCTGTCTCAGAGTAAAAGACTGGTAAGGCACTGAAGAAACATGGATGCAGACAAGATTATCCAAGCACACACGAGCATATTCAACTGGCGTCTTACACATCAAAAATTAAATCAAATGCATAGGCAAAGAGTCTAATGGAACAGAAAATTATGGAAACAATTATTGAAAAAAATCACGTGAAAATTGGGATAAGCTTATATCTCTGAGGATTTTTGAAATAAATCTCATCATAGAAGGATGAGTTATTGATGAAAGATAAGTTTTGAATCCTGAAATACCACATTTTAAAGGCAACTCTTGAGAAAGCCTACGCAGTAGGTGAAACGTTGAGTTCTCTGCCATTTTTACACAATAAAGAGAAGAAATATCGAAATTGGATAATCTTGTCTGCATTCATGTTTCTTTAGTGCCTTACCAGTCTTTTGCTCTGAGACAGAGAAACCTTCTTCACTTGTGAAATAGCCTGATCTGTTGGTGTCATTTATTTACCAAGACAGCCCATCTGAGATTTATCCTTTCTTTTTCAGTAGGGTCTTGCTATTACCCACTTTGCAGCCAGGGTGGTAGAAGCACTGGGAGTGTAAGTGACTAGGAGTGTGTGAGTAATGGATATAATTTCCTGAATACAATGAATAATGTACCATTCACTATTTGGAACTAGATCAATAATAACTTCTACATTATAAACTTTAAAAAGATAAAAACGCATTTTACCCATCCCACAGGTGTCCAGGGCTAATCCATATCATCAGTCATCCCTGTCAGTGGTTTCTTCCCTCCACCCCCTCCTCCCAAACAGGTAACATATGTACTTAAGTGTTTTTTTGGGGAGCTTTAATGGTAGAATACTGCCAGTTCCTGAATGCATCTTTTCTGATGCTACTCCAACATATCTCACCCCCTGACATGTCAGGAAGCTCCCCTTTTGATCCCAAAACATGATTGTGAGGGTACTGGAATCTAAAATCCAGGATAGCTCAGTTTAGCTCCCCTCTTTAACTTAAGGCACACTGCTGCACTGTTCTTATGCTGTCAGGTGGTAGCATGTATGGCATGAGTCAGGAGTGAGGGAAGGGACCAGAAGATTCGTGAA
This sequence comes from Neoceratodus forsteri, assembly GCA_016271365.2. Classification (NCBI taxonomy): domain Eukaryota; kingdom Metazoa; phylum Chordata; order Ceratodontiformes; family Ceratodontidae; genus Neoceratodus; species Neoceratodus forsteri. The sequence goes on from CM057450.1 coordinate 1,785,442,558, forward strand.
TCAGTGATGATGCTAATCATGGATCATGCCAGCAGGGGGAGGGGGTCTCTTGGCAAATGTTGCTCTTTGGGGATGGGGGGCCAGAGTACAGATGGTGTGTTCCAGAAAGACTCATTTAGGAGGTAGCACCATGGCAGATTCCTTAAAAAAAGGTGCCCCGATATTTATTTCATGTAATCAAGAGGAGGGAGGGGTAGAGGGTGGGAGATCACTGATGAGGGTAATTTGTCACCGTGTGACTAACCCTGGCCACCTGGGAGAGAGATAAAGGATTCTATAAAAGGCTTTATGTATTTTTCTTTTCCAATTATAAATAAGGAACTAGAAGAAACAGAACAAGTAATAGAATTTTCTAGCAATGATCAACTGACTTTTTAAATCTTCTTAAACCATTTTTCCTTTGTTTTATATAATGACAGATGGAAGTTGTAGCAACATGGTACTGTATATTGATGTTTATATATATTGATATAATATAACAACTAAGTTGACTCCAAACTTTCAGTACAGAAAGAAATGAAGTTCCTAGCCCTAACAGTCCCTAAGTTAGCCCTTTTGAATGAAAGGTGTAACTTTTGAGCTATTGTGGCTAGCAAAGATGAGAGCTTGACTGAGACCTATGCGAAAAATCATACTGGTACAGTTTTCATGTGCTTACACTGTACGTGTCTTTTCATGTTGCTCTAGGATGCTGATAAAAATAACATAATTTAAAAATGTTGTTAAACCATTTAACTGTTTACTTGTCAATATATGGAAGTCATACCAGCATGATATACAGTACAGTATATACCAACTTAGCTGACTCCATGCCTTCATTAAAATGCAGGTAAGTTCCTTGCCCTAATGTTCCAAAGTTAGCCTATTTTTAAATAAATTTATCTTTTGGAAAGGTCTAACTTCTTTTTTATTCCACTTCTACTAGAATTCTGTGGACTTTGGGAAATTCTGCCTAATTCTGCATAATTTCATTGGTAGAAGAATCTGAAAGTGAAGTGTTAATTCAGGAATCATATTCCACAGTGTATGTACATTCTGGCAGTGCTGGTAGTATAGCCTAGAGGTTAGAGTAACAAGCTGTGAATTAGTTTGGTACATCCCACAGAAAGACCTGAGTTTGAATCCTACAACCTCCACTTGCAATACTGTGTGACTCTGAGAAAGTCACTTAACCTCTCCAGTACTCCTGTGTTGCCCCTGAAAACGGGTACTTTTGCCTAGTGGGCCTTACCTGGTCAGCAAAGAATAAAAATGCATATTCATTTTCCTCATGTACATAATGTAATCCATGGATTATTATTCTGTGGTTTACACAGAAATGCTTTTTGAAATTACACAGAATTATAAAAGAAATCATATAGTTTTCATGCATCAATACATGTCTATAAATGTTGATATAATGTGTAACTAAAGGCATGAATATTGATATATGTTTTTCACTTTTCAAGGACAGTAGTGATATATTTTTTTTATATCAATAGTGAGAAATGTAAGCTTTGTAAGCAATAATGCACAATGTAGTGTGGTACATCATGAGATATTATCACACCTTGGGTGCATTGTGAGGCATGAGGCTGCAGGTTGAGTGCCTCATCCACCCGAGAAGGGATGATATTCTATGATATAACACACCCGGGAGTGCATTGTTGCTATTATGAACTAGCTTAAAAGGTTTAGGTGGTTTAATAACTAAAATATATTTTTTAAATAGTTTTTCTTTTATTACATTTCTGATGTGGAAGTATATCTTTTCACAAAAAAGTCAGCAGTATCTGCTTTCCCGACTAGGTGGTGCTGCTGTACATGCTGACCATGCGCCATGCACCATGATCTGTCAGTCTCCAAAGCTCTCATTTTGCTATGGTATCTGCTCTGTCTCACAAGTCTCTCTCTGTTTGTCCCATCAACCCCTCCCCCCGTGCAGAAGTTGATCGCGGTACTGAGTGGTAGAGTCAGAAGCTTTCGGCTTCGTTAGTGTTATTTTTTAAATTGAAAGTGATGAAACCTGGCCCAGGTTCTATTAAAAGTGTAGGCACAGAGGCATTTCAAATTGTGCTGAAGCACCAGAGGCTCGTTGACAGGTCATGACAACTGACTTCAGCTGGAGGCAAAGCAAGGCAATGTTTATTTCTAAGGCACCCAATCCAAGAGGCTCTGAGTGCCATACATTTTTTTATTTTTATTTTATTTTTTTTATTTTATTTAAACAGCAGTTTGGAAAACCTTTGAGCCATAGGCTCATTTACAAAGGTACCTTGTCACAGTAAGACAAACGAAAATACACAGTATACAAAAAACATAACAGCAAGCAGGGTATCAGATAAAATGTCATAACATAAAACAAATACTAAAACAGCAATATCAAAATAAATAATAAAAATAAATAACAAAACGGCAATCTCAAAATTAGCAGTTTTTTCAGAATATCTCAGCTGGTCAGCTCTCAACCCCCGGGAAGGCCAGGGGAAAAAATGCAGGTTTTATAGACCACTCTTGAACCCCTCGACCAATGGGGCCTTCCTGACTTCAGCTGATAATGAATTCCATGGGACCAATCTGGCAACACTGAAGGCCCGGTCACTGGAAGTTCTTAACCTGGTCCTAGGAGCTTCAAGGAGGCCCCTGGCTGAGGAATTAAGGGAGTAGACAGAGGTGGTAGGTGTCAAAAGATCAGCAAGTGGCCAGGACCAAGCCTGTGTAGGGCCTTATAGGTGAGTAAACTCACCTTGAAGATAACCCTCCACCTGACCGGCAGCCAGTGTAGAGTTCACAGCACCAACGTTACATGGCTAGCCCTGAAAAGGCCAATCAGTAAACTGGCAGCTGCATTCTGCACCAACTGCAGCAGGTGAAGGGTACCTCCAGAGACCCCGAAGTAGAGAGTGTTACAGTAATCAAGTCTAAATGTCACAAAGACATGCACCAGCAATGGCAGGTCCTTGGGTGGAACTAGGGGTTTGATCCTGGCAATGTTCCTTAAGTGGTAGAAGTCACTTTTGATGACAGCCGACACCTGAGCTTCAAGTGTCAGTCTGTCATCAATGATCACACCAAGATCTTGCACTCTAGGAGAGGCCATCAACAACATGGGTCCCAGGAATAACCCAGTAGCCATATTGGAGGCACTCTCATCACACCCTCATCCCAGCTCAGTCACCAGAACCTCCATCTTGTCCGGGTTAAGTTGCAACCAGCTGGAGGACACGCAATCATTGATCTTGGCCAGGCAGATATTAAGCACTTTCACAACATCTGATGTTCCTGGTGTAAAGGACAAGTACAGTTGGATATTATCTGCATAACAGTGAAAACCCACACTGTACCACCTAGTGAGCTCACCCAGGGGCAGCATATACACTGCAAATAGCAACAGCTACAAGATCGACCCCAAGGTACTCCACATGGCAGGAACTTCGGGGAGGAGGAGAAATTACCTATCACCACCCATTGCTTCCTGCTTGACAGAAAGTATTCAAAACAGCTGATGACAGTGCTGGTGAGTCCACAGTACTTTCTGAGGCAATCGAGAAGCACAATGTGATTTACAGTGTCAAATGCTGAAGAGAGATCAAGGAGCACAAGAATTGACTTGTCTCCTCCTTTTCTCGACCTGAGGAAGTCATTGTGCACCATAACTAACACCGTTTCGGTGCTATGCCTAGCGGTGAAACCTGATTGGAGTGGCTCATAGATGTCAAAGGATACAAGGTGCTCCTCAAGCTGCTGCTCCACGACTTTCTCAACAACCTTACCAAAAAAGGGGAGGTTAGAGATAAGACGGCAATTCGCCAGGATGTCAGGATCAAGAGCTGGCTTCTTCAGAAGAGGCCTCACCTGGGCCTCTTTCAAGGCTTCCAGAAAGACCCCCTCTGACAACAAATACTGGACAATCCTGGCATACACTGGACCAATGGAACCAATACATCTCATCAAGAAATTAGTTGGAGCTGGGTTCAGTTCACAATACGTGTGCTTCAGCTTAGAGAGGACCTCAATGAACTCGGCCACCTCCACCAGTTTAAACTCCTTCCAGACTAGCGGAGTGCCCCTGTTCCATCTGGCTGATCCCTGCGAGTCACTGCGCAGCTTGCTGATGGGATCCACTGTCAAATAGTAGACACTCTGTCCAAGAAGACTCATCACATAAAGTGATTGAAAAGGATTTTTTTGGCTATAGACAGACAGGATGGAGAAGTCTGTCAACAGCCCTAAAAAGCTGAGCAGGTCGGCTATTCCCAGAAGCATCCTCCCTGGACAGGAGCTCTGAATAATGAGTACACAGAGCCAGTTTGTCCACACCTGACTGGGCCCTCTGCCAACAATACTGCAACTTCCAACCCCTGATCTTCATCACCTCGAGATCCCCATCAAACCGCAGAGATCTCAAGTGAGAGGATCTTGGTCATACATGGACCTGTGCAAGGGCATCAAGTGCCCCAGAGATCATCTTATTATATGCTTCCACTGCCTCACTCATACCCTCCGAACATGCAGCGTTTACAGTAGATATGGTCAGCTACCACCAATAGTCCCTCTGGGGACAATCCCCTTAATGGGCCATAGCTGACCATCTCAACAGGGGAGGGACTGTAAGGGGAGCACTGACCAGGAACTTCACCGTGCAGTGATCAGACCAAACAACCCGATCAGTCTCGAGGATAATTACTTCACCAGGTCCAGCGTGTGGCCATGGTGATAGGTACTGGAAGTAACTACTTGTGACAGGCCCAATGATGACATCAACTGGAGGAGGTGAGAACCAAAATGTGAAGCCTCGTGGTTGACCCAGGCATTGAAGTCCCCCAGTACTAAACATCTGGGGACTCCAACACCACATCAATGACAAGGTCCACCACCTCCTGCAGGAATTCTCTCCCTGCCCCTGGAGGGTGGTAAATAAGGAGAATCCTGCATCCTGAGCCTGGGCCCCCACACACTGCCACACACTCAGAGAACCTGGTTGTCCCCACCAGGTGCACGGTGAATCCCAGGTCAGCTTTAAAACAAATGGCCACTCCCCAACCGCTGCATTTCCACTGTGGGCAGTGCACCACAGAGTACCCTGTGGGACAGATGCCTCCAAAACCATCCCGGCATCATCACCCAACCAAGTCTATGTGATGCAAGCTAGATTGACCAAGGAAATCAAGTCCGCCATAATTGCAGTCTTGTTCATCAGTGATCTAGCATTGCATAGCACTGCCCACAGGGGACTGGTAGGAGCTACAGCTCTTCTGTCTACCTGCCCACTCAGTCTGGTGGGAACCCTGGGGATGGAGACCAAACTTGTCTGGCCTCTCCCTAGGCTCCGTCTAAACCCAGGGCATCTCACCACCCCAATTTCTCTCTCCTCAGCAGAACAAACAGCTCCCAGCCACCACTGACTTCCCCATTCCATAGTAATGCCAACCTCCCAACAGCACCTTACTGTCATAGCTGATATAGGGAGGTCAGCAAAGAGCCAGAGGTCACCCAGCTGGGAAGCATAATAGGTGATCTGTGAGGGTCCAAAACCCTGTCACATCCTGGGGGATCGGCATCACTACCACTACTTCCTTATTCCTATATAGCACAGCCAATCTTGTTTACTCTTAGTTAAAACCCATATAGATCACAAACATAACCACATACAACCTAAATAGTACATAACAAACTACCTAACCACAGATCACACACACACACTCTTAGTAATCAAGCACCCCACCCCACAATCATTCACAATCACCCACCTTATTCCATTAACACTAACTACTCATACCCCACCAACCACTCACCCCTCCCAAAACCACAAGCTTCCTCCCCACAATGACCCGCCCAACCCTAATATACAACAATAATTTATTTAAAAGGGAGAGATCAATAAAGTGCAATGTCCTGTAAAATTAGAGATGTATTTTAATACTATAACTGATGTTAAAGTCGGCAAAGTGTGACTTTATTAGAAACGAGGACTCATACTTCCAGAAACTGTGCTTTGAAAAGCTGAGCCGCGACACTAGATAGGTGCCTATACACATGCAAATCCTATTGCGTATTCATAGGCGCACATCTAGTATTGTGGCTCAGCTTTTTCACAGCCTGATTTCTGGAAGTCTGAGTCCTCATTTCTAATAAAGTCATACTTTTCTGACTTCAGTATTCATTATAATATTAAATTAATGTCTCTTAAGTTGGTTGTCTTGACACGTCCACAAGCCTCTGGTGCTTCAGTGCCATTTTTAAATGTGTCCATGGTGCAGTAGCCGGTTTCTGAAAAGAAGCAGAGTGAGAGTGTTTCACTTTTTGGATTCAAATGAATGAAACTGCTTTCCTCCACTAGTGCCTTTCTGTAAAACCAAGTGCAGGATGACGAAAATGGTGGCATCGGAGGAATGCTGTTGTTAAAACTGTGAGTGAGCAGCTGCTCATAGCGACTGTGATTTCTGCGGGTTGTGCAGCTGCCAGTTGCCCTCAGTTTGTTTTTTTGTGGGTGAGAAGGCTGATGACGTGAGGCTTTTTGAAGCTGTGAGGATGTAGTCAGATATAATCATGGCTTCAAAGACCTTTCAGACAATTAGCTTCCCCCCTTTTTGGCAGCCAGTTCATAAATTTCATTATAGTACTTTTTAAATTATTATATTGATATTATAATTTTATGTTTTAATATAAAAAAAAGAGAGTCAAAAACAATGTTTCTTTTTTCCTTTTCCTGAATTGTGGTTGTACTAAACCTTATTCAATTTGAAATCATGTAGTTTGCAACCTAATAGTCATTCATTTTACATCCTTCTTCACACTGCAAACATTTTGTTCTTCCCTATAGTAATGCCTACTCTTCCATACTCTCCTAGGCAAAGCCTGCAAAAGCATTTGAACATAATAATGGATAACAGCTATCTAAATATATGCATCCTGAATATCAATGCTTGACTTAATATTTGAAAAAGGTATTCACAAACCCATATAAAATAGCAAGTTCAGAGATGCACAGTGAATCAGTGGTGAGATTTAGACCTGGGCCTCTGCTTTACAGTTTATTGTTCTAAAAATGTAACCACACTATCTTCTGTACCTACTGTAGAAAGTAATTCCTTTTTGTTCTACTTATATTTTTTACTACATATTAATCTTTGAGTAACTGACCTTTTTGTTGGATTGCATAATTTACTTATTACTAAAGGACATAGCAAGAACTTTTCTCATCTGGTTCATTGTGTTATCATTTCTGACCACCTGCTCCATAGAAACATAGAAGCATAGAATTTGTTGGCAGATAAGGACCACTTGGCCACCAAGTCTGCTCACTGATACCTACCTACACTATCATCGCAGACCCTGCTTCATCTACAGCTCGTTCTCCCTCTTCCCCCCTTCCTTTCCAATACAATTCCCTTCTGCCTATCCCATGAATTCTTGAACCATACCACTGTTTTCATCCTCAACCATGTCCACTGGAAGGCTGTTCCAGGAATCCACCACCCTTTCTGTGAAGCACTTTCTCACATCTCTCCTGAATCTACACCCTCGAACTTCATAGCATATCCCTTTGTTCTTGAGTACCTCTTTTTCTGAAAAAATATTTCCCTTTGTACTGAATTTACCCCCACAAGTCATTTAAACACCTTTATCATACCCATCCTCTCCAGGATGTAAATATTCAGGCCCATTAGTCTTTCCTTGTAAGGCTTTTGATGCAAACTCTTCACCATTTTAGTTGCCCTCCTCTGGACTGCCTCCACTCTGTGCATTTCTGTCCAGAGATGTAGTACTCAGAACTGGACACAATAATCTAGGTGGGGTCTTAACAGTGATCTATACAGAGGCAACACCACCTCCCTCATTCTGCTGGTGATGCCTCTCCCTGTGCACGCCAGAATCACAGTAGCCCTCCCAGCTGCTGTGTTTCCCTGCCTGGCAAGCTTTAGGTCATCAGATATGATTATCCCCAGGTCTGTTTCCTGCTTGACAGTTGGCAATACCACTTCACCCATTTCGTACTCTGTCCCTGGGTTTCTGTGCCCTAAGTGCATTATCTTGAATTTTTGCAGTGAAACCCAGGTGCATTACCCTTGACCACTCCTCTAGTTTTCTCAGGTCTTTGCTCATCCTTTCCATCCTGCTGGAGTGTCCACCCTGTTGCAGATGTTGGTGCCATCTGCAAAAAAGGCAGACCTTCCCTTCTAGCTCCTGTGCAATGTTACTTAGAAAGATATTAGAGGGAACTGGTCCCAGTACTGATTCCTGAGGCACCCCACTAGTCACCCTCCTTTTCTTGGAGTGAACTCTGGTTACCAGCATCCTCATTTCTTATCCAGTTTACCACCTTTGGACCCACTCTTAAACTACCCTTTTTGCTTACTAGTTTCCTACAGTATGTAGAATGGTATTGAAAGTCGAAAACCTTACTGAAATTTAGGTAGGCTATGTCCACTGCTCCACACTCATCTAATTCCTTTGTCACCCAGTCAAAGAAATCTTTCAGAATCATTTGACATGGCCTCCCCCTATGAACCCATGTTGCCTCAGGTCTTTTAACCCATTGGATTCAAGATATTCCACAATCATTTCCCTCAGCAGTAATTCTATTAACTTTCTCATCACTGATGTCAGGCTGACTGGGCTATCATTTCTAGCCTCCTCCCTGCTATCACTTTTGTGAAGTAGGACTACATCTGCCTTCTTCCAGTCTTGTGGAACCACTCCTGTTTCCAGTGAGTTGTTAAATGGGATTATCAGATTTGCAGCCAGTACCTCACTGAGCTCCTTCAATACCCTTGGGTGTACTCCATCTGGCCCTATTGCTTTTTCCACCTTCAGATTAGCGAGCCCCTTCAGGACTCTCTCCTTCAATAAAGGTCTAGTGTCTACCTCCCTCCCTCCAAAGCTTCTGTTACTTTTTTGTGGCCTCTTCCCTTTTCCTTGCTCTGTGAGCAATGAAAAAAAGTATTTGTGCAGACTGGCATTAACTGTATCTAACAGTTGTAGTTGCAAATTTTCTATATCATCAGTTGCAAACACACTGCAGGGAACATTTCTTTCAGTTCTGTTTTTCACATGGTGGTCTTTCCCTAAGTCTAATACAGTAGAAGTAATAGCAGCACAGTTGCTTGGGCATGCACCATTAAGATGACAGAGGTAATGCTAGATCTGACCTCCAGCAAACTGAGCAATGCTGTCATTTTCTGAGGAACATCAATTTGGTTTCACAGCTACTGTAACAACTTGGCTCCACTCAGTTACAAAAAGGAGAACATTTTTGACATGAGGACTTTGCATCATTGTAGAGAAAAAATGTATCAGATGCCCTTGAGGACTACAGACCAATTTATTTAGAAAAATTAGGTTCATTAATGAGGTCACTGTCAATCTAAGGAAGAGGCATTGGCTAGTTTTTAGAAACAACCTTGTCCAGCTGTTCAGCAAATTAGCTGGTAGGAGATGTAATATTATAGAGACTGCGAGTAGGTTGCCCTCTTCTTGCTTTAATAGACTATACAGTAAATAGTCATGGTTGCATTCTAACCCTGTGTTCTTGCAATTGATTGAAAAAAAGAGAAATGTTTCACTGCAGAACAACATTCAAGAACCTATCAATCCAGCTGCCACTTTGGCAACTGCAACAAACAGAATAAAATACTACAGCATAGAATATGGATTGATATCACACCTTTTATGTACACATTATAAATCACTTGCATAATTGCATATGACTAAAACCTGTCTGAAGCAGGTAAGTAAAAACAAACAAAAAAAAACATAAGCAGCCACTGTGGTTCTCTGGGGAAGTGAGAGAGACAGTCTAGGTAAAGGGGGCTGCATTAAAAAATATAATCAGGATCAATCTGAGAGTAACAGAGTGGCATACATTACTCAGTGAAAATGAATAAGGCAAGCACAGCTGAAAGGAAGGCATTGGCTGATATGGAATTAAGGATAGCTGAGGATAAAGGAAAACAAAAAAGCCTTCTTTAGATATATTAGAGAGAAAAGAAATATCAAGTGTTGTGAGATTAGAGAAATGTATTTGTACAGGAAGATGGGAAGAAGGCTGACATCCTCAATGAGTACTTCTGCTCAGCATTCATGTTAGAGGTGGGGGTCCAGTCCTTGACTGCTGTAGGCAGGCTAGGGAAGGGGGTGCTAAATTTGGGACTAGTTTTAGGGGATCGGGTATATATGGGTATTTAAAGATTAAGAGCACTTATACTGAGTAAGTCTCCAGGAACAGATGGTTACACCCCTAAGCGCTGAAGGAACTGGGGCAGGAAGTTGCATGACATTTCATGGTCTTGTTGAACCACTTCCAAGAGACTGGGGTAGTATTGAAGGGAAGCAAACATGGTCCCTTTGCACAAAAGTGAGAGTAGGAAGGCCCCGAGAAACTATAGAGAGGATTGTGTATGAGCAATCATACACAGTCCCGATCCCAACCCCTCTTCCTACTCACTTTCAATGACACCGTCTCCTCCGACCCCCAAAGTATTGCAGACTGCCTGAACTCTGCATTCTCTGACCTCAGTGCAGACATCCCTGATGGTTTCTTTGACCCAGCTCCACCCTCCCAACCTCCATAGACCTCCTTTCCACCTGCGTACAATACCCCCCACATGAAACCAGACTGTACTTAGCTAAGGCCCTCAATGGTACCAGCCCATGCAATGACCAGCTGGACACCAGACTATTTTGGCTGGTATTTGACGTGGTCCTTCTCCCACTCACTGATCTTCTTAATCATTTGCTATGCCTGGGCCAGATTCCCCTTGCTTGGAAAACAGCAGTCATCACATCCCTACTCAAAGGTGGTGACTGCTCCTCCCCAAGTAACTACAGACCAATCTCAATACTCCCCCCTCCCCCGTCAAAAGCATTGGAAAAAATAGTGGCAGTGCAGCTCATGGAATACCTAGATATATATGACATAATGTGCAAAGAGCAGCATGGGTTCCGAGCTGGGCACAGCACCACCACTGCCCTATTAGAATTCTCCAATTTCATCCACTTTGCCTTAGACTCCAGCAACCTCACTAGAGCTGTGAACATCAACCTCTCCAAGGCCTTTGACATGGTCTCCCATCCTCTCTTGCTCGACTCCCTCTACCAGCTTGGCCTCTCCCCTGGGCCCCTAGCCTGGTTTCATAGCTATGTGTGGTCCAGGTCCCAGTGTGGTAAAATCCACAGCACACTGTCACACACACTGCCTGTTCACTCTGAAGTCCCCCAGGGCTCCATCCTGGGCCCTCTCATATTCAGTCTCTACCTAAATGCACTTCCCAACACCTGTGCTGGAAGGGTGCTGCTCTGTGTGGATGATGCAGTCATCCTAGCATCGCATCAAAGCCCAGCTGCCCTGCAAGCCACACTCCAGCACTCTTTCACTCAAATAGGGCAATGGTTCTCTGACCACAGGTTAATTATCGACCTAAAAAAAATGAAAGCCATGCTCTTCGCCCAACACCAGAGCAAAGTCAGAAACTCCACACTCCAAATTCTGCCCCATACGCAACACCCTCTGGAGCAAGTAGCCTCAAGCAAATACCTGGGCATCACTTTTGACTCTGCTCTCACCTTTCATTCCCACATCAACACCCTTTGCTCTGTCAAGAACTCACAAATAGGTTTACTCTACCAGCACAAGGACTGCCTCCCCCCCGATGCACTCCGGCTAGCTATCACCTCTTCAGTCATGTCCCTTGTAGACTACAGACTTCTGATGTATGCTGCAGTAGACAAAACTGCTCTGAATAAAATCCACCTATCTATTAACAAGGCCTTCAGGCTCCTGACTGACTCTGACAGGCGTACCCATACCTGTACACTCTACACAACTGCCAACATGCTCAACCTCGAAGAGAGGATTCGCTATCAGATGGTTCTCTTGACTAAGAAAATAATCTTAGGTCTCTCCCCCCTGGCTGACCTCCTCCCTCCAACGTGCACCCACTACCATCCCCACACGCAGAACCTGAAAGACCACCTTTCTGATACCTAGAGCTAGAATGTCACTTACTAGAGATCTTTTTACTATAGCGCCCCATCCTGGTTCAACTCCCTCCCTGACACAATCACTAATCTCCCCAACATAGGTGCCTTCAAACTCGCCCTTAGGAACCACCTGCTCACCGCACAGTACTGCAGCTTTGCATAACCAGTCCGGTACTCCTCTTCGCATACGAGCCCCTACTGCTGGCCTGCCACTTCAGTATAATCTCATTGACAATGCCCCAGGGCTGCAAATTACCCCTTCTCCCGAGCCACCATAACCCTAGTTGCTCTATTTATTGTCTAGCTACCTCATTGTATAGGCCAGTGTTATTATCCACCTGTAATAATTGCTATAACAAACTGGTTTTCAGGCATAAAGCTCTGCTCCAGCCTTGGTTCACAGCCGTGTAATAAAATCCAAGCCTGAACTTAGCATTGTAAAGTACCACTCTACGATGTACTCTTGTAAATCTTGTAACGCTGTAACTATGTACTGTGAATCTCATGCAACTCTGTAACTATGTGCTTGCCTGTTACTCCATGTACCTGTCTATGCATCTGTCATACTTGACAATGAGCCTTTGGAAATGAGTCTTTGACTCAAAGGGTTGTAATTCTGATTATATCAATAAATAAATAAACAACAAGGTTGTTTTACAATCCAGAGGTTTCTGTGGTAACGGGAGACCTCAAGAGTGCAAAATCCTCAAAAACATCTTTGTTGTGAATGATAGCTCAAACACATTCATAGTGTATGGGCAACCATAAAATCAAGACTGAGTCCTTAATTTTGAGTTTTTTTTCAGCGCTGCTCTCTTCCAGGTCCAGCTGTCACTGCCGCAACCATTTCAAAAAGAGAGGCGGTTCCCAATAAGTGCAAGCGCGAAGACGTTCAAAGTTGTTGTGCTGCAGTAATGACATAGCTAGTGCAGCACAACATTTTTACATCACCACTGCCACACAACAAGGTGAACCAGAAACTGAATTCCATCAGCAATAGAGTTCTCCCATACACTATAGACCAGTTACTGTAGTTTGACATCTATTAGGAGGATACACCAGAAGACCATCATCAAAGAGCATCTGGTGGACGTTCTTGAATTGAATAGTGTCCAAGACAAAAAGCAGCATGGCTTCATTAAGGGATGGTCATGGTAGACTAACCTGACTGAGTGCTTCAACTCTATAACAAAGAGCAGTGGATATGGGCCAAGAAGTCAATGTGCTGTATCTAGATTTCAGTAAGGCTTTCAACTCATAGCACCATAAATGGCCAGCCCAGTGGTGCTGAGGGTTGAAGCACTGGACGCCACACCTTACACTATGCCAGCTGCCCGGGTTTGGGATCAAGCCTAGGTTGTTAGGAGTCAGCCAGGGGAAGGGCGAGGAGTGAGATCAAGCCACCGTGAGGCAGCCCTCTCCTCCTGGGAGGGATTGGAGGCTCCTCAGTCACGGGCCACCACCCAGTGGAGGACAGATGGTGCTAGCCAGGGGGAGAGGTGGAAAGGGTTGTATCGGCACCACAGGGCATGTGTGTGCCTCTATGCCCACATGACGTCTGTGTGCTGAGGTCCCAAGAACAGGGGAGAAAATGAGCACAGAAAAATACACAAAATATAAATAAAAAAAACCCACAATAAATGGTTGTTCAAGACTGCTAAGTCAAGTGAATAATAATAATAAATAAGTCAGCCACAGAATTACAGCAGATGACCTATTATTTGGGGCCCCTCCCCCAGCCACCTGACAGACAGGTAAGGGAAGGGTCCCCCCCCCACCTGGAGGCGGGGGCTGGCTAGAGAGCTGCACTTCCAGGGGTGGAACCATTAGGCCTGCCCATAGGGTGGGGCCTGTGAGCTGGAGGGAGGAGACTGAGGGGTTAAAGAGAGCCAGGCCTGGGGGCTCCCCTCACTCTTTTCCCTCCTCCTGGAAGATAAGATCACCATGAGCAAAAGCTTGCACTTCAGGAAGATCACATTGGATATTGTGGTAAGGTATGGAGTGTTGTTGCGTTGCAGTGTGGGGAGCTTAGGAGATGGCAGTCTGATTAAAAATGGAGCAAGATGCCAGAATGTATGTGCATGGCTTGATCAGTTTGTTATTCAGATGGGAGACCTGCGAGCAATAGCCTACCACATGGCATGGCATCCCGATCCTTGGAGGTGCAGAAGGGGAACAATGGTCACCTGTGGCTAGTAGGGTTGATGGCTGCCCAGCAGCTTCCTTCAGCCCTACAGAGTGCCTCAAACTGCATGTTTGTCTGCAGGAGGGCAAGGTTTAGATAATGGGGACTCATGGTTTGAGGCATAGTTTTCATAAAACCATATCCCCAACTCTCCTTTGTTGGTACTCTGTTTTTTGTTCTTGGCAGCTGGTTGTTTGGCTGCATGGTTATCCATGGAAGGGCAACCAGCAAACAATGGCCGATCATGTGCTTCAGCTTTCCAGACTCCCAAAAAAACATATTCCTGAAACTCCCTTCATGTTGGTGCTCTGGATGTGGTTTCTAGCAGCAGGTTACTAGGCCACACGGTTACTGTGGAAGGACGACCAGCAAACAATGGCCGAGCACATGGATCAGCATTCTGGGCTACCAGAGAGACAGGCCTAGCAGCCACGTGGCATGGCATCTTGGCTGGCAGGAAGGCTGTTGGGACACAGATGAGTCAGAAGGATCAAATCATGACCTCTAATACCCAGCTCATTGGGGATTCTACAACCATCATTAGTGAACTGTTTAAAAAAAAAACACGATTTCCAAGTTAAAATGGGTAATTTACAGACATCCAAAATTTGGCAGTCTGAGGGTTCTTGCAGATGAATTACTGGAATTGGGGGCCAGAATTTATTTATTTATTTAGCTTGTGTTTATCAGGTAAGCACACTAGACATTCAAGTGCCTATTTCAGGTGCGATCTGGAAGAATTACAAGGTACAAGGTACAGGCAATAACAATACAAAGTCAAGACACAGTTACTAACAAGGAACAGTCAGGTACAGGATTATAATGATACAGAGTCAACGCATGGTAATCAAAAAGAAGCAGTCAAAAATAGGATTAGATAGCTGCTGGGCCGGTAAGTGGGGATACCCAGTTAGTGGACCCAAAGGGGCAAAGAGTATTAGTACATGAACAGCAAGGGGGGGGGGACATTTGCAGAGGAATTGCAGCAAGCAGAAGGGGGTGTTGGATAAAACTCAAGGCTGCTTAGCCTGGCAGGGGGACACTTATACCTAACAGGATGTAACAGACTGAATCAAGCACATAAGCAGTAGTCGAGGACATTGAGGTGTCAATCAAGACATGGCCAGGGGGTTCAGGGATGCACAGTTATTTTCCCTAGGCACATGCGGCAACCACACAAAGTCCAAGTGGCACTGGGCACCCTACTCAGGGTGGGGGCACTAGGCGCAGAGACAGGAGGATGCTTGCTTCAAGTGGCCCCAGAGGGAGGATCTGAAGCTGGTGTGTAAGGGGGAAGATCTTACTTGGGCAGGGAGAAGGAACCATGTTCTAGGAGCGAGGGCAGCAAAGGCATGATCCCCTGCAAGAGAGTGAGTTTTGGGGACCATGAGGGCCTGGGAGTCACTGGACCTCAGCTGGTAGACAGGGGGACAGGCTTGAGCAGTTCTGCAAGTGCTGGAGGGGTGGACATTCTGACAATATTGTCGATGAGGTTTCCCATGACAAAGGTTCGGAGGTTGTCGGGGGAGAGCCACCCTAGCCTTGAGTAGAGCTGACAGTGGTGCGTGAGGCAGGGGGCTGACAGGGCGAAGTGGCAAATGTTATTGTATGCTGTATTCCATTTAGTAAGCCAGGTTTTTTGAGCATTCAGGAAAGAGGTGAGCCCGTAGCGGAGTGTGGGGAGTAGAACCCCTTTTGCAAAGGCAAGTCAGGCTGCAGGGGTGAGGCAACTTTTGGCTCTGTAAGCCAGGCCCAGCTTGCAGTTTGTGGCCTTACATGAGTTACGAATGTGCAGAGAGAGATCAAGCTGAGGATCAAGGGTTACCCCCAGGTACTTGAATGAGTCAATCACTTGTAAGGGGATATCATCCACTCCAATGACTTTGAGGGAGGCAGAGCACACTCTTGCCATGGCCAGGGAACCAAATAGCATTGCCAGTGTTTTCCAGAGGTTGGTGACAAGCTTATGGGCCTTCAGCCAATACTGAACGTGGTCGAGGTCAGTATTCAGTCTGGAGTTGATGACATTGATGCCCTGTGAACTGGTTAGTAACATGAGGTCATCAGCATAGAGGGTGGAATGCCCAAAGGCAGGGACTGAAGGCAGCTGATTGATGAAAGGTAGAACAGTATAGGGCCGAGTACGGACCCTTGTGGCACCCCATATGTAACCAGTGTAAGCCAGGAGAGGGCTTTCTGGAACTTGATGTACTGCTGCCTGCCCGATAGGTAGTTGGCAAACCAGGCTAGGACAGGAGGGGAGAGGCCAAGGAACTGAAGGGTGGAGCCCAGGAGTGTGTGGTCGACCAGATTAAAGACCTTAGACAGGTCTATGAAGAGAGCACCAGTTAGTTTGCCTTGGTCATTTGCAGTTCTGATCTCAGAGGTGATCTGAACAAGAGCAGTGGAAGTGCTATGTCCTTTGCGGAACCCATGCTGGGCTGAGGAAAGAAGGCCGTGGATGTGGATGTAGTGTGTTAGCTGAGAGGCCACCACCTTTTTGAGCAGCTTGCTAACGGCTGACAAGATCGCTATGGGGCAATATTTTTTGAGAATTTTTGGGTTGCACTGCTTGGGACTGGGACCACATGAGCCACCATCCATATGGCAGGGATTGTCCCAGATATGAGAGAGGAATTGAAGATGTGGGAGATAGGCCAAGCCAGAAAGGTGGCCCCCAGGCAGAGCAGTTTCAAGGCTCAAGATTGTCATGCCTGGCCCCAGTGTGTGGGGACAGTCCAGTTAGAAGCTTCTGTGTCTCACTCCAGGACACAGTTTTGAAGTGGGGGGGTTGAGAAGTCACAACATCTCCAGAGGGGTCCATCTCATTGATGGCAGGAGATGGAGGAATGAAGGCAGACAGGTCAGAGAACTGGGCATTGAAAGCATTTGCCATAGTCAGGGCATTGTTACAGCTGACTCCTCCAACTTGCATGTCGGAGACCCGAGCGCTGGCAGGGCTGCTCACTGTCTATTTGATGGTACCCCAGAAACTCCTTGGGTTTTTGGTTGAGGCGTCAAGGGAGGATTTGTAGAACTCACTCTTTGCTGAGTGGATAACCCTCTTACAGGACTTCCTGAGCTTCCTGTATTCTGTGAAGTCAGAACTGTCCCCGGAGGCCTTGAATTTTTGCCAGAGTTTGTCCCCGAGTTTCATTAGGGCAAACAGGCCACCATGCAGCCATTTTGTGACAGTGCCCCTCACCCTCCTTTTTGTGAGGAGGGCATGCATATCCTGTAGGGGTGGGGAATATGGATAGGAAGCCTTCGAGGGCAGCTGAGGGGTCACTGGCGGCTATAACCTGGGACCAGTTGGACCGGCTAAGGTCAGCATTAGTGTTGAATTTTGAGTAGTCCCTCATCTGAATAACTTTACAGGGGACCCTGGGGGTGAGAATTTTCCAAATGCAGTAGGTGGGGGAGTGGTCTGGGATGGAGTCTGGGAAGAGGCTAGATGCTGTGATATGGTCCGGCCTGTTGCTCAGCATCCAGTCTACAAGGGTACCTTTTTCCCCTGAAGAGGATAGTCTGGTTGGTTCAGAGATAAATTGGCCAAGGGCTAGGCCTGACAGGAGGGGCTCAAATGACTTGGAGTTGCCTCCCAGCCAGTTTAGGTTGAAGTCTCCGAATGCAAGGAGTTCACTAGTACCCAATTTAGGACTGAGGCAGTCAAGGAGGTAGGAGTGGCCTGAGCTCCACCTTTTGGAAGGTTATAAAGACAGACCAGGTGGAGCTTTTTTGAGTTGCTCAGCAGAAGGTGGGCATGTAGTAACTCACATGAGGGGGAGGCAGGGTGGGGCACGACAGACACATTAAGGTGGGTCTTTGTAGTAGAGCAGTAGCCCACCCCCTCGTTTGTTCCCCGCCCTATCCTGCCTGATAGTGTTGTACCCAGGGAGGGCACAGACAGAGTTTGGGGAGGCTGGCTTGAGCCATGTTTCTGAAATCCCCAGGATGTCTGGATTATAGTGAGCAACCCAAGCCGTCAGCTCAGTGAGGTTAACTAGGAGACATTGATGTGGGCAACTTTTAGGCCCTTGACATTGTGCCACTGGGGAGGGGCCGGGGGGAAGAAATGTCTGCAGGGGGCCTAGGGAAGGGCAATAATCAAGTCTTGGCAATGAAGTGGGCAACACAATTCAGATCTGCGACTGTATATGAACTGGTGCCCCTGTCCCTCTATTACTGACAATGGCCTCTGGCTTGCCTCTGTATATTGCTTTTAGCTCCACTAACTCAGGGATGTTAAGTTTCCAGTCTCTTTTTAACTGTCTCAAACTGCACTAGTTCCTGAATGTTAGCCTAGCATTCCTGTTGTAACATAACTTTACTCTGTAATAATCACTGTATTTGTTTCTGTATCTGTACTAACTGTATTGGTGTAACTGATTTATTATATGTGACGTGGAACCTTTGTAAAGGAGTCTATGACTCAAAGGTATTTTGGATTCTTCTGAAATAAATAAATAAAAATAAAAAGATCTAGTAATTGTGGTGTGATTGCTGTGGATTAAAATGTTCTGAACTATTGCAATTATTTATGCCAGGGAGCCCTAGAGTTTGCTTATTATTATTGTTATTCATCACAGAAACCATGTGAGAAAAGAAAGCATGCGACCCTTTGCGTCCCTTCTGTGACAAACAAGGGTCTGCATCTAAAATGGCTGCAGTTGAGCAAGGTCTATAGGGACACACATCAGGCTATACACTGCAAGGAGATAAGTGAAGTGGTTAATTTAGTAATTACCATTTTCATGTGCAAATCTCCTGACAGAGGCTAGCCACTGCCAACCATGTGGCATGGCGTCCCGGACAGTCGGGCGCTAGTGGCGGGTTCTGCAGAATGCATTGTTTTGCTTAACTCAGATATAGAACCACAGTGTACTATAATCATCAAAAAAATAAAAAAAAGACAAGTTCACCAAGGAGCTTCACCCAATTGATGCAGAGTTTGGATGTTCCTCTGGGCAGTGGCTGGCCATGATGGTCAGCACATGGCGATCATCAGAAGGCAGCACTGGAGAGCCACAGTACAATAGCCTTAATAGTGTGATTTGCTTTTTGCCTTTGGGTTAGGGACCAAGCATGGAAGACCCACAAATCTACCAATTTCCCCTCTGATTTCCGGAAATATAGAATGCTTCAAAATGCCTGTACCAGAGCAATCAGACTTGCCAAGGCAAACTATTTCATGGACACCTTCCTATCTAACATAAATAATCCCTCCAAGTTTTGGAAGGTGCTCAAATCCTAATTCCACACCCCCATCCCGACCCCCAACCGCCGTGCTCAAAATCGGCAACAGCACATTGTCAGACCCTCAATCCATAGCTAGAGTTTAACTCCTTTATCTCCGGTGTGTCTTCAATGCTGTCCTCCCCCATCAGCCTCTGCTGACCACTATTCCCCCCATTCTGCCTCTTGTACACACTCCTTCTCCTTCAGCCCCATTTCCCCTGAGGAAGTCGTTAATGCTGTTATAACGCTCAACCCATCGAAGGGTACTGTAAGTGCCCCTCTGGGCTGGATGCCAAAATGCACTATTTATCAGCCCCTGATATCGCATCACCCCTTATCTCTCTACTAAATCTTTCTTTCTCCCCCCTCCTGCTCCTGCCAAGTGGAAACATGCTACTGTTGTTCCCCTCCCTAAGGGTGGTGACCCATCCTCCCCTGGAAACTACCACCCTATTTCTCTCCTCCCCATTCTTGCTAAAATGCAGGAATGCCTCATTCCATCTCAGTGTTCATCCTTCCTTGACTCCACTTCTTTTTTCACCCCGTATCAGTCTGATTTTAAGAGATACCATTCCACCATTACCTCCTTGCTGAGGGTCACTGACTCCATTCAAACAGGCATGGACCAGGGACATATCACCTCTGCTATCTCCATCAACCTCGCAAAGGCTTTTGTCACTGTGTCACAGCCCCTCTTCCTAACTAATCTGTCCAACACAGGGCTATCCAATGAGGCCACCAGCTGGCTCCATGTCTACCTAGTAGGAAGATCTCAATCTGTCAGGGTCTGCAACTCTCTCTCTCTCCCCCTACCCATAACCACTGGTATGCCTCAAGGCTCTGTCCTTGACCTCCTGCTGTTCTCTGTCTTCCTATACAACCTGCCCTCCACCTGTCCCCATACCTCTATCCATATGTACGAGGACAACATCGTCTTGTATGCATCTGGCCCCAACATAACCAATGTGGCGACCAGACTCCAGCATGACTTTGATAATGTTCAGCTCTGGGTACACTCAAACCAACTTTTCCTGAATGCCAATAAAACAGTCTCCATGACCTTTGGCACAAGGCAGGGACTCTCACAGCTACCCTCCCTTCCTTCCTTCTACACCCTGGATAGGACACTGCTCGAGGACTGCTCCTCCTTTAGATACCATGGGGTCTGGCTTGACCGTCACCTCAATTTTGCTGTACACATAGAGGCCATACACAAAAAACTGCAGCCTAAACTGGGTTCTCTGTACTGCAACTGAGGTTGTATCCCTTTGCTGGCCTGCTGGTCTATTGTACAGAAAATGATTCTCCCCATTTTTGACTATGGGGACGTGGTTAACTCTGCTGCTCCATCCTCCTTCTTAACCAGACTGGACACACTCTTCCACTCCTGCCACTTTGACCTTGACTGTCCCCCCTCCCCTACACTCACCACTGTATCCTTTACCAGTCTCTGTCCCTCCCCTCATTAGAGGATTGGCTTAGCCACTGTGCCAGCTTCATGGCTAAATTCTGGTCCAAGTTCCTGCCTTCCTATCTATTCTTCTCCCTCTCCAGCATTACCACTCCCTCTTATTCACTCAGAAACTCTTCTCCATCTCACCTTATCTATCCCTCATCAGACCTCTTCAGCAGGTCAGGCTGCCTTTTCCTACACGTTCCCAAATCTTTGGAACTCCCTCCCACCCTACATTCGTTTTGCCCCCTCTCCCCTGGGTTTGCAATTCCCTCATTAAAAAACATTTCAACACCCCCTGCACCTGTCTTTAACCCTCCTGCTACCCTGCATACTGTATGTATCTTTTAACTCTAGTTTCGCTGCCACTGGGTGATTTCCCTGCAGTAGGCCTGTAAATAACTGTAATATTTTATTTGCTATAACTCTGTATCATATGTATAAATTTGTATTATAATTGTTGTAAATTTTTGTAATTTGTTGTAATTCTGCTGTATTTTTGATGCTTCTATTCTGTATTGTACTTGTTAACTCTTCCCCTTAACTGTTTGCTGCTATTCCATTTTGTATTTTTTACTGCTACTCTATTTTTGTACTTTGCCTGATTTCTCTCTTTTTCACTACATCCCACATTAATTTCTTCCTCTTCTTCTCTCCTTCTTGCTCTTCTGTTTGCCTTTCTCTTCACCCATAGCTCATAAAGAACATTGAACTTTAGTCGTTCATATCCAAGTTGCTCAAGTTTAGTCGCTGTTTTGATGGATTACCGTGTAGCCGAACCAATGAGGTCTTACTTAACAAAGTCCATCTACAGATCCATGCTAAGGAGTACATAGATATTTTCTCCCTACTCCATCGGCTTGGTGACCAAGAAAGCCCCAGGGGAATACCACATGTTTAATCATTTATAGTACCCAGAGGGAGACTCGGTAAGTGATTACATTGATCCATGCTTTACCACAGTACAGTATGTGTCCTCTGACAGGGTGGTGGAGATGGCTGGGCTTGAGGCACTTATTGCCAAAGCAGATATCGATTTGACCGTTCACCTATTGCCAGTTCACCCAGGGAATTGAGATTTCCTGTGGATGAAATTCAAGGGACTATACTATGTGGACAACTGCATGCCTATGGGGTGTGTAGTAGCATTTGCTGTCTTTGGGAAGTTCAACACATTTTTGAAAATTTGGGTTGTGGCAAGGGAGCATGAGTGGGCAGGCATAGTGCATTACTTGGATGACTTTCTGTTGGTAGAGCCAGTAGATTCCACAATGTGCAGGGACTGTCTAGATATATTTTTCAGTTTGTCAGGAACATGGCATCCTATTAGCCCTGGGTAAGGTAGAGCCACTAAGCACTGTGGACTATCGGGGGCTCAGGCAGAGTAAAGGAGGTGAGTCAGAGGCACATCCCCCAGCTGGTGAAACTGAGGATGTCTGAGGAACAGGAAGGCCTCACAAGGTCACTCAAAGTTGCACCCAGGGAGGATGAGTAGGACCTTCACAATGGAGCCCCAAAGGGGATGGCAGAGCTCTCCAAAGGAAGAGGAAGAGGAAGAAGATGCTACTCCTGGTGGGGGACTCCATCATCCGTGGACCTGGAGTGGAGATAGGAGTAGGTAGAGAGGAGGAGATGGAGGTAAAGGAGTACCAGGAGGTACTGCTTGGAGGGATAGAAAGTGTATGCAGAGGATCACCAGGGTAGTAGCAAAGAGGAGAAAGCTGGATGTCATTGTCCATCAGGGAACCAATGACCTAGCTAGGGACAAGGCAGAGATCACAAGAATGAAGGAGGTCAGGAAGCTGGGGAGGGGCCTGGGGCAGGTAGCATACTCTGTGACCTTCTTGGAGGTGCTACCTGTCCAAAGCAAAGGGGGATGCTAGGGATCTCTGCTCCAGGGACTTCAATGCTTGGTTGGAGAGCTGGTGCAGAGAGCAAGGTTTTGGCTTCATTGGGGACCGGGGACCCACTTGGAGGGATGCAGACCTGTACAGGGGTGAAGGCCTGCATCCTTCTGGGAGGGGGACTGATGTCCTTAGCGAATGGTTGAAATGCTTCATTGGCAATCATTTAAACTAGCCAAGGGGGGTCAAGGAAGGAAGGAGGGTAACTGTAACTACCCACTCCCAAAGGATAATGGAACCAGCAAGGAGGGCAATAATGCAACAAAATCACCAGTAAGCACCGATATAGGCAGAAACAGGGAGGTGAGGAGAAAAAAGGGGAATGGGCCTGAGGTCAGGAGGGGAGTGTTGAGAACATGGAGGGCCATGAGTACGGATGTCCACATCCTGGGGAACAAAATCCCTGATCTGGTGGCCTATATAGCAGAGGCTGACCTAGATATTATAGCTATTACAGAAACAAGGTACAATGGGAGTCATGACTGGGACATAGCTATACCAGGTTATACTTTGTTCAGGAGGGACAGGGAGGGTAAAAAAGAAGAAGGGGTGACTCTTTATGTCAAGGAGGGTATAAAGGTGGCAACAGTGAAAGGAATGCAGGGGGAGGCAGAGACACTGTTGGTCATCCTGGAAATGGGCAATGACACAGCTATTTAAATAGGCATAATCTACAGACCCCTTTCACAAAGGTAGGAAACAGACAGGGATGTACTAGAAGCCATCCATTAGATGGCAGCTAAAGGGGAGGTGTTGCTGGTCGGCAATTTCAATCTGCCAGAAGTTGATTGGCGCATCCCAGTGGCTGTAACATCCAGGGGCAGAGACATCCTTGACTTCTTGTTAGGGGCATGCTTCAAGCAAATAGTGTTTGAGCCAACCTTGGAGAGGGGGTGATTTTGGACTTGGTTCTAACCAACGGGGACAGAATTTCAGATATCAGGGTGGATGAACACTTGGGGTCCAGTGACCATCATACAGTGTGGTTCAATATGAGTACTGCAACAGGGTCATGCCACATGAAAGCAAGGGTTCTGGAATTCAGCAGGGCAGACTTTACAAAGATGGGGTTATGTCTCAGGAAAACCCTAGCAGAGGGTGAGAAGGGGGGAGAGTTAAAGAACTATGGGCACATCTCAAGGGAACAATAGTGGAGGCAACAAACCTTTGCATTCAGGAAACAAACAAAGGCAAAGGGAAAAGAAAACCACTATGGTTCTCTCAGGAAGTGGGCATTAAAATGAGGACAAAAAAGTTGGCTTTCAGGAATTATAAGGAGACACAGAAGGAGGAGGACTGGGCAGTGTATCTGGAAAAGAAAAGGAGGCAAGGAAAGCGGTCAGGAGCGTCAAAGTGAACACTGAGGAGAAAATAGCAAATGAGGTTAAAAGGGGACAAGACATTCTATAGGTATGTTGCGAAAGAGAAAAGACCCGGGGGCATTGTAAGGCTAGAACAGGAGGAAGGAGGAAGGATCGAGGTAGAGGAGACCAGGAAAAAGCATCAGTCCTAAATAAGTATTTCTGTTCTGTCTTCTCAGAGGATGGGGAAGGGGAGGGACCACAGCTAAGAATCAGGGTTAGAGGGGAGGTGGACAGCAGTCCATTTACAGAGGACAGAGTTCTAAAAGAACTCACAAAACTGAAGGTGGACAAGACTATGGGACCAGACAGTATACAAAAAGGTCAAAGTTTCAGCCACTCAAGTAGTTTTTCAAAAATTATTTCTTTTTATTTTCGTATATTTTTTTCAAATAGCCATAAGATCCTTATTCCTAAACAGCCTCTGACTGGGCCCCCTGGCAACACGACGTACCCGATTGGTACGCTCTCCAGCCTGCATCTCCAGTCATGATTTTTGAACTTATTATACCTGCTGTCTGTACTGCTTTTTCCTCCCCTGCCCAGGCCTCCTTTAAATACACACTTGCCACTCCCTACTGTTGGTCTCTCTACCTCATTGGCTCACACTAACCCCTGCCCAAAAACCCATTGAACAGCCTAGATTAAGCTCCCAGTACAGTGACCTCTGTCAAACTCCTCATTCTTTCCAGACTGCTCCTTCCTGCCTGTAACTGCCACACTCTTCTTCCAGACAGCCTTTCCTCTCCTTCCTCGAGAATCTAAAGACTCAAGGAAAGGCTGCTTTCTCTGTTGGATTTCCAGCTCTAGTTGTAACTGTTAGGGCGAACCCTGCCTACTTAGACCACACTCACTAGGGGTAATATAGATTGCTCCGACCATTTCTCTATTGCCCAGATTTCTGCTTGCTACCTTACTCATCTGCCTCCCACCCCCTCCTCTCCAACATGCCTCCAACCTCCCCATCCCCTCCGATCTCTACCCTGCTGACCTCATAAAGAGCCTGTACACCTCCAACTTGGTGACCAGTTCTCCGAACAGCTCAAATTGGTCCTATTCCCCTTCCTGACCCTGCTCCATTCTCTTCAGCACCTCACAATCTTGGATTATTCTGCATTTAATCACCTTCTGACCAACGACTAATGTTCGTACAGGATGGCTGCCTAGATGGCGCTCGCTCTCCTCATGGTACCTACAATTGTTAGCCCACTATTTAACTATCACCCTCCTGATCCTTGTAGCAGAGGACGTACACCCAGACCCCAGCCCTACACTCAACCCTAACCAATCACACTCAGCGGGCCAAGCCACTGCCACATCCTACACATCAAATCTCACTGGTGAACCCCTCACCCACGGCATACAACTCCTGCACCTAAATATAAGAAGTCTAGCCCTCAAAATTGATTTGTTCCAAGTGATGGCTGCCCACTATGCCCCTGATATCCTCACCATCTCCGAAACATGACTATATTCTAATATCACAGACTCCAACGTTGCTATCCCAGGCTACGACATGGCCTAACTCGACAGGGCTACCAGAGGCGGGGGAGTAGCCATTTATGTAAACTCAGACTTACACTTCTCAGTAGTATTAACCAAGGCTGAGCCACAAGCCTAAGAGCTTCTAATGCTACAGTTCACACTCCCTTTCTCACTACCCATTTACATTGTGTCGTGGCTTGTGGGTGAACTGATGGACACTGACACATAGTTGTAAGGTGTTGGAAAGGCAATTGCAAGACCAGAAATATATTGTAGACAAAAATGAACTCAAAAAGCCGTCAAAAGCAACTACATTTCAGCAAATAAAATACAAAATGAACAAAGGCAACATCAAATAAAATTCAACTCCTGCTTTCTTGAGACATAGGCAGCAATAGTCACCTCACCAGATCATAGAGTTGGCTACAGGTCTGGAAAGGAGCAGACCTACACAGAGGGATCAGTAAAGGGCTGATCCCAAGAGGAATCTGAGGTCTTCCAGCCAGGATACCTCATTTATAGCAAAACATAATCTTGTGACTATTGCTGTCTCCTCCCTCAAACCATCTAGTACAGCAAAATGCTTACAAACATTTTATTATTTCAGTACTATTAGCTCAACTGAATGCATGTCTTTTATACATGTTTACAAATGTTTCAGTTCATAAAACAAAACAATATAACAGATAAAACAGTTTTGCTGCAGGAACAGGTGTCTCCTCTCCTTCCCCCCAACTATAACAAAGGGAAGAGAAGGGCCGGCTGCCTCCTAAGGAGCCAGCAGAAACAAACAGCCACAGACAGAGAACCACACCCAGTCCCTGTGTTTGCAGGTAGGAGTGAACTTTAGGTTTCTAACAGTGAGAAAGGCTGTTTGTTTACAATGAAAGCAACTTACAATACAAAGAGTTAAACTATCTATGCTACCTTACCAGAACCACAGACAAAATGCACTTTGGGAAAAAATATTGCAGACTGCAACACACAGGGCTGGATATTCAAACTGCGCCCTAAAAGTGCACAACAGCAGGACCAAGCGCAAGTCACTTGCCCACATGCGCAATCGTCGCGATATTCAAACATGGAGCAAGGCCAATTGCGCAAGCAGCCAACATCTGAATATCGCACAAACTGCGCCATAGCGCAACAAGGGAGGGGAAGCTGAGCAGATATGATGTGCCATAGCACAACCAGGAAGGGGAAGCTGAGCAGATACGATGTGCCATAGCGCAACAAGGCCAGCCCAGCTGAGCAGTCCAGAGGCCCATAGGGCAAGCAATGACACCCCCAGCAGCATAGCAATGGAACAGCACAACCAAGGAGGTAGGCAGAGGCCCACCACCCATGTCACAGATGGGCACAGGGACACACTGCAGAACTAACAATGCACCCCCACACCCCAAGAACAGCATAACTGGGGGAGGGACGGAATATCAACCGGCCCATGGGGACAAGCAAAGAAAGCACATCCCGGCCGTGTTACTGCAGCACACCCAAGCTGAGACTGCCACACAAAGGGGGCGGACCACCCCAGTGTCCAGCAGCACCCTCCCCCACGTACATAGCACACCCTGCACTGTGACCCCAAGACACCACCCATGAGCAGTGACCAGCACTGCAGGAATCCACAGGCCCCCCCATCACACTGCAACCTCGTGTACCACTGAACCATACAAGCCAGAGCCACCATGAGCACCCAGCAGTGGGTGGCAGCACATGGCAATACTGACTGAAAGCCACTCCCACACCAGAGACACCTCCTCACGCACACACACACACACACACATACCCTTGACTATACCACCCCAGATGCCATGCACACCACTGCAACTGAGCACCTGTAGCCAGCTGCAAATCAGAGACCACCACAGTATTCATATCAAAATATATATTTCAAATATAACAAGAATAAGAAGAACAACAACTATAACTATGTACAAATATAACAAAACAGGGTGGGGGTATGGGTACAAGGTAGGGGGTAAGGGGGCAGGGTGAACAACTTGGAGAGGAAAGGTGGGGTGAGGTGATGGGCAGCTACTGCCTGCCAGCCTGCTCTCCTGCCACCTGGTGCTGGGCCGGGGCCTCCTCCTGCGCCTCAGACCATGTTGCTGTAGGTCCAGCAGGATGGCGTGAATCCATCGCCACCTGTATCAGCCGCTGCATCGACCTCTCAATACGGTGCAGGATCTGGACACCTAGGACAAGGAATCAGAGTCAATGGCTGTGACTGTCCATAAGCTCACCCATCATGCATGGCATAGCAGCCAAGTGCCCGCTCCTGTGATGGACTGCACCCACCCACAGTGACCGTGCACAAGACATGCCCAACCAGGCAGCAACAGCCATGTGTGCCACTGCACACACACACACACCGCCATGACCAGCACAGCACAGCCAAGGCTGTCCAGTGGCGTGGCTACGTGGTGGGAAGTCAGTGCCACAGCCATGTGCCCAGTGCATGCATGGACCACCAGTGACTGCACTCACAGACATGCAGTGCCACTGGACAGTGCTGACTGTCACACGTCGCGTGCATGGCAGTGTTGTCCATGGATGATGGCCGTGCCCCCCCCACAGCATGCAATAGCATCCATGATGTAATGACACTCACCCTCATCAAGCCGCTGCATCAGGTGCTGCTGCGGCTGCAGCTGCTGCTGTTGCTGCTGCTGTGGCTGTGGCTGTTGCACCCTTCCTCTGCCAGCCACCCTGGCACCGCCATCCCATGCCTCAGCCCGTGCCTGCCTCTGCTCCTCCACGCCTGTGGGAGACAAAGGAAGAGAAAAACATCAGTGAGATCCCAAAGCAGGCAGCCCCTTGCCCCATTGAGTGTGCCTGCTCACACATCCAGACCCAAACAGCACACACCTGCAAACAACCTCACAGCAAACCACAGCCCAACTACCCCCATGCACAGATTACATTACACAGTCACCCATGCAGACAATACCAGTGCATACACAGCACACCCACCTGGCCTGGGCACAATGCCCCTCCTGGCACGCGACCTGAGGCGCGCAGCAAACAAGCTCCCTCCTCTGCGGAGTCGCCATGGGTGCACTGTTCAGGGTCCTCCTCCGCCCAGTGGCCTGCCCAGGGCAGCGGTGACCCGCTGCCACACATGGGTGTGTGGCACCTGCAGGGGCACACCCTCAAACAGTGAGCCATAGTGGGGCTCCACCACAGCCACCAGGTTGGCTAACTCCAAAGCTCCCCATTGTGGTGCTCTCCTGCGTGCCATTTTCAAAATGCACAGTGGCAATATGGCGCTCCACAGCATGGCAACCCCACGTGGAAATGTTGCGCAATACAACTCCATCACTGCCTATCGCGCTGTTCGGACAGTGCCATCGGTCCACATTGCGCTGTCACCGAACAGCGCCATAGAGCCGTACACATGCCAGACGTACAGCGCCAGGGGGCAAACGTCGTGCACAAGGTCATGGATCAGTGGCGCAAGGCCACGCACAGCGCCATTGGACATCCACACGTCCTGCGCAATCGGACACCTGTGTGCCAGTGCCACAGTGGACTATTGCGCAGTACTGCCACTGCGCCATGTGGTGACCAGCGCTGTAGCGCCATTGGCACAATGGTGGCCATGGCCTGAATTGCCGATCATGCACAGCATGTCATCAGCGCGGCAGATGCCTGCGTAAGCTACCTGGGCATGCGCAATGCAGTGTACCACACAGTCACAGATATGTGCCATTGGCTCAGCCGGCTCAACCGTATTGCACAAAGCGCAACAGCGCGATATTCAACCGACACATGCAAATCATCTGATCAGCCATTCAAAGGCGCGGTAGCACGATTTGCATCTCATTACATTGCTCCACTCTAATTTGCATGCATTGCGCTATAAATGTCGACATTGGGCTGCGCTGGCCAGATCGGTTACTGCAGGTGAGAGGTGGGTTGCATGCTGTGTGATGTTCTGGACAATGGTCATGGGATAACGCTGTAGACTGCACAGTGACAGGTGTCCACTTCCACCCATACAGATCGACATGACCGAGCAGAGCCCAGGTGAGGGTGAGGATGGTGGGCGGAGGAGGAGGCCCAACTTCACCACGGCGGAGACAGAGGCCCTCTTCCAGGCCTACCTGGAGGAGGAACCACTACTGAGTGGACGGTGGGGCACCCCTCAGGCCCATGTGGCTACATGGGAGGGGGTAGCTCGGGTAGTGAACCTGCATGGAAGCCACCAGCGCTCCGTGCAGGAATGCAAAAAGAAGATGGGGACAGACTGCAGGAGGGTGAAGGAGAAGGTGGCAGCCCTCAGGGCGGCACGTGCTGGCACAGGCGGGGGCCAGCCAGTGGTGGTGGAGCTGACCCCGGCTGAGGACCGACTGGCTGCATCAATGCAGTGGAGTGCTATTGAGGGCGTACCAGGAGGTGGATTCCAGACAGGTGGAAGCCCATCACTGCACGGTATGACATGGTGGTGGTGTTGGGGGAAGGTTGTTCACATGCACTCACATGTCCTCACTTTCTGTTAAAGATCCTGTTCGTCTTCAGGGGATGGTGGTGGTGGGTCCAGGCAGTGAGGAAGACCTGCTGGAGTTGGAGGAGGGTCCATCCACCTCTGTCACCAGCCAGCATGCACTGCACCAGCATGCATGCTGGGCTGCCAACTCTGTTGTCGGTGAGTCAGGTGTGAGGGGTGCACAGCCTGTGTCTCAGCAGTCTGGCATGCAAGCATGCCAGCACGCTGTGACTGTGGCTGTAGCACGTACCTGCACCATTGATGATGCAAGGACTGCAATGGGCAGTGACATGTGTGTGTCCCATGATGGACACACAGCAGGCCAGCACGTGCCCCTGGGCCTAGCTGGTTCCAACGTGTGTGCCAGCATGTCGGCACAGTCCCAGGCTGTGCCTGTCAGCACTGGTGGGGCAGCACCGGTGGCTGTGCAGGTGTCTGGCACTGTTGTGGCCACAGCAGTGGAACGAGTGGTCCCTGGGGCACAGCGGTTGGAGGGGCAGCAGCAGCAATCACCCACCAGGTCTGGGGGTACAGTGTCTAGTGGTGGCACATGCCCACTGCCCTTTGATATGCCCATTCCTGGTCCTGGTGAACAGCACCCACCCTCAAGGGGTGTTGAGCATCAGGACCTTCCATACCCTGGGGGACAGGATGCCATTGTGGCACAGTACCCATTTGAAGAGCACACCCGCCTGCTGCGGGAATCAGTACAGCAGCAAAGGCGGGTTGCAACGTCCGTGGAGGCACTGTGTGTGGCTGTGGAGCGGCACAGCAGGGACTGTGCTCTGATCCTTGCAGAGATGGTCCATATGCGGATGGATGTGACCACCGCCATTGACAGGCAGACCCAGGCATTGGTCACTGTCGTGGCTGCATTAGGCACACAAGCAGGTGCCCCTGTACCGCGCACCCCACACAGTACACTCTCCACTCCCCATTCCTGGCGTTGTGCGACACCCAGCCTGTCGACACCGGGTTCTGCTGTGGGCATCCCGAGCACCCCTGGTGCAGGTATGTTTGGCATACTACAGATCCCAGTGCGGACAAGGTCGTGATCATGATGTGGGACCCCTGGTGGTCCATCGGTGCCACCCCATGTGGCCCCTGCTCAGCCTGCCAGTGCTGTTGGGTCACGGCGGGGCCACCCACGCATCCGTGGTGGCCATGGAACAGTGCAACATGACTGACCTGTCTCCCAGTGTGGACCCTGTCTGGTGCTGCCCTGTGTGTAATGTGTGTCATGGTGGGCAGTGCACTGGTGGGTGCCCTGCACATCACGCCGACATACGGACCACCTGCACACCATCCCGACTGCTGTCCACAGGTGCGTGTGCATGATGATGCCTGCATTGTACTGTACACCAAGGTGCAAGTGCCCAGCATCTGACACATACTTGGACAGTACAGGTGGTGAGTGTGGTCTGTGGATCTGTGTGTTTGCCATGTCTGTTCCTGCTCTGCACCTGCCCATATGCAGCTTTGTGCCTGTGTGTGTGTGTGTGTGTGTGTGTGTGTGTGTGTCCATATGACTGTTCACCCTCCCTGATGGTGTGTTTGTGTGCCTGGTCCCTTCCACTCCCTTGCCGTCCATGCACCCTGGTGTGTTACTCTGTGTGCCTGTGGGTTGCGCCAGGACAGTGTTGGTTGCACATGGCCCCTTGACTTACCTGTGTCATGCATAATGCTCCTCCGTGGCGGTGTCCCAGTGCAGCTGGGCCTGCGGATCAGTCGAGGTCCCGCCCGTCCAAGGGGCTGCTCATCACCATCATCACCGGCGCGCTGGTGTCCCCATCGCTGTCACCCTCCTTGACCTGAATGGCTATCCCACAGTCTTTGGCCATGTTGTGCAGGATACAACAGGCCAGGAATATCCCACAGGCCTTTGAGGGGCTGTACTGTAGGGCACCGCTGGAGGTGTCTAGGCATCAGAAGCATGCCTTGAGCATCCAAAACACCCGCTCGATGATGTTGCGTGTGGTGGCATGCGCCTCATTATAGCGTTGCTGCGATGGGGTCATGTTGCGCCGGTATGGTGTGAGCAGCCAGGGACGGAGTGGGTATCCATTGTCACCTGTGTGGAGATGGTGGAGATGAGTATCATGTTCAGGTCCATATTGCCAATATCCCTGTGTGCCACTACCATAGCACTTGTGGCATTCCCACCCTTGCCCCACATTTGCAATTCCTACATGCGTACTCACCCACTAGATGGCCTGTGAGGATGTCCCCACTCTTGAATCGATGGCACAGTGCGGACTGATACCATATAAAGGCATCATGTGCTCCACCAGGGTGTGTGGCACAGACATTGATTATGCGCCCAGTGGCATCACATACCACCTGGCAGTTGACACTGGAGTAGCCCTTCCTGTTCCTATATGCAGCCCCATCGGGGCCAGGTGGCATGCGAATGGCCACATGGGTGCAGTCTA
Organism: Neoceratodus forsteri; assembly: GCA_016271365.2. Classification (NCBI taxonomy): domain Eukaryota; kingdom Metazoa; phylum Chordata; order Ceratodontiformes; family Ceratodontidae; genus Neoceratodus; species Neoceratodus forsteri. The sequence goes on from CM057450.1 coordinate 1,785,475,069, forward strand.
TGGCCTCTAGCACGTCAGGCATACGTGCTACCCTGTGGAACTCCTGCATGTTTGCTGTATGCTCTGCCGCGGTGCTGAGGAACTGGATGTGCTCCGCAGCATGTGGCAGCAGTGCGCTGAGGGATTGGGTGAGGATGAGTGACGTGGCTGACTGTGTGATGCCTGTGGTGTCCCCTGTTGGCCTCTGGAAGGTGCCCATGGCGAGCAGCCACATGCAGGCTGTCACCTTGGTCTCCACCGACAGAGCGTGACTCCGTCGTGAGGGTGCCTGCATCACATCACTGCACAGCTCACAGAGCCGTCTCAGTATTGCCCTGTTCAGGTGGTACTGGCCCACAATCTCTACATCTGTGTACAGCTCAAAGCTGATGTGGGCACGGTACTGCCTGTTGGGGGCGTACACACCGACGGGCCCTTCCACGGCCACGTCTCCCTGCAGCATGTATTCTCACCCCCTCATTACAGCTTCCACGTGGAAGCTGGCACTGTCCATCTCCCTGGCTTGTGACCCCCCCTGGCTGATGTTGCTCTGTTACCCCCACTGTCCTGACTGCTACCTCCACTGCACCGGGTAGCCCCGCTGGCCTCTGCAGCCTATGGCCCACACAACTTCCCTTGCCTGCCCTGTTCTGGACTGTCACTGTCTGTCTCTCTCTGTCTGTCTCGCTTGGCATCCCTGTAGCGTTCTTGCGCCTCTTCCTTGAGCCTTTTATTTTGGCTCATTTCGCTGTCGGCGCCAACTTCCGGCTGTTCCGCTATGCGCATTGCGCAACCTTTGAATATCGCGCATTAGCGCTCTTTATACGAGGATCCACCCCTTGGTTGCGCATGTCTTCATTTTGCATTGTGCTGTTGCTCAGCCTTTTTCGATTGGCGCAACCGCTCCTGCTGAATATCGCAGAATGGCGCACTGGACTTAGCATGCGACAGCCCCATTCTATGCGCATGCGCAACCCTATTGCGCATGGCGCAACCCTTTTGAATATCCAGCCCACAGTGTTTCAAAGTGGGTAACCTTTAGCAGTTTCACAACACACAACTTCTGAACTCTAGCTACCTAGCAAAGTGTTTTGTGCTGTAAACTCTAAAAAGTATGCTTTATTTGGTGGTCTGGGAGCAGGGCTTTTTTTAAACAAACACAAACATGTTTTAAAACCAGCAGCTACACCTACAGTCTCATGTGTAGTTTCAACCCAAGTTCCTGTGTTTAAACTATGCTTTTTAAAACACAAACCTCAGTGAATCTGACAAGGGAAGGCTGGTATTTGTTCTTTTGCAGAGAAAGGAAAAAGCACTAGACTGCTAGAAAAGGAATACAGAAAAGAAGCACCCATTTTTAACTCAGGTGGCCAACCTGAAAAAATGGGGCAGTAGAGAAAAGGAAAAAGCAGAAAAAAGACAGATATGCTGCTGCAGTAGACTTTTATTTTAGAAAACAGAGAGCATATGAACATAAATACCAGGCACCATTCCACACATTGCCTTAATATACTGCTGGCCAGGCACACCAGCCACTTCTGTGACTGACCTCCTCATACATATCTCCTCACAAACCACATCAGGTGAACTATACATTATGGGAGCTTTTGACCTCAGCTGGTTAGCCCCAGCACTCAATAAATGCAGAACAGAGATATCTGGTCTAAACCTCTCAAAACTCATCACAGAACCCACCCGCCTTAACCTCAAATCTGGCAACCACTCACTAATTGACTGGACTCTCTCTCCACCCACCCACACCGGGTCATCCAAGCAGGCATACTTCCTGACCACCACATTATTTATCTAGTTCACAAAATTCACTGCCCCAAAGCCCCCCCAAAATTCCTAGTCCAACGCTCCTACAAATCCCTCAGTCTACCTCCCTTGCTAGAAGATATAGCCCTAGCAAACTGGTACCCTACCACCACATTACACTCGCCCGATGATTCCCTTCTACACTTCCAAACCACGTTCCTCAATGTCTGGGAAACTCATGCCCCTCTGCCTCGCACTGCGGTATGTGGGGAACCACCTGCCATGGATTACCCAAGAACTTATAGCATGTCCAAACACCCGTGATAAAGCATGGAGAGTGCACAAATCATCCCACCTCCCTCAAGATTTCACCAAGTACCGCATGTTACTCAATAAATGCACCACAGCAACTTGGCTAGCTAAAGCAGAATACTTTAGCTCCACCCTCACATATAACTTAAATAGTCCATCCAAATTCTGGCAGATCATTCACTCCCTCTTTTCTCCACCTGCTACCAATCCTACTCCGCTCTTAAGTGTAAATGACACTCTCCTCTCAGATCCTAGTGCAATCGCCACTGAGTTCAACATATACTTCTCCATGTGTGCATCTATGCTACTCTCTTCCTTGCCAACCCCCACTCCACATGTACCTCCTGTAGTATCTATGAATCTGCTCAGGCCTCACACCTTCTCCTTCAATGATATCTTGCCAGTCAATGCCCCAAATGCCCTACTAACTTTGAAGACTAGACACCAAACTCCTCTACCTCTCTGCCCCTGCCATCCATACCCCACTTGCCAACCTACTAAATCACTCCTTTGCCACTGCTACTATCCCCCAGACATGGAAACATGCTGTCATCATCCCCCTCCCCAAGGGGGGCACCCCCACCTCCACCTCAAATTACCGCTCTATCTCTCTCCTTCCTGTGCTCGCTAACATACAAGAACACCTCGTACTCGCCCAACTGACATCTTTTCTATCTGACTCCAACTTCTTCATGCTGTTCCAGTCAGGATTCAAGAAGAGCCATTCCACTTCCTCTTCCCTTATAAGGCTCACCGACACCATCCTTTCTTGTATGGACAGGGGATAGATCACCTTAGCTATATTTGTCGACCTCGTCAAAGCGTTCAACACTGTTTCCCACCCCTCCTGTTAACAAGCCTCTTGGAAGCTGGCCTTACTGAATCAGCCACCAACTGGTTCAGCACCTAACTCACAGGTAGGACCCAATCCGTCAGAATTGCAAATGCCACATCCACCCCCCTCCCTATGACCACTGGGATCCCCCAGGGTTAGAGATGCAGCAAATTTAAAATCCAACAGCGAAGTGAATGCGAAGTGGCCACTTCTCGTTGGCACTTCGCCACACGGAGTGTCCCATAGGAAAGGCTCACTTCGCCTTGTTATTATCACTTCGCATTGTCATTCCACCTTAAACATGAAGTAAGGTGGAGTGACAACAATATTGGCAGCATCCCACCCACACAGTCACCAGAATGAATGTGCATCCCCAAAGTGCTACTGTCTTGTGTCCAGAAAACTCTCCAGTGCAGATGAAGTGACATGAGAGTGTAACAAGAAATGCAAAGTCTCTCAGAATTAATGGTGCACTCAGTCATGCGCACAGTGGTCAGGTCACACACAGAGTCGCCAGAATTAATGTGCATCCCAAAATGCTACTGTCTTGTGTCCAGAAAATTCCCCAGTGCTGATGAAGTGAAATGAGTGTGTAACAAGAAATGCAGTCTCCCAGAATTAATGGTGCCATGCAAACGCACAAACAGATTAAGATTGCGCAGCACACTCAAGGGATGCATACAAAAAGGCACAACAACACCTAACCAGTGCTCACAAGTCACAAATCCAAATCTGGAAAGGAATATATTTTGCCAGTTGGTGGATTAGTACACGGCAGTAACAATCCACTACCAGTAAAGATACCACAAAGCAGTATAAAAAATTCATGCAGGTGCAGTGGATAGCAAGTTCACACTGTTGCAATTACTCTGTAACACAATAGTGCCTAATTAATGGCGCACCTCCTTTTACACTCACGCACACCAAGTAATATAGCAAATTGAAAACCTTTAGTAATATAACCAAATGTTTTAAGCAGACAAAATTGTACACTGCTGCACCACAACAATCAGCAAAAAAATTTCAAGAATTACTGAAAATATTACTGTGTGTACATTAACACAGTTATACAAGAAAAATATAACCAAAACAGAAAGACTGCCTTTTTCTCCCAGTTAATCTACCTACACCACAAATAAGCCCCTCCCCCAAAGCACACTTCACAGTACACAGACTGACTGTTCTAAATTAACATTCCAAATCCACACACAATAAACACTCAATGATATGAGCATTGAAGGGTTTCCTATAATCGATGTACTAAATTTTGAGCAAAAAATATTACTCATAAAGGCATTTTAAACAGCTTTTGGAGGTTTTGAATCGCAGAATTCTGAGAGCAAACTGTCTCCAGCTACCACTACACACACACACTACCCAGGCCAGAACTGAGGCTGTGCTGAACAATCTAAAGCCCATGTGACCTGCAATACCATGAATAACTCTAGGATTTCATTTGGAGCTCAATTACAGGGCGAAGTGAGATGAATTACATTGATTTCAGTGTACTTCGCCTTAAAATTGGTGGAGAAGTGGTTTGGGGAAGGCGGAATAATGCAAAGTCATTAGTTTCAATGGACTTTGTGTTCTTCATTATGAAGCGAAGTACTCCACTTCACATTGTGGAGTTCTCCGCAGATTCCACGTTACTCAGTGAATCACTTCATGGAGCAAATTAGGGCCACTTCGCCCACCACTACTTACAGTACTGTAGCTCACATGCTGTACAGGAAGGAATGCATTATGCTTATGGCTGTTCTTCCCCGATGGGCTGTAGCACAAAATTCCCAGACTTAAAAATGCTTATTAATGAGTACAATGGTGGAGTGGTGAAGCCTGGAGAGATACTACAAAACATGCTTACAATACATTCAAGTAACTAGTTAAAAAATGAATGTTGTGATTTGTGATGTGATCGTGAATCATGATTTGTGACTGCATTTGTGACCGTGATGATGAAGAACGTGATTCGGTGTCGATGGTGTGAGATAACCAATATGAAACTGTATTGGGAATGCGAATGCCTATGGCTGCACTTCCCTGATGATCTGTAGCACAAACTTCCGGACTTAAAAATGCTCATTAATGAGTACAATGGCGGGGTGGTGAAGCCTGGAGAGATACTACAAAATAGGCTTACAATACATCCAAGTAACTAGTAAAAAAATTTATGTTGTGATTCGTGACATGATCGTGAATAATGATTTGTGACTGTATTTGTGACCGTGATGATGAAAAGCACAATTTGTATAATGAGTGACTTGTGATGATGGTCCTGACTTAAAAATGCATATTAATGAGTACAATGTTCATGCAGAATTATGCACCACACCTGTCCAGTACTCTGAAGGGAAGCCAAAGAAACAACTGTGACTTAAGTTACAGATGGAGATTGGGCCTTAAAGAGATGCAAATGCACAGACAGATTAAGATTGCACTGCACACTGAAGAGATGCAGATGCAAAGGCACAACACCTAACCAGTGCTCACCATCAGAAATTCAAATCTGGAAAACAATACCATTGCCAGTTGGGGCGGTGTACTGCACTGCTGCAGTAACAGTCACTAGTACTAGTAAAGGTACCACAAAGAAGTACAACAATCACACAGCTGAAGTGGATAGCAGGTTCACATTGCTGAAATTATTATGTAGCAGAATAAAAGGTGTCTGATTTGATCACACGTGTCACACACATACTCACACACACACTAAGTCATGCATAGCAAATTGAAAACGTCAGTAATATAAGCACATATTTTAAACAAACTAAAATTATGCACTGCTGCACCACAACAATCAGCAAAAAAAGGCAAGAATTATTGAAAATATTACAGTGTGTACATTAACACAGTTATACTACAAAAATATCACCAAAACAAAAAGCAGTCTTTTTCTCCAAGTTAATCTACCTACACCACAGATACGCCCTTCCCTCAAAGTAAACTTCCATTGTCTCTCAGTACACAGACTGAATGTTGTACATTAACATTCAAAATACACACACAAACAATAAACACTCGATGATATGAGCACAGGAGGGTTTCCTATAATCGATGAACTAAAGTTTTGCAAATAAAATGACTCAAAAATGCTTTTTTAACAGCTTTTAGAAGGTTTGAATCACAAAGAGCTCTGAGAGCAGATTGTCTCCTACAGCTTCCTACACGCACTACCCCAAACTGAAGCTGTGCAGAACTATCTAGAGCCCATGTGACCTGAAATCCCATGAATCACTGCAAAATTCACCTTTGAAGCTTAAAAACAAGGTGAAGTGAGGCGAAGTACATTGTTTTCAATGTACTTCACCTTAAGAATTGGTGGAGTAGTGGTTTGGGAAGGCGGAGTAACACCAAGTCATTGTTTTCAATGGACTTCGCATTACCCATTATAACTCAAAGTACTCCACTTCCGTTGCATAGCACTCGTGAATTCCACCTTCACTCCGAATCACTTCCTTGGCGGACGGTGCTGGAACCCTTAAGCCCATCTCTACCAGGGTTCAGTACTCAGACCAATTTTGTTTTCCCTTTTCCTTAATGACCTGCCACTAAGCTGCTCAACTTCATCAATCCAGATGTATGCAGATGACACTGTCCTATTCACCTTTGGCTCTTCCTTGGAAGAGGTAACTATCAACCTTCAGACCGACTTCAACAAAGTTCAGAACTGGTTCAGCTCTCATTAGCTCTCCCTAAATGCTAAAAAACAGTCACCATGACCTTCAACACAAGGCAACACCTGTTCAGGCTCTCCACCTTCCCCTCCCCTCCTTCCACACCCTGGATGGGACTATACTGGAAAACACCTCCTCCTTCCGCTACTTAGGGGTCTGGCTTGACCAACACCCATCTTTCTCCATCCACATTGATGAAGTCCTGAAAAAAATGCACCCTAAGATTGGTTCCCTTTTTAGGAACCAGAGCGGGCTCCCACTAACTGTGAGGTGTGAACTAGTGCAGAAGATGATCCTGCCGTCATTTGACTACTGTGATATAATCTGCAGTGCCACTTCCAAGTCCACTTTATCTAGACTGGACTCCCTCTTTAATGCTTTCTGCTGCTTCACCCTCAATGCACCCCCCCCGCACCCATCACTGTGATCTCTACTGTTCTCTTGCATTCCCTTCTCTTGATAATCGCAGCCAACTGCACTATACTAAGTTTGTCTCAAAATTCTGGCTCTGGTCCCTTCCATCTTACCTCTCCTCCTTGCTATCACCACCCCCCTCTCCGACCCATGCCCTTAGATCCTACGACTCCCATCAATTACTAATCCCTAGGAGGAGGTCCACCATGGGACAAGCGGCCTTCTCACACCAGCTCCCGAAACTCTGGAACGAACTTCCTCCCCAAATTCATCACTCCTCCTCCACCCACTACCTTGCTACCACCATGGCTAATCACCTTATGGTAAATTGTACCTGCACATGATTATCTTCCAGTGGCCACCTCTCATACCCCGTATGCCCAACTGCTCAGCCAACAGCACCCATCATACGCTACTAAGCTGGGTTATTAAACCAACTATTGCACTTATTATGCTTCTGCTGTCTTGCTGTCTTACTGCACTTCCAGTTCATGTAATCTGCACCATGCTTAGATCATCGTGTCTTGTGCCTCACTGCCCCCTGCTTGTAACCCGTCACTAAGCTGTAATTCCTATTAAGTGTACACATTAATGTAATGTAATAAATGTAATGTTATATGTATTCCACTGGAAAACCAGCTCGTTTTCCTCTCCAATACACAAACTGTAATGTTAAATGTTTTACTCAGTGATAACCTGCACGTTATCCTCTCCTATGTACCCCTCCTCCCAGGTTGCACCGGGAGATGAGCATTGTTTTGCTCAGTGTGCCTTCCTGGTGAAACAATTCAATAAATACATAAATAAATTCCCAACATTTAACATTGTACATCAGGTTTCTTCAGGAACATATGGCATTAAAACATATATAAATTATGACAGAGACCATGTCGTTTACATTTAACCTGCCCATGTTCTAAAATGTATGTAGGACAGACTACTAGGCTCCTGAAATATAGAATATCAGAGCACAAGAGCAACATACGCCCAAGAAATGAGACATCCCCAGTAGGAATACATTTTGTGGAAGCAGGGCATAATGCAGCTTCTCCTAAATTCTGGGGAATAAAACATGTAGATCCCCAGATGGGGGGGCAACTGGAATAAACATCTGGAATATAAGGAGATGTATTGGAGCTATACATTGCACACAGCCAGTGATAGATTTGGACTGAACGAAGATGAGAACTGGGGGACTTGTTGGTAAATGCCACCTTAGCCCCTCAGCTCACATACATTATGGAGAATACCTGGGGACCATCTGTTGAGGGTACTGGTTTAATACATTACAAACCCCAACAACCCCCCACTCTCCTCACCATTCCCCCCATGTTTGCACAGCCAACAGACAATCACGCCTGACAATACCAATACTTCAGTGTGCCTGTGCAACTGATTATGTTCTTGTGTAATGTAGATAAACTTTGACTATTCACCTCTCAATTCATGTGATGTACCACCCTGTAGGGGTATGAAGGCAAGGAACCCTATGAAGGGTTGCACCCTTTGAGGTGCCATGGGAGTGCTTCCCTTGGCTAATGGTACCTTAGGAAGAAGCCCTCAGAAGAGAGAGGCGTACCACTGGAGGAGGAGGGGTGGATGGAGAGGCAAGGAAAAATGTTTGTGTGCGTCATGAGGAGAGCAACTCTAAATAGGGCTAAGTGGGCTGTGGCCAGTTGCACTGCCCCCTTGAACTATATGCTATAGCCTTCCAAATATACTACAGTAACACTAATTCCTTGCCTGTATTTGCCTGAAACTAGCTACCAGTAGTTGGTGATCCTGAGCAGGAGTGGTGACCTCTGTTTTCTATTGCCAAATACAGTAAATATCTTTTTTCTTTTTTTTCTTTTAATTTAGTCAGCTTTACTAAGTTTATAATATAAAGTCACAAGCTTGGGAACATTGATAAAAGATGACACATGTCAACAACATATATTTCACCCCCCCTGCCCCCTTAACCCCCACCCCTCCCCCATGGAGTGTGCCTTCATAAAGGACAAAAATAAGAGATAAACATACAGGCAAGGCTTCAGTTAACTCCATTTTGGGAGTATATGACTTCCAAAAATAAGGCAAAAACTTCCAAAATAAAGAGGGAGGAAGTCATTGACTTCAAAATGTAAAAAACAAAACTGGATGACTTCCAAAATAGAAGGCATGAAATTATGGATGTTTCCAAAAGAAACTGTATTTTACTACTAATATTTATATAAATATCCATAAATTGATCATATTTACAATACTGGCCTCTAAATTGTGGAATCTGGGAAGTATTTTTGACTTCCAAAAATGTGGAACAACTTCAAGATTTTGACTCATGGAAGTATTAGACTTCTGCTAAAAATAAATTAACTAAACCCCTGCATACAGGTATAACATCTAAACCAATGGAGAGCAATAAGGTGAGTGAGTATTTAGTGCAAATATAGAGTGTAGAGTTTACCCCATTTTTTACCAAATAGCTTGAGCCTATTTCTAGAACTGGCAATCCGTCATTCAGTCGTGAAACAAACAGAAAGCTCATTCAGTTATTCATTGTAAGAGATGGTCAGCTGATCCATACAATGCTTCAGGACTAACTTCTTGGCAATCATCAAGATTAAGGCCATGTGGTACTTTTGCTTTTTAATTCTGATGGTGCTGTAGATGCCCAGAATACAAATTTCAACAGTGAAAAGGTCCTCCAAGCCAAGGAGAGGGTCCAAGTTAGCCTGGATAGCTTGCCATAATGTAGAGATTTTTTTGCTCTGCCAAAAGACGTGCAATAAATTCCCTTCTGCATTACCACATCTTGAACACAAGGAGGAAGGGAGGCACCTCATCTTAGCTAGCTTAATGGGTGTGTAATACATATTGTTAGGGACATGGTATTGGGCCAAATAAACCCAGTCTTGTGGGGCATAAATATAGAGGTTCTTCCAGATCTGTGGCCAATTAAGAGATGTATTAGATAGTAAGGAGACTCAGATTTTGGACCCAGATGATGAGTCAGGGTGACTTATGGAGAGGATATGAGAATACAAATGTGAAATACTATGTGGTTTAGCTGCCATATCCTGTAACTGAGCCAGAACAAGGGGTAGTCTAGGAGTTGAAGGAGTAATGCCAAATGATTCACTAAGTGCCTTAGTTGGAAGACCTTGAAAATGTGCCCTCAAGCCAGATTAAATTTCAGGAGAATGTTAGGAGAGCAGAGGAGAGAGTCTTGGGAATACAAATCCACCACCTTGGCCTCTCTTGATTCAGGTAACCATCCTGAAGTGAGACAAGAGCCCCCAATCTTAATATTAGGGTTAATTATAATAGGTTGGGAGGGATCTTTGGTCAGAATGATCTTAATATAGGAGCAGAATTGAGAAAACACTTGAATCAAAGTGCTAATAAGTGAGTTTTGAAGGGGCTCAGGTAAGACATTCCAAGAGAGATGGAAGATAGTAGGAATGGATAGGTTGTGTTCACGTAAAGATTGGTCTTTGATTTGTAACCAAGGGAGAGTATATTCATTGTTGTTAACCATAAGCCATCTTCCACATTTAGTGAAGTGGCTGGCCCAGTAATACAGAAGAAAATTAGAGAATCAGAGTCCACCAGAGTCCTTGGAAAAACTCAGCTTGAGATAAGAATACCTCACATGTTTATTCAACCATATGAAATTAGAAATAAGTGCCGTGTATATGCCGAAAAAAAGACAAAGAAAGCCAGATATTCAACATATTTAGAGGATAAAAGATTCTGGGGAGAATGTCATTTTGATAATGGCTACCCATCCCCATAGTGAAATGGGAAGGGATGCCCACCTCCCCAGATCTTGTTGTACAGTGATCACCAGGTCATCCAGATTTAGTTTTTTGGTGAGAGAGGGATTGGTAGTTAAAAGGATCCCTAAGTATCTAATTGACTGAGGAGCCCATTTCATTACAAATTGAGAGAAATCTGCCTATGAGTATAGTATTTAAGGGGGAAAATGTCTGTCTTATTAAGGTTTAGCTTGTAATTGGAAAGGCTGCCAAACTGGGATATTTCAGTGAGAGAGGTCCTCAGTGAGATTGATGGCTGTTCTAAATGAAGAAGAATATCATCCGCATACACCAAAAGTATGCATCTAGAGTTTTGTAACAGGATGCCCGGAATCTGAGGGGATGATTTAATATGTCTGAGGAGGAGCTCAAGATATAAATTGAAGAAGAAGGGTGATAGCGAAAAGCCTTGTCTAGTACCGGAAAAAAGAGGGAAATGAAAAGAGAAAACCCCATTACAATAAATCTTAGTGGTGGGAGAAGAATATGTGCTTTGGACCATTGAAGGAATGTAGAGGGGAAGCCCATCTTTCAGAGAGTAGACCAGAGGAAACACCAGTCTGGTAGTATAGCCTAGAGGTTAGAGTAACGAGCTGTGAATGAACTTGGTACATCCTGCAGACCAGACCTTGGTTTGATTCTCACAACCTCCACTTGCATACTGTGTGACTCTGAGCAAGTCACTTAACTGCCCAGTGCTCCCAGGTCGCTCCTGAAAGCAGGCACTTGTCCTAGTGGGCCATACTCAGTTACCAAAGACTAAAATAATTAAAAAAAAACTCTATCGAATGCCTTCTCGGTATCTAATGAAATCAGGGCCATAGGGACCAGGGAGGAGTGAGCCACTTGAAGGATGTGATCTAACTTCTGAAGATGATCTGCTGAGGATCTTCCAGGTATGAATCCCACCTGTTCTGGGCTTAATAAGTGTGTCAAGACTCTCCAGATGTGGGTGGCAAGAAATTGAGTGAGAATCTTAATGTCACAGTTCAGAAGAGAAATGGGACGGCAGCTGGAGGGTTGCATGTCTGGTTTATCTGGCTTGAGAAGCAGGACAATGGTGGCCTCCAGGACTGATGGGTCTGAGGAGTCAGCAGTCAACAGATATTTATAGTCTTAATAGCAAGGAGGATAGCTCTTTAGAGACTATTCTATAGAAATTGTAAGGAAAGCCATCTGGACCTGGTGCCTTGTCAAGGGCAAGACCTTTAAAAGCCTCTTCTACTTCTGAGAGAGATATAGGGACTGAGAGAGAGGCCTGATGATGATCTAGAAGACACGGGAGATTGATGGCGTTCAAATATCTATCTAAATTTTTGAAGAAAGAGGCTATATCCCAGGGTAAGGTCTTAGTGGAACCATCCTAGGCAAGGATGGATAGGATTAGTCTGGAATTTTCCAGTTTATGTAAATGAAGGGCAAGAAGCCAGACCACTTTTCCTCCTTGATCAGCATACTTAGAATGAGTTTTTAAAAGAGCATACTCTGCCTTCCTGCATAGAATATCAGCATATTTATTTCAGAGGGAGAGTAACGTGTCTAATGAATCTTGAGTTGAAGAAGAGGAAAGAGATAGTTCTGAGGTTCTAATTTGGGTCAGCAATGTTAGGGCTTCTGCCTCACATAACCTTTTCCTACTGGAGGCAATTTTAATAAACTCCTCCTGGAGGAAACATTTAAGTGCACACCATTCAATGCCAATCTTTGGGACTGAGTCTTTAGTATGGTCAATAAAGGATTGGATAAGAGATTTTATTTTATGGATTGTGAACTCTTTCAGAAGTTGAGTATTCAATTTCCAGACAGTACCCCTCTGTCTGTGAGGTTCAGGGGAAATAACTAACCAGGCCACCAAATGGTCAGAAATAACAATAGATTCAATGTCTGCCTGATAGAGGCCAGCTAACAGGGGAGTACTAATTAAAATGTAGTTCTGTCTAGACCAAGATTGGTGAACTGAGGAATAGAATGAGTAGAGACGATGGGAGGGGTTAAGGATATGCCATGGGTCCCATAAACAAAGCATGGCCATGAAATCTCTCAGGGCTCTTTAGGAAGGGGATGGGGGTTTCAAGGGTAGATAAGAATGATCTAAGTCTTGAGTGGGTGGTATATTCCAGTCCCCCTAGAACTAAGGGGTAGCCAGTAGGGAAACAAGCTTGTTAGCCAGATCCATGAGGAACTGTATATCCCCACCTACTGGACCATAGAGGCAACCCAGTACTATATCCATACGGAAAAGGGTACCTTTGACCAGAACAAATCAACCTCCCGGGTCAGTCATTGTCATGTCGGCTTGGTAGGGGATATTACCCATTATTAGTATAGCTGCCCCCCTACTCGAGGACAAGTCACCAGAAGCAGAGACTTGGCTCACACCCTGTATGCGTAACCAGGTTGTTTCTTTAGCAATAAGATGGGTCTCTTGCAACAAAATTATATTAGCTTTCAGCAGAGCACAATGTTTCAATAGTTGATATCTCTTAGTGGGGTCTCTAACACCCCTGACATTCCACATAATAATCTTAATCACTGTACTCGCCATTAGCAACAATTAGAATAAACACAGGTGATATAACCTGAAACATACATTCAAACCCCTTAAGGCACACTCCATCCCTCCCCCTGCCCTCCCGCAAGATCCACTCAATATAACCCCTACAATAATGTGTGAAACAACCCGGTAACAACCTCAAATTCCAGGAAAAAGTAGCCAAAAAGTAAGTGCAGGACAGTTTGCAGAGAGGGGCCCTTAATGATAAGCCAGGAATCCCCAGTCCCCTTCCCCCATATCCCCAACAGACTGGAATTAACAAATGTAACCCCCCCTCAAAAAACAGATTATAACATTCAACAAAGCCCTTAATAATGAGATATGTGTAAGTAGCCCGTAAATAGCACCCGGCACAGTTAGAGCAGCTTTATCACAAATGAGGGAGCCAAACATATGCCAACTATCCCGATACCCCTCCTCTCCTGATGACCTAATCAAAAAATATTGAGGGCCTGAATAAAATGACCCAACCCATCCCCACAATATTAACCCACCTACAAAACTATTTACAGTAACCCTCCTCAACAGCCATGAATCAGACCTGTAGAAAGTGAAGGATCGTAGGAGGGAAAAAAAACACTGTGTCTGGTTTCCACTGTAGTAAGTGAGTGATCTGACTTGAAAGGAAGCAGACACAGTCCCCAAAAAACAGTTAGTGATGCAAAACCGTATGACAGCTTGTATGTCTGGACCACCCACCCACCCACCCCTCGACATCCGACAGTTACTCATCCAACAATAAAGCAGTAGCATATTGTACCAGTGAAAGGCAAGGAGGCGCTTACCTTCTCGCTTGAAGTGCTGTGACAAAGCATCAGCAGATTCAGACAGAAGGAAAGGAAAAACACGTAAGCTCCTATATCAAAGACGACAGCCCTCTCCTTGTTCTCTAACATGGTCGGGGAGCGGGAGAAACCAAATGGAATGGAGCTCAGAGGGATATTAGGCTCCACGCAGAGTCATTAATTTATTAACCTCTCTTAGTAAAGGGAGACCTACCGTGTCTCCCATAAATAAAAGTCAGCATTTACCCTCCATACAGGACAAAAAACAGTTGCTGGATGTGAAGAATTTCTAAATAATCAGTAATTATATGCAGTAAATCCCTCTTAGAGCAAATGCCGAGTGGCAAAGCCCATCGGTTAGGGGAACCAAAATAAAGAGGGACTGGTGTATTAGGAAATGGTTCTCCTGGAAACAGCTCTCCAAAGAATTGGTCCGGAATAGGAGGAAGTGAAGTTCCCACCAGTAGGAGATCGAGCAGCACAGGGCACCATTTAAGCTGGAGTCAACACGATAAACCACCACAGAGGAACGCTGTGCACCCCTTTAAGGCCTTAAACTCCCTCCCATGAAACAGACCCTCCAGCAAGGAAACCCCAACCCACTCAAACAAGAGATCAGCCCAATAAGTCACAACTAAACAACAACAACCAGGTATTAAATTAAAACAGTAAGCAATATGCTAGTGTCCTGATGTGCAGTCAAGTAGCAGAAAAATGATCAGGTAGTCTCTGGGTCAATTCGTTCTTAGCGACCTCGGGGCTATCATAGGAAGACCAGGCATCCTGAAGTTAGATCTGTAACCGTACCAGGTATGACATTTTAAATTTTATGCCAGCAGCTATTATTTTGGAAACAATTGGGTGGAAGGCAGGGTGCTTTTGATGAGTTTCCAAAGGCAAGTCCTGAGTAAATCGTAGGGGTTTACCCTCCCATAGGATGGCCTGTAGTTCACGGGCTCTAGCTAAGATGTGTTGTTTTTCAAGGTAACTTAAGAACTTTAAAATGATAGGTCTCAGTAGTGTTCCAGTCAGGGTCCATGGCCTCAATGACCGATGTGCCCTTTCAATTTGGTAGCTATGGTTGAAAGGAGAAGGCCCTACTACTTTGTCTAGGAGCTTCTGTATGAATGAGATAATGCAGGGGCCTTCCTCAAACTCTGATAGGCTGAAGATTATGTTATTATTTCGGCAGCTCCTGCCCTCGAGATCTTCAGCTTTGGCTTGAAGTTCAACAATCTGTTGTCCTAATTTGGTAAGGTCTGGTTCTGTACAAGCTTTCCAAGATTCAAGTGAGACTGTCCTGGTCTCCACATCAGTGATCTTGCATCCGAGGTCCCCCATATCAGAACACAGGGATTTTAACTCAGATGTAATGTCTGCTAATGCTTCTCTGAATGGGAGCAACTCTTGAAGAAAATGGTCTTCTGTAAAAAGATCCTGAGAAGGGGACTGTGAGGTAGTGCAAGAAGGCTGAGTCCCCTGTGCCTTAGATTTCTTAGGTGCCTTTAATGGAGAAGTAGAAGGCGTGTGGTACGGCAGAGCCTGTTTCATTTTGGAATCCATTGCAGCTCAAATTGCGCCGATAGCGATGAAATAGAGCGATATACAGTAGTGGTAGTTGAGCAGGTTCTAATATGCAGCTAAATTAGGATGGCAAAAGCTTTTAGAATCAAAGATTAGGCATGATGATGAAGGGTAAGAAGGGAGCTCCTCCAGAAAGCAACTACCAGACAGCAGACATCACGTGATCCAAATACAGTAAATATCTAATATAGAAACCTTATGCCTAACATTGCACATAGACTCTATCAAATCTGATAGAATTGTTATCTAATAGTGAAGTATACTTTAGAGGAAATGGACAGGTGTGGAATGGTGAGCCTGCTTATTGATACATCTAAGCAATCTAGTGTGGAACTGAGATGCAAGGCCAATGTATACTTTTTAAAAATGGATATACCATGTTGAAAACATTAACACTGCTGGAGGCCAAGCAGACACTCGAATATATGTAGCATCAGTAACTATACACATAAATTGCACTTGGGAATTGAAACTAAATACCTAGCAACAAAACTAATAGATATCTTGATCCACTGGAAAAGTTATAAACTTAAAGGTCATATACAAAGGTTTATAAACTAAAAGAAACAGCACCATTCAATAAACACTGCTATAAAACCTATTTGTATTCCAGGTTTTATAACAGAAGTCAACAAATTAATGCATTTTTAGTGTCTTTTGGTTGTGGTCCATTTCCTCAAGGTTGCTGGATACTGAGTCAGCATGTCTCCAGGATGCTGATGTCATTTGGTGTGCTTGCCTGTTAGGAAGTTGTATTGCTGCTAGTAATACAATGCTGGTAATTTCACTGCTGTTGGTCAGTGTCTGCTTTACAATAATTTAGATTTAATTTGTTTTTTTTGTTGAATTTTGTTGACCCGGTAAGCCCACTGGGCCTAGAAGTCCCTTTTCAGGGGTGACCGGGAGGATACAAATGGTAAGCAACTGAAACTGAACCAGATTAAGCTGTTGGTAGTATTTTCAGTGACTGAGGGAAATTTGGCCAGGACACTGGGGAAATTCCTCTACTCTATGGGAGATGGCATTGTGACTGGTGCTGCTATTGCCAGTCTGCCAGGGCCGTCACGGAGTTCGGACTTGCAAGGGGGCCGGGGAACAGGCCTATTCCTCGGTCTCAGGCTTCGGTAAAGCAAATCCTGCAATGGGTGGTTCTGAAGTCGTAAAGATTGTGACTTCCCTACCTGAGGAAGACCTGCTGCAGGACAATTTGATTTTGGTGACATCTTATGCAGAGATTCAGGAGCTGCTTGCCGTAGAGGAACGCAGATTCCATGCGAGGAAGGCGGAACTAGATCTGTTGCTTTTGGAGCGTGTTAGGACTGGTGCAGTGTCGAATGACTGTGCTCGAGCTGTTGTCTTGGAGACACACATGGGAGTAGAAACAGTTCAGGATGATGTGGTGCCAGTAGAAATGGTTATGGAGGCTTCGGTGGATGATTTGGCTTGCTCTGCCTCACAACAGGTACCAGTATGGGCAGCTGGTAAGTGTGATATGGATGGGGATGAGGATTTGGTGGTTTTGTCACAGGAGAAGGCACTTCATGTTCAGGATTCTACTGGGGTACATGTTGACAGTATCATGCCGAGTCCTGCTTTATTTTCTGTACGTGCTGCTGATTTTCAGCCTGCTTTGCTCACTGAGTTTCTAACTCCTGCGTCCCCTGGGAAAAGCTTGCCACAGGGCCAGACTGACCAGTTACAGGGACAGGCCTGTTATTCTGGTGGAGAGGATATTTCTACACCCTGTACTCTTATAACTGCTGCTAAAGTGGGGGTTGTAGTTCCTGCCCCCTCCCCGAATTATTTGGTTTCTCATACCTTGGAGGCTGCGGGGTGGGTCAAAAAAATCAGATGGCTCTGGCTGGGATGCAAATATTCCTGCCTTGGGACACCCTGCTGTGGTCCCACTGTCTTGTGACCCTAGTTCTGAGTCTGACTTTCAGGCTTCCCCATCACAAATAAAGCCTGGTCAGGTTGTGGTACATTCTGAGGCCCCTAAAGTCACTGGAAAAGGAGAACTCATGCTGGCAATTTTGGAATTAGAGGGGGATATTGCTGTACCTGTCTTGTGGTCTGATCCCCCCCCCCACCTTCCCCAGTCCCTATAAATCCACAACTGGTCTCCCTTGTAGCTGGCAATCCTCTGTACTGGCTATCTCTGAGGGCCCTATGCTGTTATATGCTAAAGCTGATTCACAGATGGTGAAACCTTTGGTTTGTCATGATGGGGTACAGGAGAAGTTATTTCCTTCCCGTGTGAATCCTGTTTCAGAACTGGCTATGCAACATAATGATGTATGGTTAAAGTTTCGGGGTGCAGCCTCAGATGCACCTGATCGATTATTTGTAGGACGGGCATTACTTAAGAACAGTATAAAATTCTATGCTTATGAAATTTACGCCCTGATTCATATGCCTGGGGATACTATCTATGACATTAGTTTTAAGCATCCTAATGGCCTGGAACGGTTTTGGACACAGTATAATTTACTGAAAAATGGACCGGTATGGAGACTCTTCATTGCTATACCTTTGACTAAGCCCATGTCTAAAATGATTACTATTCTCTTTCGTAATGAAGAAGTAAATGTGGCTGACATTACTTATTGGTTGAAGCAGTGATGCTAGGTGACAGGTTACCCAGACCCAATTCTGGATGAGGAACATCTTTGGACAGGGGGCTGGAGGTTTAAGGTTACACTCAACCTAAAGCATGGAATAATACAACATTTACCTACCTGTTTTTTTTTAGGTCGTGATAGGGGAGTGTTGTTCTATACAGGCCAACCCAGAGCCTGCTACAAGTGTGGTGCTCTGGGTCACTTGAGTAATGTGTGCGAAAACAAAATTGTGGACTCAGTGGTGACTTTGGAAATATTGGTGCTCATTGTAGGCAGCCTCAGAAATGCAATTTGTGTGAAGAGAGGGGCCATAGTTTTCGGACCTGTCCCTGGGCATCTCACAGTGGGGTTGATCAGTCTGTTCATGCTGAACATGAGGTTTATGTCACTACTACACAAAAAAAGAAATTGAAAGTTAATAATCTACTGGATCACTTAGCTGCCAGGGAACAGGTCACTGTTACAAACCCAGTTGCTAGCCCTCCTTCTGATCCTATACTAGTGACGATGGATGTTCATGACACCACCCGTGTTACCTCTATGCCCTCACAGGATGACTCTCGAGATCCAGTGGATTTGAAGCCCCCTCAGGTGTTGGCACAAGAAAAGTCAGATCATGATCTAGAAATTCCTGTAATGCTTGATACTGATACTAGGCCTGATCTTGCTGTGATTCAGGATGTGGAAGGGGGTGTTATGCCCCCTCCTAGGTAGGGGGAGGACATGCCTTTTCGGAGGATTACAAGGTCTAAGGTGGCACAAAAGGTTACTTTCATTGTGGAAAATCTAGAGGTTCAGAATCCTTTTGAAGTCCTTATGGATGTACCAGATGGTGATGAGGGTGATGAGTCTGAAGGCTCGTCAGTGGCCTCCTCACTACTCAAGGCCTCAGCTGAGACTAGAATGGTTGAGAAATCTAAGCCAAAACAGAGGAAGAAGAAATGATGTGATTGTTTGACTTTCACTTATTTTTCCTTTTCTCATGCAGACAGATTTTCTTATCACTACTATTAATGTGAATAGTATTCACAACGGCCAAAAACGCATTATTACTTTTGCTAGTTTGCGTGATACACTGGGCCAGATCATTTTCTTACAAGATATCAGATTACACACTATTTTAGAGATAGAGCAGGCTAAATGAGATTGGAGATGGGGACCATCTTTGTGGTCGGTAGGGGAAGTGCCTTGTTCAGGTGTTGGGATTTTGTTTGCAAATTTGTCTGTTCAAATTCTGAAAGTTGTAGACCTTGCTCTTGGCAGGGTGTTGCTTGTAGATATACTTCTTGGTGGTTTAACACATTGTTTGATTAATTTGTATGCTCCACAGTCTAAGGCAGATAGTGTGGCTT
Source organism: Neoceratodus forsteri (assembly GCA_016271365.2). Lineage (NCBI taxonomy): Eukaryota > Metazoa > Chordata > Ceratodontiformes > Ceratodontidae > Neoceratodus > Neoceratodus forsteri. The sequence continues at coordinate 1,785,494,737 of CM057450.1, forward strand.
TGTTTCATCTTACTGAACCTTATCTGTCCACTTCCAAATTAATTTTGTGGGGTGGAGATTTTAATTGTGGTTTGACTGCTAGGGATAGGGGTAGACAGTCTCAAAAAATATGTAGTGATACAAATGCATTATTGCATGTTTTGGGCACAGCTGGCCTCAGAGACATTTATGATCTTAAGGGTATAGTCCCGGAACATACTTTTTATAAAGGCAGATTGCCGATTCGTATTGACTTCTGGTTTGTCTCACCTCGATTACCAGTTAGAGCGGTTTGTATAGTACCTTTGGAGACTTCGGATCATGTACAGGTTCAAGCTAGGGTTGGTTTAGTACATAACATTTCTTTTGGAAGACATTACTGGAAATTGAACACAACTATTTTGCAACAGGAGGTAGTTCAAAAAGGGGTACTTGATATACTGTACTAACTTTACGACAGGATATTAGCTTTTTATATGATTCTTGGGGAGCCTGGTGGGAGGATACTAAAAGGGATCTTAGAGATTTTTTGAAACAGGTGTCAGTGTCTTTGGCTACTTCAAAGTATTTAGCATATTTACATCTCAGAGCACAATATTTAAAGCTTTTAACACAGGCTTGGGATGATGGTGCTGAGAATCATGTATTGTTGCAGATTATTAAAGCACAGATGAGTGAATATCACAAAAAAAGGGAGGGCAAGACTGACAAACATCAGCGCTTTGCCACAATGGGGAAGAAAGAGTTGGTTAACCCCTATGAGGTTGAACTTCAGGGTGTGCAGAAATTGACTTTGGAGGTTTTGTTTGGCCAGGATGGGAACTTGTATAATACACATAATGGTCTCCAAGAGGTTGCTACAGATAATTTGTACAGTACCTATCAGAAAGTTGCGAGTCAGACGAAAGCTCCTTTTATGTATGTTGGGCCTTTGTCAGAGATTCCGCAATATGAACTAGACTCACTATTAAGTCCTGTTACAGTGGAAGAAGTTGGTAGAGCGATAGAGTGTTAGTTGGCTCATACAGCTCCGGGTTTAGATGGCATATCTAATGAATTTTACAAAAGTTTTAAAACTGTTTTAGTTGCTATCCTACAGTAAGTGTTTCAGGAACTTTTGCATGGGGGAGCTTTCACCTCTAGTATGCATGATGGGTGATGATATTTTTTATATAAAAAGGGAAACCCCCGGTATATAAAAAATTGGAGGCCTTTAAGTCTCCTAAATTCTGACTATAAAATTTTCACCAAAATTTTAATGTCACATTTGGCTAAGGTAGTGCAGTATGTTGTAAACTCACATCAGATGTGTGCCATACCTGGTCGGTGTATCCAACAGAATTTAATTTTTATCAGGAAAGTGGTTGATCAAGGTCTGAATGGATCTTTGGATGGATATTTAATGTCTTTAGATCAGGAAACAGTTTTTGATGCTGTACGGCATGATCACTTATGGGATACCCACCTGATGTATGGAATACCACATCACTTTGTTTATGTGCTCCAGCGTTTGTATGAGAGGGCAGTGATGATATCATTACTTAATGGGCACTTAGGGACTCCAGTACAACTTCGGAATGGTGTTCGACAGGGTTGCCCATTAAGTCCACTTTTGTATGTCTTTGCAATTGAGCCCCTACTATGGCTCATAGAACTTGATCCAGGGATTCAGCCTGTTTGTAATACAGCCTGGTCTATGTTTCCAAATGTGTCTGCATATGCTGTTGATTGTACTATTTTAGTCAGGGATTTGGAATCAGGGCAGAGAGTTTTGGATGTATTGTTAGATTTGCATGGCCTTACAGGAATTACCCTGAAACTTTCAAAGTGTAAACTGCTTAGTTTAGGTAATGCGACTGTGCCTTTGCATTTTTTGATTTCAGTTGAACGAGGAGAGCTCAAATTATTAGGGTTATTGTTTGGTACTAGGGAAGCAGAACAAATGAATTGGGACATGGTATATGATACTGCACACAGAAAAATTATGTCTTGGAAATCATGGAAGATGACGAGGAAAAAAAGTTTATTTATTGAAAGCTTATATTTTGCCTATTTTTTTATATGTATCGCATATTTATCCAGTGCCTTTTCATATGCATGCTAAGCTGATGGGATTGTTTTTGGCTGCTTTGGGGGAGTCGTCTGAATCCAGTAAAACGAGTACACACTTATAGGCCTCGAAAAGAAGGTGGGCTTGATATGATTCAGCCTTTGGTATACTTGTTTAGTAATTTCTTCTTTAGTAACATTCGTTCATTACTGCTTGGGGGTACAGGTAGAGGTATTGCTAGTATGAAACATTGGGAGCCTCAGTTTTGATAGCTTGGGGGAGGGGTAAGTGGCATGTTTCAGATAAAAGCTTACCTCTCTACATACAGACGGTATTAAAATATGTTAGATTATAGAAAATTGTGTTACATTGGTTTCTAGATACTGATAGAAAAAAATGTTATAGTACAATTCTTACACATAGTTTTCTAGAGGATCCTGTGTTTACTATACCTTCCCACTTTGATTGCCAGCTATTACTGGATACAGTGGCAGAGCTACGGGGGGCTTGGGGGCCATCACCCCTCCTGGCTGCCCCAGTGTGAGTAGTGGTGCCCTGCCACCATCTGTATTTACTGTTTAGTGCCCATTGTGGAGACCGTGATCGACTGAATGCTCCCCCAGCTCCCAAATGCTCCCAAACCTGGCTCTGCCACTGGTCGGATAGTATAATTGAGCCCAGGATCCCATTAAAAATGCAAGATGTAGTTTGGTTATGTGGCCACCAAAAGTTAAATGTTAAGGGAAACCATAAACATAAGATGCATGATGATAGAATTTGTTCAGTAGGAACCTGTAGTGGTCACATTAAAACAATGCAGCATTTGTTTTTTGAATGTCCCTGTTTTCATGGTTTTTGGGTTTCTTTAGCTGCTTTATGGGGTGAAGCTCTATTTGAACACATCTGATGATATTTTGATATTAGGACAACTGGGGTGGGATGGAGAAAATGGCAGAAGGGTATGGTTTTGGTAATTTTCGCTTGTCTAAAATGGGTAATCTGGCAAGCTAGATGCCTCAGGGTTTTACAACAAAAAGTAATCACTGAATGGGACACATTATGCCAAGTACAGATGGAACTGGATAAAGTTTATCATTATGAAGTTCATACTATGGGGGAGTTGGTTTGCAAGCGTCTTTGAGAAGGGGTGGGATGGTAGGTTAATGTTTCAGAATAATTCTTTGGGTACTGTGCACTGTTATATTTTTATTTATTCTTTTCTTGTTTTGTGGAGGATTGAATGTTCCCATATAGTGTTTTTTTTAGGGGTACTCTGTACAGTTTATGTATTGTATTGTTTTTTTCATTGCTGTTATTTTCTGCATATTATAGTGCTTGTTTGTTTTTTATACTATTCTTTTGTTTTTTCAGCTCTGTATTACAGTGCACTGTACTTTGATTTTTCCTGTATCTGTTTTTGTTGCACAATAAAAATTTCCCCTACTATTTTCGATAAGTGCCATGGGATCTTTAACATGCACCTGAACTACCACCAATCCAGGCAGATGGGACCTCGGTTTAATGTCTCATCTGAAAGACGACACCTCAGAAGTGCAGCACCCCTCTCATGCTGCACTACAGTGTCAGTACTGGGATATTAACCCAAGTGCCACATGTGGGAACTGAACCCACAGCCCTCTGATCTCCCAGCAATAGGGACCTTATCAGCATTAATTCCTACTATGAATGGCTGTGCTAGCCCTGGTAAAAAAGATAATTTAAAAGTGATTTATTGAGGTTTGCCATAGAAAATGGGTGAAGGGACCTATAGGAGCGTATTCTACTGTACCCACAAAGCCTCACTATGTAAATTAATATACAGGCTTTTATTTTCTGTGCTCACTACAGAAATAGGAGCCAACATCTCTCAGTATAGAAGTCTTGTAGCTAGATATGGGGGCCCGATTCCAAAAGGCATTATACCTGGTACCAGGTGATTTATGCCAAACCTGATGGTGCAAATTGCACCTTGCGCCAGGCATAATGCAAGTCATGATTCCAAGTCACGGCTAGCGCCATGCCATATGCAGGTTGCGCCAAAGGTGGACTACACCACTGACTACACCCACAACCTACAGTGGGATGACACAAGGGTGGGTTAAGGCAGCAACTGTGCCCTATTCCAGGAGGGCGGCTGCCGTAACCCACTTATGCCTTTCCAGAACAGGGAATGACGTAGCGGGGTTAGACCAGCTAGGAGGTGGTCTAAGAGGCATCCGTTCTGGCACAGTGATGGATGCCCCCTGCAGCAATGCATAAATTACAGTAATGTGCTCCCTGTGCTCCCCATGCCCTGTCATGGTTCCCCACCTCCTGAACTTTGGGGACTCCAGGGTCCATTTCTGTCACTGCTCCCCCAAGCACATGTGCCAACCAGCCTGTCCCCTAATTCCCCAGGTGCTTGCTGTTGCATTTTGGGGCAGGGGGCTCCTGGGGTGGTAGTAGAATGTATGCTACAATGTGTGGCACCCAGGTCCGGTGCACCATTCCTTTGGCACTTGCCTACGGCTGCCGCAAGTCACAGGCATAAGTGCCGGAGACCCTGCTTGTCTTGGAATATGGTGCAGGGTCCCAGGTGTTGCACAGCATGGCACAACTTGCATATGCCTGAGAGTTGCACCATGCATTTTAGAATCAGGCCGGGTATGTACAATGCACTGTTGTGAAAATAAGCAAACAAAAGCTTATATTGTTGACACCACCACACAAATATGGGACAGCATCTCAGAGTATGGAAATTTTAAAACATGTTAGTATTTTGCCCATAATGTCTTGCTACAACTATTTATATATTACTGCTCACCACCAGCAACATAAGGTACTGTATGTCTGAGTAAGGCACATTTAAGTGTCATATGCGATGAAATTTACAGAAATTAAACTGTCAGCATCATTCATTAAATATTGTTATAACAACAGTGTCTGCTTAGTGTTTCATATGAAAATCTGCCATTTCATACCAGTTATAGCTATTTGTTGTGTGGTGTGTTTCAACAACACTGCTAGATGCTGAGACTTTCTGTTCTCTGTGGTAATCGGCATGTCTCCACCCTGGTGATGTCATTTGCGGTGCTATTCTCTTTCTTCAATATGTAAACTATGGAAGCAGTCACATTGCTGAGGTCTATAAAGACTTCTCATTCCTTGCACTGTGCCTCTTGCAAGAATCTGAAAGTTGTTTGATTGTGGTTGTGTCATGTTCAATGCCAGTAATGCACAATAACAGTTTTAATTTAATTTTTAGCCTTTGCAGAAGTCAGGGAGGGTAGCCCATCAATGATAAAGTAATCGTTGAAGGTTCCCAACTGCCTGTTACACATGGCATACTATTGCCAGGTTTGCTTCAAGTGTTGAAGCTGCAATTTGTTTATAAAAACATCTGTCATTTTGGTTTTTTTTTACTGTTTTATCAGAGTTTGTCCTCCAGGTTCTTGTGTGTGGCCACCCCCCAAAATGATGTCATATGAGGGAGCTGTCAACTTTCAGATTCTTGCAACAGGCACAGTGCCAAACAAATGATAGAAGGCAACCTTAGGATGGCAGAAAAAGGGGAAATATTGCTGATGGGGGACCTGAATATGGCAGATGTTAACTGGAGCACTTTTGCTGCAGCCACATCCAAAAGCAGGGTCATGCTTGATGCCCTAAAGGGGGCATGCCTCATTCAGATTGTTTTGGAACCCACTCAGGAGAGAGCAATCTTAGACCTGGTACTCTCAAATGGGGATGGAGAGAGGATCTCCGATGTCCGATGTTGAAGTGGGTAGCCATCTGGGAGCAAGTGACCACCAAACAGTGTGGTTCACAATAAACTTAGCTGTTCTTGCACATCTCTTTTTCTGAAAGATGCTATCCTCTTGGACTTTGTTGATTCCCTTGAGGTATTTGAAAGTTTCTATCATATCCCCCTCCCTCCTTTCCTGGAGACTATACATCTTAAGCTCCTTTAATCTTGCTTCATATGTCTTCTGGTGCAGACCCTACTCCATTTTGGTTGCCCTCCTCTGGACAGCCTCCACCCTGTCTATGTCTTTGCAGAGATGGGATCTCCAGAACTGTACACAGTACTCCAGATGTGGTCTTACCAAATGTCTGTACAGAGGGCCAACAATGTCCTGCTTTCTACTGGTGATGCCTCTCTATGCATCCCAGTATCCCCCAAGCCCTCCTTACTGCCTTCTCAAATTGCTGGCCCACCTTTAGGTCATTTGATATGACCACCCCCAGGTCCCTTTCCATTTTGGTTGTTGTCAGTATCTCACCCCCCATTGTGTACTGTTCCCTGGTTTTTGTTTCCCAGGTGCATTAATTTGCACTTCTTTGCTTTGAATCTAAGCTGCCATACATTTGACCATTCCTCCAACCTTGCCATGTCCCTTTTCATCCTTTCCACCCCACCTTGAGTATCAACCCTGTTACAGATCTTTGTGTCATCTGCAAAGAGACATACTTTTCCTTCCAGTCCCTCTGCTATGTCAGTTATAAAGACATTAAAAAGGACCGGCCCCAGTACTGAACCCTGCGGTACCCCACTAGTAACCCCCCTTTCTTAACTATGGACTCCATTTACTATTACCTTCTGTGTCCTGTTGTCCAGCCAGTGTTGTACCCAGGCTACCACCCTGGGACCTACTCCCAGGCTGGCTAATTTGTTTATTAATCTTTTGTGCAGGAATGTATCAAATACCTTGCTAAAGTCTAGGTATTTAGGTAGACCATGTCCACAGCCCCTCCCTGGTTTACTACTTTGGTCACCCAGTCAAAGAAATCAATTAGATTTGTCTGACATGACCTTCCTGCTGTGAATCAATGCTGCCTTGGGTCCTGTGCCCTACTGGCCTCTAGGTACTCCACAATACCTTCCTTCAGAAGTGATTCCATCATTTTCCCTACCAGTGAGGTCAAACTGACAGGTCTGTAGTTTCCTGCCTCTGTCTTGCTCCCACTTTTGTAAAGGGGAATCACATCTGCCCTCCTCCAGTCCTCAGGCACCATACCGTCCTCCCATGATTTATTAAAAGGGTAGTCAGTGGTTTTACTAGTTCTTCCTGTATTTCTTTTAGAATTCTGGGGTGACTCCCATCAGGCCCCATTGCTTTATCCACCTTTAGTTTTAAGAGTTCGTTCAGAAACCTTTCTTCTGTGAAAGGACTAATATCAACCCCCCTATCCAGAGTGCGTCTGTTGACTGGATTAAGTATCTCCCCCTGTTTTATCATTGTGAATACTGAGCAGAAGTATTCATTCAGTTCCCTGCTTTTTCACTGTCACTTTCTGCCCAACCACCTTCTTCTTTATTCAGCCTCAGTGTCCCTGTCTTAGTCTTTCTTTGCTCCCTAATGTACCTATAAAAGCTTTTATCCCCCTTCTTAACCGAGTTGGCGATCTTTTCCTTGGTTTGGGCCTTTGCTATTCTGACTGCCTTTCCCACTTCCTTCTGCTTTAATTGGTACAGTTCTCTGCCTTGCTTCTTCTGTGTTTCCTTATACATCCTGAATGCTATATTTTTTTCCCTAACCTTCCCCGCTGGTATCCCGTGAGATGGGTGCATGGGGAAGGGTGCTGTCCATAACAGCAACTCCTTCCTGGTGCAATTCCTCATGGCAATGGGAGGGTAGGGTGACCGGATAAGGGGATGGACGAACTGGGCAACAGGATGTCACTATGTGTACGTGCGTATGGGGGGAGTGAGCACGGTGAGCATGGGCTGGGAGGGGGGAAGGAGCTGTAGGGGGTGATGCTGCAGTCGATTGCTGAGCTGTGTCATGGCATCAGGAGTTGGCTTGTGGTTGGGGTGGGTGAGGTACTGGGTTCGGGTCTGAGTGCTGGTGTGATTTTATTGCACCCAGCCTGAACCTTTATTTTGAAATGCTTTCACACACCCCCGACATGCACCCACCTGGAGTTGAGAATATTTCAGTAGGGGGGATATGGGAGGCAGAAGCCCCACCATGGAAATGTGAGGGGCAACCCCAACAAAAGCATTAAAATGTGTTCTGGCACTGTTGTCCTATAGAGCTGAGGGTGTCAGAGTGCTGAAAATGTTTTTGGCACTCTGATTTTGTGATAATAGTGATCGCCTTTAGGCTTTCGCCATTATCACATAGAACCTTCCCATCCACTTCTTTTGAGAACCATAGTGGTTTTTTCATTCATTTTGATTTGTTTATTTGCTTCACACAAATGCGTATTCCTTTTGAACCCCATAGCAGTTTCTCACCAAATATGCATACACTGGCTATTCAAAGAAACTAGTTTAACAATAAAAAACAGAACAGTTCCGTAACTCACACATTCCAATGATATCCAGTTACTGAGCGAACACAGGAAACCGGAAGTGTCTATGCAGCTCTGCTATCATCATTTTTACTGTTTATACTTTTCACAGCAGAGACAAAAAAAAAAAAACTTCACCAGGTCCCAGGACAAGCTGAGGAACCACACAGATTAAATCTCATGTTAGAGCAAAGGTCACCACATAACAAGTGTGTGTGTGTGTGTGTATGTAGGGGAGTAGGCACACGTACATGAAACTCGCAGTATAAGCAACAGCATCACCTATTGGACTACTTTTTCTTATATTAAAAAAATATGGCTCCAGTACACAAAAGAATAAAAATAAAAATGTTACAATTTTTTTTAAGCTATTTATTATTATTTTAAAATGAACCATTGTATAATAGCAATAAGGCACTCCAGGGAGTGTGTTATTGTCTAATAATGTCACTCCTGTGGTGGTGGAAGCACTCGGCTATACCTTTTGCTTCAACCCACCCCAGGAGTGATGTTATTAGACAATAACACACACCTTGTTGTGCCTTATTGCTTAACTATAACTATATTAAGAATAAAGTAACTGGAGAGTATCAAGTTTAACACTGCGAATGAAAAATATTTAAATACACAATGTCTGCACTTGATGTAACTGACTGAATATCAGTGGTATATCTACTTCCAGAGGGAATCTCCTACAGTACGCCCCCTTCTGGCAATGTTTAGAATTGTTAAATATATTGAACTTCTGTGAGAAAACAGTACATGATAACTGATTGCTTGTATTATAGGAAAGTACTCAGACTACACGTCAACGAGATGCTGAATGTACCATAAAGCCCAGCACCACAAAATGCCTAATGTGTAATTATATTAGTAAGAATAAAAATATTTGATTTTGTTTAAAAAATATATGTATTAAAAAATATTTTGACTGTTTATAATTTAGATCCTCCCCTGAAGAAGCCTGATGTACAGGTGAAACATTGGGAATAAGGATATTATGGCTATTTGAACAAATATATGAAAATAAAAATAAATAATTTTTGAAAAACTATTTGAGTGGCTGGAACTTTGACCCTTTTGTATTGATATTTTCTCCCTCCTGGCCCTTGAATTACAGCACAACTTATATTGGAAGGGAACCAACTTATCCAGTGAACTGACCAGATGGGATACACCCTAGAATACTAAAGGAATTAAGGGAAGTACTGGCTGCACTACTGACATGCCTGTTCAACAGGTCACTGGATACTGGAGTGGTTCCAGAGGACTGGAGAAGAGCCTATGTAATCCCCATCCACAAAATTGGCAGCAGGGAGGAGGCTGGTAACAATAGACCTATCAGCGTGACCTCGGTAGTGGGGAAAATGATGGAATCGCTGCTAAAAGAAAGGATAGGGAGCACCTTGAATCCAGCAGAGCACAGGATCTGAGGCAGCATGGATTCATGTTGGGAAAGTCATGTCAAACAAATCTGATAGATTTCTTTGACTGGGTGACCAGTGAGGTGGATCAGGGGGGAGTGGTGGATGTGGCCTACCTTGACTTTATCAAGGTGTTCAACATCGGTTCACACAGGAGGCTTCTGAACAAGCTGGGCAGCATGGGACTGTGTCACAAGGTGATGAACTGGGTTGGAAATTGGTTGAGGGATAGAATGCAGATGGTGGTGGTGGTGGTAAATGGAACTAAATCCGAGGTAGGGAGGATGACTATCAGTGTGCCACAGAGATCAGTTCTTGGGCCAGTACTTTTTAATATCTTCATCAATGACGTTGTGAAAGGGCTGGAGGGAAAGGTATGCCTCTTTGCAGATGACACCAAGATCTGCAATAGGGTAGACTGTCCAGGAGGGGTGGAGATAATGAGGAGTGACCTAGCTAAACTGGAAGAATGATCCAGAGTGTGGCAACTAAAATTCAATGTGAAGAAGTGGAAAATCATGCACTTGGGGCACAGGAATCCAGAGGAACATTACATGATGGGTGGAGAGGTATTAGAGACAACTACAAAGGAAAGAGATCTAGCAGTGATCATATCTGATGATCTAAAGGTGGACCAACAATGTACCAAGGTGTTGGGGAAAGCCAGTGGGATGCTGAGGTGTATAGGGAGTGGTATCACCACACCAGCAGAAGGAAAGAGGTTCTGATGAAACTGCACAGGTCATTGGTGAGACCTCATTTAGAGTGCTGTGCCCAGTTCTGGAGGCTGCATCTCTGAAAGAACATAGAGATGACAGAGGCAATTCAAAGAAGGACAAGAAATATTATGCAGGGGCTACACCAAAGGTCATATGAGGAGAGATTGGAGGAACTCCATATGTATACAGTACCATGGAGTAGAGGAGAGGAGATGAGAGGAGAGGAGAGACATGATAGAGACCTTCAAGTACCTAAAGGGAATAAATAAGGTACAGGAGGGCAGCATCTTTCAGAGGAAGGAATGCTGTAGAACAAGAGGGTGTGACTTGAGACTGGAAGGAGGTAGACTAAGGGGCAATGTAAGAAAGCACTTGTTCATGGAAAGGGTACTATAAACATGGAACAGCCTCCCAGTAGAGGTGGTGGGGGCAAAGTCAGTGGGGGAATTCAAAACTGCATGGGATAGACATAGGGGAACCATAGCGGTTCAAAAGGAAAGGACAAGCCAGCGATAAAGTAGGATCTGCAGCCTTTTAGTAGGTAGGGAAAAAAGGCAGACTGGATGGGCCTGCTGGTCCTTATCTTCTATCAAATTTTATGTTTCTATGCCCTTCCTGGGCATTGAATTAGACACAGCAGCTCAGGGATGCCAGTTGCTACAGGACAAGGTAGAAGCCTTGAAGGTTCTTTTGGACAAGTTCAGGGTATCCATGAAAGTCACCATAAAGGAGCTACAGCAGTTGGTAGCTCATCTGAATTTTACATGCTGGATCATCCCCATGTGCTGCACCTTTTTACAGCAGATGGCGAAATAAGGGAGTGGGCCAAAAAGCCTCATCATAGAAAACAGGTGAATCAAAGCTTTATGGAGGTCTTGATGATTTGGCATGCCATCATGTCCTTCTTCAGTGGTACGAACATATGACCACCAATGTTCAGAGTGAAGAACTTGAGCTGTTTACAGATGCAACAGATGACCTGATGTTTGGGGTGTATTTCCAAGGGGCATAGTGTGCAGGGACATGGTCCCCTTCATGGAACACTGCGGTTCTCACCAGGTAGATCACATTATTGGATTTTTGTCCCATAGTGGTGGCATTAGTAGTATTGGGGCACAGGCTGCAAAATCAGAGGGGGATTTTCTGGTGTGACAACACAGGGGTGGTGCACACCATTAATGGGCAACTGTGTACCATAGGGCCATTAGAGGATTTAGTATGCAGTTTTTGTACTCAGGTGTTTGTTGTTGAATATCCAATTCAAGGCCATACATGTTCCTGGAGTGGAGAATGGTATTGTTGATGCTTTGTCTCATTCACAGTGGCAGCGGTTCAGGAAATTGGCTCCTGCAACAGATGTGTAGGAATAACTGGTGCCAGTTTTCCTATGGGAAATGGTGACAGTGAAGCCTGAGAATAGATAAGAAAAGCCATTGCACCCTGAACATGGGTACTCTATCAATGGGGATTGGAACACTTCCTTGGTGTCAGGCTTGAGTTGAGTTTACTTAACAGCTGGCCAATCCCGGTGGACTATCTGTGTAGTTACATAGTGGAGACCATCAAGAGGGGGTTGCACCCGGGGGCAGTGGGGCAACACCTATCAGGGTTGTCCTGGTTCTCCAGGGTTATGGTAAGTAAGTAAAAGTAAGTTAAAGTTTATTTCAAACACCATGAAGTCTTGCTGTATTAGGACAATAGCAGTCAGCCTCAGCCTCTGAACTGCCCCGGAGAGGAAAGGGTTAACTCCAGAGAAGTCTGGAGTTCCACAGCGTGAGGGCGCTGTTCAAAGCTCTATCTGTGCAGTTTGAAGTCAAACTGCCAGATTCTTTACTCCGCTTCACTGAACAGTCGCTCCGGAGATCAGCTCCTTCAGCTCGGTTCACTAGCGGTTTTGGTCGTTCCTTCGGTTCAGAAAACGGCAAAAGTCTCAAAATTACACGGGTTTCAGCTTAAGCTCTATCTGGTAACCGTAAGTAAAACGAAAATTTAGTCTGTGTGGAAATAATTATCGGTTCAGTCTGAACCGATCGTTTCTTGTATTTTGGTGAATTTTTAGACGTGAGGTACCCGGTTCTTATCGGTTCTAAAAAAACCCTCGTTTTTAATCGGGTTTTTTCCAATACCCGTGACACGGTTAGGAACCGATAAGGGTGTCTTGCTCTGGCATGGCCTGAAGAAAAGGGCAAGTTTTGGTTAGGCTGGCACTATGTCTGAGAAACCCAAAAGAAAAACCGGGCCGACGGGGTTTCAACACTGTGATGTTTGTGGGAAGCCTTTGCCAAGGCTGACCCACACCACTGTGTTTATGTCTGAGGCTGACCACCTCCTTTCAGACTGCCAGATATGTAAAAATTTCCCTGCAGCCACCCTGGAGAAGAGATTGGGCCGGCTCAGGGAACGAGAGGCCAAAAAGTCCGCTGACCCGGATGGCCAGCCCAGTCCAGTACCCACTGGACCAGAGGGAGTGCCCTCTGACCAGGGCGTTACTTCCTCGGGCAAGAGAAAGGCTGGTTCAGAGGAACCAGCACCAGCAAAAAAGACAAAGAAATCAGCAGGTTTGGAGTCTAAGATAGTTTCTCCAACTGTTGCAGAAATAGCAAAAGCCATACAGATTGTTCAGTCTTTGTCTCAGGGACTTGGAGAGCCCTCCACAAGTGGCAGAGGGGTGGCTCGTCCAGGTCCAGGGGTTCAAGATTATGTTATTGAGGAGTTTTATGAACCACAGGAGGGGGAGGAGGAATTTGATCAGTGCATTTGTGACTGGGAAGGTCTGGACGTGCCCATTGAACGGACATTTCTCCAGACAGACCCTTAGAGTCTCCCTCTGTTGTCTGAGTCCCTTCTCATTTTGTGTTTTATAAAAGGTGGCAGAAACCTCCAGCTCCCTTTAGAGGAGGCTGTGGATGAGCAAGAGGAGCCTGATTTTGTTGAAATGATGGATATTCCAGAGTCTAGAAGGTTGTCTATTCCTTTGCATAAATCATTTAGGAAGCAAACAACAAAGATTTTGAAAAATCCTCATTCTGTCCCTCCTGTAGACAAAAAAATGGACAGAAGGTATACTTTATCAGGCCCAGATACAGACTTCCTCATTGAGCAGTGTAGTCATGTAGGTGTTGTTCAAGCTGCAGCCTGTGACAAGGCTAATATTCCCTTGGCATCACATCCCCCTGACAAAGATTCCAGGAAGATTGATACCATGGCAAAAAAGCAATATATGGCAGCTTCTTTGGGACTCAGGCAGGCTAATTACATGGCTTATGTGGCTAGATATCAGAAGTCTAGATGGGACACTATTTTGCAGTTAGCCAAGCAGGCCCAGGGTCAGCTGGCTAGTGAGTTGAACAGGTGCTGCTGATGGCATTGAGGCCTCTAAAGTTCAATTTCATACTGCTGTTGATGTTAATGATGTTTCTTCTAGGGTCATGGCCACTTCTGTAGCTCTCCGTGAGGTTGGCATGGCTCAGATGCACTAATTTGTCCCAAGACACTCAGGCAAAGGCTATGGATTTCCCTGTAGTAGGTAACTCTCTGTTTGGTGATCAGACAGAAAATTACATGAAAAAATGGATGAATACAGAACTACCTACAAAGTGCCCAAGCTAAAGAGATGATACCCCCAAGAGCATGCCCCAGAAGTGAGGTGTAGGCCTTACCACAGGCCTTTTTATCAAGCTCAAGCCTCTTCAGCCTTTGTTCAGAGGGTTTCTTCTCAGAGGCAGGGGCAGGCGGGGCTCAGGCAGACCGTCCCTTCTTCTCAGCCAAAAACAGCTGCCAAGCAGGCACCCTGATGGGGTGCCCAGGGCGAATCTCCTGTACGGTGGGGGCAGGTTGGCTTATTTCAGCCAGAACTGGTTGTCCCTAACCCGGACAAGTGGGTTCTGGAGGTGGTAGGCCAAGGTCTGGTCCTCAGTTTCAAACAGTTCCCAAGATGAGGGCCAGACATTTCCCACTCACGAATCCTTTGGAAGCCCTTGCTTTGGAAACAGAGGTTTCTTCTCTGCTGGGATGCAAAGCAGAGAGAGGTTCCCTTGCCATCAGGACAAGGGTCTTTATTCAAGGTATTTCCTTACCCCAAAAAGACAGGAGAATGGCGGCCCATCTTAGATTTAAGGTTCCTGAACAAGCATCTTCTGAAACCAAAGTTCAAAATGTTAACTCTGGCAATGATTTTGCCTCCTGAGACCAGGAGACTGGCTAGCTTCCTTGGACCTCAAGGACGCCTATTTTCATTTCTTGATCAGGCCTTCTCACAGAAGTACCTCAGGTTCGAACTACCTTCTGGCCACTATCAGTTCAAAGCAATGCCCTTGACCTTACCTCTGCCCCAAGGGTTTTCACAAAATGTCTGGCTGTGGTAGTGGCTCATCTGAGAAGGCAAGGGTGCCGTTTTTCCTACCTGGACGACTGGCTCATAGTGGGTCAGTCTCCAGATCACGAAATCTCACTTGTTGGTCACCCAGCAGCTTCTCACCTCTCTGGGATTCCTGTTGAATCTTCCAAAGTCAGTTCTCGAACCAGTTCAGGTACTAACTTTCATAGGTGCAGAGTTGAACACAAAGTCTGCCAGGGCATATCTCCCCTCCGAGAGAGTGGACAGACTCATTGCCTGGCATCTTCCTTCACCATGCAGGTCTCTGGCCAGCAAGACACTTTCTGCAACTCCTAGGACACATGGCTGCATCCACAGCTGTCGTGCAGGGAGCAAGATTCCAGATGAGAGACATCCAATTCCACCTGAGATCTTTTGGTTCCAAAGAGGACCCCCTCACCAAATTAGTCCCAGTGACAAGATCTCTGATCCTGGCCCTTCAGTGGTGGCAGGACCAGAGCAATCTAACTCAAGGGGTCCCCTTCTTACCCATTCCTCACTCCCTCACACTTACCACAGATGCCTCCCTCCTAGGATGGGGGGCTCACTTGGGCGACCTTTCCACTCAGGGAGTGTGGTCTCCTCAGGAATCTCTGCTCCACATCAACCTTCTGGAGCTCAGGGCTGTCCTCTTAGCTCTCCAGGCCTTTTCAGCTTCTGTCCAGAACAAGGTAGTTCAAGTCAGGACAGACAATACCACAACAATGTGGTACATCAACAAGCAAGGGGCACTCGGTCTTTTGCCTTGTGCACCAAGCAATGAAGCTGTGGTCTCTGGCTTACTCCCTGAATACCTCCCTGATAGCAGTTCACCTTCCAGGGAAGGACAATGTCCTAGCGGATGCCCTCAGCAGGATTTCTCAGGGCCACCACGAATGGGCCCTGAACCCTCTAGTGCTGGGGTCAGTCTTTGCCAGATGGGGCACCCCTCAGATAGATCTTTTCGCAGCCCCAGACAACCACCAACTTCCTCTGTTTTGTTGCAGACCTCCAGTGTTGGGATCAGTCCCACTGGACGCCTTTCAGTTGGATTGGGAGGGGAAATATCTATATGCCTTCCCTCCCTTCCCTCTCCTTTTCAGGGTACTAGTGAGGATCAGAACTCAGTCCTGCAAGGTGATTCTGATTGCTCCAGATTGGGCCAGACAGCCCTGGTACCCTCTCCTTCTGTCCTGATTGTCCACCCTCCTGAGCTTGCCCAGGACCCACGACCTGTTGACCTGTGCACAAGGGAGGTGTGGTATCCGAACCTCAGTTCCCTCCACCTCAAGGCTTGGTTCTGAGGAGCTAGAGTCGCTGATCTACACCTCTCTCAAGGTGTCTTGGATATTTTGAAAGGCCAGGAGGCCTTCTACTAGGGCCACCTATAATTCTAAGTGGAAGAGGTTTTCCATTTGGTGCTCTGGGAAGCAAATCTCCCAGAATCTGCTGATTTGACTGTTTTATTGGACTATCTGGTCCACTTAAATTCTCTGGGCCTTAAGCCAGCTACCTTAAGGGTTCATCTGGCAGCAGTCTCCGCTTATGTGTCAGCAGGTAAACCTGCTTCCATCTCTTCTCACCCTGTAATTTCCAAGTTTTTAAGGGGTTACTTCACACTAACCCTCCTTTTCGGAACCAGTTCCTGCTTGGGACCTGAATGTTTGTATTGCTCAGCTAATGCAACCCCCTTTGAGCCCCTGTCTTGGCAGACCTCAAGTTTTTGACTTGGAAGACTGTTTTTCTAGTGGCCATCACTTCTGCTAGACGTATAAGTGAGATGCAAGCCTTGTCAGTGGAAGAAGATTTCATTTCTTTCATAGGGACAAGGTAGTCCTTAGGACTAATAGAAGGTTTTACCAAAGGAGGTCTCAGATTTTCATCTCAACCAATCCATCTCTCTCCCAGTATTTTTCACTGAGCATTCCTCTTCAGGAGAGGAGATTGCACAGTCTGGACGTCAAAAGAGCTCTAAGCTACTATTTGGAACGCACCAAGGGTCATAGGTTTGAATCCCTCCAGCTCTTCCTTACCTATGGGGAAGTCGGCAAAGGGAGACCTGCCACTAAGAGAACAATTGCAAGGTGGATTGTCTCTTGTATCCAATTCTGTTACCAAAACTGGGTAAAGAGCCCCTCAGGATTGAGGGCTCATTCTACCAGAGGTACAGCTGCATCTCTAGCGGCTGCTAGAGATATTCCCATTTGGAGATCTGTCAAGCTGCTACCTGGAAAACAGTTCACACCTTTTACCAAACATTACTCCTTGGATGTTCAATCCAGGAGGGATGCCCGTTTTGTCACAGCTGTGCTTCAGAGCCTATTTCCCAAGTAGGTTCTGACCCTCCTCCATGGAGGTACTGCTGTGTAATCTGTATAGTCCTAATACAGCAAGACTTCATGGTGTTTGAAGAAAAATTACTCACCTTAGTAATTGCTTTTCTTCTCATGGAGTCTTGCTGTATTAGGACAACCCTCCCTCCTACCCCGCCTCAGAACTCCTCCTTGGGTATGGGGTTGGTAAATTAGTGCAAGCACTGTGTCATGCCTTTTCTTGCTTATTGGGTTTAGGAACTAGGTAATTCTGTTGTTCGTTGAGTGGTAGGTGGCCCCTCCCTGGACTTGAGTCTTTTGAGAGGGGTCTGTTAATGCTTCTTTTCAGTGATGCTAACAATATTTAATAATTTTGTTGCTATTCTGTGATTGTTGTGTGTTTTGTAGTTCTACTACTGGTAGGTAGCCAATGGCTAGTGTAGGGTTTTTCCACACAGACTTGCTATATTAGTTTAGCTTCTAAAGAATCTGGCAGTTTGACTTCAAACTGCACAGATAGAGCTTTGAACAGCGCCTCGCTGTGGAACTCAGACTTCTCTGAGTTAACCCTTTCCTCTCCGGGCAGTTCAGAGGCTGAGGCTGACTGCTATTGTCCTAATACAGCAAGACTCCATGAGAAGAAAAGCGATTACTAAGGTGAGTAATTTTTTCTTCTTGAGCGCCCAATCTCGGGTGCTCTGGGCGCTTCACAAAAAGGTGCAACAGTTACAATAGTTTACAACAATTAAAATCAGAATCAGTTAACTTAATACAAATAATAAATAATAAACTATTAAAAAACCTTAAAATTCAGTGGATATTACATGCCTGTTTAAATAGGTGTGCCTTAAAGGTCATATGCAAAGGTTTATAAAACTAAAAGAAACAGCACCATTCAATAAACACTGCTATAAAACCTATTTGTGTTTCAGGTTTTGTAACAAAAGTCAACAAATTAATGCATGTTTAGTGTATTTTTGCTGTGGTCCATTTCCTCAAGGCTGCTGGATACTGAGTCAGCATGCCTCCAGGCTGCTGATGTCATTTGGAATGCTTGCCTGTTAGGAAGTTGTATTGCTGCTAGTAAACGAATGCCGGTAACTTCACTGCTGTTGGTCAGTGTCTGCTTTACAATAATTTAGATTTAATAGGGACTTTATCTGCACTAATTCCTACTAGGGATAGCTGTGCTAGCCCTGGTAAAAAGATCATTTTAAAGTGATTTATTGAGGTTTGCCATAGAAAATGGGAAAAGTGACCTGTAGGAATGCACTCTACTGTACCCACAATGCCTCATTATGTAAACTAGTATACAGGCTTTTATTTTTCTGCGCTCACTGAAGAAATAGGAGCCAACATCTCTCATTATAGAAGTCTTGTAGCTAGAGATGGTATATACAATGCATTGTTGTGAAAATAAACAAACACAGGCTTATATTGCTGACACCACCACACAAATATGGAACAGCATCTCAGAGTATGGAAATTGTAAAACAGGTGTGTATTTTACCCACAGTGCCTTACGACAGTTATTTACATATCACTACTCACTACTCATCACCACCACCACCACCACCACCACCCCCAACAACAACAACATAAGGGACTGTACTTCTGAGTAAGGCACATTTAAAGCAACATTATAAATTACCCAGGATTCCATGTTGCTGTATGTAAAACAATGACAGCTCCCTGGTATGACATCATTTTGGGAGTGTGGCCACACACAAGAAACTGGAAGATAAAACCCTGATAAAACAGCAAAAAATGAGAATGACAGATTTTTTTTACAAAACAAATTGCAGCTTCAATATTTGAAGCATGCCTGTCAATGGCATGTCACGTGTAACAGGCCTTTGGGGAACCTTTAACATTTATTTTAACATCAATGTGCTACTCTCCCTGACTTCTGCACATGCTATGAAATTAAATTTAAACTGTTATTGTGCATTATTGGCATTCAGCATGTCACAACCACAATCAAACAACTTTCAGATTCTTGCAACAGGCACAGTACAAGGAATGAAAAGTCTTTACAGACCTCAGCATTGTGACTGCCTCCACAGCTTATGTATTGAAGAAAGAGAATAGCACCCCAAATGACATCACCAGGGTAGAGACATGCTGATTACCACAGGGAACAAAAAGACTCAGCATATAGTAGTGTTGTTGAAACACACCACACTATAAATAGTTATAAATGGTACTGGTAGATTTTCATATAAAACAATAGGCAGACACTGTTTTTATAACAATATTTAATGAATGATGCTGACAGTTTAATTTCTGTAAATTTCATCAGATATGATCTTTAAGGCCTCACTTGAAAACCTCCACAGAAGAAGCTTTCCTCAATGACCATGGTAAAGAGTTCCAAAGGACTGGCCCCACAACCTCAAAGGCACAGTCTCCAAATGTCTTAAGTTGCACACTTGGAATCATCATAAGGCCCTCCATGGAGGAATGGAGTGAGAGCAGAGGGCGGCCAAGTGTCAGGAGGTCAGTCATATAGCCAGGACTCAAGCCATATAGGGCCTTATAGGTGAGCAAGCCCACCTTGAAGGCAATTCTCCACCTCAGCAGCAGCTAGTGCAGTTTGTGCAAGACTAGGGTTATATGAGCAGACCTCAAAAGGCCCATCAATAACCTGGCCGCTGCATTCTGCACCAGCTGCAGTTGACGGAGGTTACCTCTACTGACCCTGAAGAATGGAGTGTTGCAGTAATCGAGCCTAGATGTAACAAAAGCATGCACCAGTGAGGACAGGTCATCAGGTGGGATTAAGGGTTTAATCCTGGTGACATTCCTTAAGTGGTAAAAAGCACTCTGGACTATGAAAGACACCTGAGCATAACATCTAATGATGTCACCAGAGGCAGCATGTACTCAGCAAATAACATAGGTGACAAGATCGAGCCATGAGGAATTCCACAGGTCAGGAGCTTTGGGCAGGAGGAGAAACTCCCCATCACTACCCATTGCATCCTGCCTGTCAAAAAGGACTCAGACCAGCTGATGACTTTGCTGGTGAGTCCTGAAAAGTTCTCTAAGGTGATCAAGCAGCACTATGTGGTCTACAGTGTCAAATGCTGAAGAGAGATCCAGGAGAATGAGAATTAACCATTCTCCTCTGTCTCTCACCCTGAGGAGATCAGTTTGCACTCTAACTAATGCTATTTCAGTGCTGTGCCTTCTCCTAAATCTGGACTAGAATGGCTCATAGATGTCAAAGGTCATGAGGTGAGCCCTGAGCTGCAAAGTCACCACTTTCTCCACTACCTTCCCCAAGAATGGAAGATTGGAGACAGGCTGATAACTCACAAAGATGTTATGTTCGAGAGATGGTTTCTTCAACAGGGGCCTCACCAACACTTCCTTCAAGGCATCAGGGAAAAGCCCCTCTGAGATGCCACCCCAACTGGCCGATACTCATCCCAGACAACCAGAGTGCTTCAGTACATACCAGGCTGTATACTGTAGAACTGATCTTGTCCCACTGGAGAGATCCTGGCCTGAATGGAGGACACCCTGTCAGAAAATAACTGAGCGAACTCCTCACACTGTGTGACTGAAGCTGCTTTTTTCAGCTGCAGGCAGGCTGGATGGAATAGCCTGTCTATAGTCTAAAAGAGCAGAGGCAGTCTGTTCCTTCCTGCAGCAATCTTTCTGGATAGAAACTCTGCCTTCTTATGGTTGAGTGCCCTATGATATTCATCATAGTGAATTCTCAAAGCCAGTTTGTCATCCAGGGACAGGGTCCTCCTCCTCCAGCAGTGCTCCAACATCCAACCCCTGGTTTTCATCTCCTTGAGAGCCCCATCAAACCACAGAGATCTCAAGTGAGAAGACCTGGGTTGTATACGGATCAGTGCAATGGCATTGAGTGCCTTGGTGACAGCATTATGGTATGCTGCCACCACCTCACCCAGCCCTGCCACACATGCAGCACTCACACCAGAAAAATCCACTACAGCCAGCATTCCCTCTGGGGACAATCCCCTCAAAGGATGGTGGCAGACCATCTCAATAGGGGAGGGAGGCCCGAACAAGAATTCTGCCATGCAGTGATCCAGCCAAGAGACCGGATCAATCTTAAGGTCAATGATCTCAAGCTCCAGTGAGAATATTTGGTCCAAGGCATGGTTGTGGCAGTGGATCACAGAGGCAACAGTTTGTTCGAGGCCCAGTGATGTCATCATCTGGAGGAAGTCATTTCCAAAATGTGAGAGTTCATCATTGACCCATACAATGAAGTCACCCAGAATCAACCATCTTGGTGACTCCAACACCCTGTCTGTGATGATGTCAGTGACTTCCTGCAGGAATTCCCCCTTGTGCCTCAGGGGATGATAACTGAGGAGGATCCTGCAACCTGGGCCTGGACGCCACACATAGCCATGCATTCAAATGATGAAGTAGACCCCACTGGGTGCACAGAGAATTTCAAATATGATATAAAACAGATAGCCACACCCTCACCCCTACGTTCCCTCCTCAGGAAGTGCACTACAGTTTGAGGGGGTTTGAGGATTTCAGTAGAGCCATTAAATTGTCTCCTGACCAGTTGATCAGAGGAAGCCACTCAGCTCTGAAACACTTTAGAGTGTTTGGGAGGCATTGGAAAGCATCTGCTGTCCCCCTTTTGAGCAAAGTTCTTTAGGACCACCTTTTTGCTTGCTTTTTGTGGGTTTTGGGGGTTTTGGAATTGGTTCAGCCAAATTGGAACAGCAGGCATTCCCCCTCAGTGATCAGGAAGTGGCAATCACAGCTGAAAATGTATAGGTAAAGCTCTGGAAGAGCAAATCAGATCAGAAAGGAGTTGGGCAGTGGTACACCATGAAGGCTCCTCCTCAGAGCAGATGAGATGTGGCTGGGTTGGTGTCAGATTATGTAGCCAGGTGCACCACTGAGGGCATGGCCTTCCTGTGCCACACTGATGGCTCCCCAGTGACTGTGTATCAGTTTCATTATGTGTTCAAAAAGCAGTGCAGGGAGGTGGCCAAGAGGAGTTCAGATTTAATACCCGTTCCTTCCAGACTGAAGCAGCTTCATCCGCTAAGGTCAAGGGATCTTCAGATGAAGAGATACAGGCCTTGGGAAGGTGGAAATCTTAGGCCCCATTTGTTGTAATATTTTCTTTTTCTTTTCTTGCAGGTGTCCCTGATAGATCTAAGCTAGTCTGGATGTGCGGCAATTCCTTTATCCACTGGGCAGCAGAGAGAGCAGGACACAGATTGGGGTGGGAGGAACCTATAAATCCATCACAACAAGTTGTGGCTCTCATAGTTGGGACAGTGAGGGATGTGATGGGAAGGCCTCTTTCCCAGCTTGGAGGCAGCAGAATGATGGAGGAAGGTACCAGATGTGATCATGGTGCATCTAGGTGGCAATGACCTTGGCCAATGAAAGACAGATGCTCTCTTGCTGTGGATGAAGGAGAAGCTATCGTCAGTTCAGGCCCATTGGCTAGGAATTGAGCTATTTGATCCCACATCATCCAGAAAGGTCAATGGAGATATGCAAAGGACTACAGTGTCATGGACAAAGCACATATTTGCACTAGCAGGCAGATGTGGGTTTTTTTTGATTCCATGGGAGCACCATAATTTGACATAATATGATTATCACGGCTGCACCAGGATTATATGCCAGAGGTGGAGTCCATTTAACCAGTTCTGGCTGGGACGTGTTTTTGGACTCTATATGACAGACTCTGATTGAACAGTTATTGGAGTGCGCGGCTTGTGGTAGGTGGACGAAGTCCTTATGTGGTGGTTTGGGACTCTTGCAACATGGTGGTACAAGGGGGAAAGGAAAACAGAGTCACATTCTTCTGAAAGGCTCCATTTTCCGGTCAGCATGAGGCTGGTGCCACATGACTTGGTTCCTGGTTTGGGAGTACCGTGGCCAACCTCATCAGGCTTGCCCCCCGGTATGGTACCACAGGGAGGGGGTGGATGCTCGACACCCGGTCAGATGACCATCCTATTCACTGGGGTTTGAGATTCAATCCCAGGGAGGTACATCCTTTCCTCTGTACATTTGGCCCTTCAGCAAAGGGGAATGGAGGCCTTAAGTTCCACTTGGCGAGATTCCTGAGATGCGCACACCACTCCAAGTCTTTAATATTTTCAGTAAATGCATGTCTGCAGCCATTCCTTCCATATAAATGTTGTAGAGTGAGTTTGATCAGGGGTGGGGACATAGGGGCCTAACAGACAAGTTTATCAGTACTCTGTGAGATGTTTCATATGGTACAAAAGTGGTATTTCACACAGTTTAGGCTGACAGAACTGATCAGCTTCACTATGAGTTCATTTTCCCAAACTCCATGAGGTGGACCATACCAGAAGAAACCACTGAGTAAGTACATATAAACCTATAATACGTTATTGAAAAGTGCCTTAGAAAGCAATGAGGTAGATACTGATAGTGCAGTGACTATATGCAGGAGAGCAAAGCAGTTATTAGGCATTCCATGTAGAGTCAGATTTGGAATCTGTTTTATAGTTGACTGATTACTATGGAAAGAACTTTGTTGCAGTCATATCCAGACAGAAGTAGGATTGCTGTGTTCTATCACTTGTTCCAGTTTTTACAGATACAGTACTTCTAAATGGGTTGTTGTTGTAAACTCCCCATGCTACTTTTTGTTTGTTAAATGTTTCCAGTTTCACAGACTGCCTGCAGCTAGGATCAATATTTAATAAATGTGCAAGCAGATTGCAATTCAGTTAATATTTTTCTACAATAACCTGGCAGCAATAACATGAAATGGTCTGATTTGTAATCCAAACAGTGATTCACTGTTCAGCAATTCAGTCTCAATTTTAGTATGGTACAGCAACAGAGTATAGAACCTGTAAAGGGCGTTACTGTTCAGAGGAAGAGGAAATTCTATAAAGCAAAATACAAAGGCGAGGATATAAGAAGGGGGTGGGTCATCAGTCATAAAGTAAGTAGTACAAAGTATGTCAAGGTCTTCCCATGTACTCTTAAAATAAATAAGATGCTTTCTTTTTGGTGGTGTCCTAGGTCCATCTGGTATGCTAGACACCTACTAGGAGAGTGCAGATGATGCCTCTCTTGGGGTTCTTGTTCTTTCACTACTGGTGCTTGGCTGAGGAAAGAAAGGGTGCAAATGGGACTTCTAGCCCCCTGGCTTTGACACCTCATTGTGGCTTCATAGTTTACCAGCTTTGTATGCTACGACCATTGCAAGATAGTACAGAAGAAATGGAAGGGACAGATTATGGTACAAAAACAGTTACAGAACTAGAAAAGAGTGGTCTCTTGTTTAAAGGAAGATCACTAATATCTTTTGATTCTTTCTTACTGTAAGTTAAACCATTTTGTTTCAATCTTCTTGTCTTTTTCAGTAATGTACTACTTTGCACTTCACTAAGTTTCTTAATGATTGTAATGACACTAACATGAAATCCACAAATCTGACAATGTTGCAATTTTTTTAGTCATCTTCATTATTTATTTTTTATCCTGTAAACAATTTAGGAAATAATACTATACTGTACAAGTTGAACAGAATAGCCACAACACAATTAGTTGGAGTTTTAATTATTCATTTACAATGCAAACTATTTACACAAAGTGCAAGTCATGCGATTTGTTTAGTTACTATATTATTTTTCCACGCTACTGGGCTTCCTGGCCATGATTTCATTTTGTTATCTAGTCCTATCTGCCCACCCAATGAGTCTGTCTGCTGTGGGTAGTGTAGCCTCTGTCATAGCAGATCTGTGACTTAAGCCCCATGGGATGGTCCGTCAAACATTCTACTCCTCAGCGCAGCTTGAAGCCCATGTGAAGCAAATAGGAAGTGCGAGGGGCTTCACTCCCAGGACCCTTATAAGCATGGGATTGGTGGAGTGGTTATATTGTCTGCAAAACCAGGGAATTTTATGTCAGCTGTCAAACCAGGGCATTTTATTTGTTTTTTACTTGCTTCTTTCCAACTCTGGAGGCATCTAAGAATAAGAAGGGCCAAAGCCTCCCTGCAGACACTTTACAATATGAAAATCCAGTCTTTATTCTGTATTCAAGCATGTACTTTCATAAATAAGATGTTTCGGCTATTACAATGTACTAGAGAATGCATTTTTGCATTTTCAATGTTTTTTTTAAAGTTTCCTGCACATTTTGAAAGTTTACCTGAAACAGCAATTGTATGATTTGCACTGGAGAGTCAGATACATTTTGAAAGACTCAGTGAAATGATTAATGCATTACCTAGAGGGAAAAGTATAACAAAAATACAACATAACAAATATCTAAAAGCAATAAAGCTTAAACATGACTAGTGTAATGCTAGTGTTTTTAAGATTTTTATTATAGTAGGGAGCAGCTCTTTAATAATGACATAAAGAGCAATTGGCATTTTTTGGTTAACTGTTCTCCCAATCTAAATGTTACATTTTTTATATGTAGTAAAAGAAGATTGTTGCTGTAGGGCCTAGTGTCTGATTACTGATTCTCTTTCATATCCCAAGGCAAAAGGTCCTCTTCTTGTAAGGTCCTACTCACATTCGTGCATTTCAATTTATATGTCTGAAGTCCAGATTTGACATATTATGTTTCAACTGATAGATGCTTTCATAATATATCAAGACAGTATACAATTTATTTTCATCATTATACTGTAGTTTTACTGGTTTTCCTCACATGCCTTCTCACTTCCTCTTCCTCTTACTTGCTAAGTATGGGATCCCACCACAACTTGAGGGCATCCATCCTGGAGATCAGCACTTGTTTGATATGAATATCCTTCTTCACTGGGCTTCCACTGTATTTTAAGTCCTACTTCCACCACAAATTGAAACCACTCAGGCTGGACCAAAGCACTACTGACTGGTAGCAACTGTTTGGTTGATTTGGGCAGTGACTACTCCCTAGGATGAAACAATTAAGATGGAGGCAGAGACAACACTGAGAAGAACCAGATGACAGCATGTACCCTGGAACAACAGGGCAAACACCTGGTGTTGGGGTCTCCATGCCATGCCACCAATGGAAACCTTTTACAACTATTACTAATGGGGATAGGTCATGACTTAGGGTGTTTCTCATGGAATGGCTCCTTCAAGCATGGGCCACCGGGGAAAGCTGCTCCATAATGAGATGAGTGCAGAAGAACCATCCCAGAGAGATTTACTGTAAGGATAGCAACCCCTCTTCCCTCCGTGTCAAACTCCAACTTGATTTCCACAGGTTACACTCCTATTTCTCATCTAAAGGATTTGTCCTCAACTGAAAAAAGCAAAAAACAAAACCGTGGTCTTTTCTGGTTCCAAAAAACCTGCAACCTTTGATTTTCCACTCCTGGACAATGATGGCAACTACATAGAGCATGTCACAGAGTTTAAATACCTTGGCCTGCTCCTTGACTGCCACCTAACCTATGATCTTCACATCACTCAACTAATCGAGAATGACCACCAAAGGCTCAGCAAGTTATATTGAGTCAGTCAATTCCTTATTCTCGAATCCAGGACACTACTCACCACCAGTTTACTTCTCCACCTTTTTGACTTTGAAACTCTGATTTACTAACCTTTCCTCTCTCAAAAAATCTGAGCAGTCTTTGTAGCACCTATCACAATGTTATCCAGTTTGCCACTGGCTTTCCCACCAAGGCTGCTCCTGCTCTACCTCTTGCTTGTCTCCACTTGCTTGCACTGCTACCACTGATCTTCCACCTTGAGAGCGGTACTTCCTCTCAGCACTTATGTACCCCCAGTGTTTGCTGTATATGTATTTCTTCAATCAATTATATTGTTTTCAAAATTCTATAAAAGTTCATGTAACTATGATTACTGCTTATCCTCATGCTATGTATATTCTACTTGTTGTTCCTGAATGTGCCTTGTATTCAAAATTGTCCTGTGTTACTGTATTTTCCTTTGAAGTAGATGTTCTGTATTCTGTTGTGGACACTATATATCTGCTGTTTCTGATGTGTAACCACCCTGGTTGTGCATGAAAATAGGCAAAATCTGTTGTCTAGTGCACCTACCTGGTTAACAAAAATGAAATAATAATAATACTGTGGGGCTAACAACAAGAGGAAAGAGTGCTACATACTAACACTTTTTGCTTTTACATACTTTTTATTAGTGGGCTATAGATTTGCTGCAGCGTTATCTGGGACATGTAGTCCATGCTCTAAGGAGGGTCTGCACACCCAGTCATCAGCAACACAACAGCATAGCTATTTTTAGTATTGGCACAAATATCTTACAGGACTCTAGAGGAACCTGCTCTTATTTACAAGAATTACTAGATCTTTTATCTGTTTGCAGTGAAGTGAATGAGCAGTCACATGACCTGCCTTCAATTCCTGGTTTGGGGACATAAATAGACTTGCCCCACAGTGAGCAGGGCGAGCTCAGCAGAGTGAGCATACAGAGATGCGCACCAAGAGAAGCATGTTTGCATGAGTCAGGCACATCCAGTGAGTCAGGAGAGGAAGAGAGTAAGAGATTGTAAGTGAAGTCTTGTGATATATTAGTTATAATAATGGGGAGTGCAGAAGATATTACCAAACTACTGCTTACAATGTGCTCAGAAGGAAAGTTGGCCAGGTGTAATAAATGCTGTATGTTTTACATCTCTAGCACAGTAGTATTGTCAGGGGTAGACTGTGACAAGTGTGTTCGACATGAAGTAATGGTCTATAAATTAAACAATACAATCACTGATTTGAAAAATCTAAAGGATATATTAAGGTTAGAACAGGATTGTGAAATCATTGACCCTGACACTGCCTCAACTGTTTTACCAAGATTGATCCCCAGTTTAACAAAACAAAACAATACCAAGCATAATGAAGCACTGGATCCAAGCACTAATACCTCATAGTACTTGAAAAGTACCTCTAGAAAATGAAATAGGGAAGACACGCAGACTGGCAATGTGACCTATGACCACATAAACACCATGACTAACAAAAAATTAAAAACAAGTGAACTTGAGAATGGTGATGAATGGTGTTTAATTAAAAAGGAAAAGGAATTAAAAAAGGGTGCAGGGCTATTACACCCAATGATATTCACCTACAAAATAGATTTGCTGGCCTGCCAAACAAGCCATCAGTACAGATAAATGATGAACACAATTCTACTGAAATGATAGTTATGGGGGACTCAATAATAAGGAAATGTATTACCACAATCTTCCAGGACAATAAGGAGGACAGGATGGCATTTTGTTACATGGGGGCTAGAATAAAAGGCATTAAAAGAGAAATACCAAAGTGCATTAAACAGTCTGATACAAAGAAGACCATTGCAATCCATGTGGGTATCAATGATGTAGGTGTAAGCCATGCAAAAGATATCTGTACAGACCTTCCAGAAATAGCAAAGGATCTGCAACATCTAGAAGTGGAAGTAATTATATCTGGACTCTTATCCATCCCTAGGACTGTAGGCAAAAAAATAAAACAATCTCCAGAATTAACACATGTTTAGAAAACTGGTGTAGAAATGAAGGCTTGCTTTTATAAATTCATGGGATAAATTTCATAGAAATAGAAAACTATATGGAACTGATGGTCTGCAGTTAAATAAACATAAGGCAAATATTCTGGGTACATTAATTAGATCAAAAATGGAGTCAATTAATTTAAACAAACTGCACAGGGAGGCTGTCCAAAACACCTAAATGTTAAAAACACAGCAAAGGATATATCTACAAATGATGATGGGTCACTGAAATGCCTTCTTAGTAATGTACGAAGTCTTAAAAATAAATTATAAGAACTCCAACCATTGCTCTTTTTAGAGAAGATTGATGTGGCACTAAATATGGAAACATGGTTTGATAACAGTGACAACTGGGAAAATCAAATCACAGGATATATTATTAGGAAGGCTAGAGAGAATAAAAAAGGAGGTGGTATAGCTATGTATCTAACTTGTGATTTGATGTTCATAGACATCACTGATAAAATAAAAGATACAAACAAAGATACAGAACCAGCATGGATTCAAATCATAAATAACAGGCAGAAAAAATATATTTTGGGATTGTGTTACAGGCCACCCAACACCACCGAAACAATTAGCAACCTTGTTATGGGGGAAATTATTAATGCTTTAAATATGGGAACAGTTGTATTAGTAATTTCAACTATCCTAATATTGATTGGGTGAAGAAAACTGCTACAAGTGGACAAGGAAAAATATTTCTTGAATTCTATAATGAAAATGCTCTAACACAAAATGTGACAGACCCAACGAGACTGGATAATATTTTAGATCTGGTTATTACATCAGATGATGTGACTATAAATATGTGTATCACTAAAGCTCCTATCAGAAATAGTGACCACCCATCAGTGTATTTTACTCTTGCAAACAATATAATTACTATAAAGGGTTGCATAGAATTCTTTCTATATAGCATGGCAAATAAGGAAGGAATTGACAATGACCTAAGTGTTATTGATTGAAATAAAGAACTGGAGGGGAAATCCATTAATGATATATGGGATTTCATAAGGAATACAATACATAACACAATGAAAGCATATGTAAAATGTATAAAGAAATATAGCAATAAAGGATGAAGACCTAAGTGGTTAAACAAAAGCATTCTAAGACTTATAAAAAGGAAAAATAAAGCCTACAGTCTGTATAGCAAAAACAAGACTGAGGCAAACTGGTCTATATTCAAAATAATACAACATAAGTGTAAAAGTAAAATTAATAAGGCAAAAAGAACATATGAGCATAAATTAGCAAACAAATGCATCTAAATCAAATAGTAAAAAATTATTTAGTTATATAAATTCTTCAAAAAAGGGGAACGAGGAATTACGTTCAATTATTAAAGATGAGAAATGTATATCTGATCCATCTACCATTTCAAATATATTTAATGATTATTTCTGTTCCATTTACTCAGAACAAAAATCAGAGATCCTAAAACAAACATCAGATAGTAATATAGGGACACACAAAATCACCAAAGAAGAAATTGAAATAGAAATAAACAATCTAAGAGATCATAGTGCACCGGGTCTGGATAACATAACTCTGTCTATGCTAACATTGATGAAAAACCACATACTGCTTCCTTTGAAAATTCTGTATGAGAAATCGATAAATGCAGGCATACTGTATTACTGACAGAATGGGAAAAAGTCAAGAGTAACTCCTATTTTCAAGAGCGGATGTAAAGCAAGTGTTTGCAACTATAGACCGATTAGTTTAACACCAATCCCTTGCAAAATACTAGAGGAATTACTAAAAAATAGAAGTGTAGAACAACTTAACAAGAATCCATTGTTTGACAGTAATCAACATGGCTTTAAGAATGAATGCTTGTGTACCACAAATTTGTTAAGCTTCTGTAAAAAAGTAAGTAAGACGATGGTGTCCCGGTGGATGTATTATTGTTAGACTTTAGCAAAGCTTTTGATAGAGTCCCCCATTGGGCTATGAAAAAGAAACTAATTAATTATAATATAGAGAGATATTTTGTTAGGTGGATAGAAAATTGACTAATGGATAGGTCTCAGTCTGTTTCAATCTGAGGTCATCTCTCTAGTGAGGGTTAGGTCACTGGTGGAGTTCCACAAGGTTCTGTAATGGGGCCATTGTTTTTCCAAATACTTATTGCAGACCTAGATGAAAATATAACAAATCCTATAGCAAAATATGCTGATGATACTAAAGTATGTGGTCTAAGTGGCTCAACTGAATATATAGCTGCTTTACAAAAAGACATTGCTACTTTAGTTAACTGGACAAATTGATGGGGTATGAAACTGAACAGTGAGAAATGCTGTGTTATACATATGAGTAAGAAAAATATTAAACACCAATATTGTATAGAAGGCATACCACTTACCCAAAAACTGTGTGAAAAGGATTTAGGGATACAAACTGACAATAAGCTACTTTTTAAAGAACAGAGTAGCACGGCCATCACGAAAGTTAACAAGACCATGGTTGCAATAAAAATAAAAATATCAAAAGTAGGCATGTGGAAGTGTTATTACCATTGTATGTATCTTATGTTAGAATGATTTTGGATTATGGTAGTCAATTATGGAGCCCCTACTTAAAAACTAATATTAATAAACTAGAAAGAATCCAATGGAGATATACTAGGTCTATCAACTCATTACAATATTTAACATACTGTGACGGAATAAATAAATTAGGATTACATAGTCCGGAAATTAGAAGGCATGTGGGGACATGCTGCTCTTTTCTGACATTTTAAACTACACGAATATAATGGTAGAATTAAATATAGAACACATAAACTATCCGATTAATACTAGGGGTCATCTATTACAAAGCCAAATAGATAGATTTAATGCACATAATAGAAAATATTTTTATGCCATAAGAGTAGCTAATCTCTGGAACAATCTGCCTTTCTCAATAATATCTAACGCAAGAAAAGACAATGTAAAAAAAAATTTGGACAACTACATAGCTAAAAATGGGAACATGGAGTTTTACTCCATGTCCTAACAGAAGCTAATCATGGGCCTTGGCCTTTTTTCTGCACATAGAAACCAAGTAAAACCTAGTGAAACCTAACCCACCATTGTGACTTCAATAATTCAGCCCACTGCCCCCCCCCCAGGACAGGTTTGACAGCAAAATACTTACTTTTTTCCACAAACTCACTCTAGGACTTCTTCCTCCCAGCATCATCTCACTCTTTCCAAAGTCTACCCTTACGTGGCCCACCAGACTCTACTCCTCCCTCACCATTACTGTCCCTTTCTGTTGGACCACCCAGGGCCAAAACACCATCTCCTACAAAGGTGTGAAACTTCAACAATCTCCCCCCTGCGCTCATCCAATGTCCCTCTACTGCCTCATTCAGGTACAATCTTAAGGGTCACCTCTCCTGCTTTCTGGCATGCAAATGTCCCAGGCCCTAACTGGCCATACTAGGTTCTGTCTATCCTATCTGGTCCTCTCTAGTTGAGGCTGTGTTGTCCCCGACTCATATTGGTATATTTTGCACTCTCTGAAAGCACTTTTTTCCATGCTATTTACTATTAATACTGTATTTACACACAATGTTTGCACTTTGTTTCCTTTAGTGCTGCCTCATTTGTGATTGCTCCTTCTGTATATATTTTTTAATGTTCCTCTGTTTGTCTGCCCTACTGGACAGTTATGAAAATGGGCAATTTTGCTCACATGCCTTTCCAGTATAAAAAAATAAACTGAAACAGATGAGTGCATCCATGGGATAGCCACTCCATCTCCTGTCAGTGCCGACTAAGACCAGATCCCAGGAATTCCTTCTGTGGTTTCTGAGCAGCAGGTGAGTACATTAACAGTTGGGATATCAGACTGGCTTAAGTGTTGACATTTTATAAAAATAAATCAGCTCTGGTAAAGCAAGTTTAAAATCTGAATTTTCAGTACCTTTATAGATTAGACCCAGCCTGGCTGTGTTTTTAGACATCCTGGGCTCATGAAACATTCCCAGCTCCCAGGTCTGGGCTAGTAGAGGCTTGCAGTGCTGCAGAGAAGATTGCTGTCTGCTTTCTATGATTGCAAGAAGCTTAGGCAACAAATCTGCGGAGCTACAGGCACTCTTAGCAGTGTGGAGGGTGGATATTACAGCTGTCACAGAAACGTGGGCAACTGAGCACCGGGACTGGGATCTGGCAATCCCAGAATACAAAGTATACAGGAAGGACCGTAAGGAAGGAAGGGGAGGGGTGGTGGGGTGGCATTCTATGTGAGGGATAGGATCAAATGCACCAGGGACAAGGGGGAAGAAAGAAGAACAGAGGCAAACTGGCTGCAGCTCCTAGACTCAAGGGGTACAAAACTGAGGTTTGGGGTGGTATACAGGCCACCGTCCCAGTCTGAGAAGCTTGACAGGGAATTAGCAGGACAAATCAGAAAGGTATGTAGAAAAGGGAAGGTGGTCATCGTGGGGGATTTCAACTTGCCGGTGGTTGGCTGGAGCATTCCAGTCACCTCCAGTGCTAGGGGGCAAGTGCTCCTGGATGCAATCCAGGAGGGCCTCCTGACATAGTTAGTTAGTGTACCTACTAGGCTAAAGAACACTTTAGATCTGGTGTTGTTGAATGGGGAGGCAGTAAGGGAAGTAAAAGTGGAGGACTCACTAGCCAACAGCGATCACCAAATGGTGTGGTTTAATATCATGATGTGTGGGGAGCCAGAGAAATCAGTTACTCAGGCAGTAAACTTCAGGGGGCAAACTTTGGGAGGATTCAGAAAGTACTGAAAGGGAAACTAGAGGACATAAGGCAGGAGATGTATGCAGAGTAGAAATGGGATATTAATAAAAGGGGCATTACAGAGGCAACAGAAGCCTGCACCAAGACACAGAGTAAGAGGAACAGAGCAAGAAAAATATGCTGGTTGAACAGCAAGGTAGTGGAGGTGGTGAGAGCAAAACAAGAAGTGCACCAGAAGTATAGAAGGACAGGGAAGGAAGCGGACAGGGAGGAGCATGCAAGACGGTCCAGGGAGGTGATCAGAAAAGTGAGAGAAGCCAAGGCCCAGAGGGAACTGAGATTAGCACAGGGAATTAACGGGTGGGGGGGGGAGACAGACTTTCAGATGCATCAGGGAAAAAATCAAGTGCAAGGAGACAATAGTGAGGATAAAAAGGGGTGGACAGTGGATGGAAAAGGGTGAGGAGCAGCAGAAGCAATGAATGAATACTTTTGCTCAGTGTTCACAGAAGAAAAGAGGGGACCGCTACCACCATGGGCTGGGAGGTTGGGGACAGGGGGAGAGGAGGTAACAGATGGAAGAATTGAAGTAAGTAGAGTCCTAGAGGGACTGAGGGCACTGAAGTAGACAAGGCACCAGGGCCAGATGGTATAAACCCCAGGGTGCTGAGGGAGATGGCAGAGGTGTTGGCGGAGCCACTGATGGATCTGTACAGCACCTCACTGGAGTCAGGATGTGTGCCACTGGTCTGGAGGATGGCACAGGTAGTACCATTACACAAGAGCTGACCAAGGGATGAACCAGGTAATTATCACCTGATAAGTCTCACCTCCATAGTGCGCAAACTCAAGGAGACAATACTAAAGGAAAGACTGGTGTTGTACCTGGAGGACAATGGCCTCTAGGATGTGAGGCAGCATGGGTTTGTTTCAGGGAAAGTCTTTTCAAACCAACCTGATACAATATTATGACTGGGTGACAGGTGAGCTGGATAAGGGTCATGTGGTGGATGTTCTTTACTTGGACTTCAGCAAGGCCTCGATTCTGTGCCTCATGGGTGGCCTGGGGGGAAGCTAACTGGTGTAGGGGTATGGACAAATGTGATGAACTGAATTACAAGCTGGCTGAGTGCGAGGCTGCAATGGGTGGTGGTGAGAGGGGATCTCTCAACTCCAAGGCCGGTAATGAGTGGGGAGCCCACAGGGCTCTGTTTTGGGGCCAGTATTGTTTGGACTCTTCATATCAGACATTGCACATGGGGTGGTGAGTAAGATAAGTCTGTTCGCGGATGACTCTAAAATAGAAGCAGTGGTGAATGGAGAGCAGTGATGGAAGCAACTGCAGGGGGACCTAAGCAAGCTAGAGGAGTGGTCAGAGAGGTGGCAGCTGGGGTTCAATGCAAAGAGGTGTAAGGTTATGCACTTTGGGGTTAAGAACCCAAGGAGAGAATTCTGGCTAGGAGGAGTTAAGCTGGGGATCACTGAGGAGGAGAAGGACCTAGGAGTAATGATAACAGGGACCATGGACAACACTGCCCAATCCAGGAGAGCGGCTGCAAAAGTGACCAAAATCCTGGGGTGCATAACGAGGGGTTTTTCATCCAGGTGAAGAGAGGTGATCTTGCCCCTCTACAGGTCGCTGGTAAGGCTGCACTTAGAGTTTTCTGTGCAGTTTTGGAGGCCATACCTAAAGCATGATATCAGGCTACTGGAGGGGTGCAGAGGAGGGCAACAAAGATGATATGTGGAATGGAAGGGACAGACTATGACAGCAGGCTAAGAGACCTGAATATGTACACCCTGGAAGATAGAAGGGACAGATGGGACGTGATAGAGACATTCAAGTATCTGAGGGGAATAAATAAGGATGGGGCAGATGGGGTCTTCAAGTTAAGGAGGGGGAGGGTCACCAGGGGGCATGCACTAAGAATAGAGGGGGAAGGTTTAGGAAGGAAATGAGGAGACACTATTTCACAGAAAGGGTGGTAGCAAAATGGAATGCCCTAACAGAATGGGTGATATCATGTAAATCTGTGAACAGTTTCAAAAGGGCATGGGACAGGAAACAGGAGAGAGTGAGGGTGGGGGAGGTGGGGGTGGCAGTGGGATGACAAATGGGAGGGGGGTGGGGCAGCTGCAAACTAGGGGTGCTAGCTGCACACTCAAGCAGCCTTAGATAGACCGGGTAGTCTGTTTCTGCTGGCACATTCATATATTCATATGTTCATATGCTGTCTGAGTGCCTCCTATGGTAGGACTGGGAGCATCATAGACATAGCCAGTGACAAGGTGAAGTTTACTCTCTCCCCTCCCCAGAGGGCAGACATTGTTTCACAGACATGTTGACATAAACTGGTGGGTTAAATTTATAATGGGGAACAAATCGATGTCTGTAAACCCATTAAAATACCCAACTTGACTGCAATGTCACTGGGCCCAGGAGCACTCCTAGCCTCCCCTATCCCTTGCTGCCAAACATGCTTCCATTACAGGTTGCTTCTGCTCCTATCTGAAAGGGGTTTAGATGCAAGTGTATTTCCTATGTGGCATGAGGATTGGTGGGGTGCTCTAGTTAAAGCCTAGGCATACTAGCATCAGTACTTCAATGGGAGATGATTAAGGGTGTGGCCTGCAGGATAATGGACTGAAGAAGGCATAGACAATTTATTAGGAAAAGAGAGAATTAAAAAAAAAACCTTCAAGGATTAGAAATAAACATATGTAAGATAATTTTATCAGCTGAATAACAATATACTACATACTGTATCATAGGTTTCCAACATTTGTACTTATAGTATGTAGCTTTCATCCTCTATAAGTGCAATGTCAGTCTTGATCTAAGTCTTCAGTTTTTCTGGTATGCAGCGATTGTAGCTGCAAATGAGCGACTGTCAAAAGAGTGACCCATTTGCAGTGCTACCCTGTTGAGCTACCCTGTAAGGGTAGCGACCAGGAATTCAGATAACTTTTTGGGGTGGAAGTCAAATACTTCCATGGGTTGAAATTTGGAAGCCATTTCAGTTTTACTGGAGTCAAAATACTTCAGCTGTCAATTTTTTCGAACTGTTGACAGATTGTGCAATCCAGTCTGTCACCAGTCTGAAAGAGCTTTTCCACAAATTAAGTGTGATGAGCTAGCTCAGTTTTTCATAGATGAGGTTGCCAGCATCAGGTCCGGAATTGGCCCAGCTCTCTCCGTGAGGGGTTGTGGATGTTGATGGGAGGTAGTGAGCACCCAGTCTGTCTGGACGGATTTCAGCAGACTGGAATTTATGGACATGGTGAAGATTGTCCAGACTTTGCGCCCAACCTGTTGTAACTTGGATCCGGGCCCTACCTCCCTTTGAATGGGATGTGTAGATATTATCTGCCCGATCTTAGCTGAAATTGTATGGAGATCTGTGGAGAGGGGAATATTTCCAGACCCCTTAAAGGAGGCCTTCATTTGACCACTCCTTAGAAACTCCTTCTTGGATCCCGACGATCCAGCTAACTACTGACCTGTCTCTAACCTGCCCTTTTTGGGGAAGGTTATTGAGAAGATGGTTGTGCTGCAACTGGACAATCATTTGGTAACTCACCAGTCTTGTTTCAAGAAGAGGCATAGCACGGAGACTGCCCTTGTTCGGGTATTAAATGACCTCCTAATGGTGAGAGATTGAAAGGCTCATACCATCCTGGTCCTTCTCGATCTCTCAGTAGCTTTTGACACTGTGGACCATGAGGTACTTTTGAAGACCCTGCGGTTCCTCTGTGGACTGTCAGGTACAGTCCTCAAATGTTTTTGATCTTTCCTTTTAGACAGGTCTCAGAGGGTGGTCACTGGAATTTATTCCTCTGATGCCCTCCCCCTGTCCTGCGGGGTGCCGCAGGACTCCATATTGGCACCCATGTTGTTCATAGTGTATATGCTGCCATTGGGATATATCATCAGGCGATACGGCTTGAGTTTTCACTGCTGTGCAGATGATACTCAGCTGTATGTGTCCTTTGTGCCCAGACAGGTTGATGCGATCTCTATGCTAAACAGCTGCCTCTCTGAGATCAAAGACTGAATGAGCTTGAGTTGATTGAGTCTGAATCCGGATAAGACTGAGGTGTTGGTTGTGGATCCAGGCCACCCGGGGTGGGTTTTGGGGATGGGCATATGTCGGGCCTATGGCTTGATGGTGTTCAGCTCATTACCTCAGATCGGGTGCATAACCTGGACATTATTTTTGATGATGGCTTGACCCTGAAGTCTCTCTCATGTGTTAGGTGTGGTTAAATCCTCATTTTACCATCTGAGGACTATCGCCTGGGCGAAATACTTGATTCCACCAGGTGACCTTCCAACATTGGTTCATGCCTTCATTAGTACCTGTCTTGACTACTGTGATGCCTCCTACCTAGGGCTATCTGGGGTTGATATCCAACACCTGCAGCTAGTGTAGAATGCTGCAGCCAGGCTGCTGACTGGTACCTCCAGGACCAGTCATATTATGCCTGTGCTGCATGAACTGCACTGGCTGCCAGTTCAGTGGCAGATCACCTAGAAGATAGGCTTGCTTACCTTTAAAGCCCTACACGAACAGGGACCTGACTACCTGAAAGATCTCCTGACTCCCTACTCCCCCAATCACCCTCTCCAATCCACCGATGAGGGATTGCTAGAGATTCCCAGGGTTTGTCTTAAAACATCTGGAGCTCGTGCTTTTTCATTTGCAACACCAACCCTGTGGAATTCTCTACCTCGTCGGTTAAGAGATTGACTGACTGTCAGCAGTTTTAAATCAATGCTGAAAACGTATTTATTTTCTTTGGCCTTTCCTGATTAATTAATGATTGAGTTTAAATAATTTTTTATATCATCTGTTTTTATACTGTAATTTTACATTATGTACAGCTCCTTGATTTTGAAAGGCCCTATATAAATAAAGTTTGTTTGCTTGCTTTTTGGAAGTCAAAATAATTCCAGTCGCCAAATTTTGGCAGTCAAAATGCTTCAAATTCTCTAGTTTTCAAAGTTAACTCATTGGCCTTCTGAATACTTTACTGTAATCCATGCTACGTCCACATAAATACATTTCTTAATGTTAGGAAAGGAAAATGTAAGTACACATAGCAATCATTTTCAGACAATATATGTTTATTTCATGAATTGTTGTTCTTGTATGGTTGCAGACAGTGCCATGCTATCAAGTAACTT
Organism: Neoceratodus forsteri; assembly: GCA_016271365.2. NCBI lineage: Eukaryota > Metazoa > Chordata > Ceratodontiformes > Ceratodontidae > Neoceratodus > Neoceratodus forsteri. The sequence goes on from CM057450.1 coordinate 1,785,533,249, forward strand.
CATTGCTATGCATAGTAATAGACAGTAGTGTACACAGTACGATATCATCTAGTATGTTAAGTTGTTTGCAGATAGAACCTGTTGCTAGCACTATGCTAGGCTGCTGTCACCTACATTATGATTAAATCTGTGGTAATCAGTGATTGATTACTACCCATTATTTATTTAATTATAAAGTAAAATCTTTAGAAATGATTAACATTACAATACATTTTTGGAAAAATGTGCGCGATTCTGCCAACTGCCGCTGTGCTGCATCATAATTACTCCACACTGCAGTGGCAATGCAAATAAATTGGCTAAAGAAATCATATCTTATTTTTACATAGATATTTTTTTCTCACTTATGACACCATTTATTTCAGTTATTTTACAATTTATAATTTAACATATTACAAAATGTTATCTCCACCCAGCCACATAGGGAGATTCCAATGGAAAGAAAGATGTTTTGAGGTAAAACAAGGTAAAAACACAGTAACAATCAGTACAAATGGTGTGTGATGGTATGTAGAGTCTATCATCTTCTTAAACTTGAGACAGAAGACCTTAACAACTGAATCTGCAAGGGACTCCATAAATGTGAGACAGGAGTCCTTGCTATACCACATGGTACTATGCATAGAGGCTAGAGCCACTGCTAGGAAAGAAAGATGTTTTGAGGTATAACAAGGTAAACACACAGTAACAATCAGTACAAATGGTGTGTAATGGTATATAGAGTCTATCATCTTCTTAAACTTTAGACAGAAAGACCTAAACAACAGAATGTGCAAGGGACTCCATATACTTAAGACAGGAGTCCTTGCAATATTTTCACAGAAAGGGTGGCGGATGCATGGAACAGCCTACCTCTGGAAGTGGTGGATATGAATACAGTGCAGGGCTTCAAACAGGCATGGGATAGGCATAAGGGAGCAAAACAGATGAGTATGAATAGATAGGCCATTGACAGGGCAAAGGCAGATGGCACATTCATAAGGCAGAAAAAGAAATGGGGAGACTGGATGGGCCTTGCGGTCCTTATCTGCCATCAACTTGTATGTTTCTGTGTTATATACCACCACATGCTATATGGAGCCAACTGCAAGGATCTTCTTAAACTTAAGACAGAAGATCTTGACAAAATGACAACTTAGTCAGCAAAGGATACCATAAACTTAAAAACGGAGTTCATGCTATTCCACAACTCCATTTTCCAATGCTTATGTACTATAGTATTCTACTACTTTTGTGTTTCACCTTGTTTCATCTTAAAGCTGCCTTTCTTTCTATTGTAAGTTTCCTATCTGGCCCATTGTTATCTGTGTTCCTGTTCGATTTCTAGATTGTAAGTGGAAATAACATTATTTATAAGTTAATTAAATTGTGGTCTGGTGAAATATATGATGTTTATATAGTAAAAATAAATATTTATCCCAACATACCACGATTTATTTACCCGATTTATTTGGCCAACCCTGTCTGATGTTGTGCATATATATATTGTAATACACATCATGGACAAATAGTCAAGTCCAACATGTGCACCAGCTGCAGCCTGCCTGTGCCCAGGGGCATCATGTGTGCATTGTCCATGAGATTTAAGTGTACTGTCTCAGCCAAGGAACAGCTCTTTCTAAACCTACCTTTCCATTCTAACTTGAACTTATTTAACAAGATAAAAGTGCTTAATGATAACATTCAAATTGGTAAGCCACAGCTCTTATACTTTTAAACATAAAAACATTTGTATCTGAACTTACTGGTACCAGAGGTGTTGGTTGGCACTTGGCAGGCATTGGGTGACTCTGCAGTGCTGACATTTTTCATGCTTATCAAGGCAAAACATCAGTCTCTGTCAGTCACTGCTAAAATTTGTTAAATATATAATATATAGTGACTAATGGCCTGGCTGAATGGGTATGCAAACCATTTTTTGGTTACATGTGGAGAATAGATTTGGGGGAGACATAGTCATGCAGAGAAGTAGCCTCAGCACACAATTCTTAAAGTTATCCCTGTCTGACCAATGATACATTTCATAACTCTTTCTTGCTTTATTTAATGTGTGTAACATCTAGAACTTGTGTCAATGTGAGGCAATGCAACCGGTTGTGCACTTGTAGTGCCTGTCTGTAGAGTCACCATAAATTGCCACCAGCCAAGTTCAAGCACATCATGTTATGTGATGTGAACAACAATAAATAGACTATTTTTGTCTTCTTTTAACAGTAAGCAACTAACTGTTCATTATCCCTATTCCACCATCTTCAGCACCTCCCAGCCACACTAATCCCATTCCCTCTGCACAGTTTTTGCAGCCGCCAGGTTGCAATGCATCCTGCAGCTGCTGCCTCTGCTCTGTCAGTACTCCCTCTACAGTACACAGCAGCATGTAACACAAATTGGGTAATAACGAGAATTAACATTTTGCTTGCTTCACAACTTTCAATTAAAGTTACTATGTAAATTACTGATTTTCATAAAATTGTTCTGCCTGTGCAAGGTGAAGCAATATGTTTGACAGTGATAGTGGTATTTGGCCCCAAAAATGCACCAGAACCTGGATCAAACGAGTCCAATCTGAAAGTTATGTAATTATTCGTTATTGTTGTCATCCACACCCTCTATTATTTCAAGGAAATCTTCATAATCTAATTCATTATCTTCAGCCCTCTCCCCATCATGAGCAATTTTATTAATACTACTTCCATGATAAATTGCAGTGGCACCGCCATCAACTGCAGTATCACAACAGGTATTGCTGTTGTTACATGGTGACATACTGACATAATCATTGTTTGATGTGAGGCTACCTCTGGGCATGGCACAGCTGCCACCAGTATTGCTGCTGCTACCAGAATCATTAAACCTGACTGCCTCTGTCTGGGACTTTGGCTTCTCCAGTTTCCTTCTTTTTGAGTTTTGGCACAAAGACATGTAGCGTCTTTTTTTCTCTTTTATCCAAAACTGCACAGATTTATAAACTTCAAAGTGAGAGAAGTCAGGCCCCATGTTTAGTTTCATTAGTAGTTCTAGGCTATCTTCTGTGAGAGAACAATGAGATTTTGTCTTTATCCTATTCTGCACACTGAAACCACGCTCACATTCTACAGATGTAAGTGGAATGCATAAAGTCAATTAATCAATCAGTCAAATAAATCTTTATTTATCCAGGTGAACATCATTGATCAAGCTAATTTACAAGATGGACCTGGTTAGTTCTGGGTCAAATGGTACAATGCATACAGAGAAATTTAGAATAGAGCCAAATAACGCAAGTAAAGAACAATTAATGCAATTGATGCAAGTAAGTACTCAATGTTACATCAGTCATATCAGTTCAGAGTGCTTCTGCAACACTTAAGGAGGACATACGATGAGGCTTAGTAGGAAGTTCAGTAGGGAGAAGTGATTGGCCACTCGTGTAGGGAGCTGAGGCAAGCACAGAATTTCAAAAGTAGTGTAATCACACAGTATCCCTAAATGTAACACTCTAACAGAAGGATAAGGGTCTTAACAGTCAAGGAGAAAAGTAATTGCAGTTCTTTTTTTGGCAAATTTTGACATGGAAATCAGATTTATGCTTGGTTTAGAACAGACACAGAAGCAGACTGCAGGAACCAATCAGAAGCCAACGTCGAGGAGCACTCACATTCTGATTGGATGGCTGCTAATGCCGCGCTTTGCTAATGGAGAGTCCGAGCTTAGGTTCTCAGGTGGTGGTAGAGGCAGTGCTGACCACCCAGTGCCCGGGTTTCCCATGCCTATGGACAGGGAGCCCGTGGAGAGCATATCCTTGGCAGGAAATGGAGGAAGGGGTCGGTATTAAGTACTGGGCCACAGACAATGGAACATCTGAACCAGCAGGAGGACCAAAACAGCAGGACAACAGAATTGGATATTCTGGGTATAAAGTATATTGGGTATAAAGTGATATTACATAATGTAGAATATGCTGGCATTGCATCAGGAGTACTTTAAAATTACCCTTCTCATAAAGCTTTTGGAACTAAGGTTCCTATAGCATCCCAGCATCATTGCCTTTGCTTTTGCCCAGTCTGAGTGGAGACATTTTTCATCTAGTAAAGGCTTGCATTCCAGAATATTTGTCTCAGTATCATCTTGATCACTGTCATGTTGTGTGTGTGGGGAACTGAATGCTTCACAAACAATTTTTCAACTATTCTGAATGCTTACTGTATTAGAGTCTACAACAGACCGTGGGTCAGTTAGATTGGCAATGGCATCCAAAAGTGCTTCAGTTTTAGAATCTGGGCACAACCTACACTTCATGTTGCTTATTAGAGTATCGAGATACTGCTCCCTCAGTTTTGAGAATTATGTTGTCATCTTCTGTGAACATTTGAGTTCAATCTGAACGTCATCTTTCTGAGATTCCTGTATTTTCTAACATGCTCTAATTTTCCCACTATCACTAGTCTCAATTTCACATGCCTCTTGAAAAGCTGTCAGGATTGTGCCTAGCTCAGTTTTCATGTTTTCTAACTCGCCAATTGCACAAAACACTTGTGGTTTCACATCCACATACAGCAGATCCTCCTTTTGAAAGGATTTACAAAGCGTCCCCAGTACTTTAAGGATATCACAGAACATACATAGAACAGCTGCAAAAATATAAGTAGTGAGAAACATGTGAGGGCCCTGAGCTTTGGCATGATTCCTGTCTTCTTTAAGTAAAGGGAGAATAGCAGGGTAACATTTATGTAGTGCATTTACAGCATTTTGCATTGACAGCCAATGCATGTTAATTACGTCTTTCAGCTTTCCTTTCACTGTACCATTCACCCTTTGCCTGTCTTCTAGTTTGGCTTGCCTAACAGCAGATGTACTGAAATAGGCATATGTACCATTAATATTACTCTGAAAGTCTTGTAGGTATCTAACTTTGGCAGCAGACTGTGAACAGGCCAAAGCCAATCTGTGAGCCAAACAGTGTACATGAACCAAATAAGGTGAATGCAGTGAAGTCAAAAGTGTACCAACACTATTGGATCTGCCCATCATTACACTTGTCCCATCACTACCTAATCCCACAAGTTTACTCTTGACGAATCTCAGAGCATGATATCTGTTTACAATTGATTCAGTTAAATGTTGTGCTGAACCATCCTTTACCGTGATGTTGCCAATTAGTTTTGTTTTCATCTCCCCTTCACTGACATATCGAATATACTTTATTACACTTTTGTGGACTGAAAAATCTGTGGATTCATCAACTAGCAAGCCAAACACAGGACTTTTTAATGCTTCTTTTATGACTTTGCTCTCTAATACTTTCACTATACTTCTCTGAATGTTATGAACAGTGTAGTCAGTTACAATATGTCATGTACTGAGCATTGACTTCCGGTTCAGTGAATGAAATCTAAAAGCTGGTTGACATGCAGTTTGCTATATCTGTCTTTGCTGCAAAGTACGCCACTTTAAACAGATTATGTTCACTGTCTTTTATAGCTGAATCATTATCTTCTGAACTTTCTGCCTCATCATTGTTGCTAACTGCATACAGTCTCCTTCTAGGAATCTCTGCCTCTAGTGCTGTATGATGTTCCTTTGTCTGACTGTGCTTCCTTAGGGTTGATTTCTGACAATTTTCTAAAACAGGAAAATTATTTTCTTGTAAATACTATGGAATTGGAGAAGAGGACAGGAGAATAAAACAGTAAAGTCTAAGCTGCTATCTGCTTTTACCCCCACAATGAAATTGCATACATCAGTGAAACAGGGAAATAACAGATATGTAGGAATGTACCATAAAGAGTAGAGCTTTGAGGGAATCTCACTCACCAGGTGCATGGCAGTGCACCATAGTAACTCTTCAGAATCATTGAATGACAGTAAACACACACAATTTTCAGAAGTGTACAACTTTGGCTGCACATGTGACACCATCAGCAGTTGTCACCAGCCCGATTTAGTTGTGGGTGGTCACAACTCACACTCCATCCACTGTCCTTCCTCCTCCACCACCCTGGTGAAGAAGGGAGCAATGCACAAGCAGCAAGCCCTGGGGGAAAACCTTGGCAACTGAATTTGACAGCTGGGACTCCATAAACTTAAGACAGGAGACTTGGAACAACCTGCCTAGCCAAGGATCTTCTTAAACTCAAGACAGAAGACCTTGGCAACTAAATCTACCCAGGACTCCACAAACTTAAGACAGGAGTCCTTGCAGCACATCTCTGCCAAACCCTGCATGGGCTCTTAAACATATCAAGACTGTAATACTCGGTTAAACAACTATGGTACTGTGTATGTTACTCCAGCTGGCGGTGGGCCCTAGTCTGAAAAAGGCACTGAGTCCGCCAACACGGCACAGCTCATTAGTGGAGAACGTGCTTGCAACTTGATTGCAGGAAAGAAATGAGGAGGCAGCGATGTACTGCAGAGAATCTTCTGTGTGGATTCCCATTCACTGACAGTGACGTTCCTATAGTGTTACCGGTACGGTGCTGGTACCTACCTACCTGATGAGTGAGATCACCCTAAAGAAGATCTATGTATGTTCTGTGATATCCTAAAAGTAGAAGGTACTGGTGACTCAGTCTTACACTGTCTGTACAGACTGCATAATTCTATTAGTTGTACAGTGCTCCACCATGCTCTCTCTGGCTACAAGTTATCAAACGTATGAGTATCTGGGTGGGGAGGGACAGTGCAGTCTCGAAACACAACATGGTGACATAGTCAGCATACTTGAGGCATAAATTGTCATTTCTGCTACAAATTATTAACACTACAAGTAGCAAGCCTTTATCAGATGAACTATGATGATTATGAATTAAGCAAAAAGGAATGACAGGGGGTGTTATTATGGTATAATAACAGCCCTCCTCGGGTGGGTTGAAGTACGAGGTATAAGTAGCAGAGTGCTTCTATCACTCAAGAAGGGCTATTAACCCACCATAAAGCACCCCCTGGAGTGCCATATTGCGATAATGAAATGGGTCATTTTTTGCAAATGTTATGAATTTTTTAAAGAGGTTTGTTACGGCTGGGTTGTTGTGCTGGGATTAGAGGCCAACCATAAAAAAGTATCTGTCTGCCAATCATAATTCAGCATCATTTCTATCCAATTCATAAGCAAATTATGAAATGTGTAGAAAAATGCTGAATTTTAATTGGCAGAGAGATGCTTTCTGCTGGACCGTTATCACAGCAGAACGGCCCAGCTGAAATAACCTGCTTAAAATTTCATAACATTTACCAAAAAAAGGACACATTTCATTAGCACAATACAGCACTCCAGGGGGTGCTTTATGATGGGGTAATAGCTCTTCTTGGGTGGTGGAAGCACTCAGCTATGTGGCTACAACTCGTGCTTCAAACCATCCTGAGTTGGGTGGGCCGTTATCACACCATAACACACCCTAGACTGTCATGTCACTCATGTCATGCCTTACCACTTTATTCACAACCACCACCACCACTGTTAACTGGAAAAGCCAAAGCCCATTTTGTGACAGCCAATCAGGCTACTCTGAACTGCCACTGTCAGACATACTGCATACACATTGATGCACCTGCCCCTGTAGTAGCAAATTTGTTTGTGAGACGGTGATCTGAACGGTACACAGAGCAAAACATTTTCCCATCTCTCACCTCCAGCCAATCAAATTCACTCTCCCACTGATGTCTGTAATTATGCATAAGAATAGATTTCACAGCATCTGATGATAACTGACTGTTCTTATTTCTAGTGTCACTACATGATTGCTGAACCACTGATGACTGTGTGTGACGCTGAAATGCTGCAGCAGGTTGTGGGATACAATCAGAAGAAGAACTCAAGTGTAGGAAAGTCATCAGAATTTCAAATCAAAGCTACAGCAAGGTCACAACTGTCACTTTCCCTTTCAGTGTTGGAATTGGATATGGAATTGGATGTGGAATTGGAAGAACCATCAGCAGTTGGTCCAGTCACAGATGATGAACTCCCTCCTGAGTCAGTCACAAGGCACTGAGCTGCAACACTTTCTTATTACCCAGCAGTCTAATACAGACTTTGTGGTGGTGGTGGTTTTCTTTTGGGTCTTTGAACCTTGACCTGAGCTTGACATATTCATCGACAGTTCCCATACTTAGTGTCATGAGGTGTTGTTTATGCACAGTTGGTTGTTATCAGCCAGCAGGTTATCTGAAGCAATTACAAAAGTAATTTCATCATGTGTACACTACTTCACGAGCAATCACACATGATTGTCACCACATAGTGACAAAACAAGTACGCAACTCCAGTCCAATGTATGGGGTTAAAATAAAGAAATTCCATTTTCAAGACTTGACATTACAGGAATTGCACCAGTGATTGTTAGCCTAATTTTTAGATTTTACTGTGATTCTGCTTAGACTTTATAGACAGAGTATTAAATGAAGCAAATTGAAAATAGTACAGGAAGCAATTTAAAAAAAATACAGATTTTGTTGATTTACCGATCTGAAATAAAATGCCAAATTTCCATGAAATTCATTGTTTTTACCAGTGCTGTCCAATTTCTGGAATTTTACCATGTTTCTGATAAAAAAACAAAAACAGTGGCCTTGCTAATTATTGTGAAAATGGAGGCCAACTTGACCAGAATTCAAGTTTATACTGAAAGATTTCTGCACGAAGGCCATTTATGTCAGCTACCTTATTTTGCTTTTGTGCCATTATAGCAACTTTAACTTCATTGACTAATACTGGTGGCCAGTCAGTCAGATCTGGTCTAGAAGGCTGCAAACAACAATAATTGTCATGCACATTGTAAGAAACATGGGCCTCAACCTTATATACTGTCCTAAAATGCTTAACCAATCATTAGCAGAACTGTGGCACATATAGTGTGTTTTCAGTTTTATTCAGAACATCCACAGGCAACCAGGGACCAAAATGTCTGCAAATTCTTTGCCCATAGTGCATCTTGTAAACTGGACGATAAAGAATGCCTATATATCTTCTTTTTGTTCACAATCAGTTTCCTGAATCCTGACTTTAATTTCTTGCCAATTTGATAGTCGTACTATCATTTCTAATTGAAAGTCTGCAGACCTTATTAATCTGTTTCTTTAAAGTGATCTTCTGAGTTTTGACATATCAAATGGGATTAGTAACCTGTTGGAGTTGTGGTTCAGTCTCCTACCAGTCAAATTGCCAAAAAATGCTGTTTTCTATGAGACCTACAGTTTTAGTCTTTGCCGTATTGGTCCTTGTAAGAACAGATCCAGAAGCAAATGATTTGATACCTTTCATTGGACCAACATAGATGCTAAAGCAGTTTGTTATTTTTGTTACATCTATGTTAGTAAAATAAAGGGTATCAAATCATTTGCTTCTGGATCTGTTTTCTATGAGAAAAATGTTTTTTTCTGTGCTCTGCCTCATTTGCATAACCCACCCACTTTTTTTCTCAGTGCTGCAACCCCCAATTGTGACATCATGCAAGGGAAACAAAGTTTCTAAGCACTGTTGTGAAACAGAGACCTTGGGGTTACCACCTGCCCTGAATTTTGCAGGACAGCCCTGATTTGGGCAGCTGTGTCCTAAAAAAAAAACATGAAAAATACTGAATGTCCTGACCATATAGTAGAAAAAAAAAAACATTGTCTAACTATCTTATAAATGTTGTAGAAACTACAATGCCATACAATTATAAGGAACAATAGAAACAACCCCCAAAAAAACTGCAACACTTATTCTTAATTCTGATTATTTTGAAAAATAGGTGTGTTGCATTGGTCAATGTTATATATTGTCCTGTAAAAAAACATATTTCAATAAGAGATGTCCCACTTTGGGCTTCTTATAGAGCCACTGTTGCCAAAAGTGCTACATTGCAGTATCCAAATAAGCATACCCCAATAAATTTCATACCAAAAAATTAGATTTCTACGTTTCTTCATGTTAAAGTTATTAGCCATTTTCTAACCCTGATATTACTACCTATACAAAAAAACACCTGTGTCAGTGAAAAGCTCCCGGTGATGTCATCTAAGGAACACGCTGTCTAATATTTTCTATCAGTGAGCTTATAGGACCTGATTCTTCAAAATTGTAAAGATCAAGTGCAATGGTTTTCACATGTAAAACAGGCAGCACCATTCAGAAACGTTGCTATAGTATAAAAACTATATGAGTGTCAGATTCTGTAACAAAGTTAACTCCACAGTAGAACCATGCTCTGGGGTGGTTTAATGTGCTTGTAACAAGGCAAGTGCAGAAACGGAATCATGCATTATAAGAGATTGTAATATGACATCCTATATTAGCAGTACAATAAAACACAGATACAGATACAGATAGAGTGCCATCCTCTCCATTTTTCTGCCGTGTTTGCTATTTGGAATTTGGCTGCTGTGCATTTTGGGAAATACATATATTTAACTGCATTTTGTATATTGTGCGTGCAATGGTGAGCAATCATTCAATTACTGATATACAGGCAGATGTGATCAACATGTCAGAATATATGTTCATTTTGGCTGACACTTTTGTGAACTGTGGAATCATCACAGTTTTTTCTTCTGTGTTTGCTGTTTGGCATTTGACTGCTGTGTATTATGGAAAATGCATCTATTAAAGTAAATGTACAAGTTTTCCATAGCAAATGGGAGTAGTAATCTGTAGGAGTTGTGAATCAGTCTCCTACCATTCAAACTGCCAAATAATTCTGTTTTCCTTGATAAAAAGCTTTTTATTTCAGTGCTCTGCTTCATTTGCATAACCCCCCCCTTTTTCCCTCAGTGCTGCTACCCCCAACTGTGACATCACACCAGGGAAACAAAGTTATTAAAGGAATAGTGCCACTTTTTAGTTTTAAATAGACAAATCAGCTATTTACTATACCCATAATACCTCACAATGTAAATTAGTATACAGGATATTATATTTCTGTGCTCACTGCAGAAATAGGAGACTACATCTCTCAGTATAGAATTCTTGTAGTTATATATGATATGCACAATGCAATGTTGTGAAAATAAACAAACAAAAAGCTTATATTGTTTACACCATCATGCTAATATGGGACAGCACCTCAGAGTAAGGAAATTGCAAAGTAGGTTTGTATTTTATCCACAATACCTTGCTACAGTTATTTACATACAATATTACTGCTTGTCACCAGGAACATAAGGCACTGTATGTCTGAGTAAGGCACAGTTAAGGCAATGTTATAAATTATCCAGAATTTCTTGTTACAGTATATAAATCATTGACAATTCCCTGGCATGACATCATTTTTGGGGGTGTGGCCACACACAGAGAACTGGAGGACAAAATGCTGATGAAACATTTAAAAAATGACTATGACAGATTTTTTTACAAAACAAATTTCCACTTCAACATCTGAAGCATGTCTGGCAATGGCATACTATGTGTAAAAGGCATGTGGGGAATCTTGTAACTTTCCTTTAAAGTGCACTGGAGATTTCAGCTCTGGTAGTTGTTTTTGCAATTCCCTTGACAGGCCAATAGATGGCTGTGAAACAATGCTAGCAGTACAGCAGTGTTCCACAGCCATACTTAGATCGACTTCCAAATGTACTAAACTGAACCACTCAGGGAAAAAACTTTCATAGACCAAGTGAAAAAAGAGTCCACATAGTTTATTGACTGGTGCTGCCTGTTTTACTTGTGAAAACCATTGCACATGATATTTGCAACTTTGGAGAAACAGGTCCTATAAGCTTGCTGACAGGGAATTCTAGACTGTGAGGTCCCTAGATGATATCATCAGCAGCTCTTCACTGACATAGACTTTTTTTGAACAGGTAGTGAAATCAGGGTTACAAAATGGCTAATAACTTTAAAATGAAGTAACACAGACATTTAATTTTTGGTATGGGATTTGCTGAGGGTATGCGTATTCTAATTCTTCAGTGTACCACTTTTGGCCAGATCATGTCAGTTGCTCTTTAAAAGGTGGTAACCCTAAGAGACCTCTGTTGGTCAGTCTTGGTATAGCAGACTACATCTCTCAGTAAAGAAATATTGTCAGCTAGAAACTATGTGCACAATGCCTTGTTTTGAAAATAAACATTTTAGAGCTTTTTAATTTTGAAGCCACTACAGAAATATAAGACTGCATCTCAGAGTAAAGAAACTGCAAAACAATTTATTGAACCCATAATGTCTTGCTATATGTCTACATATTACAGTGAAGCCGACCAGGACAAAACCTAATTCTGCCGTAGAGTTAATGGAGCAAACAATGCAATTTCAATGGTAGTTAATCCATTTGTTATGCAGGGGAACTGTGAAACTGCTCTGCAGCCTGAATGGCTTCACTGTAGGTGCTATACTACAGTCACCACTGCCAAAATAAGGGACTGCATTTCTGAGTAATGAACATTTAAACAACTTTCTAATGTACCCAGAATTCTTTGGTACTGTATGTAATCAGTGACAGTTCCCTTGCATAACATCATTCTTGGGGTGTGGCCAGACACAGTGCTGATAAAACATAAAAAATGATTGCTATAATTTTTTTACAAAACAAATTACAGCTTCAGCATCTGAAGCATGGGAGGCAATGGCATACTATGTGAAAACGGCATCTGTGAAATCTCAGAAAATCACTTTAAGTTTTTACGAACATATGAAATTTGCCAGCAGATAAAGGCCTAGAGGTCTATTAAGTCTGCTCGAATGTGCAGCTAGCACCCCTTATTCTGCAGCTGCCCCTCCTTTCCACCCTTCCCCTTCATTAACCCTTCCCCTTGTCCTGTCCCATCCCCTTTTGAAGCAGTCCACTGTTCTACTGCATACCACTTCTGCAGGTAACGCATTCCACCCAGCCACCACCCTCTCTGTAAAAATTGTCTCCTCATCTCCCTCCTGAACCTTCCTCCCTCCAGTCTCATATCATGGCCCCTGGTGGCCCTCCCCTCCCTTACTTTGAACAGCCCCTCTGTACCTGTCTTGTTTATTCCTTTCATGTATTTAAAGGTTTCAATCATGTCACCCTGTCCCTCCTCTCCTCCAGTGAGTACATGTTCAACTCCTTCAACCTCCTCTCGTATGATAAGTCCCTAGCCCCTTGATCATATTTGTCACCTACGCTGTACCCCTCCAGTAACTTAATGTCCCTCTTCAGATACGGGCACCAGTACTGCACGCAGTACTCCAGGTGTGGTCTAACTAATGACCTATACAGTGGCAGAATCACCTCCTCCCTCCTCGAGGATATACCCCTTGCAATACAACCCAGCATTTTGTTGGCCTTTGCAGCTGCCTTCCTACATTGTGCTGAGTTGTTCATTGACCCTGTAATGAGCACACCCAGATCCTTCTCTTCCTCTGTCTGGGCTAGCTGCACTCCCCCCAGCTGATAACTCCTCCTTGGGTTCTTAATCCCAAAATGCAGCACCTTGCACTTTTTGGCATTAAACCCCAGTTGCCAGGTGTCTGACCAGGTTTCAAGCTTTGCCAGATCATCCTGCAACCCCTGCCATCCCCCTAGGTCATCTACCACCGCGCCTACCTTGGTATCATCAGCAAACAGACTGATCTTGCTCTTGATGTCCCCTGATATGTCTGCAATGAATATCACAAACAACACTGGTCCCAACACCGAGCCCTGTGGAACACCGCTCATCACTGCCCTTGGGTGTGAGAGCTCCCCACCCACCACCACCCTCTGTTGCCTTCCCTGAAGCCAGTTCCCTACCCAGCTCACCAGCTTTGCACCAGCCCATGTGCCTACTAACTTCCTTCCCAGCCTTCCATGCGGCACCGAGTCAAATACCTTACTGAAATCCAGATACAGGACATCCACTGCATGGCCCCTGTCCAGTTGCCTAGTTACCCAGTCATAGAACTCGACCAGGTTAGTTTGGCAGGATCTGCCACGTATGAAGCCATGCTGTCTGCTGTCCTAGTCCTTTGGCCTCTAGGAGGGCCACCAGCCTCTCCTTCAGGATAGTCTCCATTAGCTTACCCACGATGGATGTGAGGCTCACTGGTCTGTAGTTTCCCGGTTCATCCTTGGGGCCACTCTTGTGGAGGGGCACCACATGAGCCATCCTCCAGTACTGAGGTACACACCCCGAATGTAGTGAGGCATTAAATAGAGTCTGCCAAAGGTCCTGCAGGACCTCTGCCAACTCCTTCAGTACCCTGGGGTGGATGCCATCTGGGCCTGGTGCCTTGTCCACCCTCAGTGCCGTCAAACCCTCTCGAACTCTGCCCTCCATGATTTCCCCATCTGTCACCACTTCCCCCCCTGCTTCTGCCATTTCTCCCACCTTGGGTGTCACCCCACTCTTCTCTTTAATAAATACTGAGCAGAAGTACTCATTTAGTGCTTCCGCCTTATCGCACCCTGTTTCCACCCAACCCCCCTCAATCATACCACTGCTGTGAAGCCTCCACTTGGCATTTCCCAGGAACTCTGTCTTTTGGGGTCAACTGTAAAGCAATATTTTCCATAAATTCCGAAAACTCATTAATTAATCCAACCAACCTCATAAGTCCCTCTTGTTTTAGCTGAAACCAAAGTAGTTTTATTCAGAAAATTATTTGTTTAATTGCTTACAAATATTGATATTATTGTTTTTTTCTTCACAGGCTTTCGACTTAAATTAAAATGTACATATTAAAGTTAGCTTCCTGTTCGAGATTCAGTTTCCTAACCGTAGTCCTGTATTCTAGGTCATTGTTACATAGAACAGAAAAATGATCACTATCCCATAATATTTGTACATGTCGATATTTAACTTTATTTTATACTTACACATCTATAAGACAAAGGTCTAATAATTTAACAGTAGGAAATGTTACCTTTCTAGTCCACTTTATCATAATCATTTAAAACTCTTAGTCCGTGCTTGGCTACAAATGTTAATAAATGTATTCCTTTCTTATTTAAGAATTCATGTTTGGATTGCCTTTTTCTTACTTGAGAATCCTTGGATTGCCTTGTGGGAAAACCAATAATATGATATATGCACCGTTCAGATGTTTCTTCCTCAATCTCCTGCCCAACTCTAACATTAAAGTCACCCCTTCACAAAGGTTATTAAATTTGGGAAGTGACCCTGCAGTTCCTCCACATCATTTTTTATATCACTGAGAATCTCTACAAAGCTACCATGCAGAATTGTCATTGGACTGTATCCATTAAAAAATGCCAAAGGGTCTCTCCCATCCAAAATAACTAAGTTTGTGTAGCATGTGGAGGAACCGCTGTCAGGGAGTGACCACCACTCAGTATGGCTCACATTGGATATGGGCAAGGAAGGAGTGGAATCTGGCACAAGAGTGCTGGACTTCAGGAGGGCCGACTTTGGGAGGATGGGGGAAGTGGTAAAAGGGTACCTGGCCAGAATTCAGTCTAGTATGGACACTAACCAGAGGTGGGAGCTCATAAAGCTGGGGACAGTGGAGGCAACCAAAACCTGTTGCAAAGCCCAGAGCAAGAAGGCTAGGGCTAAGAAACCGAGCTGGTTGAGCAAGGAGGTCATGGAAAAGGTAAGGAGGAAAAGAGCTGCCTTTAGGAAGTACAAGAAAACAGGGAGGGGGGAGGACAGGGAGGAGTACTTGACAGAATCGAAGGAGGTGACAAGGGCAGTAAGGGGAGCCAAAGCATCTATGGAACTCAGGCTGGCACAAGGCATTAAGAAGGGGGAGAAGGACTTCTTTAAGTACATCAGGGAGAAAAGGAGCTGTAAGGACCACATAGTAAGGATAAGGAAGGAGGGGGTTGGGTGGAAGCAGGGTGCGATAAGGCAGAAGCACTAAATGAGTACTTCTGCTCAGTATTTACTAAAGAGAAGAGGGGGGTGATACCCAAGGTGGGAGAAATGGCAGAAGCAGGGGGGGAAGTGGTGACAGATGGGGAAATCATGGAGGGCAGAGTTCGAGAGGGTTTGAAGGCACTGAGGGTGGACAAGGCACCAGGCCCAGATGGCATCCACCCCAGGGTACTGAAGGAGCTGGCAGAGGTCCTTGCAGGACCTTTGGCAGACCTATTTAATGCCTCACTACATTTGGGGTGTGTACCTCAGGACTGGAGGATGGCTCATGTGGTGCCCCTCCACAAGAGTGGCCCCAAGGATGAACCAGGAAACTACAGACCAGTGAGCCTCACATCCATCATGGGTAAGCTAATGGAGACTATCCTGAAGGAGAGGATGGTGGCCCTCCTAGAGGCCAAAGGACTACAGGACAGCAGACAGCATGGCTTCATACGTGGCAGATCCTGCCAAACCAAACTGGTCGAGTTCTATGACTGGGTAACTAGGCAACTGGACAGGGGCCATGCAGTGGATGTCCTGTATCTGGACTTCAGTAAGGCATTCGACTCGGTGCCACATGGAAGGCTGGGAAGGAAGTTAGTAGGCACAGGGCAGGTGCAAAGCTGGTGAGCTGGGTAGGGAACTGGCTTCAGGGAAGGCAACAGAGGGTGGTGGTGGGTGGGGCTCTCACACCCAAGGGCAGTGACGAGCGGTGTTCCACAGGGCTTTGTGTTGGGACCAGTGTTGTTTGTGATATTCATTGCAGACATATCAGGGGACATCAAGAGCAAGATCAGTCTGTTTGCTGATGATACCAAGGTAGGTGCGGTGGTGGATGACCTAGGGGGATGGCAGAGGTTGCAGGATGATCTGGCAAAGCTTGAAACCTGGTCAGACACCCGGCAACTGAGGTTTAATGCCAAAAAGTGCAAGGTGCTGCATTTTGGGATTAAGAACCCAAGGAGGAGTTACCAGCTGGGGGAGTGCAGCTAGCCCAGACAGAGGAGGAGAAGGATCTGGGTGTGCTCATTACAGGGTTAATGAACAACTCAGCACAATGTAGGAAGGTAGCTGCAAAGGCCAACAAAATGCTGGGTTGTATTGCAAGGGGTATATCCTCGAGGAGGGAGGAGGTGATTCTACCACTGTACAGGTCATTAGTTTGACCACACCTGGAGTACTGCGTGCAGTACTGGCATCCGTATCTGAAGAGGGACATTAAGTTACTGGAGGGGGTGCAGTGCAAGGTGACAAAGATGATCAAGGGGCTGGGGGACTTATCATACGAGAGGAGGTTGAAGGAGTTGAACATGTACTCACTGGAGGAGAGGAGAGACAGGGGTGACATGATTGAAACCTTTAAATACATGAAAGGAATAAACAAGACGGGTACAGAGGGGCAGTTCAAAGTAAGGGAGGGGAGGGCCACCAGGGGACATGATATGAGACTGGAGGGAGGAAGGTTCAGGAGGGAGATGAGGAGACACTTTTTTACAGAGAGGGTGGTGGCTGGGTGGAATGCGTTACCTGCAGAAGTGGTATGCAGTAGAACAGTGGACTGCTTCAAAAGGGGATGGGACAGGACAAGGGGGAGGGTTAATGAAGGGGAAGGGTGGAAGGGAGGGGCAGCTGCAGAATAACGGGTGCTAGCTGCACATTCGAGCAGACTTGA
Source organism: Neoceratodus forsteri (assembly GCA_016271365.2). Classification (NCBI taxonomy): domain Eukaryota; kingdom Metazoa; phylum Chordata; order Ceratodontiformes; family Ceratodontidae; genus Neoceratodus; species Neoceratodus forsteri. The sequence continues at coordinate 1,785,550,644 of CM057450.1, forward strand.
TAGACCTCTAGGCCTTTATCTGCTGGCAAATTTCGTATGTTCGTATGTTCGTATGTTTGTATGTGTTATAAATACTGTACTGCTTCCAATCAATTTATATTTAAGGTCTTATTTATGAAAATTGGTAAACCACACTTTAATCTACCTGTACCAAATCTTGAAACTTTACTGACAGGCATATGCCATGCTCTGAAACCCTTCAAAACAACTGGGCAACCATTGCACATCCAGATCTGCAGTAACAAAATATTATATAACCAGGGAGCCAATTAACCAATTTTTTTTCTTCAATTTGTGATTTTAGGTCAACAGTATTCCAGTTCAGTACTGAAACAGTACCTTCCAACTTCCAGCTTTCCTAACATAGTCATATACTGTACCTATAAAATCTTCTTTGGTACTTCCTACAGTGTTGAGAGCTTCTGAACTTGACATGTTTTCCTCACTCAGAACAATGGTACAAACTGTGCATTCTCCTTTTGAGCTCCTCCCATTATAAATATTTTGTTTGACTCATCTCCCAGTAAGCTTGTCTCTTCCTTTATCTGGGCCAGATATTCAAAGCTTTGCACCTGGTGCAAATCTGTTGCACTGGAATAGCGCTGGATTTGCACCAGGCTTCAATATTCAAAAGAGCTAATAGCACCAGCTCTGTGTGATAGTGTTGTTGCTACTAGGAAATGTATGCAGGGGTTGGGGGTGAGGGGAGAGGCCATGAATGCCGGTGCAGCAGCATATTCAAAAGCATAGTGCAGTGCTACAGGACATTGTGCCACCTGTAGTGCAGCACCAAATACCACCTACAAAAAGCATGTGGTAATGC